>JALAZF010000229.1:6405357-7686428 GCA_022829125.1 Lathyrus tuberosus
TTTGATTTAAACAATGTTAGCAGTTTAATTCTCTGATTCATTTAGCTTTTGAGGTAAATTTCTTTTGATGTAAATTCTCTGATTCATTTATAAGGATAAAATATAGGAAGAATTGTGTTTGATGCACATATTGTGTTTGCATGTAAACAGAAGCTGTTTTGACAGAATAAATTATGGGAATAATTTGATACGCAGATAAATTTTATATTTAAAATAGTCTGTTTTTGGCAGCGGTTATAAACCTATCCGTAGTTATATGTCAAGCGCTAATATAAATAAAAAATGTTGTTGCTGAGAATCGAACCAGATCACAGTTTAGTATATCACAACGGTTGACTAAATTAACCGTCGTGAAATGGTGCGCGCATACTGGAATACAACAACGTTTCCCGGACCGTCATTGTACGTACCTCATATACAACAACACTCTACATAACAACGCCTTCTCCCCCATCATTATATGTCATTTCCAACCGTTGTTAAATGGGTTTTTCGTAGTAGTGTGAGTATAAGCCCCAATCTTTTCAAAAACAACTTCCCTTTTGATTTAGGCTCAAATTCGTAGTTGTTATTAAAACTTTCTTTAATTTCTTGAACAACTAACCATACAATTGTTACAATGGAAGCTTGCTCACCTGTAAGTTTTATCAGCTTTCATTTACTTGGTTTCATATATATATATATATATATATATAACTGTATTGCTGGAAGCTTGCTCACCTGTAAGTCCTTCTTTCATATCCTTTTAAATACTTGTCATATATCAACTATATATACCTGTATATATTCTTAGAGTTTCCCCCGGCAACTAGGTCAAGAACTAGGTAAAGCCAGTTGGTCACTCTTAAATACAGTCAAAACTAGATCCCCCATAGGATTTCCAGATACAGTCTTGCCTTCTCTTGGGCTTAAACAATATGGAACAAAGAGAAAGGCATTATTCCCGGTGAAACTTTTCTTAGACTGTCACTATTAGAAATTGTTAAAGAAGTTCATTTCCCCGGAGAGGATTAATTCCCGGTGAAATCTCTCTTGAATTTCGTCAAACCCTAGAACTGTTCACTAAAGAAAAGATTATTCCCGGTGAAACTTTTCTTGAACTCTTCTTAAGTTTGGACCCAAAGGCTTCCTAAAAGCATCCCCGCCTCCTCTTGGGCTTTGTACAAGGACCCTCCGGCTTCTTAGAAGTTATTATGCCTTCTCTTGGGCTTAATACAAGGACCCTGAAGACCTCTTAAAGGGATAAGACAGAACTTAGTCATCCTTTGTTAGAGCAGTCTTTCTAAAGAGTCAAAATCTTGGACAATTTAGGGTTGATTCTCATTCCTTAAAACACAAGCCTCCTTTTGGGCATCACACAAAGATAAACTCTTCCATACCAGTAGACTTGGATAGTCTAAATATCCTCTTGGATCTCAAACACATTCTCAAGTTCCTTACAAACATAGGAGAAACCCTGATCATTTTTGAACAATCTCTAGTAGAGTTAAAACCCAGTCTTTCTCCTAAAATTCCCCAGCCAGGGTTAGCTTACCATCAGTATAACACTATCCCAAATTAGAACCTCAAGGCATTTGATACCTCAGCTCTTTTGTAACCCTCAGCAAGAGTTAATTCCCCATTTTGGACCTGCCTCTGGATCTCAATAATCCTCAGCAGGAGCTAGCCTCCTCTTAGGCTTTGTATAATGATCCTTCCTTTCCTCCGCATAGCCAACCTCCTCTTGGGCTTTGTACAATGATTTTCCCCAGCTGAGCTAACCTTTTCAGGCTCTCTTATTGAGTCAATCACCTTTCCACACTCTCTTGTTGAGTCAATGGTACAAAACAAAAACACTCTCTTGTTGAGTCAACCCATTTCAGCCTCAATCTTGGGCTTTGTACAAGACACCATATAAATTCCCTAAGCATTGTCAATCCTCTTTCTAGCCTCAATCTTGGGCTTTGTACAAGACAGATAATACTCTCCAGTAGAGTCAAACTCATTTCAGCCTCAATCTTGGGCTTTGTACAAGACACCTAAAATATCCTCAGCTGAGTCAGTAAAGTCTCATTTTAGCCTCAATCTTGGGCTTTGTACAAGACAAATAAAGATTTCTTTCCCACAGAGTCAGTCTTCTTTTCAGCCTCAATCTTGGGCTTTGTACAAGACACATATAAACCCTCCCCAGCGGAGTCAAAATCCCTTTTAGCCTCAATCTTGGGCTTTATACAAGACAGACAAAATATTTTCCCTGGAAAAGTCAAACTTCCAGCCTCCTCTTAGGCTTTGTATAATGATATCCCCAAAAGAGTCAGTCTCATTTTAGCTTCAATATTGGGCTTTGTACAAGACAGATAAACACTCTCTTGTTGAGTCAGTATTTTCTAGCCTCCTCTTAGGCTTTGTATAAGGACTTCTCAGTGGAGTCAATAAATCTCTTAGATTCAACCTTGGGCTTTGATCAAGGCACACAAAAATCAACATCCCCTCAGTGGAAATCAAAATCTCTCTGTAGGAAGACATTTCTCTGTTTATCACTCTTCAAGACAGAAAATCAAAACAAACCCTAATCATAGATAACTGCTATAAGTGGCACACTTGCTGATTCAAAAATCCAAGCTGTCGTCCATCTCTTATCTTGGTCAATCCTCTCTTTCATCTAATTGCTGTAAGTGGCAAGCCTCTAGATTATTTAAATCCATGCCACTGTCCCTCTCTTAGCATGAAAGACTCCTAAGGAAAAATGACATTGCTCTACACTAAGTTAAAGTTTTCTCCTTCAGGACAAATCCCCTATAAAGGAAATTATGGCATTGCTGGATTAACATATCCCAGTTAAAGTAATCCTCCTGTATAAATAGTCACCCAACAACTGTGATAAACAGATGAGATATCTCCCCTTTAGAGATGATAAGTTCTCTCTCAGTCAAACCTTTTAGCTTCAATCTTGGGCTTTGAACAAGACACAAATACTCAACCCTTTAGCTTCAATCTTGGGCTTTGAACAAAACACCAATTCATCTTTTCCTTCCATAGAATAGGAGGAACTACGATTGCTCTGATTTCCCTGTTTATTTAAACGGGAATACGTAGGCATAAGATTGTGAAATCTTAGCGAGCATACCAATAAAAAACTTTAGGTCTAGTACCTTCATACTAATCAAACACTCTAGGTCCAGCACCTTCACACCAATCAAAACTGAGGTCCAACACCTCACCAAAATCATCAAAAAACTCTCTCTCATACTCCCAAAGAAGAAAATTTCCCAACTTACATTAGATAAACACCATCAAGTACAAAGCAGAACCTAAAACTAACAACCTGTGGATAACAACATACAGGATGGGTAATTGACAACTTCCCATTGTATAACCTGACCCCAAATTCCCCGAATCTCTTTAAGCATTTTTTCAATTAAACATTCACATGCAAGGTTAGTTTTATATAGCTTCCCTTTTCCTTCCAGCTTCACGGGATAAATAAGAAATCAGAAAGTAGCACCCGCCTCCTCCTACCATTGGGTGAGGAGGAAACCTAATTTGCGATAAGGTGGTCGCGTCACCGACAAAAATCGCACGCTACAGGAGTGTTTAAGAGAGAGTATTTTTGTTGATATCAGGTTTTTCGATGTTTTTGGTAAGGTACTAGACCTAAAGTTTTTTATTAGTGTGCTCGCTAAGATTTCACAATCTTATGCCTACGTATTCCCGTTAAAGAAAACATGGAAATCAGAGCAATCGTAATTCCTCCTATTCTATGGGAGGAAAAAGATGTTTAGTGTCTTGTTCAAAGCCCAAGATTGAAGCTAAAGGTTATTTGTGTCTTGTTCAAAGCCCAAGATTGAAGCTAAAGGTTTGACTGAGAGAGAATTTGTCGTCTCTAAAGGGAGATATCTCATCTGTTTATCATAGTTGTTGGGTAACTGATTATAAAGGAGAATTACTTTAACTGGAATATATGGAATCCAACAATGCCATAATTTCCTTTGTAGGGGATTTGTCCTGAAGGGGAAAACTTTAACTCAGTGTTGAGCAATGCCATTTTACCTTAGGGATCTTTCATGCTAAGAGAGGGACATTGGCTTGGATGTAAACAATCCAGAGGCTTGCCACTTACAGCAATTAGATGAAAGAGAAGGGATTTACTAGGATAAGAGATTGACTACATCTTTGATTTTTGAATCAACAAGTGTGCCACTTATAGCAGTTATATGGGATTAGGGTTTGTTTTGATTTTCTTTTTTGATGTGTGATGTACAGAGAAATCTCTTCCTGCAGAGAGAAATTTTGATTTTTTCTCTGAGGGGATGTAGGTTTTTGTGTGCCTTGATCAAAGCCCAAGGTTAAAGCTAAAAGGTTGACTCTGTTAGGGAGTTTTATATTTGTCTTGTACAAAGCCCAAGATTGAGGCTAAAAAGAGACTGACTCTTTTGGGGAGATCATTATACAAAAGAGGAGGCTGGAAGGAATTGACTCTTCTGGGGAATATTTTGTCTGTCTTGTATAAAGCCCAAGATTGAGGCTAAAAGGGATTGAATCTACTGGTGAGAGGTTTTATCTGTCTTGTACAAAGCCCAAGATTGAGGCTAAAAGAGAATTGACTCCACTTGGGAAATTTTATATGTGTCTTGTACAAAGCCCAAGATTGAGGCTAAAAAGGGGTTAACTGACTCAGCTGGAGAATATTTATAGGTGTCTTGTACGAAGCCCAAGATTGAGGCTAAAAGGTGCTGAGGGATGATCATTATACAAAGCCCAAGAGGAGGCTGGTTGGGAAATTTCTTATATAAATCCTAAGAGGAGGCTAGCTTCTGCTGAGGATTATTGAGATCCAGAGACAGGTCCAAATTGGGGAATCAACTCTTACTGAGGATTACAGAAGAGTTGAAATATCAGAGACCATGAGGTTCTGATTGAGGGTTTATTGATAGTGATTTGACCCTAGCTGGGGAAATTTAAAGTGAGAATTTAAAGATTGAGTTTTGAAACCTGTGGAGGTTTTAACTCTGTTGAAAATTAATGAAATGATCAGGGTTTTTCCTGTGTTTTTAGGAAACTTGAGGGTTTCTGGAGATCCAAAATGTGGTGAGACTGTCCAAGTCTACTGGTATGAAGAGGTTTATCTTTGTATGATGCCCAAGAGGAGGCTGATGTTTTAAGGGATGAGAATCAACCCTAAATTGGTCTGATGTTTTGAGATTTCGACTCTCTGGAGGATTGAACTATCAAAGGATGACTAAATTTTGTCCTATACCCGTAGGAGGTCTTTGGGTCCTTGTACTAAGTGTTGGTGCGGTACAGCGGCAAGCAACAAAAGTTTTGGAAGTATTTTTCCGGGAATTTATCGTGTCCACAGAGATCGGTGCTACTGAACTGTCGTTCGATAATCTCTAAGTTTATGAGTTTCGATTAAAATGGTTGAAACATAAAAATAGATAAGTAAATATTAACACAAGAAAATTCATTCATCAGAGAGAAAGGACTTATCAAGCATGTATGTATTCCACTCGTCACAAACTTCAACTTATCGACCAGTTATACTCAACCTACAATACTCCTCAATATCATCCAGCATTGCTCTCAATAGTGTTCATCTTTGACACACCGAGCTGAGAGAAAAACCCTATTACTCTCATCGACACTCTCGCACTCGACTCAAATAACACGGAGGCATTAAGCTTCGAATCCCATATGGATTGTTAGTCCTAAATCTATCTCTAGAGTTCAGAAACTAACAGATAATTATCCTTAATCGAAGATTGTGAAGTTTATCTCTAACACGACCCAAACCCCGCACATTTAAGCAAAAATCAAGAACAATCACCAATAGAGATTCATAAAGCAAATTAAATATAACGCCATGGGCGACAAATGTACATAAGATCAAAGTAAAAACATATACAAACCCAACAAAGAAGAAAGACATGAAGAAAATCAGAAATGAACCAAACACTTCACAGGTTGTCAGAGCCGATCGATGAGAAATCCACCCCGGATCATCCAAATGCAAACTTCCATGATGTTTTCTAAGCTAATCTAATGAAAAAATGAAGTTTGATGGAGTTGGGATCACAAAACCCCAAAACCATACCTAAAAAATGTGGTTTTACCCCTATTTATTGCTGTCATCATCGCAGACCGCGCTAAGCCCGGTTTGGGCCCTAAGTGTGCCCTTATTAATGTTAAACCGCCTTAAAAGCGAGCGCACTTAGCCCAGTCTGTTTGGGAATGAAAAATTTCTGCACTTGTTTTCTTCATAACTTTTGAACCGTAACTCCGTTTCTCGCCCGGTTCGAAGTGTTGGAAAGCTTATTCAATGCTCTATCTAACAATCCTAAAATATCAATGCTTTAAAACCTACAAAAATAAATGGAAAACAATTAAACTCAATGATATTTACACGATAACGCAATACATACACTATAAAGTAAAGTAAACATATTTACAAACAAAGCGGGGTTTATTCGAACGATTTTAACAAAAAGTATCGATAAGTGCAACAAAACCTATATACAAAAATAGCTACAATTTACACTTATCAAACTCTCCCCAACTTACATAATTGTTTTCCCTCCAACAAAGCCAACATATAAAGGAACAAAAGTGAAATCCAAGAAATCACGCAACAACAAGTTTTTACAAACAAAAACAAATGCAATGGTTCAATCGAAAATGGTACACACAAAGTAAATACTTACCACTAAACTTCAACGATAACATAATCACGAAAGAAATGCTAAATACAAAAGTCATGCCAAACATTCTAAAACAACACAAGTACAAATGTGAATCACACCTAGCGAAAACAATCATCGGTAGATGAAAAACATAAAATGAGGGATTTTTCACTCACACAACAATCTTGCAAACAAAAGACTAAATTATGCAATCATCCAAAAATTATGCTGAAAACACAAAAGCAAGAATCAAAAGGAATTTCAGGGCTGTAATGTGGTCGGGTGAACAAACAAGCAATAATTCCTAAAGCTAATCGAAACAAAAACTTGCCTAAACCTAAAGGAGTGATCAACTCAGAAAAGTTCAGAAACAAAATTTCAATCAAACTTCTTCCAAAATCCCAAGTGTTACACCAAACACATAGAACTTATTAGCACACCATTATTCTACTCTTTTTGTTTTTTTTTCAAAGCTTTTTCAATTTTTTTTTCTTTCTTTTTCTTTTCTTTTCTTTTCTTTTTCTTATTTTTCTCTTTTTGCTTTTCTTTTTCAACCTCAAAGCAACCAACAACATAAGTGAGCAAACATTGCTCTCCCTAACTTGAATTCCAACATCAAGGCGTGAATACTCCCTACTTTCTAAGGCAAGGTAACAATTCAAACTATAAATCATGGTTGAGGGTTCAAGAAACAAAAAGAATCAAAATCTATACAAAAAGAGAACTAACACTCATAAACAAGCATCAAGTTCACACGAAACACTGATATTGACAAAGCTCAAAGGGGTTAACAAATTCGTACACACTCACAGGGTAAACTGACTATTTGGATGGGTAGTTATGCTCAAAATGAAACAAAAATGCCTTGATCATTTTCATGCTTTCATATAAACAACACAAATAAAAGATAAAACATAATGAAATCCAGTTAAAACAAGAATATTGGTACTCCGAGCATATATGAACAATGGAAGGCTTCCTCACAAAAAGGATGGGAACTAAAGTGATTCACATACAAACAAGTATATAAAAGAATGAATGGTATAGGAGTTGTAAAAAGGCTAAGTATCATGAATATCCTAAAGCGATAAACACATACCTTGAACGTGTACAAAACTTTAAACACTATCATTACCACGCATTCGCAAGTTGAAACACTTAAAATCGGAAAATTCACCAAATGCGACTTCAAGATATCGGGCTAAAATTTGAGTCCAAACAATCAACAAAAGAATTAGAAAAATTACTAATAATTACTAATATATAAGGCCTTGGTGGAAGTGGGAAGAAGGGGGAGCCAAGTGAATAATTAAAAGAATTCACTGGCTCAGCACAGCAGAGCGCGCTAAGCGCGGTTAGGCGCACTAAGCGCGCTACACCAGAACCAGAAAAACCAGTACAACAACAAGGTTCTGGTACAGGCCTCCGCTTAACACCTACACAATCTCATATACAAAAAATGGTCCAAAAAGACCGGGTGAAAAAGAATTAAACAAGTTGTAAAGTGAAGATTTGAGAATTTTACGAACAATCCGAGTACAACTTGTTTAATGAATGTTCACCACACTACCTACGCTATAATGAAAAAGTAATAACGGAACAAAAACGATAAAACATGCTTGTTTTACGTCGTAAGCTCGACGCCTATTATTTATACACACTTCTCCAAGTTGCCTCTTTACACGGTTAGTGCTCACCGACGACGAAACCTAACCAAACACTTAGCAAACGTGAAGAGAAACAAACATATATACTAAATTTACAAGTATGGAAAACATGTAAAATTCACAAATATGGTAAACATATACAAGTATCAATATGAACAAGTGAAAATAGACAATATATACGATATCTACAAAACTCAAAAATAAAGAAACTATCACAATGCGATTCAATAAAAACACCAATCCCCGGCAACGGCGCCATTTTGTTGGTGCGGTAAAGCGGCAAGCAACAAAAGTTTTGGAAGTATTTTTCCAAGAATTTATCGTGTCCACAGAGATCGGTGCTATTGAACTACCGTTCGATAATCTCTAAGTTTATGAGTTTGGATTAAAATGGTTGAAACATAAAAACAGAAAAGTAAATATTAACACAAGAAAATTCATTCATCAGAGAGAAAAGACTTATCAAGCATGTATATATTCCACTCGTCACAAACTTAAACTTATCGACCAGTTATACTCAACCTATAATACTCCTCAATATCATCCAACATCGCTCTCAATAGTGTTCATCTCTGTCACACCGAGCTGAGAGAAAAATCGTATTACTCTCGTCGATACTCTCGCACTCGACTCAAATAACACGGAGGAATTAAGCTCCGACACCCATACAGATTGTTAGCCCTAAATCTATCTCTAGAGTTCAGAAACTAACAGATAATTATCCTAAATCGAAGTTTGTGAAGTTTATCTCTAACACGACCCAAACCCCGCGCATTTAAGCAAAAATCAAGAACAATCACCAATAGAGATTCATAAAGCAAATTAAATATAACGCCATGGGTGACAAATGTACATAAGATCAAAGTAAAAACATATACAAACCCAACAAAGAAGAAAGACATGAAGAAAATTAGAAATGAACCAAACACTTCACGGGTTGTCAGAGTCGATCGATGAAAAATCTGTAACGCCCTAATTTTGTCCGTTTTATTTAATCGAGTCGTTTTGATTATTTTATTATTATATTATTTTATTTTTGACTTTTATTTGATAATGTGTTGTTTTTCATTGTCGTGTTATTTTATCGCGTTTGGGAACGTTTGCGAGATATTTGAGTGTAGGGGTATTTTGGTCTTTTCATTTATTTCTTAAGTTAGAAAGTATAAGAGAGAAAATAGTAAGGAAGGAAAAGGAAAAGAAGAAAAAGAGGAAGAAAGAAAAGAGAAAGAAAGAAGAAAAGAGAGAAAACTTGGAAAGGAAGAAAATCAATCAACCGACTTTTAAAACACGATTAATCAGGTAAGGGTGCAAAACTCAATTATCTTATGATTGTGTATGATTATGTATGTGTGTGTTGGAGTGTTTATTGTGTTTTCATAGCTTTTCAATTCTAGGTAGGAACGATGGAAATCGATGTTTTCACGGTTGAAATGTGATGTAAATGTTGTAGATTACTTGTTACCATGATTGGGTTATGTTCTGATTATTATGTTTTAGTTGGAAGAGTTTTTGGGTGAAAAATATGGTTTTTGGGCTTCAAACAGCGCTGCAGAATTTCTGGGTTTTCCTTGGTTCGCCTAGCGAACCTGGGGCGAAGCAGTAGTGAATTATTTTTCGTGGGTTCGCCTAGTGAGCCAGTTAGCGAAGGTCAGCGAATGTTCGCTAACGTTGTTTGCCTAGCGAACTTTGTATCTTTTTGGTTCTGGTTGTTGCTGCCTGGGTTCGCCAAGGGGTTCGCCTAGCGAACTTTGTGTCTGTTTTTATCTGATAGTGGATTCACTGGACATTCGCCTAGCGAAGGTGGTAGCAAATACTCGCTAGAGGGTTCGCCTAGCGAACATCGCAGTTTGTGAAATTTTGTTTTCTTCATAACTTTTGATCCGTAAGTCGGATTGGGGTGCGGTTGGGTGCGTTAGAAAGCTATTGAGTTGTTCTTTCTTATAAAAATGGTTTTGAGATTGTTGGTCGATTTAATTATGTCGGGAATTTGGAATAGTGTCATTTTGTCGACTTTTATCGTTTGAATTGTGTGTGATTGATGGGTTATCATGCAATGTGCTGTTATATGAGGTGAATGCATGGGTTTAAATGTTGTGATGATGGTCGGTGGCCTTATGGCAAATAAATGCATTGTTTTGGGCTTGAGTGCAAAGCATGATTATTGTTGATTGGAGTGATTGCATCTATGTGTGCATTTGAATGTCATGAGTCATTGTATGCTAAGCATCATGATATGCATTCTTTTGATGTCGTGTGCCCTTGTGGGGTGTGAGCGACGAAACGATTCCAGAGGGAATCCGCTATAACATCGTGTGCCTTATACAAAAAGGACCTAAAGTGATGATTATAGAGGATCGTGTGCCTTATACAAAGAGTACCTAAAGCGATCGGATCGTGTGCCTTATCCAAAGAGGACCTAAAGCGATCCATAAACGTCGTGTGCCTTATATAAAGGGGAACATCGTATGCCCGACGGGGAGTTACATTAAGTAACGAACGATGGTTCCAATAGTTCCTGAGTGAACTGATGTTGAGATGATGAATGTTGGTACCGCATTGCATTGCATAGAGTCGTTGTGTCGATCTCTGTGCATTTGCATGAATCATGAATGGATTGATTTTGTGTGGAATGGTGAATGGAATTGCTGAGTAGATATATATATATATATATATATATATATATATATATATATATATATATATATATATATATATATATATATATTTGTGTTGGTGATAAATGCGAGAATATGTGTACTTTTGTGCTATTATATAATTGTATGCAATTATATTATGATTGTGTTTCTCAACCCTTCTGCTGTTTTAAATGCTCTATGAGGCATAGCATATTAGATGCTGGAGGTCTTTTTGTGAAGCTTAGGTCTTCATTATTTTGTCGGTCGGCTCTGATATGTGGCACCGGGTAGTCGGGGTGATCGAGTGTGATTATTTTGTATTATGTATATGTATCTTTGGGATTGTACATGTATGATACTTTTATGGTATTTATATATGAGATTCAGTTACGGATTTTCCGCTTTTATTCTGTATCTGAATTGTGGGTAGTAGGAACTAAGTTCCTCTGTTATTTGCTACCTGATTGTTGCATATCTATATGAGCAGGTTGCGGTATGTTTGTTTCAAATTAATGTGACTCCTCTGGCTATGCCGTGAACGTTTTAAATATACTCTGATTTAATTTTGAATTTTATTTCTCGCTTTGTTTATTGGGGGTATAGATTGGGGGTGTTACAAAATCAACCCTGGATCATCCAAATGCAAACTTCCATGATGTTTTCTAAGCTAATCTAACGAAAAACTGAAGTTTGATGGAGTTGGGATCACAAAACCCCAAAACCATACCTAAAAAATGTGTTTTTACCCCTATTTATTGTTGTCATCATCGCAGACCGCGCTAAACCCAGTTTGGGCGCTAAGCGCGCCCTTCTTAAAGGTAAACCGCCTTAAAAGCGTGTTATGCGCAGTCCAACGCACTTAGCTCGGTCTGTTTGGGAATGAAAAATTTCTATACTTGTTTTCTTCATAACTTTTGAACCGTAACTTCGTTTTTCGCTCGGTTCGAAGCGTTGGAAATCTTATTCAATGCTCTATCTAACAATGCTCCAATAATAATGCTTTAATACCTACAAAAATAAATGGAAAACAATTAAACTCAATGATATTTACACGATAACGCAATACATACACTATAAAGTAAAGTAAACGTATTTATAAACAAAGTGGGGTTTATTCGAACGATTTTAACAAAAAGTATCGATAAGTGCAACAAAACCTATATACAAAAATTGCTACAATTTACACTTATCAAACTCTCCCCAACTTACATAATTGTTTGTCCTCAAACAAAGCCAACATCTAAAGGAACAAAAGCGAAATCGAAGAAATCACGCAACAACAAGTTTTTACAAACAAAAACAAATGCAATGGTTCAATCGAAAATGGTACACACAAAGTAAATACTTACCACTAAACTTCAACGATAACATAATCACGAAACAAATGCCAAATTCAAAAGTCATGCCAAACATTCTAAAATAACACAAGTTCAAATGTGAATCACACCTAGCAAAAACAATCATCGGTAGATGAAAAACATAAAATGAGGGATTTTTCACTCACACAACAATCTTGCAAACAAAAGACTAAATTATGCAATCATCCTAAAATCATGCTGAAAACACAAAAGCAAGAATCAAAAGGACTTTCAGGGCTGTAATGTGGTCGGGTGAACAAACAAGGAATAATTCCTAAAGCTAATCGAAACAAAAACTTGCCTAAACCTAAAGGAGTGATCAACTCAGAAAAGTTCAGAAACAAAATTTCAATCAAACTTCTTCCAAAATCCCAAGTGTTACACCAAACACGTAGAACTTATTATCACAACATTATTCTACTCTTTTTGTTTTTCTTTTTCAAAGCTTTTTCAATTTTTTTTCTTTCTTTTTCTTTTCGTTTTTTTTCTTTTTCTTATTTTTCCCTTTTTTCTTTTCTTTTTCAACCTCAAAGCAACCAACAACATAAGTGAGCAAACATTGCTCTCCCCAACTTGAATTCAACCAACATCAACGCGTGAATACTCCCTACTTTCTAAGGCAAGGTAAAAATTCAAACTATAAATCATGGTTGAGGGTTCAAGAAACAAAAAGAATCAAAATCCATACAAAAAGAGAACTAACACTCATAGACAAGCATCAAGTTCACACAAAACACTGATATTGACAAACCTCAAAGGGGATAACAAATGCCCACTCACTCACAGGGTAAATTGACTATTTGGCTAGGTAGTTGTGCTCAAAATGAAACAAAAATGCCTTGATCATTTTCATGCTTTCGTATAAACAACACAAATAAAAGATTAAACATAATGAAATCCAGTTAAAATAAGAATATTGGTACTCCGAGCATATATGAACAATGGAAGGCTTCCTCACAAAAAGGGTGGGAACTAAAGTGATTCACATACGAACAAGTATATAAAAGAATGAATGGCATAGAAGTTGTAAAATGTCTAAGTATCATGAATATGCTAAAGCCTAGAAAGCGATAAACACTTACCTTGAACGTGTACAAAACTTTAAACAGTATCATTACCACGCATTCGCAAGTTGAAACACTTAAAATCGGAAAAATCACCAAATGCGACTTCAAGATATCGAGCTAAAATTTGAGTCCAAACAATCAACAAAAGAATTAGAAAAGTTACTAATAATTACTAATATATAAGTCCTTGGTGGAAGTGGGAAGAAGGGGGAGCCAAGTGAACAATTAAAAGAATTCATTGGCTCAGCACAGCAGGCGCGCTAAGCGCGGTTAGGCGCACTAAGCGCGCTACACCAGAACCAGAAAAACCAGTACAACAACAAGGTTCTGGTACAGGCCTCCACTTAACACCTACACAATCACATATACAAAAATTGGTCCAGAAAGACCGGGTGAAAATGAATTAAACAAGTTGTAAAGTGAAGATTTGAGAATTTTACGAACAATCCGAGTACAACTTGTTTAATGAATGTTCACCACACTACCTACGCTATAATGAAAAAGTAATAACGGAACAAAAACGATAAAACATGCTTGTTTTACGTCGTAAGCTCGACGCCTATTATTTATACACACTTCTCCAAGTTGCCTCTTTACACGGTTAGTGCTCACCGACGACGAAACCTAACCAAACACTTAGCAAACGTGAAGAGAAACAAACATATATACTAAATTTACAAGTATGGAAAACATGTAAAATTCACAAATATGGTAAACATATACAAGTATCAATATAAACAAGTTAAAATAGACAATATATACGATATATACAAAACTCAAAAATAAAGAAACTATCGCAATACGATTCAACAAAAACATCAATCCCCGGCAACGACGCCATTTTGTTGGTGTGGTAAAGCGGCAAGCAACAAAAGTTTTGGAAGTATTTTTCTGGGAATTTATCGTGTCCACAGAGATCGGTGCTACTGAACTGCCGTTCGATAATCTCTAAGTTTATGAGTTTGGATTAAAATGGTTGAAACATAAAAACAGAAAAGTAAATATTAACACAAGAAAATTCATTCATCAGAGAGAAAAGACTTATCAAACATGTATATATTTCACTCGTCACAAACTTAAACTTATCGACCAGTTATACTCAACCTACAATACTCCTCAATATCATCCACCATCGCTCTCAATAGTGTTCATCTCTGTCACACCGAGTTGAGAGAAAAACTGTATTACTCTCGTCGACACTCTCACACTCGACTCAAATAACACGGAGGCATTAAGCTCCGACACCCATACAGATTGTTAGTCCTAAATCTATCTCTAGAGTTCAGAAACTAACAGATCATTATCCTTAATCGAAGTTTGTGAAGTTTATCTCTAACACGACCCAAACCCCGCGCATTTAAGCAAAAATCAAGAACAATCACAAATAGAGATTCAAAAAGCAAATTAAATATAATGCCATGGGCGAAAAATGTACATAAGATCAAAGTAAAAACATATACAAACCCAACAAAGAAGAAAGACATGAAGAAAATAAAAAATGAACCAAACACTTCACGGGTTGTCAGAGCCGATCGATGAGAAATCCACCCCGGATCATCTAAATGCAAACTTCCATGATGTTTTCTAAGCTAATCTAACGAAAAACTGGAGTTTGATGGAGTTGGGATCACAAAACCCCAAAACCATACCAAAAAAATGTGTGTTTACCCCTATTTATTGTTGTCATCATCGTATACCGCGCTAAGCCCGGTTTGGGCGCTAAGCGCGCCCTTATTAATGTTAAATCGCCTTAAAAGCGCGCTAAGCGCAGTCCAACGCGCTTAGCCCGGTCTGTTCGGGAATGAAAAATTTCAGTACTTCTTTTCTTCATAACTTTTGAACCGTGACTCCGTTTTTCGCCTGGTTCGAAGCGTTGGAAATCTTATTCAATGCTCTATCTAACAATGCTCCAATATAAATGCTTTAATACCTATAAAAATAAATGGAAAACAATTAAACTCAATGATATTTACATGATAACGCAATACATACACTATAAAGTAAAGTAAACATATTTACAAACAAAGCGGGGTTTATTCGAACGATTTTAACAAAAAGTATCGATAAGTGCAACAAAACCTATATACAAAAATAGCTACAATTTACACTTATCAAACTCTCCCCAACTTACATAATTGTTTTCCCTCCAACAAAGCCAACATATAAAGGAACAAAAGCGAAATCCAAGAAATCACGCAACAACAAGTTTTTACAAACAAAAACAAATGCAATGGTTCAATCGAAAATGGTACACACAAAGTAAATACTTACCACTAAACTTCAACGATAACATAATCACGAAAGAAATGCTAAATACAAAAGTCATGCCAAACATTCTAAAACAACACAAGTTCAAATGTGAATCACACCTAGCAAAAACAATCATCGGTGGATGAAAAAAATAAAATGAGGTATTTTTCACTCACACAACAATCTTGCAAACAAAAGATTAAATTATGCAATCATCCAAAAATCATGCTGAAAACACAAAAGCAAGAATCAAAAGGACTTTCAGAGCTGTAATGTGGTCGGGTGAACAAACAAGGAATAATTCCTAAAGCTAATCGAAACAAAAACTTGCCTAAACCTAAAGGAGTGATCAACTCAGAAAAGTTCAGAAACAAAATTTCAATCAAACTTCTTCCAAAATCCCAAGTGTTACACCAAACACGTAGAACTTATTATCACAATATTATTCTACTCTTTTTGTTTTTCTTTTTCAAAGCTTTTTCAATTTTTTTTCTTTCTTTTTCTTTTCGTTTTTTTTCTTTTTCTTATTTTTCCCTTTTTTCTTTTCTTTTTCAACCTCAAAGCAACCAACAACATAATTGAGCAAACATTGCTCTCCCCAACTTGAATTCAACCAACATCAACGCGTGAATACTCCCTACTTTCTAAGGCAAGGTAAAAATTCAAACTATAAATCATGGTTGAGGGTTCAAGAAACAAAAAGAATCAAAATCCATACAAAAAGAGAACTAACACTCATAGACAAGCATCAAGTTCACACAAAACACTGATATTGACAAACCTCAAAGGGGTTAACAAATGCCCACACACTCACAGGGTAAATTGACTATTTGGCTAGGTAGTTGTGCTCATAATGAAACAAAAATGCCTTGATCATTTTCATGCTTTCGTATAAACAACACAAATAAAAGATTAAACATAATGAAATCCAGTTAAAATAAGAATATTGGTACTCCGAGCATATATGAACAATGGAAGGCTTCCTCACAAAAAGGGTGGGAACTAAAGTGATTCACATACGAACAAGTATATAAAAGAATGAATGGCATAGAAGTTGTAAAAAGTCTAAGTATCATGAATATGCTAAAGCCTAGAAAGCGATAAACACTTACCTTGAACGTGTACAAAACTTTAAACAGTATCATTACC
This sequence comes from Lathyrus tuberosus, assembly GCA_022829125.1. Taxonomy (NCBI): domain Eukaryota; kingdom Viridiplantae; phylum Streptophyta; class Magnoliopsida; order Fabales; family Fabaceae; genus Lathyrus; species Lathyrus tuberosus. The sequence goes on from JALAZF010000229.1 coordinate 6,422,144, forward strand.
ACGCATTCGTAAGTTGAAACACTTAAAATAGGAAAAATCACCAAATGCGACTTCAATATATCGAGCTAAAATTTGAGTCCAAACAATCAACAAAAGAATTAGAAAAGTTACTAATAATTACTAATATATAAGTCCTTGGTGGAAGTGGAAAGAAGGGGGAGCTAAGTGAACAATTAAAAGAATTCATTGGCTCAGCACAGCAGGCGCGCTAAGCGCGGTTAGGCGCACTAAGCGCGCTACACCAGAACCAGAAAAACCAGTACAACAACAAGGTTCTGGTACAGGCCTCCACTTAACACCTACACAATCACATATACAAAAATTGGTCCAGAAAGACCGGGTGAAAATGAATTAAACAAGTTGTAAAGTGAAGATTTGAGAATTTTACGAACAATCCGAGTACAACTTGTTTAATGAATGTTCACCACACTACCTACGCTATAATGAAAAAGTAATAACGGAACAAAAACAATAAAACATGCTTGTTTTACGTCGTAAGCTCGACGCCTATTATTTATACACACTTCTCCAAGTTGCCTCTTTACACGGTTAGTGCTCACCGACGACGAAACCTAACCAAACACTTAGTAAACGTGAAGAGATACAAACATATATACTAAATTTACAAGTATGGAAAACATGTAAAATTCACAAATATGGTAAACATATACAAGTATCAATATAAACAAGTTAAAATAGACAATATATATGATATATACAAAACTCAAAAATAAAGAAACTATCGCAATACGATTCAACAAAAACATCAATCCCCGGCAACGACGCCATTTTGTTGGTGTGGTAAAGCGGCAAGCAACAAAAGTTTTGGAAGTATTTTTCTGGGAATTTATCGTGTCCACAGAGATCGGTGCTACTGAACTGCCGTTCGATAATCTCTAAGTTTATGAGTTTGGATTAAAATGGTTGAAACATAAAAACAGAAAAGTAAATATTAACACAAGAAAATTCATTCATCAGAGAGAAAAGACTTATCAAACATGTATATATTTCACTCGTCACAAACTTAAACTTATCGACCAGTTATACTCAACCTACAATACTCCTCAATATCATCCACCATCGCTCTCAATAGTGTTCATCTCTGTCACACCGAGTTGAGAGAAAAACCGTATTACTCTCGTCGACACTCTCACACTCGACTCAAATAACACGGAGGCATTAAGCTCCGACACCCATACAGATTGTTAGTCCTAAATCTATCTCTAGAGTTCAGAAACTAACAGATCATTATCCTTAATCGAAGTTTGTGAAGTTTATCTCTAACACGACCCAAACCCCGCGCATTTAAGCAAAAATCAAGAACAATCACAAATAGAGATTCAAAAAGCAAATTAAATATAATGCCATGGGCGAAAAATGTACATAAGATCAAAGTAAAAACATATACAAACCCAACAAAGAAGAAAGACATGAAGAAAATAAAAAATGAACCAAACACTTCACGGGTTGTCAGAGCCGATCGATGAGAAATCCACCCCGGATCATCTAAATGCAAACTTCCATGATGTTTTCTAAGCTAATCTAACGAAAAACTGGAGTTTGATGGAGTTGGGATCACAAAACCCCAAAACCATACCAAAAAAATGTGTGTTTACCCCTATTTATTGTTGTCATCATCGTATACCGCGCTAAGCCCGGTTTGGGCGCTAAGCGCGCCCTTATTAATGTTAAATCGCCTTAAAAGCGCGCTAAGCGCAGTCCAACGCGCTTAGCCCGGTCTGTTCGGGAATGAAAAATTTCAGCACTTCTTTTCTTCATAACTTTTGAACCGTGACTCCGTTTTTCGCCTGGTTCGAAGCGTTGGAAATCTTATTCAATGCTCTATCTAACAATGCTCCAATATAAATGCTTTAATACCTATAAAAATAAATGGAAAACAATTAAACTCAATGATATTTACACGATAACGCAATACATACACTATAAAGTAAAGTAAACATATTTACAAACAAAGCGGGGTTTATTCGAACGATTTTAACAAAAAGTATCGATAAGTGCAACAAAACCTATATACAAAAATAGCTACAATTTACACTTATCAAACTCTCCCCAACTTACATAATTGTTTTCCCTCCAACAAAGCCAACATATAAAGGAACAAAAGCGAAATCCAAGAAATCACGCAACAACAAGTTTTTACAAACAAAAACAAATGCAATGGTTCAATCGAAAATGGTACACACAAAGTAAATACTTACCACTAAACTTCAACGATAACATAATCACGAAAGAAATGCTAAATACAAAAGTCATGCCAAACATTCTAAAACAACACAAGTTCAAATGTGAATCACACCTAGCAAAAACAATCATCGGTGGATGAAAAAAATAAAATGAGGTATTTTTCACTCACACAACAATCTTGCAAACAAAAGATTAAATTATGCAATCATCCAAAAATCATGCTGAAAACACAAAAGCAAGAATCAAAAGGACTTTCAGAGCTGTAATGTGGTCGGGTGAACAAACAAGGAATAATTCCTAAAGCTAATCGAAACAAAAACTTGCCTAAACCTAAAGGAGTGATCAACTCAGAAAAGTTCAGAAACAAAATTTCAATCAAACTTCTTCCAAAATCCCAAGTGTTACACCAAACACGTATAACTTATTATCACAACATTATTCTACTCTTTTTGTTTTTCTTTTTCAAAGCTTTTTCAATTTTTTTTCTTTCTTTTTCTTTTCATTTTTTTTCTTTTTCTTATTTTTCCCTTTTTTCTTTTCTTTTTCAACCTCAAAGCAACCAACAACATAATTGAGCAAACATTGCTCTCCCCAACTTGAATTCAACCAACATCAACGCGTGAATACTCCCTACTTTCTAAGGCAAGGTAAAAATTCAAACTATAAATCATGGTTGAGGGTTCAAGAAACAAAAAGAATCAAAATCCATACAAAAAGAGAACTAACACTCATAGACAAGCATCAAGTTCACACAAAACACTGATATTGACAAACCTCAAAGGGGTTAACAAATGCCCACACACTCACAGGGTAAATTGACTATTTGGCTAGGTAGTTGTGCTCAAAATGAAACAAAAATGCCTTGATCATTTTCATGCTTTCGTATAAACAACACAAATAAAAGATTAAACATAATGAAATCCAGTTAAAATAAGAATATTGGTACTCCGAGCATATATGAACAATGGAAGGCTTCCTCACAAAAAGGGTGGGAACTAAAGTGATTCACATACGAACAAGTATATAAAAGAATGAATGGCATAGAAGTTGTAAAAAGTCTAAGTATCATGAATATGCTAAAGCCTAGAAAGCGATAAACACTTACCTTGAACGTGTACAAAACTTTAAACAGTATCATTACCACGCATTCGTAAGTTGAAACACTTAAAATAGGAAAAATCACCAAATGCGACTTCAATATATCGAGCTAAAATTTGAGTCCAAACAATCAACAAAAGAATTAGAAAAGTTACTAATAATTACTAATATATAAGTCCTTGGTGGAAGTGGAAAGAAGGGGGAGCCAAGTGAACAATTAAAAGAATTCATTGGCTCAGCACAGCAGGCGCGCTAAGCGCGGTTAGGCGCACTAAGCGCGCTACACCAGAACCAGAAAAACCAGTACAACAACAAGGTTCTGGTACAGGCCTCCACTTAACACCTACACAATCACATATACAAAAATTGGTCCAGAAAGACCGGGTGAAAATGAATTAAACAAGTTGTAAAGTGAAGATTTGAGAATTTTACGAACAATCCGAGTACAACTTGTTTAATGAATGTTCACCACACTACCTACGCTATAATGAAAAAGTAATAACGGAACAAAAACAATAAAACATGCTTGTTTTACGTCGTAAGCTCGACGCCTATTATTTATACACACTTCTCCAAGTTGCCTCTTTACACGGTTAGTGCTCACCGACGACGAAACCTAACCAAACACTTAGTAAACGTGAAGAGATACAAACATATATACTAAATTTACAAGTATGGAAAACATGTAAAATTCACAAATATGGTAAACATATACAAGTATCAATATAAACAAGTTAAAATAGACAATATATATGATATATACAAAACTCAAAAATAAAGAAACTATCGCAATACGATTCAACAAAAACATCAATCCCGGCAACGGCGCCATTTTGTTGGTGTGGTAAAGCGGCAAGCAACAAAAGTTTTGGAAGTATTTTTCTGGGAATTTATTGTGTCCACAGAGATCGGTGCTACTGAACTGCCGTTCGATAATCTCTAAGTTTATGAGTTTGGATTAAAATGGTTGAAACATAAAAACAGAAAAGTAAATATTAACACAAGAAAATTCATTCATCAGAGAGAAAAGACTTATCAAACATGTATATATTTCACTCGTCACAAACTTTAACTTATCGACCAGTTATACTCAACCTACAATACTCCTCAATATCATCCAACATCGCTCTCAATAGTGTTCATCTCTGTCACACCGAGTTGAGAGAAAAACCGTATTACTCTCGTCGACACTCTCGCACTCGACTCAAATAACACGGAGGCATTAAACTCCGACACCCATACAGATTGTTAGTCCTAAATCTATCTCTAGAGTTCAGAAACTAACAGATCATTATCCTTAATCGAAGTTTGTGAAGTTTATCTCTAACACGACCCAAACCCCGCGCATTTAAGCAAAAATCAAGAACAATCACGAATAGAGATTCAAAAAGCAAATTAAATATAATGCCATGGGCGAAAAATGTACATAAGATCAAAGTAAAAACATTTACAAACCCAACAAAGAAGAAAGACATGAAGAAAATAAAAAATGAACCAAACACTTCACGGGTTGACAGAGCCGATCGATGAGAAATCCACCCCGGATCATCTAAATGCAAACTTCCATGATGTTTTCTAAGCTAATCTAACGAAAAACTGGAGTTTGATGGAGTTGGGATCACAAAACCCCAAAACCATACCTAAAAAATGTGTGTTTACCCCTATTTATTGTTGTCATCATCGTATACCGCACTAAGCCCGGTTTGGGCGCTAAGCGCGCCCTTATTAATGTTAAATCGCCTTAAAAGTGCGCTAAGCGCAGTCCAACGCGCTTAGCCCGGTCTGTTCGGGAATGAAAAATTTCAGCACTTCTTTTCTTCATAACTTTTGAACCGTGACTCCGTTTTTCGCCTGGTTCGAAGCGTTGGAAATCTTATTCAATGCTCTATCTAACAATGCTCCAATATAAATGCTTTAATACCTATAAAAATAAATGGAAAACAATTAAACTCAATGATATTTACACGATAACGCAATACATACACTATAAAGTAAAGTAAACGTATTTACAAACAAAGCGGGGTTTATTCGAACGATTTTAACAAAAAGTATCGATAAGTGCAACAAAACCTATATACAAAAATAGCTACAATTTACACTTATCAAACTCTCCCCAACTTACATAATTGTTTGCCCTCCAACAAAGCCAACATATAAAGGAACAAAAGCGAAATCCAAGAAATTACGCAACAACAAGTTTTTACAAACAAAAACAAATGCAATGGTTCAATCGAAAATGGTACACACAAGGTAAATACTTACCACTAAACTTCAACGATAACATAATCACGAAAGAAATGCTAAATACAAAAGTCATGCCAAACATTCTAAAACAACACAAGTTCAAATGTGAATCACACCTAGCAAAAACAATCATCGGTGGATGAAAAAAATAAAATGAGGTATTTTTCACTCACACAACAATCTTGCAAACAAAAGATTAAATTATGCAATCATCCAAAAATCATGCTGAAAACACAAAAGCAAGAATCAAAAGGACTTTCAGAGCTGTAATGTGGTCGGGTGAACAAACAAGGAATAATTCCTAAAGCTAATAGAAATAAAAACTTGCCTAAACCTAAAGGAGTGATCAACTCACAAAAGTTCAAAAACAAAATTTTAATCAAACTTCTTCCAAAATTCCCAGAGTTACACCAAACACATAGAACTTATTAGCACAACATTATTCTACTCTTTTTGTTTTTTTTTTCAAAGCTTTTTCAATTTTTTTCTTTCTTTTTCTTTTCTTTTCTTTTCTTTTCTTTTTCTTATTTTTCTATTTTTTTCTTTTCTTTTACAACCTCATAGCAACCAACAACATAAGTGAACAAACATTGCTCTCCCCAACTCTAATTCAATCAACATCAAGGCGTGAATACTCCCTACTTTCTAAGGCAAGGTAAAAATTCAAACTATAAATCATGGTTAAGGGTTCAAGAAACAAAAAGAATCAAAATCCGTACAAAAAGAGAACTAACACTCATAGACAAGCATCAAGTTCACACGAAACACTGATATTGACAAAGCTCAAAGGGGTTAACAAATGCGCACACACTCACAGGGTAAATTGACTATTTGGCTAGGTAGTTGTGCTCAAAATGAAACAAAAATGCCTTGATCATTTTCATGCTTTCGTATAAATAACACAAATAAAAGATTAAACATAATGAAATCTAGTCACTACGCCAAAAACGGTTTTTTATAGCGCTTTTTTTGGCTTTCAATAGTGCTTTTAAGCGCTATTAAAGCTCCCTCTATTAAAGGATAGACTCATTTAATAGCATTTGTAAAGTGCTATTAAATGTTCAATCTTTAATAGCATTTTTCTAGAAATGCGCTATCAAAGCCTAGTTTGTGTGCTACTTCGTAGACTTTTTGAATAGGAATTAATATCGTTTTTTCGAAAAGTGATATTGTTAGCTTTGATTTTAATAGCGCATTTATTAAAACTGCTAATGTAGACCCATATATTAATAACGCTTTGTAGGAAAACGCTATTAAAGACCATTATTTTTTTCTTTTATTTTCAGCTATCAAAATCTTAATTATATAATTTGTAAGTCAATACTAGAACAAAAATAACACAACAGTCAACTTAAAAATGTGAATATCAACAAAAAGAACACATTCATTTCATTTACGATGTGTTCAGTTAAATTTTATTGATTGAAATTCTTTTTAAAGAGGCAAAATTAAAATATATATAATAGACAATTTAAACTAAGCGCAAATTGTGCTTATGATAGACAACACCAGTACAATGGAATGTCACAGGGTGTTAAGCAACTACTAAAACTGACCAATTAAGATATGAACCCATGGTGAAGCAACAACAGCACCCCTGAAACTAGACTCTTCCCCAATACCAAAAGATAATTTTACAAAATAGGTAAAACATACAAAGCACCCCAACCTAACATGATAAAACACTAGCTACTCTAGAAAAATTATAAGATGCAACAGAGAAGCAGTGACATTATCATGAAAGTTACAACAGCCAAATTGATACATTACCCCCTCAAGCAAGGCCAGCTCCAACAATTGAAAACACCTCCGGGCGTAATCCTGTCAGAAGTCGACAATATAAAGTAGCTGTTGAAACTTGAAACAACTCTGCACCAGGCACCGTTTGCTGTTCCGAAATTTAAACAAGGTCAGACCCACCAGAAAAAAAGGTCACCGCAGATAGACACTTAAGCTCAGCACATCAGGAACAACCAAGAGCCCGTCAAAAACTGTCGCAATCTCTCTGAAACAATCTTCTGCCAGCTTGCCCGAATAAGCTGCGAGCAACAAAGAAAACCAAGGCAACAAGAAGGTAGAAATCTCCATGCAGAAACAACCTGCTACAAAAAGAACACAACAACCGAATATCAGGTATATGCCGAACCACTCCAAGATCACCCAAACTAAATGGACCTCTCCACTTCGACCGCAAAAACACACACCAAACCACCCTCTGAGCAAACCTGCTAGAGAACGTTGCGACATCAACACTACATGGCTAAACTGCTGACTAATCATCTCAGCTAGATGAGACTGCTGCCAACAAACTAAACGACCACCACAAAATTGAAGGACCCAACAAAACACTTCAATCGATAATCTTCCGAAATACATCACCCTCAATGTCAGTCCACAGGACTTGAAATGAAAACTACAACCACCCAATACATAGAAGCCCCTAATAAGTGAATCAACCACAACCAAAACAAGCACCAAAACCAGAAAGCAAAAGGTCCAACACACATAAAGACACGACCCAAACAACTACAAATTAAAAAGCTAACTCTGACCGATCTGAACGACAGAATCGAACAGGAGCCACCACACCCTCGTCGTACTGCCAGATAAAAGGACAAACCCGATGAATAGAAAGGTGAACAACATGAAACCTCTAAACGAAACGACTAATGTGTTCATAAATAACAGATTGTGCCTTCTTCCTTCAAGTAACAGCTTCAGCTTCACCTTTGAATCACAAAAATATATTTTACAAACAATATACAATCAAAATGACATAAAAAGCACCAATTCACATCAAGTTCTCTCCTGATATGGATTTTAGTATCTTTAACAAACATCTGTTTGTATGGAAGTTCTATTTCATGCATATCCATTTTTAATCATCAAGAATATTAAATAATGTCAGGCTAATTTACAATTTCAGTTAACAAAAATCAATAAATCTAGATCAGTGGGTATGAAGATAAACAAATAATGAAACCGTTAAAATTGAGAAAAAATATATATAATCAATTAAACCTAAAGGAATTGACCCAGTTAAAGAAAAAAAGTAAAACAAGGGAGATCGATCGAAAACCTGTGGGAAGTTACAACTCTGAGCCCACAAGTTGTTGTCTTGACTTAACGAGGGACGGTGATACGCGATGCTACTCGAGAATAACAATTTAATAAAAACTGTGCAATGCTTGTACAACACCAAATCCGCTTCCCCATCACTCGCAACCGACATGATGAAAGTGCTAAAGGCTGTAATGAATAAAAGCAGTCCAAAATTGCCACAATTAAGGCAGATAGGGATAAACCACAATTTAGGCAGGTCTGCAACTTATAGAATATAAATTTTGGCAAGTTATAAATGGAAAAAGTTAATTACATGATGTTATCGATCAAAATCACTAATTCAAAAGCTATAAGAGGTATGAAGACAATCTTTAAACTCACCTCTGCACCATTAGAATGAATAATTACTTAAAATGATAGCATCTTTCAATCAATGACTTATAAAATTAACACAACTCATCTTTATGCAAAGAGACAGTGATCAACAACATCCATGACAGTTACGCCATAAGAAATTTCGCTTACAGTAATTGCTCCCAAGATGTATACACAGAAGAAGCTCAAATGCCACAAGTAATGGCGTTGCTATGACTGAATGACAAGGAGCCCACTGCGCGTGAATAAAATAGTTTTACATCAGAAACTAAAACCTAATACACGAAAAATTTATAATTTCTCCAGAAAATAGAGAAGATATTTGAAGTATGTCTTACATAGAGGCCATGAGGCATTGAAGGAGAAGGCAAGTAAAACTTGCCCTGTGCTACCACGACATGAAAAATCCAAAGTGGAAAAAATACAGTCCTGCCAAAAAGAAAGATGTGTTCAAAAATGGAAAAATGTAATAAGTAAGGTGTTCGACATGGATTTGATACCAATATGTATCTAAAACATCCATAAAAAGTATCCAATAAATTTCTAATATCCAGATAAGTAATACATTCATATCCAAATCCAAACTCGGTTAGGAAAAAATACAATACTCTTACCAACAAAAGACACATTGTAAATCAGATACGACAAAACATTGATTAGTAACTATTAGCAAGTAAAGACGTGTTGACATCGAGATATGAAACGGCAGTGATCGACATTAATTACATAATATTTTATCATTTTAACTGTGTTTTGTTATTTCATCTGCACTCCGAGAGAAAGAGAGGAATAAAAACACTTATTGCTCCTTCCATATTGCATAACACACCAAAATAGAGTCATTCTTCATCAGCTAGGGATTATAACCGTGCACACCACAGACACCGTTTTTCCTTTGGCTTACACGGACATTGTTGGTGAGTTGGAGCTGTATTTTGCACATCTGCTTCATTTTTATGGTAGCCGCTTGCCACATGTTCTGCATCCTAATGTCTGATTCTGCAGCTCAAGCTCCTTTCTAGCTCTACTCTTTCGCTCATCAGTGAAGTTACTCTAGTCGCAGATTTGCATAGTTGTTGTTCATTATGTACACTATTTTCACCGCCGTACTTGCCCGTATCCCATACATGTATCTTATTATATCACAAAAAGTGGATAGTCATTGATCTTAAATGCACATTATATTTCACAATTTTAGTAAATTTTAATTCCCTAATCAAACAAATTCTCTTCACTTTCATTAGAACAGACAACACTTAAACATAGGAATTCACACACACAAATTCAGTGTCGCAGGGGAAGCAACAATCAAGAACTAAAACTGAAAGCAGTAAAGTGTCCTATTTAAAAGTAAAATCAATTTTAAGAAAATTATCCTAATACTAAAAAAACATATCAACGCAACAAAACACACAACATACAAACGAAGGGTGAAAAACAATTCCCAGTATCACAATAACTCTGTCGATTGAATGTCATTTTCTCTTAAATCAAAAACAAAATGAAAAATCAAACCCTTCAGACATGCATTGAAAAAATAAAATGGGAAAATAGAAACAACACTAATAAATGTCAACAACACAAAAACTTTCAATTTCAGGATACATCACTAGGTATGAATTACGACCATTCAAAACAAAGAAAAAATTTGTTACAACCCTTTGATTGATTTGTACATTTTTACTAAAGGGCTGATAAAAAAGAAGAAGAAAAAGCTCACCACCATGAGTAAATAACGAAACAATCAAGCTTGAGAACAGGGAGAAGAGTGAAGGAGAAAAGAAAAACAAGACCTAACATTGCTTGAAAGGAATTTTCTATCATTCTCCAACTCATCACCCTCCTTCGAACCAGCATGTTGGTTTCAATTTATTTTTGAAAATAAATTGATCAATTTTCGAGTTATGAGTTCAATCAACTTTAGGGTTTTATTCGATATTTAGGACTTCAGAGTTCCAAGTTCAATTGATTTTTGTTTTAGGATTTCTGCATTGGTGAATGGAGTTGGGTTCCATTGAGAGAAGACGATTTCTAAGTTTCATGGAGAGAAGAATGGTTTATGAACTCTGGAAAAAAGGCGAGTTTGTACGGTGAATCTTAGCACCGATACCACGTAAGGTTGAAAATGTAACTGGAAAAGGTGAGTTTTTTTTTTAATTTAGAGAAAATCCAAAATAATTGAGCATGTTTTATTATTATTATTATTATTATTATTATTATTATTATTTTTATTTTAGTAAAAAAATTTACGCTAACAATAGCATTAATAAAAACCCTAACAAAGGAATATCCAACAATAGCGTTTACCTAAAAGTGCTATTAAAACCCTTTATATTTTTTTATTTGTTTAGTCAACAATCTTTAGTGTATATCATTTAATAGCGCCCAAAAATAAAGCCCTATCAAAGGTCTTTCAATGAACTTTTTAATATCACTTTACAAAAAAGAGCTATTAAAATTTTGCTATTATAAATAAAATTTGTAGTTGTGAGTTAAAACAAGAATATTGGTACTCCGAGCATATATGAACAATGGAAGGCTTCCTCACAAAAAGGGTGGGAACTAAAGTGATTCACATACAAATAAGTATATAAAAGAATGAATGGCATAGAAGTTGTAAAAAGTCTAAGTATCATGAATATGCTAAAGCCTAGAAAGCGATAAACACATACCTTGAACGTGTACAAAACTTTAAACACTATCATTACCACGCATTCGCAAGTCGAAACACTCAAAATCAGAAAAATCACCAAATGCGACCTCAAGATATCAGGCTAAAATTTGAGTCCAAACAATCAACAAAAGAATTACGAAAATTACTAATAATTACTAATATATAAGGCCTTGGTGGAAGTGGGAAAAAGGGGGAGCAAAGTGAACAATTAAAAGAATTCACTAGCTCAGCACAGCAGAGCGCGCTAAGCGCGCTACACCAGAACCAGAAAAAATAGTACAACAACAAGGTTCTAGTGCAGGCCTCCACTTAACACCTACACAATCTCATATACAAAAATTGGTCGAAAAAGACCGGGTGAAAATGAATTAAACAAGTTGTAAAGTGAAGATTTGAGAATTTTACGAACAATCCGAGTACAACTTGTTTAATGAATGTTCACCACACTACCTACGCGTTAATGAAAAAGTAATAACGGAACAAAAAACGATAAAACATGCTTGTTTTACGTCGTAAGCTCGACGCCTATTATTTATACACACTTCTCCAAGTTGCCTCTTTACACGGTTAGTGCTCACCGACGACGAAACCTAACCAAACACTTAGCAAACGTGAAGAGAAACAAACATATATACTAAATTTACAAGTATGGAAAACATGTAAAATTCACAAATATGGTAAACATATACAAGTATCAATATAAACAAGTGAAAATAGACAATATATACGATATCTACAAAACTCAAAAATAAAGAAACTATCGCAATGCGATTCAATAAAAACACAAATCCCCGGCAACTGCGCCATTTTGTTGGTGCGGTATAGCGGCAAGCAACAAAAGTTTTGGAAGTATTTTTTCAGGAATTTATCATGTCCACAGAGATCGGTGCTACTGATCTGCCGTTCGATAATCTCTAAGTTTATGAGATTGGATTAAAATGGTTGAAACATAAAAACAGAAAAGTAAATATTAACACAAGAAAATTCATTCATCAGAGAGAAAAGACTTATCAAGCATGTATATATTCCACTCGTCACAAACTTAAACTTATCGACCAGTTATACTCAACCTACAATACTCCTAAATATCTTCCAGCATCGCTCTCAATAGTGTTCATCTCTGACACACCGAGCTGAGAGAAAAACCGTATTACTCTCGTCGACACTCTCACACTCGACTCAAATAACACTGAGGCATTAAGCTCCGACACCCATACAGATTGTTAGCCCTAAATCTATCTCTAGAGTTCAGAAACTAATAGATAATTATCCTTAATCGAAGTTTGTGAAGTTTATCTCTAACACGACCCAAACCCCGCGCATTTAAGCAAAAATCAAGAACAATCACCAATAGAGATTCATAAAGCAAATTAAATATAACGCCATGGGCGAAAAATGTACATAAGATCAAAGTAAAAACATATACAAACCCAACAAAGAAGAAAGACATGAAGAAAATCAGAAATGAACCAAACACTTCACAGGTTGTCAGAGCCGATCGATGAGAAATCCATCCCGGATCATCCAAATGCAAACTTCCATGATGTTTTCTAAGCTAATCTAATGAAAAAATGAAGTTTGATGGAGTTGGGATCACAAAACCCCAAAACCATACCTAAAAAATGTGTTTTTACCCCTATTTATTGTTGTCATCATCGCAGACCACGCTAAGCCCGGTTTGGGCTCTAAGCGCACCCTTATTAATATTAAACCACCTTAAAAGCGCGCTAAGTGCGGTCCAGCGCGCTTAGCCCAGTTTGTTTGGGAATGAAAATTTTCTGCACTTGTTTTCTTCATAACTTTTGAACCGTAACTCCGTTTTTCGCTCGGTCCAAAGCGTTGGAAATCTTATTCAATGCTCTATCCATCAATGCTCCAATATAAATGCTTTAATACCTACAAAAATAAATGGAAAACTATTAAATGCAATGATATTTACACGATAACACAATACATACACTATAAAGTAAAGTAAACGTATTTACAAACAAAGCGAGGTTTATTTGAACGATTTTAACAAAAAGTATCGATAAGTGCAACAAAACTTATATACAAAAATAACTACCATTTTCACTTATCAAACTCTCCCCAACTTAAATAATTGTTTGTCCTCAAACAAAGCCAACATCTAAAGGAACAAAAGCGAAATCCAAGAAATCACGCAACAACAAGTTTTTACAAACAAAAACAAATGCAATGGTTCAATCGAAAATGGTACACACAAAGTAAATACTTACCACTAAACTTCAACGATAACATAATCACGAAACAAATGCTAAATACAAAAGTCATGCCAAACATTCTAAAACAACACAAGCTCAAATGTGAATCACACCTAGCAAAAACAATCCTCGGTAGATGAAAAACATAAAATGAGAGATTTTTCACTCACTCAACAATCTTTCAAACAAAAGACTAAATTATGCAATCATCCAAAAATCATGCTGAAAACACAAAAGCAAGAATCAAAAGGACTTTCTGGACTGTAATGTGGTCGGGTGAACAAACAAGGAATAATTCCTAAAGCTAATCGAAACAAAAACTTGCCTAAACCTAAAGGACTGATCAACTCACAAAAGTTCAAAAACAAAATTTCAATCAAACCTCTTCCAAAATCCCAAGTGTTACACCAAACACATTGAACTTATTAGCACAACATTATTCTACTCTTTTTGTTTTTCTTTTTCAAAGCTTTTTCAATTTTTTTTTCTTTCTTTTTCTTTTCTTTTCTTTTCTTTTTCTTATTTTTCTCTTTTTCTTTTCTTTTTCAACCTAATAGGAACCAACAACATAAGTGAGCAAACATTGCTCTCCCCAACTTGAATTCAACCTACATTAAGGCGTGAATACTCCCTACTTTCTAAGGCAATGTAAAAATTCAAACTATAAATCATGGTTGAGGGTTCAAGAAATAAAAAGAATGAAAATCTGTACAAAAGATAACTAACACTCATAGACAAGCATCAAGTTCAATCGAAACACTGATATTGACAAAGCTCAAAGTGGTTAACAAATGCGCACACACTCACAAGGTAAATTGACTATTTGGCTAGGTAGTTGTGCTCAAATGAAACAAAAATGCCTTGATCATTTTCATGCTTTCGTATAAACAACACAAATAAAAGATTAAACATAATGAAATCCAGTTAAAACAAGAATATTGGTACTCCGAGCATATATGAACAATGGAAGGCTTCCTCACGAAAAGGGTGGGAACTAAAGTGATTCACATACGAACAAGTATATAAAAGAATGAATGGCATATAAGTTGTAAAAAGTCTAAGTATCATGAATATGCTAAAGCCTAGAAAGCGATAAACACATACCTTGAACGTGTACAAAACTTTAAACACTATCATTACCACGGATTCGCAAGTTGAAACACTCAAAATCAGAAAAATCACCAAATGCGACTTCAAGATATCGAGCTAAAATTTGAGTCCAAACAATCAACAAAAGAATTAAAAAAATTACTAATAATTACTAATATATAAGGCCTTGGTGGAAATGGGAAGAAGGGGGAGCCAAGTGAACAATTAAAAGAATTCACTGGCTTAGCACAACAGAGCGAGTTAAGCGCGGTTAGGCACGCTAAGCGCCCTGCACCAGAACCAGGAAAAACCAATACAACAACAAGGTTCTGATGTAGGCCTCCACTTAACACCTACACAATCTCATATACAAAAATTGGTCCAGAAAGACCGAGTGAAAATGAATTAAACAAGTTGTAAAGTAAAGATTTGAGAATTTTACGAACAATCCGAGTACAACTTGTTAAATGAATGTTCACCACACTACCTACGCTATAATGAAAAAGTAATAACGGAACAAAAAACGATAAAACATGCTTGTTTTACGTCGTAAGCTCGACGCCTATTATTTATACACACTTCTCCAAGTTGCCTCTTTACACGGTTAGTGCTCACCGACGACGAAACCTAACCAAACACTTAGCAATCGTGAATAGAAACAAACAACTTCACTAAATTTACAAGTATGGAAAACATGTAAAATTCACAAATATGTTAAACATATAAAAGTATCAATATAAACAAGTGAATATAGACAATATATACGATATCTACAAAACTCAAAAATAAAGAAACTATCGCAATGCGATTCAATAAAAACACCAATCCCCGGCAACGGCGCCATTTTGTAGGTGCGGTATAGCGGCAAGCATCAAAAGTTTTGGAAGTATTTTTCCGGGAGTTTATCGTGTCCACAGAGATCGGTGCTACTGAACTGTCGTTCGATAATCTCTAAGTTTATGAGTTTGGATTAAAATGGTTGAAACATAAAAATAGAAAAGTAAATATTAACACAAGAAAATTCATTCATCATAGAGAAAAGACTTATCAAGCATGTATATATTCCACTCTTCACAAACTTAAACTTATTGACCAGTTATACTCAACCTACAATACTCCTCAATATCATCCAGCATCGCTCTCAATAGTGTTCATCTCTGACACACCGAGCTGCCAGAAAAACCGTATTACTCTCGTCGACACTCTCGCACTCGACTCAAATAACACGGAGGCATTAAACTCCGACACCCATACAGATTATTAGCCCTAAATCTATCTCTAGATTTCAGAAACTAACAGATAATTATCCTTAATCGAAGTTTGTGAAGTTTATCTCTAACAAGACCCAAACCCCGCGCATTTAAGCAAAAATCAAGAACAATCACCAATAGAGATTCATAAAGCAAATTAAATATAACGCCATGGGCGACAAATGTACATAAGATCAAAGTAAAAACATATACAAACCCAACAAAGAAGAAAGACATGAAGAAAATCAGAAATGAACCAAACACTTCACAGGTTGTCAGAGCCGATTGATGAGAAATCCACCCTGGATCATCCAAATGCAAACTTCCATGATGTTTTCTAAGCTAATCTAATGAAAATATGAAGTTTGATGGAGTTGGGATCACAAAACCCCCAAACCATACCTAAAAAATGTGTTTTTACCCATATTTATTGTTGTCATCATCGCAGACCGCGCTAAGCCCGGTTTGGGCGCTAAGCGCGCCCTTATTAATGTTAAACCACCTTAAAAGCGCGCTAAGCGCAGTTCAGAATGCTTAGCCCGATCTGTTCGGGAATGAAAAATTTCTGCACTTGTTTTCTTCATAACTTTTGAACCGTAACTCTGTTTTTCGCCCGGTTCGAAGCGTTGGAAAGCTTATTCAATGCTCTATCTAACAATGCTCCAATATCAATGCTTTAATACCTACAAAAATAAATGGAAAAAAATTAAACTCAATGATATTTACACAATAATGCAATACATACACTATAAAGTAAAGTAAACGTATTTACAAACAAAGCGGGGTTTATTCGAACGATTTTAACAAACAGTATCGATAAGTGCAACAAAAATTATATACCAAAATAGCTACAATTTGCACTTATCACTACGCCCAAGAGGAGGCATGAGAACTTCTAAGAAGCCTGAGGGTCCTTGTACAAAGCCTAATAGGTGGCAGGGGATGCTTTTAGGAAGCCTGTGGGTCCAAACCTAAGAAACGTTCAAGAAAGGTTTCACTGGGAATAATCCTTTCTTTAGTGAACAGTTCTATGGTTTGAAGAAAGTCAAGAGAGGTTTCATCGGGAATTAATCTTCTCTGGGAGAAATGAATTTCTTAGACAGATTTCTAGTAGTGATAGTCTTGAGAAAAGTTTCACCGGGAATAATGTCTTTCTCTGTTCAATATTGTATAAGCCCAAGAGGAGGCAAGACTGTATCTGGAATTTCCTATGGGGAACTAGTTTTGACTGTGTTGAAAGAGTAACCTTTGGTTTGATCTAATCCTAGACCTAGTTGCTGGGGAAAACTCTAAGCAAGATAATATACAGGCATATATATACAGATGAAATATATACAAGTATGTAAAAGAAAGCTGATAGAACTTACATGTGAGCAAGCTTCCAGTACTACAGCTGTATGGTTAGTTATTCAAGAAATTAAAGAAAGTTTTGATAACAACTATGAATTTGAACCCAAAATTAAAAGGGAAAGTTGTTTTGAAAAGAAGATTGGGGCTTATACTCAAGGAGAGGCCCAAAAATAACAGTGATCGCACCGTTGTTTTGAAAACTGTACCGGGACTTATACAATGACAGAGGCCCAAATTTATTGTATTTTTACAAAAGAGGTTGGGTCTTAGACTCTATTAGAGGCCCAAAGTTTATTTTTATAGAAGATATGGGGCTTACAACTCAAGGAGAGGAGCAAAAATAACAGTGATCGCACCATTGTTTTGAAAACTGTACCGGGACTTATTCAATGACTGAGGACCAAATTTATTTTATGTACAAAAAGATGGGTCTTACACTCTATTAGAGGCCTAAATAATGTTTGAAAAAGAAGAAAAATGGGACTTACAACACAAGGGAAGGCCCGGATGATTTTGTTTAAAAAGCGACGATCGCGCTGAGAATTTTTAATGTACTGGGACTTATACAATGACTGAGGCCCAAAAAGATTTTTATTTACAAAGGATGGGTCTTACACTCAATTAGAGGCCCAAAGTGTTAAAAAAAGAAGAAAATTGGGACTTACAACACAAGGGAATGCCCAGATCATTTGTTTTGAAAACGGCAATCGCGCCGAGATTTTTTTTACGTACTGGGACTTATACAATGACTGAGGCCCAAAAAGATTTTGTGTGACAAGGGATGGGTGTTACACTCTATTAGAGGCCCAAAGTGTTCTTGAAAAAGATTTGTGAGGGTGTGAATGATCAAAACCCTAATTTGCTAAAAATGTATTTTTATTTGAATAAAAAATCAAATAAAAATGATCAAAATTAACAAATATGCGTAAAAACAAATTATGATCTAGGATAAATGTTTGAAAAATCATGTTTTATCCCTAGAATGATTTAAAAATCAATTGAGTCTGAAAAATCAAGAAAAGAAATATTTTTAAAATGTTAAAAACAAGTAAAAAATAAATTCTTTATGAAAATATTAAATATATCAAATAAATAATATTTTTGTGAAATTTTTGTAGAATAAAATATTTTAACATTTTTATGAATTTTGAAAAAAAGAAATAATCCAAAAACATAAAAATTCAGAGAGAAATTAATTTTTGAATCAATTAAATAAAATAACAAAAATTCAAAAATTCAAAAGTTTGAAAAAGGGCACCAAGAACAACTTGTTCTTGCCCGCGTGCCCTGTTTTTCTCCAATTTGTATTTTCTCACTTTTCTCTCTGATTACTTAATGGTTTTGCACGATTCAAACACCAATCTTGCTCGTTTTTAAACAAGGATCACAACCATATAGATTAATTGCATTTATAAGTGTTGAGTGAGAAATCAGAGGATAACCTCAAGAACCCTAATTTCAGCATGAACACAATGAAATTCCATACATGATTGATTCATGGCAATTGACTGAGGGTTATTACTCTACATACATGCAAAAACAAGATGGTAACTCAAAAATTCATTTATGATGCATGTAATATGGAGTTTGAAGGCTTCAGGCTTACCTCTTGCAGCTGGTGATCGAGCTTGATGATGGAGGTGTTACAGATGTGTTGTAAGGACCTAGACAGCTTCACTATACTCTATGGAGTGTGTTGAGATGCTTAGCCTTGATTCGAGATGCTTGGATCACCTTCTGGTACCTCAACTGCAACCTTGTCAAAAGCTTGAGCAACTGACTGGTGATTTTGTGATTCAAGTGTTTCAGATGTGTTTCAAGGCCATGGATCATTCATATATGATGTATATGAGGTGTTGGCATGATTGGTTTGGTTTGAATCACTTCCAATTTCAAAACCCGATAGTGACTTGAAGTGGAAGGCAAATTTGGAGTGAAAGAGAGATTTTAAGGAAAGCATCAGTTTGGGTGCTTTGGTGTACTCAAACTGATCACGAATGAGCTCTATTAATAGTAGAGCAAGTTTGTTTTGTAAGAAATAGTGAATGGCAACTGGTACAGGTCTGTGGCCAATGGTGATCAAATGGAATCTCAAGTCTCCTCTAGCCATTGAGTTGAGAATAGAGCACATGCCTATAGTCCTCTGTTGCATGAGTTTATCTTGACTCATTTGGTTGATCATGGACTGATACATACCAGCTCTATGCATCCTTTAAATGCTCCATAGCAAATTTGAAAGTTTTGGATTTTGAACTTTGAATGCTACTTGCCAAATGATGAGGTTCTTGACTTGCAAGGCTCTATGATGTTGTAGCTATGTAGAGATTAGGTTCGTTGTACTTTAGAAACTTGTCTTGTATGATGACAAGGCTTGCCAAGTCATGAAAATGCCAAAATCGTGTGGCATGTACAAAGCTGTCTTATGAAGAACAGTTTTGGAGGTGTCATGTTTCCATGCTTGTAACTCCCTACTCAAGTTGAATTAGAATGAGCTCTTGTACATTTTGGAAATCTCTCATAACATACTTTACCTTTGTTTAATACCCCAAAATTTTCCCTCATATTTATTACCTTACCCAAGTGGCTTATGCTTCATTCATCTGCATCTTCATTAGGTCATAACTACATTAATCCTACATTCGCATGTGCTCCTAAGGCGTGGGATCAAGGTATCAAGTGCAGGCTCAGGATTCTCTATTGTTGTGGGACTCTCATCTTCATTCAGGGTTGAATTCTCATCAAGTTTATCTTCTTCAAGTTTCTCAAGAGTGTCAGTGGTTGATCAGGGTTTCACGGTGGAGACATTTTAGGTATTCATGAAGAGATCAAGTTGTGGACTCATACTGTGATTAGGATATTGTTGTTCTCTCCATTGCTTTTTGTTTGTTGCCCGAAATACGGGTTTATGTGAATTTTAAAATGGAACTGGAGGTCCATCAAGAAGGTGAATCTGATTTGGATTTGAAATTTGGTTTGAGGATATTCAAAAGGATCAACATTCTTAAGGAGCACGTTAGGATTGTTCATGTGGATTACCTGGAATTCAAGATACAAACCCATTTTTTCTAACCAATTAACCATTGTCATACTAATATCCATATTCATTTTAAACTTCTCTTTCCCATTTTAAACCATTTTTCTTAATAATATCCATTTCACAAATAATTCGCATCCACTTTTAAACTCATTTTCTAAGCTTGTATCCAAATTATCCATTTCCAAATCCATCTTTTTATGTCCACATAAATCCATTCAAATTCCATTTTCCAAAATCCAAATTAAAACCATAACCCAAAAGCTAAATCCAATAACCAAGTTATAAGTACATAGCAATTGAGAGAAGTTCTTAGTGACAAATTCAGTTATAGAGCCGTGTATATAACACCAGAAAAATCCAGAAAATTCATTCTAACATTTTTCCCTACCAACTAACAACAGATAACATTTTTTCTAACTGTCAATTCTCTCAACCTCCATTTTTTAACAGAAAAAACTAACTAACTGTCATCACTTCCTAACACAGAACAATTCACAACCTCTCAAAATTTTTCTAACAGAAGGAACTAACATCTCTAACAAACTTCTTCTAGGGAACCATCTTCATTCCTTCTCTTCCTCTTTTGAGACTCACGATTCATCATTCTGCTCATCTCTACTCATCTTGAATCCTCCACTGTTTTAGCATCTGCACATTCCATAATCTATGCCATTTCCTCCCTACACCATTCTTCACCAATTCTCCATATCCACAGCTGCAATCACCTTTCTCGCCATCTCCGATTTCCTCTTCGAACCTTCCCATTCTCCATCAACAAAGAAAGAGTGTAAAACCAACAAAAACTCTTCAAACTGTTATCTGCTTGTAATACCCTAATTTTTACCCCTAAGATCCCACATGTCATTTGCATTTTTGCATACCACAAACAAGATCACATATTGGTTCCCTCTTTTGATAGGTTGGGCCTTGCAGGGGTCCTTGAGTTTGTGTGCGTTTGTTAGTTGTTTTATTGCTTAATTTTTTTATGCTTACTAACCATTAATTAAAATCCCAAAATATTTTGTTTTCTTTCACTAACATTTTCAGGGGAAGAACAGGTTAAAAATACCAAAAAAACAGTCCCTCGGCTCGAATGAATTTCATCCGAACAAAGTCAAAGTTGATCCGCAATTAATTCAAAAATTATCTGATCAAGAGTTTCCAAGATTTAATTGATTATTATTCAAGAGACTCCAAGGTTCATGTGTTTATTTCCATGCCTTCTTTGACAAACAAGAGAATCGAGCCGGAACCACAACAGTGCAATAAATTACTCATTTTTCACAAATTTTGCACTATGTAACCGGTTAGCAGTTATGCTGTAACCGGTTACCATCGTGAAAATTTGAAAAATGGTGGCAAATTCAAATTCAGCAAATGGCACCAATCTCAGCCCTTGATCACATTTGGAATATTCTAGGCCGCTTCATTTTAATTCCCTACATCACTTTGATCATTTCCCACCATGTACCATCACTAATCACCACTCTTTTGCAATTTCCCTCCAAATTTGAATTCCAATCCTAATTTTGATCATCCAAGCCTAATTCCAAACCACCAAATTCCCCAAGCCTAAACTCTATAAATAGAGGCTTCATTTCATTCATTCTACAAGCTTTTGATAGCCAACAAACCCCTTGCAAATTCTCTTCCCAACCACAAAAATCACCAAAAGCTCAATTTCTTCTTTCATAAGTTAGTAAGAATTCACATTGATTCTAACTAATTTAGAGCTAAACCTTCATCCATTCTTGTTTTTGTTCATAGATCAAGGCTTTGGAGTGTAGATCTTGCTGCAATTTGGAAGGATTTTCTGATTTGGATTGGTAATTCACTTTTTACCATTGTTGAAGCTTCATCTTCATCTTCCGTAATGTAGATCTTTTGTTGAACTTGTTTGCTTGATCTTTGGATCTTGCAATTTGTGTTTAATTGCTGGTTTTGGCTGTGATTTTACTTTAAATTTCGTGCAATTTCAGTTCCATGATCATAAGATGTTTGTAAAAAGTTTTGGAAATGGATCATGCTGAATTTTGCACATTTTTCTGCATTCTGGTGCTGTGCAACCGGTTAGCAGTTATGCTGTAACCGGTTACACTGTGTAAATTTTGAAAAAACTGTGCTTATTTGAACTAAGTAACCGGTTAGCAGTTATGCTATAACCAGTTACTTCAAAATAGAATGCATATTTTGGCTTGTTTTTTGGGCTGTTTTGGTTCCTTTTCCATTTTCTTCCCTTTCCTTTTGTTCTTATCCTTAGATCACATAATTGTGTGGTTTAATTAGGCTCTCTCTTCATTTATTCCTCTTTTCTTTTGATCGATGAAAGTCTAATAGATCTTGGAATTCTTTTGTTGAATTTCGATCGAGACGAGATCGCTACCACTTTTCTTTTCGTGCGGTATTGCTTTCGGATGACGATCTATATATCGTTCATCTAGCATGCATTAGCACAAAGAGCTATTGACCGGCCTCATTGTAGGGTAATTACTCCGTAAATTACTCGGCGATTGCTTAACATAGCGCAATATTTGTCCCGTATCAGAAAACTTTCAAGAATGGTTGATTATTTGTCTTATGGTTCAAAACTCATTAAACTTGTTGTTAGGAGGCTTTGGTCTTATCAATCCTCTAATGAGTTTCATCAACCTTGACCCAAGTACAATTATTCAATTGTTATTGATCACTAACACTAACAACTAATCACTAACTTACTAACATTATTTTGTATTAATTTTTGTTTATGTTTCCTTCTCGCTCCCTATCTCTTTTATTTTTATGCTTCATTTCATATCATGTTTATGCTTCCGCAATTTTTCCTTTTGTCCGTTGGACACATGTTTTGCTTATGCTTTTTTTTCTTTGTCTATTTGGACTCAAAAACATTAATAAAGGCTTAAACCATAAAAAACTTAATTCTCCTCATCTTGGACTATTGGTTACTATCCTATGCTTTGGAGTGATTTCTTTATGGACCTCTTTTGAAGTAATATCGGACTTATGGACCTAGAATTAGGACTTCTTATCCCTTTGCTTGGAGTATTGATTGAAGACTTGCCTTTGTGCGGCCAATTTGCTTAAGGATGGAATTCTTTTAATATTGCTTTTAAGTGGCTCCATTTTGGTTAGATCCTTCTTTTCCCTAGCTTTTATTTTATGCACTAGGATAGTCACTTCTTCTCCTCCCCATTCTTAAATTTTCAAAATCCTCTCCTTTTTCAAAACCTTCTTGGTTTCAAACTTAAAACCGCTTTCATAATAAAACCTTGACTTTGGTCAAGTGTTTCTTTTAAAACTTTCTTTTCTTTAATAAATGTCAATCTATCTTAATCATATTTTGACCATTTAAAAAAAAAACATAAAAAATACAATACTCATCAAACTCATTTTGTGCTTTGTGCACTTTTCTTTTAAAACTTTTTCATAAGTTTAGACATGATTCATTTCTTTAAGCGGAATTATTCGCTTGGAAATGACGACTTGTCTTTACATTTAAAATCAATCATAACAAACAAATTTTTGTTCTTTGTACCACGAACTACGAGGTTTTGATCCTACATTGCACATCGTGGGTATGTAGGCATGAGGCGATAAGTCTCTCCAAACACAAAAATATTAAAAAAATAATTCTCCTCTCATCTCTTCAATCTCTTTACAAGCAAACCATTTTCAAACCAAAAAGCGGTAGATATTTCAAAGGGTTCCTATAGAGTACTATAGACGTTTTGGGTGCTAACACCTTCCCATTGCGTAACCAACCCCTCTTACCCAGTCTCTGTTTGTTCTTGTTGTTTTAAAACTCTTTAGGTTTTGTTCGCTCTTTTTCCTTTCCCTTTGTGGATAAAATAAAAGTGCGGTGGCGACTCTTGCTTATTTTTTAGTTAAGTTAATCAATAGCTTACACTCACAAATTTCCCCGCTACACTGCCGCTTCAATCTTCATCATCTAGAATCGGCAATTCTAATTAACAACATCGCCACAACTTCGAAGCACCTACAAAATCATCAACACATCGATCAATAACTACGGTAAATTGCAATCTCAGAATCAACAATTTGTAACTCAGCCAATAACAATTCGTGCAACTCACTCACAAGCAAGATTCACGGCAACAGCAATACAAACACAACCGGATATCAGAAAGGGAGAAGATCAAGAACGTAATGTCACTACCACCATAACGTCAGTTTTCACAGAAGATCGAAGAAGAAATATTGCGAAATTGAAGTAAAAGAAGGAGGGAGCAAAACACGAATGGATTTGAAAAGATTAACGAAAGCGAAGCTTACCTGAAGTGTCTTCACATTCAACCTCGCCGTTATTGTCGTTCTCCGTCCCGCATGTGGCGGTCTACAATCGCGGAGTTGGTAGGTTGATTTGTGTAGGATTTCATCGCGCTCGGTTAATCAGGAATTTGGAGAAAGAGAGCAGATCCATTTAGATTGAGTTGTGAGGGGAACCGCGGTTGGATAGTAGGATGAAGAGGTTACGGCGGTGGCGGATTCAAAGAGAAAGATGGTGAATCATCGAGGAAGAAAGGCGAACAAAGGGAGGTGGTTATCGCTGGCGATGTGGAAGAACGAGGAATATGGAGAACACGGCGGCAGATACATTGGTTAAAGCTAGAAGGTGGATATGAATGTTGTTCACCGAGACTTAGGGTTGTTAACCTAGTTGTTTCAAACATTAGGATCGGGCTCCATCATGTGATTATACCACACACCACCAAGACTCATTCCCACACGCCTTGTTCACACACTGCACCCCCTGTTAAGTTTTAATTAATCTCTTTTTGTTATGGCAGATTATAGTTTTTTGATTAATTAGTTGTAAATTTGAGAATTAGAGTAGGTTTTGGATAATGCTTCTTTGAATAATCACTTTTTTGGCTTAATGACACCATTTTTAGCTTAATTACTCAAATTAAATTTTTGGCTTAATTGTTCATTAATCAATTTTTATTTGGCTTAATTGCTTTGTTAATCAAGTTGTAGATTAACTGTTTTTAACTAGATTAATTCTAGTTGATCTTTAGAATTAAAGTTAGAGCTTTTATGAATTAACGATTAACTTTGGTTAATGATTTAGGATAGTTAGATTAGTGTTGTTTTGGAATTAGATTTAGAATTTGGTTTCGAATTAGGAACTAACTCTTAACATGTTCTAGTCGTTGGATAATTGTAGATTAACTTCGATTGACTTTCGTTTAGAAACCAATTACAATTGAATTTAGATATTGACTTTAGACATAAATTTTGACTAATTAGATTTAGATTTTGCTAATGGTGTGACTAATTGTTTTTGCTTAATTGCTCACTAATCGTTGTTTTTTGCTTAATTGCATTAATTGATTTTTTAGCTTAATCGCTCTCTAATTGTTTTTGCTTAATTGCTCAGTAATCGTTGTTTTGGCTTAATCGCATTAATTGTCCACTAATTAGTTTTAGAATTATAACTTTGAACTAATTGACATTGATATAGTTTGAATTGACTTAGTTTTAATGCTAACATTTACTAATCCTTTTAATAGTTTCATTTGATGACTTTGTTAATAGTCCTTAATACTTGTTACATGTTAGTTTTTGACTAAGTGTTGTTTACATTTTACTATTGATTTCATTTACTTCTTATTTGATAATCTCCATTTGATTACTTTGACTAATCTTTTGAGTTGATTTTGTAGTGTTTCATATTTGACTTGATAAGTTGTTTAAAGGTAGAAGTTGATGTATACACAGCTGATGTGAACAAAGTGTGTTGTAGAATGTTGTTGTTTTGTCTGGCTACATACATACCTGTCCTGTTCTGGAAATAGTAGTTGTTATAGGTTGTTTTTGCTTTTTGCTGGTATTTATAGCTATGCAGGTGCTGGAGCGCTGTTGTTGCTGCTGTTTATGGCTTATTGCCTTATTTTATTATTTTATTCATGAAGGGTGAAGTGTAACACCCCAGCTCCCATCGCGAATAAATAATACATAAATAAATCAGAGTAGATAAAAATTTATTTTTCCGACAGGAAACAAGGGTATCACAACAATGGAAATAAAATACAATCTCTGCTCATAAATTTTGATACATAACATAAAATAGAATACCCTCAAAGGGAAACTTTTTCCATATAAAAGGAATGTTCGGTTATGGAATAAAGCGGAAAGATCCATAACCGACTTATTTTATGAAATAAATTGTTTTACAACCTCAAAATATTCATACAACGGTAATACAAAATATACCCCACAAATGTATACATATAAAACTAAAGCGTTCCCCCGACTCTCGTGCTACGTATCAGAGTAGACAGACTGACAAACGGATAGAGAACTACTCTTCATAAAAGCCTCCACGACTACTAATCTGCAATTGCCTCATAGAGCAACAAACCACAGCAGAATGGTGAGAAATAACAACTAAATCAAGATTGCATAATAATATGCAAACACATAAAAGTTCACATGCATAGTTATTCTCACCCCAAGCATCACATGCTAATACATATAACATGCCACAAATACATAACATATATCGATTATACTAACATAATCGCATATTCACACATAATGCATCTCAAAGTTGGCACATATGGAAGCACACCACCACATCACAGATATTCACATATAACCTACCATATAGATTTAATACCATCATGGTAATGCACCACATCTCCACAACACCTAGCATATGGCTATACATAAAACATATTATCCACAACCAATGCATTTATCACATATGCACATCAATTCACCAATGTTATCACAATCTCAACACATAACAAATCAATTCACAATTTTCCACACATAATCAATCCATTCATGATTTTCCACACATAATCAATCCATTCATGATTTTCCACACATAATCAATCCATTCATGATTTATGCAAATGCAAAGAGACCGACACAACGACTCTATGCAAATGCGGTACCATCCATCCTTCAATCTCATCACTAGTTCACTCAAGAACTATTGGAATCATCGCTCGTTACTTAATGTAACTCCTCGTCGGGCATACGATGTTCCTCGTCGCTCACACCTCTTTGTATAAGGCACACGACGTTTATGGATCGCTCACACCTCTTTGTATAAGACACACGACCCGATCGCTCACACCTCTTTGTATAAGGCACACGATCGTCTATAAACATCGCTCACACCTCTTTGCATAAGGCACACAATGTTATAGCGGATTCCCTCTGGAACCGTTTCGTCGCTCACACCCACTAGGGCACACGATATCACAAGATGCATATCATGATGCTTGACACACAAGAACTCATGAAAATCAAATGCATCACCACAATTCAACCATATGAATTATCTCATCATCATTATTCATGCATTGAAAACACTTCAAACAATGCATTTCATCACAAACCACAAACCACAACAATCATGCAATCACAATTACTTCCACAAGGGATTCACACCACAAAGGCTACCCACAACACATCATAACAACATACATTGATATTCAATCAAACAATGTATTTTACCAAACAACAACATCATTAATCACGCATCGAAGTTTAACCCAAAACAATGCATTTACTTGCCATAAGGCCACAAACCATCATCACATCATTTAATCACATGCATTCACCTTGTATAACATCACACAAGTCATATGACATATATATCAAAAGCACATTGTGTGATACACATCAATTACACATAATTATAACAGTAAAAGTCGACAAAACGACACTATTCCAAATACCCGACATAATTAAATCGGCCAACAATCTCAAAACCATTTTCATAAGTAAGAAAAGCTCAATAGCTTTCCAACGATACCAAGAATGCTCAAAACAGATAATCGGAACACAAGTTATGGAATTAAAAAAGAAATGGAATCGCGAAAAGACAACATTCTGCACTCTCACTGGCCATACGCGTATTGCCTTGTGCCATACGCGTATTGCCTTACTCACTCGACCATCCATACGCGTATTGGCCAAAGTGATACGCGTATGGGCAGAGACTGATTTTTCCCCAAAAGTTCCACTAAAAATCCAATACGCGTATTGCCTACTACCATACGCGTATTGCCCACTCCCATACGCGTATTGCCCACATTCCTTCATTGTCATACGCGTATTGCCCACTTCCATACGCGTATTGCCCACATTCCTTCAATGCCATACGCGTATTGCCTTAACCAATATGCGTATTGCCTTGAGTGATACACGTATGGGCAGCGAAAACCAAGAATTTTTTCTGTGAATTTTCCCCCAAAATCTCATTTTTCATCCCCAAATCAATTTTCAACAGCAAAACAAGTACCAGCAATTGTTCCTAAACACAGTGTGATCATACAACGCAATTTATATCAAATTCTATCAATTATACATCAATTTATCAATAAGGAAAAATTGTGAAAACAACCAAAACACATACACAAACAACACATATACATACACAAGCAAGATATAATTGAAACTTCTCACCCTTACCCGATTAATCGCGCTTGAAACGGATGAATTATCGATTTTCCTCTTCTCCTCTTTTTCCCTTCTCTTCCTTTCTCTCTTCTCTTTTTCCTTCTTTCTATTTTTCTCTCTTTTTCTTTCTAAGTTTCTATTTTTAAGAAAAATACCCAAGCAAAATACCAAAATACCCCTCAGCTCAAATATCTCGCAAACGCTCTCAAAACGCGATAAAACACAATAACGATGAAAAATAATATATTGTCAAATAAAAGTCAAGAATAAAATAATATAATAATAAAAATAATTAAATCGACTCGATTAAATAAATCTAACCAAAACTGGGGAGTTACAACTCTCCCCCACTTAGAAATTTTCGTCCTCGAAAATATAACCGATACGAACAACCTAGGATACGACTCTCGCATCCGACTAACCAACCAACATGCCAACCAAAGGCACACCACGAAAACACAAACCGACAACCACCTCGCTAATAGCAACTACAACAACGACACAACAACGACGACAACAACAACGACAAGATACAAAGCCCATACAATGCACTTGACGACCAACTCACAACTCAAAGAATACCCAAGTTACGAACACACAGGTTCACTCTAGAACCAGAACACAACAAGATCGTTACCCTCACCAAAGGTAACACTCCCCTAATTCCCCACAAAGGAATTAGCCACTCGCACTCGAACCATCATCATGGAAACGAGGCAACCACACAAGCCAGAACATATCGTTTCACGACACAACATCATTTCAACAACCTCTACACAACCACAATGCCAACATCCTTGTCACACAACGGTATTACAACAATGCTACGCTCCAACAATCAAACATATAACCAAAACATCCATCTACATAGTAGCCCATGAATAATATTTAAACCTTCCACCTATTACTTCCATTCTGAAATGTCCAATGGTCTCATTACTCCTACATGTTTCTAATGTTCAACCTATGAACTCTTACAAGTCCCACACACAAATATACGAATTGTGCCGCATCACGCTTCCGCTGCGTATTCTGATTACTCGAAACCATCAAAGCTACCAATCCCACATCCGAAGTCTAACTCTTTCTCATATTCACCAAAAATCATTGTTCACTTTAATATATCCAACCTCACACTCTATTGTGTTATCTTACACACCATACACAAGTCTCTGAACTGCTCGAATAATTCTAATTCTCTGACCATCAAAACAAACTTACATAAAAACTTTCGGCTTAACTCATCAGGCACCACCTTAGCTTTTTCCGAAGGAGAATCCAAGCCAAATTCATAACTCGTCACGAATTCTAACCATCCTCGTTGTCTCATACTCTATTCCTTCAGACCAAACAAGTACTCTAAACTCTTTTGATTACCAAACACTTCGAACCTAGAACCATAAAGATAATACCTCCCAATATTCCAACACACTACAACCACAACCAATTCCAAATCCAGAAGAGCATAGATCCTTTTATGAATCCTCGATTTTCGTAAAGCATAAGCCACGACTTTACCCTCTTACATTAACACACTGACTAACTCCTCAAAGACACATCCCAATATTCCATAAACAGTTGATTAGGATCACACAGAACGAAAAATGGAGCCGTAGACAACTTCTACTTCAGCTCACCAAAACTTACGCACAATGAACATCCAAACAAACGACTCACCCTTTGCAAGTCAACTGAGATAACAAAAGTACAAACTTAGCAAAGTCTTCCATAGCCTGCAGTAACAACCAACTAAGCCCAAAAATTTCTAATCTCCTTAACCAACTTCGGAGCCTCTCAATGTAGAACTGCATCTACTTCCGATGGATCCATAACAATACTATCATCAGAAATCACATATCCAAGAAAACTAACCTTTTACAACCAAAATTCTCACTTGAATAACTTAGCATAAAACTTCATCTCTTTTCGACACTGGTAATTCAAATTCCAAACACTCTATCTGTTCTTCCTCTGAGTTTATACCTGATCCGAATATCCTCAATTAAGACCACTACGAACTTATCCAAATAAATATGGAAGATACGATTCCATCTATTCCACAAACATTACAGATGCATTACTAACACCAAATAACATCACTGTACGTGGTAATGCCCAACCAAAATCCAAAAGATATAAATTCTTAAAGCTTTTGCAAAACTTGTCACTGGGTAACTGGTTACTCACATACGAGCTTAACTGAGTAAATAACAGCCTATCCAACGATAACAAACACAACCAGTCACATTAAAACAATCAAAGCCTCAACTCCCACAATTCACCACTCTTATCAAACATTCCAAACAATTGTAATTTCACTCCAACTCAGTCAACCCATTCCAGTTATCTAATCATGAAAGTGGACACTTGCTCTCCATCGTCACCTTATTCCACTGTTAGTAATCCATACACAATTCTTCTCTTGACTGTCCAAATTCCATAAATCTCAACTTGTCACAACAACCAACCTAAAAGAACTCTTAAATATTACATCCACCCCTAAGGGTTTGCTCAAGATTTCCATTAATGCTCTAAAATTCCAAAGATTCCAAGCCTCACTAGAACTCTAAGTTTTGCTTTCCATAGTCTCAATACCATTACACCCACATCATGCGTGTTATTCCATTCAATCATCATCCCATTTTATTACTATCAATACTGGAGCTCTCTAAGACGACACACTTGGGCTCACAAATCCCTTTTCCAGTAAATCTTCTAACCGCTCTTTCCATCTGAGTTTCACTTCCTAAAAGTTCTTCTACTTACTTAGCATATCCAAACCTCAAACCTTCACCTTTGCCAAATTTGAGTTCACACTCTACTCTCTGAGAACAACCATTAACGATACCCAATCATTCTCCCTCAATGACTTCCCAACTGGACCAACATACCAAATCCTCTAATCCGCCTCATCTTCCGATAAAAGAATCTTCATCGACTCAACAAAACAATCCGTAATCATTTCCTTACTCCCAAACAATTCATTGCACACACCATCAAAGCCGGAAAGACACGTCTATTCCATCCAACATAATTCCCGTCTGCTATCAACAAGAGATTAAGGGTGATCAGTTCCTCAATTTGTCAATAGACAGCCGACAATCATGATGGGGCATAAACCATCTTTACCAAACTATAAAAGCATTCCTTACCCTTGTGCACAAAACTACCCAAGGCACAAATCCTTAGTTGACATGAACCTCACCTCCGCACTCCCTCCGGAACCGGGAACAACACTGTTCAAACAACACTTACACTCTTGCAACTAACGGCACACTGAGCCAATGCTCCACACCTGAAGCAACCTGGAGAAGTACAATCTCCTCCCCCACTTATCTCATTCTCAAACCTGAAGACAAAAGATTAGAAACCAGAAAGTACTGACAGTGCTTCACACACATATCACATACTAAGGAACAAACAACATCAACAGTATTCAACTGTCACACCAACTGACACAACAACTCGGCCGGACGGACCGACCTGCTCTGATGCCACTATTGTAACACCCCAACTCCCATCGCGAATAAATAATACATAAATAAATCAGAGTAATTAAAATTTTATTTTTCCGACAGGAAACAAGGGTATCACAACAATGGAAAGAAAATACAATCCCTGCTCATAAATTTTGATACATAACATAAAATAGAATACCCTCAAAGGGAAACTTTTTCCATATAAAAGGAAAGTTCAGTTATGGAATGTAAGTTCCTGGATTGGCTGGAATTTTGGTAAAACAACAAGGTGTTCAATGCTGATGTCATGGTGTTGATGTTGCAGCATTGAGTCTTAGTACTGGGCTGTACTAAGTTGTGAAGGTTAACTATGTTTGATGTCATGGGCTTGATGTCATAACATTGCACTTAACACTGGGCTGTGTTAAGGTTGCTAGTTGCTGAAGTGGATGTCTGATGTCACATAGGTGATGTTGTAACATCAGACCTGCAGAACTGAAGCTAATGACAGCATGGGCTTGTTGTTATTAGGGTCGCGTATTAGCTGGAATTGTGGAGAGTGTTGACTTGTTGGATGAGAATATCTTGGGCTAGATATTTTCTGTTACATGGGAGATTTGATTGCAGGTTTGTTGGAGAATTAAAAGGTGGAAGATTTAAAAATATTTTGGGGATAAAATCTGTTTGAAAAGATTCAGTTTTTAATTAACAAATCTGATCAAATATTGTGACAAATCCAATCCAAATTCAAGGAGCTATATAAAGCGCACAAGACCAAGGAAGAAGGTACAGAAAACATTCAGAAGATCAGGAGCTGGAGGCTTAGTGTCTAGAGTTTGTTTAGAGTGCTTGTATTTACACTATTCTAGGGTTTGAATAGGTGTTGTATTTCTGTCCTCTCTAGAAGCTGTGAAGTAATAGAGAGTTGTTGTTTGATCGAAGCTAGGAAGCAAGATCAAGGATTCTCAAAGAGGTTGTTCTTTGAGTGTTTTAGGGATTGAGTAGTGTTCTCATATCTAAGTGGTTTCTTAGGTAGAAAGTCACTAGTAGAGTATAAGTTTAGGAGATTGTCAACGGGTTGTTGAGTCTGTAAATTATATCTACAAGTAGTGAATTTCATCCCTGGCTTGGTAGCCCCCAGACGTAGGTAGTTAGACAGAGCTGGGTGAACAATTTCTTGTGTTATTTTGTTCTGTTATTGCTGTCCATTGCAGAGTGTGTTGTTGTGACATCGCACCTTAACATCACACGTCTGGTACCAGAATTTTAATTGGTATCAGAGCAGGTATCCTGTCTGTCTCTGGGTGAGATCTAGGGAAGTTACTTTCTAGTGATAAGATGGACAAAGAAGTTGGAGGATTCGTCAACAGACCCCCTATTTTGGATGGATCCAATTATGACTATTGGAAGCCAAGGATGACCACCTTCTTAAAATCCTTGGACAGTAGGGCTTGGAAGGCTGTTATTAAAGAATGGAAAGCTCCTGTTATGTGTGAGAAGGATGATGCTGGCAAAGATAAAGAAGGCACCTCTAAGCCAAAGCCTGAAGAAGAGTGGACCAAGGAGGAAGATGAGCTTGCCCTTGGAAATTCCAAAGCTATGAATGTTATCTTCAATGGAGTGGATAAGAACATCTTCAGGTTAATCAATACCTGTGAAGTTGCTAAAGAAGCATGGGACATCTTGCAGGCTACTCATGAAGGAACATCTAGAGTCAAGATGTCAAGACTTCAGATTTTAACATCAAAATTTGAAAGCCTGAAGATGAAGGAAGATGAGACTATTCATGATTTCCACATGAGTATTCTAGAGCTGGCCAATGCATCTAGTGCTCTTGGAGAGAAGATGTCAGATGAAAAGCTTGTGAGGAAGATCCTTAGGTCCCTACCTAAGAAGTATAAGATGAAGGTTACTGCCATTGAAGAATCACAAGACATCAGCAAGATGAGAGTAGATGAGCTCATTGGATCTCTTCAAACCTTTGAGCTTGGGTTGAATGAGGAAGAACCAGAAAAGAAGCCAAAGAGTATAGCCCTGGTGACAAATGGTGAAGAGGAGAAAGGGAAGAAATCTGAATCCCAAGAGGATCGGTCTCAGGCCATAGTGATGTTGGGAAGACAGTTCACCAAAGTGTTCAAGAGAATGAATAATAACTCCAGGCCTAATGTCAAGAACATGACTTCTGACACCAGCAAGAAGGATGAAGAGAAAACTGCCCAAGATAAAGGAGTGCAGTGCTTTGAGTGTGAAGGGTATGGACATGTCAAGAAAGAATGTCCCACCTTCTTGAAAAAGCAGAAGAAGGGCATGACAGTTTCCTGGTCTGACTCTGATAGTGAAAGTGAAGGCGAGTCAGCAAAGCATGTGAGAGCTTTAACAGGAGCTGTTGTTTCTGATGATGATTCTAGTGATGGAGAAGTAACTTATGAGGAGTTAGCATTTACTTATCAAGAGCTGTGTTTAAAAAGTGCTGATATTTGTCAAGAAAACAAGTGCCACAAGCAACAGATTGTCCAGCTTGAGAATATAAAAGCCGATCTGGAAAATGAAGTTGTTCTAGTTAAATCTCAACTTGATCAGATGACTAAATCTGTTAGAATGTTAAACAGTGGTACAACTACACTTGATAAGATTCTCCAGTCAGAGAAAGCTGCTGGAGATAAATCAGGTATAGGATACATGGGTACCTCAGAAGCCAGCACTTCAGGAACAAAGAAGGAGATGTCTCAAAGGCAGGATCCTACACCCAAGAAGGTGGTTCAGCCACAGAATGGTGAGAAGAAAAATAGTACTCATCAGTGGAAGGTGCAGTCTCAAGGAGCCAGTCAGTATATGACTCCCCAATATCACAAGAGCATGCAGGAGGCAAGGTTCAAACAGAACATGTTCCATCAAATGTCTCAACATCAAGGAAACATGTATGGATATAATAATGTTGTGCCTCATTATTATGGAGGAAGAAAGCCACACCATCATGGGAGAAAATCCAGGAAACAACATTCTCAGCCTCCTTATGGGAGAAGATACCAGCATAATAGAAGGCAGGTCAGTCATGGTACGAGGAGACAATAATATGAGTGGCAGCACCAGCAACATAATGGTGGCAGAAGGTTTAACCACTTTAGAGATGACAGAGTTAGATGCTTCTACTGTGGAAGGTTTGGACATATGCAGTACTCGTGTTTCAAACTGCATGGTTATCCACAATATGCTCCTCAACCCAGACAGAAGGAGGTCAGGCCCAAAGTAGTAAAACAATGGGTTCCTAAAGCTCAGGTCACATGTCTATTGGCTCACACATCAGATGGACATTTTGCTATGGAGGCATGGTACTTTGACAGTGGATGTTCAAAGCACATGACTGGATCCAAGAAGCAGTTGACAGAGTTCAATCCTTGCCATGCAAATGATGTTATTTTTGGCAATGGTGAAAAAGGAGTAGTAAAAGGAGTTGGAAGAGTGAAGAATCATGATGGTCTTACTCTTGATAATGTGCTCCTTGTTCAAGGGTTGAGTGCTAATTTAATTAGCATAAGTCAACTTTGTGATGAAGGTTACAAGGTAAGCTACACCAAAGATGAATGTGTGGTAGCTGATGAGCAGAATGAGGTAGTGATGAAGGGAGTAAGATCCAAAGATAATTGCTATCAGTGGATACCTCAAGTGGACAGCTTATCTAGTGATGATGCTGTAA
Source organism: Lathyrus tuberosus (assembly GCA_022829125.1). Lineage (NCBI taxonomy): Eukaryota > Viridiplantae > Streptophyta > Magnoliopsida > Fabales > Fabaceae > Lathyrus > Lathyrus tuberosus. The sequence continues at coordinate 6,458,342 of JALAZF010000229.1, forward strand.
CATCAGATGGTGACATCAAGTGTGAAAGTATGGTGAAAAGTCAATCTGGGTTAATGACTTATGGTGCTGTTACTCCTAAGTTGGATGATGTGTTAAAAGCCAACTTGAGTAGTCAGTTATGTGAGCAAGATGAAGGAGTCAACAATGCTGATGGAAGGATCAAAAGCTGTGACCTTAAGAAGTGTTGGGAGCTAAATACTTGGAAGGCCAAGAAAGATGACAACCTGACTAATGACTCCTATAGTTCAGAAGAAAAATTTCACAAGTTGACAATCCTTAGGTTGGAAGATGCAGATGTTAGAGCTGATGTTAAAACATCTCAAGTCAATAAAGGTACTTCTAGCCTTAAAATAAAGAAGTATGACGATGAACTAATTGCAAAAGTGGTTCCTGGGGTTGCTAAATGACTAAAATCAAGGAAGAGGAAAGCTATTGAGTCACCTCCAAAGATGAGAGCTGATAAGCAGAAGATCTATGTGGATGGTACTACAAAATCCAGGAGTAAAGTGTTCATCTCTTCCAGAAGTAGGAAGATCAGAGATAAGTCTGATGATAATGTCCAAGATATCTCTCAAATGAAGGAAGTCGTTGTTGTTAGAACTTCTGAGAAAATTCAAAAGGCCATACTAGATAACATTCCTGTGCTTTTCATAATATGGTGGAAGTATGTTCTGGAAAAAGAATTTGGTATAGATATGGTTCAGAGAGGGTGTGGGAACTTATGGTATTCAGGGGTGTATGTTAACCTGAATAAGCTGCTCTGACTGTGTTTTTTTTGGGAGCTTCTTGAAGGACTTCCTTGTGCTATGAGTCCTTTGGATGGTGAAGCTGATGTCCTAAAAGATGTTGTAACATCATGTTTGCTGGTGGTTATATCTGGATGATGATTAAGATTGGACATGTGGAAGAAGTGTTTCTGATTATGTGGATTAGAATGTGAAGTTTAGCATGAATACTGATTTTGAAGACTTCATTAGTATCAATAACTACTGGTGGATGTAATGGTAGAGGTATTGAGATATGATCTGATCATTATCTCTTGAAGAGACTGGATCTCAGTAAAGCTTTTAAGTAAGCTGAGAATTTGTGGAGTTTGTGACACAGTGTTGAGTTTGGATTATTTTGCTGATAGTAAATCCAGTAGTGGAGTATATGTAATACCCTGGTGTCAAGAGTGTCAAGAGTATCCTTGGTGAAGGATGTCTTTGTTCTGGATCTGAAGCTTAGTGCTTACATTATATCTAAGGAGCATCTGCATAGTCATACGGGAGAATGATGAAGTAGAAGGTTTGCCTTGGATGGAGAATGTAGAGAAGACTGAAGTTGATCAGGAAGTCTGAAGATGAAGGTTATGATAGGGAATGACTGTCTGTGGAAAAAGGGACAGTGGTACCAAAATGAATCTAGAGCATTTGTTAATCATGACAGAAGAAGTATGGTTTTGTACAGGGTGTCATAGGACTTACTTGTTGAGGTTTGTCCAATTGTGGCTAAAAAGGGGGAGAAATAGTCAGTCAAAATGACAAGGAGAGCTGCTAGTTTTGATGCAGAAGTGCAGTTATTGAGGGGGAGTTTAGACTGAGCTGCTAGTGAAGATATCATAGCATTTGATATCATAGCATTTGGAGAGTGCAGCCAAGCAGACATCAAGGGGGAGAAGTGTTGCACATTGTGAGCTACTGAACAGTTGTGATGCTGGTTCAAGTTTCTGAGGGGGGGCACCAATTGGCTGTTGTCAATAATGAAGATGGTGCTGCAGCAGATCAAGTAATGAAGACTATATGAAGATTGTCAAACTGCTGCAAGTTAATGTTTCAAAATATTGAAGATATTCCGCTGCTGAAGTTTCTGAAGATGCAGAGATTGTTTAGCCAAAATTAGCCAAAGGGGGAGATTGTAAGTTCCTGGATTGGCTGGAATTTTGGTAAAACAACAAGGTGTTCAATGCTGATGTCATGGTGTTGATGTTGCAGCATTGAGTCTTAGTACTGGGCTGTACTAAGTTGTGAAGGTTAACTATGTTTGATGTCATGGGCTTGATGTCATAACATTGCACTTAACACTGGGCTGTGTTAAGGTTGCTAGTTGCTGAAGTGGATGTCTGATGTCACATAGGTGATGTTGTAACATCAGACCTGCAGAACTGAAGCTAATGACAGCATGGGCTTGTTGTTATTAGGGTCGCGTATTAGCTGGAATTGTGGAGAGTGTTGACTCGTTGGATGAGAATATCTTGGGCTAGATATTTTCTGTTACATGGGAGATTTGATTGCAGGTTTGTTGGAGAATTAAAAGGTGGAAGATTTAAAAAGATTTTGGGGATAAAATCTTTTTTAAAAGATTCAGTTTTTAATTAACAAATCTGATCAAATATTGTGACAAATCCAATCCAAATTCAAGGAGCTATATAAAGCGCACAAGACCAAGGAAGAAGGTACAGAAAACATTCAGAAGATCAGGAGCTGGAGGCTTAGTGTCTAGAGTTTGTTTAGAGTGCTTGTATTTACACTATTCTAGGGTTTGAATAGGTGTTGTATTTCTGTGAAGTAATAGAGAGTTGTTGTTTGATCGAAGCTAGGAAGTAAGATCAAGGATTCTCAAAGAGGTTGTTCTTTGAGTGTTTTAGGGATTGAGTAGTGTTCTCATATCTAAGTGGTTTCTTAGGTAGAAAGTCACTAGTAGAGTATAAGTTTAGGAGATTGTCAACGGGTTGTTGAGTCTGTAAATTATATCTACAAGTAGTGAATTTCATCCCTGGCTTGGTAGCCCCCAGACGTAGGTAGTTAGACCGAACTGGGTGAACAATTTCTTGTGTTATTTTGTTCTGTTATTGCTGTCCATTGCAGAGTGTGTTGTTGTGACATCGCACCTTAACATCACACGTCTTGTACCAGAATTTCAATCCATTGCAGAGTGTGTTGTTGTGACATCGCACCTTAACATCACACGTCTGGTACCAGAATTTCATGGAATAAAGCGGAAAGATCCATAACCGACTTATTTTACGAAATAAATTGTTTTACAACCTCAAAATATTCATACAACGGTAATACAAAATATACCCCACAAATGTATACATATAAAACTAGAACGTTCCCCCGACTCTCGTGCTACGTATCAGAGCAGACAGACAGACAAACGGAAAGAGAACTACTCTTCACAAAAGCCTCCACGACTACTAATCTGCAATTGCCTCATAGAGCAACAAACCACAGCAGAAGGGTGAGAAATAACAACTAAATCAAGATTGCATAATAATATGCAAACACATAAAAGTTCACATGCATAGTTATTCTCACCCCAAGCATCACATGCTAATACATATAACATGCCACAAATACATAACATATATCGATTATACTAACATAATCATATATTCACACATAATGCATCTCAAAGTTGGCACATATGGAAACACACCACCACATCACAGATATTTACATATAACCTACCATATAGATTTAATACCATCATGGTAATGCACCACATCTCCACAACACCTAGCATATGGCTATACATAAAACATATTATCCACAATTAATGCATTTATCACATATGTACATCAATTCACCAATGCTATCACAATCTCAACACATAACAAATCAATTCATAATTTTCCACACATAATCAATCCATTCATGATTTTCCACACATAATTAATCTGTTCATGATTTTCCACACATAATCAATCCATTCATGATTTATGCAAATGCAAAGAGACCGACACAACGACTCTATGCAAATGCGGTACCATCCATCCATCAATCTCATCACTAGTTCACTCAGGAACTATTGGAACCATCGCTTGTTACTTAATGTAACTCCCCGTCGGGTATACGATGTTCCCCATCGCTCACACCTCTTTGTATAAGGCACACGACGTTTATGGATCGCTCACACCTCTTTGTATAAGGCACACGATCATCTATAATCATCGCTCACACCTCTTTGCATAAGGCACACGATGTTATAGCGGATTCCCTCTGGAACCGTTTCGTCGCTCACACCCACTAGGGCACACGACATCACAAGATGCATATCATGATGCTTGACACACAAGAATTCATGACAATCAAATGCATCACCACAATTCAACCATATGAATTATCTCATCATCATTATTCATGCATTGAAAACACTTCAAATAATGCATTTCATCACAAACCACAAACCACAACAATCATGCAATCACAATTACTTCCACAAGGGATTCCACCACAAAGGCTACCCACAACACATCATACCAACATACATTGATATTCAATCAAACAATGTATTTTACCACACAACAACATCATTAATCACGCATCGAAGTTTAACCCAAAACAATGCATTTACTTGCCATAAGTCCACAAACCATCATCACATCATTTAATCACATGCATTCACCTCGTATAACATCATACAAGTCATATGACATATATATCAAAAGCACATTGCGTGATATACATCAATTACACAAAATTATAACAGTAAAAGTCGACAAAATGACACTATTCCAAATTCCCGACAAAATTAAATCGGCCAACAATCTCAAAACCATTTTCATAAAATAGAACAGCTCAATAGCTTTCCAATGATACCAAGAATGCTCAAAACAGATAATCGGAACACAAGTTATGGAATTAAAAAGAAATGGAATCGCAAAAAGACAACATTCTACACTCTCACCGGCCATACGTGTATTGCCTTGTGCCATACGCGTATTGCCTTACTCACTCGCCCATCCATACGCGTATTGCCCAAAGTGATACGCGTATGAGCAGAGACTGATTTTTCCCCAAAAGTTCCACTAAAAATCCAATACGCGTATTGCCTACTGCCATACGCGTATTGCCCACTCCCATACGCATATTGCCCACATTCCTTCATTGCCATACGCGTATTGCCCACTTCCATACGCGTATTGCCCATATTCCTTCATTGCCATACGCGTATTGCCTTAACCAATACGCGTATTGCCTTGAGCGATACGCGTATGGGCAGCGAAAACCCAGAATTTTTCCTGCATAATTTTTCCTGCGAATTTTCCCCCAAAATCTCATTTTTATCCCCAAATCAATTTTCAATAGCAAAACAAGTACCAGCAATTGTTCCTAAACACAGTGTGATCATACAACGCGATTTATATCGAATTCTATCAATTATACATCAATTTATCAATAAGGAAAAATTGTGAAAACAACCAAAACACATACATAAACAACACATATACATACACAAGCAAGATATAATTGAAACTTCTCACCCTTACCCGATTAATCGCGCTTGAAACGGATGAATTATTGATTTTCCTCTTCTCCTCTTTTTCCCTTCTCTTCCTTTCTCTCTTCTCTTTTTCCTTCTTTCTATTTTTCTCTCTTTTTCTTTCTAAGTTTCTATTTTTAAGAAAAATACCCAAGCAAAAGACCAAAATACCCCTCAGCTCAAATATCTCGCAAACGCTCTCAAAACGCGATAAAACACAATAACGATGAAAAATAATATATTGTCAAATAAAGTCAAGAATAAAATAATATAATAATAAAAATAATTAAATCGACTCGATTAAATAAATCTAACCAAAACTGGGGCGTTACATGAAGAGCATTTGGTTCCATGTATTTCACGGATCCTCTCAGCTTTCTAACACTTTTGTTCATTTGTGCTAGGTTACTAGAAGTTTGCCGATTTGCTAATACTTTGCTTACGTTGCTACGGATTGATATCCGTTCGGTATTACTTCTCTTCTCTTTTTCTAATTCCACATTTTTCCTTTTTATGCCATGAGAAGTAGGATTGGGAGTCCGTGCCACTTGGCCGACAATGCTAGAAGTCCTCAAAGGAGGCTCTGTTTGTAATTGTTTAATATTGTGCCAAAGACCTCCAAAGAGGCATCCCATTCCCATATCCCCTTGTAAGACCTCAAAGAAGGCATCAGGCGGAATGAGAGTCCACAATCGACTCCCGCCATTTCTAGTCCCAGGTCGTTCTTAGCTCTCATTACATGATTGAAGCTTTGAACATAACTCACTCTTGTTATCGAGTCCGTCAAGTGGAATGAGGGTTTAGCAATCAAACCCCCACACCTTGTCTATAGATCGCATTGACCGATGCTGAAGCTTATGTGATCTGATTCACATCATCCCCCTTACTCTGCTCTCCATGGTTCTCGATACCATTGGGTGAGTACCCCTATTTCCCACAGCTAGCTTGTTTGCCTCAGTTTATATGACCCCTTGGCTAAAGCTTCCTCTTTTTCTTATTTTGACTGTGTGACATTACTGTTTATTGACATTGTTTACTCTTTCGTTGCTTTTAGTTCATTTTGTGATTGATTTATCCTGTGTTTACTTGTCTGATGACATGATCCCGTAGGATTCTTCGGTCCACTTAATTTTTGATTGAGTCAGAGGTAGGAGAGACATTAGGATAATAATCCGTGCATGACAACATTAGGTAGACTTCCCTCTAGATCCTGACCTTAGGACCATCATGACATGCTAACTTGTAGGACCGAGTTTCCCCCTTAGACCTTTCGTAAGTCACATCTTTTCTCTCGCCCTAGTGCGATCGAGTCCGTTCCCGTTCACCCGTAGTAGTATAAACTACGGATGCTCGGATTCCTATTTCTTTTCAAATTGAGGATACGTAGGCATGAGATGCGATATCTCGGCGAGCACACTAATAACTAACTTCCCTTTTCTCTCGCACACATGCGATCGAGATGAATCACCTAGCACACTAACAACTAACTTCTGTTTTCTCTTACACCTTTGAGTCATCTCTTCTCATCTCCCTTAATTCACTTGTAAAGGATGCGTCATTTTCGTTCTACCGCAAACAGGTAAACGCGTAAGACTCCCTCGCCGAGCGGCAACACCTAAACTGCTGGAACGCGAACGTTGGCGTATTCCACCTAAAAAACACAAACAAAGCAAAGTCTTCCCTAGTGAGGGGAACTACGTCGCTCTGATTCTTCATTGGTTAATGGAGATACGTAGGCAGGAGATCGTGCGACATCTCTGCGAGCACAACCTTACTTAGCAAACCCTCTTCTCTTGTCCAAGTGCAATCAAGACTCTTTCACCAAACAAACAAAACCGACCTCGTTAGATCGAACTACGACTGCTATGACTTCCTCTTTCCGGTTAGATTGAGGATACGTAGGCACAATACGGCGATGTCTTGGCGAGCAACCATCCCTCCACAAAATCGTAGTCCGAACTACGTTTACTCTGACTTTCCCGCTCCCGAGGGAATACGTAGGCCAAGGACGGCGATGTCCTATCGAGTCACCTTTTCTTTTCTTCCCTCTTTTCTCCCATTCCATTTCCAGTTAGCAGTTGAGCTTCAGATACCCTACACCCTTTCATCGATAACAACAAGCGTGGATCCCATCGAGTACGATGGACGTGAGGGGGTGCTAATACCTTCCTCTCGCATAACCGACTCCAGAACCCAGGACATGGTTGCGATGACCATTCCTTTCCCTTTGTTGAGGTTTTCTTTGATCGTTTCCTTTCCCTGTGTCGGGATAAATAATGTTCGGTGGCGACTCTTCTGTTCCTTTCTGCCGGTTGATTTTCATAGATGCGACAGCTGGAGACTCTGCTGGGGACATGTTGACCTCTTGCTGGTACATCCCCTATGCGAGTCAATCCTAACACCTATTTGTTTTCGATTTTGGGGTGTTTATCTGTTTACTTTACTCGCTTTAGTTATGGTATTGTTGCATGTTTACTATTTTATTACATTTACTTGATTTTCATCTATTGTTGCCATATATATTATACTGTGCTGGACTGTGTTGGATTTTCTGTTTGGCAAGTTGGGATTTCTGAGAGATAAGGCCACTACCCAGGTTTGAGCATACCCATAGGTATTAGAGTGGATAGTCGTGACGCTTGCGTGGTGGTGACCATGTACTGATGTTCACGAGACCCACAACCAGACAAGGTTCTATTAGGAGCTATCTGCTACTGTATGTTGATACAGGCCAGTGGATATTCTCTTGAGGAACTGTCGACTCTGGTGACCATTCCCGAGGACTCAGTAACGGCACTCCTCCCGAGATGTGATAATGGCAGACCAAAAATGGCAAACCCATTACGCATTCTTGATCCGAGGACCCAATGCTGGGAACTTGCTATAGGATAACCTTTTTTAGGGGAATCAGTTGAGGCCTCCTCGATTGATGATGATGCCAAACCAGAAATGGTGAACGTATCATCATTTCTTGACCTGAGAGTCCGTGATATTGAGGATCCTCGGTTTTCTAGAACCCACATATGAGAGGGGCGGGATATTTACAGGTTTGCAGGTAACCATAACCTTCATCCTACCCGGCATTCTGGTTTTCTTTTTAGTATGGACTCATCATCTTGGTATTATGGTATTCTGATTATTCAGATATTCTGATATTCCAATTACTCTGACACCCTGATTATTCTGGTGTCCTGATTATCCCGGTATTCTGATTATGCTGATATGCTGGCCTTTTGGTATTCTGATTATTCTAATGTTCAGATATTCCGGTATTCTCTTCAGAGAAGACCTGTGAACTTATTTAGTCGGCAGTAGTGCCGCCCACTTATTCAGAATATATGGAAGCTTTGATCCCATGTCTTATTGCATTCATAACTTTGCATTGCATTCGCATTTTGCATCATTTTGCATATTTTTCTCCAGGCCAGAACAGTGAGCTCATCCATCCTTTGGCCTCAACCTGCAGTTGATTTCCTGACACTCGCATTGGACTTGAATCAGTATCTTGGCAGAATCATGGACTCAGGGGAACAAAATCAATTTGTGACTAGGGCCGATATTGTTTGATGAAGAGTCAGTTAGATCAGCTTGTGGAAGTTATGGCCGTCATGATAAGAGGAGAGGCCGTATTCAGAGAACTGAGAATATCATTCCACCTCTGGTGAATAATGTTTCTCAAGCTTAGCCTGTGCGAGTCCCTGTTGAGAATCAAGTTGTGCAAGAACATCCTTTTGTCCGACAAAGGCCAAGGAAGCCATAGAGGTTTTGATGTCAATGCCCATTGTGATTACCATGCTGGGGCACAAGGGCATTCAACTGAAGATTGTAAAGTGCTCAGGAGCAAGATTTAGAAGCTGCTTGACTCCAACATGTTCTCATTCACACCTCAGGGTATTCAGATCAACAATCCTCCTTCGTCTAGTCAAGTGGGTTCATCAATCCATGTTATGGAAGAAGTCACCAAGAACAGTTGTGCAAATGATTATCAGATTGGCTTCGATGAGCAATTCTGAAGATGGCTAGCTCAGTGGCAAATCAAGCTTGGAAAGCCCAGTTCCTCGAAGCTGGCAATCATTATATCATGTCATTTCTTTGCATTTGTAGTATCTTTAGTGTTAAAGTGCAAACTAATTTGTGAAACTCGTATGTTTTTAATTGATAATGATAATGAAATGAATATGCATGTTTTGATTAAATCAAGTCGTGTTCACTCATACTTTTTATCGATATCATGTGCTTGTTTAAGCAGGATCCGAGGGAGGATGATGAAATGAAGGACGTAAAACTTCCGATTATATGCTTTTGAACAAAACCCTGCTGATGATGTGCAGGCATTGTTTCAAATCCCTAAACACCGGAGATATAAGGGAGTGTAACCTTTGTCAAACCCGTTGAGCCTAGTAGTAGGAGTTTAGTTCTGAAAACGAAAAAAAACCCTCAATCTTAACCCGGGGCAGGGTAGGTGTCAGTTAATTTGACCGTGCGTTCAAATTTCAAAAGGAGTGTCCCATTCGAGGATCAATTACATCCATGGTTATCCCTCACCAACCGAAGAGTGAGACTGTCACAACCCTTTACAAGTCAAGACAAACCTGTGTCACACAATTAGTTCAAAAAAAAAGAATCAAAATAAAAAGAAAGCCCGCTAAGTCAAAACTTAAAAACAAGTGACTTAGGCAAAAGTTAGGGCATCCCGCTAGACTTAAAAATTGAAATATTAAAAAAAGAATCAGTCCATACAAAAATCAGGGACACCAAAAAAACAATAAATCGAAAAAGCGAAAAGCGAAAGGGATTACAAAAAGAAAAATCCTCAAGCAAAGAACAAGTCGTGTGAATACAGACACAAAGACGAAAGGGGTGACTGTCACTCTGAAAAATGTGTGGGTTCCCTCTATCCTCTTACCATTCATTAACCCTCTTGAAAGGTGAGCGCCTGTGTCGAATTAGCTGAACATAGGACTGGAGAACATCAAGGATAATGGGTGGGTAAAAATAAAACTTTGAGCCTGATATCCTTTCTTTATTAAACCGCGAACCAGGCCACGTTACAACCTTTAAAAGACCTAATTGAAGTAGGGTTGTTTCGAAAGTATACTTCGATTAAAATCGCGTTAGTTCTGACTCCTAAAAGGTTTTTATTACTCAAATTCTGGCACAGATATCAGATGTCCTACACAGATGTTGAGACACTGATATCCAACACAATGAACAAGTTAACAATAATAACAGTGCAGAAAGTAAAGAACACAGTGATATGTTTACTCAGTTCGGATCAACAATCCTACTCTGTGGGCTACCAAGCCAGGGACGAAATCAATATACTATAGTATCAATTCACAGATCATACAGCAACCACATCCGGTTACAATCCGATCACTTAATCACTACCCTTCATATGAATTCTACCTAAGACTCACCTAGGTATGAGGCCCTCCTCAAATCCCTCTTCAATCACAAACCGTGACTGGTTCCTTTCGACACAAGTAACAAAACGAAAGCCACACTTTCAAAACACACAATTCTCAATACTTCAAAGCTTATGAGAATTGACACACAAGAAACTCAATGCTTAAAAGCTTATGAGTAATTGACAGAACTTACAGCACAACACCAGTCCTTGTACTGTTATCAGAATGATACCAGTTAGGCTCACAAATAACACTCAAAAACCCTAACAAAACACACGTAAGTTCCACACCTAAACTAGGTTTACACCAGTCAATATATAGCATTAAATCTGGACTGGATTGGGCTTCAAAACGCAGCAAAGTGACTGCACACAATTCTGCAAAATAAACTCCAAGAAAGTAGGTCTTCAATCTAAAGTTTCCTAATATGTCTCCATATTTAGAAAATGTTGAAAATTCAAAAACCAACACATAAAAACTCAACCCAAAATACCTTGGATGCCACATAGGATAACTAAATATTCACAGAATATTCAGTAACAAATATCAACAACAGAATCTTCCTTTTAAACCAAAATTAGACGCGATGTCCTATGATCCAGGATGAGACATCTTTATTCGACATGTTTAATGCAGAATATTAGAACATCTTGTTTCAACAACTTGCTGCTAGAATATTTTTAGCAAAATAAATGCCAACCACAAAATCAAAGAAATAACAATCTCCCCCTTTGGCTTATTTTGGCTAAAACTACACACCAAACAATCTTGCAAAGATAACACAAGCAGCGAAACACACACCATAACACCAACACAAAACACAACATAGCAGCAAGAAATCCACACCCAAAAAAAACTCCCCCTCAACTGCAGCAACACAACAACATTCAACATTCTCCCCCTCAGCTGCAGCACCAGCACAAGCATACCACAAGCACACTACTCCCCCTTTTTATCCATAAATATGACAAAAGCAAGTAGAACAATTATTAATTTTGAGAAATGGTCAAGTCATAAACCAGAATAAATAGCATCAGAAAGTAGATGCACAACATCACATGACCAAATGTCATGCACAAACTTTAGCATCTTTCCCTTCATAAACACCTGCACAAGCTGCACTACCAGAATTACCTTTATTCTTTTTAGTCTGGCAGCCAGAAAGAACATTAATTGCTATAGTTCTTCATGAATACAAACCCCAAGTCTACTCCTCATATTTTCAAACTGAACTGCATCCAGAGCCTTGGTAAATATGTCAGCAAGCTGATTTTCTGTGCTAACATGCTCAAGAGTTATGACTTTGTCCTCCACAAGTTCTCTGATGAAGTGATGCCTGATATCAATGTGCTTAGTCCTGCTATGTTGAATAGGATTTTTAGAAATATTAATAGCACTCAGGTTGTCACAAAATAATGTCATGACATCTTGTGTGACATTATAATCAGATAGCATTTGCTTCATCCACACCAGTTGAGCACAACTACTTCCAGCTGCTATGTACCCAGCTTCAGCAGTAGAAAGAGATACATAATTATGCTTCTTACTAAACCATGAAATAAGATTATTTCCCAAAAAGAAACAACCTCCAGAGGTATTTTTCCTATCATCAGCACTTCCAGCCCAATCAGCATCACAGTATCCTACTAAAATGGAACTTGAGTCATGGGAGTACAACAACCCATAATCACATGTACCACTCACATACTTAAGAATTCTCTTAACTTGATTGATGTGACTGACCTTGGGTTCTGCTTGGTATCTTGCACATACACCAACTGCAAAAGTTATGTCTGGCCTACTTGCTGTGAGATACAGCAGACTGCCAATCATGCTTCTGTATAAACTCTGTTCAACATTCACTCCCTTTTCATCTTTGGATAACTTCAAGTGAGTAGGAGCAGGAGTTCTCTTGTGCTTGGCATTATCCAATCCAAACTTCTTCACAATATTCCTCACATATTTGCTCTGACAAATAAAAATGGAATCTTCCATCTACTTGACTTGCAATCCAAGGAAGTAAGTCAATTCACCTACCAAGCTCATTTCAAATTCAGATTGCATTTGGTTGACAAAATGTTGGACCATTTCATCTGACATCCCACCAAACACAATATCATCTACATAAATCTGAGCAATCATTAGTTTCCTATCCTTCTCCTTGACAAAGAGTGTTTTATCAATACCACCTTTCCTGTATCCATGTTTAACTAAGAACTCAGTCAGCCTTTCATACCAAGCTCTTGGAGCTTGTTTCAAACCATACAAAGCCTTCTTTAGCTTGTAGACATGATCAGGAAAATTTGGATCCACAAACCCTTTAGGCTGCTCAACATAAACTTCCTCATTAAGATAACCATTCAGAAAGGCACTCTTGACATCCATTTGAAACAATTTGAATTTCAAAAAACATGCCACTCCTAGCAACAATCTGATGGATTCCAATCGAGCCACAAGAGCAAATGTTTCATCAAAATCTACTCCTTCAATCTGTGTGTATCCTTGAGCAACTAGTCTGGCTTTGTTTCTGGTAACAACTCCTTGTTCATCAGACTTATTCTTATAAACCCACTTTGTTCCAATCACATTTGTTCCTGCTGGTCGTGGTACCAGTTCCCAGACTTCATTCCTCTTGAATTGACAAAGCTCATCCTGCATAGCACTTATCCAGAACTCATCTGTCAATGCCTCTTTAACATTCTTTGGTTCAAGCTTTGAAATAAAACAGGCATTTGACACAGCCTCCCTCGATCTGGTTCTTACACCTTCATTCAGATTTCTAATAATCAACTCCTTAGGGTGATCCTTCAGAACCCTTATAGAGGGTCCCCTGTTAGCATCCTCTACCTCTTCATTCTCAAGTCTAGTGTCGGTCTCTTGAGCATTATCTTCTACGGACTCAGTGTCTTGTGAGATTTCATTGTTCATGGGAAAGCATGTTCCAACATCAGTTGGGACATCTTCGTCTTTGCTAGAGTCATCAACCACCACATTTATGGATTTCATCATCACCTTAGTTCTGGAATTAAATACCCTATATGCTTTACTGTTTGTAGAGTATCCCAAAAATATCCCTTCCTCACTCTTAGGATCCATCTTTCGCCTCTGCTCACGATCCGCCAAGATATAGCACTTACTCCCAAAAACATGGAAATATTTCACATTTGGCTTTCTACCTTTCCATAGCTCATAAAGAGTGACAGAAGTACCTGATCTGATAGTCACCCTATTGTGTATATAGCAAGCGGTATTCATGGCTTCAGCCCAAAAATGATATGGAAGCTTTTTGGCATGAATCATGACCCTTGCACACTCTTGAATAGTCCTATTCTTGCGTTCCACCACACCATTTTGCTGAGGAGTGATTGGTGATGAGAATTCATGAGTGATTCCTTCAGATAAACAAAACTCTTCAAACCTGCTATTTTCAAATTCTTTCCTATGGTCACTTCTGATTCGTACAACACCGCAATCCTTTTCTCGTTGAATCCTTTGACACAATTCTTTGAAAGCTGCAAATACTTCAGACTTCTCTCTGATAAAGCTTATCCAGGTGAATCTGGAGTAATCATCAACGACAACATAGGCATACTTCTTCCCACCAAGACTTTCAACCTGCATAGGTCCCATTAAGTCCATGTGAAGCAGCTCCAGAACTCTAGAAGTTGTGGTAAGATGTTGAAGTTTTTTGTGTGACATCCTTGTTTGCTTCCCAACTTGACAATCACCACATATTCTATCCTCATCAATCTTCAGCTTGGGAATACCTCTAACAGCCTCACTTGACAGAACTTTCTTCATCCCTTTCAAATGTAAGTGACCTAATTTCTGATGCCACAGTTTGGTTTCATCTTCCTTTGACATCAAACAGGTAGACAAACTTTCTGATTCTTGAGGATTCCACAGATAGTAGTTATCCTTAGACCGGGTTCCCTTCATGACAACTTCATTTTCTTCATTGGTTACTAGGCATTCAGTTTTTGTGAAATATACTTTAAGTCCTAGATCACACAGTTGGCGTATACTGATCAAATTTGCAGTCAGCCCTTTGACAAATACAACACGATCCATATTTGGTTGTCCTGTGTAGTCCAGCTTTCCAACACCTTTTATTTCACCTTTTGATCCATCCCCAAAAGTGACATAGTTGGTAGAGTGAGGCTTGATATCTGACAAAAATTTCTTCACACCAGTCATGTGTCTTGAACAACCACTGTCAAAGTACCAATCTTCCCTTGCAGATGCTCTGAGAGAGGTATGTGCTATGAAACCAGCCATCATATTTCTAGGAGTCCATCTTTTCTTTACTTTAGCCCAATTCTGTCCTTTATTTTGTTGATGAGCAGTTTTGGGATAACCATACAAATTGTAGCAAAAGGACTTTAAGTGACCAATCTTTCCACAGTAATGACATCTCCATGGTTTATACTTTGAACTACATACTATTTTCTGATGTTTCATCTGATGTTGAAACATGTGATTTGACATCTCCTCCTCTTGCTTTATTTTCTGAGGAACAAACTTTAATACAGACTTCTTGTAGTTCTCTGCTTGATTGTTAAAACTAAGACCTTGTACATTTCCAGCATTTTTCCCAGTCTGAAGAATCTCATCCAGCTGCGTGGAACCATTGTTCAGCATTCTTATAGATTTGGTCATATTGTAAAGTTTTGACATTTTCCATACAACCTCCTCTTTAAGATCAGCAATGATTGATAGATGTTCTTCCTTCTCAGCTTCTAGTTGAGCTATCAGAACCTTCTGTTCTAATATTATCTGGCACCTCTCTTCATTCTTGATACACAACTCTGAGAACCCAGTGATAACTTCCTGCTTAGTGAGTTCTCCAATATAAGATTCTTTGTTAGAATCAGACTCACAAGTTGTTTCTCCATCAGATTTACAGATTCCAGTCAAGGCTGTCACCAATTTTGCTGATTCTTCTTCAAGATCACTCTCAGACTCTCCTTCTGACCAAGACACAGATAAGCCCTTCATCTGCCTTTTGAGATACGTGGGACACTCAGTTTTTATGTGCCCAAATCCCTCACATTCAAATCACTGAACCCTCTTCCCTTGATTGGAGTCTTCTTCAGTTCTGGACCTTCTGCCTCCATCCTGGTTTTTACTGATGTCGAGTGACTTGTTCTGAACATTTGCTCTTGACTTCCAGTCCATCCTTTTCAATACTTTGTTAAATTGTTTTCCAAGCAATACCAGATCTTTAGACACCCCTTCATCTCTGACCAGGTTACCTTCATCGTCTGAATCACCGGCATTTGACACAAAAGCTATACTCTTCTTCTTTTCAGACTTTTCACTGATCCCCAATTCAAATGTTTGAAGTGATCCCACAAGTTCATCCACTTTCATCTTATCTATGTCCTAAGCTTCCTCTATAGCGGTCACTTTCATGTCAAATCTCTTAGGTAGAGATCTGAGGATTTTTCTGACCAGTTTACTATCAGACATCTTTTCACCTAGGGTACTTGAAGCATTAGTTATCTCAATAATGTTCATGTGAAAATCATGAATGCTCTCATCTTTCTTCATCTTCAAATTCTCAAACTTGGTAGTGAGAAGCTGAAGTTTGACATCTTCACCTTTGAAGTCCCTTCATGAGCAACCTTCAAGACCTGCCACGCCTCTTTTACAATGGTGCAATGTTCAATTAACCTGAAGATATTCTTATTAACACCATTAAACAGTGCATTCATGGCTTTGGAATTTCCCAAGGACCCTTTGTAGTCTGCATCATCCCAGTCTTCCTCTTCCTTCACCACATCAGTAGGATTACCTTCTCCATCTCTAACCTTTGGGGGTTCCCATCCTTTGATAACAGCTTTCTATGCTTAATCATCCATGGATTTGATGAATGCTACCATCCTTGGTTTCCAGTAGTCATAGTTGGAACCATCAAGCAGAGGTGGTTTGTTCAAAAATCCTCCATCCTTGTCCATTGCACTAGAAAGTAACTTCCTTGAATCTCACCCAGAACCAAACAAGGGTGCAAGCTCTGATACCAATTGAAATTCTGGCACAGATATCAGATGTCCTACACAGATGTTGAGACACTGATATCCAACACAATGAACAAGTTAACAATAATAAGAGTGCAGAAAGTAAAGAACACAGTGATATGTTTACCCAGTTCGGATCAACAATCCTACTCTGGGGGCTACCAAGCCAGGGACAAAATCAATATACGATAGTATCAATTCACAGATCATACAGCAACCACATCCGATTACAATCCGATCACTTAATCACTACCCTTCATATAACTTCTACCTAAGACTCACCTAGGTATGAGGCCCTCCTCAAATCCCTCTTCAATCACAAACCGTGACTGGTTCCTTTCAAAATAAGTAACAAAACGAAAGCCACACTTTCAAAACACACAATTCTCAATACTTTAAAGCTTATGAGAATTGACACACAAGAAACTCAATGCTTAAAAGCTTATGAGTAACTGACAGAACTTACAACACAACACCAGTCCTTGTACTGTTATCAGAATGATACCAGTTAGGCTCACAAATAACACTCAAAAACCCTAACAAAACACACGTAAGTTCCACACTTAAACTAGGTTTACACCAGTCAATATATAGCATTAAATCTGGACTGGATTGGGCTTCAAAACGCAGCAAAGAGACTGCACACAATTCTGCAAAATAAACTCCAAGAAAATAGGTCTTCAATCTAAAGTTTCCTAATATGTCTCCATATTTAGAAAATGTTGAAAATCCGAAAACCAACACACAAAAACTCAACCCAAAATACCTTGGATGCCACATAGGATAACTAAATATTCACAGAATATCCAATAACAAATACCAACAACAGAATCTTCCTTTTAAACCAAAATCAGACGCGATGTCCTATGATCCAGGATGAGACATCTTTATCCGACATGTTTAATGCAGAATATTAGAACATCTTGTTTCAACATCTTGCTGCTAGAATAGTTTTACCAAAATAAATGCCAACCACAAAATCAAAGAAATAACAATTACCATTCATGTTGGTATCGATGTGACATTTTGATAAGTGAATTGTTCGCTATATGTCACAACATTTTTCCAGTGAACCTACTTGGATCTCAAAGCTGTCATATGCATTGCATTAAAGTTATCATTTTCAAAGTGAATTGTTTTACTTGTGAGTAAATACTTGACATCAGGAAAGTTTCTGCAATGGAAAGATTAGTCAAGATAAGATGCAAATGCCATAAGACTCCATTGAGCAGGGGAAAGCCATCAAATGATCACGCCAAATGGGCAAGCCATTCTAAGATTCGGCTAATTTAGAGCCACCACATCGAGAAATCTCTCTGAAGTTCAGCCAAACAGGGGCAATCATGTCGAGATTCAGCAAATCTCTCGAAGATCAATCAGTCAGGGGTAAAATCACTTCAAGGCTCGTATCGAGGTAGGCCACCTCAAGAGCACGAGAAGTTATCCTCCCCCAAAAGATGGTTAATCAAAAACACCCCATCAAGATTTAGTATACTGGGGCAGAATTTTATAATTCATTACGAATCCTCTCGAGGCAAATTCCTTCATAGGATATCCAATCTGGGGCAGTTACGTCGAGATCCGATAAATCTCTCCAAGAGTCTGAATACCCTGGGGCATTTTGAATGTCGGGTTTTCTATAAAATCCTCTTGAGACGATTCCTTCCAGTAGACCAAGTGGTCTGAGGCAATTGGGGAGTTCACTTATGATAATCGGCATGCGGTTGATCAGCAAAAGTGTGAAACGCCAAAGTGGTTCCCAGCCTTGGGTTTCTATTCCTTAGCAAGGTATCTTTCTTAGTGGGGTGTGGGAATGAATGTCTCCCCAACAGAAATACCCAAGGTTGTATCATCCTCGGCAGAGGCTATGTCTTTTCATCATCTTCCCCAGCAGAAGCAGCTAAGGCAGAGGCTATGTCTTCTTATTATGCTCCCCAACAAGGGTCCAGAGGCTTGGTTTCCCCAGCCAGAGTTGGATTTATCCTTTCTCCAGTAAGAGTTCAAGCCCAGACAAGATAGGAGTGATTTGTTTGCTCTCCAAGCAGGTTGGCATCCACAGCAAGAGACTCGTTTCTCTCCCCACAGAGTACTGGTATAATTTTCTCATCGACTCAGGAAGTATTCCCTTCCTCAGCAGAGACCTAGTTGATCTCAATTCCCCAGCAGCAAGGTCAGAAGGTTGTCATTCCCCAGCAGAGTCCTATGGTTACAAGCTCTCCTCAAGCAGGATGGGTTCAGGTGATGTCTTCCCAGCAAAGTCATCGTTATCCGCAAGTCAGAGCCCAGATATATCAACTTTCCTCCATGGCGAGTCGTTGATCTGTTTCCCCACCGAAATTCAGAAGATCGGATCGGTGATCACGTCCTCAGCAGAGTTGCTAATTATCATCCCCAGCAAGAGGCTCGTTCGACCTCCCGGCTCCAGTAGAGTTTCTCTCCCCACAGAGTACTGGTATAATTTCCTCATCGAGTCAGAAAGCATTTCCTCCCACGAGCTGGGGCAAGACAAGTAACAATGGGACGTCTCCATTCTTTCAAAGCTACTCAAGTAAATTCTGTCAACCTTCAAGTCGAAGACGAATGTCGGGAAGTCACTTTAACCATTCCCAGACCTTTCAACCCGAAACCTTGTAACCGAATAAGACATCTTTCCAACGCCAGCTGTACCTGACCCTCCTCGGAATCACCGGTTGAGCCTTTATATCATTGCATAATCATCATCATCGCATATCACTTGTATAGCATATCGTATCATGAAGCCCTGTACAACCAAACAGAAGATCCTTAAAGCCCAATCCGTATTGGCACCTTCATCCAAAACCCACTTTACTGGTATCTCCTTTCCAAAACCCACTTTGTTGGTATCCACTCTTTCTAAAGTCCACCTTGCTGGCATCTCCCCTTCCACCTAAAGCCCAACCTTACTTGGCATTCATCCCAAAGCCCACTTTGCTGGCATCCTCATAAATCCAAAACCCAACCTTATTGGCATTTTCATAAGACCATCAAAAGCCCACCTTGCTTGGCATCCCAAACCAAAAGCCCAATCCGTATTTGCATCTTCAACCAAAGCCCACTTTGCTGGCATCCCCTTTCATCCAAAAGCCCAATCCTTGTTGGCATCCCCTTCAAAGCAAAGCCCACCTTGCCTGGCACCTCATTCCAAAGCCTATTTCCTATTGGCACCTCATTCCAAAACCCAATCCACGTTGGTACCCAAAAAGATTTCACCTTCAAAAAAATCAATCACTATGGGGTTTCATCTATCCATACCAGCGAGACCCAATCATACTTGGCACATCCTTCTTTTCCCAGTAGCCCGAGCATACATCGGCATTTCGCATATAGTAATCATTGCATCCTCGAAACGCGTAGCATTTCCATTTCGCATGGAGCATTACGCCATAGAAAAATTCAAACATTTGCATTTGAAGCATAAGCCAGGTTTGGATATTCTTGTAGCCAGACGGTTCCTCAACAGAAAATGGTTTAATCCAGGAGGACCAGTCTTATCTTATCCCCGGTGAAGTTGCCAATGAACTTGTTCATTCTACTTGTATTCCCCTACAGAGTTGTCTGTTTAGACTTCTCTTATCCCCAGCAGAAACGATGTAACTGTAGCCCTCGAGTAGGCACCTTAATCAATCCCTAGGGTAGTAGATCTGTCCATCTTCCCTTTTTTGGTCTTTGTCCCCTAGCAGAGTTGTCTGACTAGGATGCCAGTATACCGTCAATCCTTCGATACCGGTAAGTGTCGTATCTTTAGAACACTCATTAGTGTCTGAACTTTCTTGTGATACCGGTAAGTATCATCCTTCGATACCGGTAAGTGTCGTCTCTTCAAAGCACTCATTAGTGCCTGAACTTTCTTTTGATACTGGAAAGTATCATCTTTCGATATCGGTAAGTGTCATCCCAGCAGCCACACCATTCGTGTCTGAACTTCTTTTGATACCAGAAAGTATCATCTTTCAATACCGATAAGTGTCGTCTATTCAGTACACTCATTCGTGTCTGAACTTCTTTTGATACCAGAAATTATCATCTTGCGATACCGGTAAGTATCGTCTCTTCACTACACTCATTCGTGTATGAACTTCTTTTGATACCGAAAAGTATCATCTTTCGATACCGGTAAGTGTCGTCTCTTCAGTACACTCATTCGTGTCTGAACTTCTTTTGATACTAGAAAGTATCATCTTACGATACCGGTAAGTATCGTCTCTTCAGTACACTTATTCGTGTCTGAACTTTCTTTTGATACTGGAAAGTATCATCTTTCGATACCGGTAAGTTTCGTATCTTCAGAACAATCATTAGTGTCTGTATCTTTCTTTTGATACCGGAAAGTATCATCTTTCGATACCGGTAAGTGTCGTCTCTTCAGAACACTCATTAGTGTCTGTATCTTTCTTTTGATACCGGAAAGTATCATCTTTCGATACCGGTAAGTGTCGTCTCTTCAGTACACTCATTCGTGTCTGAACTTCTTTTGATACCGAAAAGTATCATCTTTCGATACCGGTAAGTGTCATCTCTTCAGTACACTCATTCGTGTCTGAACTTCTTTTGATACCGGAAAGTATCATCTTGCGATACCGATAAGTATCGTCTCTTCAGTACACTCATTCGTGTCTGAACTTTCTTTTGATACCGGAAAGTATCATCTTTCGATACCAGTAAGTGTCGTATCTTCATAACACTCATTAGTGTCTGTATCTTTCTTTTGATACCAGAAAGTATCATCTTTCGATACCGATAAGTGTCGTCTCTTCAGAACACTCATTAGTGTCTGTATCTTTCTTTTGATACCGGAAAGCAACATCTTCCGATACCGGTAAGTGTCGTCTCTTCAGTACACTCATTTGTGTCTGAACTTTCTTTTGATACAGGAAAGTATCATATTTCGATACCGGTAAGTGTCGTCTCGTTAATACACTCATTCGTGTCTGAACTTCCTTTTGATGTCAGATAGCATCATATTTCGATGCCGGTAAGTGTCGCCATCTCAATTCATCTTTCGATGCCGGAAAGTGTCGTTATTTCAGTTTTTTTCCTTGATGCCGGAAAGCACCATATTTTGATGCCGGTAAGTGTCGTCATCTCAGTCCTTGTTTGATACTGGAGAGTATCATCTTTCAATGCCGGAAAGCGTCGTCATTTCATTCATCCTTTTAATGCCGGAAAGCATCATATTTCGATGCCGGTAAGTGTCGTTATTTCAGTTTTTCCTTGATGTCGGAAAGCACCATATATCGATACCGGTAAGTGTCGTCATCTCGGTTCATCTTTCGATGCCGGTAAGTGTCGTCATCTCAATTCATTTTTCGATGCCGGAAAGTGTCGTTATCTCATTCCTCCTTTCGATGCCGGAAAATGTCGTCATTTCATTCCACCTTTGATGCCGGATAGCATCATCTGTCGATGCCAGTAAGTGTCGTCGATCCGGCACACGTGTTCGTGTCTGTATCATCTCCCCTTTTTGATACTGGTGAGCGTCATCTTCTGACGCTCATCCTACCTCGTGATTTTAAACACCGGTCTGGGTCGTGTCTTCCCCATATCATAGTTTCCAATATCACATATTCCTTGTTATCCCCAGTAGAGTCTTCCACACTCATCATATCTTCTACCCTAGTTTATACCCCCAGAGTGCAAATTTTCGGTTTCTGTTGGTAATCAATCTCTATTTACCTTGAATGTATGACAACCGCTGCTCTCATCCCTTCAGGTCCACAGTTGATTGAATAGGGGCAGCTGTAATACCCTAAAATTTGCCATCATATTTATTACCTTACCCAAGTGGCTTATGCTTCATTCATCTGCATCTTCACTAGGTCATAACTACATTAATCCTACATTCGCATGTGCTCCTAAGGCGCGGGATCAAGGTATCAAGTGCAGGCTCAGGATTCTCTCTTGTTGTGAGACTCTCATCTTCATTCAGGGTTGAATTCTCAACAAGTTTATCTTCTTCAAGTTTCTCAAGAGTGCCAGTGGTTGATCAGGGTTTCACTGTGGAGACATTTTAGGTATTCATGGAAGAGATCAAGTTGTGGACTCATACTGTGGTTAGGATATTATTGTTCTCTCCATTGCTTTTTGTTTGTTGCCCGAAATACGGGTTTATGTGATTTGAAAATAGAACTGGAGGTCCATCAAGAAGGTGAATCTGATTTGGATTTGAAATTTGGTTTGAGGATATTCAAAAGGATCAATATTCTTAAGGAGCACGTTAGGATTGTTCTTGTGGATTACCTGGAATTCAAGATACAAACCCATTCTTTCTAACCAATTAACCATTGTCATACTAATATCCATATTCATTTTAAACTTCTCTTTCCCATTTTAAACCATTTTTCTTAATAATATCCATTTCACAAATAATTCACATCCACTTTTAAACTCATTTTCTAAGCTTGTATCCAAATTATCCATTTCCAAATCCATCTTTTTATGTCCACGTAAATCCATTCAAAATCCATTTTCCAAAATCCAAATTAAAACCATAACCCAAAGCTAAATCCAATAACCAAGTTACAAGTACATAGCAATTGAGAGAAATTCTTAGTGACAAATTCAGTTACAGAGTCGTGTATATAACACCAGAAAAATCCAGAAAATTCATTCTAACATTTTTCCATACCAACTAACAACAGATAACATTCTTTTCTAACTGTCAGTTCTCTCAACCTCCATTTTTTAACAGAAAAAACTAACTAACTGTCATCACTTCCTAACACAGAACAATTCACAACCTCTCAAAAATTTTCTAACAGAAGGAACTAACATCTCTAACTAACTTCTTCTAGGGAACCATCTTCATTCCTTCTCTTCCTCTTTTGAGACTCACGATTCATCATTCTGCTCATCTCTACTCATCTTGAATCCTCCACCGTTTTTGCCTCTGCACATTCCATAATCTATGCCATTTCCTCCCTACACCATTCTTCACCAATTCTCCATATCCACAGCTGCAATCACCTTTCTCTCCATCTCCGATTTCCTCTTCGAACCTTCCCATTCTTCTTCAACAAATAAAGAGTGCAAAACCAACAAAAACTCTTCAAGCTATTATCTGCTGCGTCAATCTTCATCATCTAGAATCGACAATTCTAATTAACAACATCGCCACAACTTAGAAGAACCTGCAAAATCATCAACACATTGATCAATAACTACGGTAAATTGCAATCTCAGAATCAACAATTCGTAACTCAGCCAATAACAATTCGCGCAACTCACTCACACACAAGATTCACGGCAACAGCAATACAAACACAACCGGATATCAGAAGGGGAGAAGATCAAGAACGTAATGTCACTACCACCATAACGTCAGTTTTCGCAGAAGATCGAAGAAGAAAGATTGTGAAATTGAAGTAAAAGAAGGAGGGAGCAAAACGCGAATGGATTTGAAAAGATTAACGAAATCGAAGCTTACCTGAAGTGTCTTCACATTCAACGTCGCCGTTATCGTCGTTCTCCGTCCCGCATGTGGCGATATTCAATCGCGGAGTTGGTAGGTTGATTTGTGTAGGATTTCATCGCGCTCAGTTAATCAGGAATTTGGAGAACGAGAGCCGATCTGTTTAGATTGAGTAGTGAGGGGAACCGCGATTGGATAGTAGGATGAAGAGGTTACGGTGGTGGCAGATTCAAAGAGAATGATGGTGAATCATGGAGGAAGAAAGGCGAGCAAAGGGAGGTGGTTATCGCCGGCGATGTGGAAGAATGAGGAGTATGGAGAACACGGTGGCGGATACATTTGTTAAAGGCGGAAGGTGGATATGAATGTTGTTCACCGAGACTTAGGGTTGTTAACCTAGTTGTTTCAAAGATTAGGATGGGCTCCATCATGTGATTATACCACACACCACCAAGACTCATTTCCACACGCCTTGTTCACACACTACACCCCCTGTTAAGTTTTAATTAATCTCTTTTAGTTATTGCAGATTATAGTTTTTTGATTAATTAGTTGTAAATTTGCGAATTAGAGTAGGTTTTGGATAATGCTTCTTTGAATAATCAATTTTTTGGCTTAATGACGCCATTTTTTAGCTTAATTGCTCAAATTAAATTTTTGGCTTAATTGTTCATTAATCAATTTTTTTTGGCTTAATTGCTTTGTTAATCAAGTTGTAGATTAACTGTTTTTAACTAGATTAATTCTAGTTGATCTTTAGAATTAGAGTTAGAGCTTTTATGAATTAACGATTAACTTTGGTTAATGATTTAGAATAGTTAGATTAGTGTTGTTTTGAATTAGATTAAGAATTTGGTTTCGAATTAGGAACTAACTCTTAACATGTTCTAGTCATTGGATAATTGTAGATTAACTTCGATTGACTTTCGTTTAGAAACCAATTACAATTGGATTTAGATATTGACTTTAGACATAAATTTTGAATAATTAGATTTAGATTTTGCTAATGGTGTGACTAATTTTTTTTGCGTAATTGCTCACTAATCGTTGTTTTTTGCTTAATTGCATTAATTGATTTTTTAACTTAATCGCTCTCTAATTGTTTTTGCTTAATTGCTCACTAATCGTTGTTTTGGCTTAATCGCATTAATTGTCCACTAATTAGTTCTAGAATTAGAACTTTGAACTAATTGACATTGATATAGTTTGAATTGACTTAGTTTTAATGCTAACATTGACTAATCCTTTTAATAGTTTCATTTGCTGACTTTGTTAATAGTCATTAATACTTGTTACATGTTAGTTTTTGACTAAGTGTTGTTTACATTTTAGTATTGATTTCATTTACTTCTTATTTTAATAATCTCCATTTGATTACTTTGACTATTCTTTTGAGTTGATTTTGTAGTGTTTCACATTTGACTTGATAAGTTGTTTAAATGTAGAAGTTGATGTATACACAGCTGCTGTGAACAAAGTGTGTTGTAGAATATTGTTGTTCTGTCTGGCTGCATACATACCTGTCATGTTCTGGAAATAGTAGCTGTTATAGGTTGTTTTTGCTTTTTGCTGGTTTTTATAGCTATGCAGGTGCTGGAGCGTTGTTGTTGCTGCTGTTTATGGCTTATTGCCTTATTTTATTATTTTATTTATGAAGGGTGAAGAGCATTTGGTTCCATGTATTTCACGGATCCTCTCCACTTTTTAACACTTTTGTTCATTTGTGCTAGGTTATTAGAAGTTTGCTGGTTTGCTAAAACTTTGCTTACGTTGCTACGGATTGATATCCGTTCGGTATTACTTCTCTTCTCTTTTACTAATTCCGCATTTTTCCTTTTTATGCCATGAGAAGTAGGATTGAGAGTCCGTGCCACTTGGCCGGCAATGCTTGAAGTCCTCAAAGGAGGCTCTGTTTGTGATTGTTTAATATTGTGCCAAAGACCTCAAAAGAGGCATCCCATTCCCATATCCCCTTGTAAGACCTCAAAGAAGGCATCAGACGTAATAAGAGTCCGCAATCGACTTCCGCCATTTCTAATCTCAGGTCGTTCTTAGCTCTCATTACATGATTGAAGCTTTGAATATAACTCACTCTTGTTATCGAGTCCGTCAAGTGGAATGAGGGTTTAGCAATCAAACCCCCACACCTTGTATATAGCTCGCATTGATCGATGCTGATGCTTATGTGATCTGATTCACATCATCCCCCTTACTCTGCTCTCCATGGTTCTCGATACCATTGGGTGAGTACCCCTATTTCCCACAGCTAGCTTGTTTGCCTCGGTTGATATGACCCCTTGGCTAAAGGTTCTTCTTTTTTTTTATTTTGACTGTGTGACATTACTGTTTATTGACATTGTTTACTCTTTCGTTGCTTTTAGTTCATTTTATGATTGATTTATCCTGTGTTTACTTGTCTGATGACATGATCCCGTAGGATTCCTCGCTCCACTTAATTTTGGATTGAGTCGGAGGTAGGAGAGACATTAGGATAGCAATCCATGCATGACAACATTAGGTAGACTTCCCTCTCGATCATAGCCTTAGGACCATCATGACATGCTAACTTGTAGGACCGAGTTTCCCCCTTAGACCTTTCGTAAGTCACATCTTTTCTCTCGCCCTAGTGCGATCGAGATCGTTCCCGTTCACCCGTAGTGGCGTGAACTACGGATGCTCTGATTCCTCATTCTTCTCAAATTGAGGATACGTAGGCACGAGATGCGATATCTCGGTGAGCACACTAACAACTAACTTCCCTTTTCTCTTGCACACGTGCAATCGAGATGAATCACCTAGCACACTAACAACTAACTTCCATTTTCTCTTACACCTTTGAGTCATCTCTTCTCATCTCCCTTAATTCACTTGTAAAGGATGCGTCATTTCCGTTCTACTGCAAACAGGTAAACGCATAAGACTCCCTCGCCGAGCGGCAACACCTAAACTGCTGGAACGCGAACGTTGGTGTATTCCATCTAAAAAACACAAACAAAGCAAAGTCTTCCCTTGTAAGGGGAACTACGTCGCTCTGATTCTTCATTGGTTAATGGAGATACATAGGCAGGAGATTGTGCAAGATCTCTACGAGCACAACCTTACTTAGCAAACCCTCTTCTCTTGCCCAAGTGCAATCGAGACTCTTTCACCAAACAAACAAAACCGACCTTGTTAGGTCGAACTACTACTGCTCTGACTTCCTCTTTCCGGTTAGATTGAGGATACATAGGCATAAGATGGCGATGTCTTGGCGAGCAACCTTCCCCCCACAAAATCGTAGTCCGAACTACGTTGACTCTGACTTTCCCACTCCCGAGGGAATACGTAGGCCTAGGAGGACGATGTCCTATCAAGTCACCTTTTCTTTTCTTCCCTCTTTTCTCCCATTCCGTTTCCAAATAGCAGTTGAGCTTCAGATACCCTACACCCTTTGGTCGATAACAACAAGCGTGGATCCCATTGAGTACGATGGATGCGAGGGGGTGCTGATACCTTCCTCTCACGTAACCGACTCCCGAACCCAGGCAATGGTTGTGATGACCATTCCTTTCCCTTTGTTGTGGTTTTCTTCGATCGTTTCCTTTCCCTGCGTCGGGATAAATAACGTTCGGTGGCGACTCTTCTGTTCCTTTCCACCTGTTGATTTTCACAGATGCGACACTTTGATGTTCACCAATGGACCTGGTTCAACTTGGATCAAGGTGAAAAATGTCCTCAAAGTTTAGAAAAAGTGAAACAGATTCCGACTTGTTGAAAATTTCACTAAGTGTTGAAAAAGTGGCTAGTTCCCATTTTTGTGATTTTGATCAATCCATAACTCAAAATCCATGAGTATTTGGAATCTCTTGTAGTTGACATATTTGAAGTATGTAAGATGAACTTTCGTTTGAGCTTTGAATGGGAGAAAAAGGCCTTACGGTTTAGGAGTTATGACCATGCAAAGTTGGTACAAAATCACTTTTATTCCATAACTTAGAATTTTTTTTGTTTCTCATGGTTGCCCCTTTTGTAAGAAACCTCACTTTTCTTGATTTTTCTTAATGAATGATGATCAATACCATACATTAACATTGTTTTTGACTTAGGGGAACCATATTTGTGCAAAATTCCAAAATGTCAAACTTAATTTTGGGCACAATTGACTTTTTGTTAGATGAAATCCAAACTGTGTGATTCTTTGTGCAATCAAGTTATTGACCCAATTCAAACCTAATGTATGGATTCCATAGGTGTTTTAGGGTGTCTTGAATCATGTCCCAAGGTTTGGGAGCATGTCTTGGTCAAAAGTCTAATTGTGGTCTAGATGAGATTGAAACTTGTGAATCAAGTTTCTTGGATCAATCCATTGTTGTAAATGGATCAATGTAGTGTATTTGAGGCCCTCAAAACATGTCTTGAGGTCTTGGCTCATGCTTTGCTCCAAAAGTCAACCTAGGGGTGAATTAGGTCAAGAAACCCTAATTCATGATTTTTGATGAATGCATCCCCTGAGGTTATTTTGACTTGATGGTTAGGTCCATGAGGTCCCTTTGAGCATCTTGGGTTGTACTTTGAAGCATTGGCTCATGCCCAGAAGAAAATTTTCATCTGGAGGCCTTGGTTGACCAAAACCCTAACTTGGTGACACTGGCGATCTCGAGGATTGATCCACTTGGAATGTTGCACTCTTGTACCTGATTCTTGATGTGGGAGTCCTCTTGATCCCTTATTGGTGTTTCAAAGGTTAGACAAGTTGAAGATCATGTCATTTCTTGATTGATCCTTTGTCTAAGTGCTCTGAGAGGGCTTAAAACCCTAATTCTTGATTGTGGTTAATGCTCAACCATCTTTGAGGAGATTGATGAGGCATGAAGGTACATCCATATTGTGGTGATGATTCTCACAATGATGGGAAATCTTGGTGGTCAAAATTAGGGGTATGACAGATGCCCCCATTTAATCTTCTTGGACCCGAAGGTGTGAATGGTGAAGATATTCGGACATTCAGGGTACAATAGGATTAAATATCGGAAGTCCCGAAATTTTGACTGTGGTTATGAATGGCAGTTTGCTTATACATCTTCTTTTGCTAAGCAATGCTACTTAGAAAAGGGTAAAACTTCCCTTCGATCTTGGTCTTAAGCCACAGAACTGGTCTCAGTTTTTGAAATAAACTTCCCCTCGATCCTGGTCTTCAGCCACGGAACTGGTCTCAGTTTCTAAAATAAACTTCCCCTCGATCCTGGTTTTTAGCCACGGAACTGATTTCAGTTTCTGAAATAAACTTCCCCTCGATCCTGGTCTTTAGCCACAGAACTGGTCTTAGTTTCTGAAATAAACTTCCCCTCGATCCTGGTCTTTAGCCACAAAACTGGTCTTAGTTTCTTCTCGTCGAGTTTCTTCCTTGACAAGGGATGTTATGCGTAGCGGTTTTCATCAAACTTCTCGCCCAGCTATACTGGGGGAGACATCATTTGATTGAAAAATTTGATGTCAGACTTGCCGGGGGTACCCATTTGTCTGAGCGGTAGAGGTGTGCAAACTTCTCTGTTGGAGACGCCATTTGTTGACTCTACTGGGAAAAAATAAATCTCTTGAGAGACTGCTTTTTGCTTAGGGATATTATATCATACTTTTCTTCGAGATCTTTTCGGAGAAATGCCATGTGATGTAATCCAATTTTGAGGTGCTGATGGCGTCATTAACATCGACTTTCTTGGGAGAAAAAATCGATGTATTGCTGAGAGTCTTCAGTTGAGAGGCCTTCTCTGGGGATTTTCCTTAATTCGGGAAAGCGAGAAATATCATCTTTGATGGTGAAGAGTGATGTTCTGAAGGTGTCCGTCGAATATCTTCTTGCCTTTCAGAGGTTCAAGTTATCAAAGTGGTCGAGGAGCGTCTCCAATCTAGAAATAAACTAGGGAGAGATTGCTCAGACGATTCATTTCCTGACGGGGAAAGGACTTAAACCAGGATTTTGTCTTATCTGACGCGAAAAGGACAACTGACAACTTGATTGACAAAAGGGGTTTTATCACTTGGGAAATAAGTATGACTAGAGCGATAGTAATGCAATATGATTATGAATGTGAATCAATTATGCATGATGTATGTATATTTATGCTGACAAAACTGACGCGACATACAGACTGGTGAATGAACATGACTAGATACTCGACCATTGCGGAGGATAAAAAGTATCACTGGTTCAAAATAGCAATCCTGCCTTGCTTTGGAGAGGTAGGCCCTGTGGGGAAGAGAGAATCGTTAATCGGTCTTAAGAGGTAAGAACTCTGCCATGAATGTTTGATGGGATATTGTATCTGAAACAGTTGATCCTTCATTCAGGTGCACTGGTTTAGAAGGAGTACTTTGATTCTGTACTTTAAGGTTCAATCACCTTCGGAGAAGCTATCGATGTTCTTTTTGACGTTCAAAGTCAAAAGGAAATGACATCTTTTTTTAAAAAGTGGAAGAAAATTTGACAAGTAAAAATTCATTTTTTGTTTTGTTTAAAGAATCATTTATCATGTTAAAAATGTCATTCTGAAAAGCAAAAATAAATGAGAAATGCAAACAAAAGCACTAGGGCTCAAATTTTATTGATGGAATGGAAATCAGCCAAGCGTGTGATCCCACGAGTATTTACAAAGTTTAGAAAATGGTAATTTTAAGGGAAAGGGGCTACATTGAAACATAACGACCGTTATCCTTCTACCAACTTTGAATTCTGGACATCCTGAGCTTCTGTCGAAGATGACCTTGACTGGAAGTTTTTCGATGAATAGTGTTACCGCTGGGGATTTAACCTTGTCGGACGTAGTTACTTTCCATGAATCCCTAACTTTTGCCTTGATTGTCTTTTGAAGTTTCCAATCCATCGGGATGATTTTTGCTTGTGTCTCTAATTTTTTCTTGGACCGCCCTTTTGGGTTTTCAATCCACCGAGACGTTTTTTTTATTTAGGCGAAGTATTTCTTGACTACGTCAATATTCGTGGGGTATGATAATTTCTCTCCATCCATGGTTGCGAGTCTTAAGGCGCCGCTTGAGAAGGCTTTCTTGACCACATAAGGGCCGTCCTAATTCGGATTCCATTTCCCTCGGGAATCAGTGAGGAATGATTATATATCCTTGAGCACGAGGTCTCCTTTTCTGAAGACACGGGGTCGAACCTTTTTGTCAAACGTTTTCTTCGTTCTTTGCTGATATAACTGGCCATGGCATAGAGCCATAATTCGCTTTTCTTCGATTAAGTTCAGTTCATCGTGTCGACTTTGACACCATTCGGCTTCTGTTAGCTCGGCTTCCATCAATATTCGGATTGATGGGATCTCTACTTCTATGGGAAGCATTGTTTCTATGCCATATACTAGAGAGAAAGAGGTTACCTCTAATGAAGTGCAGACAGATGTACGATAACCGTGAAGAGCAAAGGGTAACATCTCATGCCAATCTTTGTAGGTTACAACCATATTTTGAACAATCTTCTTGATGTTCTTGTTAGCCGCTTCTACCACTCCGTTCATCTTAGGTCGGTATGGAAATGAATTATGGGGTTCGATTTTGAACTCATCACATAATTCTTTCATCATCTTGTTGTTCAAGTTAGATCCATTGTCAGTGATGATCTGGCTTGGAACACCATAACGACAGATGAGGTTGTTCTTGATAAATCGGACCACGACTTATCGGGTTACATTGATGTATGACGCTGCTTCGATCCATTTGGTGAAGTAGTCAATGGCTACCAGGATGAACCGATGTCTGTTCGAAGCCTTGGGTTTGATCATGCCAATCATGTCGATTCCCCATATAGAAAAAAAGCCATGGAGAAGAAAGAACTTTGAGATGTGTTGGCAGTACATGGATTTTTTCAGCGTATATTTGACACTTCTGACACTTCCTCATGTATTTGTAGCAATCGGATTCCAAGGTCAACCAATAGTATCCTACTCTCATAATTTTTCTCGCCAATGTGTGTCCGTTGGCATGAGTGCCACAGGATCCTTCGTGAATTTCTTTCATCAGCATGTTTACTTCTGGTCTTTCCATACATTAGAGCAAGACCATGTCGAAGTTTCTTTTATAGAGTGTATCACCACTCAGGAAGAAGTTGCCTGCCAGTCTCCTGATGGTTTTCCTGTCTTTTTCGGATGCCCCAGGTGGGTACTCTTGTTTCTGAAGGAAGCATTTGATATCGTGATACCAAGGTTTGTCGTCTATGAGTGCTTCGATCACGAAGATGTAAACGGGCCGTTCTAGGCGCATTATGTCAATCTTAGGTACGTCGTTCCATTGACCTACACTAATCATGGAAGAGAGAGTGGCTAGTGCATCAGCCATGTGATTCTCTTCACGAGGGATATGATGAAACTCGATTCTGTTAAAGAATGGTAACAACCTTCTCGCGTAATCTTTGTAAGGAATTAATGCTGATTGGTATGTGTTCTAATCTCCTTTGATCTGACTGATAACCAGGTCTGAGTCTCCATACACATTCAAGTTTTTTATCCTTAAGTCAATTGCTTCTTCGAGACCCGATTTAAAAGCTTCGTATTCGACCTCGTTGTTCATGCAT
Source organism: Lathyrus tuberosus (assembly GCA_022829125.1). Taxonomy (NCBI): domain Eukaryota; kingdom Viridiplantae; phylum Streptophyta; class Magnoliopsida; order Fabales; family Fabaceae; genus Lathyrus; species Lathyrus tuberosus. Next base: position 6,491,009 of record JALAZF010000229.1, read on the forward strand.
TTGAAAGTCAGTTGGGCAGTGAAGGGAATGTGGGTACCCTTAGGTGTCACGATGATTGCCCCAATTCCATTTCCATAATTGTTGACAGCTCCGTCAAATATTAGTCCCCATTGGGAACCTAGTTCTGGCCCTTTACTAGGTAGCGGTTCATTGTAATCTTTCATTTTCAAGTACATGACATCTTTGTCTGGGAATTCAAATCTGACTGATTCCTGATCATCAATCGTTTGATGAGCCAAAAGATAAGCTAAAATACTTCCTTTGACGGCTTTCTGAACATGGTACTCAATGTCGTATTCCAATAACAACATCTGCCAACGGGCGATCCTTCCCGTGAGAGCAGGATTTTCAAAGACGTACTTGATCTGATCCATTTTGGAGATTAACTAAGTAGTGTGACAAATCATGTACTGGCGAAGACGTTTGGCTGCCCAAGCCAAAGCGCAACAAGTTTTCTTGAGCATAGTGTATCGAGTTTCACAGTCGGTAAATTTCTTGCTTAAATGATAGATGGAATACTCTTTTCTTTTGGTTTCGTCTTGTTGGCCAAGTACACAACCCATAGAGTCTTCCAAGACTGTTAGGTAGATGATCAGTGGTCTTCCCTCCACTGAAGATGACAGGATTGGTGGATTCAATAGATATTCTTTGATACTGTTGAATGCCTTTTGGCAATCTTCTGTCCATACACAACTTTGTTTCTTTCTGAGTAGTCTGAAGATTGGCGCGCATGTCGCAGTCATAAGGGATATGAATCTTGAGATGTAATTCAGACGTCCCAGAAATCCTCAGACCTGTTTTTCAGTCTTTGGCGAAGGCATTTCTTGAATGGCCTTGACCTTGTCAGGATCAACCTCAATTACTTTCTAGCTAAATATGAACCCTAAAAGTTTTCCCGAGCAAACACTGAATGTACATTTGTTGGGATTCAAGCGGAGTTTGTATTTTGTCAAACACTCGAATAACTTGGACAGGTGTGTCACATGCTCTTCTTCTGTTTTAGATTTGGCAATCATGTCATCGACATACACTTCGATTTCTTTGTGCATCATGTCGTGAAACAGAGTGGTCATGGCTTTTTGGTAGGTTGCCCCAGTGTTCTTTAAGCCGAACGACATTACCATGTAACAAAAGGTGCCCCATGGGGTGATGAATGAAGTTTTCTCCATATCTTCCGGCACCATTTTGATTTGATTATAGCCCGAGAATCCATCCATGAAGGAGAAAACTTTGAACTTTGTTGTACTTTCTACCAGCATGCCTATGTGCGGTAAGGGGAAGTCATCCTTTGGACTTGCTTTGTTCAGATCCCTGTAGTCTACACACATTCTGACTTTTCCGTCCTTTTTTGTAACTGGCACTATGTTAGCTAGCCATTGAGGACATTCTGAGGTGGCGAGGAAACCTGTGTCAATTTGTTTCTGAACTTTCTCCTTGATTTTGATGGCCATATCCGGGTGAGTCCGCGTCAGCCTTTGTTTCACCGGAGGACATTCTGTCTTTAGCGAAAAATAATGTTCCACGATGCTGGTATCCAACCCTGGCATGTCCAGATAGAACCAAGCAAATACATCTGGAAACCCTTTGAGAAGTTTTATCAAGCTTTCTTTGACAGTCAGACTAAGCAGTGCTCCAATCTTAACTTCCTTCTTTTCTTCCTCTGAACCCAAATTGACAGTTTACAACGGCTCTTTATGAGGTTCAATGGACCTTTATTTATTTACGATTTGTCAATTCTTGAAATATAGCCCTATAAAACAAAACTCTGTCACTTTGGGCAAAGCGAAGAGGGACATTTACAGAAAAGTGAGCCCTATAAAAACATCTGTTTCACCTGGGCGGGGTGAAAGGTTAAAACGAAGATGGAAATTACTTAGACTTATGGACGACTTTCGGGACATCGACAACAACCCATTGGCGACGAACTCCTCGGTGAATCACAAAGTCTGGTACCTTCTTTCTTGGTTTGTCCTCAGAAATGACGCTGATTTTTGGCGGAGTAGGATCGTTGGAGTCTTCCTCCCATGCAGAGTTGTCGTAAACGAACTCTTCTGTTGTATCTTCCCTAATGTTTTCACTCTCAAGAGGATCTCCCCATCCATTTGGCTGGATGTCCTCGTATCTGATGGGAGAGCTTTCAGGAGCGGTGTACTTAACCAAGAAGTCGTACTTGCCACTCGGTTGTCCTAAGGTGTCCCATACTTCTGTGGGGATAGAGGAGTCATCTTTCTCAATGACGTTGACCTCAGAAAAAGCATAGTTGATAAACTTTTGTCCTACAATCTTTGCAAATTCATCATTGTACTAGATATCTTTGGAATGTCCTGAGTAATGATCCCATGACCCAGTGGGGACGTGAGTATTCCTTTCAATATTACTCAGCTGATAGGCATCGTTTGGATGACTCTTTTGCGTCAAGTCTTCTAGGTACGACTTCCAGATAGGCAAGTCATCTAGGGGATCATAATAGTCCTGATCAAAGTTGTCCTTCATTAGATTATCTTCTAGTGAGTTAGGTGGAGCACGACATCCCTTAGGATCACAATCTCGATAGATAATTCAGACGTCTGATCTTGGTATATATCTCGGGTTCTGCTTTGGAAAACAGAATGGCATGTGTGCTTCTTCCTGAGACATATAACCATTGTCGTTGAGATAAGATTTCCATTCCTCGTCCGTATCAGAGGAGTCACTCTTGTTGATGGTGTGTACTTCTTGAGACACTGGGTGGAGGAAGCCTCCCTTATGGAAGAAGTCCTGAATGGGATGAAAATTTTCATCTTTCTTGGCAATTTGGGTACAGGCTGAGGAGAAACCAAGACCTTTCTTTGTCTTGTTATCCGTAGGAATTATGAACTGTCCTCATCCTTTTATGTCGTTACCCTTGATCACTTTGAGGGCATCTTTGTATGAGGAAATCGATGTCCCTCTTTCTGATCTTTTCTCATTGCTCACCGAGAGTGCTTGGAACTGGGTTCCAACAACCTCCTCGGATTCTACACAGGAAAATAAGGATAAATTACTTACGATTAAGGCCTGCTCTATGCATACTGTGACTAACTTGTCATTCTTGAAGAACTTCAGGTTCTGGTGAAGTGTCAAAGTGACTGCCCCTGCTTCGTGTATCCAAGGTCTTCCTATTAAACAGTTGTATGCTGCCCGGATGTCCATGACCTGGAAAGTGACTTGGAAAGTGTGAGTACCGATGGTTATGGGAAGATCAACTTCGCCGATAACTAGTTTTCTGGATCCGTCAAAGGCTTTGACAATGACCTCGCTGCCTCTCATCGGGGCTCCCTGAATTGATAGTTGCATCAGAGTTGATTTTGGCATAACATTCAAATATGATCCTGTGTCTACCAGTTCTTCATCACTGAATCCTAAATTGTTGCAGGAAGTGATGTTGGAAATGATGCTGTCAAACTGCCTTACCGTCACATCTTGTTCTAAGAAAGCTTGCTCCAAGACTTTCTGCAGAGCTTCCCTTTGAGCTTTGGAACTAAGCAGGAGAGATAGCACAAAGATTCTAGATGGAGTTTGCAACAGTTGGTCCACAATGTTGTACTCGCTTTTCTGAATGAGCTTCAGTATCTCATCGTTGTTCTTTACTAGTTCTGGATTACTTGATTTCCCGACTGGTTGATTGGTAACTTCTATTTGAGGTTCCTTCTCTTTGGTTGGTTCTCCAACTCCTCTGTTGAAGATCCGGTCACTCCGTGTTACTCGACTGATGTCAGCAATGTTCACGATGGAGGGTAATGGAGTTTTCTTTCCATTTTTGATAGTTATTGCACCGTACTTGTAAGGGATAGCCTTTTCTGATTTGTACGGTATTGGACCTGGCAGGTAGATAACCACAAGAGCTTTCTGATTTTTCTAACGTTATAGGCAACCTCTATCAGTTCCTGGTTGGGAACCTTTCTACTATCACAAGGAACTCTTGATTCATAGAGTAGAGGGATTATGGCGCAAACGTCTTTGGTCCTCCCATGATCGGAGATTATGACAACGTCTTTGCCTTGATCAGGGAGATAGTTTTGTATCACGTTGATCAACCCAGAACTTGAACATGGTCGAACCTCTTTTTGGTCCAACTGATTTTTAAGAGCCGCTCGTACGAGGTAGCATCTTTGGTTGTTCTCTGAACAAACTCTACAGCGCTCATAGTTGTGGGGTGGCACCTGGCCATGCCTGCTTTGTATGCAGTGCATCTTTACTAGATCTGTTTCCATCGAGTGGACATCCTGACTTTGATGCCTATCAAGATTCTTATCAGTCATACTGATCTGTTTTGTAGCTTCATCCAAGTAGATTGGAAGCCACTAGTGGTCCAACAAGTGTTGAAGTGTTCTTTGGACAAGTCCACACCCTTGGTCGTCTTTACAACATTCTTCATAGTCCAGATAATCACGTGAGGCCAGAAAGTCGAGTCTGACTTGCTTAGCTTGTAATTCTACCAGACTGATATTCATCAAGCGTATGTCAAAGATCTGAACCATATTGACTTGATGGTTATTTCTCTCACGGTAGTCTTGGATCCATCCGAGATCCATCTGACATTGGAGGGCCTCTTATACAAAAGAGCATCCCTGATTGCTTGTTGAGCAGATCAGACAAGTGTTGTAATCATGCCGTGGCATATTATGGTATTGACTTTGCCTTGAATGAATTACCACCAAATTGACGTTCATCGCAAGAATGTTGCGGTTCTGAACAATGTTGGGATGCGCATAGGCTATTTGGACTTCACGGATTCAGTGATCCTGGATCCAGCCCAGATCCATCTGTTCTTGTAGAGCTAATTGCACTACGGAACACCCCTGATTATTCTTTAAGCAGATATCACAGTGGTGATAAATGTGAGGCGGTATATGATCGTACCCGCTCTGTCTGCAATGCATCCTGACCAGATTGGTTCCTAATAGGAGTACACCGTGAATTTGATAACTACGGCTAAATTCTTCTTCTATTAAATTTACGACAGTCTTCTCATGTTGTGGCAACGGGTTCGTCTGAACATTTGGATTGGTATCTTTAAAAGATATGATCCCGTTCCTGACAAGCTTCTGTACATCAGACTTGAAGCTGAGACAGTTCTCAATGTTGTGCCCCGGTCCTCCTTGATGGTAAGGGAAAGTTTGATCCACTTTGAACCAAAAAGGCGGATTTTACGGTATTGTAAGAGGAGTCTTGGTTTGGACATGCCCCTTGGCCAGTAAGAGTGGAAATAGTTATGTGTACAACATCGGTATAGGGTCAAACCCTGATGGTCGTGTCGTACGATTTTTATCGTTATACTATGGATGAGCCTGCTGAAGAGGCTGTTGTGTCCTTTGTTGATATTGTGTTTGACTTGGTTGGCTCTGAGCAACCTGAGGTTGATACGTCGGTGCCGGCGTTGGGTTGATAGCGGGCGTTATTGCTGCTACCGGTTGATACCTTCGCCTTTGCTTTCCCGGAGAGATGTTACTGATCTCCTGCTCATTCTTCTTTTGGAAAGCACTACCGTATCTTTTAGTACTTCTTGATGGCTCTACATCTTTGACCAATCGCCTTCTCGGACTGTCTCTTCAAGGCGTACTCCCATGTTCACCATCTCAGTGAAGTCACTGGGTGCATTGGCAACCATTCGACCGTAATAGATTGAGCTTAAGGTTTTTAAAAAGATATTTGTCATCTCCTTTTCCTCAAAAGGGGGACAGATCTGGACGGAAATTTCACGCCATCTTTGAGCATATTCTTTGAAGGTTTCTTTGTCCTTCTGCGACATTGCCTTGAGCTGGTCCCTATCCGGTGCCATGTCCAAGTTGTATTTATACTGCTGAACGAAGGTTGCCCCGAGATCTCGGAAAGTACTGATCTTGGTACGGTTTAAACCCATGTACCATTTGAGTGCGGCACCGGTTAAATTGTCTTGAAAATAATGGATCAGTAGCTGTTGATTTTCTGTTTGAGTTGACATTTTTCGAGCGTACATCACCAAATAACTTTGAGGGGAAGAGTTGCCTTTGTATTTTTCAAAGTCAGGCACCTTGAATTTGTGCGGGATCTTTACATTAGGGACCAGACAGAGGTCTACGGAATCCTTTCCGAATAAGTCTTGACCGCAAATGGCATGCAGTTCCTTCTGTATTTCCAAGAATTGTTCCTGGAACTCATTCATTCTTTCGTACATGTCTTTGTTTCCACCAAAAATTGCTTGTGGAATCTGTATTTTCGAGACAGTATGTACCATTGGTTGTGGTATAGACATTACAGTGGTGATTCTTGGCGCTTCAGTGCCCTGAAGTTTGTAACCTTCAGGTGTTGCCGTCGTAAACCTTGCATCTTCACTTTCCCGAAGTTTGTAACCTTCAGGTCCAGTGGTTCCTGCTGCAGTTTCTTGGTCTTCAGTGACCGGTGGGATATATCCTTTAGGGATAAAGTTGAGAGGCATGCCTTAGGGGCGAACTTTAGGCATGTTGTACCGAGGATGATTCTCATGTGTTTCCATTATGGGCGTAGATGTGATCTCTGAGATCACAGTCCTTTGTTGTTGCTTTGAGCTGCTGCCAGGGATTGCATGTCATTGTGAAGTTTTTCCAAACCTTCCTTTAGAGTGTCGATTTCTTCTCTCAGCTCTCTGTTCTCTTCCTCAAGATCGTCCATTTTCTTTTGTCGATTTGCCCGAGTATTGTATGAGTGAGACAATTTGACTCTAGAATCGTGACACATATGTGAGACTCAAAGATAAGAAGAACGCGTTATGTGAGAATGATGAATGATATGCAACGACATATTTTTTTAGTTTTTGTTTTAATCAAAAAGAAACTTCAACAAATAGATTGCAAATATCATATAGTGGGGGGATATCCCTTTCATTGAATTCGAAAGATTGCAGTATGTTACAAGGAAAAGTACAGTATTTTACAAAGTGCTGTAGGAAAATGGCTAAGCTTATGGATCCTGAGTCCTTTCTGAAGAGAACTCAGATGCTAGTTCTGGTATTTTCCTTTTCTTTGACTGAGGCTCTTCAGTCGTTGTTGGGTCGTCAGTCCTTTTCCAAGTGAAAGGTGCGAGCAAGTTTCTTCAGTCTTCTTGACTCTCTATAGCATGTTGTTCTAATATTTTAATCAGAGAATCCTTATCCTTTAACAGTTCTTGAATCTTGGTACACTCCACATTGAGGATTCGCTACATATTTTTCCAAGAGATCTTCTCACGTTGAACTTTGTTGAGAGCTACCTGGAGTTTTTCCGTATCAGACATGAAATAAAGGACAAATTCCTTTAACGGAAAAACTTCTTGGCGAGGGTAAGGCATCCTCAGCTTGAGGGCTCTAATTTGCACCCAGTGGAGATTGGGCTCCATGGAGGTACATTTTGGTCTTCCTAGAGACTCTCTTCCTTTCGTGTGAATATGTTGCCAGGCATGCACTATTTCCTTCTTTAGTGCCCTGTCATTTTCCCCTTTCTTGAAGAAAAGACCTTTCAGATGAACATTATGCAGTATATTCTTCATCGGGTATCCGAGTTGACGACGAACTAAAATTGGATGATAGTTGATTCCTCCTTTAGTTTCAATGAGGGGTATGTTAGGGAAATTTCCACATCTGTCGATGATCTTTATCCCTTCGTAAATCCTATTATACCAATCTATGTCAGAGTTGGAAAGGGACATAATCTTCTGTGACCAACGCAGAGTACTCTTGTGATCCCAAAAAGCAGCAGACTTAGGTAAACGGGAAATGAACCATTTGTAGAATAAGGGTACACAGCATGTGATCATTCCTCCACTATACATATTCCTTAAGTGTACAGAATGATAAGCATCCACGAGCAAGGTTGGTACGGGGTTTCCAATCAGAAATATCTTAACAGCGTTGGTATCAACGAAGTTGTCAATGTTGGGAAAAAGGAATAACCCATATGTGAGTATGACAAAGATGTCTTCGAAAGTAGTTATGTTTCCTATACTAGCAAAGTATAGAGCTTTCTCTATCATGAATTTAGTTGGTAAACCCTGGATTCCTCCTTTGGTGGTCATGTGAGTCCTAACTTCTGACTCGTCCAAAGAGATTTCTCTTGCAATGGTTTGTTCCTTTTGAATTTCTTCCAGTCCAGAAAATGGAGCTCGATCAGTGATAGGTAAATCAATCAAGTGAGAGTACTCCTCCAGTGTTGGTGCCAGCTGGTAATCCGGAAATGTGAAGCAATGGTAAATCGGATCGTAAAACTGAATCAGCGTAGACAGGATTCCTTTAACTACGTGGACCCTTAATAGAGACAACAGTCCCCCGTGCTTAGCTCTAAAAGCCTCTGGGTTGGTAATCATCCTTTCCAACCTCCTTAAATCCTCTAGTTTCGGAGCCTTGAAGGTGTACTTGTGCGTCTTTCTTCTATCGAAATCCATAACGCAATCTCTCTGATATTTGCAATTATTGTTTTAGTTTATTTTGAAAAAGGTTTTTCTTTGTTTAAAAAGAGATTTTTAGATGAATGCATGAATGCAACACACAAAAACATTGAAAAAACATGGGTTCAAAGGTTCAACGTCACGAGCATGGAGTCATGGCTCTACCCATCCCCAAAGGTTGTACTATTTTGGTCAACTTTTGTACCTGTAGAACGGGTTCTAAGGTTCCCAAAATCATTGACCCCCCTAGGGATATCAACAGCAAGCTGATTCACTCGAGCGAGCTGTAATATCTAGAGTAGATCTCATTTGAGTGTAGTATCGCGTATCAACTATTCCCAATAGTCACCGCACTACCAAATGGTCATATGGTTAATGTCTACTAATTCCTCAGGGTCACGGGTACCGCACTGGGAAAACTTTGCTTTTACGACAATCGGTCGTTCAACATTTAGTATCCACACGGGTACCTTGCCTGATTTGGTGGGCTACCAGGATCGCTTGTTCGGGATTCACTCACTATAAGTTCTCCCGTCAATGCCACCTCTTATCTTAGTGTTCTCTCAAACTTTCCACATGTGTATCAATCGCATTCCCAATGAGAGAAAAATAAACATATCAAGTAGGAATAGCAATAAATATATAGATATATAGTATAGTATATAATATGCTAAACAACCTAGACCTCTTAAGAATTCTAATCCTAGTTTGACTCCCCTGCAGAGTCACCATTTTTCTGTAGCGTGTGATTTTTGTCGGTGACGCGACCACCTTACGGCCCTTGGTTGGAATTGGGTGCTACTTTCTGATTTCTTATTTATCCTATAAAGCTGGAAAGGAAAGGGAAGCTATCTAAAACTAACCTTGCACGCAAATGTTTTCTTTAACAAATGCTTAAGAGATTGGGGGGTCCGGGGTCAGGTTATACAATGGGGAGTTGTCAATTACCCATCCTATATATGGTTATCCATAGATAGTTTAGCAAACAATACTGTTATCTACTTACTCATGTTTATCTGTCATGGGTTTGGAAAGTTTCTCCTTTGGGAATGTTTAAGAGAGAGAGTATTTTTGTTGATTTCGAGTTTTCTGATGTTTTTGGTAAGGTACTGAACCTAAAGTTTTTGATTAGTGTGCTCGCTAAGATTTCAAAATCTTATGCCTACGTATTCCCGTTAAAGAAAATAGGGAAATCAGAGCAATCGTAGTTCCTCCTATTCTATGGGAGGAAAAAGATGTTTAGTGTCTTGTTCAAAGCCCAAGATTGAAGCTAAAGGTTTTTTGTGTCTTGTTCAAAGCCCAAGATTTAAGCTAAAGGTTTGACTGAGAGAGAATTTGTCGTCTCTAAAAGGAAATATCTCATCTGTTTATCACAGTTGTTGGGTAACTGATTATAGCGAGCAATTTTTGTCGGTGACGCGACCACCTTATCGTCGATGTTTGGGTTTTCCTCCTCGAGGAGAAAGGGTGCTACTTTCTGATTTCTTATTTATCCCGTGAAGCTGGAAGGGAAAGGGAAGCTATCTAAAACTAACCTTGCACGCGAATGTTTAACTGAACAAACGCTTTAAAGAGAGTGGGGGGTCCTGGGTCAGGTTATACTATGGGTAGTTGTCAATTACCCATCCTATATGTGGTTATCCACATGATGTTAGCTTTTAGGTTTTGCTTTGTAATTGATAGTGTTTATCTGCTGATGGGTTGGGAAAGTTTCTTGGGAAGTATGAGTGAGTGGGTGAGTTTTTGTTGATGTTCGGGTGTTCCCGATGTTTTTGGTAAGGTACTAGACCTAAGTTTTGGCGTGAAGGTATTGGGCCTAGAGTTTTTGATTAGTATGCTCGCTAAGATTTCGCAATCTTATGCCTACGTATTCCCGTTTAAATGAAACAGGGAAATCGGAGCAATCGTAGTTCCTCCTATTCTAAGGGAGGAAAATGATGTTTTGGTGTCTTGTTCAAAGCCCAAGATTGAAGCTAAAAGGGTATTTGTGTCTTGTTCAAAGCCCAAGATTGAAGCTAAAAGGGTATTAAGAGGGAATTTGTCATCTCTAAAGAGAGATTGTTGATTTTTGTGTGCCTTGATCAAAGCACAAGGTTGATGCTAAAAGGTTAATTAAGTTGGCTAGGGGATTTCTTTATGCAAAGCCTAAGAGGAGGCTGGATAAGACCGACTCAACCAGAGAGTGTTTTATCTGTCTTGTACAAAGCCCAAGCTTGAGGCAAAAAAGAGACTGACTCTTTAGGGATATCATTATACAAAGCCTAAGAGGAGTCTAAAAAAGGGTTTTGACTCCGTCGGGGAGGTTTATATGTGTCTTGTACAAAACCCAAGATTGAGGCTGAAATGGGAAATTTAACTGACTCTGGTGAGGATATTTTTATGTGTCTTGTACAAAGCCCAAGATTGAGGCTGCAATGAGTTTGACTCTGCTTGGGGAAATTGTTCTTTAAAGCCTAAATGAAGGCTGGGAGGAAATGACTCGGCTGGGGAAGATATCTGTCCCAAGCTCAAGAGAGGGAAATTTATGTCTTGTATGAAGCCCAAGATTGAGGCTAAAGGGTTCTGACTCAACAAGAGAGTGTTTTTATCTATCATGTGCAAAGCCCAGGATTGTGGCTGAACAAGCTGGAGAACTTGAGAGGAGGCTAGCTCCTACTAGGGGGGAATCTTTATACCAAGCTTTGGATAAAGATCGAAACAACAAGAGAGTATTTTTATCTGTCTTGTACAAAGCCCAAGATTGAGGCTAAAAGGGTTGACTGAAAACACGAAAATGTATCATATATTTGCCTTGATTTACTACTAATAATTACGTTATTTCAGCTTAAGTTCCGATTATTCCGCGAGTATTCTAGCATTTTCGCAGGTATTTCATTTTCCAAGCTAAAATTGAGCAAAGTAGAAAAACATGAAGAAATGAGAAGAAAACAGGAAGAAATGTCAGAGAAAAAGCAGAAAAATAGAAAGTGGTTTGTGTGACGACCATCACACAACCACCATAACCGTCATGGAATTACTAACGCACCACGCCCATCACACAACCACCACGACCGTCACGCACACATAACAACTTATTACGTCCAGAACGCAGACGTGGACACGGAAGACCAATGCAGTCACACACATTCAACACTTCCTCCTGATTTTTCTCCACTTACGGAGTCTTCGAAGACTGAAACCATGAAGCCACTAACTCCTAAATTCTCTCCAAGGGAAGTTACAAGCAAGTCTATAAAAGGAGGCAGTGATGCAACAGATGGGGCTCGTCCATTTTTCTCCAAGTCTCATGTCCAGAGCAGATTAATATTCTTAGTTTTTAGGTAGAAAAGTTTACCATGTAAAAGTGGTGGTTTCTCATATCGAGGAACTACCACACCATTAGTCTTAGGTGTTGTTTCATTTATTTCAAATTCAGTTCTAGTTATTGTACGCGAAGTTTATTTTGCATTATTCCAGAAGTAATTCCAGCTTTCCTTTTTGCATTATTTACAGGTTCCTTTTTATCGCATTATTTATTATTATTGCTTTGTTTGTCAAATTTAATTGTCATGTCGTTCTTTATCATAACCGTAATGATTTATGCGTTTTTAATTAGTTCCATGTCCTGCTAAATAGTCTTGAGTCCGGCGTATGAGAATCGTCGTTACCGACGGGACTCGGTAGAAAATAATAGGTACGAATTTATGATTAAAATTCTGTTTTGTTTTAATTTCCAAGTCTAATTTAAATAGCTTGGTCACGAGAGTGGGAGGTTATTTAACACGATTTTGTCACGAGAGTGAGAAATTAATTAAGGTTAGAGCCAGCACTGCGAGAGCGTGGGGGTCGAACCGGATAGTGGAAATTAGGCAGCATATCTAAATACAGCGAGAGCGCTTTAGATACGTTTAGGATATTATTGGCTTTCAAAATATATTTCCTAGTTACCGGGCGAGCGACAGCAAAATCTTGGGATTAGGGAACATGACTTTAGTTAATACCGCGAGAGCGTGAGACGGAGTTTTTAAGTCGGTATATTCTACGGAACTAAGTTATAGTTGTAATTAGCACCCGAATTCTACAAAGTCCTTTAGGAACGCGGAATCCATATTCCGGCCTCTCTTTATTATCATATTTTTTAAGTTCATTTTTAGTTTTAGTTCCAGTTTCCTCTTAACTAAATATTCATCAGCCTTAGCTTTACATCGCAGCAATAGATAACGGTAGGTTGACGTTCGTCTCTGTGGGTTCGACAATCTTTTATATTACTTCGATAAATCTGTGCACTTGCGGACGCATCATTGACTCAACAAGAGAGTCTGAAGGTGATTGACTCAACAAGAGAGTCTGAAAAGGTAATTGACTCAACAAGAGAGTCTTTTATACTCAACAAGAGAGTGATTTGATGTCTCGTACGAAGCCCGAGATTGAGGCTAAAAGGGTATTGACTCAACAATAGAGTCTGAAAAGGTTAGCTTCTTTGGGGAGAATCATTGTACAAAGCCCAAGAGGAGGCTGACTATGTTGAGGAAAGATCATTATACAAAGCCTAAGAGGAGGCTAACTTTTGCCGGGGGTAATTGAGATCCCGAGGCCGGTCCAAGTGGGGAGTCAACTCTTGCTGAGGATTAAAGAAGAGTTGAGGTATCAGATACCTTAAAGTTCTGATTTGGGATAAGGTGACCCTGGTTGGGGAACTCTCATGAGAGAGACTGGGTTTCTGCTGGAGATTGATCCAGAGTGACCGAGGTTCTTCCTATACTTAGAAGGAACTTGAGAATGTCTTTGAGACTCAAGGGGATTAGACTATCCAAGTCTACTAGTGTGGGAGAATTTTATCTTTTGTATGATGCCTCCCAAAGGAGGCACGGTCATTAAGGGATGAGATTAACCCTAAAACGGCCGAAGTTTTGACACTGGAAAGACTGCTCTAGCAAAGGATGACTAAGTTTTGTCTTATACCTTTAAGAGGTCGTCTGGGTCCTTGTATTAAGCACAAGAGAAGGCATGAGAACTTCTAAGAAGCCGAAGGGTCCTTGTACAACGCCCAAGAGTAGGCGGGGATACTTTTAGGAAGCCCGTGGGTCCCAAACCAAGAAAAGTTCAAGAAATGCTATTCACCGAGAATAGATTATTTAGTGAAATTTCGAGGTTTGAAGAAACTCAAGAGATGCTATTCACAGAGAATAGATCAACTCCGGGGGTAGAATTTCTTTGACAATTTATAGGGGTGACAGTCTGAGAAAAGGTTCACCGAGAATACTGCATTTCTCTTTGTTCTATATTATTTAACCCCAAGAGAAGGGAAGAATGTATCTGGAAATCCTATGAGGGTCTAGTTTTGTTTGTATTTAAGAGTGACCAACAGGGCTTTACCTAGTTCTAAACCTAGTTGCCGGAGAAAACTCTAAATAACTATACTAGCATATATACAGTTAATATATGACAAGTATTTAAAAGAGTATGAAAAAAGACTAACCATGCGCAACTTCCCACAATACAGTTATATATATGAAAGCGAGTAAATGAAAGCCGTTAAAACTTACAAGTGAGCATGCTTCCATGCTGTGTGGTTAGTTGTTCAAAGAAATTAAAGAAAGTTTTGATCACAACATATATATTGAATCTAAATCAAAAGGGAGATTGCCTTGAAAAGATTAATGGGGCTTATACTCAAGGAGAGGCCCAAGGTTCTAACAGTGATCGCACCGTTATTTTAAATCTTGTCTTGAGACTTATACAATGCTTGAGGCCCAAAAAAGGTTTATTTACAAAAGGGTTGGGTCTTACAAATCAAGGAGAGGCCCAAAGATTATTTAAAGAAAAGAAATGGGACTTACAACACAAGGGTAGGCCCAGTTGATTTTGTTAAAAAGGCGACGATCGCGCCAAACTTTTGAAAATATCAGGACTTATACAATACGCTGAGGCCCACAAAGGTTTTATTTACAGAGAGGTGGGACTTACACTCTATCAAGAGGCCCAAAAGTTTGTTTTTGTACAAGAGATGGGGCTTACAATTCAGGGAGAGACCCAAAAGTTTTTGATTCAAACTGGCGATTGAGCCGAGGTTTTTCTTTTAACGCAGAGGGACTTATACGATATCTGAGGCCCAAAATGGTTTTGGTTAAAAGGGGATTGGGTCTTATACTCTATTAGAGGCCCATGAGTAATTTTAAGAAAAACAATGAGGCTTACAACTCAGGGAGAGGCCCAAGTGGTTTTATTTTAAACTGGCGATCGCGCCGAGATTTTTGAAAACACCGTGGGTCTTATACACTGACTGAGGCCCAAACTATTTTGGTTTCAAAGAGGGATTGGATCTTACACTCTATTAGAGGCCCATGAGTGTTTGAAAAAGATTCGTTGGGGTGAAAATCAAAGAAACCCTAATTTCATTTTCTTTTAAAAGTAATCCTTTTAATAAAATTGAATAAAATGAAAAAAATACCAAATAAGTCTAAATAAACTACTTGTGATTTTTGTTTAAGGTTTGAAAAATGATGTTTTAATCACAAGATGATTTAGGACTCATTTGATTTTGATTTTCAAGATGAATATTCATTTTTAAAAGGTTTAAAAACAATAAAAATGAATTTATTTACAAAAATACCAACTATATTAAATAAATAATATAAATCTGATTTTTTGTGGAATAAAATATTTCAACATTTTTGTGATTTTTTGCAAAAAGAACCAATAAAAAATAATTAAAATTGAGAGAGTTATTAATTTTCCAAATCATTTAAAAAATAATATGAAAAATAATAAAAATGGAATAAGTAATAAAAAAGAGGTCTGGGGCGAGGGGGATTCGAACCCCAGACCTTTCGCTTGCCAATACTCACAAACCAACTGATCAACCATTGGGGCGCATTGCCAATTCATTAAACATATGGCAAATGAAAAATATATATAGAACTTGGTTTAAAAACCTGAAGAATGGCGCCATGGCCATCTTCTTCCTTGGGCCAGATGCGTGAAGCTCTCTATCTCACTCGTTTCTCAACCATTTGACACGATCCAAACACCAAATTTATGCGTTTTTTAATAAGGAACATGATGGCAATATTTGATTTCATTTATTTTCAGTGTGTAGCAAGTTACATCAACATGAGTGTATGAACCCTAATTTTGCAAAAGCAATCGTGCAAACATATTTGTGAGTGTTATGGTCAAATTTTTTGAGGGGAAACACTCAACATATGATGATAAGCAATTGGCAAAAGTATCATACGAGGAAATATGCATGGATCATGTTATGAGAGTTTGAGGCTTACCTTGCTGCAAGAAGAATTGGAACTCTGCACAAAGTGTGTTCCAGAGTAATTTGATGACCTCTACCGCTTCAATGGATGTTATGAAGTGGATTACAAGCCTTAGAACACTTTGAAAATCTTTGGATCAAGTTGTGGTATCCCAACTGCATAAGGGCTAGGTTGAAGATTGAGATTTTGATTCAGGTGTTTCAGAAGTGGTTTAGGTGTTTGGACAACTTCTATACATCATGTGTGATTTGTTACAAGTGATGGTTTGAGTTGCTTGGCTATGCAACTCAAAACCCGATAGCACTTGCTCAAGAACAAATAAATTTGGCACTTAAGGAGAGAATGAGAGAAAGCAATGTTGTAGGTTGCTTTGGTGTAGTTTGAATGATTAGTTAAGACCTCTATTTACAGTGGAGGAGTTGTGTTGAAGTGGTTCTCTTGAAGCTCAGAGGATGAGGCCATGGTTCAATGGTCTTGGCTTGGCATAAATGCCTCTTGCATTAGGTGTAACAGCTGCCCCAAATTGATCAGCTATGTATTGACTGATTCCACATTCCTCATTCATTTTAATTGTTGTTTAATCAGAGAACTTGACTTAGGAGAGTGAGAATCTTGAAAGTACACTATTCCACATTAATTCCCCTTGAATTCAAGGCATATATGCCAAAAACGTATCAATTCTCAAGGACAAGCCCTTGGCATTTCAGTCCAAGTTTGTTAGTTTGATTAGATGCATTGTGATCAGATTGGATGAACTTGGCATAGTGATCCTTAGCTTTGACTCAGAAATCGTGTAAAGCAAGAAAACATGCAAACTGGGTTTTTCATGACGACCTTGCCATGGTGTTTTGCAGCAGCTGTAACACCCCATTTCTACCCGGCGGATAAGTAATAAAATCAGAGTTTTCATTTTTGTAAAAATTCTTCAACATAAACAGGATGTCACATTTTCAACAGAAAACAACTTCATATTAATCACAAATAATTCAGATACATAACACTGATTCGGATGAATTGATAACAACCTGAATTATCCTTTTGAAAACAAAACAACTTTTATTAATAAGCGGCTTCACATAATTCAACTTATAATGACATAACCTCATGTCCAACTCAAAACAACTTTGAAACAACAATTCTTTAATAAAAACAATTTAAGATTCAACTACTAAGACAATAACGACAAATAAACAACAATCGTTCATCCCCCCGAGTGCTACGTATCAGAGCAAGACCAACTCGAGCTAACAGCATCTAAGACTTCACATTATACCTCAACTTCTGCAGCTATTCTGGAGTACCTGCTCAGTTACCCATAATAGGTACCATCATTACAGAAGGGGTGAGATATCGAATATTATAAACAAAATATGATAATTAGTATGCTAGATTAGAATCATATAAATTCCACCTCTTCATACGACAATCATGCAACAACTAGAAATAAACAACTTAATAGCAACCCCAACTTGTATTGACGGCAAATAACCATATATAACAACAACTTATATAAAAGATGCAAATCATAGTAAGAACAACATATATAACAACAGCTCACGACATCAGTAATTTATATCAAGCAACAAGACATAGCGATAACAACTTACAACAAGCAACAACTTCACAACAATGGCAACTTCACAACAACAACAACTTCACCACAACAACAAATCAAGAACAACAGCAACTTCACAACAACTCAAAATGTGACACAACTATGCACATGCATGTGGTACCATCGGAGTAAAACTCCCAACTTAAACCTATGCCAGGTTATCGAGGCATTTCAACAAGGCATAAGCGTTCAACGTGGTGCCATCAAGGCCAACTTAATCAATGCCATCAAGGCCAACGTGGTGTGAGCAACGCTCCGACAAAAATGCAAATGCCATGATGCAACGACTCAGCATAAAACGGTAACCAACTCCGAACAACATATAACAACCGCATAACAACTTTAATTCAACACGATTCAACTTTGGCCATAGGCCTACAACTTATATACATCAACGTTGGTCATACGACCTACAACTTTAACATCAACATAAATAACTCAACAACTTCCACAACATAATCAACTTAAACAACAAAGCAACTTTTCGACATAAACAACTTAATCAACTTTGGCTATTACGCCTTCAACTTAAAATTCGTTCGTGTACCGGAACAACATTAAGACTCAACTGCTGTACCTGAAATTCCACTTTTTCAACATAGTTTCAACAAAACAATTCAACAAAAGTCACCTACTAATTTACCAGACTTACCCCGACAATTTCCGTTAAATTCCGGACAACTAGTTTTTTCGCCTAAACCGGCTAAACCGACTAAAACAGTATTGTTTTACCTTCTGTCATTTAATCCCAGTTTAATTACAAACTTCTACTTTCTGTTACAATTTCTTAAAATCATTACCAAGCTTCTACCCAAAATTCTGCTCGTGCTACTTGTTCTATTTTCTGTTACACTGCTACTACTACATATATCCCTGCTCTTTGTATAATTTGCTGCTGCTAAAACAAAACCTGCTATACTAACTGGATGCTTTTCAATACGTTTATGTATATAGACATCTGCTCCAAGCTCATAATTAACCAACTTCTTATCAGTTACTATCTAGTTCCTGGTATTATCATATATACGCATCCCTCAACTTCTGCATATGCCACTAAGTGACTCTTACCCTCTACATACATATAATTAAATGAGGCCACGTCAAGTTATACAATATTATAATACTACACAAGAAACATGCAGCTTACTGGAACCAACTCAAACCAACCTCAGTGGCCCTCACCATAAAAGGAGGCGCCCACCTCCCCTCCTTAGAGGCACTCGCCTCAAGCATATATATTTATATATATTGTTTCTTTCTAACCAAATCCATTATGAATTTGCCACGTTCCCCTTTTTTTTCTTTTATTACCCTATACCTATATATATATATATACAACCAGTAAATAATATATCTACATTATACACACAACACGACAAATAATTAAGTGACAAAACCAAAGGGCCAAAAAACCACTGGAGGTGCCCACCCCCACCTCGTGAGGCCCCCGCCTCAAACCTATACCAAAAAAACAATCGGAGGCGCCCACCTCACCTCTTGAGGCCCCCGCCTCCATTTTCCCTTCTTCTTCCCCCGTCTCAGATTTCATTCCCTAATTTCCTTTCTAAACTAAACAACTCCAATTCACCAAATATATTACATCAAATACATTACATGGAAATTAAATGTAAATCTTCACAATCGCACACTGCGAGCAACAATAATGCACAGAACAACCTAGTTTCGCGATACACCCAAGATATTCGCAGAATCACAAATTCATCACAACACAGGATTGATAGCAAATTCATGTAACCCAAACCCCACATAAAAATTATCATAATCCCGTTTATAAGATTCGAACCCACCCTTACCTGGAATTTAACGGCAGTTCGAATTCTCCGGTTCCGGCTGCGCATTTCTCGTAATTCCTCTTCTCCAATCTTGTGCTTCCAAACCATCATTCCCTTTTTAACTGCAACTTTGTTTCACGATCTCTTTCTCCACACAAAACCCTCGTTCAATTTCTGTAACTTCTTTTTCTTCTCTTCTTACAGCCACTTCTTTTCTCTTTTCTTTACAACCCTTATTTTATAATAATAATACCAATTAATCTAACTAATCCATTGGGCTTACTATTCATACCTCCTTATTGCCACATACCACACCACAACTAACCCAAATAAATAATAATATTATTACTAATATTACTCCTTCAGCATAATCAACTTATTAATTTTTCGATTAACCAACTATTAATCCGACTTTAACTTAATAATTCCGATCGACATATCAAACCAATTAGCCTCTTAAAATAATACCGATAACACCCAATTACTCGATTAATTCTCAAACTTCGTCTAAATCCAATAATAAAACCCTTCACTAATTTAATTAACTAATTAATTAAATTCGGGCGTTACAACTCTCCCCCACTTAGGACATTTTCGTCCTCGAAAATCTATCCGACACAACCATCCTTAACACAACATTCGTATTTTAATCTTTCGATTTAACAACAACTCAATCACGGTTTAAACCCAATACGTATACTCCGATACTTCAATTACTCTTGCAACATAACCGTTACTATTCGCCAACCATTCTAGTAATACCTTGGAAACAATCACCTTACAACATAGTAACAACCTTCACTTGCCTACACTCGACTATACAACATCGTATCATTACCGCAGCAACGTAAACAACACCAAAACACATATACGATCCTTATCTCCATACTCTGAAGGAAACCCACGTATAACACAAACAACGGTTCTTAGCCTCACGGCGACAACAACGCGAATACTACCCAAGTGATGCAATTGACAACTAACATCGCAACACAAGAAGTAACCAACTTAAGAATTTACCGGTTTAAGAACCAGAACACAACAACTTAAGAATACCAACTTAAACACAACATCAACGTAACCAAATATCAACATCGGTACAATTCACGTCTGAACAACCGCAATACACTACGCGTTCGCTGCGCACTCTGATTACTTTCAAGGTACTAGCTCTACTCAGTTGACCTCCAACTTCCAATCATCAAAATTGACATAATACCAAGGCTTTCGACTTAACTCTTCGGGATCTCCCCGTTAACACCACACATAAATTACAACTTTACTATCTTTTATCAACATAGTTCCTAAAATCACCTTAGGCGCATAACAACATTACAACAACATTTGACACCTGAGCCCACTTAAATTCAACAAGATCAATCATCTTTACCAACCAAAACTCCACTTTTACAAATCAACTTATAATTTAACTTCTTTTAATAATCACAACTCAACCTTCAAATATTCTACGCGTTCTTCCTCTGATTTTACAACAGCTCAAAACATTCGCAACAAACACCAGTTCCAACTCATCCAAACAAATATGGAAAATACGCTTCATACTCCATACATACACCTTAAGGCATACTAGCCATTCGCTTCATCACAAACAACGACTCAAGTTATCTAGAACTCGACTGTGAGTCTCCATTCTACTCATCAATCAAACACAGCTTCGTGCTGTCATCCTTAAATTCAACTAATATTCTAACATATGAACTTGTATCAGCAAAACAAACTTCAAGCACCTGGCTTGACTTCGACCAATTCAACGTACATACTATACTAGTTGGCACGACACATCTATCCATCAATTATGATTCCGTCTACTATCAACAATAGATTAAGGGTGATCAGTTCCTCAATTTGTCAATAGACAGACGACAACCATAACGGTGAAATAAATCATCAGTACCCAACACAATAGCGTACTTCAACTTGTGCCCAAAGTCCGTAAGCATAATGCTCCGCCAACTTTCTAAGGCTTACCACTGCCACTCTTAGTTTCTTTAGTTGCAACTTCGTCAACGATGCAAAAACGTTCAAAATCCATTACGCATCCTCTTATGCGCGTTCATAGTACAACACGAATTTAAATATTTTTCCAACACCGAAACCGCTACAACATTGAGAACGATCAAATTCAGGTTGCTCCAATTACAACTTTCAACCAAGGTGAAAATTCTTAGCAACACAAATCAACTTTCGCATTTCTCTCAACATTACCTTTACTTAGCATCATCGTCTTAATCATCCTCATTCAACATAAGTTGCATCTCCAAGCATTCTCCGATACAGTCACATCTTACAAATACCAACACTTTATTTTTAATAATATTCCACACTTGTTTTCATCCTTCCAAATTTTTTTCCAGCAAATGTCGCTCAACTTCAACCATATATATCTCCTTCAATACAGGTCTCTCAATCACAAAATCATATTCCAAAATGACGAGAATTCTGTGTAGATTTCAGAACTTCAAGAATCACGTGAATCTGAGTTATGAGTAGAGGGTTATCATCCTTACAACGGGACTGGTTCAGAATTTCCGTATGCAGAATTTTCCAAAAATCAGCACCAGACCCAAATATTAAAACACGCTTTTCTCCCTCTTCACAAACTTCCTGAAGACAAATCTTATATGCAAACTATAGGGAATTTCGTAAGCTTTCCAAAAAGTCCAGAACCGCTTCCATCCGAATCACGAGTCAAAGTTATGCCTCTTCTACCGACAGCTGCTCCAAAATTGCAAAAATCAGGATTTGAGATTGATGAACATAAGTTCCATCTCCCTCCCGCTTGCTCAAAAATCTACCAACAATCATTTCTTTTCCTCCAACTACGAAAATCACTCAACTTTAATCCAACTATACTCAAGATGTACAACTTACCGAATTAATCCACCAACTTATCATTCCATTCGGAATAATTCCTTAATTTCAATCATCTTCGATTCACCGTCCAGACTCTACGCGCATCTCCAACTTGACTGATACGGATTCGCGAGTCCAAACTCTCGCCGGTCCGCAATAACATCGCTCCAACAACATTTGCACCCTCGCTATCAACATCACCTTGAACCAACTTCTACATACCAACAACACGTACGGGAGCAAACATCTCCCCCACTTAATTCAAAACAACCTTGTAGACAACTACTAGAAACTACTAACAAACAAGTACCGACAGTGTTCCACACACATGTCGAGTACTAAGGAAGAAACAACATTAGACAACATTGGCCGGACAGACCAACCTGCTCTGATACCACTAATGTAACACCCCATTTCTACCCGGCGGATAAGTAATAAAATCAGAGTTTTCATTTTTGTAAAAATTCTTCAACATAAACAGGATGTCACATTTTCAACAGAAAACAACTTCATATTAATCACAAATAATTCAGATACATAACACTGATTCAGATAAACTGATAACAACCTGAATTATCCTTTTGAAAACAAAACAACTTTTATTAATAAGCGGCTTCACATAATTCAACTTATAATGACATAACCTCATGTCCAACTCAAAACAACTTTGAAACAACAATTCTTTAATAACAACAATTTAAGATTCAACTACTAAGACAATAACGACAAATAAACAACAATCGTTCATCCCCCCTGAGTGCTACGTATCAGAGCAAGACCAACTCGAGCTAACAGCATCTAAGACTTCACATTATACCTCAACTTCTGCAGCTATTCTGGAGTACCTGCTCAGTTACCCATAATAGGTAACATCATTACAGAATGGGTGAGATATCGAATATTATAAACAAAATATGATAATTAGTATGCTAGATTAGAATCATATAAATTCCACCTCTTCATACGACAATCATGCAACAACTAGAAATAAACAACTTAATAGCAACCCCAACTTGTATTGACGGCAAATAACCATATATAACAACAACTTATATAAAAGATGCAAATCATAGTAAGAACAACATATATAACAACAGCTCACGACATCAGTAATTTATATCAAGCAACAAGACATAGCGATAACAACTTACAACAAGCAACAACTTCACAACAATGGCAACTTCACAACAACAGCAACTTCACCACAACAACAAATCAAGAACAACAGCAACTTCACAACAACTCAAAATGTGACACAACTATGCACATGCATGTGGTACCATCGGAGTAAAACTCCCAACTTAAACCTATGCCAGGTTATTGAGGCATTTCAACAAGGCATAAGCGTTCAACGTGGTGCCATCAAGGCCAACTTAATCAATGCCATCAAGGCCAACGTGGTGTGAGCAACGCTCCGACAAAAATGCAAATGCCATGATGCAACGACTCAGCATAAAACGGTAACCAACTCCGAACAACATATAACAACCGCATAACAACTTTAATTCAACACGATTCAACTTTGGCCATAGGCCTACAACTTATATACATCAACGTTGGTCATACGACCTACAACTTTAACATCAACATAAACAACTCAACAACTTCCACAACATAATCAACTTAAACAACAAAGCAACTTTTCGACATAAACAACTTAATCAACTTTGGCTATTACGCCTTCAACTTAAAATTCGTCCGTGTACCGGAACAACATTAAGACTCAACTGCTGTACCTGAAATTCCACTTTTTCAACATAGTTTCAACAAAACAATTCAACAAAAGTCACCTACTAATTTACCCGACTTACCCCGACAATTTCCGTTAAATTCCGGACAACTAGTTTTTTCGCCTAAACCGGCTAAACCGACTAAAAGAGTATTGTTTTACCTTCTGTCATTTAATCCCAGTTTAATTACAAACTTCTACTTTCTGTTACGATTTCTTAAAATCATTACCAAGCTTCTGCCCAAAATTCTGCTCGTGCTACTTGTTCTATTTTCTGTTACACTGCTACTACTACATATATCCCTGCTCTTTGTATAATTTGCTGCTGCTAAAACAAAACCTGCTATACTAACTGGATGCTTTTCAATACGTTTATGTATATAGACATCTGCTCCAAGCTCATAATTAACCAACTTCTTATCAGTTACTATCTAGTTCCTGGTATTATCATATATATGCATCCCTCAACTTCTGCATATGCCACTAAGTGACTCTTACCCTCTACATACATATAATTAAATGAGGCCACGTCAAGTTATACAAGATTATAATACTACACAAGAAACATGCAGCTTACTGGAACCAACTCAAACCAACCTCAGTGGCCCTCACCATAAAAGGAGGCGCCCACCTCCCCTCCTTAAAGGCACTCGCCTCAAGCATATATATTTATATATATTGTTTCTTTCTAACCAAATCCATTATGAATTTGCCACGTTCCCCTTTTTTTTCTTTTATTACCCTATACCTATATATATATATACAACCAGTAAATAATATATCTACATTATACACACAACACGACAAATAATTAAGTGACAAAACCAAAGGGCCAAAAAACCACTGGAGGTGCCCACCCCCACCTCGTGAGGCCCCCGCCTCAAACCTATACCAAAAAAACAATCGGAGGCGCCCACCTCACCTCTTGAGGCCCCCGCCTCCATTTTCCCTTCTTCTTCCCCCGTCTCAGATTTCATTCCCTAATTTCCTTTCTAAACTAAACAACTCCAATTCACCAAATATATTACATCAAATACATTACATGGAATTAAATGTAAATCTTCACAATCGCACACTGCGATCAACAATAATGCACAGAACAACCTAGTTTCGCGATACACCCAAGATATTCGCAGAATCATAAATTCATCACAACACAGGATTGATAGCAAATTCATGTAACCCAAACCCCACATAAAAATTATCATAATCCCGTTTATAAGATTCGAACCCACCCTTACCTGGAATTTAACGGCAGTTCGAATTCTCCGGTTCCGGCTGCGCACTTCTCGTAATTCCTCTTCTCCAATCTTGTGCTTCCAAACCATCGTTCCCTTTTTAACTGCAACTTTGTTTCACGATCTCTTTCTCCACACAAAACCCTCGTTCAATTTCTGTAACTTCTTTTTCTTCTCTTCTTACAGCTACTTCTTTTCTCTTTTCTTTACAACCCTTATTTTATAATAATAATATCAATTAATCTAACTAATCCATTGGGCTTACTATTCATACCTCCTTATTGCCACATACCACACCACAACTAACCCAAATAAATAATAATATTATTACTAATATTACTCCTTCAGCATAATCAACTTATTAATTTTTCGATTAACCAACTATTAATCCGACTTTAACTTAATAATTCCGATCGACATATCAAACCAATTAGCCTCTTAAAATAATACCGATAACACCCAATTACTCGATTAATTCTCAAACGTCGTCTAAATCCAATAATAAAACCCTTCACTAATTTAATTAACTAATTAATTAAATTCGGGCGTTACAGCAGCCATAACTCTTGGCTCAAGGTGAGTTGCTTCATGCCAATAAGTTCCTTGGATTGTAGGCAATATGGACAACAACTTTGATGTTTACATCTTGAATTGATTCAGCCTAAAACTATGTGAAACAACCCTCCAAGTTTTGGTGTTTCACTTGAAATCTGCCTTAAGCAAAATTTTTCTAAGTGTTGGAAAAAGATGCATTTTCATGTTTTTAGTGATTTTGATCTAATCATAACTTGAAATCTATGAGGAATTGGAATGAGGTGTAGTTGAAACTTTTAAAGTATGCCATGAGAGCTACAAATCCAGCTTTGGACCATCCAAAATGGTTGCTTGGATCTCAAGTTATGGTCCTTGGAAGTTGGTACCCTAGCCACTTTGTTCCATAACTTAGAAAAATTCTAAGTTTTTATGGTTACCCCTTTTACAAGTTATCCCACTTTCTTTGATTTTTCTTGATGAATGATGATTCAAATCACACATTAACATTGTTTTATGGTTGAGGAACCATAATTGTGAAAAATCTCAAAAAGTCAAACTTGACTTTTGTGCACAGTTGACTTTTTATCAAATGAATTCCAAACTGTGCGATCCTTGGTAAAATCAAGTCCTTGACCTAAATCAAACCTAATTGATATGTTCCATAGGTGTTGTAGGGTGTATTGAATCATGTCCCAAGGTTTGGGAGCATGTCCTGATCAAAAGTCAAAGGTACAATTGACATTTTTTCGCGAAACCCTAAATGTGGTCCTGATGAAATTGAAACTTGTAGATCAAGCTTCTTGTATCAATCCATTGTTGTAAATGGATCAATGTGGTGTGTGGTTAAGACCCTCAAATCATGCCTTGAGGTCTTGGCTCATGTTTTGTCCCAAAAGTCAACTTAGGGGTGAATTAGGTCAAGAAACCCTAATTCATGATTCTTTTGTGGATGCATCCCCTGAGGTAATATTGACTTGATGATTGGGTCCATGAGGTCCCTTGTAGTATCTTGAGTTATACTTTGAAGCATTGGCTCATGCCTAGAGGAAGATTTTCATCTGGAGGCCCTGGCCGACCAAAACCCTAATTTGGTGACGCTGGTGATCTTGAGGCTTGATCCACTTGGAATGTTGCAATCTTGTGCTTGATTCTTGATGTGGGAGTCCTCTTGATCCATTTTTGGTGTTTGAGAGGCTAGAAAAGTTAAAGATCATGTCATTTCTTGATTGATCCTTTGTCTAAGTGCTCTAAGAGGGCTCAAAACCCTAATCTTTGATTGTAGTGAATGCTCAACCATCTTTGAGGAGATTGATGAGGCATGATGGTTAATCCATATTGTGATGATGATTTGCACAATGATGGGAAATCCTGGTGGTTAAAATTTGGGGTATGACACTGATTATAAAGAAGAATTACTTTAACTGGAATATATGGAATCCAACAATGCCATAATTTATTTTATAGGGGATTTGTCCTGAAGGGGAAAACTTTAACTCAGTGTTGAGCAATGCCATTTTTACTTAGGAATCTTTCATGCTAAGAGAAGGACATTGACTTGGATGTAAATAATCCAGAGGCTTGCCACTTACAGCAATTCAATGAAAGAGAAGGGATTTTCCAGGATAAGAGATGGACTACAACTTGGATTTTTGAATCAACAAGTGTGCCACTTATAGAAGTTAACTGGGATTAGGGTTTGTTTTGATTTTCTATTTTGATGTGTGATGTACAGAGAAATGTCTTCCTACAGAGTGAAATTATGATTTTTTTCTCTGAGGGGATGTTGGTTTTTGTGTGCCTTGATCAAAGCCAAAGGTTGAAGCTAAAAGGTTGACTCTGTTAGGGAGTTTTATATCTGTCTTGTACAAAGCCCAAGATTGAGGCTGAAAAGAGACTGACTCTTTTGGGGAGATCATTATACAAAGCCTAAGAGGAGGCTGGAAGGAATTGACTCTTCAGGGGAATATTTTGTCTGTCTTGTATAAAGCCCAATATTGAGGCTAAAAGGGATTGACTCTACTGGTGAGAGGTTTTATTTGTCTTGTACAAAGCCCAAGATTGAGGCTAAAAGAGAATTGACTTCACTGGGGAGATTTTATACGTGTCTTCTACAAAGCCCAAGATTGAGGCTAAAAAGGGGTTAACTGACTCAGCAGGAGAATATTTATAGGTGTCTTGTACGAAGCCCAAGATTGAGGCTAAAAGGTGCTGAGGGATGATCATTATACAAAGCCTAAGAGGAGGCTGGTTGGGGAATTTCTTATATAAAGCCTAAGAGGAGGCTAGCTTCTGCTGAGGATTGTTGAGATCCAGAGACAGGTCCAAATTGGGGAATCAACTCTTGCTGAGGATTACAGAAGAGTTGAAATATCAGAGACCACGAGGTTCTGATTGAGGGTTTATTGATAGTGATTTGACCCTAGCTGGGGAAATTTAAAGTGAGAATTTAAAGATTGAGTTTTGAAACCTGTGAAGGTTTTAACTCTGTTGAAAATTGATGAAATGATCAGGGTTTTTCCTGTGTTTTTAGGAAACTTGAGGGTTTCTGGAGATCCAAAATGCTGTGAGACTGTCCAAGTCTACTGGTATGAAGAGGTTTATCTTTGTATGATGCCCAAGAGGAGGCTGATGTTTTAAGGGATGAGAATCAACCCTAAATTGGTCTGATGTTTTGAGATTTTGACTCTTTAGAGGATTGAACTATCAAAGGATGACTAAGTTCTGTACTATACCTGTAGCAGGTCTTTGGGTCCTTGTACTAAGCCCAAGAGGAGGCATGAGAACTTCTAAGAAGCCTGAGGGTCCTTGTACAAAGCCCAAGAGGTGGTTGGGGATTCTTTTAGGAAGCCTGTGGGTCAAAACCTAAGAAAAGCTCAAGAAAGGTTTCACCAGGAATAATCCTTTCTTTAGTCAACAGTTCTAGGGTTTGAAGAAATTTAAGAGAGGTTTCACCGGGAATTAATCCTCTCTGGAGGAAATGAATTTCTTAGACAGATTTCTAG
Source organism: Lathyrus tuberosus (assembly GCA_022829125.1). Classification (NCBI taxonomy): domain Eukaryota; kingdom Viridiplantae; phylum Streptophyta; class Magnoliopsida; order Fabales; family Fabaceae; genus Lathyrus; species Lathyrus tuberosus. The sequence goes on from JALAZF010000229.1 coordinate 6,519,435, forward strand.
TAGTGACAGTCTTGAGAAAAGTTTCACCGGGAATAATGCCTTTCTCTGTTCCATATTGTATAAGCCCAAGAGGAGGAAAGATTGTATCTGGAATTTCCTATGAGGAACTAGCTTTGACTGTGTTGAAAGAGTAACCACTGGTTTGATCTAATCCTAGACCTAGTTGTTGGGGAAAACTCTAAGCAAGATAATATACAGGCATATATATATATATATATATATATATATATATATATATACATATGAACTATATACAAGTATGTAAAAGAAAGCTGATAGAACTTACAGGTGAGCAAACTTCCAGTACTACAGCTGTATGGTTAGTTATTCAAGAAATTAAAGAAATTTTTGATAACAACTATGAATTTGAACCCAAAATTAAAAGGGAAAGTTGTTTTGAAAAGAAGATTGGGGCTTATACTCAAGGAGAGGCCCAAAATAACAGTGATCGCACCATTATTTTGAAAATTGTACCGAGATTTATACAATGACTGAGGCCTAAATTTATTGTATTTTTACAAAAGAGGTTGGGTATTACACTCTATTAGAGGCCCAAAGTTTATTTTTATACAAGAGATGGGGCTTACAACTCAAGGAGAGGCCCAAAAATAACAGTGATTGCACCGTTGTTTTGAAAACTGTACCGGGACTTATACAATGACTGAGGTCCAGATTTATTTTATGTACAAAAATATGGTTCTTACACTCTATTAGAGGCCCAAATAATGTTTGAAAAAGAATAAAAATGGGACTTACAACACAAGGGAAGGCCCAGATGATTTTGTTTAAAAGGCGACGATCGCGCCGGGATTTTTTAACGTACTGGGACTTATACAATGACTGAGGCCCAAAAAGATTTTTATTTACAAGGGATGGGTCTTACACTCTATTAGAGGCCCAAAGTGTTAGAAAAAGAAGAAAATTGGGACTTACAACACAAGGGAAGGCCCAGATGATTTGTTTTGAAAACGGCGATCGCACCGAGATTTTTTTACGTACTGGAACTTATACAATGACTGAGGCCCAAAAAGATTTTGTGTGACAAGGGATGAGTCTTACACTCTATTAGAGGCCCAAAGTGTTCTTGAAAAAGATTTGTGAGGGTGTGAATGATCAAAACCCGCGTGCCCTGTTTTGCTCCAATTTGTATTTTCTCACTTTTCTCTCTGATTACTCAATGGTTTTGCACGATTCAAACACCAATCTTGCTCGTTTTGAACAAGGATCACAACCATGTAGATTAATTGCATTTATATTAAGTGTGGAGTGAGAAATAAGAGGATAACCTCAAGAACCGTATTTTCAGCATGAACACAATGAAATTCCATACACGATCGATTCATGGCAATTGATTGAGGGTTATTACTCTACTTACATGCAGAAACAAGATGGTAACTCAAAAATTCATTTATGATGCATGTAATATGGAGTTTGAAGGCTTCGGGCTTACCTCTTGCAGCTGGTGATCGAGCTTGATGATGGAGGTGTTACAGATGTGTTGTAAGGACCTAAACAACTTCACTATACCCTATGGAGTGTGTTGAGATGCTTAGCCTTGATTGGAGATGCTTGGATCACCTTCTGGTACCTCAAATGTAACCTTGTCAAAAGCTTGAGCAACTGACTGGTGATTTTGTGATTCAAGTGTTTCAGATGTGTTTCAAGGCCATGAATCATTGCTATATGATGTATATGAGGTGTTGGCATGATTGGTTTGGTTTGAATCACTTCCAATTTCAAAATCCGATAGTGACTTGAAGTGGAAGGCAAATTTGGAGTGAAAGAGAGATTTTGAGGAAAACATCAGTTTAGGTGCTTTGGTGTACTCAAACTGATCACAAATGAGCTCTACTTATAGTAGAGTAAGTTTGTTTTGTAAGCAATAGTGAATGGTGTCATACCCTAAATTTTGACCACTAAGATTTCCCATCATTGTGCAAGTCATCATCATAATATGGATGAACCTTCATGCCTCATCAATCTCCTCAGAGATGTTTGAGCATTCACCACAATCAAGGATTAGGGTTTCAAGCCCTCTCAGAGCTCTTAGACAAAGGATCAATCAGGAAATGACATGATCTTCAACTTTTCTAACCTCTCAAACATCCACAATGGATCAAGAGGACTCCTTCCTCAAGGATCAAGCATAAGGCTACAACATTCCAAGTGGATTAGGCCTCAAGATCGCCAGTGTCACCAAATTAGGGTATTGGTCGACCAGGGCCTCCAGATGGAAGTTTTCCTCTGGGCATGAGCCAATGCTTCAAAGCACAACCTAAGATGCTCCAAGGGACATCATGAACCCCATCATCAAGTCAATTTAGCCTCTGGGGAAGCATTCATCAAAAATCAGGAATTAGGGTTCCTTGACCTAATTCACCCCTAAGTTGACTTTTGGGACAAAACATGAGCCAATACCTCAAGACATGATTTGAGGGTCTCTAACAAACTACATTGATCCATTTGCAACAATGGATTGATCCAAGAAGCTTGATTCACAAGTTTCAAGTTCATCAGAATCACAGTTAGGGCTTTTGAAGAAAAAGTCAACTGTGCCTTTGACTTTTGACCAGGACATGCTCCCAAACCTTGGGACATGATTCAATACACCCTATAACACCTATGAAATCAATCCCTCAAGTTTGAGTTAGGTCAAGGACTTGATTTCATAGAGGATCGTACAGTTTGGAAATCATCTGATAAAAAGTCAATTGTGCCCAAAAGTCAAAGTTTGACTTTTTTATTTTTTGATCAATTATGGTCCCCTAACCCTAAAATGATGTTAATATGTGATTGGAATCATCATTCATCAATAAAAAACAAGAAAAGTGGGATAACTTGTAAAAGGGGTAACCATAAAAAAACTTAGAAATTTTCTAAGTTATGAAACAAAGTGGCTAGGGTACCAACTTCTAAGGATCATTACTTGAGATCCAAGCAACCATTTTGGCTAATCTAAAGATGGATTTGTAGCTCTCATGGCATACTTTAAAAGTGTCAACTACACCTCATTCCAATTCCTCATGGATTTTAAGTTATGGAATGATCAAAATGGCTGAAAACATGAAATGTCACTTTTTCCAACACTTAGTGAAATTTTCACTAAGTCAGAATCTGTCTTGCTTTTTTTCCAGAAGTAGGGGGATTTTTCACTTGGATCTAAAAAGTATCAAGACAAACTATGATCGTACATGTGTTGTATCATATAAGAGCTTTCCAAAATGGCCAAGAACTCCAGCAAACTCCACTTAAGCCATGAGATATGACAATGACAATGTGCCTTGCTGCAAACTGTCATGGCAAGGCAGATTTGTGCATTTTGCTCGATTTGAGCAAATTTTGCAAATGACAAACAAGTTTATCCATCTGAACACCTCAGGGAGGGACCAAGGAGGGACAAACACTGATCCATAAGCCTCCCAAGTATTTGAAACTAAAAATAGCATGTCAAACCTAGAAATGCCTAAAGAGGGGACAAGACTCCAATTTTGTTTTGGAGCATTCAATTGATGCACCAAGGTGGCATGAACTGAGCCATTTCCAACTGAATGAGTCAAGGATGATCTCTGAACTAGGGAACCAGCAGCCTGTGCTCTAACCTCTAGTCAATGGCTAGAGGAGACTTGAGATTCCAAAATGCAACCATTGGCCAAACCTCTGCTGCAGTTACCATTCACTATTGCTTGCAAAACAAACTTTCCCTACTATAAATAGAGCTCATTTATGCTCAGTTTAAGTACACCAAAGCCATCAAACAGATGCTTTCCTCAAAATCACCTTCTCAATTCCAAATTTGCCTTCCAAAGCAAGTCACTATCGGGTTTTGAGTTTGAGAGCTATTCCAACCAAACCAATTACATACACTCCTCATAAACATCATATAGAAGTGATCCAAACACTTAAACAACAACTGTCACACTGATTTCTCAGAATCACCAGCCAGTTGCTCAAGGTTTAACCAAGTTGCAGCTGAGATGCCATGATGTGATCCAGCCATTTCTAATCAAGTCCAAGCATTCAAACACACTCAATATGGTGTAGGGAAGCTGTTCAGATCATCACAACTCATCTATAACACCTCCAGGTCAAAAATCACATTGCCCTTGCTGTCACGACCTTCAAGTAAGCCTAAACTTAGTCATCTCTTAATCTATGCATATTTCCTCGCACAATACTTTTGCCAAATGTTCATATCATGCATAGAATGTTTCCCCTCAATTAATTGCTTTGTTTGAATCGTGTATCAAAATTCTCAGCCTTCATGCAAATTTTAGGGTTCTTGAGGTTTTGTCTTGATTTCTTATTCCATGCTTAAAATAAATGAAATTAAAGACCATAGACATGATCGTGAGGTGAAAACGAGCAGATTGATATGTGGATTGTCTGATTTCATCAAGTATTCACTGAGATTGGATAGGAAATGCAAATCAGGCCAAACTCAGAACACGCGCGTGTTCTTGCCATGTTCTTGGCGCCTTTTTTGAAAATTCAAATATTTGAATTTTGTGATTTTATTTAATTGATTAAAAAATTAATTTCTCTCTGAATTTTAATGATTTTGAGTTGATTCTTTTTTTAATAATTCACAAAAATGTTGAAATATTTTATTTTACCAAAAATTCCCAAAAATGTTATTTATTTCATATATTTGATATTTTTACAAAGAATTAATATTTTATTTGTTTTTAACATTTGAAATATTTGTTCCTTCTTGATTTCCCAAACTTAATTGATTTTCAATCATTTTGTGGATATAAACATGATTTTTGAAGCATTGATCCTAGATCACCACTCATTTTTCACATGTTTTCATCAATTTTTATTAATTTTTAAACAAAACTAATTCCTTTTTGAAACAAATTTAGGGTTTTTGATTAATCGAACCCTCATTAATCACTTTCAAAACCTTTTGGGCCTCTAATAGAGTGTAAGACCCAACCCCTTTTGTACAAAAATAATTTGGGCCTCAGTCATTGTATAAGTCCCAATACAATTTCCCAAACGACAGTGCAATCACTGTCTTTCTCTGGGCCTCTCCTTGAGCTATAAGACCCATTTCTTTTCTTAAAAAACTCATTGGGCCTCTTGATAGAGTTTAAGTCCCACCTCTTTGCAAATAAAATAATTTGGGCCTCAGTGCATTGTATAAGTCCCGATATAGTTCCAGAAACAACGGCGCGATCGTCGCCTTTTTAACAAAAACAATTGGGCCTCTCCTCGAGCTATAAGTCTCATTCCTTTTCAAAAACAAAAACCTTTTGGGCCTCTAATAGAGTGTAAGACCCAACCCCTTTGTAAATAACACCTTTTTGGGCCTCAGATATTGTATAAGACCCACTGTGTTTTCAAAACAATGGTACGATCATCGTTAAAACTTGGGCCTCTCCTTGAGCTGTAAGCCCCAACAATCTTTTTAAAGCACTTTCTCCTTTGATTTTGAATTCAAATATAAGTTGTTATCAAAACTTTCTTTGTTGAACAACTAACAAAATAGCATGGAAGCTCTACAACGGGTAAGTGTTTATCCGCTTTCATTTACCGCTTTCATATGTATATAACTGTATTGTGGGGCTGCTTCACTGTAAGTCTTCTTTCACATCCTTTTATTTACTTATCCACAGTGTAATATTAGTATAGTTATTTATATTTTTCCCCTGCAACTACGTATAGCACTAGGTAAAGCCTTGTTGGTCACTCAAAAATACAAACAAAACTAGATCCCCCGTAGGATTCTAGATACAGTCTTTCCTTCTCTTGGGGTTAAACAATATGGAACAAAGAGAAAGGAAGTATTCTCGGTGAACCTTTTCTCAGACTGTCACCCTTAGAAATTGTCAAAGAAACTCTAACTCCCCAGAGATGATCTTTTCTCTGTGAATGGTATCTCTTGAGTTTCTTCCAAATTCTCGAACTTTCCTGGAATGATCACTTCTCGGTGAATTGCATTTCTTGAACTTCTCTTTGTTTGGGGACCCACAGGCTTCCTAAAAGCATCCCTGCCTCCTCTTGGGCAATGTACAAGGACCCTTCGGCTTCTTAGAAGTTCTCATGCCTTCTCTTGGGCTTCATATAAGGACCCTGACGACCTCTTAAAGGTATGAGATAGAACTTAGTCATCCTTTGCTAGAGCAGTTTTTCCCGCGTCAAAACTCCGCCCATTTTAGGGTTGATACCCATCCCTTAATACCCGTGCCTCCTCTTGGGCATTGTACAAAAGATAAAACTCTAGGCTTGGACAGTCTAAGCCTCTTGAGTCTCAAAGAAATTCTCAAGTTCCTTTCAAACATAGGAAGAAACACCGATCACTCTGAAACCCGGTCTCTCTCATGAGAGATCCCCACCCTTGGGCTTGCCTATGGATGTAATCCTCAGCAGTAAGATAACCTCCTCTTGGGCTTTGTACAAATGATTCCCCCTAGCAAATCTAACCTTTTCAGACTCTCTTGTTGAGTCAAACCCTTTTTAGCCTCCATCCCAGGCTTTGTACGAGACATATAAAACACTCTCTTGTTGAGTATAAAAGACTCTCTTGTTGAGTCAAACCCGTTTTAGCCTCCATCTCGGGATTTGTACGAGACATATAAAACACTCTCTTGTTGAGTATAAAAGACTCTCTTGTTGAGTCAAACCCTTTTTAGCCTCCATCTCGGGCTTTGTACGAGACATATAAAACACTCTCTTGTTGAGTATAAAAGACTCTCTTATTGAGTCAAACCATTTTTAGCCTCCATCTCGGGATTTGTACGAGACATATAAAACACTCTCTTGTTGAGTATAAAAGACTCTCTTGTTGAGTCGTTCTCCTTTTAGCCTCAATCTCGGTCTTCGTACGAGACCACAAAAACACTCTCTTGTTGAGTATAAAAGACTCTATTGTTGAGTCAAACAACCTTGAGACTCTCTTGTTGAGACCATCACTTGTTAAAGACTCTCTTGTTGAGTCAACCTTTTTAGCCTCCGTCTTGGTCTTTATACAAGACAGATAAAAGTACTCTCTTGTTGAGTCAAACCCTTTCAGCCTCCATCTTGGGCTTTATACAAGATAAATTCTCCCCAACGGAGTCAAAATCCCCTTTAGCCTCAATCTTGGGCTTTATACAAGACAGAAAGAACATTTTCCCCGGGAAAGTCAAACTTCCCGTCTCCTCTTAGGCTTTGTATAAGGAAACCCTCGGTTGAGTCAATCAACCATTTAGCGTCAAAATTTGTGCCTTGCTCACAGCATATAAACATCAATAACTCCTCTTTAGAGATGACAAATTCTCTCCCAGTCAAACCTTTAGCTTCACATCTTGGGCTTTGAACAAGATACAAACCACCTTTAGCCTCATGTCTTGGGTTTTGAACAAGACACAAAAACACCTTTTTCCTCCCATAGAATAGGAGGAACTACGATCGCTCTGATTTCCCTGTTTCGGGAATACGTAGGCATAAGATTGCAAAAATCTTAGCGAGCATACTAATCAAAAAACCCAAAACCCAGTACCTTCATATACCCATCAAAAGCATTAGACCTAAAACCTCACAAATAGTCCAGATCCTGTTTTTAAGCAAATAACCCTAAAAGACGAACCCCGTATTTTGATAGCATCTGTAAACCAACAGATTTGACTGTTTAAACTCAGTTTACAAGCAGGGTTAATTAGGGACATCTATTTCCCTTCCTTAATCAGCTCAACAGGATAAAAAATGAATCGAACTATAGTACCAAAGCGATAGTGATTCGAAACCACAAAAATCGTGCTACAGAAAAATGGCGACCACAGTGGGAGGCATTTTTTCTGGCCATTTTAAAGGTAGAAAGCCTTAAGTTCACAAACTACTACAGAAATGACGACTCTGCTGGGGAGTCATTGTCTGTATATGATCATAAGACTAGAGGTCTAGGATGATTAAGAAAAATATATATGCTGCTTTTCCTAATTGATATATGTGTTTATTTTTCTGCTAATGGGAATGCATGTGATGCCGCATGTGGAAAGATTGAGTATACACCTAAGATAGGAGATGACATTATACGGGTAATCTTATGGGGAGTGAATCCCAGCTAAGAGTTCTCGATCGACCATCAAACTCAGTGGAGACTCCCTTTGCAGATACATTACCTATACGACTTCGGTTGTTGAAAGTAGTGTGGTCGATTGGGTTATCTGAGAAGCTGAGGTTTTTAGTAGACTGAAACCATTTTGTAGTGCGGAAGCTATCAGGAATAGTTGTCACGCGATACTACCCTCATCTGAGATCACTCTAAGATACATCAGCTCGCTGGCGATCCGCTTACTGTTGTTATCCCAAGAGGGGTCAATGATTTTGCGGACAGGTACAAAAATCACCAAGATAAACCTTTAGGGATGGGTAGAGCCTTGACTTCATGACACCGACCCTTTGACCCGATGTTTTTTCTATGTTTTTGTGTGCTGCATTCATACATTCATTTAAAAAACATTAAAAAACAAAGAAAAATCTTCTCTTCTAGTCTCTCTTTTTCAAATTAAACTAAGACAATGATTGCAAATGTCAGATAAAGAGATTGCTAATGGATTTCTGTAGAAGGAAAACTCACAAGTACACCTTCAAGGTTCCAAAACTAGAGGATTTGAGAGGTCTGGCAAGGATGATAACCAACCCTGAGGCTTTTAGAGCTAAGTATGGAGGACTGTTGTCCTTGTTAAGGGTCCATGTAATCGAAGGATTCCTGTCCACACTAATCCAGTTCTACGATCCGTTCTATCACTGTTTTACATTCTCAGACTATCAGCTAGCACCAACACTGGAGGAGTACTCTCACCTGACTGATTTGCATATTACTGATCAAGCTCCCTTTTATGGACTGGAAGAGATTCCAAAGGATCAAACCATTGCAAGAGCAATCTATTTGGACGAGTCAGAAGTCAGGACTCACATGACCACTAAGGGTGGAATCCGGGATTTACCAGCCCGGTTCTTAATAAAGAAAACTCTGTACTTTGCTAGTATAGGGAACGTGACCGCTTTTGAAAGCATCTTTGTTTTGCTTACCTACGGGTTATTTTTGTTTCCCAACATTGATAACTTCGTTGATATCAACGCTATTAACATTTTTATGATTGGAAACCCCATACCAACCTTACTCGCAGATGCGTATCATTCTGTACACTTAAGGAATTTATACAGCGGAAGAATGATCACATGTTGTGTACCCCTGCTATACAAATGGTTCATTTCCCACTTGCCCAAGTCTGCTGCATTTTGGGATCAAAAGAATACTTTACGTTGGTCGCAGAGAATCATGTCTCTTACCAACTCTGACATCGATTGGTACAATTGAATCTATGACGGGATCAGAATCATCAACCGTTGTGGAAATTTCCTAAATCTACCCCTTATAGGAACTAAGGGAGGAATCAACTATCATCCAGTTTTTGTTCGTCGTCAATTTGGATACCCGATGAGGCATGTCCCGCGTAATGCTCATCTGGAAGGTCTTTTCTTCAAGGAAGGAGAAAATGACAGAGCACTAAAGACAGAAATAGTTCATGCCTGGAAACACGTTCATAGGAAAGGAAGAGAGTCTCTAGGAAAATTAGACTGTGTCTCAGTGGAGCCTTATCTCCACGTGGTACAAACTAGAGCTCTTAAGCTGAGGACGCCTTACCCTCATCAGGAAGTTCTTGTATTAAGGGACTCTGTCCTTTATTTTATGTCTGAGACGGAAAAACTTCAGGTTACTCTCAACAAAGTTCAACAGGAGAAGAGGTCTTGGATGAACAAATACTGCATTCTCAGTGTGGAGTGTAAGAAAATACAGCAACTATTGAAAGAAAAAGATGCTCTGATCGAGATTTTAGAGCAACATGCTATAGAAAATTAAGAAAACCAAAGGAATTTGCTCGCTCCTTTCACTTGGCAAAGGAATGACAACCCGACAACGGCTCAAGAGCCCCTGTCAAAGAAAAGGAAAGTACCAAAACCAACACCTGAGCTCGCTTCAGAGAGGACTCAGGATCCATAAGTCTAAAAGTTTCCTTTTACAGCACTTTGTAAATTACTGTATTTCCATTTTCGTAATCTTTGAATTCAATAAAACGGGGTTTCCCCACTGATTGATATTTGCAATCCAATTGTCGAAGTTTACTTTGAATAAACAAAAAAATCTATACAATTAAAATCATTGCATATCATTCATCATTCTCACGTAACGCATTCTTCTTACCTACGAATCTCACGTTTGCGTCTCGATTCTAGATTCAAACTGTCTCATTCGTACAATACTCGGGCCAATCGACAGAAAAATATGGATGATCTCGAAGAAGAGAACACAGAGTTGAGGGAAAAGATCGACACTCTGAAAGAGGATCTGAGAAAGCTTCACAACGATATGCAAGGTCTGGCAGAAGCTCAGATGCAACAACAAAGGACTGTGATCTCAGAGATCATATCAACGTCCATAGTTGAAAAGTATGATCCTAGGTACAAAATGCCGAAAGACCGTCCCTGGGGCATGCCTATTAACTATATCCCGGAAGGATATGTTTCGCCGATCACTGAAGATCAGGGAACCGCAGCAGGAGCCGCTGGGCCTGAAGGTTACAAACTTCAGGAAAGCGAAGATGCCCGGGGCATGACAGCAACTCCTGAAGGTTACAAACTTCGGGAGAGGGAAGCACCTAGAGTCACTGCCATGATTACTATACCACCACCCGTGGTACACACTGTCCCGGAAGGACAGATTTCCCAGATACCGTCTAGTGGAAATGAAAGTATGGACGAGAGAATGAGGGAATTCCAAGAACAGTTCCTGGAAATGCAGAAAGAACTACAAGCCCTTCGCAGTCAGGATCTATTTGGAAAAGACGCCGCAGACCTTTGTTTGGTCCCCAATGTGAAAGTTCCGCACAAATTCAAAGTGCCCGAATTGGAAAACTACAAGGGTAACTCTTGCCCTCAAAGCCATTTGGTGATGTACGCTCGGAGGATGTCAACTCAGACAGAGAACAACCAACTACTGATCCGCTATTTCCAAGATAGTTTAACCGGTTCCGCACTTAAATGGTACATGGGTTTAAACCGCACTAAGATCGGCACTTTCAGAGATCTTGGCGTTGCCTTCGTTCAACAATATAAGTATAACCTAGACATGGCACCAGACAGAGATCAACTCAGATCGATGTCACAAAAGGACAAGGAAACCTTTAAGGAGTACGCTCAGAGATGGCGTGAAATTGCCGCCCAGATTTGTCCACCTCTTGAGGAAAAAGAGATGACAAGGATGTTCTTGAAAACCTTAAGCTCATTTTACTACGACATAATGGTTGCCAGTGCGCCCAGCGACTTCACCGGGATGGTGGCCATGGAAGTTCGTCTTGAGGAAGCAGTCCGAGAAAGGCGTTTAGTTAAAGACGCTAGATCATCAAGTAGTACAAAACAATATGGTAGTGCTCCCCCTAAGAAAAAAGAGCAGGATATTGAGAATATCTCTCTCGGAAAGCAAAGGCGGCGGTACCAACCAGTAGCAGTCGTAACTCCTGTTATCAACCCTGTGCCTATTCCTACGTATCAACCTCAGGTTGCTCAGAGCCAACCGATTCAACAACAATTTCAGCAAAGGACACAACAGCCTCTTCAGCAGGCTCGTCCTCCATATAACAACAACTGTATGACACGACCTCCTGGGTTCGACCCTATACCAATGTTGTACGCAGAATTGTTTCCACTCTTACTGGTCAAGGGTATGTCCAAACCAAATTTCCTCTTTCAATACCGAAAAATCCTCCTTTTTTGTTCAAAGCGGATTAGACTTGCCCTTACCATCAAGGAGGACCGGGGCTTAACATAGAAAACTGTCTCAGTTTCAAGTCCAATGTGAAAAAGCTTGTTAGGAGAGGGGTCTTATCTTTCAAAGATACGAATCCGAATGTTCTCACGAACCCGTTGCCTCAACACGAGAAAGCTGCGGTAAATTTGATAGAGGGAGAGTCCAACAACAACTATCAAATTCATGATGTACTCTTATTAAGAGCCAACTTGGTCAAGATGCATTGTAGATAGAGTGGATACGACCATGTGCCATCTCATAATTATCACCAGTGTGATATCTGCTCTAAAAACAATCAAGGATGTTCTGTGGTATAATCAGCTCTACAGGAACAATTGGATCTCGGATGGATCCAAGAGTATCGAGTTCGTGGAGTTAACATGACTTATACAAGTTCCAACATCATTCAGAACCATGACATCCGTGCAATGAATGTCAACTTGGTGGCAAGGCACTCAAGGCAAAGCCAACATCATAATCTTCCACGGCATGATTACAATTCCTGTCTGACTTGCTCGGTAAACAAACAGGGATGCTCTTTCGTACAAGAGGTCCTCCAGCGTCAGATGGATCTTGGATAGATTCAGGATTACCGTGATGGAAATCAGTATCAAGTGAATATGATTCAAATCTTCGATATTCGTTTGATGAATACCAGCTTGGTGGAGTTACAAGCTACACAAGTCCAGCTCGGTTTCCTGACTTCGCATAATTATCAGAACTGTAAAGTATGTCGTGAGAGTAACCAAGAGTGCAGTCTCGTTCAAAGAACTTTACAACACTTGTTAAACCATTGGTGGCTTCTGATATATATGGATGAAGACACGCAACAAATCAGTGTGACAAACGGAAACCCTACTAGGCATCAAAGCCAGGATGTCCGATCTATGGAAATAGACCTGGTAAGGTTACACTGCATTCAAGGCAGACGTGGCCAGGTGCCACCGCATAACTAAGAGCACTGTAGAGTGTGCTCGGAAAGTAATCAAGGATGTTATCTCATGCGAGCAGCCCTTCAAAGTCAGTTGGCTCCCAAGGAGATTCAACCGTGTCCAAGTTCTGGATCAATCAGTTGGACGCCAGACTATTTCGCTAATCAAATTAAGGATGTTGTCGTAATCTCTGATCACGAAAGGACTAAAGATGTTTGTACCATCATCCCTCTACTTGACGAATCGAAGGTTCTTAACGAGGAATTGATTGAAGTTACTTATGACAGTTAGAAAAATCAGAAGGCCCCTGTATTTATCTATCTACCAGGACCATTACCGTATGAATCAACTAAGGCGATCCCTAACAAATACGGTGCAACAACAATTGAGAATGGAAAGGAAATTCCATTACCCTCTGTCTTGAATATTCCAGACATCAGTCGAGTAACACGGAGTGGTCAAATCTTCAACAGAGGAGTTGGAGAACCTAACAGAGAAAAGGAACCTCACACAGAAGTTCCTAACACACAGGTCGGTCAATCCAGTGATCCCGACCTTTCAAAGAACGACGATGAGATGCTGAAGCTCATCCAAAGGAGTGAATACAACATTGTTGATCATCTGTTACAAACTCCTTCAAAGATCTCAGTGTTATCATTTTTGCTCAGTTCCGAAGCACACAAAGAGGCTCTACAGAAAGTCTTAGAACAATCCTTTGTGGAACAGGATGTGTCAATACGACAGTTTGACAATATCGTCTCTAATATCACTTCCTGCAACAACTTGGGGTTTAGCGATGAGGAATTTCCAGAAGAAGGCAAAAGTCACAACACGGCGCTCAATATCACAGTCAACTGCCAGGATAATTCTTTAGCCAGCGTACTAGTAGATACCAGATCGGCTCTCAATGTTATGTCGAAGTCCACTCTAATGCGACTATCATTCAAAGAATCTCCGATGAGAGGCAGTGAGGTCGTCGTCAAAGCATTTGACGGATCCCAAAAAACAGTTATAGGTGAAGTCGACCTTCCCATAACTATCGGTCCTCACACTTTCCAAGTCACTTTCCAGGTCATGGACATCCGAGCAACATACAACTGTTTTTTTGGGAAGACCTCGGATACACCAGGCTGGGGCAGTCACTTCAACACTTCACCAGAAGCTAAAGTTTGTCAAGAACGACCAACTCATCACAGTCTGTGGAGAACAAGCCTTGATCGTGAGTAACCTTTCATTATCTACCTGTGTAGAACCCGAGGAGGTTGTTGGAACTCAGTTCCAGGCACTTTCAGTAAGCAATGAGAATCAATTAGAGAAGGTAACATCAATATCCTCGTACAAAGATGCTCTCGAGGTGATTAAAAGTAAAAATGCAAAGGGATGGGGACAACTTGTTATTCCTAATGACGACAAGGAAAAGAAAGGTCTTGGTTTTTCTTCAACCTATACCCAGACTGCTACTAACGATGAAAGTTTTCATCCCATTCAGGACTTCTTCCATAGTGGAGGTTTCCTTCACCCAGTGTCTCAAGAAGTACATACCATCAACGAGGGAGATTCCTCCGATGTAGATGAAGAGTGGAAGTCCTATCTTAACAAGGACAGTTATATCTCTCAGGAAGAGGTGCCCATGCCATTTTGCTATCCCGCACAGAGTCCGAGATTTATACCAAGGTCAGACGTCAGAATGATCTACGGAGATTGTGATCCCGAAGGATGCCGTGCTCCACCAAACTCATTAGAGGAGGACACTCTAATGAAAGACAACTTTGACCACGACTATTATGGCCCGATGAATGGTCTGCCTATCTGGCAGCCGTAACCAGGAGACTTGGGGCAAGAAAATCAGCCGAACAATGAAAATCAGCTGAGCACCGTTGAAAAGAATACCTGCGTCCCCACCATGTCATGGGATCAACACTCAGGTCATTCAGAAAATATCCAGCACGACGATGAATTCGCAAAGTTTGCAGGACTAGAATTCATTAACTACGCTTTTCCCGAGGTCAACGTCATCGAAAGAGATTACTTCTCCAGTTCCAAAGAAGTGTGGAACACCTTAAGATAACCGAGTGGAAATACGACTATATGGTCAAGTACACTGCTCCTGAAAGCTCTCGTATCAGGTTCGAAGACATCCAGCCTACTGGATGGGGAGATTTACCTAAGAGCACAAATACTATGCAAAATACAATAGAAGAATCCTCCTACGACAACTCTGCCTAGGAGACAGATTCCAATGATCCGGCTCCACCAGAAATCAACGTCATTTCTGAAGACAAATCAAGGAAGGTACCAGACTTTGTGATTCACCGAGGAGTTCGCCGCCAATGGGTTGCTGTCGATGTTCTGAAGATTGTTCATAAGTCAAAGTAATGGCCATCTTTGTCTTAACCTTTCACCCTGCCCAGGTGAAACAGATGTTTTGATAGGGCTCACTTTCTGTAAATATCCCTCTTCACTTCGCCCAAAGTGACAGAGTTTTGTTTTATAGGGCGGTAGTTTCAAGAATCGACAAAATCATAAATAAAATAACGTCGTTATGTAATTTCCGCATTTATTGTTGTTTTCTCTTTTCGCTTTTTCAGAAAATGGTAATCCTTAAAAACAACAAATAATAAAAACAAGCAGTAAAAAAATACACTGCACACACTTTTGCATTCTCTCTATCTCTTCTAAAAACAAATCATCACGTCATGCAGATTGCTTGTTTCAAACCCCGTTGAAACATACGATCCAATGCTTTCCCCCAACTTTGAATTCCCGGTATTTGAGGCTGAAGAAGAAGATGACGAAGAAATTCCAGAAGAGATCTCCCAATTACTCAGACAATAGGAAAGGTCTATTAAACCTTACAAAGAGCCGTTGGAAACGGTCAACTTGGGCTCAGAGGAAGAAAGAAAAGAAGTCAGGATTGGGGCACTGCTCAGTCCAACTGTCAAAGAAAGTTTGACAAAGCTTCTCAAAGAGTTTCCTGATGTATTCGCTTGGTCCTATCAGGACATGCCAGGGTTGGATACCAGCATCGTGAAACATCATCTACCATTAAGATCAGAATGTCCGCCAGTAAAATAGAGGTTGAGACGGACTCATCCAGACATGGCCATCAAAATCGAAGAGGAAGTACAGAAACAGATTGACGCAGGTTTCCTCGCCACATCAGAATATCCTCAATGGCTAGCCAACATGTACTAGTTCCAAAAAAGGACGAAAAGGTCAGAATGTGTGTAGACTATAGGGAACTGAACAAAGCAAGTCCAAAGGAAGAATTTCCTTTAACACACATTGACATGCTGGTTGACAGTACAACAAAGTTCAAAGTCTTCTCCTTCATGGATGGATTCTCAGGCTATAATCCGATAAAAATGGTGCCGAAAGACATGGAGAAAACTTCCTTCATCACCCCACGAGGCACCCTTTGTTACAAGGTAATGCCATTTGGTTTGAAGAACGTCGGGGTAACCTATCAAAGGGCCATGACTACTCTGTTTCATGACATGATACACAAAGAAATCGAGGTATATGTCGATGATAGGATTGCTAAATCTAAAATAGAAGAGGAGCATGTGACCCACCTGTCAAAATTATTCGAGCGTCTGAGAAAGTACAAACTCCGCTTGAATCCCAATAAGTGTACCTTCGGTGTCCATTTAGGGAAACTCTTAGGGTTCATCGTCAGCCAAAAAGGAATTGAGGTAGATCCTGACAAAGTCAAGGCTATTCAAGAAATGCTTCTCCAAAGACTGAAAAACAAGTCAGGGGATTCCTGGGACGTCTGAATTACATCTCCAGGTTTATATTCCTTATGACCGCGACATGCACGCCAATTTTAAAATTACTAAAAAAGAATCAGGATTGCGTTTGGACAAAAGACTGCCAAACCGCCTTCGACAATATCAAGGAATACCTGTTAAACCCGTCGATTCTATCACCACCAGTGGAGGGAAGACCACTGATTATCTACTTAACAGTCCTGGAAGACTCTATGGGCTGTGTACTTGGCCAACAAGACGAAACAAAAAGAAAGGAGTCTGCCATCTACTATTTGAGCAAGAAATTCACCGACTGCGAGACTCGGCACACTATGCTTGAGAAAACTTGCTGTGCTCTGGCTTGGGTAGCCAAACGTCTTCGCTAGTATATTATTCATCACACTACTTGGTTAATCTCAGAAATGGATCCAATCAAGTACCTCTTTGAAAAATCTGCTCTCACGGGAAGGATTGCCCGTTGGCAGATGTTGTTATCAGAATATGACATAGAGTACCACGCTCAAAAAGCCGTTAAAGGAAGTATTTTAGCCGATCATTTGGCTCATCAACCGATTGACGATTAGGAATCAATCGGGTTTGACTTCCCAGACGAAGGTGTCACGTACTTGAAAATGAAAGATTGCGATGAACCACTACCCAGTGAAGGGCCAGAACCAGGTTCCCAATGGGGACTAATCTTTGACGGAGCTGTCAATCATTATGGGAACGGAATTGGGGCAATCATCATAACACCTCAGGGTACCCACATTCCTTTCACTGCCAGACTGACATTCAAGTGCACAAACAACGAGGCCAAATACAAAGCTTGTATCATGGTTCTCGAAGAAGCGATCGACTTAAGGATCAAAAACTTGGATGTATACAGCGACTCATCCCTGGTTATCAATCAAATCAAAGGAGATTGGAACACATACCGATCAGGACTGAATCCTTACAAAGATTACGCGAGAAGGTTGTTATCATTCATCAACATAATCGAGTTTCATCATATCCCTCGTGAAGAGAATCACATGGCTGATGCTTTAGCCACTCTCTCTTCCATGATTAGTGTAGATCAATGGAATGCCATACCTAAGATTGACATAATGCACCTTGAAAGGCCCACCTACATCTTCAGAATTGAAACAGTCATAGATGACAAACCTTGGTATCACGATATCATGTGCTTCCTTTAGAAACAAGAGTACCCACCTAGGGCAACCCAAAAAAGACAGAAAGACCCTCAGAAGGTTGGTAGGCAACTTCTTCCTGAGCGGTGATACACTCTATAAGAGAAACTTTGACATGATCTTGCTCTGATGCGTAGACAGACCAGAATCCAACATGCCGATGAAATAAATTCATGAAGGATCCTTTGACACTCTTGCCAACAGACACACAATGGCGAGAAAAATTCTAAGAGCAGGGTACTATTGGTTGACCATGGAATTCGACAACTACAAGTACATGAGGAGGTGTTACAAGTGTCAGATATACTTAGGAAAAATCCATGTACCGCCAACGCATCTCAAAGTTCTCTCTTCCCCGTGGCCTTTTTCCATATGGGGAATCGACATGATTGGCATGATTGAACCCAAGGCTTCGAACGGATATCACTTCATCCTGGTAGCCATTGACTACTTCACTAAGTGGGTCGAAGCAGCGTCATACATCAATGTAACCGAATAAGTGGTGGTCCGATTTATCAAAAACAATATCATTTGCCGTTTTGGTGTTCCAGGCCAGATCGTTACTAATAATGGATCTAACTTGAACAACAAGATGATGAAAGAGTTGTGCACAGAGTTCAAGATCGAACACCATAACTCATCTCCCTACCGACCCAAGATGAACGGAGTGGTAGAAGCAGCTAACAAGAACATCAAGAATATTGTTTAAAAGATGGTTGTAACCTACAAAGATTGGCACGAGATGCTACCCTTTGCTCTTCACGGTTATCGCACATCTGTTCGCACTTCAACAGGGGCAACCCCTTTCTCTCTAGTATATGGCATGGAGGCAGTGCTCCCCATAGAGGTAGAGATCCCATCAATCCGGGTATTGATGGAAGCTAAGCTAACAGAAGCTGAATGGTGTCAAAGTCGACACGATGAACTGAATCTAATCAAAGAAAAGCGATAACGGCACTATGCCACGGTCAGTTGTATCAATAAAGGATGAAGAAGGCTTTTGACAAAAAGGTCCGACCCCGCGTCTTCAGGAAAGGAGACCTCGTGCTCAAGAAGATACATTTATTTCTCACTGATTCCCGGGGCAAGTGGACTCCAAATTATGACGGCCCCTATGTGGTCAAGAAAGCTTTCTCCGGCGGTGCCTTGAGACTTGCAACCATGGATGGAGAGGAATTCGCCTACCCCACAAATGTTGACGTAGTCAAGAAATACTTCGCCTAAATAAAAAAAACATCTCGGTAGATTAAAAACCCGTAAGGACGGTCTAGGAAAATTTAGAGACATGATCAAAAATCATCCCGGTGGATTGGAAATCTCAAAGTACAATCCAAGAAAAAATTAGGGATAATGGTAAGTAACTACGTCTGATCAGTTCACCTCAGCAACAGTAGTGTCATCCATCAGGAAAAACTCCAGTCAAGGTCATCTTCGACAGAAGCTCAGGATGTCCAGAATTCAAAGTTGGTAGAAGGATAGAGGTCGTTGTGTTTAAATGTAGCCCTTTTACCATAAATTACCATTTCTAACTTTGTAAATACTCCATGGAATCACGCGCTTGGCTGATTTCCATCCTATCAATAAAATTTGAGCCCTTGTGCTTTTGTTTGCAATTCTTATTTGTTTTAGCTTTACAGAACGACATTTTAACATGATTAACGATTCTTGAAATAAAACAAAAAAAATGAATTTTACTTGTCAAATTATTCTGCTTTTAAAATAAAGATGGCAATTTCTTTTGACTGTTGAACATCGAAAGAACAGAGATCGCTTCTCCCGAAGTGATCGAGCTTCAAAGTGCAGAATCAAAGTACTTCTTCTAAACCAGTACGCCTGAATGAAGGATCAGCTGTATCAGAGACCATTTTTCATCTGACACTCCCTGGCAGAGTCCTTACCTCCTAAGCCCGACCAACGGTTGTTCCCCACAGGGACTATCTCTTCTAAGCAAGGCAGAATTGCTATCGTGAACCAGTGATACTTTTCATCTCCCATTGTGGCCGAGCATCCAGTCGTGTTCATCTACTAGTTTGTATGTCGCGCCAGTTTTGTCAGCGTAAACATACATGCATCATGCATTATTGATTTACATTCACATTCTTTTAGCATCACTATCACTCTAGTCGGTCTTGTTCCCAAGTGATAAAAGTCCTCTCAATCGAGTTGTCAGTTCTTTCCTCGTCAGGAAGTGAACCATCTAAACGATCTCTCCTCCAGTTTGTTTCTGGATTGAAGTTGGTCCCTTGACCACTTTGATAACTTGAACCTTTGAAAAACAAGGAGATCTGCGACAAACATCACTCTTCGCCATTGAAGATGATATATTCGATTTCCCGGATAAAGGAAAATCCCTAGAGAAAGCCTCTTAATCAGAGATTCGGCAATACAACAGTTTTTCTCTGAAAAATTCGCTGACGAAAAGGTCATCGGCACCTCAAAATTGAATCACATCATATGGCATTTCTCCGAGAAGATCCTGAGAAAAGTATGACGTAGTAACCCCAAGTGAAAGCAGTCTCTCAAGAGACTCGTTTTCCCCAGTTATCAATAAATGGCGTCTCCAACAGAGAAGTTTGTACACCTCTACAACTAAGATGACTGGGTTCCCCAGCAACTCTGACATCAATAGTTTTTCTATCAAATGGCATTTCCCCAGGAAAATTCGGCGAGAAGTTTGAGAAAAACCACTACGAATAGTGTCCCTTGTCAAGAAAGTTTATTGACAAAAGAAATTGAGACCAGT
Source organism: Lathyrus tuberosus (assembly GCA_022829125.1). NCBI lineage: Eukaryota > Viridiplantae > Streptophyta > Magnoliopsida > Fabales > Fabaceae > Lathyrus > Lathyrus tuberosus. The sequence continues at coordinate 6,539,846 of JALAZF010000229.1, forward strand.
TCCTTGGTAAGAAACCAGGATCGAGGGGAAGTTTATTTTAGAAACTTAGACCAGTTCCTTGGTAAGAAACCAGGATCGAGGGGAAGTTTACATCAGAAACTTAGACCAGTTCCTTGGTAGGAAACCAGGATCGAGGGGAAGTTAATTTCAGAAACTTAGACCAGTTCCTTGGTAGGAAACCAGGATCGAGGGGAAGTTTACATCAGAAACTTAGAGTAGTTCCTTGGTAGGAAACCAGGATTGAGGGGAAGTTTATTTCAGAAACTGAGACCAGTTCCTTGGTAGGAAACCAGGATCGAGGGGAAGTTTACCTTTTCTAAGCATCATTGCTTAGCAAAAGAAGATGAATGTGTAAGTTACCATTCATAACCACCATCAAAATTTCGGGTATTCCGATATTTAATCATCTTGCACCCCGAATGCCCGAATACCTTCGCCATTCACACTTTCGGGTCCAAGAAGATTAAATAGGGGAATCTGTCATACCCTAAATTTTGACCACTAAGATTTCCCATCATTGTGCAAGTCATCATCACAATATGGATGAACCTTCATGCCTCATCAATCTCCTCAGAGATGTTTGAGCATTCACCACAATCAAGGATTAGGGTTTCAAGCCCTCTCAGAGCTCTTAGACAAAGGATCAATCAAGAAATGACATGATCTTCAACTTGTCTAACCTCTCAAACATCCACAATGGATCAAGAGGACTCCCACCTCAAGGATAAGGCATAAGGCTGCAACATTCCAAGTGGATTAGGCCTCAAGATCGCCAGTGTCACCAAATTAGGGTTTTGGTCGACCAGGGCCTCCAGATGGAAGTTTTCCTCTGGGAATGAGCCAATGCTTCAAAGCACAACCTAATATGCTCCAAGGGACATCATGAACCCCATCATCAAGTCAATTTAGCCTCAGGGGAAGCATTCATCAAAAATCAAGAATTAGGGTTCCTTGACCTAATTCACCTCTAAGTTGACTTTTGGGACAAAACATGAGCCAAGACCTCAAGACATGATTTGAGGGTCTCTAACAAACTACATTGATCCATTAGCAACAATGGATTGATCCAAGAAGCTTGATTCACAAGTTTCAAGTTCATCAGAACCACAGTTAGGGTTTTTGAAGAAAAAGTCAATTGTGCCTTTGAATTTTGACCATGACATGCTCCCAAACCTTGGGACATGATCCAATACACCTTATAACACCTATGAAATCAATCCCTCAAGTTTGAGTTAGGTCAAGGACTTGATTTTATAGAGGATCGCACAGTTTGAAAATCATCTGATAAAAAGTCAACTGCGCCCAAAAGTCAAAGTTTGACTTTTTGATTTTTTTTAATCAATTATGGTCCCCTAACCCTAAAATGATGTTAATGTGTGATTGGAATCATCATTCGTCAAGAAAAATCAAGAAAAGTGGGATAACTTGTAAAAGGGGTAACCATAAAAAAACTTAGAAATTTTCTAAGTTATGATACAAAGTGGCTAGGGTACCAACTTCTAAGGATCATAACTTGAGATCCAAGCAACCATTTTGGCTGATCCAAAGATGGATTTGTAGCGCTCATGGCATACTTTAAAAGTGTCAACTACACCTCATTCCAATTCCTCATGGATTTTAAGTTATGGAATGATCAAAATGGCTGAAAACATGAAATGTCACTTTTTCCAACACTTAGTGAAATTTTCACTAAGTCAGAGTCTGTCTTGCTTTTTTTCCAAAAGTAGGGGGATTTTTCACTTGGATCCAAAAAGTATCAAGACAAACTATGATCACACATGTGTTGTATTATATAAGAGCTTTCCAAAATGGCCAAGAACTCCAGCAAACTCCACTTAAGCCATAGGATATGACAATGACAATGTGTCTTGCTGCAAACTGTCATCGCAAGGCAAATTTGTGCATTTTGCTCGATTTGAGAAAATTTTGCAAATGACAAACAAGTTTATGCATCTGAACACCTCAGGGAGGGACTAAGGAGGGACAAACACTGATCCATAAGCCTCCCATGTCTTTGGAACTAAAAATAGCATGCCAAACCTATAAATGCCTAAAGAGGGGACAAGACTCCAATTTTGTTTTGGAGCATTCAATGGATGCACCAAGGTGGCATGAACTGAGCCATTTCCAACTGAATGTGTCAAGGATGATCTCTGAACTAGGGAACCAGCAGCCTGTGTTCTAACCTCTAGTCAATGGCTAGAGGAGACTTGAGATTCCAAAATGCAACCATTGGCCAAACCTCTGCTGCAGTTGCCATTCACTATTGCTTGCAAAACAAACTTACTCTACTATAAATAGATCTCATTTGTGCTCAGTTTAAGTACACCAAAGCCATCAAATAGATGCTTTCCTCAAAATTACCTTCTCACTTCCAGATTTGCCTTCCAAAGCAAGTCACTATCGGGTTTTGAGTTTGAGACCTATTCCAACCAAACCAATCACACACACACCTCATAAACATCATATAGAAGTGATCAAAACACTTAAATAACAACTGTAACACTGATTTCTCAAAATCACCAGCCAGTTGCTCAAGGTTTTAACCAAGTTGCAGCTAAGATGCCATGAAGTGATTCATCCATTTCCAATCAAGTCCAAGCATTTAAACACACTCCATATGCTGTAAGGAAGCTGTTCAAATCATCACAACTCATCTGTAACACCTTCAAGTCAAAAATCACATTGCCCTTGCTGTCACGACCTTCAAGTAAGCCTAAACTTGGTATTCTCTTAATCTATGCATATTTCCTCGCACAATACTTTTGCCAAATGTTCATAATCATGCATAGAATGTTTCCCCTCAATTAATTGCTTTGTTTGAATTGTGTATCAAAATTCTCAGCCTTCATGCAAATTTTAGGGTTCTTGAGGTTTTGTCTTGATTTCTTATTCCATGCTTAAAATAAATGAAATTAAAGACCATAGACATGATCGTGAGGTGAAAACGAGCAGATTGATATGTGGATTGTCTGATTTCATCAAGTATTCAGTGAGATTGGATAGAAAATGCAAATCAGGCCAAACTCAGAACACGCGCGTGTTCTTGCCATGTTCTTGGCGCCTTTTTTGAAAATTCAAATATTTGAATTTTGTGATTTTATTTAATTGATTCAAAAATTAATTTCTCTCTGAATTTTAATGATTTTTAGTTGATCCTTTTTTTTAATAATTCACAAAAATGTTAAAATATATTATTTTGCCAAAAATTCCCAAAAATGTTATTTATTTCATATATTTGATATTTTTGCGAAGAATTAATGTTTTATTTGTTTTTAACATTTGAAATATTTGTTCCTTCTTGATTTCCCAAACTTAATTGATTTTCAATCATTTTATGGATATAAACATGATTTTTGAAGCATTGATCCTAGATCACCACTCATTTTTCACATGTTCTCATCAATTTTTATTAATTTTTAAACAAAATTAATTCCTTTTTAAAACAAATATAGGGTTTTTGATTAATCCAACCCTCATTAATCAATTTCAAAACATTTTGGGCCTCTAATAGAGTGTAAGACCCAACCCCCTTTGTACAAAAATAATTTGGGCCTCAGTCATTGTATAAGCCCCAGTACAATTTCCCAAACGACGGTGCGATCACTGTCTTTCCCTGGGCATCTCCTTGAGCTATAAGACCCATTTCTTTTCTTAAAAAACTCACTGGGCCTCTTGATAGAGTGTAAGTCCCACCTCTTTGTAAATAAAATAATTTGGGCCTCAGTGCATTGTATAAGTCCCGATACAGTTCCAAAACCAATGGCGCGATCGTCGCCTTTTTAACAAAAACAACTGGGCCTCTCCTCGAGCTATAAGTCTCATTTCTTTTCAAAAACAAAAACCTTTTGGGCCTCTAATAGAGTGTAAGACCCAACCCCTTTGTAAATAATACCTTTTTGAGCCTCAGATATTGTATAAGACCAACTGTGTTTCAAAACAACGGTACGATCATCATTAAAACTTGGGACTCTCCTTTAGCTGTAAGCCCCAACAATCTTTTCAAAGCACTTTCTCCTTTGATTTTGAATTCAAATATATGTCGTTATCTAAACTTTCTTTGTGGAACAACTAAAAAAATAGCATGGAAGCTCTACAACGGGTAAGTGTTTATCCGCTTTCATTTACCGCTTTCATATGTATATAACTGTATTGTGGGGTTGCTTCACTGTAAGTCTTCTTTCACATCCTTTTATATACTTATCCAATGTGTAATACTAGTATAGTTATTTAGAGTTTTCCCCGGCAACTACGTCTAGCACTAGGTAAAGCCTTGTTGGTCACTCTTAAATATAAACAAAACTAGATCCCCCGTATAATTCCAGATACAGTCTTCCATTCTCTTGGGGTTAAACAATATGGAACAAAGAGAAAGGTAGTATTCTCGGTGAACCTTCTCCCAGAATGTCACCCTTAGAAATTGTCAAAGAAACTCTAACTCCCCAGAGATGATCTTTTCTCCGTGAATGACATCTCTTGAGTTTCTTCCAAATTCTCGAACTTTCCTGGAATGATCTCTTCTCATTGAATTGCATTTCTTGAACTTCTCTTGGTTTGGGGACCCACAGGCTTCCTAAACGCATCCCCGCCTCCCCTTGGGCGTTGTACAAGGACCCTTCGGCTTCTTAGAAGTTCTCATGCCTTCTCTTGGGCTTAATACAAGGACCCTGGCGACCTCTTAAAGGTATAAGACATAACTTAGTCATCCTTTGCTAGAGCAGTATTTCCCGCGTCAAAACTCCTGCCATTTTAGGGTTGATACTCATCCCTTAATGCCCGTGCCTCCTCTTGGGCATTGTACAAAAGATAAAACTCTAGACTTGGACAGTCTAAGCCTCTTGAGTCTCAAAGACATTCTCAAGTTCCTTTCAAACATAGGAAGAAACACCGATCACTCTGAAACCCGGTCTCTCTCATGAGAGTTCCCCACCCTTGGGCCTGCCTATGGATCTAATCCTCAGCAGTAAGACAGCCTCCTCTTGGGCTTTGTACAAATGATACCCCCTAGCAGAGCTAACCCTTTCAGACTCTCTTGTTGAGTAAAACCCTTTTTACCCTCCATCTCGAGCTTTGTACGAGACATATAAAACACTCTCTTGTTGAGTATAAAAGACTCTCTTGTTGAGTCAAACCCTTTTTAGCCTCCATCTCGGGCTTTGTACGAGACATATAAAACACTATCTTGTTGAGTATAAAAGACTCTCTTGTTGAGTCAAACCCTTTTTAGCCTCCATCTCGGGCTTTGTACGAGACATATAAAACACTCTCTTGTTGAGTCAAATCCTTTTTAGCCTCCATCCCAGGCTTTGTACGAGACATATAAAACACTCTCTTGTTGAGTATAAAAGACTCTCTTGTTGAGTCAATCTCCTTTTAGCCTCAATCTCGGGCTTCGTACGAGACCACAAAAAGAATTTTTTATTGAGTATAAAAGACTATCTTATTTAGTCAAACAACCTTCAGACTCTCTTGTTGAGTCCATCACTTGTTAAAGACTCTCTTGTTGAGTCAACCTTTTTAGCCTCCATCTTGGGCTTTATACAGGACAGATAAAAGTACTTTCTTGTTGAGTCAAACCCTTTCAGCCTCCATCTTGGGCTTTATACAAGATACATTCTCCCCAACGGAGTTAAAATACCCTATAGCCTCAATTTTGGGCTTTATACAAGACAAAAAGAACATTTTCCCCGGGAAAGTCAAACTTCCCGCCTCCTCTTAGGATTTGTATAAGGAAATCCATGGTTGAGTCAATCAACCTTTTAGCATCAAAATTTGTGCCTTGCTCACAGCATACATACATCAACAACTCCTATTTAGAGATGACAAATTCTCTCCCAGCCAAACCTTTAGCTTCACATCTTGGGCATTGAACAAGATACAAACCACCTTTAGCCTCATGTCTTGGGCTTTGAACAAGACACAAAAACACTTTTTTCCTCCCATAGAATAGGAGGAACTACGATCGCTCTGATTTCCCTGTTTTGGGAATACGTAGGCATAAGATTTGAAAAATCTTAGCGAGCATACTAATCAAAAAACCCAAAACCCAGTACCTTCATATATCTATCAAAAGCATTAGACCTAAAACCTCACAAATAGTCCAGATCCTATTTTTAAGAAAATAACCCTAAAAGACGAACCCCCCTATTTTGATAACATATGTAAACTAACAGTTTTGACTGTTTAAACTCAGTTTGCAAGCAGGGTTAATTGGAGACATCTATTTCCCTTCCTTAATCAGTTCAACAGGATAAAAAATGAATCGAACTGTAGTACCAAAGCGATAGTGATTCAAAACCACAAAAATCGCGCTACAAATGGCAACTAGTACAGGTCTGTGGCCAATGGTGATCAAATGGAATCTCAAGTCTCCTATTGACTTGAGATTAGAGCACAAGCCAATGGTCCTCTGTTGCATGAGTTTATCTTGACTCATTTGGTTAATCATGGACTAATACATGCCAGCTCTATGCATCCTTTAAATGCTCCATGACAAATTTGAAAGTTTTGGATTTTGAACTTTGAATGCTACGTGCCAAATGATGAGGTTCTTGACTTGCAATTCTCTAGGATGTTGTAGCTCTGCAGAGATCAGGTTCATTGTACTTCAGAGACTTGTCTTGTATGATGAAAAGGCTTGCTAAGTCATGAAAATGCCAAAATCGTGTGGCATGTACAAAGTTGTCTTGTGAAGAACAGTTTTGGAGGTGTCATGTTTCCATGCTTGTAACTCCTTACTCAAGTTGAATTAGGATGAGTTCATGTACATTTTGGAAAACTCTCATGACATACTTTAACTGTGATGTTCACCAATGGACCTGGTTCAACTTGGATCAAGGTGAAAAATGTCCTCAAAGTTTGGAAAATGTGAAACAGATTCTGACTTGTTGAAAATTTCACTAGGTGTTGGAAAAAATGGCCATTTCCCATTTTTGTGATTTTGATCAATCCATAACTCAAAATCATTGAGGATTTGGAATATCTTGTAGTTGACATATTTGAAGTATTTAAGATTAAATTTCATTTGAGCTTTGAATGCGAGAAAAAGGCCTTATGGTTTAGGAGTTATGACCTTGCAAAGTTGGTATAAAATCACTTTTATTCCATAACTTAGAAAAATTTTGGTTTCTCATGGTTGCCCCTTTTGTAAGAAACCTCGCTTTTCTTGATTTCTCTTAATGAATGATGATCAATATCATAAATTAACATTGTTTTTTACTTAGGGGAACCATATTTGTGCAAAATTCCAAAAAGTCAAACTTGATTTTAGGCACAGTTGACTTTTTGTCAAATGAAATCCAAACTGTGTGATTCTTTGTGCAATCAAGTTCTTGACCCAATTCAAGCCTAATGGATGGATTCTATAGGTGTTTTAGGGTGTCTTGAATCATGTCCCAAGGTTTGGGAGCATGTCTCGGTCAAAAGTCAAAGGCACAATTGACTTTTTCTTCAAAACCCTAATTGTGGTCCAGATGAGATTGAAACTTGTGAATCAAGTTTCTTGGATTAATCCATTGTTATAAATGGATCAATGTAGTGCATTTGAGGCCCTCAAAACATTTCTTGAGGTATTGGCTCATGCTTTGCTCCAAAAGTTAACTTAAGGGTGAATTAGGTCAAGAAACCCTAATTCCTGATTTTTGATGAATGCATCCCCTGAGGTTATTTTGATTTGATGGTTAGGTCCATGAGGTCTCTTTGAGAATCTTGGTTTATGCTTTGAAGCATTGGCTCATGCCTAGAAGAAAATTTTCATCTAGAGGCCTTGGTCGACCAAAATTCTAATTTGGTGACACTGGCGATCTCGAGGCTCGATCCACTTGGAATGTTGCACTCCTGTGCCTGATTCTTGATGTGGGAGTCCTCTTGATCCCTTATGGGTGTTTGAAAGGTTAGACAAGTTGAAGATCATGTCATTTCTTGATTGATCATTTGTCTAAGTGCTCTGAGAGGGCTTAAAACCCTAATTCTTGATTGTGGTGAATGCTCAACCATCATTTAGGAGATTAATGAGGCATGAAGGTACATCCATATTGTGGTGATGATTCTCACAATGATGGGAAATCTAGGTGGTCAAAATTTAGGGTATGACAAGGACGACGACTATATATCACTTCTTTCCATTTAAAACAACTTAAACTAGTGCATGTTGTCAATCGATTGACACATTAAATATGGTCTAAAAAAATTTTCTTTTTTTTTTGCCAACCTCTATAAAAAAATATAGGTCCTTCCCTTTACTTTTGTATACCCATAAACGTGATTTTTCATACCTCTCTCTCTCTCTCTCTCTCTAAAAATATTTTCTTTACTTTCTCTCACCTGATTTTAGACGTAGCACTTCGAGAAAGTTCCTCTATGTAGTGAGAAAATTTCTGTATTCTGAAAGGGTAATATTGTAAATTCTCCAAGAATATTTCACCTTGGTAGAATAATTTTACAATAAGGGATCATTTGATTTTGAGTTCAAAGCTAAACCCGTGAAAAGCTTGGATTTTGGGGATTTAGATACTAAGTTTCGATTTCGGTTCGTAAGCTTAGCCCAATAAACTTTCTTTGGTTCGAGATTAGCACGATTCAAAAAAATTGTTTTTGGTTATCCTGATAAAATCCCCGGTTCTGTTTGTAAGCTCATCCCAACCAAAATATTTCTTTGGTTTGAGATAAGCCTGGATTAATATCTCAGTAGTTCGTGGTCAGCCTGTTTAAAACCTCATATCAATTCGTGAGTTCATTTCGGTTCAAAAGTTCTATTTGGTTTAAGATAAACCTGTGTAAAATCTAGGTTTAACTTGGGGACTAACCGCTTTAAGTTGTTATTTGGAAAGAAGACTAATCACTTCAATTTACTGTTTGGAAGGAAGACTAATTGCACTACTACAAATAACACATGTTATGTCGGATGCGAAATGGATTTCACCTCGATTACATTCCTGATGTAACAAAGGGTGACATGAAAAGAGGAAACTTTACCCCTCAAGTTTTAAATAACCGAGGGGTTAGTTTAAATGGTCATGGGTTCGAAGTACAATAATAGTTTTTTTCATATTTTCCAAACTAGCACCAAATATCTCACAGTTTAATAACAAAATCGAGGGGAACGATATATATATATATTTAAATGCTCATTTCATTATTTACACAGAATATTAATAAATTAATTTGTTTACAAACTACATTGTTTATCCAAAATATTAAAGTAAAAATATTGTTCTTCATCGTCATCACTGTCGGTGAAGAATAAATGTTGGATATCTTAGAGAAGAGCAAATGTTGAGGATCCTCGTTTCATTGATCTTATGGAAGATCAAATCTTGAATGAATTATATTCTCTATGGATTTTGCATTTATTTTTTTCTAATATAAAAAAAAGGTTAGATGAATAAAATAAATATTCAGTTATATGACTATTTAGGAACACAAATCTTGAACCCAAATAATTTTTTACTCTTGCAATCCATCACATAAATCTTTGGAAAAGTAAATACACTCTCACTAACCACATATTCAATAAACCTAAATTTTTTCTTTTCTTGCAATCTATTACATTGATACTTTTACTTTGTTAAATATCATGGCACTCGGATTAAACATAGAGGGTTTCAGAACAACGTTTGGGTTTCTTGTAGATTTTAATATTCAGAATGCTTTTATATAATGAGGGTTTTATGTTTCACGAGGATCACTAAAGGAAGTGTCTTGAGCTTTGATACTCATTAAATGAACGGTGAAGAAACTGAATAAACATGCTTATATTTTACCTCGATTATTACTCAAAACCGAGGTAAAATGTGTTTCTTTTTAAATAAAAAACAATAAAATATGTTCCAACCCAAGCCACTACCTCTCGGTTTCTGATAAAAACTTAGGGGAAAATGCTCTTTTTTTTAAAATTTTTTTATTTATATTTTTTAAGCAAATCAAGAGTTTGGCAATAGATTCTTGGAGAACAACCAAAGAAAGTTATTTGTTCCAACAAAGAGAATTTTTTTATATTTACATTATTTTAAGATTTTTGAGAAGTTATTTGTTCCAACCTAGAGAAATTTTTTTCTGTACTTGTTTTCATCCCAAAAAGATTTCATTATCTTGAGCAAATGTTTTCATGACAAATGCTTTCACATGAAAGCACTACGCCAAAAATGAGTTTTCGCAGCGTAACAAAGACAGCGCTTTCTAGCAGAAGCGCTGCTACATGCTTCGCTAAAAATAAAAATAAAAAACGAAAGAAAAAAGCGCTGCTAAATGGGGGACATAAGACATCTCTTTTGAAAAGCGCTGCTAAAACCCTAAGGCATGTGAACTTTAGAAAGCGTTTTATGAAAAGCGCTGCTAAAGGTGTAACATAAGGCAGCGCTTTTGAAAAGTGCTGCTAAAGGGCTTTCGTACAACATGCTTTAGGCAACGCTTTTGGAAAGCGCTGCTAAAGGCCTTTCATTAATCCCACATAAGAAAGCGCTTTTACCCCAAAAGCGCTGCTAAAGGATTGACATAAGAAAGTGCTTTCTAAAAGCGCTGCTAAAGGTTTTTTAAAATATTAAAATTAAAACAGATTCTGATCTCCCTCTATTTTCATTACGACCGTTTCTATTTTTACCCTAATCTCTCGCGACACTGTATCTTCGTCTTCTTCTTCTACAAACGAAACTCCCTCCGTCCTCCGTCGTCCGCCATTCGTGACTTTATTCCGTTCGAGGCTACCCTCACAACTACCGTCGTTCGCCATTCGTGACTTCAATCCATGCTACCGTCGTCCGCCATTTGAGGTTTTTACTCTCCTTTTTTCTGGTTTTCTCTCCAATAATGGAAATGCCTAATATTCTCCATTGTTGATTGTTTCTCTGCTGTTTATGTGATATAAATTTGTTGTATTATTAGTTGTTGATGTTAGGTTTTGATTTTTTGGTTTGTAGAAGTTTGTTAGTGTTTAATTGAAAATGTGATTTGTTGTTGATATTTGATTTGATTTGATTTAAAATGATATTAATTGTATTGTTAGTTGAAAATGATATTAGTTGTATTGTTAGTTGATTTTTGATATTAGTTTTTTATTTAATTGAAAATGATATTAGTTTTTGATATTTAGTTGATTGATTTTTGATTTAATTGAAAATGATATTAGTTGTATTGTTAGTTGATTTTTGATTTGATTTTTGATTGCCTATCTGTTTGCTTATCTGTATCGATTTCACTCACAGGTTCATTGTTTATAATTGTGTCTAAAATGACTTTGAACTGAATCCCTCTAAGTTTGTTTAGCTTTATAAGTTTTTTAATATAATTGTGTCATTTTATATTGATGTTTTTCTTAATTACAGGTGAAATGGCTAGTAAAGTGGAAAATTCACATGATACTTCAAAAAATGATGGACATGAAACAATTCAAGAAGCGGAAGGAGATATTACGGGAGGAGTAACTATCATGAAGAACATCATTCGTGCTAGAGATAAAGGAATAAAGTATGACATTTATTGGAATGATACAAACCAACTTGTTGAGTCTAACGGAGCAATGTTGATAAGTTACATTGGTACACTTGTTCGTTCGTATATTCCAATTACTTGTGATAATTGGAGAAATGCATCGTTGAAACCCGCCAAAGAAAAGATATGGAGTGAGATACAGGTACCATATTGATGTTATTTGTTTTTGTTGCCGATTATGTCTTTAAATTACTAATTATGTTATTTGTTTTTGTAGAGGTCTTTTAATATTAGTGATGACCGAAAGAAGTATTATATTCAATTAGCTGGAAAAAGACACAGAAGGTTTCGAGCATTTCTATCAAACAAGTATCTTAGGGATGCCGAACGAAATTTTATTGAAGTAGAACGTCCAGTGAAGTATGTGGAATTGATTTCACCTGAAGAATGGGCAACTTTTGTAGCCAAAAGAAGAACCAAAGCATTCCAGGAGTTGAGTAGCGTAAATCGCCAAAGAGCATCAAAACCCAAGTATCCATACAGGAATGGGCGTTTGGGATATGCACGCTTATAGCAAAAAATAGTAAGTATATATAAATGCTTTGATTTACTTGTTTCTTTCCCATGTGTTATAATTGATTTTATTATTTGTCTTAATATCTTGTTAGAAGAAGAGAAAAGTGAAGAAACATGTGTTCCGGAACATGTTTTGTGGAAGGCTGCTCATGTGGGCAAGGAGGGAGTTGTTGCGGAAAATGTTCAACAAGTTTTTTAGCAATGTGTAAGTATAACATTATGCGTTTTACATCCCACTTATTGACACACACACACACACACACACACACACACACACACACACACACATATATATATATAATATTTATGTCTTTTAATCCCCGCTAATATTTTTTGATTTTCATGCATATGAATTCCAGGAGACTCTGTCTCAGTCCGCAACTCTAGGTGAAGACCAGGATTGCAGGAGCATACTTACTCGAGTGTTAAATGTTCCTGAGTATTCCGGTCGTGTGAGGGGTAAGGGTTTTGGGGTCAATCCATCATCCTTTTATAATCGTTCAAAGAGCCAAAATCCTAGCAATAAACAAGTGATGGAAGCCATGGAAGAATTAAGAGCTCAAGTCCGTGAATTACAAAAGGACAAGGAAAAATATATGTCAGAAAGGCGTGGTTCAGAGTTTAATGATACTAGTGACAAAGGTAGTATCAATTGTCAACCGAAATTTACCAAGGTAATTATATATGCTTATTATGAAACTAATTTAGCACAAATTTTTCAATATATACACATTAGAAGTGTTAATTCTATATTCAAATGATTTACTAACTTATATGATTTTTAGATTCATGCCCAAGAGTTGCAAATAATAGAAAGTCAGAATAGGCAGCCAGAATTAGGCAACACGTCCAACCAAAAAAAGACTCTTGCAAGGACGGGGAAAAAAAAGCAATTGTATCCCGATTTAGGTCATCTCTTGAAACACTTGTAGAAACATCGAATTTGATGGATGGAGGTATTCGTGCAGTACCTATAGAGGAAGGTATTTTCGGTTAGTCCTATTCAGAAACAATTTCTAAAGAGGATTTGGATCAAATTTTTAATCATTCTGAATTAGGCATCGGTGTTATGCACACATACATCAGGTATTCCGATTAACTCTCTTTAATTATTTAAACAATTTATTTACTCATTTCAACGAATAATCTAATGTTTATTATGTTTTTATTTAAGGTTCTTGTATGAGAAATTGGTGCGCTCGCATTAATTGTCAGAAAGATTCGGTTTCTTATCTGCCAACTGTATCAATGCACCGTTAATTGCGATGAATCCAACTTCAGTACAATCTCACTTAGTCGAAAGATTTATGGCCAGCATAGGTACATAAAAGTTGTATCTTTTACCATATAATACTGGCAACGGGTTAGATTTGCATTCTTACTTCATTTATTATCATTTTTCTATTTTTGATGTTGCGTATAAAATTACTATATCGATATTTTGTTTTATTTTATAGTGGACACTGGTTGTTTGTTGCGATAAATCTGATAAGAGAAATAGTGTATTATGTGGATTCGTTAGATGGTGATGTAGATAAATACCCGGATATGAAGACGACGATTGATACGTAAGTGAAATTGTTCTAAATATTCGTGCGTATTTGTTTATTAATTTATTTAAGTGAGATTGTTCTAAATATTCATTTATATTATGTTAGAGCTATACAAATATTTCGATCACAAAGAGGAGCCCAAGTATCAAAGAGTAAGTCAACCAACATTACATGGATCAGAGTGGAGGTATATTTTCACAATTTTGCTTATAATAATGATGCTACTTGGTAAGACAAGTTAGACTATATATCCTAATATATATTATTATTTTTTTCACTGTGTAGTATCCTCGTCAAAAAAATGGTATAGATTGCGGTTATTTCGTTTTGAGGTTTATGAAAGAAATCATTCATTTGGATCAAATAGAGATTCCAATCATGGTATGGATTTATAACAAGTGAGTTATTTTAATATTTATCGGATATTTGATATAATTAATTACTTTTAACTAAATCATGCATATTATGTTATATTATGTAGTATTTTGATGAATTCAAGTGTGCTACTTACTCCAAAGTACAATTGGAAGAAATTAAGGAGGATTGGTGTCAATACTTTATTGAGCAAAGAATCATATAAGGTATGGAAGTTGGAAGTTGTTGTATATACTTTGTATAGTTTTGGAAGTTGTTGTATATGGTTATTAGAATGGTTATTTATTTTGGAAGTGGAATGGTCATTAGAATGGTTATTTGGTGTATGAATAGTTGTTATTAGAATGGTTAATTAATTTGAAAGTTGTCGACCATAAGTTGAATATTAGAATGGTTAATTGATAAAGTCTTGTGTATAATTATGAAATATACGGCCCATATATGGTGATTGAAGTATATAATTATGTAGGCCTATGTTGAATAAAGGCTTGTAAATTGAAGTATATAATTATGATAAGTTCTGATAAAAAATTATGTTATACATGTTTGTTAATATACAGGTCTATTATAAGGTTTTTAAAAAAACGTTTTCTTAAAAAAAGGAATTTTAGCAGTGTTTTTGACAAAAAACGCATGCAAAACAAATAATTTTCAAAACAATTTACGTGTACAAAAGACAGCACTTTTACTAAAAAAGCGCTGCCAAAAGTGGAACTAAAGAAAGTGCTTTAAAAAGTGCTTCCTAAGGGGGGGGGGGGGGGGGACCAGCGTTTTTTCCAAAAATACGCTGCCTAAAGTTGGAAAATAATACACATTAGGCAGCGCTTTAAAAAGCGCTGGCTAAAGGGGAACAAAAGACAGCGCTGCCTAAAGGGGACCTAAGGCAGCGCTTTTGCAGGAAAAAAAGCGCTGTCTTTACCTTTAGCAGTGCCACCTTTGGCAGCGCTTTTAAGCGCTGCTAAAGGCCAAAAAAAGCGCTGCTAAAGGTCTTTTTTGGCATTGTGAAGAGAAATGGATGATTGTGTTTAGGAATAAATTTCTCAAAGTTGTCAATCGAGGAATGCAATAAATTTCTCAATGTTTTCTTTGATTGACAACATAGAAAGGTTATTACATAAATACAACAACAACATCAACATCATTATGTGAGATAGATTGCAAGGGCATAAAAAAATATTTTGTTCAGGATTGAAGAACATTGTAAAGGTTGAGAAAAACGCAAGAAAGGGAGTTTGAATTGGGTTTTAAAATATTTTCAATGAAGTATGTAACACAAACACGCTAACAAGGTATAAATAGAAAGAACATAAATGGTTATCCTGGTTCATTGTAAACTAAGCTAATCCAGTCCACCCGCCAAGGTGATTTTGCCTTATCACAAGGACTTAATCCACTAAACTTTGTGTCTACTAACTAACACACTTAGTCACTCAAGGAAAACTTACAATCAACCTTTAAATTGTTCAACAACAATTTTGCCCTCTTGAGTCTACTGACTAACACACTTAGTCACTCAAGGAAAATCACTTAGAAAGTGTTACAAGAATGTTTAAAATATTGCTTCTTAATAAGCAGGTTGAAACAAATTTAAGAGCAATATTTCTACACAAATATGAGCAGCAACTCTTTGTGTCTTTGAAATTCTTTGACAGAGTATGTACTTTCAGCGTTTTTGACTTGTAAGATTGTTGTACTTTGCAATGCAGCATGATCTTCTATTTATATCCTCGTTGAGGGATAAGAATGTATTTTAGCTTGGCTAGATGTCTTCAACGGTATAATCCTTGGAGAGCAGAAGTAGTAAAAGCTTAGAAAGCTTTCTGGTCAATTCTGAGCAAAATCTCTGCTTTGGACTTTTTAGGAAAGAGTCGTTTATACGGATTCTTGGTCTTCACGTTTTTTCTTTGGACTTTGCACTACTACGAAAAACCCATTTAACGATGCTAGGCTTACCACGGATTCATATCCCAACATTGTAATACGTTAAAAAATTTATAACGCCATATTTAACGATGATTGTACTAATGAACCGTTGTAATACAAGCTGTGTAACAAGCTTCGATTCCCAGCTACTACATTTTTTTCCATATTTTTACATTTTAAACACGGTTGTATTAAAACACCATTGTAATACATGTAACAAGCTTCGATTCCCAACAACTATATTTTTTGTCATGTTTTTGTATTTTAAACATATATTTTATTTCTTTTGTTAGTTTTACGGGGATTTAACCTCAAAACTCAAAATTCATCATTGGTTTTCTTTTAAGCATACATTTTATTTCTTTTGTTAGTGTTTTTAAGTGCAAGAGAATAGTATATATAACTTTAAAAATAAAACTGTAAGAGATGAGCATATATAAAATAACATTTTATTAAGATTCCATTAAAAAGAGTACATTGATAATCATATTACATATATTAATCAATGTCAGAGCCCATTGCTGCAAATGCATCTTCATAATCCAGACAACTCTTCTCACTCCCCTCATCGAAATCATAATAAACTATTCTCCTTTTCTTCTTTATCTTTTTCTTCTTCAACTTCTTCTTCTTCTTCTTCTTCTTCTTCTTCTTCTTCTTCTTCTTCTTCTTCTTCTTCTTCTTCTTCTTCTTCTTATCCTTCCTCACCTTTAAGGCAGCCATGGCCGCTGGTTGGACCTCCTCTATTGGCGCCTGACATTCCTCATTGGTGATTCTAGCATTCTCATTTGTAGAACTCATTGTTACGAAGAATATATTATGAAGAAATGTAAAGTTGTCTATTATAGATGAGGTTGAAGATGAAAAGTCTGATAGTTTAATGTTTGCAATGATGATAACTTGTAAATGGTTGATATTCTAGAACGATATTTTTTGAAAAACGGAGAAAATTTTAAATCATTATGGCCAGAGTATTATCTACTCTGGGAAGAGCAAGGGTTATAATATTACAATGGTTAGTAATAATAACCGTAACGATACCCCTTATACTAGGCAACAACATTTTTCTATTTTACGTAATTATAGAAAAATGTTGTTGCCTGGAGTCGAACCTTGTACCAATTAGAAGGGTTATCACTATGGTTAATATAACTAACCGTTGTGATATTATTAAAATAATATATATACTTATCATTATGGTTATTTTAGAAAACCGTTGTGAAATATTTACCTATATAAAGGAATTAACTTTCTATTTTTTACAGTAGCGCCGTTTCCTTCACAGCGAAACCCTAGCACCCATTTTTGGCAGCAAACTTCATCTTTTTATAGAATCCGCGAAAAGAAATACAAGAAGTATGAAGCTTTTGGTTTAAGCTTCTTCCTCCTTGTATTTCTTCTTGCAGAATCTAAAACTAGTTGAACATGGTGATGATGCTGGCGGTAGCAAGTGTAATGTACATATTGTTTATGGAAAATAAGGTAGTCTTCTACTTCAATCTTTTTGTTAGATAGTTCCCATTATCTCGTTTGCTTCATGTTGTTTTGGTTGATTGTTCTCATTTTGTGCAGATTCGACTTCAATGCTTCACAAGCAAGGTGAACTTCATTGTAATGGTACAGTCCCACTTCTTAGGGTTTTATTTCAACTTTTGGTTGTTTTGTTTTGAATACTAACTAATTTTCTTCATTGCTTCCCACTTCTTAGGGTTTGTTTCACATGGTGATGATGATGGTGGTACATATATATATATATATATATATATATATATATATATATATATATATATATATATGAATTCATTCTGATAAGGTACATATATATGAATTCATTCTTATATTGTATATGAAATTTAGTTTATTATATACTATGTATATTGTTTGTTTTACTATCCTTTTATTGAAAATACAATCGGTTAAATTGATATAGAACATTAGTTTATTATATATATACTATGTATATTGTATATAGTTAAATTGAATACTAACTAATTTTCTTCATTGCTTCCTACTTCTTAGGGTTTGTTTCACATGGTGATGATGATGGTGGTACATACATATGAATTCATTCTGATAAGGTACATATATATGAATTCATTCTGATATTGTATATGAAATTTAGTTTATTATATACTATGTATATTGTTTGTTTCACTATCCTTTTATTGAAAATGCAATCAGTTAAATTGATATAGAAACTTATAATCTGAAAATTAGGATGTATTTGAAAATCAACCTTTATCATGTTAATGTTTTCCAAATTGCATCCATTTCATTCAGCACATTTAATGTTCCTTAACATAAAATTTATATTCCAATGGTCCGTTTGCTTCAATTCATCGATATCTTTTCTTATAGTTTACCTCATCGTCGTCACTAATCATCATGGTTGTTAAGATCATGATTGTTATGATGATAAAATCGCGATGATTTTTGGCGATGATGAGGTAAACTATAATAAAAGATATCGATGGATTGAAGGAAACCGACCATTGAACCATAAATTTTATGTTAAGGAACACAAAATGTGCGGAATGAAATGGATGCAATTCGGAAAACAGTGGTGTGTTTAAGTTGGTTTTCAAGAACAGTTTAATTTTTAGATTATATAGTTGTTTACCGTTTTTAATGGTTGTATTTCTTTAGTTAGGTGGATGGTAAAACAAGCAATATACATTTGTATTTAATAAACTATGGGTACATTCGACAATGGTTGAGACACATAACCGTTGTGATAGTTAATATATATGACAACGGTTGATACTCATAACCGTTGTGATAGTTAATTTATATTACAACGGTTGAAATACCTAACCGTTGCAATATAACGCGCGCTTCCAGAATACAACAACGGTTTCCAGACCGTTGTAGAAACAGCGAACTTACAACAACAAGCTACATAACAACACCTTCGTCCGCATCATTATATGTCATTCCCAACCGTTGCTAAATGGGTTTTTCGTAGTAGTGTTGAGCTTTTGATCCTCATCATGTATTTGAACTTTAACGTTGATCAGAGTCTTCAGAATCCTTTCTATAGAAACGAACGCTTTCTTGAGAAGCACATATATTCTTCTTCAGAAACTCTGATATGCATCAGAATATTGTTGAGTTGCGCTACAATTGATTCCAAAGAGAATTGTATATCTGCACACGTAAGATAGAATTAGAGTACCAAATTATTACATATAAAATATATATGCATTGTTATCATCAAAACTAGAGATTATATGCAGAATCAAGATCTTGTTCTAACAATCTCTCCCTTTTTGATGATGACAAAATCATGTATTTTGATGAAACAATGTATATGTTTTAATGTGCTAAAGAAATCAGAGTTAAGTTTTAGAATACTCCCCCTGAGATAGACAAGCTCCCCCTGAGCTTATATCTCATGTTTTACTTCTTCTGAGTTGAATTCTTTTTGCAATGTTTACCACCAGAAGCTTCTAAGGAACAATCCTGTAATTTCTTTCACATGCTTGTATATATAGTGTTAGAATGTGAGCATGAGTTTTTAGAGAGCAAATATATATATATCAATATCATTTCTTTTACTCCACCATTTTGTCCGAATCAAAAAGATTTTATAAATAAGATTGAGGATACACGGGAGAAAAAATGTAACACCCATATATAAAACTCATACTTCAAAGCATAAATATTATATATAGATCCAAGTGTTTGATACTGAAACACATAAGCTCCTAGTTAACACATTGTATACAAATAAATGCCCTAAAGTACAAAGTACAAAAACCTAAGGCATATTATACACAAGATGTTCAAATGATAAAAACTAAGAACTAGATCAACAATGATCCCAAAATACACTTCGCTACGGAAGCTAGCCATCAACAAGCAAGGAAAAGATCACACGACCTTATCCTTACCCTTCTCAGAACCTGAAGCACCTGAAATACATCAACAACGTGGGGTGAGATACATCAAATCTCAGTGAGTTCCCTATCTTATGGGTTCTCTCGGATTATCAAGGTTCTAACAATCCTAACTCAAGTCCGGGGAAAAGGGAAAAAGACCCTTGAGTTCACACTTTATAATTCTCACACTATATGGAAACATGAATGAGTTCATTAACTCACAACATCACTAATCGATAACCATACCAAGACATCTCATCTTCCCATCAGCTTCTACGTCTAGAAGGCGACCCGAGTCATAAATACTTGTAGTTACTTGGCATACAAATTGGATTCGGGATCATCGGCCTGTTAACCGTGAATCGTCACTTCTCATGGCCTGTTAACCATCACAAGTCTCTACCCATAGCATAGGTTCCAATCGTACTACACGTACAGAATCAAACCTACCAAGTAATTGTGTACCCGTTTCAGAGGAGCTCGAGACCCATGAAACTACACTCAAAATATTCCGGTTACGATTACATGATTACATACAACAAATACGATTGTATTCGATAATCACAAGACTACACCGCCTTAAGGCCTCTCTTGCCTTTTCACAACCACAAAGGTTAACCACATGTTCCATACTAGTGTTCACTCTCAACTAGGCCAATACTCGGCAAGGGTGTATCTTTCAACAACACGTGCCCGAGCATCGCCATCTAGAGTTGTCTAAAATTTCTAGTTCCTTACTAAATTCTCCTATAGTTCAAGTTTGAGGTTTCCTCACTCTTCCTATATCGTTTTCATATTTGCATGCATATTCACTTACAATCATGTTAAACAATAATAGGATAGCCAAGACATGTCATAATTGCATAGCAGAATAATATATAACAATTAAAACATAACTATATCACTTTTGGAACTTTCTCAATTATTTAATCGGTCGGTAAAATCGACATATTTCATCTCCATTGCAGAGAATATTTTCCTGGCTTTATATCGATATAAAGAATGATCGAATCCGATAAACGAGTCGAAAGTTATGAATTTTCTCGCTTAAGGAATAAAATTCCAAGTCCCAGGTCGCGCTGAGCGCGCCCCTTTCTGCGCTAAGCACGCAACTCTCTGCAATTTGGGGTTGCAGGATTTCAGAACTGCGCTGAGCGGGCTCCTGCGTGCTAAGCGTGCTCTACGAAACTCAGAAAAAATGCTTCAGCAAAACAGAAATTTCCCACACCTCCAAACCTCTTCTCAACCATAAATTACAACCAACAGAGGGGCTACAACCTAGTTCTAGCAAGGTTTGATCAACAACATTCTTAAAACCTACATTTTTCTCAAGAACATAACATTTCACAAACCCTATAATTTTCCAATCAATCCAAAGTAATCAAAACATCAAAACAAGCATCAATATATGTTTCTACAAGCATATTGATCATTCCTTTCAATTTATATAAAATTTCAACCGTTAAAACATCGATTTCCATAAATTCGACCTAAACCTAACAATTCCAAAACCTCTAAACAATGGTACTAACTAGAACCCACCTTGGATAGATGATGAAAATGATGAAGATGAGATGATTGGATGAAGTTTAGATCAATGGATGATGATTTCTCTTGGATTCTCTTCCAAAACCCTTTTTCTCCTCTTTTTCTCTTTTCCTCTTCTTTTCCTTCTTTTCTCTTTCTTTCCTTTCTTACTATCTTTTTCTTTTTATATGTTGGAAAGTGGAAGGAAAATAAGTAACAAACTTAGTATTAGAAATAATACTACTAAATGTCCAAAAAGTCTCTAAAGTCCAAATTAGTAAAAATACAGGGTATTACATCCCCCCCCCTTAAATAGAAATTCGCCCTCGAATTTAAAGATTACCTGAACAGATGAGGGTAAGCATCTCTCATTTCTTATTCAAGTTCCCAAGTTGCATCGCCCGGATGCGTTACATCCCACTGCACCTTAACGAGTGAAATGTCCTTGTTCCTTAATACCTTCGTTTCTCTTCCCACAATGCGGCTCGGTTGAGGTTCAAACGTTAAGTCTGCCTCTATTTCAATAGTATCAGGTAGAACCGACTGAAGAGGATCTGGAACAAACCTCCGAAGTTGAGATACATGGAAAACATCATGCATTTCCGACAGAGAAGGAGGTAAGGCCAACCTGTACGCTACTTCGCCAATCCTTTCTAAAATTTGATACGGTCCCATGTATCTCGGACTTAACTTCCGTGACTTAAACGGTCCTTTCAGTCTTAATCTCGGAGTAACTTTCAAAAACACATGGTCACCTTGTTAAAATTCTAAAGGTCTCCTTCGATTGTCCACATAACTCTTTTGTCGATCTTGTGCTTGCTTAATTTTCTCGCGGATCATTCGAATCTTTTCCGTAGTCTCTTGGATAATTTCGGGTCCTAAGATTCTATCTTCCCCAACTTTCGCCCAACACAAAGGGGTCCTACACTTTCTTCCATACAAAGCTTCATAAGGAGCCATTCCAATGCTCGCATGGTAACTATTGTTATAAGAGAACTCAATCAATGGTAGAAGTTCTTTCCAATTCCTCTTACTCTCTAACACACAAGCTCTATATTGTTCGTTCAGTTTGACCATCCGTCTGTGGATGATTAGACGTGCTCAAACGCAACTCCGTCCCCATAGCTTGTTGAAAAACTTTCCAAAACCTTGAAGTAAACTTCGGATCTCTATCTGACACAATATTAGAGGGAATACCGTGCAATTTTACAATTTCCGCAATAAACAACCTCGCAAGATGACTTGCCTTGAAAGTAGTCTTCACGGCCTAGAAATGCGCCGACTTTGTCAACCAATCTACTATTACCCAAATTGAATCATAGCCACCTTGCGTACGGGGCAAACCTACTGCGAAATCCATAGAAATACTATCCCATTTCCAAACTGGGATTTCTAATGGTTGTAATAATCCACCCGGTCATTGATGTTCAATCTTAACTTGTTGGCATACCGTACATTCTGACACAAAGACCACAACATCTCTTTTCATATCAGACCACCAATAGTCTTTCTTTAAATCTTGATACATCTTTGAAGAACCCGGATGTATAGTAAAAGCACCCTTATGCGCTTCTTCCAAAATCTTTCTTTTCAAAGTCGCATCATTCGGAACGCAAATTCTTTGGTTAAACATAATCATTCCATCGCTAGCGTGCACAAAACCCGGTTGACTTAGCATCTCTTGCAACTTCTCATCCAATAATTGTCCTTGTTGAATTTCAACTCTTAACGTAGAATTGACATTCAAATTCCCCATAATCACTCCATTGGGAGTCCACACAAATTGAAGATTTAAGTCTCTAAACTTTTCCAACAACGAATACTCTAACATCATCAATTCGGCCTTTCTCAAAACTTTCCTACTCAAGGCATCAGCCACTTTGTTTGCTTTACCCGGATGGTATTTTAGCTCTAGATCATAATCCTTTAAATATTCCATCCACCTCCTTTGACGCATATTCAACTCTTTTTGGTCAAAGAGGTACTTTAAACTTTTGTGATCACTAAACATTTCAAAATGTACTCCATATAAATAGTGATGCCACACTTTCAAAGTAAACACCACCGCCGCTAATTCCAAATCGTGGGTTGGATAATTCTTCTCGTGAATTTTCAGTTGTCGAGAAGCATAAGCCACAACGTGACTTTCTTGCATTAAAAAGCCTCCTAATCCCATCTTAGACACATCACAAAATACCTCATACGACTTGGTAGGATCGGGAATAATCAGAACGGGAGCTGTAGTCAGTCTTTCCTTCAAACTCATAAAACTTTGTTCACACGCCGAATCCCACTCAAAGGGGCAGTCCTTCCGAGTAAGCTTAGTCATAGGTAATGCTAATTGCGAAAAGCCTTTGATAAACCTTCTGTAGTAACCTGCTAGACCCAAGAAACTTCTAATTTCCGATACATTCTTCGGTCTCTCCCAATTAATCACAGCTTCAACCTTCGACGGATCCACCGCTACACCACCCTGTGATATGACATGACCAAGAAAACTAACTTCAGACATCCAGAACTTGCACTTACTTAACTTGGCAAAAAGTTGCTTCTCTTGTAAGATCGATAAGACGATTCTCAAATGTCCTTCGGGCTCTTGCGGAGTACGGGAATAGATAAGAATGTCATCAATGAAGATCACAACAAATTGATCCAAGTAAGCTTGAAATAACCGATTCATATAATCCATAAAAACAGCTGGAGCATTAGTCACACCGAAAGACATCACTAAGAATTCGTAATGACCATAACGGGTCCTAAATGCAGTCTTAGGTACATCGGAACTCTTCACTCGAATTTGGTGATAACCCGACCTCAAATCAATCTTCGAGAACACACAGGCTCCTTTCAATTGATCTAATAGGTCGTCTGTCCTTGGCAAGGGATACTTGTTCTTAATGGTGACTTTATTCAACTGACGATAGTCGATACACAATCGCATCCCGCCGTCTTTCTTCTTTACTAACAAAATTGGGGCTCCCCATGGTGAGACACTAGGTCTAACAAAATGTTTAGCCATAAGCTCTTCCAATTGTTCCTTCAGTTCTCTCAATTCAAGCGGTGCCATCCGGTACTGAGAAACAGATATAGGAGCCGTTCCCGGTACCAGGTCAATAGAAAATTCCACTTCCCTCTCCGGAGGAAGAGAAGTGACATCTTCGGGGAAGACTTTGGAAAACTCGAAAACTACTGGAATATCCAAAACTTGAAGTTCGCTACTCCCTTCCTTAGTGAGAACCAAAAGAACCGATTTCTCTTCTTCGAACAAGAAATTTATCATTCCAATCGTACCTTCTAGAATAGTTATTAAGACATCTTTCGGGGTAGCATCAATAGATGGAATGATGTTGAGCTTTTCTTCACACCCAATAAACACCGAATTAGCAGAAAGTCAATCCATTCCCAAAACGACATCAACTTTCTTAAGCAGTAGGCAAATAAGATCAATCTGAAAAACTCTACCGTCCACAGACAAAACACAGTTTTCACACATCAACGGTGTCTCAACTATTTCATCCATGGCAGTAGTGACCACCATAGGAGGAGACAAAGGAACGGACCGCAACCCAAGTCGCTTCATACATTGCATCGATACAAAAGAGTGTGTAGCTCCGCAATCAAATAGAACAAAACAAGGAAATCTGTTAACGAAGCACGTACCAGTAATTAAGGAATTGTCACTCTTCTTCTTCCTTGCATCTAAGGTATAAACCCTTCCTTGTGTCTGAGTCCTATTCTGAGGACAATCTCTTTCCAGATGACCCACCTTCTGACATTGGAAACACTTTACCCATTCAAAACTACACCTTCCAAAATGATTCTTGCCACAAGTGCGACACACAAGAGGTGTACTCGCCCTTGAATCTTGAACTTATTTCCCTTTTAAGGTTGTTGTCTAGGCCTGAATTGTTGGTTGGATCTTCCGCGATCCCCTTGATTCACTATACTCGCAACACCCTCAGCTTGGACTTTCTTCAAACTAAGCTCGGCCACATAGCATTGCCTTAAAACCTCAGCATATGTAGTGAACTCTCTCTGAGATACACTATGAGATATTTCAGCTTTTAGTCCAAACAGAAACTGGTCTATTTTCCACCTTTCATCAGGAGCATATATAGCCTGCCTAGAATAAGCAGCCATGTGCTCAAACTTCTCAGCATAACTGGCCACAGTCATACTACCTTGTCTTAATTGTTGAAATTCAAATTCTTTCTGAGTCCTCAATGACCTCGGGAAATACTTCTCCATGAAAATATCTTTGAACTGTTCCCAAACCTTAGGCACTTCTTGAATAGCCATCAAAGCCGAAGCGCTCTCCCACCATCTCATAGCGGGACCCTTCAGTGAATGAGAAGCGAACAACACCTTGTTCTCTTCGCTGTATTGGACTATCAAGAAAATCCTCTCCATGCCAGAAATCCATTCGTGAGCCTTCACGGGATCTAATCCACCATGAAATTCTGGGGGGTTCATGCGGATAAAATCCCGGAATTTCCCACCTTAAGCTTCTGGAGCAACCACCGTAGGATGTAAACCTCCATTCATTTGTTGCACCATTTGCTGCATAAATAGATTCTGTTGCTGCTGCATCTATTGCATAAACTGGTACAGAGGAGTATTGTCGTCATTGCCTGGTGGATTCGTCACTTCCGGAGTGGTACGGGGTCTACCACGAGTGTTTCTACGTCGTTCAGCCATGTTCCCAAAGGTCATACAAATAGGATTAAGTTGATCAAGCTCAATGCCATAAATATAACACTTAAGACCAATGGCGACACAACGTATATGAAACGGAAAAAAAGACTTATACTATTTCATGGCTAGGTCGAGGATACGACCTGCTCTGATACCAACTGTAACACCCATATATAAAACGCATACTTCAAAGCATAAATATTATATATAGATCCAAGTGTTTGGTACTGAAACACATAAGCTCCTAGTTAACACATTGTAAACAAATAAATGCCCTAAAGTACAAAGTACAAAAACCTAAGGCATATTATACACAAGATGTTCAAATGATAAAAACTAAGAACTAGATCAACAATGATCCCAAAATACACTTCGCTACGGAAGCTAGCCATCAATAATCAAGGAAAAGATCACACGACCTTATCCTTACCCTTCTCGGAACCTGAAGCACCTGAACTACATCAACAACGTGGGGTGAGATACATCAAATATCAGTGAGTTCCCTATCTTATGGGTTCTCTCGGATTATCAAGGTTCTAACAATCCTAACTCAAGTCCGGGGAAAAGGGAAAAGGACCCTTGAGTTCACACTTTATAATTCTCACACTATATGGAAACATGACATGAGTTCATTAACTCACAACATCACTAATCGATAACCATACCAAGATATCTCATCTTCTCGTTCGCTTTTACGTCTAGAAGGCGACCCGAGTCATAGATACTTGTAGTTACTTGGCATACGAATTGGATTCGGGATCATCGGCCTGTTAACCGTGAACCGTCACTTCTCATGGCCTGTTAACCATCACAAGTCTCTACCCATAGCATAGGTTCCAATCGTACTACACGTAGGGAATCAAACCTACCAAGTAATTGTGTACCCGTTTCAGAGGAGCTCGAGACCCATGAAACTACACTCAAAATATTCCGGTTACGATTACATGATTACATACAACAAATATGATTGTATTCGACAATCACAAGACTACACCGCCTTAAGGCCTCTCTTGTCTTTTCACAACCACAAAGGTTAACCACATGTTCCATACTAGTGTTCACTCTCAACTAGGCCAATACTCGGCAAGGGTGTATCTTTCAACAACACGTGCCCGAGCATCGCCATCTAGAGTTGTCTAAAATTTCTAGTTCCTTACTAGATTCTCCTATAGTTCAAGTTTGAGGTTTCCTCACTCTTCCTATATCGTTTTCATATTTGCATGCATATTCACTTACAATCATGTTAAACAATAATAGGATAGCCAAGACTTGGCATAATTGCATAGCAGAATAATATATAACAATTAAAACATAACTATATCACTTTTGAAACTTTCTCGATTATTTAATCAGTCGGTAAAATCAACATATTTCATCTCCATTTCATAGAATATTTCCTCGGCTTTACATCGATATAAAGAATGATCGAATCCGATAAACGAGTCGAAAGTTATGAATTTTCTCGCTTAAGGAATAAAATTCCAAGTCCCAGGTCGTGCTGAACGCGCCCCTTTCCACGTTGAGCACACAACTCTCTGCAATTTGGGGTTGCAGGATTTCAGAACCGCGCTGAGCGGGCTCCTGCGCGCTAAGCGCGCTCTGCGAAACTCAGAAAAAATGCTTCAGCAAAACAGAAATTTCCCACACCTCCAAACCTCTTCTCAACCATAAATTACAACCAACAGAGGGGCTACAACCTAGTTCTAGCAAGGTTTGATCAACAACATTCTTAAAACCTACATTTTTCTCAAGAACACAATATTTCACAAACCCTATAATTTTCCAATCAATCCAAAGTAATCAAAACATCAAAACAAGCATCAATATATGTTTCTACAAGCATATTGATCATTCCTTTCAATTTATATAAAATTTCAACTGTTAAAACATCGATTTCCATAAATTTGACCTAAACCCAACAATTCCAAAACCTCTAAACAATGGTACTAACTAGAACCCACCTTGGATAGATGATGAAAATGATGAAGATGAGATGATTGGATGAAGTTTGGATCAATGGATGATGATTTCTCTTGGATTCTCTTCCAAAACCCTTTTTCTCCTCTTTTTCTCCTTTCCTCTTCTTTTCCTTCTTTTCTCTTTCTTTCCTTTCTTACTATCTTTTTCTTTTTATATGTTGGAAAGTGGAAGGAAAATAAGTAACAAACTTAGTATTAGAAATAATACTACTAAATATCCAAAAAGTCTCTAAAGTCCAAATTAGTAAAAATACGGGGTATTACAAAAAAAATGCAGAAACGAAAAAGACAAGAGTAAGCCCTAAGGTGCCTAGGGAAAGGAGATAGAAGGAGTCCTTGCAAGAAGTTGATTGAGCATATCCTTAATGGAACGATTAACTTCTTCTTGACTATCCAACCTTTCTTGCAACGTTTTCTAATTATTCTGCAAGTTTACCAATGTTTGTGCCATAATTGGGAGAAGATTATCATTAGAGACACGTTTTTCGGCAGCAGCTTGTAGAACGGCTTCTCTTCCTGCAACAACTTTCATTTCAGCTTCCTTCTTAGCAATCTCAGCAGCAATTCTCTCAGCTTCCTTTCTTGCTTCTTCAGCAAGCCTTTCTTTTTCCTTCCTCTTTTCTAGTCTGATTTCTGCTTGACTCACAAACTCCTCCTTAACTTGATGTGAGAAACACTTGATTTCTTGAAATTTTTCTACTAGCCAAGTGTTAAAGAGATTCCAATTTGTAGTCAGAAGGGTAGCCTCGTCACTAGAACTGGATTCTTCATAGAGCCCTTGGAATTTAGTGACAGCTTCTTCCAGAAAGCTAGAAAGAACATCAGTCAGTGTTTTTCTAGAAGGATGAGAATCAGAAGACTGAGCATCATGGTGAGTGTCACCACCGATTTCAAATTCTGTGGGAGAGTCTAGAGAGACATGAATGTGGTGAGGGTGGTGGAGTAGACAGAGTTTCTGTTGAAGTTTCCATTGTTTCTGAAGTTGCCATTAGAGACAGATGGAGCTGAAGATGAGAAGACATATTGTAAAAGGGATACAGAAACAGGTGAGGTTGAGATGGTTGTTATTGATGAGGTTGTCATTTTGGATTTTTCAAGAGGAGCGGAAACGCAAGGTGGTGTAGGTGGGATGGCGAATGTAGTAACCTTGGTTGAGAATGATGGTGGTAGGGGAGGAATATTTGAAACAAGGATTCTGGTATCTGACCTAGAAGTAACCAATGCTAAGGAGTCAGAGATTTTAGTTGTTGAAGCGGAGGAAACAGCTGTTTCAAAGTTCATGGAGGAATTTCCCAATTCCATATGTCCTAACTTCCTTTTCTTTGTAGCCATGACCTTTGAGGAAACATGCTTCCTTTTGTAAAGGTTTGGTGGTTCATCTAGAAGTTGATCAAACGAGATTCCAAACACATCATGACCCTCTTTTTCAAGCTGGTATAAATAAGCTTGTAAGACCTCTGGTGGATCAATTTGGGTGAAAAGAGGAAAATTGTCAACAATTAATCTTTGTCCTTTGATACTTTCAAGTTCTTTATCCATTGTAGGTTCAACATTAATCTCTTTGATAATAGTCATGCTCTTGACATTCCTGATATTCAAAGGTTTTCCAATATCTTCACCAAGATCATCAACTAAGTTATGAGTAACCAGATGATCCACAATACCACTCTCCATCAGAATATCTGAAATGAGTCTTCCTAAAGGAATATTCCCTTTTGGCTTATCCCTAGAATCTCTGACCGAGTCTCGAAGGAATTTGAACAGAATGGAGGGAAGATCCATTATCACTCCTTGATGCAGAAAGTACATTCGATGTGCATGTCTCTGATCAGGTAAAGAATCCACTGAAGTTCACATGTTGCAGCAGCTAAGGCTCGGTATTCAGCTGCAGATGAGGATCGAGAAAGAGTGTTTTGCTTCTTGGTTTGTCATGAGGTGTGAGATTTTCCTAGGTAGAAGCAAGAGCCTGGACATTGTTGCAAGTATCTCAACACCGTACAAGCAGCATTATAATGTGTGATGGATGGTTTTGAGAGAAATTAAATGAGTTGTTGAGTGATGAAGGTGATATTAGGCCTAGTAGTGTTAAGGTAAATCAATCTGCCAATAAGTATTCTATAAGATGGAATGTGTTCAAAAGCAGGACTGTTGTCGTGGCATAATTTGATAGAAGAATCAGAGGGTGTGTTAGCTGGTTTAGATCCCAGGAATCCTGAATCAGTTAAGAGATCAAGACAATACTTTATTTGGCAAATGGAGATGTCTTATTTAGATTGTGCAAGTAAATATTTACTTTCACTTACTTCAAATACTAATCTTGCTTCTGATAATTGACTCACACTATTTACATGTCTAATTACATATACATTTATATCAAAACCACACTACGCTAAAAAAGTGCTTAGACGGCACTTAAAAGACAGCGCTTCTATAAAAAACCGCTGCTAAAAAGAATAAAAAAATTTCGCTAAAAAAAAGCGCCTTAAAAGAAAGGCTTTAGAAAGCGCTTTTAAAAAGCGCTGTAAAAGACTGCCACCTTAGACCACTTTAGAAAGCGCTTTATAAAAAGCGCTGTTATAGGTGTCACTTTAGAGAGCGCTTCTAAAAAGCGCTGTCTAAAGGCCACCTTAGAAAGCGCTTTTATAAAGCGCTCTTATAGGCCTCTAATTATTTTCACTTTAGAAAGCGCTTTCTAAGGGAAAGCGCCCTCTAAAGTCCTTTACTAATTAAAATATAAAACAATTCTAAACATTTTCAGAGACACTTTTATTCATTTTCTCTCTCGACCGTTTGTCTAAACCCTTGCCGTCGTTCTTGCCATTGCCATTGCCATTGCCGTTCGTGAAAACGTTGTTGTTGTTGTTCTTCTTATTCTCTTATCATTCATTTCTCTTTTATTATTCATTTCTCAAATCGTTCTGAAAACGAAAACGAATAAGGTACCCTTTTATTATTCATTTCTCTTTTACTATTCATTTCTCTGAAAACGAAAACGAAAAAGTTTTCACGATGAGGATAAAAGCTTCCTCTTTTATTGTTGCAGAATCTTTTTATTTTTATTTTTCATGTATATTTTTACGAAAAAGTATTTTTTTTATAATATGTTCATTGTGTTATGCATTCATGATACAACCTAGTTTTGTGGAAGGTATTTTCATAAGGAAGCTAATATTAAAGTATCTTCACAACTATTATTGAAATTGTGAAGGTTATTTCATAACTATTAAATATTTTCTACTGTATATTTGGCAAAGTTGATTAGTATAAACAACCTAGTATTGATTGAAATTGTATTTCGCAATTTGTGTTGTGTTTGGTCTATCCTTTTTTTCCAAGTTCATTTCTTTTATTTTCTAGAACTTGTGACTTTTTGTTATAAGTTTATTGTCTACTTTATACTTATGTAGGTGTTTACCTCTAATTGTTGCTTATTTGTGATTACATGTTGCCACTTATCAAGTTATGACTCATAATTGGTCAATTAATGATATTTCATTTTATGATACGTGTATAGGGGTTACTTGTGTTCAAAGTGTGAAAGTCGGATCGTTTCCCTACAGGTATAACATTTTTTCTTTTTGTTTTTGTTTAGTTTAATTAGTATAACTATGGATAAGAAATGGATGTCTTCAAGTCGATTGTCGAAAGAGTACGACAATGGGGTATCGGAATTCGTTAAGTTTGCTGTTGCGCACGCCAAAGACCCCAGTCGAATGATATGTCCTTGCTTGGGTTGCTGTTTTGGGAGTCGGGTTGACGCGGTTCAGTTGGCATCGCATTTATTGAGGAGTGGAATTGATAGAAGTTATACATGTTGGAATTTGCATGGTGAGAAAATTAACGGGAATGTTGAATCGGGGGATAATACGACCTACGTTTCATACGACAATGGCACAGATACATACGATTCTGATCGAGTCAAAGAGATTGCAGAAGCACTTGAAGAAGATCTTAAGGATTGTCCCAAAATGTTTGAGAGGTTGGTAAGCGATGCAGAGAAACCGTTGTATAATGGTTGCACCAAATTTACAAGATTATCTGCAGTATTAAAGTTGTACAACTTAAAGGCGGGCAATGGATGGCCGGA
Source organism: Lathyrus tuberosus (assembly GCA_022829125.1). Lineage (NCBI taxonomy): Eukaryota > Viridiplantae > Streptophyta > Magnoliopsida > Fabales > Fabaceae > Lathyrus > Lathyrus tuberosus. Next base: position 6,571,866 of record JALAZF010000229.1, read on the forward strand.
TAAAAGTTTCACAGAATTATTGGCCCTTATGAAAGATATGCTTCCAGAGGATAATGTTCTTCCCAATCGAACATATGAGGCCAAAAAGATGTTGTGCTCTATTGGCATGAGCTATGATAAGATACATGCCTGTCCAAACGATTGCGTATTGTTTCGAAATGAGTATGCATCGTTAAATGAGTGTCCTAAATGTGGTGTCTCTCGATATAAGAAAAAGTTGTCTCCAGCAAAAGTCTTATGGTATTTTCCTATAATTCCGAGATTTAGACGCATGTTTCGTAGTGAGACCGATTCAAGACACTTGACTTGGCATGCAGATGAAAGAATTATTGATGGAAAGTTTCGACATCCGGCAGATTCACCACAGTGGATGAAAATTGATGATGATTATCCTGAATTTGGAAAAGAGGCAAGAAACCTTCGCTTGGTATTATCTACTGATGGAATGAACCCATACAGTATTCAAAGTATCTTACATAGCACTTGCCTTGTGATCATAATGATTTATAACCTACCTCCATGGCTATGTATGAAGCGTAAGTACATGATGTTATCTATGTTAATTTCTGGGCCTAGACAACCAGGGAATGACATAGACGTATACTTGGCACCCTTAATCGAAGATTTAAAATTTTTGTGGGAGAACGGTGTGGAGGTTTATGATGGGTATAGGAAAGAAAGTTTCAACTTGAGGGCGATGTTGTTTGGCACAATTAATGATTTTCCAGCATACGGAAATCTATCAGGGTACAGCATAAAAGGTCAATGTACGTGTCCTATTTGTGAAGATAAAACAGATTGGACGCGATTGGAGTTTGGTCAGAAGAATGTCTTTCTCGGTCATCGTAGATTCTTAAATTCTAATCATCACTATCGTGGGTGGAGAAAAGCATTTAATGGAGAGGCAGAACATGGTAGAGCTCCAACTATATTGACGGGTGATCAAATTTTTGAAAAGGTGAAAGATGTGACAACTCAGTTTGGAAAGCCTTTTGCACATACACTTGTCAAGAGTGGGTGGAAGAAGAGGTCAATTTTTTTTGACCTGCCATATTGGAAGTCGTTGTATGTAAGACATTTTCTCGATGTTATGCATATTGAAAAAAATGTATTTGACAGTGTTATTGGTACGTTACTCAATATACCAGGAAAGTCTAAGGATGGCCTTAAAGCAAGAAAGGACTTGGTACATATGGGGATAAGAACTGAATTAGGACCCTTGAAGAAAGGAAAACGAACATATCTACCACCTGCTGCGTATACTCTATCTAGAAAGGAGAAAAAGGTATTGTGTAAGTTTCTAAGTGAAGTTAAAGTTCCAGAAGGATACTCTTCAGATATTAGAAGACTTGTGTCTATGAAAGACCTCAAGTTATAGAGTTTAAAGATACATGACTGCCATGTTATAATGGAACATTTTCTACCAATAGGTATACGTTCTATTCTGCCAGAAAAAGTAAGAAGCGCAATAACTAAATTGTGTTTTTTCTTCAAGTCAATTTGCAGTAAGGTCATCGATCCTTGGATCTTACCAACATTGCAAAAAGAACTAGTTATTACTTTGTGTGATCTTGAAATGTATTTTCCTCCCTCGTTTTTTGACATAATGGTTCATCTAGTTGTTCATCTAGTGAAAGAGACACAATTGTGTGGACCGGCTTATATGAGATGGATGTACCCTGCTGAACGTTATATGAAAATATTAAAAGGGTATGTGAAAAACCGAAGTTGACCAGAGGGTTGTATTGCCGAACGATACATTGTTGAAGAAGCGGTTGAGTTTTGTACTGAATATCTGTCAAATGTACAATCAATTGGACTCCCCAAATCTCATATTGTCAAAAAAAAAGAAGGAAAAAAGTTAATTGGAAATGAAGTTGTGACAGTATCAAGGGTCGAACGGGATCAAGTGCATTTGTATGTTCTGCACAATGAGAATGAGGTTGAGCCATATGTCGAAATGCACAAGGATGTTCTCCGAGGTTTAAATCCGAATAGAAATGAGAATTGGATAGTACGAGAGCATAATCGAAGTTTCATACCTTGGTTTAAGGATCATATTTATTCAAAGTATTATTCAGACCGCGATTCAATAACAGAAAGGTTGAGATGTTTAGCATATGGTCCAAGTATGGTCGTGTTTTCTTATAGCGCATACGCAATTAATGGATACACATTTTATACCAAAGAACAAGATGATAAAAGTACTATGCAAAATAGTGGTGTCACCGTGGTAGCTGAAGCAATGCACATTTCAAGTGTGAAAGACTTAAACCCCAAATTTGCAAATCTGTCATATTTTGGGGTTATCGAGCGCATTTGGGTGTTTGATTATGAGAAGTTTCAGATTCCTATATTTCGTTGCAAGTGGGTTGAAAATAAGAATGGCGTACGAATGGATAAGTCAGGATTTTTGCAAGTGGATCTTAATAGGGTGGGGTACAAAGATGAGCCTTTTATTCTAGCCTCTCAAGCTAAACAAGTGTTGTATGTCACTGATCCGACAAGTACAAAATGGTCTATAGTGCTTTTATCTAACAAAGTAATTGATGAAATCGTTGGAGATCAAGGTGATATTGATGTTGATATTGAATCATTTACTAGAAATGATCAAGATGAAAATATTATAGCGAATGAATCATATACTAGAAATGATCATAATGAGGGTATTTGGATCAATCCAACCGTCCGTGTTGTTAAGAGACGGGTAGAACATACTCCAAACAAGAAAAGAAAGGGACGTTAGTGAAAAAGGTACTAGTTGTAAAATTATAGCTTATATCATTCAATATAGCTTATATCATTCAATAGATTAGGATTATGGATTTTTATATTTGTCATTTAATTTCTGTTTTTTTCTTTCTTACAGGTCAAATGTCTAGTAACTAGGAAGATACGCACGAGTAGCACGGGCTAGAGCAACCAATATTACATGGGTCAAAGTGGAGATTCCTTCAAATGGGACAATTGGTGATTTCTATCACGGTATGCATGGTTTTATAGCTTAGGATTTATTTTAATATTTATCGGATATGTCATATATATAATTTATTACTTTTAATTAAATAATGCGTATTTTGTTTTGTCATGTAGTATTTCGATGATATGGCGTGTCCTTATTACACGAGGAAACAATTGCAAGATACTAAGGAGGAATTGTGCAAATTTTTTATTGCAAGAAGAATTCTTTCTTGATTGTATAGTTTTGTGAATGTAAATTGTAGTTTATTGAAATGTAAATTCTATACTGGTTTATTGATGGAAATGGTAAATTCTATACTGGTTTCTAGTTAATGTAAATTCTAGTTTTGAAATAGAATTTGTTGATGGAAATGCATATCCATACTGGTTTATTGAAATGTGAATTATACAGGTTTATGGAAATGTGAATTATACAGGTTTCTGCATTAAAAAAATGGTTAAAATGAGATTTTTAAAAAAAATCTTCAAAATTTTACGTAGACAAAAGACAGCACTTTTAATAAAAAAACGCTGTCTAAGGTTATACATTAGACAGCGCTGTCTAAAGTCCAGCTTTAGAGAGCGCTTTTAATGAAAAAACGCTCTCTAAAAGTATATAAAAAAATCAATATACGTATACATTAGACAGCGCTTTCTAAAGCGTTGTCTAAAAGCACCTTTAAAGAGCGCTTTTGAAGGAAAAAGCGCTTTCTAAAGTTTATAAAAAAAAAAGGTTAATTGTGATTTACCCCCCTGACATATGAGCGAATTTTGATTTACCCCCCTACATGCCTTTAGGCAACGGTTTTTTTGAAAAAATCGTTGCCAAAACCTGCCTATGGCAACGGTGGGGGGGTAAATCAAAACACGCTCATATGTCAGGGGGGTAAATCACAATTAACCCAAAAAAAAATTTAAATTTTTAACGTATACTTTAGACAGCGCTTTTTCAAAGCGCTGTCTAACGTCCCGTTTTAGAGAGCGCTTTTTCATAAATAAAAAAGCGCTGTCTTTACCTACGACAGCGCTGGCTTAGACAGCGCTTTTAAGCGCTGTCATAGGCCAAAAAAAGCGCCCTCTTTTCCCTTGTATGGCGTAGTGCCAAAATTAAATGATGACTGCGGCAAACTTGTTCTTAATATATCTGTGAAGTGTTTTGGACATTGTACTGCTGCTGGATTTAGGATTTTTACGCTGAGGCTGAATGGTTGAAAATATTCTATACTAATATCAAGAAATGAAGGAAATTCAATACCAGCTAATTTGTATATATCTTCAAGAAAAAAAAAAAAAGCTGATTTTCAAGGAGTACTAAATCACGTGCAATGTCTCTAAGTAACCAATGTTTTAGTAATATAGGGTCATTTGTCATCCAATTTAGGAAGTAATGACACCTAAGAAAATGTTCAATTATGAAGCATGCATCACTATAATGATTTTTAAGAAATCATTGTTCACAGATTCCAGACCTTTCTGGAAGAACCTCTATTTTTCTAAAATTAATCTATAAGTTCTTTTTATCCACTATCTTGAAGAGTTAATGAAAATAAATTAAAATCAGTTTATAAATTCTATCAATACCAATTAGTAACATACATTATAGAGTAAACATATCTAGCTAATTAAAAAATAACATATTCTTCTTATGTTTGATTCAATAGTTTTCTCATTCATTTTTTTATTTGAATAAAAAAAAACTAAAATAATAATTTAATTTGACAAAAGGAAATATCAAAACACTATTAAAATTGTATTATATTTTATTCACTAAAACTAGCAGAAAAAATCGACTATTATTGTGAAATTGCATCACATTTCATTCATTATAACTAACTCAAAAAATAGTAAGTTAAATAAATTGAGTATATTACAATATTTTATTAAAATAATATTTAAGCAATATTAATATTTAGAACAAAATTTATAAAAAAAAAATTAGGAACTTGTGACAAGTATTTCTACGCTATTTAAACCAATGTTTAATTTCTAAATTAATTTAATATTTAATTAAATATCTATTTTTTGGTATATTATCTCTTGTTAGCTACTACCTCCGTCCCTAAATATAAGACCCCGTTGAGATAATCACGGTTAGACTATTAAATTTATTGACTATTTTGTATAATTTTACAAGTTTATTCTTAGGAGAGAGAAATAGTTAATGTTTATATAACTGTATTTATTACAGAGTACAAAAACAGATATAATATAATTAGGAGTATGTGTGGAAAAAAATAATTAATGCATTTTAAAAGTTGAAGAGGGTCTTATAAAAAGGGACAAGAAAAAAATTCAACAGGGTCTTATAATTAGGGACAGATTTAGTATATGATAGGAAGGAAAGAAATCTTTACACGACTTGATTTGAGTTTTTTGTTTCAAGGATGAAGAATCTTTACAACATTTATTTTTTACGTGTCCTAAAATTTCGTTGGGTATGGATAGAATCGGGTGATATGTCTAACTGTTGTAATCACATTTTGGACTGGTTTTGGAAGTTGGTTAGCTCAACATCTATGAAGATGGCATGCTCGATATGGATTTGCATTTGCTGGATGCATTTGGTGGCAACGTAATGTCGATTTCCATGTCGAGATTGGTCATAGAATTATACTTACTTTTTGGTGGTGGTTAGGCATCCGTTCTAGGCATAGGATCATAGGCATATGATCATCTGTAATTATTATGAATGGTTCGTAAGAAGGTCGTGTTATTGCGTAGACGTGTTGTAATTAACTCTTGTTGTGGAATGCTCTTGATAGTCCTTGTTAATACATATTCAATATTATAAAAAAAAAAAAAAAGAAATTAAAGAGTAGAACTTTGTACCTTTCAGCTTGAGACACTAAAATAAAAACCTGCCTATTTTGGTATCTCTCCACAAGTCTACAGAATATGGTTGACAACCTTCCTAAGGATACTTCACTATGTACTACCAAAATCTCAATTAGATAATCTAAGCTAACAACCAATACAATAATAAATACTACAACATGAGACCAAAAGACATGAACAAATTGATACTTGGGTCTCAAACATTTTATAGGTATCGATTCTTCTAGAAATTTGAAGATGAAAAGACATGAACAAATCGATACTTGAGTCTTAGACATTTTGTAGGTATCCTAGAAATCAATATACAATTATAAAAAGAATAGTACCTGGAAATCCCTATATTAATCTTTTGATTAACAACTTAATCTTTTCTAATTCTAGGGATAAATTTGTCTTTTAAAAACTTCCTCTAATCTTATGCATTCTACAATAAATACATCTGATGTGGCAATCATAGATTTTTTTAGCTAATTTCCAATTAAAAAATTAAACACGTTAAGACTTGCAAAGCAACTCAATGGTCGCATGCATTGAGAAGTGGAAAACCATTTTACATTTTCCATGTGAATCATTTATTCTCTCTTGACTCAATGCATTCAAAGGAACTCAAGAGGCAAGATCCACTTTCTCCTAAAATCATCATTTGCTATCAAAAGTATTAATAGGTACTAATAGCAAAACTTCCGTTCTCTGGTTGTTACCACCATTACCGCTCCATTATGTATAAGCTGCAGCGCTTTGTCTTCGCCTTTATTCTCACTGAGTTCTTCAATTGCTCGCCCTCTCCATAGCTTTAGATCGACCACACCCAATAAGAAAGATTAACCTGGTATGTTCAATCTTCATTATTTCTCTGAACATTGTTTATTTACGATTTTGAGAAGATTTTTTTTTTATTTTGGAAAACTCTTGCTTTCCCATTAACTGATTTTGTTTAGGGTTTTGATCATTTATAAATTTTCCCGTGAAGCCAACAACCATCAAAACTAGGGTTTTCGACGCACCTATTTTCTTCCTCTCCAAGCTTGATTTCGTTGCCCCATTCACTCTCACCACAAGTTCGTTGTTTTCTTCACCTTCGCTCTATTTCTCTATCTATTCTACTTTCGATTTTGTTAACTAACAATGTTTGATTCTCTTTGCAGTCATGGATGAAGTTGTTCAAAAACCTGTTGCTGTCATTTCAAATGCTTCACAGATGGATGTCAAACTCTTCAACCGCTGGAGCTTTGATGATGTCCAAGTTTATTTCAGATCCATCATAGTTTTTTATTGTAATTTGTAATATATACTCTGCTGAACTTTATAAATTTTTTATTTTTGTTTGTTGGTTGTAATTTTGTTGTTGTTGTTGTTTTATTAGCTCACTGATGTTTCGTTGAGTGACTATATTGGAGTTGCGGCAACCAAAATTCCTCGCACTGCTGGGAGATACTCTATTAATGATTTTTCAGTTTTTCATGTTACTGATCGAAATGGTAAAAAGTGTCTTCAAGAACATGTTGCTGACAGAATTCAACAGGTAATAGATCTGTGTGTAATACTAATCTGATCTTAGTTTTTGGTTTGAAATTTATTATAATGAGTCATCATATCATTGTTTCAGGGTTCTCGACCTGTAATCGTAAATTTGTCTGCATCCGCATTGGATGCATTTGCTTTTAATGAACTACTAACACTTTTTGTTTTGTTTTGTTTTTATGATATGATTGCTATTGGGTTTTTATAACGTGGAAGTTGTTTCTGAGATTGATGACAGTAATGAGGGTTCAAGAGTTCGATGAGAGGGTTGGAAATAGAATTTCATTAATGTTCCATTTTGCAAGTCGATTAAGAACGGTATTATATAGTCTATGACATAGTTTTTGGAAGATGATGATAATGTAGAAGTGAAATATTTTAATTGATTATATTATTTATGTTTTTTTATCTTTTAGAACACATTAAGTTTGGCTATCTACATTGCTTAATCTAATTTTTTTGTGATTACAATTTGAATTGAAGCAGCCTTACTAGAGAAGTCTGAAGGATACTTTCTCTGTTATACTTTCTCTGATTACATTTTTAGACTGCTTATGTAGCTGTAATGGGGAGTATTGCTAATGAAAGTAGGATTGCATTGGAGTCCCTATGGAGTTTCTCTAAGAGAAATGATATTTGGCAAGAAAGCGACATTATATGCGTATGACTATAGCATTTAAGTCTTTCTTACATAAACAACTTTATTACGCGCTAATATAATACTAAGTTACTTGATTAAACATGTTTATTTATGAACTCCTATATGTTGCATTGCATCAAATTCAGACTCAAATTTTGAATGGTTTTATTTTGCAGAGGTTTTATAAGTACTAAGTTACCATTATTTTGCACAGGTTTTATAAGTACTAAGTTACTTGAATATTATAAGTGATTTTTATTTTGAATGGTTTTATTGAATATTTATGAATTATAATATTAATTATTGTCTGCAGAAATCAGCAATTGGGAATAAGTCAGATTTGCAGAGGTTTTACGGTTTCCTTTGATGGAAATCAGATTATGCCAACCTATCCACCTATGAATAATTGATTCTTTTTAATATTAATATTATATGTATTTTCTTTATTATATTCTTATTCATATTTATAAATTTAATTATGTTTGACAACTATTTTACTAATTAGTGATTTGTTAGTTAATATGTGGTTATCTATCATAAAGAGATTGAAATTGGACCTATTTTACTAATTAATGATCGGTTATGTATAATTATCTACTATAAAAAGATTGAAATTGGACCATGTTATACTTATGTTTGATTACTTAATTACGTAGTATTAAAAATAAGATTTTTCACTATTTTATTTTATTTTTTAACAAAATTTTTAATATCTCCATTAATTTTTTATTTATTATTGAAGAATATATTTGCGGTAACATACAAGTCAAACATTACATCTTTAAATTAATTAAGATTATTAATGTTTATATCATCATTTGCAATTAAACCAATTGATATTATTGTTTATAAAATAAAAATTATTAAAATTATTAGATTATAATTTTACTCATTATAAAATTTATATATTACGTTGCTATTTATGGAAATTTCTTGATCATAACTGTATGGAATTTTTTTAATAATAACTTTGTATAATAACTACTATACCGTAAAATTCACATCTCTTTAATGTGTTTAAGAAAAAAAAAAGTTTTATATAGGTCATCAATTTTCATTAAACTAATTGATATTACATTGTTTATAAAATCAAAACAAATAAAATTATTAGATTACACCCATTAAACTTATTTTTATTTTTTACTACACATTTTAAATATTATTTTGTATTGTATTTAAAAATAAAACAATTTTATTATTTACATTAAGTGAATAGAACATGATTAAATTTAAAGAAAATTAAAAAAAAGAGTGAAATTTGTTTAAAAATAAGAAGACACTATTTTGTATTGTATTCAAAAAGTCTACACGTTGATACAAATATTTTTATAAATAATAACAAAAAGATAAATTTATTCAAAAAGATAAATTTATCATTCTTTTTACATTTCTACAACTATGTATTATCATTTTATTTAATTAGTACACATAACATAAAATTTTATCACCGCATCAAAAGTAAGTTTTGTCTCTTTATAAAAATGTAGAAAATAATATACATTAATTGTAATTATTATAATAATAATAATATATATTAAATGTAGAAACTTTTAAGCATTTGACTGGAGTTGTCATATATTTTAGGTTTGAAAAAATGGGCTATTATCTAAAATTGGTTTAATAAATTTTTAGAATTAAATATAATTAAATATGATAAAAAGTGATACCAAAATATATTTAAAATAGGTTTAATAATATTTTTGTCAAAAATATACTAAATATATTTTTTAAAATTTACAAAAGTTTAAAAATTTTGTAGAGTTAAACTTCTATTATGAAATTCTCCTAGACAAAAAGATAGATAAAATATTTATTTATAACTAAAATTTCAAGATACCATGGAGTGTAGATATTTATTTAGAACTGAAATTTGATGGGGAACTGTCATATATTGTAGGTTTGTGTAAAAATTGTAAATATGATATAATAAGAAGGATTTAAAATTGATATTTATTTGAATTGGAAAAATGATTTTATTGAAATATGTAGTTTTAAAATTAACTCATCTCGATTCAACTAAGTTTTGTTAACTCATCTGGATTCACGGGTAAATGTAAACGTATCTATGAGATACCAGCTGTAGACTGTTCATTTTAATAGTCATCTTTTAAATATTTCTCTTGCTGCTGTTTTATATAATTGAAGTTAGAGAATCGGTTGTACGATTTATTGTAAGTACGATTCAATGCTTAAAAGTTGGTGCATATTATTGTAAGTACGAACCAATTGAAAAATGAATTCAAACTTTACAAATAATAATTTGATATACATGTGATGTGAATTCAGACCGCACGGGTTTCTTACTAGTTTGAAGATGAAAAGACATGAACAAATCGATACTTGAGTCTTAGACATTTTGTAGGTATCGATTCCTCTAAAACTTGTTTAATGCATATAACTATTCCTGAAAGCAATAAATGTAAAGTAAAAAAAAAAAAAAAAAAATATATATATATATATATATATATATATATATATATATATATATATATATATATATATATATATATATATATATATATATATATATTAAATTGAGTTTTGTTCAAAAAATAATCCCATATAAAGGAAAAAAAAAATCCTAGAAATAATAATGTACTAGGTTTAAACCGGTTTGATATAACATATAAGTTATAAATTACAAAATTTAAATAATATTTGACTAGGATACAACATATAGAGAATATTGAGATGTTTAAGCAGTGTTTATATTACCAATTAAATTAGACATTAATTTTAATTTACAATGGATTTATTATAAATAAATAAATTGACGTTATAAAAAAGGAATGGAAAATGCGAATATGTCTTGCTTGTATATTGAAAATGATTTTGGAAGATATCTCATCAAATTATATTCATACCAAAATAAAAAATTTATATGTAGAAAGAATTAAAGTAGTAATGTTAGATTATTTATGAAAAATGGAATATAAGTTTTAGTATTAAAATGTAAAATATTATAAAATTGTTATGTTTAGATATATTTATAGTTGTTAATTTATTTTATAAGAAAAAAATTATTTTAATTTTAAAAAGCTGAGTCAAGATAAACAAATAATGAATACATTTGTTTAAAGAGTGAAGTAATGAGTATTTGAAAGCTAGAGAATTGATCGATGAGTTTTTCTACTTCCTCCAAAATAAATCTGGCACCTCACATTTCTTATGATTTTACCACAACACTCTTTGTGAATTTATTTTAAGATTACCAAATTAAAACTCTTGGATTTTCAAATATATTGGCGAATTTTTCAAAATCCTATGAGTTTTTACCGGATTTTTTAAATACTATAGGATTTTTCAGAAAAGTATGTGTTTTTATAATATTTTTCAAAAACTTTGAGTTTCTATCAAATTTTAAAACAAAAATCTGAGTTTTTATCAGATTTTTCAAAAAAATATGAGTTTTTACTGAATTTTTCAAAAAGTATATGAGTTTTTATTGGATTTTTCAAAATTCTACGAGTTCTTACCGGGTTTTTCAAAAAGTCTACGAGTTTCCACCGGATTTTTAAAAAATTCTATGAGTTTTTACCGGATATTTCAAATTACGTTATCAAATTTTTCAAAAAACAATAAATTTTTATTGAAAATTTCAAAATACACTACCAGAGTTTTCAAAAAACTATTGAGTTTTTATCAAATTTTTAAAAATACACTACCAGATTTTTCAGAAAACTATGAGTTTTTGCCGATTTTTTTAAATATACTACCATATTTTTTCAAAAATATACGATTTTATCGGATTTTAAAAAAAAACCAGTATTGTGCCAAATTTTCTGAAAAATCTTGTAGTATTAATTTCGGGTTTTTTTTGGCCTATCATAATGAGTTATCGGATATTTAAAGAAAAACAAAAAAAATTAGAAAATGTATCGGATTTATCAAATTGTAGTTTCAGATTTTTTATTACCTCTTTTTAGTTAAACTAGTAAGAGACCCGTGCGTTCGCACGGGTGTTAGTATTTTTGTTTAAGATGGTTGATTAAAAATAAAAATATGTATAAAGAATAAATTGGATATAAATAAGAACAAATAAAGTATGAAAAGGATATAATTTCAATAGAATAATGATTAAAGAAAAACCAGTTGCTATTTATATAATACGTAGGTATTTTGTTAAAAATATGTATAACAAAAAAATGTTTAAGGTTAAGTAAGTTATATAAAGAATGGAAATTAAGAAAATTTACAGGGAATTGGTAAAATCACTAATAACTTAAAAGATTAAAAAAACTGTAGCAAAATCACCAACATCAGATATCCAATATGTCTAATAACTAAAAATATATACAAATGTCAATAATAACTATAAATTTAAGTGATAAAATTCGTAGGAGATGGTGAAACTTACATATATCACTTTTATTGTTTCTATAGAATACAATAATAAATTGTTATAAAATCAATATGTAATTAAAATATTTTTTAAAGATGAACATGATTGAAACCTTAATGATGACAAAGTAGTCATACTTCCATCTCAAACTATTGCATCCCTTCACACTCGATTTGCATAAACCAAAATTGTGATATCGCATAGAAATTAAAGTTAAAGCATTATCTCACTCAACTGAAAGCTATATTTTGAAATAAACAATACACTGTGAAGACACAAATCCTATATAGATATAGCTTACTGCATTCTTCTATAAATTTATTATTAGGACAAGGTAACTCAATTTAGAGTACCATTTGTAAATGTAATAATTATGTAGTTTTTTTTATAATCCTGTAAGACTTGCTTCACCTTGAGATTCATTATATTTATTAGTTTCCATATCAACAAAACTTGCATTATCTTAGATTGTTAAATAGTAGAAGATAAATAAGAAGTAACATTGACCTTAAATATCACTATATTGTAGAAGGCATGCTCCAAGATTCAAACATTTTCTATTAACAGTAAATCAAAACTAACATAAATAAATGTTATTGAAATCCCAAAAATTATAACTTCAAACAGAAATATAACTTCAAACCACTATCTCTTGCCAAAAATTATGATGGTTATATAACTTCAAACGACCGTACAGTTGTAAAATAGTCCAACAATTGTCCATTGTTTGCGTAAAAGTCGATGAAGAACTTCAAACCACTGAAAAAATTAAAAAGAAAAAATATTATTATTAATCTGATAGTCACTGAATACTGTTTACGATTGAGATATGTATCTGTTTTATCATTCTCAGCTTCTCGGTGGTTCATTTCTAGATTCTGCATAACAAACATACTTTAGCAATATACTAAAAGAAATACATCATATGTAGCAGAAAACGCAATAAAATAGATAGCCAATATACGACATTCAATCAAAATATAAAAATGCATATAATGTAGCAAAATGGTTCCAAAAAACACATTAGTTGAAGTAGATGCTGACAATAATAAACTACTTTATCATAGATTTCATAAGAGCCCTAGATGAAAATCTAAAATATTAAAGAACAAATCTAAAACCCCGTGCCCGCATAAAGTTACTCCAGCAAAAAGGTGCTTTATCTTCATCTTCAGAATCGAATAAACGCATCTTGGCTTGTCTTCTTCGCAATGCCCTTCTTCTTGCCCTTCTTAATCGTCTCCTGGCTTGTCTTCTTCGCAATGCATCCGCTTCTTGGGCTTCCGCAGCTTCCTCGGCCTGGAAGAGTACTTCCTGTTGAACATGGTGTATTTGTTGGACCTCATCAACCACAGGGATTACCTGGGGAACCTATTGGACGTGTTGTGGTTGTTGATCATCTGACTCAGGTTCAACCGGGACAACATAATTTGAATTCATTTCGTTTTTTCCCTATCCTCAGGTGATGGTTGTGTGATACTATGAAGAGAAAGTAGGATTTTATAATGGGTTATTTGATTCTTGATATTCTATTTACATTGGAAATCTACAACTTTTTAGTGGGATGTCATAATTGTTTGGTTAATTCAAAAGCCAATGTTGCTTATTGAGTTTTGATGGTCAAGCCTATCAATAACGTTTCAATAAACTGTAATTGAAAACTAAAGGTCAAATTAATGATTAACATTGGTAATTAAAACATATTAAAACCACAGTAATTAGAACATTCACATAGTAAAGTCATGAATAGGTAACAGAATATCAAACAACATGACAACTAATCATATAATACGAAGGGAGTAAAAAAGAAGGGAGAGAATTACTGGAGTCAAAAGTGTGAAAATAAATGATGGAGGCATACCAAAATAAAGAAGAAGTGACCCACCGGGTGTTAATTTAGGATATTAAACACACAAACACATAATCAAGAAAAAAGAGTAGATAGGCACCTGAGTTTGCAAAGCATTGTGAAGTTCTTCTTATCATGTGGTATAATATCTTTTGCGCACAACTGTCTACAAAAATCTCATAGCGTGAAAACGACATAGTTCTAAAAACAATAAAAACACTGATGACAGACATTATTGAAGCAGCATCACTTATGACAAGAAGATAGTTACCTCTAAATTAGCGTCGGGAAATGTTTGGAGGATTAATCGAAGAGGCTTAGAAATAGTCTGTTAGATGGGTGCGACTGGCTCAGAAAAGACATTTGTTGGCAAAAGATAGTCAAACTACTACCATCAAAGAATATGGCAGCTGTAAGAGCTGATTTGTTATCATCATTTCCAGTGAAATCAACATAGTTATACAAAACACAACAAAAACATGGATCACAGACATAATTGAAGCAGCATGACATAATAACATGAAGATAGTTACCGCTAAAACTGCGTCATGAAAAACTTGAAGGATTAGTCATAGTGGCTCAGAAAGCATAAGCTGGATGAGTGAGACTAGCTCAAAATCATATTTGTTGGCAAAAAATAGTCAAACTACCACCATAGAAGAAAATGGCAGCCGTAAGAGCTGAGTTGTTATCATCATTGCTAGTGAGAATGGAAAGGTACTAAAGTGGCACAACTATTTTGAACCGTGTAAAACAACCTGTTCGCCTGAAAACACTTTAGTTTGAACAAAACACAACACAAACAGTGGTCAGCAGACATTAATAAAGCAGCATCACAATAAAACATGAATATGCTTACCTCTAAATGTGGCTCAATAAAGGGTAATTAAAACATTCACATAGTAAAGTCATGAATAGGTAACAGAAAACCAAACAACATGACAACTAATTATATAATACGAAGCCAGTAAAAATAAGGGAGAGAATGACTGGAGGCAAAAGTGTGAAAATAAATGATGGAGCCATACCAAAATAAAGAAGAAGTGACCCACTGGGTCTCAATTTTAGGTGTTACTTTTGGATATTAAACACAAACACATAATCAAGCGAAAACATGAGATAGGCAACTGACTTTGCAAAGCTCTGTGAAATTCTTCTGATCATGTGGTGTAATATCTTCTGTGCACAACTGTAAAAAAAATCCCTTTCCGTGAAAAGAACATAGTTCTACAAAAGAAAAAAAAACTCTGATGACAGACATTATTGAAGCAGCATGAGATTATGACATGAAGATAGTTACCTCTAAAACTGCGTCGGTAAATTTTTGAAGGATTACTCGAAGAGGCTCAGAAAGAGTCTGTTAGATGAGTGCGACTGGCTCAGAAAAGACATTTGTTAGCAAAAGATAGTCAAACTACTACCAATCAAGAATATGGCAGCCGTAAGAGCTGAATTGTTATCATCATTGCTAGTGAGAACAATATAGTTCTACAAAACACAACCCAAACACTGATCACAGACATTATTGAAGTAGCATGACATTATAACATGAAGATAGTTACCTCTAAAGTAGCGTCGGAAATGTTTTAGAGGATTAGTCGAAGAGGGTCAGAAACAGTCTGTTAGATGGGTGCGACTGGCTCAGAAAACACCGTTGTTGGCAAAAAATAGTCATACTACTACCATAGAAGAATATGGCAGCCGTAAAAGCTGAGTTGTTATCATCATTGCTAGTGAGAATGGAAAGGTACTAAAGTGGCACAAATGTTTTGAACCGTGCAAAACAACCTGTTCGCCTGAAAACAATTTAGTTCGAACAAAACACAACACAAACAATGGTCAACAGACATTAATAAAGCAGCATCACATTAAAACATGAATATGGTTACCTCTAAATGTGGCTCAATAAAGGGTAATTAGAACATTCACATACTAAAGTCATGAATAGGTAACAGAAAACCAAACAACATGACAACTAATCATATACTACGAAGCCAGTAAAAAATAAGGGAGAGAATGACTGGAGGCAAAAGTGTGAAAATAAATGATGGAGCCATACCAAAATAAAGAAGAAGTGACCCACTGGGTCTCAATTTTAGGTGTTACTTATGGATACTAAACACACAAACACATAATCAAGAGAAAACATGAAATAGGCAACTGACTTTGCAATGCTCTGTGAAATTCTTCGAATCATGTGGTGTAATATCTTTTGTGCACAACTGTAGAAAAAAATCCCTTTGCGTGAAAAGAACATAGTTCTACAAAAGTAAAAAAAAAACACTGATGACAGACATTATTGAAGCAGCATAACATTATGACATGAAGATAGTTACCTCTAAAACTGCGCCGTGAAAAACTTGAAGGATTAGTCGTAGTGGCATAAGCGGGATGAGCGACATTGGCTCAGAAACACATTTGTTGGCAAAAATTAGTCAAACTACTACCATAGAATAATATGGCAGCCGTAAGAGCTGAGTTGTTATCATCATTGCCAGTGAAAATGGAAAGGTACTAAAGTGGCACAAATATTTTGAACCATGTAAAACAACCTGTTCGCCTGAAAACAATTTAGTTTGAACAAAACACAACACAAACAGTGGTCAGCAGACATTAATAAAGCAGCATCACATTAAAAAATGAATATGCTTACCTCTAAATGTGATTCGGGATCAATCATTCACTCTACCAGTAATGGAGCAGATTATTGTGTTTTAGTCACCATATATGATGAAAGGTCTATGAAATTCTTCGGATCATGTGGTGTAATATCTTTTGTGCACAACTGTAGAAAAAAAATCCCTTTGCGTGAAAAGAACATAGTTCTACAAAAGTAAAAAAACAACACTGATGATAGACATTATTGAAGTAGCATGACATTATGACATGGAGATAGTTACATCTAAAACTGCGTCGTGAAAAACTTGAAGGATTAGTCGTAGTGGCTCAGAAAGCATAAGCTGGATGGGCGAGACTGGCTCAGAATCACATTTGTTGGCAAAAAATAGTCAAACTACTACCATAGAAGAAAATGGCAGCCGTAAGAGCTGAGTTGTTATCATCATTGCCAGTGAGAATGGAAAGGTACTAAAGTGGTACAACTATTTTGAACCGTGTAAAATAACTTGTTCGCCTGAAAACACTTTAGTTTGAACAAAACACAACACAAACAGTGGTCAGCAGACATTAATAAAGCAACATCACAATAAAACCTGAATATGCTTACCTCTAAATGTGGCTCAACAAAGGGTAATTAGAACATTCACATAGTAAAGTCATGAATAGGTAACAGAAAACTAAACAACATGACAACTAATCATATAATACGAAGCCAGTAAAAAATCAGGGAGAGAATGACTGGAGGCAAAAGTGTGAAAATAAATGATGGAGCCATACCAAAATAAAGAAGAAGTGACCCACTGGGTCTCAATTTTAGGTGTTACTTTTGGATATTAAACACAAACACATAATCAAGCAAAAACATGAGATAGGCAACTGACTTTGCAAAGCTCTGTGAAATTTTTCTAATCATGTGGTGTAATAACATGAAGATAGTTACCACTAAAACTGCGTCGTGAAAAACTTGAAGGATTAGTCGCAGTGGCTCAAAAAGTATAAGCTGGATGAGCGAGACTGGCTCAGAATCACATTTGTTGGCAAAAAATAGTCAAACTACTACCATAGAAGAAAATGGCAGCCGTAAGAGCTGAGTTGTTATCATCATTGCCAGTGAGAATGGAAAGGTACTAAAGTGGCATAAATGTTTTGAACCGTGTAAAACAACCTGTTCGCCTGAAAATAATTTAGTTCGAACAAAACACAACAAAAATAGTGGTCAGCAGACATTAATAAAGCAGCATCACAATGAAACATGAATATGGTTACCTCTAAATGTGGCTCAACAAAGGGTAATTAGAACATTAACATACTAAAGTCATGAATAGGTAACAGAAAACCAAACAACATGACAACTAATCATATACTACGAAGCCAGTAAAAAATAAGGGAGAGAATAACTGGAGGCAAAAGTGTGAAAATAAATGATGGAACCATACCAAAATAAAGAAGAAGTGACCCACTGGGTCTCAACTTTAGGTGTTACTTATGGATACTAAACACACAAACACATAATCAAGAGAAAACATGAAATAGGAAACTGACTTTGCAATGCTCTGTGAAATTCTTCGGATCATGTGGTGTAATATCTTTTGTGCACAACTGTAGAAAAAAATCCCTTTGCGTGATAAGAACATAGTTCTACAAAAGTAAAAAAAAAACACTGATGACAGACATTAGTGAAGCAGCATAACATTATGACATAAAGATAGTTACCTCTAAAACTTCGCCGTGAAAAACTTGAAGGATTAGTCGTAGTGGCATAAGCGGGATGAGCGACATTGGCTCAGAAACACATTTGTTGGCAAAAATTAGTCAAACTACTACCATAGAGTAATATGGAAGCCATTAGAGCTGAGTTGTTATCATCGTTGCCAGTGAGAATGGAAAGGTACTAAAGTGGCACAAATATTTTGAATCGTGTAAAACAACCTGTTCGCCTGAAAACAATTTAGTTTGAACAAAACACAACACAAACAGTGGTCAGCAGACATTAATAAAGCAGCATCACATTAAAACATGAATATGCTTACCTCTAAATGTGATTCGGGATCAATCATTCACTCTACCCGTAATGGAGCAGATTATTGTGTTTTAGTCACTATATATGATGAAAGGTCTATGAAATTCTTTGGATCATGTGGTGTAATATCTTTTGTGCACAACTGTAGAAAAAAAATCCCTTTGCGTGAAAAGAACATAGTTCTACAAAAGTAAAAAAAAACACTGATGATAGACATTATTGAAGCAGCATGACATTATGACATGAAGATAGTTACCTCTAAAACTGTGTCGTGAAAAACTTGAAGGATTAGTCGTAGTGGCTAAGAAAGCATAAGCTGGATGAGCGAGAGTGGCTCAGAATCACATTTGTTTACAAAAAATAGTCAAACTACTACCATAGAAGAAAATGGCAGCCGTAAGAGCTGAGTTTTTATCATCATTTCCAGTGAGAATGGAAAGGTACTAAAGTGGGACAACTATTTTGAACCGTGTAAAACAACTTGTTCGCCTTAAAACACTTTAGTTTGAACAAAACACAACACAAATAGTGGTCAGAAGACATTAATAAAGCAACATCACAATAAAACCTGAATATGCTTACCTCTAAATGTGGCTCAACAAAGGGTAATTAGAACATTCACATAGTAAAGTCATGAATAGGTAACAGAAAACCAAACAACATGACAACTAATCATATAATATGAAGCCAGTAAAAAATAAGGGAGAGAATGACTGGAGGCAAAAGTGTGAAAATAAATGATTGAGCCATATCAAAATAAAGAAGAAGTGACCCACTGGGTCTCAATTTTAGGTGTTACTTTTGGATATTAAACACAAACACATAATCAAGCAAAAACATGAGATAGGCAACTGACTTTGCAAAGCTCTGTGAAATTTTTCTAATCATGTGGTGTAATAACATGAAGATAGTTACCGCTAAAACTGCGTCGTGAAAAACTTGAAGGATTAGTCGTAGTGGCTCAAAAAGTATAAGCTGGATGAGCGAGACTGGCTCAGAATCACATTTGTTGGCAAAAAATAGTCAAACTACTACCATAGAAGAAAATGGCAGCCGTTAGAGCTGAGTTGTTATCATCATTGCCAGTGAGAATGGAAAGGTGCTAAAGTCGCACAAATGTTTTGAACCGTGTAAAACAACCTGTTCGCCTGAAAACAATTTAGTTCGAACAAAACACAACACAAACAGTGGTCAGCAGACATTAATAAAGCAGCATCACAATAAAACATGAATATGGTTACCTCTAAATGTGGCTCAACAAAGGGTAATTAGAACATTCAAATACTAAAGTCATGAATAGGTAATAGAATACCAAACAACATGACAACTAATCATATACTACGAAGCCAGTAAAAAATAAGGGAGAGAATGACTGGAGGCAAAAGTGTGAAAATAAATTATGGAGCCATACCAAAATAAAGAAGAAGTGACCAACTGGGTCTCAATTTTAGGTGTTACTTATGGATACTAAACACACAAACACATAATCAAGAGAAAACATGAAATAGGCAACTGACTTTGCAATGGTCTGTGAAATTCTTCGGATCATGTGGTGTAATATATTTTGTGCACAACTGTAGAAAAAAATCCCTTTGCATGAAAAGAACATAGTTCTACAAAAGTAAAAAAAAGCACTGATGATAGACATTATTGAAGCAGCATAACATTATGACATGAAGAACTTAAAGGATTAGTCGTAGTGGCATAAGCGGGATGAGCGACATTGGCTCAGAAACACATTTGTTGGCAAAAATTAGTCTAACTACTACCATAGAATAATATGGCAGCCGTAAGAGCTGAGTTGTTATCATCATTGCCAATGAGAATGGAAAGGTACTAAAGTGGCACAAATATTTTCAACCGTGTAAAACAACCTGTTCGCCCGAAAATAATTTAGTTTGAATAAAACACAACACAAACAGTGGTCAGCAGACATTAATAAAGCAGCATCACATTAAAACATAAATATGCTTACCTCTAAATGTGATTCAGGATCAATCATTCACTATACTAGTAATGGAGCAGATTATTGTGTTTTAGTCACCATATATGATGAAAGGTCTATCAAATTCTTCGGATCATGTGGTGTAATATCTTTTGTGCACAACTGTAGAAAAAAAATCCCTTTGCGTGAAAAGAACATAGTTCTACAAAAGTAAAAAAAAAAACACTGATGACATACATTATTGAAGCAGCATGACATTATGACATAAAGATAGTTACCTCTAAAACCGCGTCGTGAAAAACATGAAGGATTACCCGTAGTGAACAAAAACACAATCACAAAAACGTACAGATCCTTTTTCAAATGTAAAACCACAAGTTGCGCAAGTTCATACATCCACCTAATATAGATATGCAATCATGATGAAGCATCAATCTTAGAAGCAACAACAGGACAAACTATACAGCCCAACAATGTAGATGTTGAAGGCTAAATGTTGGACTTGCTGCTGTTTTATACAGATTCAGCAGCCCTTTTAGGTTAAACGGACCAACGTAACGGTAACACAGTTCAAATGTTTTCGATAATTAAAAAAAGTCTTCCTCACATGTTGCTCCAAACGCTCCCGAGCATGTCCTGCAACCTACATGCAGTAAAATAGAATCAAAGCAAAAGCACAAAATCTAACAAATATATGATAGACAAGAATCGAAAACAAACCAGAACAAAATCAAAATAAAAATCCAAACAATATAGATATGAACCACAACAACAACAAAATCAAAATCAAAACCCAAAATTTTACCCAAACAAAATCAAAATCCAGAACCCACAAATACATTTGAACTGACCTTAAAAAACTTTCGTGTTGCTCCAAACGCTACCGAGCATGTTCAGTAACCTACATGCAGTAAAATAGAATCAAAGCAAAAGCACAAAATCAAACAAAAATATGAGAGACAATAATCCAAAACAAAGCAGAACAAAATCAAAATACAAATCCAAACAAAAAAGATATGAACAACAACAACAACAAAATCAAAATCGAAATCCAAAATTTTACCCAAACACCATCAAAATCCAGAACCATCGCAGCAATGGATGCGCAAATGTGATAGTCACGAAGAAATAGATGTGACAGCGGATGAAGTGTAATGGACGCAGGAGAGAGGAACGGGACGAGAGATGGAGAGGGAGTACCGATTGAATTTTTCATTTAGGGTTTTGGGAGGAGCAATGGAGAAAGAACGGAGAGAGAACTCACAGACGAGCAAGAGGAGAGAAAGGAAGGCGTGAAGGAGAGAGAAGGGGAGAGAAAGAGAGAGAGGAAGAAGAAAAAAGGGGAGAATAGTGTGAGGGGAAAATTTCAAATTACATGTGCCATGTGGACAAAACTGGAATTTTGATTGGTTGTGCACTCTCTATTATGTAAATTACTGAAAAGGGCGAATGGTAGTGTAAATGTAAAAACCAAAAAGGGTAAATTAGGGAGTGTATTAGTATGTTCCAATCTTAGTTAGGAAGTTGATTTTTACAAAGGTATTTTTACGACTATAAAAAAAACGTGGAGTGTCAGGTTCAATTTTGGAGGTGTCAGGAAGATTTCTTGAATTGATCTTAGTAATAATTATGTATTCTCAAAACCATTATAGTATATGTTAAAAGTTTTGTATTATATAAGACAATGAGTTGATCATATCTATAAATTTATAAGTTGAGACATTGTATAATCATTAACATTAATACAATGTGTATTGTCCAAAAAAGGGCATGAAACAACTTTGAGGTACTAGTCGCTATATTACACGGATATATTACACGGATAGGGTGATGCTGGTTCACGGTTGTCAGTAATTTTGTACGATGGTTTTTTATGTTGTTTTGGGGACTGAATCACGTCAGGTGGGGGTCTGGCTATGGCGGGCGCTGCTAGACTGTAGGCAGATGATTAGATTATCGGTATTAGGACTATTGGGAACATAGTGTCCGCTGAGCAGTAATGGGTGGTAGGGGTGGACAAGACCCGCAGATCCGATCCGAACCGGCACAACCGTTCGGTTTTTTTTGGTCACGGGTAGGTTTAAACGGGTCTCGGTTTAAGAAATTACATAAAATGAATAAAAAGGGGTTATGTTGGGCGGGTGTGGTTTGTAAAATCAAACCCAGCGGTAACCGAACCGCCCAAAGATATTGTGAGCATTGTGTGTAAGCTAAATTCTTTCATTAATGTGATCAATCTCTCATCCCAACAACTTTCATCAATTTTTTTATTAATTTTTTTCCTTTACAGCTGTAAACCACTTACATTTAAAACTTTATGTCATTTACTTTTTAGTGTATTTTTGTTTCATTTTATTTTTCAACGTTACAGCTTTATACTTAACCCACATATTTCTTCTTCCTTTGTTCTTCTATTTCTTTTCCTTTGTTCTTCTATTTTTTTTTCTTTTGAGAAGATTGTTCTCCTATCATATATAACACTTCTTCTTCAATTTATGTATGAAACTTAAAAACACTTGTGAAGTAGAACCTTTATTCTCCATTTTTTTCTATTTATACACACATACTAATGATTATATTCAACTTACACCCACCAACTTTACTTCACAGCCTTGAAATTTGCAGATGCACCTTGTTTACTTCAAAAAATTTATCAGACTAAGTTAAGGATGTTGTTGAATCTTTTGTTTTTCTTTATTTTGTGACAACCGAATCAACCCACCCGCCGAAACCGTGCTTTGTTGAACCCATCACCCGCAAAATCCGTGAGCTCTAACAGGCGGAAATGGGTGGTAATATACAAACCGCGGTTGCTCTCGGTTGTTGTTTTTCCGGCCGAAACCGCCCTACTCGGCCCGATGTCCACCCCTAATGGGTGGTATTAGGTGAATATGACTTGATCCCTTATTTTTTTAAGGAATGAGATATTTATAGGGATTAACTTCGGATGAAAAACACAGGCTCAAATTCTAAAGCGGTTCAGGCCGATTTGGGTTTGAGCCCAAAATTCCAAAGCGTTCTTAACTTCGGATGAAAAACACAGACTCAAATTTCGACCGGTTCATTTTCAATTTTCACATGTTCGGTTAGTAAATTCGGATTTTTTTTGGATAGTTGACCCATTTGAAAATTTAAGTCTAATTTTAAAATCATTGACTTTTATTTTTATTTTTTGAGTCTGTTAGACATTAAAATCCAAAACACTGATTTTTTTATTTGTTATTAGACCATAAATATTTTATGCCCAAAACACAATCAACTTTTGTTTTTTTCTTTTAAAAACTGTTAAAAAATAATTGACTTAATTTTATAATATAAAAAAATTGAGTTATTTAGAGCAATTAATCCTTTAAACATGAACTGATATTTGTTACACTTTTAAATGAAATTGCATACTAAATTATTCAAATGCAAAATTAAAAATGAGATAAATCCTTACCTTAAAATTCTTAAATAACATAAATAAAATATTTAATAAAATATAATACAACATTACAATACCACATCCAATACAAATAATAAATTATTTCTTATGCCTAAATTCATCTATTTCTTCAGTATTTTAATTATTCAAATCCTGTAACATTAGAGTAGTCAATAATATCAAATAGAAACATAGAAACAATACTAATTTAATGCTATTTAAGTTTAAGTAGCATATTAAAATTAAAATTAATTTCAAAAGTATTATACTAAATTTATAAATAATTTCAAATAATCAATATTTTATTTAATTCCCTATCCTTAAAACTCATAAACTCAAATAAATCATCAATAAAACACATAAATAAAATAAGTTAAAACATTATAATTATCCAAAAATTTCACAATGGAACAAAACTCTTTATAATCATCTATACACATCAAAAAAACTTCTTACCAAAGAACAAAACCAAAATTTTACAGATGGAACAAAACATATTATAATTAATGGTCATGCTAACCAGTGTCGCACCGGTTAAAAATTCATAATAAAAAAAAAAATATTATATTCAGTTATTTTAATACACACAATATTCTTTAAAAAAAATTGATTATTTCTATTTTCAGTGCATTAAATATACATATATTTAAAAAAAAACATGTCTTTTTAATTTCTTAAATAATGATCAATTTACCATTTTAATTTCTTGAAGAAGACCTCTTATAACAGTAAATCTATTTGCAAACACTTACTTATCAAGTACATCTAAATGAAAAGCAAATAAGGAACATGTTTAACTAAATTATTTCTTGTATATATTTAGGTTTCTGCAAGTGGAACATTCTTAGTCTGCTTAATTACCGGAATTGCTTTCTTTTTCAAGGCAAGTCTTTACTAAAACTATTGCTTACGCCATAAGAAAAATTCAAATACTCTCGCAGTGTATCAAATTTGTATGTATCAATTCTAAATTCATCTATATGACTTCATATTGATCAGGACCAAAGCTTATTGCTTAAGTGGGTGCCAACATTAGCAGTTGGAGGCGTGTTGGTGAGTTTTCTTCCTCTTTGCTTTCCTTTTCAATTCCTTGGAATAATTGATAAAGTAACTTTACATTTCTTATGCTCGAACTCATGGTTTTTTATGTGCTTCCCTTTTCACGTGGTATGGCTGCAAGACTATAAGTCGGGTGCTTTGTATTGTGTTCTCATTCTATTCTTAGTTATTATGGTATATGTAAGTCACTGGTTTGATTTTGGACGGAACAAAAACTTATTGGTTGTGCAATACTGAACTCAACATTATCGAATTGTTTTGCACAGATGGAAATGAAAACCATGTCCACCACCCCTTGGAGAGAAAGGTGAAATGCACGTGGTAAGCTGCCATTTTGACCGTCATGCTACTTTTTCAGGGCTATGTTTTTTACTCACTTCACTTTACATATCCCAAAAACAACTTCGTTCTCTTGACTGCTTCGTTTTGCAATAGGTATCCGCTCAATTACCATTAATCTCTGCGCTTAGTAAACTAATGATACATGTACCACATTTTTTTTTTAATAAGCAAAAATATATTCCAAGAACACAAAGGGGTATCCTAACCCAATTACAAAAAAGCCCTACTTAAAAAATAGGCTTATAAAAAAATGCAAGGAACATTAACCCAATCATAATAGTTACAAGTATTTGCATTTTTATGTTTCTTTCCCAACCACCACCAAGATAAAAAAATAATTCTATGAGTTATCGTATCAATGTCCCAAAATTCCTCCTTAAACATAATATTGTTTCTTGACAACCACAGAACCCAACAAACCACCAACCACATTCCCACCGCATTTTTGACCAAAATATTTTTTTTAAATGCAACCTTCTATCCAATATCTCAGATGACTACTACTATCACCAAGGTAGATGCCCCTCATTCCCATCCAATTACACACAAAATTCCACACCAAAACAGTTTTAGAACAATGAAAAAACAGATGTTCAGCTTCTTCATCAACCTGAAAACAAAAAGGACACACTCTGTCATGAGAATTAATGACCACTCCCCGTCGAAACAGATTATCTCGAGTACGAAGCTTATTATGAATAAGCCTCCACCCGAAAACATTGACCTTCAGCGGAACCGGCGCCAACCAATTCAACTTAAAAGCAGCTGACAAATTTTCTTCTAAACCAACGACCACAGCGCGCTTCATAAGAAACAAATATGCACTTTTCACCGAAAATTCCCCATTGTCTTCAAGTGTCCACAAAACCACATCAGAGGAACCTGCCTCATCCGGAACTGGCGCAACAGCCAGTGCAGACCGCAGGTCCTGTGTGTGCTGCAGCCCCTCCGCAGGCAGCCCAACTGTATGTATATGAACATCACCATCAACATAATTGCCGCTATCAGCTATACTACATCCTTTGTTATTACCAACACACTATAAATCCGGAAAAATTTGTGCCAAAGGTTCATTTCCAACCCACCGCGACCACCAAAAGTCAGAAATTCTGCCATCATCCACTTTATATGACAACAGTCCAGTAAATGAATTGCTTCCAAAATAAGAAGAGATCGTAAAAAGGTCTCGCCACCACAAAGAGGTATTTCTGGAATATTTCAAGCTTTCACCAAGATGAAAAGAGGATACAACGTTATGATAACGAGTATTTATAATATCTCTCCATATAAAATCCTTAGGTGAAAGAATTTTCCAAATCCACTTGGACACCAACGTATAATTGAAAAGTTTTACATCTTTGATCTCTAAGCCCCCCTCCTCTTTGGATTTACAAACCAACCTCCACCGGATCCACAAAATCCACATGTATCTCCGCCCCTTGGAAGCTCAACAAAGCATACTCCTTGCTGTTCATGAGTTGGATAATCGATTTCCTGAAGGTCTTCCAAATCTTAACCCTGTAAAGGTAAAATTTTCCACCCTCCGCTGTCATAAATTATGGTATGTTCTCTACTTTTGTTATCAGAATTTAGGGGTGAGTTTTCTAGGCTCTTTAATGTTTCAGATGATATTAGACATGATTTTTATGTAAACCGTAAGGTAAAAGCTATAGCAAATTTATTGGTCTCCAGCATTATATTTCGGCAATATTTGTGCATGTTTTAATATTTTTTCCTCTTCATCAATGTTAATCTTATAATTTCTCTATCTCACTGTCTTTTAAGCAAGAATTGGTACATGCTCACAGCTGAAGTTAAGTGATCTTTAAAATAGTCACTCCATTTATTTATTATTCTTAATGAATTTTCAGGACATAGATGTACGAAGGATTGCAGAGGTGCTCTATCATTTAACTTCAATTTGTTGCCAAGATTTTGGTTTCATTATCAACTCAACCAAGTCATTCGAGTAACTCTCGAGAGGTTGATGATTTGAGAAGTCAAGTCCATGCTCTCAATGCATCATTGCAAAGACAAGAACAAGAGAAATTGGAGATGAAGCAACAATTGCAACGATAAGAAAAAGAGATGATTGAAACTAACAATAGTTAATGAATCATTTAGGATTTGTTGCATCTTCTTCTCATCCACTCCAAGCCAATAATGAAACTGATAATCCAAATGAATATGGTGTGATGAATCGGATGAAGACATTAGTGAACACATTAGTAGTGAATTTTGATCTGGATTGTTTTTTCTTGTTAACTTATCTAAAATTTGGATTGTTTTTTCTTATTAACTTGGTTAGACAAGTGATTATTAGTAGTTTGGTTGTGCCATTTTTAGTAATGTAACTCTATAAGTACTTGTTATTGACACTATAGTTATATTTAGCAACTTGGTTGCTTTAAAAATTTGAATGTGATTAGTTTCGAATTGTCTTATTCAAATTAGATTTTTATTTTTATATTTTTGTTACTTTGATATTTAATATTAATTATACTGTTTAAAAAATGAATTAAACATTATTAATAATTAAATAATAATTTGAGAATGAAATCACCTAAGAATTTACCTGCGGATTTCAAATTCGCTGTGACTTTTCTTGCGAAAACTTCAAATACTTGTGATCTTATCTGCGAATTTACCTGGGACTTAAATTTACCATCGAAGGTTTTAGCTGAGAACAGAAAATGGCAGGAAAAACCACAGGTAACACGTTTCCTGCGAAAATTTAGTCAAAATCCTTAGGTAAATCCGCAGGAAAACAGGGTATTTATAGTAGTGATTTTAAAAAACATTTCAAAATCATAGGAGGTGTCGATCCCATTTCAATAGATCCTAGGAGAAGTGAGGGGAATTTTTCCTTATAAAACCTATTTCATGTGAATGTACTTGTTTGACTTATGTTTAAATTGATTAACGAACTGATAAATTTATGAGATTAGATTCTGTTTTAATTATTTAACATGAACAAAATTTGGTTGGATATGAGGTAGAGTAGAGTAGATCGTAGACTCCTATCAATTAGTCTAATATGTTCCCACATCTACCTATAATTGCAACATCAAGTACTCTAACTCAAATTTGTTTCAATAAGGCGAGTGAGAGGTCGAATGATGCACACCTTTATAGAGGGATATATTCCTATTTATAAGTGCAGCATAGTGAAGTTTCTGGCAGGAACACCAACGGTATGAATGAAACCAAGGAATTGACTTTGGATTAATTTGGATTGCATCTTAGTCCAGTTTAGAATAGATACTAACAGTAGGAATAATTCTGTTAGTTTCTCTTGTATTGAAGAGCCTGACAGGTGCTTTCTTGAGGCAGATTTTACAGCTGAAGAAGTGAAAGCTGCCGTTCTCAGTTGCGATAACAACAAATGCCCTGGAGTAGACGCTTTTAATTTCTCTTTCATTAAAGCCTGTTGGGAAATCATTGGGGTGGACTTTACTAACTGTATTTTGGAGTTTTTCAGGACAGATTATTTGCCAAAAATGTTTGTCTCGTCGTTTATCTCGCTGGTCCCGAAGATTGATAACCCTCAAAGTTTGGAAGATTTCAGGCCTATCAGCCTTGTGAGTAGTGTTCTCAAGACTATCTCTAAGATGTTGGCTTTTAGGTTGTGCAAAGTTATTCATAAAATTATCTCCCCCTCTCAAACCGCCTTCATCCCTGGTCGCCAGATTTTCGACGGTGTCCTCTTGGCAAGTGAGATTGCAGATTACGCCAAAAGATTCAAGAAGGCCTGTCTATTCTTTAAAGTTAATTTTGCAAGGGCCTACGACTGCGTAGATTGGAGCTTCCTGGAAGAAATGCTTATAAAGTTGGGATTCAGTTTTAATTGGTTGAAGTGGATCCGTGGAACTGTTTTCAAGAGTCACTTGTCTATCCTTATTAACGGTACTCCTTCGAATGACTTCAAGGCGGGAAGAGGATTGAAACAGGGCGATCCGTTAGCTCCCTATATGTTCGCCATAGTTGCTAAGGGCCTGGCCAGTCTGGTTAGATCTTCTACGGACATCAATATGTTGGCTGCTTTCAAAGTCCATGACAGTCCTACTCCCTGTATACTTCAATTCGCAGACGATACACTGCTTATTAGAGACGGATCAGTGCGTAATATATGGGCTTTCAAATCAATCCTCCGGGCGTTTGAAGTATCCTCTGGCCTTAAGATCAACTATTCCAAGAGTTGTATTTACGGCATAGGAGTTGATTTGGATTTACTCTCAGCTGCAGATCAATTTCTGCACTACAAATCAGGAACTTTCCCTTTCAAATTCCTGGGCCTTTCGGTAGGAGGGAATCACTGTCGTTATTCATTCTAGACTCCTGTCCTAACTTGTTTGAAAAGAAGCTATCAAGCTGGAACGGTCGAAACTTGTCCATCGGGGGTAGAGTCTCCTTAATAAACTCGGTTCTTGTTAACTTGCCAATTCATCACCTGGCCTTTTTTAAGGCTCCAAAGAAGGTTGTGAAGGAAATAATAGCAATCCAACGTCGCTTTCTTTAGGCAGGAACATCTGATAAAAGATACATATCTTGGATTTCCTGGAATTCCGTTTGTAAACTGAAGGACCACGGAGGACTTGGTATAAAGCATGTTGGTCGTTTCAACAGTGCTTTACTCGCAAAATGGCTCTGGAAATTTTATAGTGGTGGAAACGAAATATGGAGACAAACTCTGGTTAACAGATACGGTAACCTGAGTATCAAATCTCATTTAACATCAGATGTTGGTAGATTGAGAAATGATTCAACGTGGATGAAGGATGTTCTTTCCATCTCAGTTCCTGATTCTTCAAATAGTTTCAGTGATTTCTTGGATTGTTCAATTGGAGATGGAGCAAATGTGTTTTTTGGCAGTCGGTTTGGATTGGCAATGAGGCATTGAAGAATCGTTTCCCTGGGTTGTACCATGTCTGCAGAAATCAGTTCAGTTCGGTTAGAGATATGGGGGAGTGGGACGGAGACCTTTGGAGATGGAGGGTGCACGATTCGTTGGACATTGATGGCCCAATTCTTATTCACGAATGGAACGTTTGCAGCCAGCTGCTGGATGAAACTACTCTCAATAAAGATGTGCAGGATGTTTGGTATTGGAATATAAATGATTCCATGGCTTTTTCGGTTAGTTCCTTCAATATTGTCCTGAATTTATCATCTGTTGATAATGGGGCTGACTTGGTAGATAAGGATTTGTTGCTGCTTTTGTGGAAAACGGTTATTCCGGCGAATATCAAAATTTTTGGGTGGAGAATGGCTCTAGATAGGCTGCCTACTAGAGCTAACTTGATTATTAGACGATTAATCGATAACGAACACGACATGGTATGTATGTTCTGTTTTCATCACTTAGAAGATTCGAGCCACCTCTTCTTCTCCTGCTGTAAATCCACTTTGGTTTAGAGCAAGATTTGCGAGTGGGTGGACATAGGCAGCATTTCGGAATCGAGTTGCAACCTTCATGCGAAGGCGTGGAATACGAGTCTTAAAGGTCGTAATTGTAACGCCCCGATTCGTTTAACTCTATTTATTTATTTCATTTATTTGAATTTTGTGAAATGTGTGAATTTATGGTATTATACCTGCTAATTGGTTAATTTCTCAGATAGATAAAATAGTTGTATTAAATTATTATTTCTTTTCAACTTTTATTTCCGAAATATATTTCATCGGTATGTTTATGTTTTATCGCATTTTGAGAGCGTTTGAGAGATATTTGAGCGTAAGGGCAAAATGGTCATTTTGGGTAGTTAGATATTTTGTTATAAATAGAAAGTGGAAAGAAAAAGAGAGAAAAGAAAATAGAGAGAAAGAAAAGAGAAGATAGAAAGGAAGAGGAAAGAAAAGAGGAGAAAGAGAAGAAAATCGAAGATTCTCCGTTTCAAGCGCGATTAATCGGGTAAGGGTGAGAAGTTTCAATTATATCTTGCTTGTGTATGTATATGTGTTGTTTGTTGTGATTGTTTTGGTTGTTTCTCGACTTTTTCTTATCGATTAAAATTAGGAGTAGTTGATAGAAATCGATGTTTTCACGGATGAAATTCGATATAAACCGCGTAGAATACTCGTTGATTATGTCTAAACATGTTTTGGTTGTTCTGGTATGAATTAGAAGGGTTTGGGTGATAAAAATGATGTATTTTGGTCCCATATGACCTAGGTTGACGCTGCTGCGATTTCTGGGTTTCGCGGGTTCGCCTAGCGAACCCCAGCGAAGGAACTGGCGAATGTTCGCTAGAAGGTTCGCCTAGCGAACTTTATGTCTGTTTTCCACTGCCTTGGTTCGCTAGGGTTCGCCTAGCGAATACTGGAGCGAACATGATATTTTCCAATTTTGTTTTCGCCGTAATTTTCAAACCGTAAGTCCGTTTTGGTCGCCGTTTGAAGCATTGGAAAGCTAATGAAAAGCTCTTTCTATTAAAAATGGTTTGGAGGGCAGTAGATGAATTATTTAGGTCGTGGTTTTGGAAAAGTGTTGGGTTGTCGGGTTTTTATCGCGTACAATGTGTGCGATTGATGTCTTAGCATAATATATGCTTGTGACATGTAACATATAGCTTGTAGACCGTTATATGATGTGAATATACATGATGAAATGTTGCGATGATAGTTTGTGGCCTTGTGGCAAATATGTACATTGTTTTGGATTAGACTTCGAGGCGTGATTAATGATGTTGTTGTGTGGTAAAAATACTTTGTTTGATTGAATATCAATGTATGTTGTTATGATGTGTCGTGGGTAGCCTTTGTGGTGTGAATCCCTTGTGGAAGTAATTGTGATTTGTATGATTGTTGTGGTAGGTGATGAAATGCATTGTTTGAATTGGTTTCAATGCATGAATATGATGATGTGTATATTGGTTGTGTAACATACAATGTGGCATTGATATTAATGTGTATGCCTTGTATGATGTTGAGTAATGATAGTGCATGTGATGACATGTTGTGATGATAAAGTGTGGCCGAAAGGCAAAGGAATGTGATATGTTGTAATTGGTTTTATATGCATGTTTATGATTACATGTATGTATGAAAATGAATTGCTTACATGAAGTTCAATGTATGCTAATTGGTGGCCGTATGGCAAGAAAATGCATTGTTGGATTGATTTCTAATGCATGAATAAAGTTGGTGAAATAATTCATATTGATGAATTGTATGTGATTGTAAGAGATGAATGCATGACAATGTTTGTATACATGTATGCATTTCAAGAATGCCTTGTGTCATTATCATGTGTAGCATAATGATGTGCATTCTTGTGCTGAGGGATTCTAATGAGAATCCGCTATAACATCGTGAGCCTCTCTCGGTGGGGGTGTGAGCGACGGTTATGGACGATTGTGAGCCTCTCTTGGTGGAGGTGTGAGCAATCGGGTTGTGAGCCTCTCTTGGTGGAGGTGTGAGCAACCGGGTCGTGAGCCTCTCTCGGTGGAGGTGTGAGCGATCCATAAACACTCTGAGCCTCTCTTGGTGGAGGTGTGAGCGGTGGGTGAACATCGTAGGCCCGACGGGGTGTTACTTTGGTAACGAGCGATGGTTCCAGCAGAAGTTCCTGAGTGAACTTGAGATGATTGAGTCGGTACCGCATTGCATTTGCATAGAGTCGTGAGTCGGTCTCTATGATTTGCGTTTATCATCTCTATATTTGTGCATTGGTGAATAAACATAAAATATGTATGTTTATGTGGAGTGATAAGAATTGTGGAAGTGGGCATGATGAATATGCTTGGTTTTGTACAGATATACATTGCGATGTATATGAGTGAGTTGTGATGAATTGTGGTGAGAATTGTGAATGGATGCGTTATGTGTGGAAAAATCATGATTTGATTTATTATGTGTGGTATGTTGTATTTGTGGTATGCTATATGTGTTAGTATATGTGATGGTATGGGTGAGATGATTTATACATGTGTTTGAATGTGTGTTTGCATATTATTATACAATCTTGATTTAGTTGTTATTTCTCACCCTTCTGCTGTTTTATAATGCTCTATGAGGCATTGCAGATTAGAGTTGCTGGAGGTCTTTTGTGGAGACTAGCCCTCCGTTCTGTTGTCGGTCTTGGTGTCTGCTCTGATACGTAGCACGGGAGTCGGGGAAACGATTATGTTATTTATGTATATAATTGTTGAATATATTTGGTATTACCTTTTTATGGAAAAGTTTCCCAATTGAGGGTATTCTATTTTATGCTATGTATCAAACTTATGAGCAGGGATGATATTTTGTTTATTTAAATGTGACATCCTTGTTTCTGTCGGAAAAATAACTTTTTAGTTACTCTGATTTTATTTATGTATTATTTATTCGCGATGGGAATTGGGGTGTTACATTAGTGGTATCAGAGCAGGTCGGTCCGTCCGGCCAAGTTGTTGAGTCAGTTGGTGTGACAGTTGAATACTGTCATTGTTGTTTATCCCTTAGTACGTGATATGTGTGGGAAACACTGTCAGTGCTTTCTGGTTTTTCTAATCCTTTGTCTTCAGGATTGAGAATGAGATAAGTGGGGGAGAAGCTGGTACTTCTCCAAGTTGTTTCAGTTGTGGAGCGTTGGCTCAGTGTGCCGTTGGTTGCAAGAGTGTAAGTGTTGTTTGAACAGTGTTGTTCCCGGTTCTGGAGGGAATGCGGAGGTAAGGTTTATGTCAACTAAGGATTGGTGCCTTAGGTAGTTTTGAGCATAAGATACAAGAAATGCTATTATAGTTTGGTGAAGACGGTTTATGCCCCATCATGATTATCGGCTGTCTATTGACAAATTGAGGAACTGATCACCCTTAATCTCTTGTTGATAGTAGACGGGAATTATGTTGGATGGAATAGACGGGTTTTTCCAGCTTGGATGGTGTGTGCCATGAATTATTTGGAATTGAGAAAATGATTACGGATTGCTTTGATGAGTTGATGAAGACTCTTATACTGGAAGATGAGACGGATTAGAGGTTTTTTTGGTATGTTGGTCAAGTTGGGAAGTCAGTGGGAGAGAACGATTGGGTATTGTTAAAGGTTGTTCTCAGAGAGTAGAGTGTGAACTCAAATTGGACGAAGGTAAGGATTTGAGGTTTAATCTGCTAAGTAAGTAAAATAACTTTTAGGACATGAAACTAAGATGTTGTTATGTTTGTGACAATAGTTTTCTAGGAATTAGCATAAAGGACACAGTGATGAGCTATCGGTTGTGCGTAATTTTTAGATGTATTCCCGGATGGAATATTGGATGTTAGTATTAGAAGTACCTGGACTGATAGAGCAGTTAGAAGATTTACTGGAAAGGAGAATTGTGAGGCCAAGTGTGTCGTCTTGGGGAGCCCCGGTATGGGTAGTAACAAAATGGAGAGATGATTGGATGGAATAACAAGCATTATGATGGTATTGGTATTGAGACTATGGAAAGCAAAACTTAAAGTTCTGGAGAGGTTTGGAGTCTTTGGAATTATAAAGCGTTAATGGAAATTTTGAGAAAACCTTAAGTGTGAATGTACTATTTGAGAGTTCTTTTGGGATGGTTGTTGCTACACGTGGGGATTTATGGAATTTGGACTGTTAAGAGGAGAAATTGCGTATGGATTACTAACAGTTGATTGAGGTAACGATTGAGAATAAGTGTCCACTTTCATGAATAGATAACTGGAATGGTTTGGTTGAGTTTGAGTGAAATCGCAATTGGATGGAATGTTGGATAAGAGTGGTGAATGGTGTGAGTTGAGGCTTTGATTGATTTAATGTGAATGGTTATGTTTGTTATCGTCGGTATAGGCTGTTATTTACTCGATTAAGCTTGTATGTGAGTCTGGACAAGTTTGAATGAGGTTTGGTTTGTTTGGGCATTCCAACGTGCAGTGATGTTGTTCGGTGATAGTAAGGCGTCTGTAATATTTATGGAGTAGAGGAATCGTATCTTCCATATTTATGTAGATAAGTTCGTAATGGCTTTGATTGAGGATATTCAGATCTGTTATAAACTCAGAGGAAGAACAGGTAGAGTGTTTGGGATTTGAATTACAAGTGTCAAAAAGAGACGAAGTTTTATGCTGAGTTATTCGAGTGAGAATTTGGGTTGAAAAAGGTTAGTTTATTGGATATGTTATTTCAGATGAGAGTATGATTGTGGATCCATCGGAAGTAGATGCAGTTCTACATTGAGAGGTATTATTTTAAGGGTTTTAGGTTCAAGGTGTTTGGATGGAGGAATGGACGGTTTTGGATGAGTAACAAGACTGTTGTAATTCTGAGCTTTCGTGGGTTCGCCTAGCGAACCAATCAGCGAAGGGTAGCGAATGTTCGCTACGGGTATTCGCCTAGAGAAGGCATCAGCGAAGGTTCGCTGAGTTGTTCGTCTAGCGAACTTTGGGTGTTTTTGGCTCTGTTTGGTTCTGACTTGGTTCGCCAAGGGGTTCGCGGAGCGAACGGCATGGCGAGGGTTCGCTAGAAGGTTCGCCTAGCGAACATGGCAGGTTGTCCCATTTTGTTTCCTTTATAACTTTTGATTGGTGACTCGGATTGAGGCACGGTCGGATGATTGGAATTCCTGATTAGTTATGACTTGGCTCGAATTCTCCTATTGGTAAAGTTTATGTCGTGCGTGATGAGTTAATTCGAAAGTTTTACTTATGTCTGCTTTGATGGTTAAAAAGTGGGAACTTTTGGGAGGATTTAGAGATTTGGGTTGGTGTGTGAATTGACGTCTGATAGTGTGCGGTTGGGTATATTAACAGTGAACAGTGATTTTTGCTGAAAATGAGAAAGAGTTAGACTTTGGACGTGAAATTGGTAATTTTGATGGTTACGAGTAATCAGAGTGCGCAGCGGATGCGTGGTGTGGCACAATTTGTAATTGCGAGTGGGACTTGTAAGAGGTCATAGGTTGAACATTGGGAACATTTAGGAGTGAAGAGACCATTGGATGTTTTAGAATGGAAGTGTTAGGTGAAAGGTTAAAATGTTATCCATGGGCTACTATGTAGATGGATGTTTGGTTGCATGTTCGATTGGTGAATCGTAGCATTGCTGTTGGTGTTCTGGTTTTGTTGATGTTGTTGAGACCTTGTGGTGTCGTGGAATTTTATGTTCTTGTTGTGTTTCGGTTCTAGAGTGAACCTGTGTGTTGGTATCTTGGTTTTCTTTGAGTTGTGAGTTGGTGATCAAGTGCATTGTATGGGCATTGCATTTGGTCGTTGTGGTTGTTGCCGTTGTCATGGCGTTGTTGTAGTCGTTGTTAGCGAGGTGATTTGTCAGTTGTGTTATTCGTGGTGTGCCTTTTGTTGGCATGTTGGTTTGTGGGTCGGATGCGAGAGTCGTGTCCGGAGTTGTTTGTCTCAGTATATTTTCGAGGACGAAAATGTCTAAGTGGGGGAGAATTGTAACGCCCCGATTCGTTTAACTCTATTTATTTATTTCATTTATTTGAATTTTGTGAAATGTGTGAATTTATGGTATTATACCTGCTAATTGGTTAATTTCTCAGATAGATAAAATAGTTGTATTAAATTATTATTTCTTTTCAACTTTTATTTCCGAAATATATTTCATCGGTATGTTTATGTTTGATCGCATTTTGAGAGCGTTTGAGAGATATTTGAGCGTAAGGGCAAAATGGTCATTTTGGGTAGTTAGATATTTTGTTATAAATAGAAAGTGGAAAGAAAAAGAGAGAAAAGAAAATAGAGAGAAAGAAAAGAGAAGATAGAAAGGAAGAGGAAAGAAAAGAGGAGAAAGAGAAGAAAATCGAAGATTCTCCGTTTCAAGCGCGATTAATCGGGTAAGGGTGAGAAGTTTCAATTATATCTTGCTTGTGTATGTATATGTGTTGTTTGTTGTGATTGTTTTGGTTGTTTCTCGACTTTTTCTTATCGATTAAAATTAGGAGTAGTTGATAGAAATCGATGTTTTCACGGATGAAATTCGATATAAACCGCGTAGAATACTCGTTGATTATGTCTAAACATGTTTTGGTTGTTCTGGTATGAATTAGAAGGGTTTGGGTGATAAAAATGATGTATTTTGGTCCCATATGACCTAGGTTGACGCTGCTGCGATTTCTGGGTTTCGCGGGTTCGCCTAGCGAACCCCAGCGAAGGAACTGGCGAATGTTCGCTAGAAGGTTCGCCTAGCGAACTTTATGTCTGTTTTCCACTGCCTTGGTTCGCTAGGGTTCGCCTAGCGAATACTGGAGCGAACATGATATTTTCCAATTTTGTTTTCGCCGTAATTTTCAAACCGTAAGTCCGTTTTGGTCGCCGTTTGAAGCATTGGAAAGCTAATGAAAAGCTCTTTCTATTAAAAATGGTTTGGAGGGCAGTAGATGAATTATTTAGGTCGTGGTTTTGGAAAAGTGTTGGGTTGTCGGGTTTTTATCGCGTACAATGTGTGCGATTGATGTCTTAGCATAATATATGCTTGTGACATGTAACATGTAGCTTGTAGACCGTTATATGATGTGAATATACATGATGAAATGTTGTGATGATAGTTTGTGGCCTTGTGGCAAATATGTGCATTGTTTTGGATTAGACTTCGAGGCGTGATTAATGATGTTGTTGTGTGGTAAAAATACTTTGTTTGATTGAATATCAATGTATGTTGTTATGATGTGTCGTGGGTAGCCTTTGTGGTGTGAATCCCTTGTGGAAGTCATTGTGATTTGTATGATTGTTGTGGTAGGTGATGAAATGCATTGTTTGAATTGTTTTCAATGCATGAATATGATGATGTGTATATTGGTTGTGTAACATACAATGTGGCATTGATATTAATGTGTATGCCTTGTATGATGTTGAGTAATGATAGTGCATGTGATGACATGTTGTGATGATAAAGTGTGGCCGAAAGGCAAAGGAATGTGATATGTTGTAATTGGTTTTATATGCATGTTTATGATTACATGTATGTATGAAAATGAATTGCTTACGTGAAGTTCAATGTATGCTAATTGGTGGCCGTATGGCAAGAAAATGCATTGTTGGATTGATTTCTAATGCATGAATAAAGTTGGTGAAATAATTCATATTGATGAATTGTATGTGATTGTAAGAGATGAATGCATGACAATGTTTGTATACATGTATGCATTTCAAGAATGCCTTGTGTCATTATCATGTGTAGCATAATGATGTGCATTCTTGTGCTGAGGGATTCTAATGAGAATCCGCTATAACATCGTGAGCCTCTCTCGGTGGAGGTGTGAGCGACGGTTATGGACGATTGTGAGCCTCTCTTGGTGGAGGTGTGAGCAATCGGGTTGTGAGCCTCTCTTGGTGGAGGTGTGAGCAATCGTGTTGTGAGCCTCTCTTGGTGGAGGTGTGAGCAACCGGGTCGTGAGCCTCTCTCGGTGGAGGTGTGAGCGATCCATAAACACTGTGAGCCTCTCTTGGTGGAGGTGTGAGCGGTGGGTGAACATCGTAGGCCCGACGGGGTGTTACTTTGGTAACGAGCGATGGTTCCAGCAGAAGTTCCTGAGTGAACTTGAGATGATTGAGTCGGTACCCGCATTGCATTTGCATAGAGTCGTGAGTCGGTCTCTATGATTTGCGTTTATCATCTCTATATTTGTGCATTGGTGAATAAACATAAAATATGTATGTTTATGTGGAGTGATAAGAATTGTGGAAGTGGGCATGATGAATATGCTTGGTTTTGTGCAGATATACATTGCGATGTATATGAGTGAGTTGTGATGAATTGTGGTGAGAATTGTGAATGGATGCGTTATGTGTGGAAAAATCATGATTTGATTTATTATGTGTGGTATGTTGTATTTGTGGTATGCTATATGTGTTAGTATATGTGATGGTATGGGTGAGATGATTTATACATGTGTTTGAATGTGTGTTTGCATATTATTATACAATCTTGATTTAGTTGTTATTTCTCACTCTTCTGCTGTTTTATAATGCTCTATGAGGCATTGCAGATTAGAGTTGCTGGAGGTCTTTTGTGGAGACTAGCCCTCCGTTCTGTTGTCGGTCTTGGTGTCTGCTCTGATACGTAGCACGGGAGTCGGGGAAACGATTATGTTATTTATGTATATAATTGTTGAATATATTTGGTATTACCTTTTTATGGAAAAGTTTCCCAATTGAGGGTATTCTATTTTATGCTATGTATCAAACTTATGAGTAGGGATGATATTTTGTTTATTTAAATGTGACATCCTTGTTTCTGTCGGAAAAATAACTTTTTAGTTACTCTGATTTTATTTATGTATTATTTATTCGCGATGGGAATTGGGGTGTTACAGTAGTGCTACGGGAAAGATAAGTTCGATATGGTTTATAACTTGCTGGATTATTTGGATGACTAGAAATAATATCTTGTTCAATGATTATGTGTTTAACGCTAATGACATTGTAAACGAGATTTAAGTATCCTCGTGGAATTGGTTGATCCTAGGTAGAAAAGATAGTAAAAATTATAGATTATATGAGTGGTATAAATTCCCGTTAGACTTTTTGTAATCGTTTAGTTCACTTGTTGGTTGTAGTTTGTTGGTTAGAGATTTCCTTAATCTCCTATTAATGAAAATGCTTATAAAAAAACATTTGTTAATGAAAAAACAACCCTTAAAAGGAACAAGAGAGTAAGGTGTGATGTGATTATTAAATGTGGGAAAACAGAAGGTTAATCATAATTAGTGAATGTTCTATAGTTATTATTATTTCTGCAATACCTTCATCAAAATATTAAATTTAGAATGTGGGATGAGAAGAGATACTCCCTCCGTCCCAAATTATAAGACGTTTTGGGCTTTTCACACAAATTAAGAAACTTAATTATTACTTTATGGGAAAGACAAATTATGTATAACTTTACATTAATGCCCCACATAATTATATAGGAGAGAGAAATTAAAAGAGTTGAAAGAATAAATAATAATAAAAATTTGAGGGTATATTGGGGAAGATGTCATTTATATTGCATTGGGAATGTAAGGTGACTTATAATTTGGGACAAATTTTTTTAGCAAAGTGACTTATAATTTGGGACGGAGGGAGTAACCGGAATAATATGAAGTGAATTGAAACAAAGTGGTTTGAGAAATATAAGAGTCATTCTTTCCAATACATTATTAAAGTGAGACAATTAAACATACGGTCTGGATAAGAGTAAATAAAAGCAGCAATACATCAGCTACAGTTCATGCTATTTTCCAAGGAGTATTGAAGTATTCATGCACAAATATAGCCTTATACTTATTTCTAGGGTTTTCGTAGAAAACATTTAACCTTTTACACACAGACTTATATTTTGAATTCAGTTGAGGTACTATTATATCTTTGCGATGATTGTTAACCATTGTAGCCACTTCATTAGCTGTTAATGGTGCAGTAGTGAAACGATTGAAGCATGATTCACCATTGCAGATAAAGCTAGCATTGAAGAAGAAAAGGCTAGAGAAGAATTGAATTTATTTTCATTGATTGTGAAAAGTAAGATACAAGAAGTATTATATACAATGGTTAATAGCTAACAGAAAAATATCTAACAAACTCATGTTACACGTGTATGGCTAGGATAGATAGATATCATTTAACATCCCCCTTCAAGTTGGACTATGTATGCTAATAAGTCCTAACTTGAACAAAATGGAAGATAAAGATGGAGAATGGAGAGGCTTAGTAAAGACATCAGCTAATTGTGAGGTAGTAGGTACAGGAAGAAGATGAATTAACTTTGACTGTAACGTTTCTCTAATCACGTGACAATCAAGCTCGATGTGTTTACTTCATTCATGGAAAGTCGGATTATGAGCAAGATAGATTGCAGATTTGCTATCACCGAAAACAGATGTAGGTTGTGAAAAATTGACTTGAGGATCTTGAAAAAGATAGTGTAACCATTGTATTTCACAAGTTAAGGAAGCCAGAGCACGGTATTCGGCCTCTGTGGATGATCGAGACACAGTTGGTTGTTTCTTGGATTTCCAACATAACAAGGAAGAACCAAGAATCACACAATAACCTATAACGGGTCTTCTTGTATCAAGACAACGAGCCCAATCAGAATCTGAAAAAGCAGAAAGCTTGAGATCACTTGAGGCTGAAAACAACAATCCTTTGGCAGGGACAGCTTTGAGGTAGCGCAAGATTCTTGTGGCAGCTTGATAATGTGGGAGTAAAGGCTTTGAGATGTATTGACTGAGATGCTGAACATCATATGTAATGTCTGGCCTGGAGTGTGTCAAGTAAATAAGTTGACCAATTAGTCTCCTGAAACTAGTAGGATCCTGTAAAGGTTCACCATCAGTAGCAGAGAGTTTGACTGAAGGATCAAAAGGCACTGCAGAAGGTTTAGATGCAAGCAAGCCACTATCCTCCAACAAATCCAAAGTGTATTTCCTCTGATTAAAAAAGATACCTGCAGTGGACCTAGCTATCTCAAAACCAAGAAAATATCTCAGTTTTCCCAAATCCTTTATTCTAAATGTGTGATTCAAAAGTTGTTTTACAGACTGTATCTCAGACAAAGAATCTCCTGCTAGAACAATGTCATCAACATATACTAACAAGGCAGTGAAAGAATGAGGAATAGTCTTAACATATAAAGAGTAGTCAGCTTTGGATTGTGAATATCCAATAGAAATCAGAAAGGAAGAAAGTTTAGAATACCATTGACGACTTGCTTGCTTCAAGCCATATAAAGACTTATGAAGTCTGCAAACTTGAGAAGACGAAGAGGTGACTAAACCAGGAGGTGTTTGCATATAAACTTCTTCATTTAAATCTTCATGAAGAAAAGCATTATTGATGTCAAGCTGTTCTAAGTGCCAACCTTTGATAGCTGCAATAGATAGTAAGACTCTAACTGTTGTGATCTTAGCAACAAGAGAGAAGGTGTCAAAATAATCAATGCCCTCCATTTGAGTATACCTCTTTGCCACCAACCTAGCCTTATACCTCTCAATAGAACCATCTGCCTTGTATTTGATTTTGTAAACCCACCTACATCCTATATGCTTCTTACCATGAGGAAATTTAACAACATCCCAAGTGTGATTCTCAGCAAGAGCAAGTAATTCATCATTCATGGCCTTCTTTCAACAGTTAAATTGAATAGCTTGGTTGAATGTTTTTGGTTCAGTGTTGGATGAAATGGCACAACAAAAATGTTTATAGGAATGATGACAGTTATCATATGAAAGAACATCAGATAAAGGATAAACAATGTTTTTGTTATGTGAATGCAATGAATGAGACTCATATATAGCAGAATAACAATGATAATCTGCTAGATAAGAGGGAGGATGTGAAGTTCTAGTAGAATGCCTCAAAGATTGAGAATTATTATTAGGTTTAATGTTTTGAGTACAGACAGGATTGATGTTAAATTCTATCCTAGAAGCTATAGCAGATGGGTGAGATATTGTGGCATGAGGTAAAGAAACATTGGGAGAAGAGGTCAAGGAGAGGTTAGGTTCTATAAAGTTGGAAATGACAGGTTGGCTAGTACTGGCATTATCAGTAGTATTTGGGGGCCAGTAGTAGCAGGTGGGGAGATGTTGAGGGAGCTGACAGGTACACTAGTTGAGTCATGAGTATTATCTGAAGGATATTGTAAAGTAAGGTTATTTGTGGGAGATTCAGGATGGTCACAATGTAAAGGTGAGGTAATAGTTTCTTGAAATGAATCAGTATTATCACTGTCATGGGAAGAAGTAAAAATATCATTTGTGGAAGGATTAGACAGGTCAGTAGTAGTAGCAGACCTAGGTAAATTAGGAATATCATCAAGAAAGGTATGTGTTTGGGGTGTGGATTGTATTTGAGGTTGGTTTGAAAGTTTGGTCTGGTTGGGTTTGAAGGGAAAGTTTTCTTCATAGAAAATAACATTTCTAGAAATGAAAATGTTATGATTATGTAGGTCATACAATATATAGCCTTTTGTGCCATCTTTGTATCCAAGAAAAATACATTTCCTGGCCCTAGGTGAGAACTTTGTTCTGTGAGCTTGTATAGTTGTGGCAAAACACAAACATCCAAACACTTTTAAGTGAATCAATGAAGGAGGTTGTGAAAACAACAGTTCATAAGGACATTTTGAGTTTAATAAAGGTGATGGTAATCTGTTAATCAAGTGAATAGCATGTTGGACACAAAAGTTCCACATGGAAAGAGGTGTGTTGGATTGATAATGTAAAGTCCTAGCAACATTAAGTATGTGTTGATGTTTTCTTTCAACCACCCCATTTTGTTGGGGGGGTTCAACACAAGACTTGTGATGAGTGATACCTTTGGATAAAAAGAAATTGGATAATGTAAGGAACTCACTACCATTATCAGTTCTAAGGCACTTTAAGGATCTTTCAAACTGATTTTCAATATATGCCACAAACTATATGATACTATTTTTAACTAGGTCTTTAGTCTTAAGAAAAATAACCCAAGTAAACCTACTATAATCATCAACTAATGTCAAAAAATATTTGTGTCCTAGAAAGGAAATAGTGGAAAGGGACCCCAAACTTCAGCATGTAATAGTTCAAAGGGACTTTTTGAATTTGTATTACTATGAGCAAAAGGTAACTTCTTTTGCTTGCCAAAATGACAAGACTCACAAGGATTGTTATTGTTTGTATAAGGAATAAAAGGAAACATTTTTGCAACAACCTTTAAACCACTATTAGAAATGTGTCCTAATCTAGAGTGCCAAATATTACAAGTATTGGTGACATTTTAGCTATAGGCAGAATTTTGAGGTGTGGCATCAAGAACATATAATCCTCTTTGCAACTTAGCTGTACCAATCATTGTCTTGGAAAACTTTTGCAGGATTTGACAAGTATCATTATTAAAATGCACAGAACAATTGTTGTTACTAACAAGCTTAGCAATAGAAATGAGATTAACATGGAATTTTGGAATATAAAGGACATTATGCAGTAGCAGGGATGCTCATATGAGAACACTACCAGACATAGATGCAATGAGATATGAACCATCAGGAAGATTAACATGGACAGGTATGATATTATGACATGTGATGAATGCAGATTTGTCAA
Source organism: Lathyrus tuberosus (assembly GCA_022829125.1). Lineage (NCBI taxonomy): Eukaryota > Viridiplantae > Streptophyta > Magnoliopsida > Fabales > Fabaceae > Lathyrus > Lathyrus tuberosus. Next base: position 6,616,432 of record JALAZF010000229.1, read on the forward strand.
AGGCAATGTGATCTGTTGCACCTGTATCCAAGATCCATAGGTGAGAATTCTTACCATTGTGAGTGTTTGAGTGTGAGTTCATAGCAAAAGGAGAGGTTGAAATGGAATTGGCTTGAGCATTCAATTTTGACTGTTGAAGGATTTCCATGATGTTGTTATACTGCTCCTGTGTGAACCCAAATGAAGGTGTAGCTGGACTTGAGGTAGAGGCATCAGAGACAGTCTGAACTATAGCAGCGGATTGTGAGTTCTGATTACCAGCACTTGGTGATCTGTCTTTGCCTTTGAAGCCTGGAGGAAAGCCATGTTTCTTGAAACAAGTCTCAATAGTATGATTTGTCCGTCCACAATGTGTGCAAACTCTATTGTGACCTCTTGCACCAGATTGAGATTGTGACTTTCCTTTGGAAGAATTTGTTCTACCAGTGTTACTACCTGCATAGGCTTGAACTTGAAAGGCAACTGCTTCATCACTAATAGCATCTGTAGCAGACACTGAAGAAGTAGAACTATGCATTTTCCGTTCTTGTTGGATGACAAGAGAAAAAACCTTATCAAGATCAGGTAAGGGATGCATCATCATAATTTGTGACTTAGATGACTAAATTTTTCATTCAGCCCTTTTAAGAACCTGATAACACGATCTTGGTCTCTATAATTGTGAATGGCAACTATGGCACCACATGAACAAGGGATAGCGCAAGAACACGCAAGAACGGGACGATAATTGTCTAATTCATCCCATAGAATTTTCAACTGTGTAAAAAATTGGAAACATCCAAATTACCTTGTTTAAGCTTGTATAAATCTTCCTGAATATCTGATATGCGAAACAAATCACTGTGAGAGAAACGAGTTTGTAGATTCTTCCACACACCAGCTGCGGTATCGATCCATAACACGGATTTCGCAATTGATTCTGAAATCGACCGGTGAAGCCATGAAAGCACCATAGTATTTCATCTAATCCATGGAGAATATAAGGGATCTGCAACTGGGGGTTTTGTGAGAGTTCCATCTACAAATTTTTCCTTGTTCTTGGATGTGAGAGCAATGTGCATCGAGCGGGACCAAGCATGATAATTCTTATCATCAAGCAATGGAGTTACAAGATTCAGTGCTGGATTTTCATTGGGATGTAGGTAGTAAGGGTTTGTAGAATTGGTGGAAAAGTCATGGTAGATCTGGTATGCCATTGAAGCACAATCAAGAACAAGAAAGGGAAAAAAATCGCAACAGATGGAAGGAAAAGAATCGCAGAATGAAGCCGAGAGAGAAAAAAAATCTGCGAAGGAAAGAAGGAGATGATGCACAACAATGGCTACCAGAGCTTGGATAGCTCTGATACCATGTTAATGGTGCAGTAGTGAAACGATTGAAGCATGATTCACCATTGCAGATAAAGCTAGCATTGAAGAAGAAAAGGCTAGAGAAGAATTGAATTTATTTTCATTGATTGTGAAAAGTAAGATACAAGAAGTATCATATACAATGGTTAATAGCTAACAGAAAAATATCTAACAAACTCATGTTACACGTGTATGGCTAGGATAGATAGATATCATTTAACATTAGCACCACCGGTCCGATTCACACTAATTTTCTTATCAACCAAGATGCTCACATCTTTTTCTGTGTTAATAAGAAAATCTAAGATACTTGAGTAGTGAGAAATGTAACGTGAATTTAGATCTGAAATGTGACATTCTTCAAATGCTAACATATTCCTCAGGTACATCTCTGTTCCATCATAGACATGAAAACATGGCATTTTGAACACACCCTTATCATCAAAATTCAACTCAAGTAAGCATTTACTTTCACCTACTTCAAATACTAATCCCGCTTCTGATAATTGACTCGCACTGTATACAGAATCAATTTCATCTCCCGTTTCTGCTGGTTCAAAATCAAATGATGACGGCAGCAAAAATGTTCTTAACAGATCTGTGAAGTGTTTTGGACAGTCTACTCTTTCACTATTTATATTTTGTAGGTTGAATTGTTGAAAATAGCGTATAGTAATAGTAAGAAATGAAAGAGATCCACAGATTAGACCTGCTGGTTTGTATATATCTTCAAGAACAAAAAAGGTAGCTGATTTTCAAGGAGTATTAAGTCACGTGTGATGTCTGCAAGTAACCACTCCCTAAGAAATATAGGGTCATTATCCATTCATTTTCCGTATTCATAAAACCTAAGAAAATATTCAATTATGAAGCATGCATCAATGACAATGATTTTTACGAAATCATTGCTGTTGAAACTAAAAACCTCTGCATAACAACTTCTGATTCTATTCTCTCACTCTTGAATTTTGAAAACAAAATTTTCCAAAGATAGCTTTGTTCTATTTAGAAATCCTTTAAGATATTTGAGTTTGAATTGTTCCATTTGGTGCAAAATGTTGTCACTATTTGAACCATATGGACGGTGAAAAGGACCAATGGAAATAATTCTTGGTGTATAAGCTTGTGGAAATAATTCTTGGAACCATATTTGTTCATGGAATCCTGACATTTCTGAAAGAACCACTACTTTAAGCATTTCATTCAGTTCACCCACACAACCATTTGGTTTTGTCTTCATTTTCCTAAAAAACACTTCTAAATTATTTTAGATAGTCTTACAAATACTTATGTCATCAAATAAACTCAAAAATTAAATCTAAATTATCAATTATCCATATATAGAATTGAAAGAAACAAGAAAAATGATAAGAAGAAACAAATAACCTAAACGTTGAAATAGTGAAGTAATAATCTTGAGTAGTTTTGATTAACTTGGAGCAGATCTCTATTCCACTCAGTATTGCGTTTTGAATTTGTAACATGTGGCTAAGAATTAACCAATCAATAAATTGGATAGATAAGTTCAGTCAAGTCAATCCTGCATGAAGTTAATGCAAATCCAGTCTCCAATAGCTGGTATGTCCTACAGTAATAATTTTCATTTCGTCCTTATTTAACAACTCTAGTTTTTTATTTCTTTAGAATATGACATTAGTTTTAATACCTTATCATAATAAAAAGTTCATATTCTTTGTAAGTCAAATTATTTATATTTATATATGTGAGTAAAAAATAGAATTTTTTATCCAAATAACCCGGTATTTTAAAAAAATTTCCAAAATACCCCAGTTTTTAAAATTATTCACAAAATACCCCACTTAGGGTTTGGGATTACACAAGGGCGTCATAATAATTGATGACCCTTCTTTAAGTGTAAAAGGCTGTCGCCAATTGAATTGGAGACACTTCATGAAGTCTCCAATTGAATTGGCGACATGTTTCAAGTATATAGCACTGTCGCCAATTAATGTGGAGACAGGGTGTACTTTAAAATTTTTTTGCCACAATGAAATAAAATTATCATTAATTTAATAAAATATTACATTAATTAATGTTGGCGGCCGGGTGGATAAAATCGGCCACCGGTTCCACATCCCCTAGGCACCCTCACTCGTTGCACTCGTCCCCCTCGTTCCCCTAGTTGTTGATTCACGCCCGGTGTTTGAGGAGTTGAGGTCTCAGGAACATTACCAGATGGTTCCCTATGGATTTCTTGCATTTCCATGAAGTCTTGCGTGCTGAAAGTGAGCGCGCGACCCATGCAAGAGTAGTTTGGATGTGATGAAGGGGTCATTGGTGTGCGGCCTGGACGATTGAAGGGGGGCATTGGTGTGAAGGATTCGTTGGTGAAAGGTTGAAATGGTAGTGGTGTTTGAAAGCCATAAGGTTGTTGAGATGGTTGATTGTGTTGGCTAGGGTATGATGTTTGGGCGTTATGGCTATGGAAAGATGTTTGCCCAATTTGACTATGGTATGATGTACCCTCATTTTGGCTGTATCTCGGTGTTGTGTTGGGGGCATAGCCATATTGGGTTTCTTGATATTAATCATTTTGTTGAAGATGGTATGGGGGACGCTCTTGGTATTTTGGTTGGGTGTTTGGCAAGTTTGGATGGTTAATGGGTTGGTAATTTTGTTGGGTAAGGGGTTGTGAGTAACATGGCCTTCCAGGTGGGTTAGACGTTGAGGCTTCTTGTGTGTAGGTGGTCTGGCGTGGGTCGTATAAATACCTGTCTTCGGAGACAAACCCAGTTGCAACCGATCTGTACCAAGCCATATAATTATTTGTTGGTATAGATGGGATTGACATCACTGGCTCACGGACATAGTTGTTGCGGTTCATCCATTTACGACGCTCAGATCTTGCAAAATTCTTCCAGTCGTTAAAGCCCCATTGATCATTAACTCTTTTTAGATGCCATTTACTGATGTCAACAGGCGGATCTGGGATGTTTTGATGCATTACACATTGCAGTTTGATACGGTAACTGTTGTGCATCTCCACAATTGTGAATCTGATGATCGGGACACATGCAGTCCAAACGGCAACATCTTCCTCGCTGACTTCATGTAGGTCTTCCATGACTAGATATGACTGAAGAAGAGAAAAAATATTAGATAATAAAATAGCTGATATAAAAAAAGAGAAATTGTTTAGGAGGACTTACATCTGCGGGTGTTAGGTGATCCAAAAGATTGCGGTATTGAATGGTACAATGTTTCAGAGATCTATTGTAACTCATACCCTTAGCCGACCATCTAAAAAACAAGAAGTGGAAATTCAATATGTTAGACACAATAATTTGTAAGGTGAAAAAAAATATTAAGTTATTAACTTACTTTTGTGCATACGGGAAGGAAAAGTTGTTGTGGTTGACGGGCGCTAGGGATGGCAATCTAAACCAACCCCAAGCTTGGAGCAAAACGGCGCATCCAAAAAAAGTAGATGTGTTTTTCTTGGCGCACTTACAGAAAGAGCTATACAAATAAGACAGACAAACGGAACCCCAACTATACTGTCTTGTTTGATTTAGATCACTCAATAAGGGTAAGTACATAATGTGCATAGAAGAACCAGTATCCTCGAGAAATAAAAATAAACCAATTAAAAGCATAAGATAACACCTCGTTTTCTATATTTTTATTTCTTCTGTAGATTCTGCAGTTAATATAAAACCGGCGTACCATGATTTTAGTTGCAAGAACAAGAGACCTTGGCCTCTCGAGCTCTCATCTAGCAAGTCGGTACCCAAAAGTTCCTCACAAATTGATGAGTGTCAAGGTTTGTTGGTCCATTGATCGCCTTACCATCAATACGCAAACCGAGTAACATGTACACATCCTCTAAGGTCACGGTACATTCACCGGTTGGAAAAAAGAAGGTGTGTGTCTCTAGGCACCATCTCTCTTGCAAAGCTAGTATAAACTTTGCATCAACCGAATAAGACATGATTTTACTTACATGTCCGAAACCGGCGAGCTCAATATATGGTTTTATTAGATCGTCGGGTGCAACGTATTCATGGAACGAGGCCGAAATCTAGAAACCTCCTGCATAATTATCAATTTAGAAACAAAATAATTAGAGAGATTAAAAAATAATAGACAAAAAAAGAATTAACATACTAAATAAAAAATAACAAAGACATTAAAAATAAATAGAGACAGTAAAAATAAGTAGAGACAAAAAAATGTAACGCTTACATAATCTGCGATATTTGCGACAGTGCCTCTATGCGTTTCACCCATTGTCAACAAAGCCATTATAACTGATTAAATGTGCTACAGATGATTTAGATGATTTTACTTCTCTCCAAACAAGTATGCTTCAGATGATTTTACTTCTATGCAAACCTCAAGCTACCTTATATAGGGCATAGGAGTCACATGTCATATTTTTCATACTGAACCATGTCGCCAGATGAAATGGCGAAGGTTCCTACCCTTTACAAAGGGTTGCCAGTCCAATTGGAATCTGCCTCATGCATGCATAGCATGCTGACACCCAGTTGGCGACACAATCATTAAAGGCTGAACCATGTCGCCAATTAATATGGCAAATGCATTTATTTTTCTGAAGCATGTCGCCAATTAATATGGCGCCTTTACTTGATTGCATTAATGTGTCGCCAATTAATATGGCGAGCATGCTACATATTAATTTGTTCTATTAATATGTCCTTTGCATGCATGCATAGTAAGTTCCCAAGCCAAGCAAAAATAATAAGTCTGTCTCAAACAAGTCCTATTAGTATGACATCTGCACAGAGATACCTTGTTAACGCCCATTACAACGGAGAGACATATGTCTCTGATGTATTTGGGTTTGGTTTTCAAAATACCGATATTGTTCGATTCGCAGTCAATAGAAACCCAAGTTTCTTACATTTCAAAACCCTATTTTTTTAAACCAACCAAGTTAAATTTTATCCACGAGATTACGAAGATGTTGAAAATATGTTCGTTAGTCACGAACATTCTGGTTTCAACTATATTGAGTTGTATAGATTCCTCCAATAAAATATTCCATCTCAACAGTCTCAGATCATAAATCAATCACCAGGTGTAGACTCAGATGAAACTGAAACTGAACCAGAGGTCAACGTCGTTGATGAAGAAGAAGAAGGAAGCGAGACGCTGGTCGATCAGATGTTGAACGACAACGATGAGGATGACGAACAACTGCCCGTACCTCCAGGTCATGTATATCGTCCGCCTTAACATATGACAGACTTAGACTTGCAAGACGATGATACATCCGCAGATATATTTCACAACCCGTATATGCGGTCAGGGAGTAAATTAAAAGCGGGAGACAAGTTTCGTACCAAAGAAGATTATGTACGAGCCATAAAAAAATATCACATGGATAACTCTTTTAATTATAGTGTACACCGAACAGATTCGAGAAGGTATGTCATTATTTGTCGTAATCTACTTTGCAAGTGTCGGTTGGCTACTTCTTATAGAAAGAGAAGCGATTCTTGGAAGATAGCTTCCATAAAGCCACCTCACAGTTTCACTGCCACAAATATTGTTCAGGATCACAGAAAGCTAGGCGCAGAATTGATATATCAAGACATTTTGCCGCTTGTTAATAAGGATCCTTTGGTCAAGGTGAGTATAATAATATCTCATATCATGACGAGGTATAATTATACTCCCTCTTACAAGAAGTCGTGGATTGCAAGGACAAAGGTTGTTGAAAAGGTCTTTGGCAACTGGGAAGATTCGTACAAGGAATTACCGCGATTTTTGGTAGCCCTGAAGACATACACATTGTCTCTTTTGGTCGTTTCAACCATGCATAAGAGGTTTTGCATTCTGCAAACCTATTATTCATATTGATGAAACATGGCTCTACGAAAAATACAAGGGCACCTTGCTTATGGTTGTTGCACAAGACGACAACAATAATGTCTTTCCTATAGCCTTTGCTCTGGTTGAGGGTGAGACCGCTTCTGCTTGGAGTTTCTTCCTTAGTAATCTCAGAACACATGTCGCTCCACAAGCCAATCTCTGTTTGATTTCAGACAGGCATGCTGCTATAGAGAGTGCCTACAATAACCATGATAACGGGTGGTATAATCCTCTTTCTACCCATGTATATTGCATTAGACATATTGCACAAAACTTTATGCATGCAATCAAAGACAATCACCTTCGCAAACAGGTTGTGAATGCTGGTTATGCTCTAACTTAACCAACATTTTAATACTACCTTAACAAAATATGAATGTCAAATGCAGATGCAGGAAGATGGTTGAATAACATTCCACTAGAAAGGTGGACAAGAGGTTTTGATGGTGGCTGTCATTGGGGCCACATGATGACAAACCTTGTGGAGTCCATGAACGGGGTATTCAAAGGAATTAGAAACCTTTCAATCATCGCTTTGGTGAGATCAACCTATTATAGGTTGACATCACTTTTTGCAACAAGAGGCGAAAGATGGAGTGCAGTGTTAGCGTCTGGCCAAGTATTCAGTGAAAGCATAATGAAATTGATGAAAGAGGGTACTATCAAAGCCAGCACACATGCAATTACAATCTTTGACCGTCATAGGCAAACATTCAGTGTACAAGAAACAACGGACCATAATGAGGGGAGGCCCAATTTATCATATGCTGTCAGACTAAACAGATGTAGGTGTGACTGTGGCAAGTACCAGGCCTTTCGTGTACCTTGTTCACATGCCATTGCAGCATGTGCATTTTCTCGTCACGATGCTTATGGCTATCTATCTGATGTTTACAAGGTGATTAATGTTATGAATATGTATACAGCGAAGGCTTCGCAGTGCTACCAATGGAGGATTATTGGCCTACATACCAAGGTGACATAGTTTGGCACAATGATAAAATGAGAAGAAAGAAAAAGGGACGCCTAAACAGCAAGCGTATAAGAACCGAAATGGATACCGCTGATAAAATGATAAGATTATGCATTATCTGTCGTCAGCCCGGGCACAACCGAAAAATTTGTCCCAATGTCGGAGGAACGTCTGCATTATAATTTAGCTTATCTTTTCATTTGTTGTAACCATATATTCTCATATATTGATGGGTCTTTGTTTCAACAATTTTAACAACAAACAACACTAACATAAACAACACTAACAACAAACAACAATGTTAACAACAAACAACACAAACAACATAATACATTCCTAACTGATTACAACAATCAAACTAATTTCATTCGGTCCAAACATGACTTCCCTCGCATCTTTGTCAGTCTTCACACGAACCCATCCATGCAGCCGATCAAGTCTCTCGATACTTCGGATTTTTTCCCCTTCACCAATCTCCCTCTAACCACCGATTCGGCTCCCTCTTAAGTTGATTGAAACTTTGTATAAATTCTAAAACAGCATGTCCATCGGAGGCTTCTCTCGCGAAAAGACGACTTTTCCCCATCGGCGGCGATACATTTTATCAGTAGAACAAAGATATGAGATGAGATGTGGAACTAAATGATCAGAACACTTTTATTTATAGAAAAAAATTTCAGTTTCTAGGGAGTCTTCAGATGAATTGGTGACTCCCTTATATACCTTGAACCATGTCGCCAATTCAATTGGAGACTTCATGAAGTGTCTCCAATTCAATTGGCGACAGCCTTTTAGACTTAAAGAATGGTCGTCAATTGGTATGGCACCCTTGTGTAATCCCAAACCCTAAATAGGGTAGTTTAGGAATAATTTTAAAAACTGAAGTATTTTGAGAATTTTTTTTAAAAACTGGGTTATCTGAATAAAAAATTCTAAAAAATATCTTCTTGTTATAGTTGATTAATAACTAAAAAGTATTTACACTAGTAGTAGTATATATAATCGACTCTTCAAAATATGTTTAAGGTCTTGCCTTATACTTTTATGATAAAATGGGTTAGATGTAATGTAACATGTGGCTATGAGTTAACCAATCAATAAATGGGCTAGGTTGTAACATGTGGTTAAGAGTTAACCAATCAATAAATGGGATAGGTAAGTCAAGTCAAGTCAACCCTGAATTAAGTTAATGCAAAACCAGTTCCAATAGCTGGCATGTGTAATAATTTTTATGGCCCCTCAATTAAATGTCTTTTCACAACCAAAACTAATCGGATTTAACAAAATTATTTTTTTTTTAGAATATGAAATTAGTTTTGATACCTTATCATAATAATAATACGTTCATATTCAAATTAAAATTATTTATATTAAATTAGTTTGCATACCTTATCAGAATGAGAACTTTACCTGATAAATATATATATTGAAAACACCTTCGGTATAAGAAGCTGGGAAAACCATTGAAACAGAGGATATAAGGACATGTTGGCATTGTCATTGTTTTAATTTACTTAAGTAGTGTTTTCTTATGTTATGTAAGGGCATTATGGTATGAAGATAGTAACCAAAGACATCAAACTTATTCAAATGAAAAAAAAAACTTAAATAGTATTTTCGTTCCTGTAAGTTAGCGAGTTTTTAGTTTTCGACATTGTAATTTTTTTTTGTTGGTTTTAGTCTTTATATCTTACTTTTTGCTTGCTGTTTAGTCCCTAAAGGCAAAATCCGCAGGAAAATCCGAAGATTTCCTGCGGATTTTCCTACAGATTTTCCTGCGGATTTTGGTTTTAAAGACTAAAACGAACGCGAATGTGAAAAATAGGGACTAAAACCAAAAAAAAATTACAGAGACGAAAACAAAAAACACGCTAACTTACAAGGACGAAAATACTATTTAAGCAAAAAAAATTTATTGATAATCATTTCTATTGGATCAAATATTATATTCATCTGAGTTTTATATCGGGTAATAGAAAAAAATAGAATTTGAGTATTAATATAAATAGAGTGTTTATGGTGAAGTTGTTGAAATGACTTTTTTAGTGTAGTCAATTCTTCTAGCCAATCAAAACACACTACTATAAACCATAACTGCTACATCAACATTTTATATGAAATTTTCATTTATTGCAATCAGTACTCCATAAAATTAATATTAAATAAAAAATTATTTTTATTTGACAAAATCAATTTTCAATTGAAATCCCTAAATCTCAAACCCATATTTCGAAAGATCGAATGGAATTTTGAATACCCTTCATCTTCTTCTTCTTCTTCTTCTTCTTCTTCTGATCATTCATCTTCCTTCAATGGTGCATACAGAATTCCTATTTGTTTCAATTCATCCTTCAAAGTTATCAACTAAATATTATCCATCTTATTTGTTCTCTTCCCTCACCCAATTTCGTATTTGTTTCGTCTCAATATATAACTTTAAGAGGTAATGTTCTTCTACTCTATATTGTATGTGTTGATCATCCAAGGTGTTTACGCTGAAAAATGGTAAACAACCGTCAATCTCCTAATTAAAGGTCACTTGCAGGATCAACCAGTGAATCTTAGGACATAGTGTCGAATTATCCCTTGTTTTTTATTCTCTTGTGTTAAAGTGATTGTTTTACTTAGTCGAAATATGGTCTTAAGTGATTAAAAGAACGCATACAACGTCGACTTTGACTACTTTTAGGAATGCACAAAAGAAATGACAAAGACTTGAAATGCTGAATGAAATAACTTAAAAAGTATTGGAAGTAAATGAAATAAGGCAAAGTGAAAAAGGTAAATTAAAAACTTTGCATTGAAAGTAAAGGATGAAAATTTATTGTTCATACATTTTCTCAGCCATAACTTGTTTCTTTAGACGCGGTACTTTGAGTTTTGTGTGAGATTTCTGTAACCAAATGAATACATCGAATTCAACACAATAAACCATATATATACAAGTATAAAAATAACTACTTCTAACGTTTCAATCTTCAAAGTTCGTCGCGTGAAGCTCTGCATGCAGCCCGCTTCCGTGCTCTAACCACGTGTCCTTTCAGAAAGAAACCCACAGGAAGTTATTAGTATTCAAACGTACACTACTACAAAACACGCAAACAACAAAGCCCAAGTCACCACAGTTCTTCCAAAAACCGTGATGATATCTCTAAACTCAGGCGCTAACTTTATATTATATTCTTTAATTAAAATTTTATAGGGTATAATAACGGTTGTAAGTATAACCGATATGATAGAATCAATCTTTCATGGGTTCGAACCTCAGCTGTGGCAAAAAAAAAATTCATTTAAGGTTAAGGCGCTCCTTTCTTTTTTATTTATTTTTAAATAAGGGATATCACTACGGTTATTATGGGTAACCGTCGTGATATAGTTTGCTATTATTTTAAAATATAAAATATAATCACGGTTATAGTTTTAATCTGTAACGAAAAGTGATATTTTTTAATATATAAACGAAACTATTTGTTGCCCAGTTCATAATTGTCATTTCTCTCTAAAGGATACCCTAACACAACCCTCTCCTTTCATGAATCTTAACCAATACTGTTACAAGGGAATGGAGAAAAGAAGCTTAAAGGATATCTGATGGGAGCAACGTTCGGCGCAAACTCCTACGGCGGCAAAGATGGTGTCTTCTCCTGCTCTCTTCTGTCTACTCTTCTTCTGGATGCTGTTGATGTTTAGAATTTAGGATTATTGTTTTAGGGTTTGACTTTAGGATGCTATGGAAAAGATTATGTTATTGATGTTTTAGGGTTAAGTTTGATTTTTGTTGAGTTTCCTTGTAGATACATGGTGATGATGGTGGTAGCAAGCGTATACTATGGTGAAGTTTCATATGGTTTTTGTTGCCATGAAGAAAAATATAAGAATTATGAAGTTATTGTATAAACTTCATCCACCTTATATTTCTTCTTCATAGCATCGCAAACTAGATGAACTTGATATATCTTGATTTGTTACAGTTCCACGATTATTTTCAATAAGAGGTGTGTTATTGACTCAATGTATCTTGATTTGTTACAGTCCCACTTGGGGTTTTGTTGCTTAAACAATGTATGTTTTTTTATTGTGTTGCATGGATTTGTTGTATGTTGTTGTTGTTGACAAATGTTCTCAAAACAAGAACAAAACATTGCTAAGTCACAAGATAGAGGCTTCTTGTATCTTAGCAATGTTTTGTTCTTTAAATTCTTATACAGGTTGACAAGTTTAGTTTATTATATACTATGTATATTGTTTGTTTCACTAACCTTTTAATGAAAATCCAATCATTTATATTGACATAGAAACTTATATTCTGAATATTAAGATGTATTTGAAAACCAACTTATATCAATCAATGTTTTTTGAATCGCATTCGTCTCATTCAGCACATTTTATGTTCCTTAACACATAATATATAGTTCAATGGTCTATTTGCTTCAATTCATTGATATAATTTACAATCGCGTTGATAAGCGACGATGATGAGGTAAACTATAATAAAAGATATTGATGCATTGAAGGAATCAGACTATTGAACCGTATATGTGTTAAAGAACATAAAATGTGCAGAATGAGACGGATTCAATTCAAACAAAATTGGTGTGTTTAAGTTGGTTTTCAAGAATAGTTTAATTATCAGATTATATATTTCATTGCCAATTTGAATGGTTGTATTTCTTTAAATAGGTGTATGGTAAACCAAGCAATATACATTGGTATATAATAAACTATTGGTACTTTCCACGACGGTTGTCTATATTCACAACTACGGAAAACTCATTTAACAATGGTTGGGAAAGATGTATAATCACGTGGGCGCAGGTGTTGTTATGTAGAGTGTCGTTGTAAAATGACCCTTACTATGACGGCCCATTAACCATTGTAATAACCTGGAAACAACGCGCCCTATCACAACGATTTTTCAAACGAACCGTTGTGATAAATATAATGGACCTTGATTCGATTCCCAGCTGTGCCATTTTTATATTTATTTTTTTCTGGACAACGCGCGAGATATTCTAACGGTTATGATGTATAACCGTTGTTATATATTCTGCTGGATTAACAAATATCATCCTTCTTTTATATATAATTCCATTTTTTAACCTATTTATTGTTCATCATATCACAGCAGAAAATAAAACCCACATATGTGATAAAGTTTTCATTCAAGTACTTTTAATAAGAATTGTGTGCCATATCGAAGACAACAAAATGCAAGTTTCATATAAAGTTTTATAAGTCCAAGTTTCATATTTAATACATCTGAATTAAACTACTGAATATTGAAGACAAGGTTGGCAAGCGTACAGGCCCCTGGAGCATCACCGAATATGTTCGACGTTCAGAAGGACAAGGTTCCCCGTGTATGAGTTCGCCTTTCTGGAAGCGGGTCTGCGTCGGTCCTTCAGTGACTTTCAGCTAGGGGTGTTTTCTTGATTGCGCCTGGCACCCTCACAACTTCACCCAAATTTGTTCGCTTTCGTGCGGGCCTACGAGCTCGTGTGTAAATACCATAAGGTCGAGGCCACAGTCCCCCTCTTCTTCCGTATCTTTCACCTACAAAGACAGACGGTTGATGGTCGTCATAGCTGGGTGTCCTTTAAGCAGCCGAGGAGGTTGTTTCGGGTATATCTGGACACTGTCCAGAACTTCAAAACTCGGTAGTTCGTCGTCAAGCTCCTCACCTATGCGGCCACCGACACATTGTACAACCGTATGACAGTAGAGATGGAAGATGGTCGGCAGAAGGAGGTCCTTGAATCAAAGTGTCCCTTGGAGTGGACGGAGGAGCACTTCGAAAAGGGAACAGGCAGTTATATCGTCAGTTCTGGTGCATTAAGTGAGGAAGACCAACGAGCCTACCAGGAGTTAGTCGATTTCGTCGCCGGTTTCACTCGCGCGAAGTTGGTGACTCTGAACAGAAACTTCAAACGCAATGACCGCGAAGAAATCCTTACGGTGGCCCGGCTGATAAACACAAAGGCCCTGCTCGAGTGCGAGACCGAAAAGGAGGCTCTTCGGTTCTTAGGTAGCGGGCATACCCTTGACTCGGGGTCCCTCATCGTTTCTACCGTCGGTTTACTGATGTTTGCTTTCTTCTTTTGTTTGCAGGAATAATGTCAACCATGGAGGAGCGTGTGAAGAAGACGGCTGCTGCCCGAGACTCGAAGAAGGGCGAAAAAGGGCGAGTCGATCAGGTCCGACAACAGGGGAAAGGCTCCATCCCGACAACCGAGGACTCCTCCAGCTCCCCCCAGTTTAGCCAGTATCCTAATTCGTAGGGGTCCCTGAAAAGACAGCGGACCAGCGAATAGGTGCATGTTGATCTTACTGAGAGCCCTCCCTGCAAGAAGTTCGTGCTCCCGCCTTGTCACTTGAGGCCTAATTTCTTCTCCGGGGCCAACTCCCCGGCTGTTAGCGCATCTGAAGCCCAGGCCATCTTAGGCGCTAACCGGGTTTCGAGGAGAAAAGCCTTGGTGGGGGACATGGCCGCAATGATGCGGGTTTTTGCTACACCCTGGTCCTGAACGACGAAACCTGTCAATTAACGGAGCTGACTAAACTGGAGGATAACTTCACGTCAATTGAGGCCGAGATGAAGAAGCTGGGCAAGGACCTTCCGTAGTGTAAAAAGCAGAATGAGGTCCAGGTCGAGCTTCAGGGGAAGTTGGAGGGGAAGCTGAAGAGCGCCGCTGAGGAGAGGAAAAATCTCCTGGCGAGAATCGCTGAGCTGGAGCACGTTGTCAGACCTGCTAAAGAGGAAACTAAGGACTATAAGCTGCTGACCTCTCGGGCCAAATTGATCATGAAACTCAGGTAGACCGAGCAGGATGTCCTCCAGACTGTCGAGGTGGGCTTTTCTAACGCCGTGAAGCAGCTCCGGATCGTGAACTCCGACGTTCAGCTCATCACTGAAGGGACTGGCCCTTACCATGAGGTGGTCGAAATTTAGATTATCCCACCGGCGTCCGAGGAGGATGATGACGAAGAGACTATGGCGGACGAGCAGCCTGAGGACAACACAGTTGTTTAGCTTTTCTTTTTCCTATTTTGTTTGGCCTGCGTGCCAGTTTTTGTAATGACTTTTACCCGGCCTACGCGCCATGGGCTTGTGATATTTTGTACGGACTTTCTGAATAACGGGCTTCTGCCCGATTCTATTGTACTGTCTTTCGTTATCTGTGTGTGTGTGTGATGTTTGTATGTTTGATGATATATCTGGTTCATTTTTGTCTAAGTAGTTGGGGGTTTCGCTCGACTTCATTGATCCTCGACAGTGCAGGGAACTAGTCGAGTGGTCGGAGCTGTATTCCGAACTTCGACAAGGCTAAGAGCTCGATCGAGGTCTTAGCTTCATGGCGTGGGCTTCCTATCGCGACTTGGGTTCTCTGCCAAACTGGTACGGCAACAGTGGAGCTCGGTTGAGGTGTCTCCTTTGGATCAAGGGTCCTCGTGCACACACATCGCGGGCCCTTGTCTTCTTGTCTCGAGGAGGGGAGTCGCGCTTGTTATAGCAGCAAAATCATAAGTGTAAGCTATTGATTAACTTAACTCGAAAAGCAAGAGTCGCCACCGCACTTTTAATTTATCCAAAAAGGAAAGGGAAAAGAGTGAACAAAACCTACACAAGCTCTAAAACAAGAACGAGTGCACAGAGACTGGGTAAAGGGGTTGGTTACGTTAAGGGAAGGTGTTAGCACCCAAAACGTCTATAGTACTCTATAGGAACCCTTTGAAGTATCTACGCTTTTTGGTCTGAAAATGTTTGCTTGAAAAGTGATTGAGGAGGTGAGAAGAGAAATTGTTTTTAAAGATTTTTGTGTTTGGAGAGACTTGTCGTCTCATACCTACGTACCCACGATGTGCAATGTAGGATCAAAACCCCGTAGTTCGTGGTACAAAGAATGAAAATTTGTTTGTTTTGGTTGATTTTAAATGTAAAGACAAGTCGTCATTTCCAAGCAAATAATTCCGCTTAAAGAAATGAATCATGTCTAAACTTATGAAAAAGTTAAAGGAAAAGTGCACGAGGGCACAAAAAGAGAGTGATGAGTTTGATGTTTTTTAAGTCTTTTGAAAAAAATGTCAATATGCTTATGTAGTTTAGCATTTTGTTAAGAAATGAAAGGAAAAAGAGTAAAATCACTTGACAAAGTCAAGGTTTGATTATGAAAGAGGTGAAAGTTTGAAATCAAGAAAGTTTTGAAAAAGGGAGAAAGTTTTAAAAATTGAAGAATGGGGAGGAGAAGAAGTGACTATCCTAAAGCATAAAGTAAAAGCTAAGGATAAGAATAGCCTAACCATACAAATAAGCTCTATAGTCTTCGAACCATAATTCCAAAGCAAAGGGAGAAAGGTCTTAAGTCTAAGTCCAAGGTTCCAAGAATTGCATTGGATGTCCAAGTTCTAAGTCCAAGGATTCAAGAATAGCATTGAAGTCCAAGGTCTAGGTGCAAAACTTCATGTCCATTGCAAACGATAGTAACCATAGTCCAAGATTAGAAGCACAAGTTTTTTAGAGGTTTTGGCCTTTATTAATGTTTTTGGTCCAAGTGGACAAAGAGAAAAAGGCATAAGCATAAACATATGTCCAACGGACAAAGGAAAAAGTGCGGAAGCATAAACATGTGTCCAACGGACAAAGGAAAAAATTGCGGAAGCATAAACATGATATGAAATGATAAAAGTGAAGCATAAAAGTAAAAGAGAGATAGGGAGTGAGAAGAAATTGTAAAAAAGTTAGTACAATAGTATTGTTAGTAAGTTAGTGATTAGTTGTTAGAGTTAGTAATCAATTATAATTGAATAATTGCACTTAGGTCAAGGTTAATGAGAACTCATTAGAGGATTGATAAGACCAAAGCCTCCTAACAACAAGTCTCATAAATGTTGAACCAAAAGACAAATAATCAATAATTTTTTATAGTTTTCTGATACAGGACATATGTTGCGCTATGTTAAGCAATCGCCGAGTCATTTATGGAGTAATTACCCTACAATGAGGCCGGTCAAAAGCTCTTTGTGCTAATGCATGCTAGATGAACGATATGTAGATCGTCATCCGAAAGCAATACCGCATGAAAAGAAAAGAAGGTAGCGATCTAGTCTTGATCAAAATTCAACAACAGAATTCTATGATCCATAAGACTTTCATCGATCAAAAGAAAAGAGAAATAGATGAAGAGAAAGCCAAATTGAACCAGACAATTATGTGATCTAAGGCTAAGAAAGGAACCAAAACAGTCCCAAAAATAGGTGAAAAACACCATTCTGCCTCTGTGCAGTCGATTGCACAAAATGTCCAGTGGATTACACACTGGCAGATTTCAAAAACAAGGCAAAAAACAGCACTGTGCAGTCTATCGCACGAAAATGCAAATCGATTGCACCCTGCTGTGAGAGCAAAAATTCAGCAAAATTCGACATGATCATGATCTAAAACTTTCTTCAAACACCTCATGATCATGGAATCAAAAGTGCACGAAAATGCAAAGCAAATAGCAACCAATACCAGTAATTAAACACAAATTACAAGATCCAAAGATCAAGCAAACAAGATCAACAAAGATCTACATTGTGGATGATAAAATTGAAGCTTCAATAATGGTGAATGACGAATTACCACTTTAAATCTGAAAATTCCTTCAAATTGCTTCAAGATCCAAACTCCAAAGCCTTGATCTACAGGAACTGGTGAAGAAAATAAGTTTGGATGAAGGTTTAGCTCAAAGTTGAACAAGATTCAATGTGAATTCTTGTTAACTTTCAAGAGAAGAAAAGTGAGCTTTAGTAAATTTTGTGGTTAGGGAGAGAATTTGCAAGAGGTTTTTTGGCTCTCCAAAGCTTGAAGAATGAATGAAATGAGGGTTCTATTTATAGAATTTAGGCTTGGAAATTTGGTGGTTTGGAATTTGGTTTGGAAGATCAAAATTAGGATTGGAATTCAAATTTGGAGGGAAATCACAAAAGAGTGGTGATTAGTGAGGGTGTATGGTGGGGAATGATCAAAATGATGTAGAGGAATTAAAATGAGGTGATCTAGAATATTCCATATGTGATCAATGGTCAAGATTGGTGCCAAATGCTTCAAAACTTAAAAAATACTGATTTTGGCTAAATCTGTCTTCGTTCAGTCGATTGCACTGTAGCGCGAATAGACTGCACTGCTGAAAACTTCAAAATCTAGGCAAAAAATGAAGGGTGCAATCGATTGGACCAATAGTGCAATCGATTGCACAGTTGAAAAACTTGAAAAATACCCTGTTGGCTGGACTGTGCTGGTTCTGACTCGATTTTCTTGATTTGTCAAAGAAGGCATGGAAATAAACACATGAACCTTGGAGTCTCTTGAATAATAATCAATTAAATCTTGAAAACTCTTGATCAGATGAATTTGAATTATTTGCAGATCAACTTTGACATTGTTTAGATGAAATTCATTCGAGCTGAAGGACTGTTTGATATCCTTGATTCCCTTCCTGAAAAAGTTAATGAAGACAAAAACAAACATATTTTTGGATTTTGATTAAAGGTTATTAAACATAAGTAAATAAAGGCAGATAAGAAATACACAGATGCTCAGTGATCCCTGCAAGGCATAAACCCAAAGAAGAGAGGGATAAAGGAACCAAAGCATGATCTTGTTTGTGGTATAAGATGCAAAATGAGATGTGAATGATATGTGGAATCTTAGGGGTCAAAAATTAGGGTCCAACAGCTGCCCCTATTTAAGTCTCTTCTATCGGGAGATATGAAGATACTTAAATACAAAAAGAGACATTTTTAAGCCCTAAGATGCAACAAGATGATATGAATGCAAAGGATGAAACACTCTGCGGGGAAACTCGAAACAAGGGATTTACGGTACATTGAGAGAGATTACGCGAAAAGACACATAGAGGAACACAAGATATTTATGGATATCTGTCAAGGTGACAAGAATTATCCATCAATAGTTGGAAACAGAGGGACAAGACCCTGGAAGACGAGTAGTGACATCCAAGAATGGCATTGGATGGAAACTACAAACGAGACAAAGGTATGTCAAAAGACGTCCAAGAATGGCATTGGACAATAACAAGAAAGTTTCTGGTAAAAACAACAACGTCATCCAAGAATAGCATTGGATGGAGGTGAAAAACACTTTATTGGGGATAAGATATCCAAGAATGGCATTGGATAAAAGGAACTACAACATTCAAGAATGGCATTGAATGAGGCAACAGTAAACATCAAAGACATCCAAGAATAGCATTGGATATAAACAACATTCCATTTGAAAGCTTCACTGGGGACATCCAAGAATGGCATTGGATGACAAGGTTAAACATCAGAGATATCCAAGGATGGCATTGGACTTGGCTGGGGAAAAGGTATCCAAGAATGGCATTGGATAAAAGAGGATAAACATCAAAGATATCCAAGAATAGCATTAGACTCTGTTGAGGAAAAGACATCCAAGAATGGCATTGGACAGAAGAAATCACAACATCCAAGAAATTAAATGAAATGAGAAAAGTTCTGGAAAATACATCAGAATTATCCAAGAATGGCATTGGATAAAAATAGTTCACAATATCCAAGACTGGTATTGAATAAAGTGAGCAGGGACTTTCAGGGATGGCACTGAAAGGTAAAGGTAAATCACTACATTCAAGAATGACATTGAATGATAGTGAGAAAGACATCCAGGAATGGCACTGAATGCAAAGGAGAAAACTCATTCAGGAATGGTACTGAATGAACAGATAAAACTTTTAGGAATGGCATTGAAAATAAAGGTAAATCACTACATTCAGGAATGGCACTGAATGCAAAGGTAAAAACTCATCCAGGAATGGCACTGAAGGAACAGATAAAACTTTCAGGAATGGTACTGAAAGATAAAGGTAAATCACTACATTCAGGAATGACACTGAATGCAAAGGAGAAAACTCATTCAGGAATGGCACTGAATGAACAAATAAAACTTTCAGGAATGACACTGAAAGTAAAGGTAAAATCTCATTCAGGAATGACACTGAATGAACAGATAAAACTTTCAGGAATGGCACTGAAAGATATCCAAGAAAATATAATGGGGATTACAGAAGAGAAAAAAGACTTCCAGGAACATCACTGGGAGAAACAAGAGGAATAAGGTATCCAGGAATGGCACTGGAGATCAAAAGAGACAAACATCCAGGAATGGCACTGGAGTGAAAGAAAGCAAAGATCCAGAAATAGCACTGGAATGGAAGAAAACAAACATCTAACAATAGGACAAGATACACAGGGAAACGACAACATCCAGGAATGGCACTGGAAAGAAAGAAGACGAACAAGACATCCAGGAATAGCACTGGAATGAAAGAAGATAGGTAAACGACAACATTCAGGAATGACACTGAATGAAAAGACAGGTTAAAGTTTGGTAGGTGCCAAGTAAGTTGGACTTTGATCTCAAGGTAAGATACTGAAAGCAACAGGACCTCGGGAAAATGCATATGAGCGCGAAGAACGCTTCGAGCTATGAAAAATCTTTCTATGCAATGATATATGAATGATTTATGTATGCAATGCATATGATAGAGACAACTGAGATAGACTCTTTTGCGAGGGTAGAAAGGAACTCTGATTCCTCAACACAGGGAACACTGTCCACTCAGCTTTGGAGAGAAGATGTTGAACACATCTCTGTCATACTTGTGAATTATATCAGGCTGATGGTCTTTTGAGGAAAGACATCTTGATGATTCTTGAAGATGATTGCTCCAGACTAATTGACTGATGAAAATAAACTGACCATAGCTTCAGTTTGACTGCTGCAGGGGAAAAATGAACTGATCATGGCTTCAATTCTTGAAATGAATGCTAAGGATAAACTGATCATTGCTTCAGTTGCTATTGCTGAGGATGAACCGATCATGGCTTCAGTTCTTGAAATGACTGTTGAGAAGGCTAAACTCAGTATGAATCTTGAAAGAGGTCTTCGGGTTAACCAATTCTAAAAATAACTTGCATTGAGCAATAAATCTTGAATTGATTCACAACAGGATCTTGAAGTAATGTGCCCCTGATAGGATCACTGACCAAGTTTCTTGACTGCTTGAAATTTCTTGATGAGGAAAGTTTGCTTGCAAATAGGATTATTCAAACAAACATGGTAATTTTAATGCAAATTTTTTGAAATCAAAAATCATTTTTGGAATGACATTATTGATGTAAAGCAAATGAACCACTTGTCAAACATACGGCGGTTTAGACATGCAAAGTGAAAGAGAAAGCAAAGGTAAGACATCAAAGCAAATGATTGGCAACAAACATAGGAGTCAATTTACGCAACCTTGTTGTAGTATGCTTTCAAAAGAAACCTGACTTCAATTAGGTCTTTTGAGGGTTGTAACGTTGTATGGTTCACGGTTTTTGAAACAAAGGATATATGCTCAAAGTTTATTTGTACCCAACCCATTCTTCATGATGATCTTCAGTCCTATGCTCAGTTAACTCAAACTATGCATTCAAGTTCCAAGTGATTTTTGGAATTGCAACACTGTTATGATGATTGCTCAAGGGCCAAAGGATTTTTGAGATGGCAATCAGTTCTCCCTTACAACATTTTGTTGTTTTTGATGAGGACCTTAGTCAACTCGTTTTGTCTTTGAGGATTTTGGCAACCTCTTGATTTTTCTTTTGTTATCCCTAACTTTTGCCTGAATTGTGTCATTTGAGCTTACATTCAGCGGGATGCCCCAATTTTTGCCTAAGTCTCCTTCATAGGTTTTGACTTAGCGGGCTTTTCATTTGATTTTTTCATTCTCTTTTTTTTTGAAAGATAGTGACTGCCTGGCTTAATGATTACGGTGAACCATCATTGGCTTTTGATTTGAAAGACATCTTCGACACTTCTTTGATGTGTGCGAAGGAAAGCTTGTGATTGCAACCTTTATTGGAAGGCGTTTTGCATGCACAGTCAAATTAACTGAGAACTACCCATCCCCATGTTAAAATTGTGGGTTTTTTCATACAGAAAGAAACTCCAACTTCTAGGATCGAAGGGGTTGACAAAAGATTAACTTCCTTATTTCTCCAGTGTTTGGGAGTTGAAACAATGCATGTACATCATCAACCAAGTTTCAATTGAAAGCATACAGTTCAGCAATTTTAGGTATTTCGTTTTCATCATCCTCCCTCCAATCTTTGCATAAACAAAAGCTTGATAAAGAAAGTGATCAGGAGATATATTTTTTTGTTTTGTGAAAAAGAAAGCATAAAGATGCACACAGTGGATATAAATGAATTGAATCAAAACATTGCATTGCTCATTTCATTGAAATTACCATGAAAGTACAAATAAAATTAGAAAGCAAGCAGTCAATACATTCAAGGAAAAATGCAAACAGAAAGAAACAAGGCCTAGTGACTAATCAGCAACAAGGATGAGCTGTCCTGTTTGAAACACTGGCTTTAGGAGATGATTCGTCTGAACTGACTCAAACTTCACTTAGCATGCTCTGGCAAAGGATTGTTGACAACATTGGGATTATCATCAGCAATGGACAGAATCTTTGAGGTCACCAATTCTTGTACTCTAGCCTTCAATGCATAGCAGCCTTCCAAGTTATGGCCTGCCCCACCTCGATGGAACTCACAGTGAAGATCAGCCCTATAGCCGGCTGGAAGAGGATTTGGAGGAGGAGGTAGATCCCTCGTTGTAATCAAACCTTTCTTTATAAGACATGGATACAACTCAGTGTAGGACATCGGGATAGGTTCAAAGTTAACCCTATTGCCATTCTGATTTTGTCTAACAGTCTGACGAGGAGCTTGAACTATTTAAGCATTAACAACAGGAGCGACTGCAGCTACATATTGTTGTCTACGACGAGGTTTCCCTTCAACTGAAACAACATGGGTATCACCATCCTTTTTCTTTTGAAAATTTCCAGCATACTTTTTAGCACCACTAAAGGCTTTAGCATTAGTAATCCTTCCTTTCTTGATACCCTCTTCTAGTCTTTCTCCAATAGTGACTAGGTCAGCAAAACCAGATGATACACTGCCTATCATCTTTTCCCAAAAGAGTGGCTGAAGAGTGTCCATGAACAATCCAGTCAATTCTTTTTCAGCCAAAGGTGGCTCCACTTGAGCAGCTAGCTCTCTCCAGCGCCGAGCGTACTCCTTAAAGGATTCCTTTTTCTTTCTGAGACATGTTTTACAATTGACGGCGATCAGGTGCCATGTCCAGATTATACTTATATTGCTTTAAGAAAGCATCAGACAAGTCCATCCAGCTTTTGATACGGTTCTTCTCAAGTCCCATATACCATTTCATTGAAGCCCCACTCAAGCTGTCTTGGAAATAGTGAATGAGCAGTTTGTCATTTTTGGCATGAGAAGCCATCTTGCGGCAGTACATCACCAAGTGGGTTTTGGGACAGGTGTGCCCCTTGTATTTCTCAAAATCAGGAGTTTTGAATTTTGCAGGTATAACCAAGTCGGAAACCAAACACATGTCCATTGTGGCAGCACTAAAGACATCACTTTCTTCTACGGCTCTTATCCTTTTGTCTAGAGTTTGCCATTGCTCTCTGACTTCTTCAATGTATCCAGGTTCTCCCTGACTTTCAGATTATGGACCAGCAGCATGGTACACAATAGGATTCTCAGGAATAGCTTGAGCAACAAAATCCACAACAGGCTGAGGTTCGGTGAACAATGGAGCTGAAGATACTGGCGAGACAAACACAGGAGTAGTTGCAAAGGGTGGCGAGTAATTCGGAGGTAACCCAAATTCTGGCCAAGTAGAAGCCGGTTGCTGAGTCAGTGGAGGGTCAACAACAGCAGGTGAAGTTTCAACAATCACAGTCCTCTGAGATGGTTCACCTCTAGCAATCAGAACTTGCAGCATTTCTGTGAGTTAGGTCATACCGGCTTTTAACTCATCAATTTCCATTCTGACTTCAGCGTTGTTCTTGGTTTTCCATTCTCAATCTGACAGCAGCTCTAGTTCCGTATTTGTGTTGAGGAAACAGCTTGACGGTGAACAGATAACTGGAGAAGGAGACATTTGAAATGAGTTTCTGAGACAACTGGGAAGAATGCACATGTATGCTCATGGATGCAAGAGTGCATGGATGCAACAACCACAAACAAGATCACTCAAAGCACACGGGTTCAAAGGTTCGAGTCACGAGCATGAAGCCAAGGTTAAGAACCAATCCCACAAAGGTATGTGCTAAGGGTATAACACCTGCCAAACAAGGTTCTAAAGAAGTTCCCAGAGTCTACAACCCGTCATTCAGATATTATCGATTTCCCAACTTTCTTGGTAGTCAATAATATTCTCAAGAGAGTCTCGTCTGAGTGTGGTATCGCGTAACAACTGATTCAAGTTTGCACCTGAATATCCACCGCACCACGTCCTAATAAGGCCAAGATGGGTTAAAGGATTCTAAAGTCCTCAGCTTCGGGTCCTCGGATCAAGAAGCATAACGGGTTTGCCATTTCTGGTCTGCAATTACTACCTCTTGGGAGGAGTGCCTCAACTGAGTCCTCGGGAATGGTCGCCAGAGTCGACAGTTTTCTAAGTTACATTTCATCATCTGCACCAAATGCGCAGGATAGAACATTACCAAAGAAAACCTCGTCTGGATGTGGAGTTTTCGTGTATACTAAGTCTGGCCAAATGCCACACAAGTCATACTACTTTCCACCCTAGCCTTAGGTGTATACTCAAACCTGGGTATTGGGCTTATCTCACCACACAGAAGAATTCCCAAACAGAACAAGCAAGTAAAAAGAAAATTAGGCAAAAAGCAGTAAATAAATCAAAGTAGGCTAAACCCCTCAAGGGATGGACCAGCAAGAGGTCAATCTTTCCCCAGCAGAGTCGCCACTTTTCTTGTAGCGGAAAAATCATGAGTGTAAGCTATTGATTAACTTAACTCGAAAAGCAAGAGTCGCCACCGCACTTTTATTTTATCCAAAAAGGAATAGGAAAAGAGCGAACAAAACCTACACAAGCTCTAAAACAAGAACGAGTGCACAGAGACTGGGTAAGGTGGTTGGTTACGTTAAGGGAAGGTGTTAGCACCCAAAACGTCTATAGTACTCTATAGGAACCCTTTGATGTATCTACGCTTTTTGGTCTGAAAATGTTTGCTTGAAAAGTGATTGAGGAGGTGAGAAGAGAAATTGTTTTTAAAGATTTTTGTGTTTGGAGAGACTTGTCGTCTCATGCCTACGTACCCACAATGTGCAATGTAGGATCAAAACCCCGTAGTTCGTGGTACAAAGAATGAAAATTTGTTTGTTTTGGTTGATTTTAAATGTAAAGACAAGTCGTCATTTCCAAGCGAATAATTCCTCTTAAAGAAATGAATCATGTCTAAACTTATGAAAAAGTTAAAGGAAAAGTGCACGAGGGCACAAAAAGAGAGTGATGAGTTTTATGTCTTTTAAGTCTTTTGAAAAAAATGTCAATATGCTTATGTAGTTTAGCATTTTGTTAAGAAATGAAAGGAAAAAGAGTAAAATCACTTGACAAAGTCAAGGTTTGATTATGAAAGAGGTGAAAGTTTGAAATCAAGAAAGTTTTGAAAAAGGGAGAAAGTTTTGAAAATTGAAGAATGGGGAGGAGAATAAGTGACTATCCTAAAGCATAAAGTAAAAGCTAAGGATAAGAATAGCCTAACCATTCAAGTAAGCTCCATAGTCTTCGAACCATAATTCCAAATCAAAGGGAGAAAGGTCCTAAGTCTAAGTCCAAGGTTCCAAGAATTGCATTGGATGTCCAAGTTCTAAGTCCAAGGATTCAAGAATAGCATTGAAGTCCAAGGTCTAGGTGCAAAACTCCGTGTCCATTGCAAAGGATAGTAACCATAGTCCAAGATTAGAAGCACAAGTTTTTTAGAGGTTTTGGCCTTTATTAATGTTTTTGGTCCAAGTGGACAAAGAGAAAAAGGCATAAGCATAAATATATGTCCAACGGACAAATGAAAAAGTGCAGAAGCATAAACATGTGTCCAACGGACAAAGGAAAAAATTGCGGAAGCATAAACATGATATGAAATGATAAAAATGAAGCATAAAAGTAAAAGAGAGATAGGGAGCGAGAAGGAATTGTAAAAAAGTTAGTGCAATAGTATTGTTAGTAAGTTAGTGATTAGTTGTTAGAGTTAGAAATCAATTATAATTGAATAATTGCACTTAGGTCAAGGTTAATGAGAACTCATTAGAGGATTGATAAGACCAAAGCCTCCTAACAACAAGTCTCATAAGTATTAAACCAAAAGACAAATAATCAAATTTTTTTGATAGTTTTCCGATACGGGACTTATGTTGCGCTATGTTAAGCAATCGCCGAGTAATTTACGGAGTAATTACCCTACAATGAGGCCGATCAATAGCTCTTTGTCCTAATGCATGCTAGATGAACGATATGTAGATCGTCATCCCGAAGCAATACCGCACGAAAAGAAAAGAAGGTAGCGATCTAGTCTTGATCAAAATTCAACAACAGAATTCTATGGTCCATAAGACTTTCATCGATCAAAAGAAAAGAGAAATAGATGAAGAGAAGGCCAAATTAAACCACACAATTATGTGATCTAAGGCTAAGAACAAAAGGAAAGGGAAGAAAATGGAAAAGGAACCGAAACAGTCCCAAAAATAGGTGAAAAACACCATTCTGCCTCTGTGCAGTCGATTGCACAAAAGGTCCAGTCGATTGCACACTGGAAGATTTGCAAAAACAAGGCAAAAAACAGCACTGTACAGTCTATTGCATGAAAATGAAAATCGATTGCACCCTGCTGTGACAGCAAAAATTCAGCAAAATTCGACATGATCATGATCTAAAACTTTCTTCAAACACCTCATGATCATGGAATCAAAAGTGCACGAAAATGCAAAGCAAATAACAACCAATACCAGTAATTAAACATAAATTGCAAGATCCAAAGATCAAGCAAACAAGATCAACAAAGATCTACGTTGTGGATGATGAAATTGAAGCTTCAATAATGGTGAATGATGAACTACGACTTCAAATCTGAAAATTCTTTCAAATTGCTACAAGATCCAAACTCCAAAGCCTTGATCTACAGGAATTGATGAAGAAAATAAGTTTGGATGAAGGTTTAGCTCAAAGTTGAACAAGAATCAATGTGAATTCTTGTTAACTTTCAAGAGAAGAAAAGTGAGCTTTAGTAAATTTTGTGGTTAGGGAGAGAATTTGCAAGAGGTTTTTTGGCTCTCCAAAGCTTGAAGAATGAATGAAATGATATTTATAGAATTTAGGCTTGGAAATTTGGTGGTTTGGAATTTGGTTTGGAAGATCAAAATTAGGATTGGAATTCAAATTTGGAGGGAAATCACAAAAGAGTGGTGATTAGTGAGGGTGTATGGTGGGAAATGATCAAAATGATGTAGAGGAATTAAAATGAGGTGATCTAGAATATTCCACATGTGATCAATGGTCAAGATTGGTGCCAAATGCTTCAAAACTTGAAAAATGTTGATTTTGGCCAAATCTGTCTTCGTTCATTCGATTGCACTGTAGCCCGAATAGACTGCACTGCTGAAAACTTCAAAATCTAGGAAAAAAATGAAGGGTGCAATTGATTGGACCAATAGTGCAATCGATTGCACAGTTGAAAAACTTGAAAAATGCCCTGTTGGCTAGACTGTGCTGGTTCTGGCTCGATTTTCTTTATTTGTCAAAGAAGGCATGGAAATAAACACATGAACCTTGGAGTCTCTTGAATAATAATCAATTAAATCTTGAAAACTCTTGATCAGATGAATTTGAATTGTTTGCATACCAACTTTGACATTGTTCAGATGAAATTCATTCTAGCTGAGGGACTGTTTGATATCCTTGATCCCCTTCCTGAAAAAGTTAGTGAAGACAAAAACAAACATATTTTTGGATTTTGATTAAAGGTTAGCAAACATAAGCAAATAAAGGCAGATAAGAAATACACAGATGCTCAGTGATCCCTGCAAGGCATAAACCCAAATAAGAGAGGGATAAAGGAACCAAAGCATGATCTTGTTTGTGGTATAAGATGCAAAATGAGATGTGAATGGTATGTGGAATCTTAGGGGTCAAAAATTAGGGTCCAACACTTGTACCTTAGTGCTCCCCCGTAGTCGCGACGCGGATGGTTCGCGGACAGTGTTTAACTCTAATACTGTTTAAGCTTTTCAACATTCCATGGTCGAGCAAGTTCCTCCCCGTGTAGATTTTCTAGGTAGTAGGCTCTTGTCCCCGTTTTCGCGCGGACGCGGTAGGGGCCCTCCCAGTTCACGGTAAGCTTGCCTTCTCCTGAATCTTTCTGGTTCCTTCGCATGACGAGGGTGTTTACCTGAAAATCACATTTAATAACTTTGTTGTTATAGCGTAAAGTTATCTTCTATTTAAGTGAGGCTTCGCGGAGGGATGCACCCGACCTTATCTCTTCGACGAAGTCGAGCTCCTCCCGGAGGGCCTCATCGTTCGTGTCCTCTTCGAGGGAAGACCCTGTTCTTCTCGAGGGTTCCCTTATTTCCACAGGGATCACAACCTCAGTTCCATAGGTCAAACGGAAGGGGGTCTCCCCGGTAGTGGAGTGCGGGGTTGTTCTATAGGCCCAGAGGACCCTGTGTAGCTCCTCGGCCCATCTTTTCTTGGCGTCGTCCAATCTCCGTTTTAGACCTCGCAGGATCATCCTGTTCGCGGCTTGAGCCTAACCGTTTGTTTGTGGGTGCTTGACCGAGGTGAAGTGTTGCTTCATGCCCAGCTTCGCGACGAAGTCCTGAAAGTTCTTATTAATGAATTGTGTCCCGTTGTTGGTGATAATTTCCTGGGCCGTGCCGAACCGGGCCAGTATGTTCTTCTAGTAGAAACGTAGTATGTTGTGGTCCGTGATTTTGGCCAGGGCTTCATCCTCGATCCACTTCGTGAAATAATCAATGCCGACTATCAGGTACATGTTTTGGTACGACCCCATGACAAAGGGCCCGAGGATATCCATCCCCCACCATGCAAACAGCCACGGGGACGAGCGCGTTTTGAGCTCAGTGGGCGGGGCCATGTGCATGTCCCCGTGTCGTTGGCATCTATCGCACTTCTTGACGTATTCCTTGGCGTCCTGCTGCATGGTGGGCCAGTAGTACCCTGCTCGTACCGCTTTACGGGCTAGTGATTGTCCGTCGAGGTGTTGTGCATTGATCCCTTCGTGGATCTCCTACAGTTTGCTGGGGACCTTGGACTCCTCGACCCACCTGAGAAGAGGGATTGAGAAGCCGCGTCGATATAATTTGTCTTCGATGATTGTATAGGAGCAGGCACGTCGCCTAACAACTCCGGCATCTTTAGGGTTGTCGGGTAGCTTACCCGTGCTGAGGTACTCGTACACCGGGGTTATCTAGTTATGGCTGTCTCCAATGGCATTCACGTTAGTCGCGGGGACGGTTTTCTCGATGCTCGGACACGAGAGCACCTCTTGAATAACGGATTTTTTCCCGGCTTTCTTCTTTGTGCTTGCGAGTTTCGAAAGAACGTCCGCTCGAGTATTGTGTTCGCGCGAGACGTGATTCACTTCCGCCGAGGAGAACTTTTTCATCGTTTCCTTCACCAGAGCCAAGTATTCGATGAGGCTGTCATTCTTGGCATGGTATTCTCCCCTTGCCTGGGAGGCCACGAGCTGGGAGTCGGTGAATATTTTGACCTCTTTGGCGCCGAGGACCTCAGCTAAGCGTAACCCGGCGAGGAAAGCCTCGTATTCGGCCTGATTGTTTGATGTCAGGAAAGACAACGTGAATGAGACTTCGATCAGGATTCCTTCCCCATTGTCAAGGATGATGCCCACTTCGCTACCTGTCGAGCTAGATGCCCCGTCGACGTAGGTCGTCCACTTTTGGGATTCGTTAGTCGAAGGTTCTGGGAGGGTAATTTCTGCCACGAAGTCGGCCAGCACCTGAGCTTTTAGGGCATTTCTCCCCTCATATTGGATGTCAAACTCGGCAAGTTCGAGCGACCATCTGAGCACCCTCCCCGCCATGTCTGGTCGGCCGAGGAGTTATCTCATGGGTTGCTCGGTCCTCACCACGATCGTGTGGGCCAAGAAGTAGTGTCGCAGTCTCCTGGCTATGGTGACGAGAGCCAGAGCAACCTTTTCTATCTGCTGGTACCTAAGTTCCAGACCTTGGAGGCTTTGCAGGTGAAGTAAATCGGCTTCTGCCCGTCGGGGGTTTCTCAGATTAGGACCGTGCTGACTACTTTGCTCGTGATGGCGAGGTATAGGAATAACGTATCCCCGCCCTCTGGTCGCGAGAAGACCGGGGTTGCGAAAGGACTTGTTTGAGGTGGAGGAGTGTTTGCTCGCATTCCTCATTCCATTCGAACATGGCTTTCTAGCGTAGAACGTTGAAAAATGGGAGTGCGTACTGTGCGGACTTGGCCACAAAGCGGGAAAGCGAGGTCAGCATCCCGTTCAGCGATTGTATCGACTTCTTTGAGTTCGGGGTCTGGATCTCAGAGAATACCCTGCACTTGTCGGGGTTTGCCTCGATTCCTCGCTCTGTGAGGTAAAAACCGAGAAACTTGCCCGCTCGGACGCCGAAGGTGCATTTGTCGGGGTTAAACCTCATCCTGCATTTCCTCGTTGTGCCAAAGACCTTTTTGAGATGGGCAGCGTGGTCGACTTCTTCTGCAGATTTGACGATCATGTCGTCCATGTAGACCTCGAGCATGTCGCCGATCTCTCCCCGGAAGACTTTATTCATCATCCGCTGGTAGGTCGCGCCGGCATTCTTCGGGCCGAAGGGCATCACGTTGTAGTAGTAATTGTCCGACTCGGTCATAAAGGCGGTGTGCTGCTTGTCGGCCTTGGCCATGGGGATTTGATTGTACCCTGAGTAGGCGTCCATGAAGGACAAAAGTTTAAAACCTGCAGAATTGTCGACCAGCTAGTCGATGTTAGGCAATGGATAAGAATCTTCTGGGCACGCCCTGTAAAGATCGGTATAGTCAACGCACATCCTCCATTTTCCATTATTTTTCTTGACAAGTACAACGTTGGACAACCAGGTTGTGTACCTAGCCTCCGAAATGAAATTTGCCTCTAAGAGGTCTTTTACAGCTTTTTCAGCAGCCTCCGCTTTCTCGAGAGACTGCATACGCCTACGTTGCACTATAGCCCGAGCGGCTGGATCTACAGTGAGCTGGTGACAGGCCACCTCTGGGTCGAGGCCGGGCATCTCCGAAGCGCTCCATGCCAAGAAATCAGCGTTCTCCCGGAGGCATGCCTTCAATTGCTTCTTCTCCAGGTCAGGGAGCCCGGTACCAATCTTCACGCTCCTATCTGGATCGTCTCCGAGGGCGACGAGCTCGAAGTCTCCGTCTGGGATGGGGCACGTTGGGTGGAGAGGCTGCCCGTTGCCTTCAGCTAGGAGGTCGTTGTCCACTGCTCCCTTTTCTTCCTGCTCACCGGGGAAACGACTGTCGAGGTCCACAACGTTGACGCGCAGGAGTGGCTTCTACACTATGTCTAGGGTTGACTTCTGTCCGATCTTGGGCTTGACGTTGATCGAGCTCAAGCCCTTGGTTGCAGCTTCGAAGCACCTCCTTGCAGCTTCAATATCCCTGTGGATGGTGACGACCCGACCTCGGGTGGTGTAGTACTTCATCTTCAGATGCACTGTAGATGGTACCGCCGTGAGCTCGACCAGATTTGTCCTCCCCAAGATGCACTGGTACAGGGAAGAACAGTCCACTACCAAGAAGCGGGTCTTGACTTGTCGGGCAGTGTCATCACACCCGAAGGTGACCATCAGCTTGACATAACCCCATGGCCTGGTCGTCGTGCCGTTGAGGTGGGCGTACATGATGTCCACCGAACTCCCTTGGTCAACCAGGATTCTGCAGACATCAAAGTTCTCCATCTGCGCCCGGATCAGGAGAGGGGTGGTGGAGTTGGGCGCACCACCTGGCAGTTCCTCGAGGTAGAAGGTGATGGGGTTCGACTTCCCTTGCACCTTCTTAAAGGTGGCAGTCTGTGTCGAGCTCGCGGATTCCAACTCATTGAACTTCCACTTGATTGACCCGACAGAGACCTTGTTGAAGCCCCCGCCGGATATAACAATTGCCGTGGGGAAACTTTCCCACGGGCTGCGAGCGGTCACAGGGTCCTCAGGGGGAAGACTCTCCCACGAGCTAGGGGTGATCGAGGGGATCTCGGTCTCGTCGGGGACGTAGAAGTCCTCCGGTCTGGTGATGCTCAGGACGACTTGCAGTCCGCCCTCTCCGGTGGGAGGGGTCGTCTCCTCGACCCTTTGTGTTTCCTAGGCATCCTGTCTGGGGGGTCATTCCTCCTCATATACTGCTTGAGGTGCCCTTCTTTGATCAGAATTTCTATCGCATCCTTGATATGGATACAGTCCTCGGTGACATGCCCATGGCTCTTATGGAACCTGCAGTATTTGGACTTGTCAACGTTGGCTTTGGGGGGTGTCGGCTTCGGAAAGCGGACACCTCCTTTATGGAATTCCGAGTTGGCGCACTCGGCCAGAATTCGCTCGCGGGGAGCAGTGAGTGGGGTGTACTCCGTGAAGCGGCCAGTTAGACCTCTCAATTCACGAGTCCTTAGGACAGTCTTCTCTTCATCTATCACCCACTCGTCGGGGAGCGGTAGAGTCTTCTTGCCTGGAGTTTCAGGGGCCCTCTTGGTGCCACGAGTCGCGGGCGCAGTGGGCAGCCTCAGTCTCCTCATACTGAATGTATCCTTGGGCTTTATAGAGGAGTTCCTCCAAGTTGCGGGGCCTCTGGATGCCCACGGACTTGGCAAACTCAGTGCGAGGTCGTAATCCTCGCTCGATCAGGAACTTCTTCATGTCGTTGGTAGTGGCTACCTCGACGGCTTCCCGGTTGAATCTCTCGATGTAATCTCTGAGAGATTCGTCCCTTCCTTGAGGGATGGCTTCTAGAGAGGCCACCGTCTTCGGGTGGCGTCAGGATGCAGTGAAATGCCTGGAGAACTATCTCTTCAGTTCCTTCCAAGCAGTGATGAACTCCGGTGCCAGGCTTTTGTACCATGCCCTGGAACCTTTTCAAAGGGTGGTCTGGAAGAGCCTGCACTTGATAGCCCCCCGGACATTCATGTAGTCGAGCATAGCCTCGAAGCTCTGGACGTGGTCGCCCGGGTCAGCAGTGCCATCGTACGTCACCAAAGGTGGGGGCCTTTCGATCCCGATAGGTATAGGCGTATAGGCGTATCCAGAGGGTATGCTAGTCGTCTTCGTCACTCCCGACTGGGGACTGCGAAGGAAAGTAATCGCCACGACCGCGCCTGTGTCGACGGGAGGGACTCCTTGGACGGCTCTTCGGCTTTTCTCCATCAGTCCTGTCCTCTGCGGGGGAGGAGAGGGGTTGTGAGATGTGGGACGACGATGTCTCCGCGGGGGGAGAGCGTCGTTGTCGCCCCATTCGAGCGCTTCAATCCGCAAGTTCTGCTGGTAGATCAACAGGTTGGTCAGATTGACCAGTGCAAACAGGGCCACCGTGTTTGGGTTAGCATTTGGTGGCGCGAGGACAGGCTGGTAGACAGCTGGGCTGCCATAATGTTGGGCGGCGTTCTATGTCGCGTCGTCAGAGGAGGGGGAGGCAATACATCCATCCCTCTCGTCGCCTTCTTCGACGTTAACGACCACATTGGGCTCGTGGTCGTCTCCGTTATTGAACTACGCGAAGGCGGTATCTGGAGTCTTGGCTTCAGGTCGAGGGCTGGCCATGATTGTCAGAAAATGGAAGTTGCTTTGGTTTTACGAGGAGAAAAACGGGGAAGCAAAGGTTCCCACAGACGGCGCCACTAATCGTACCTGATCAGAAAGTAGATTGGTGGCCAACAACGTCGTGAGCTCCGCTACTCCGGTGGTGATGAGACGGTGGGGGGTGTACCTGCAAGGTACTCTGATGCCAAAGTCAGGAATGGAGCAAGCAAGTACAGAAAATGAGAGTAAGAATGAGAATAGAATACCTGACCCTCTCGTGAAAGAGGGTATTTATATTATGCCCACTAGCACTGGACCAACGGTCGTCTGCACTGGTTTGGTTTACTAGGCCAAATACAGATAACTGTCAGGACTTACATGGGGTAGGGAAAACCAACACGTGGTCTTCGTCCTGTAGTAACTGTCCCGAGATCTCCGGAAAGTGGGCATACCGACTCTTTCGGAGGTGGGTAGTTATCTGGTGACGTGTCCCCGCGGGAGAAGCACGTGGAGTACTTGGGGGAGAGGCATGACTCTCCCCGGGATATGTGACATCTGCTCGACGGTAAGGGTATTGAGTGTGCCCGACAAGGAAGTGAATTGAGCCATATTGGGCCTCACATCGTAGTATTGGGTTGGGTCTGCCCGACGGATGGGCAGGCGCCGACCCAGTCCAGAACAATATATATATATATATATATATATATATATATATATATTCTTTTTGGCCCTGTATGTTAATATCGGGGTTTATTTTAGTCCTTTAACTTTAAAATGGTTCATATTGGTTCCTTAACGTTTCAAATGTTCTATATTAGTCCTTATTATCTTGTTAGCGATGAAAAAAACTCAGAAATTGGTCGGTAATTAATTAGACGAATATAACTAATATGGTACGTTTTGAAAAATTAAGGGATCAATATGAACTTTTTAAAAGTTAAGGAACCAAATGAACCACGAGATTAACATACGGGACAAAAAGAATATTAAACCAACAAATATTTACATTTGTTACTACTTAACAATTATATATTTAATTATAAGATGCTTCTATCTCGACTTTATTTAGTATTAAAATTGTAAATTTGTATATTTAAATATAAGTCATTAAAATTTATATATTAATTAAAAGTATTTTTTATTTATTTTATATTAGATAATAAAACAATTTTTAAAAATCCAATTACCAAATAGATTTTTGATTTTTCCATCTCTAAAATTGTTTTTGAAAATTAGTTTACCGAATGAACACTTTTATTTTTTAATTTCTAAAACAGTTTTGAAAAGTTATGTTACCAAATAAATTTTTTAATTGTTCTTTTTTTAAAAAAAATTTTATAAAACAATTTTATAAAACATATTTTAAAATATAAATGTAAAACTTATTGAAATGGACCCTAAAAGTCTAATTTCAAATCCTGTAAGATAAATATATATTATTAATGATTAAAACAGACGAAATCACAAATTTTCAGAAAGATAAATCTCAAAAATGAATTTTTTAAAAAAAATTATTTGAAATAGTTTTAAATTAAAATATTTTTTAAAATTTTAATATAAAAAAATTATACGAAAATGATGAAATATTTAAAATAATATTTTTAGAATGCTTTTCACAATCCTTTTAGGGATACAGTAATGAAACCAATGGCTCGCAGTTTTGTTATGTTGCTTCATGGTGTCGGTGACTCTGGTCCTGCCAATGAACCCATCAAAATGTTATTCACTTCTCCGCAATTCAGAAACATCTAATGGCCCTTCTCTTTTGCTCTTCACGCACCAGTCGCTTGCAATTGTATGTATATTCATTTTTTTAAAGATTAGATCAACCATAAGATTGATTCATAAGTTTAATTTCATTTGAGCTATTATTATTAAATTAACCACAAAATTGAACTAATTGATTGCATTAGGTGGAAATGTGTATAGAAGAAGGTGGTGGAATCTCACATCGTGTGAATTATATATATATATATATATATATATATATATATATATATATATATATATATATATATATATATATATATATATATATATATATATATAATAACTATCATGTCACCTCATCACAAAAGTGTCACATATATAAAATATTTACACCTCAATGTTTTTTGGATAAAAAATGAGGATAGGGATCTAATACTATTTAATAACAAGAGGATTGATTTCGTGAGTGAAGCATAATAAGGGGATCAAAACTATAATTTAATAAAAATATATAATAATATTAAAATCATTTTTATATAAGATTGAAACAAATGGACCATATATATCTTATATTATATTTAAATTATTGCAATGTATTTTTAAAATAAGACGTTAAATACAAGGATCATCTCTCCATAGCTACATTTTTTGTTTTAAATGGGTGTGATGAAGACATATTTTTCGATATAATTTAATAAAATTGAAATGATGTATAATTATTTTGGAGAGACTACTTAAAAGGATATTATTGAGATTGTAATTCCTTGTGTCGAAGCAGTGTAGCTTGACAGAAACAAAGATTAGTCGAATTAGTCTAATGTATATGTGTGTGTGTCGAGTTTTTTAGATGTCGAAGTGTCGAAGCAGGTTGCTTGACACAAAATTTTGACTTAGACCAAAATAGTAATTTTGGGCTCTCTTCTATTATAAATAGAGGAAGTAACCCCTATTTTGTAGTAGTCTTGTAATCACTTGCAGTTGCAATATTAACAAGGGTTTCATAGTTTGTGGGCGGAGCTTCCGTAGTTGAAAATCATTCTCTTCTTCCTTTGATTTTTGATCTTACCGGATCAGAAATGGATCAGCGGCCAGCAACAAATCGTGAGCTCCTTTAATCGTCGGTGGTGATGAAGAGATGGGGGTGTACCTGCAAGGTACTCCGATGCTAAAGTCAGAGACAGAGTAATCAGTGCAAGTACAGAGAAAATGTGTAAAGAATAGAATACCTGACCCTCTAGTGAAAAAGGGTATTTATAATGTGCCCCCAGCGCAGGGCCAACGGTTACTCTGTATTGAGTTGGATCGCAAGATCCAATATGAGTAACTGTCAGGGCTTACGTGGCGTAGGGATCAACTGCCCCGTGATCTTCGGAAGGTGGGCTGACCAGTTCTTTTGGAAGTGGGTAGTTGCCTGATGACGTGTCCCTGCGTGGGGGACACGTGGAGTCCGTGGGGGAGACGTGGGAGAACTCCTCGGGCGTGTAGATGGGCTGGACCTTAATTGGTCCTTCCTTGACGAGGATTTGGGTTTGGCCGTACCCGACGGTGGGGCAGTCTTAGGCCCAGTCCAGAACAGGAGCCCCCTAAGTCGTTGCTCCGAAGTGGAGGAGTAATGACTTAAGAGTCATTCCAATCGTCAAGGACCAATCCAAAGGGGCGTCAGCGTGTCCGAAACACCGAGCTAGGGTGATGCGTGTGGCCAGGAGTAGGAGATGCTCGATGTTGAAACAGTTTTAGGGGGGTGTTTTTATCGACTCCACAAGGATTGTGCGATATTAGATGCTTGCCGTTCAATAGTCACAATGTTTTAAGTTCAAGAGTTTCAACTGGTTCTCAATTTTGGTTAACATTAATTGGTAGCAAAGAGTAAATTTGTGGCAAAGAGTTTGTAATGTTTTAGAAAAACATGTCAAGGTTAGGTTTCACTAATCCTTTTCACACATATTCGATTAATCAAGCATATGAACTTAGTTTCCGATCAATACAACCGCGTATCCTCTCGACTAAGTTTATGTTTAAAGCAAAGTCGTGAGTATCGTTGTTTACACCGTTAGATGATGCCTCACGCTAACAATCTAAACAACAATCGTTAAGATCAACACAAAGCGAATAACAAAACCCAAATCTATGTCTAGAGTTTGGTTTTTAAGAGATGGAATTATTAGGTCACGATTTGCAAAATCTATGTCTAGAGCAATACAAACCACACATAAATCATTAAGAGCAAATAACTTCATCTATATTGATCAATAACCTTGTTCATATACAAAAGATCAAAAGAAATACATATTATCAAGATCAACTACATCTAACCTTAACACAAGAGATGCTTAGCTACTCATTTTCATGGTAGCTTGGATGACAAGTAATGTTGCAAAGCTTTTGGAACTTCAATCTTCAAAGGTTCAAGGATTGAAGCATAAAAGCTTTGAAACTAAGAAAATAAGTAACAATGGAGTTTTCTTCTTCACACAAGTTTCTAGGTTACCCAAAAGTGTAATGAAAAGTGATTATCTCCCAAAATATCCACAAAATAAGACTATAAACAAGATCAGCCCAGACAAGAGCGTCGGGCGATGCATTACACGGCTGAGCGATGACCATAAAGTGAGGCCACGTGACAACTACAATGTCACGTGGAGCTCAGAAAATATCTGAGAGCGTCGGGCGATGGCACCAGAGCGCCGGGCGATCTTCAATAGGCGTAGCTAGTCACAATTCTGTAACATTGATTGAAATGGGGGAGCCATCGCCCCTGCAGCGCCGGGCGGTGAGAACTTCCTGCGCCCTAGCAGGGCCGGGCAGTGCAGGGGCCTAAATCGCGACACGCGCCTTTCCCAAATTTCACGTTCCCGCGCGCACCAAGCCTCGATCTGTTCACCAAAAATCTGTAAAAATTCACAAACACATCAAAAGACCTAAAATTCACACAAATGCAAGAATCGCTCAATTAATAAGTCATTTCCCGATTAAAGCGATTAAAAGAGCTCAAAAGCATCAAAATCAATTATAAAAATAAGCACTTCTTGACACCTAACAACTCTCCCCAACTTGCACATTTGTTTTCCCTCAAACAAACTTAATAGTTAAAAACAACAAGCAAGAATCCAACCACCCAATCAACCAAATACATTAATAGTTCAAACTCGACACATACACGCACAAAGTATTTTCACAAAGTTACGTAGAATCAAAACATGATTATGAATTAAAGTTCTAAACACAACATCATATAATGCAACATCAAGTACATACAAGTTCAAGTTGAATCACCTAAATTCACTTATTATCAACACACTATGTACAATGTTTCACACAGGACAAAACACTCTCACAAGCAATCGTGCCACATCCGGACTCGTTCATGCATTCATCTCACAGAGTTATAAAAAATAAGTAGAAACAAAGATCACTAAGGACTTTCATGGTTGTAACAAGGCTGGGGTAAAAACAAGGGACATATGTACACGGCCATTGAAATCAAGAAGGGATAAATTTCATGAAGAGCATTTCTTCTTTTTAAACACAACCCTTCCTGCTCAAACTTCCAACACTTATTCTAACAATGCATTCTCTTTTCTTGCTTTGATTCATATACTTCTTTTGTTTTTTTTTTTTTGATTGTTCCTCATCTTTCTTTTTCATTCTCTTATTGAATTTAATTGAGAATGCATTATATCCACCATTTATTTTATTCTTTTCACAATGACCCAATCTCCCAAACTTCAACAATACTATACACTTAAATCGAAATGCTCTTCAACAAGGTTAAAGTTCGGGTTCATGTGTCAAACAAAAATTTTCTTTTCGGCTCAAGAGAGGTTCAAATGCGCACACACTCACACAAGGTTACATGAAGTGTTTATGGAATGGTGGTTTTCCTCATAGTTCTAGAAAATGTGCCTTGATCATTTCTACGTTTCCAATCATTTAAACAACTCACAAGATTAAACATGAACAAGACGAGTAAAACAATGATTACTTGACTCTCTTTTTGGTGAACCATGGAAAGCATCTCACTTTTGTGGCTTTGTCCTAATTGATTCACAAATGAACAAGTATATACAACATAATGCATTACCATAATTTTGTGTAAAGCATTAACTCCCAACCATGTTAAAATTCTACACAACACATTCACACTTTGATTGTGCACAAAATTGAGAATTTTATCATTACCATCAATGTTTAATGCTAACAAAGCATTCATTCTTCTTGTGCTCTCACACAAAATTTTTCAAAACTTAAAGGCAAACATAACTTTCTTTGCGCCAACACATCATAAAAAACAGAATTTATACATAAAAAAAAAAAACAGAATTTATACTAAACCACATCATAAAAACAGAATATTATAAACTATGGTGTTAAAAACACCGAAATTGTACTCGCCT
The DNA here is from genome assembly GCA_022829125.1 of Lathyrus tuberosus. NCBI lineage: Eukaryota > Viridiplantae > Streptophyta > Magnoliopsida > Fabales > Fabaceae > Lathyrus > Lathyrus tuberosus. The sequence goes on from JALAZF010000229.1 coordinate 6,656,451, forward strand.
AAGCGAAAAAACACTACAATCATTATCCTCGCCGAAGCGATCCAAAAGTACCTACTAAAAAACTGAAAACATAAATGAAAAAACAAAATAAAATCCTTCACTTTGCAGCCTAGTTAACCATATCATTGAGATCATCCTGCATCTCATCACCATCATCATCATCATCCGCAACAACACCTCCGGTGCTTGCCCCCTCTGAAAAGAACGGGCGCCTGTCCCCAGGCCAATTCGCATAGGCGTCGAACGCTTCCCTTGAAGGAAAGGGAGTGTACTCTGCAGGGTGCGTCTGAAAATGATACATCTGTTGCATACAATCAAAGTTAAACTGATTAGACCTATGGAGTGACTCCCCCATGTCCCACGTGTAGTTAAACGCCGCTTTCATATCGAAAACGGACGAGTTACTCGCATCTTCCTGAACACCTGAAATTTGAGTTTTTCATTAATCACACCTGGAATCAAAATGTCAGTCTGATAAATTAAAGTCTGAACCAGACAAGGAAAGATGAAGGGGGCATCATCATGCACTCCCGCCCTCCGAGTATTATCCACAAAATTTTTCATCTCCCACGCAATGATCTGAGCGAATCCACCTCTTTGTCCTCCATGATACAGTACATAAGGAGTCTTGTATCAAGAGGGACAGAGGAGCGGTGATGTCGCGGCTTTACGTTATAGCAAAGCAAGAGGAGAACATCCTGTGCCTAAGGAGTCATGTTTTTCTTGCTGTACTTGATCGGTTCCCTTTTAGCATTTCGATCGACCTTGCACCCTGGTTTGAGGATCACACTGCCTACCATTTTGTGATCATGCTTTACTGCTGAAAGCTTCACATAATCATCGGTTTGCAAACTTCCCAAGCTACTCGGACTTCCCAATAGCCTATTAATGGCATCCCTGCTGAAACTGATCTCCCTGCCCCTTACGAAGGTCTTAAACCTGTAAAATTCTCCTTCGGGTTGAAGCGCGTTAGCATAGAACTCTCTGATCAGCTGGTAACACACGCGGTCAGCCGGGTTCAACAACTTATCCCATTTTTTCTTTTTGAAGATTGCCTGAATTCTCCGGTAGTCCCCCTGCCGGTTGATTGCAAACCTCTTTTCAGAGAGCAAAGTTCTGCACTCCAGCGACTTGATCCTCGCCTCATGCTCGGCAGACAAAAACTGACTGCCGTCAAATTCTAATGGAATATCTGATGAGGAGGCTACATTCTTTTACTTCCTCCTAGAAGCATGTTGAGGAGCAAAGCGGTGAGACATATGCACAATTCAAACACAAACAGCACAACAAAAAACATTCACATTAGCACTGTTAGTCATACGAAAACAAAAACGAAACAATAGTAAAATCCCAAAACTGGACAAAACAGAGCCAGCGCCTGAGCATCGCCGGGCGACGCAAGAGCGCTGGTGCGCCCCTCTACCGCCGGGCGGTACTAGCGATATCAGAAAAAACTTCTCAAAAGCAGCTCTGTTCTTTTCTTACACATCCTTCTTCAACCCAATATCAATAAACAACAAAGATAGCATCAACACAAACATGCAAGGATGAAGAAGGATGCCTAGCTAACAGTCATCTATGTCCACCATCATACAATCCTAACCACATTTTGTTCTACACTGATACATGATTAAGATAAGAAGAACAAATAAAACGAAAACTACATGCATACCTTAAGCTTGGAGGATCTGAAATGAGAGAAAGTGAGAGAACAAAGAGTGAGAGAGTGAGAGCTAGGGTTTTCACGGGAGAGAATGAGAGAAAAGTTTCAAAACTTTCTCTCAAGCCTTTTTAAAATAGCCAGGGGTAAAAATGGGAAAACATAATTCAGATAGAGCACTAAACCAATAAGTTTATCAGCCAACGTTCAAAATTCCCACCCAAAACTCACTCGCCTGGCCAATCAGAGGCAAGGCCTCTGCAGTTTTTCACGCACCGCCGGGCGGTATAAACCAGCACCGGGCGCTCCACACCAGATAGCAGATTTTATGCTAAAGTGCAACAGACCATTTTAGCAACCACAACACTCAACTCACAACATGCAGAAATCTCAATTTTTCATTCCAAAATGCAATGCAACAATAAAAACACTGAAAAGCAAGAGTTACTTACAATGTTGGGGTGCCTCCCAACAAGCGCTTGTTTAACGTCGGCTAAGCTCGACGGTCCGGAGACTAGACGCCTCGAAAACAAAAGCTAAAGAATTGGCAACCGAAACGAACACATTACGCGAACACAAATTCATCCGCTATCGTGCCCAGTTTTTGGTCTCCTTTTCTTTAAAAATGACCAATCCCAACATGAATTCATCAAGGCTACCTTTGCATCTTCATTCTTTTTCTTTTCAAATGCTTCACTTTCCAACTTCTCTTTTTTCAAGTATTTTTCTTTTCGCACGACTTCATCCACTTGATTCACAAACATCACTCCTTTGAACAATGTAAAACAAGCTTCTTCCTCCATACCACTTTCCTTGATCCGCACTTTCATTAAGCCTTCATCAACGTCCACCAACATTTTGGCGGTTTTCATGAATGGTCGGCCCAATATAATCGGTGTATCTTCATCCTCATCCATTTCAACAATCACAAAATCAACAGGAAAAAAGAATTTATCCACTTTTACCAGCACATCCTCCACAACATCATACGGACGAGTTCTAGACTTATCCGCAAGTTGTAATGTCATGGTTGTTGATTTTATGGTCATATTATCAAGTCCTTTCACCACCGACAAGGGAATTAGATTGATTCCCGCACCCATGTCAACCAAAGCTTTGCATTCAAAATCATTACCTATTGTAATAGGTAAAGCTACTCTTCCCGAATCTTGTTCTTTCCGTGGAAGCGCACATTGGATGACGACACTACACTCGGCATTAAGATCAATGTTGTTTTTGTCAGTGTACCTCTTCTTTTTCATAAGTATGTCTTTCATGAATTTGACATACCTAGGCATTTGTTCAAGAGCTTCAGAGAAAGGTACGGTTACTTGCAACCGACTAAATAACTCCAAAAATCTTGCGTAATGCCTATCATTCTCTTTTTTCTTTGGAGTAGGGGGATACGGTAATCGCCTTTGTAAAACTTCCTTCTCAAACTCCTTTCTTTCTTTTTCTTTTTTCTTCCACTCTTCTTCATCATTCTTTTCAACTACACCATTTTCATTATTTTTTTCAACTTCCTTCAACACAATATCATCTTCCTTTTCAACTACCACCTCATGTTCAACATCTCTTCCAATTGTCCTACCACTTCTTTTGAAAATGGCTTTACACTCCCCTTTGGGATTTGGTTGAGTGGTAGCGGAGAAGGATGGCCCCGGTTGGTTTTCGGCTAATTGCTTGGCAAGTTTCCCTACTTGCGATTCAAGATTTTTAATCGAAGCTTCTGTACTCTTTTGAGTTGCCATTGATAATTGCATGAATTTGGTGAAAGTCTCCTCCATTCTTGAACTTCCACTTTGCTCTTGGGGTGGTTGGTAAGGATTTTGTCTCCATCCTTGTTGAATTTGGTAGTTGCCTCGAGGTTGATAACCTTGTTGATTTTGGTACGGTTGTTGAGCACTTTGGTAAGGAGGTCGTCCTTAATAACCTTGAGTCGGATTTCCAGCATAATTTACCTCCTCCACAACCGGAGGACAATATCCGGTAGGATGATCTCCCCTACACAATTCACATACCAAGACCTGCACATTTTTACTTGAGGAGTCATGGATTTCTTTAAATTGTTGAGGAAGTTTAGACATTTGTTTCGTCAACAACTCAACTTGCTGGGATAATAACTTGTTTTGAGCAAGTATAGCATCATTGGTTCCCAGTTCCAAAACTCCAGGAGTCCTTTGAGAAGGGCTACGGTTATGACTTCCCTGATGATCATTTAACGCCATCTTGTCAATTATGCCAATGGCTTCTCCAGCAATTTTGCTCAGTAAGGATCCACCAGCGGTGGCATCCAATAAAGTATTATGCACTAGTTGAAGTCCATTCCGAAAAATATGAATTTGAGACAATTCATCAAAGCCATGCCCCTTGCATTTTCTCAACATAGATTTGAATCTCTCCCACGCTTCGTTGAGAGATTTGTTAGCACCTTGAGTGAACACTGCTATTACGGTCTTTGCCTCCATGAAACGATTATGTGGGAAAAATCGCTCCAAAATTTTTTCTTCAAGTGAATTCCAATCAGTCATTATTGCCGTCGACTGATCAAGATACCATTCCTTGGCCTTCCCAATGAGGAAATGCGGGAATAGTCTCTTAAACAGAGATTCCTCTTCAGCTTCGGGCGCACCAGTTGCTCTCGCAATCTCATAGAACTTTGTCAGATGTGTAAAAGGATCCTCATAATCCATACTAGTAAAAGGACTCTGATATAGAAGCTGAATAATATCGGTCTTCATTTCTGAATACCGACCGTTCTGCGTATTGCGAGCAAACTGTGCATTATGTCTTGGACTGTTGGTACATGGTCTAGAAGCAGGTGGTGGTGGTGGTGGGTGTTCCATAGCTGGAAGTAACTGTGGAAATAGTGGTGGTGTAGAAGTCGAACTTCCCTCTTGTTCTTGCCTTTGCCTAGCTAGTTGCCTCCTTCGTCTCGTTCTGCTATTGATTCTACGAGCGGTTCTTTCAATCTCAGGATCGAACAGAAGTTGGTCCGCCGGTAGTTTCCCTCACATAAAACAAAGTCTGCACACTAAACAAAACAAATTAACAAGTTCAAGAAAAAGTTAACAAGCTTAAAACAAAACAACTATTGCAATGCTTGCAATATCAATGAACAATTTCCGGCAACGGCGCCATTTTGTTGAAACAGTTTTAGGGGGGTGTTTTTATCGTCTCCACAGGGATTGTACGATATTAGATGCTTGCCGTTCAATAGTCACAATGTTTTAAGTTCAAGAGTTTCAACTGGTTCTCAATTTTGGTTAACATTAATTGGTAGCAAAGAGTAAATTTGTGGCAAAGAGATTGTAATGTTTTAGAAAAACATGTCAAGGTTAGGTTTCGCTAATCCTTTTCACACATATTCGATTAATCAAGCATATGAACTTAGTTTCTGACCAATACAACCGCATATCCTCTCGACTAAGTTTATGTCTAAAGCAAAGTCGTGAGTATCGTTGTTTATACCGTTAGATGATGTCTCACGCTAACAATCTAAACAACAATCGTTAAGATCAACACAAAGCGAATAACAAAACCCAAATCTATGTCTAGAGTTTGGTTTTTAAGAGATGAAATTATTAGGTCATGATTTGTAAAATCTATGTCTAGAGCAATACAAACCATACATAAATCATTAAGAGCAAATAACTTCATCTATATTGATCAATAACCTTGTTTATATACAAAAGATCAAAAGAAATACATATTATCAAGATCAACTACATCTAACCTTAACACAAGAGATGCTTAGCTACTCATTTTCATGGTAGCTTGGATGACAAGTAATGTTGCAAAGCTTTTGGAACTTCAATCTTTAAAGGTTCAAGGATTGAAGCATAAAAGCTTTGAAACTAGGAAAATAAGAAACAGTGGAGTTTTCTTCTTCACACAAGTTTCTAGGTTACCCAAAAGTGTAATGAAAAGTGATTATCCCCCAAAATATCCACAAAATAAGACTATAAACAAGATTAGCCCAGACAAGAGCGTCGGGCGATGCATTACACAGCCGGGCGATGACCATAAAGTGAGGCCACGTGACAGGTACAGTGTCACGTGGAGCTCAAAAAATATCTGAGAGCGCCAGGCGATGGCACCAGAGCGCCGGGCGACCCTTTCACGGTCGGGCGGTCTTCAAGAGGCGTAGCTAGTCACAATTCTGTAACATTGATTGAAATGGGGGAACCATCGCCCCTGCAGCGCCGGGCGGTGAGAACTTCCTGCGCCCTAGCAGGGCGGGGCGGTGTAGGGGCCTAAATCGCAACACACGCCTTTCCCAAATTTCACGTTCCCGCGCGCACCAAGCCTCGATCTGTTCACCAAAAATCTTTAAAAATTCACAAACACATCAAAAGACCTAAAATTCACACAAATGCAAGAATCGCTTAATTAATAAATCGTTTCCCGATTAAAGCGATTAAAAGAGCTCAAAAGCATCAAAATCAATTATAAAAATAAGCACTTCTTGACACCTAACACTCGACGAGACAGGAGTTTGCGAGGAGGTTTGTCCGTCAGACGTACTATTGGTCCTTCCCCCTATGGGTATGTCCTAGTTTGGTGCTCTAGTCGACAGTGTAACGAGGATGGAAAAGGACGGGCATGCCCGGTCCTCGGGCACGGGTAGAAGCTGAGGGGGCACGCATGGTGTCTTTTTGCGCCACGTGTCACATGTAATTAATGCCTAGGCCGGCTACGCGTAGGGGCACTTGAGTGCCTCGCTTCCCGTGCTAGGATTATAAATAGGTGGAGAGCTCCCTTCATTTCCATGCTTCCCCTTCATTCCTCATAGAATTCTCTCCAAGTCTCACCAAGTCTCCAGACCGCGTCCGCCGTCACCGCCGCTGTCATCCGTCATTCTCTGCCGTGCAGATCTCCTTTCATCAAGTAAGTTTGCGTCTCCTATCTCCAGTATTATGAATTTACCGTTGATTTTCTGGGGAGCACGTAGGATTTTAGGGGGGACGTATGAATTTTCCGACGACTTTCATGAAGTTTCCGGCAGAACTATGAGTTTTCCGGCAAGCTTATGAAGTTTCTGGTCAAGACGCCGGGAAGTTCATGAGGATTCCGGGAACTTCATGAAGTTCCTGATGAAGGCCCCGAGGAAATGTGATGAAGGTCTTGGGGAGCTGAGGTGCAAGTCTCGGGGTGGTTTGCTCCCTGCAAGTGTACGAGTGTTGTGAGGGGTCTCTGTTGAGGAGTCCCATCGAGTTTATCGGGGTCTTCTCGCGCAGGGAGCCTTCTTGTCGGGGAGGTTCGTCACATCATGTCGACGGGGGTTTCTCCACGGATGAGTCTTTGTCGAGGAGGGGTTCGCAATTCTGTGTTGAGGAGAATTTGTCTGGGGCTCCTCGTCCCTCTCTTTTCCCTTTCACTTGATTTGCGGTGGAAGGGTGGATTTGATCTCGGAAGTCGAATTCACCATTTTCCTCTCCTTTTCAGGTAAAATGACCGTAAGGATTGAGGGGATCATTCTTATCGACGACGAGCCCGAACTCGACGCACCCGTGCAGCAAGCCGGAGCCGAACGAGTCTGCACGCCCGAAGATTGGATCGGGCAAGAGCCTCTTAATGTCGGGTCGCGCTTTGCAGTCGACAACACGAACGCTTCGCGACTATCGAGGATATCACTGTGGGCTCTTCTCCGAACTAGATGGTCTACAAGTCCAAAGAATAACATCACATCTGCTCGAGATTCTGGGGGATGAGGTTCCCGATGTATGAGTTCGCGATTCGGGACGCGGGTATCCAACTCCCCTTTAGTGATTTTCAGAGGGGGGTGTTCCACTGGTTGCGTTTGGCGCCTTCACAGCTCCACCCCAATGCGATAACCTTTGTGCGGGCGTTCGAGCTTGTGTGCGAACATCTCCGTATTGGGGCTACGCTTCCTTTGTTTTTCCGCACTTTTCATCTACAACGGGCATCCGTTAATGGTTGGCGTAGTTGGGTATCCCTAAAGCAGCCGAAAAACTATTTCAGCCGTACCTAGATTCTGTCCGCACCTTCAAGGATAGGTTTTACGTCGTCAAGCCCATCTCGCACACGGCCATTGACTCCCTATACAACCTTGTGGTCAACGAGGTAGGTGAGGATACATTAGTGTCGAAGTGTCCCCTCGAGTGGGAGGAAGAAAACTTCAAGAAGGGCACAGAAAGCTACATCGTGAAGCATGGCGACCTGGACGCTGACGACCAGGAGTCATACAAAAAGATGGTCGACTTTGTCTCCGACTTCACTCCCGCCAAATATGTTAACAAGGATGGGAGTTTCATCCTTGAAGATCGCGGGGAAGTTTGTCGTGAGGCTCGATTTATTTACACTAAGGCCCTACTCGAGTGCGAGTCCCACGAGGAAACCTTGAGGTTCTTAGATAGTGATCGTTTGCTTTGCTCGGGTGTCTGCCCTTTTTCTCTTTTTCTTTGTACTGACACATTTTCTCTGTTCACTGTCGCAGATCAGATGTCGAACGTGCATGAACGTATCATGAAGCTAGCGGCTACCAAGGGTGCAAAGAAGACCAAAAGAAGAGTCGCCCAGGTTCAACAGATGGTGAAGCCCGGCGACGGGGAAAATGGCTCTTCCTCCCCCCCAGTGTAGAAAGTCTCCTCCCCTAAAGGAGACCCCTTCTAAGAGACCGCGCATCGAGGAGGCCATTCTTGTCGACCTCAAGGAGAGTGCGCCTGTCGAGAAGTTCGTGCTGCCCTCCTGCGACCTCCATCCAGATTTCTTTTCCGGGGCCAATTCCCTGATTGTGGCCAAGGCTGAAGTCAAGGCTATCATGGGGGTCGACAGGGCGGGCAGAAGGAAAGCGTTAACCGAGGATATGGCTGCCATGATGAGGATCTTCGAGACGGCCTTGGTCCTTAATGATGAAACCAGCCCCGCCTCTGAGCTGAAAAAGCTGCGAGACGAGAACGTTGTCCTCAAGGCGGAGAAAAACAAAGCGGAGAGCAATCTACAAGAGGCTCGCACGAGGTACGAAGCCCATGTGTTCCTCCTCCATGAATGAGATGTAGGAGGAGCTGAAGGGGACCAAGGTGGAACGAGATCGCCTTCTGACCAAGGTCGCCGAGCTGAAGGCTACCGCCAAGCCTGCCGAGGACGAGACGGAGGAGGAGAGGGCCCACGCGGCCCGTGGTGCTCTAGTCGCCCAGATCCGGGAGCTCGAGCGGGACTGCTTGGAGGCTCTTGAGGTTGGCTTCCACAATGCTTTGGAGCAGGTCCAGATCGTGAATCTGGGGGCTCAACTTGTCCTCAAGGGGATTGGTCCTTTACACCAAGTGGTTGATGGCAGGGTGGTCGTCCCCGAGGAAACTGACGATGCAGCTGGTCGAGGTGATGGGGAACCCCGACTTGAGGAGGAGGCAGATGCTTGATTCTTTGTTTAGTTGGTTGGCCTTCACGCCATTTGAATTATTTTGTTCAGCCTGCGTGCCGTAGTTTGGTAGTCGACTTTGCCCAGCCTGCGTTCCAGGGCTTTAACTTTGTACTTTTTGAACACAGGGTTTGCCCGATATAATGCATTTTGTTCTGTCTTTTGATATGTTTATATTTTGTGTGTGGTGCTTGAATGTTGAATACGTATTTTATATTTGTATGTTTGTTTAAGTATTTGGGGCCTTTGCTCGACGTTGTTAGTCCTCGACAGTGTAGGGAACTTGTCGAGTGTTCGGAGTCAGATTCTGACCTTGGACAAAGCTAAGAGCTAGATCGAGGTCTTTGCTCCGAGGTGTGAACTTCCCATCGCGAGCTAGGCGTTCTTCCTAGTTGGTACGACAATGTTGGAGCTCGGTGGAGGTGTCCCCGTCGAAATAAGAGTTTGCCCGCACACACAAGAGCGGGCCCTTGTCTTCTTGTCTCACGTTTAGGAGTCGCGCTTGTACCTTAGTACGCTCCTGTGGTCGCGTCGTGGATAGGTCGCGGGCAGTGTTTAATTGTAGTACTGTTTAAGCTTTTCAGCGTTCCATGGTCGAGAAAGTTCCTTTGCGTGCAGGATTTCCAGGTATTAGGCTTCAGTCCACGTTTTCGCGCGGACGCGACAAGGGCTCTCCCAGTTCGCGGCGAGCTTGCCTTCTCGTGAATCTTTCTAGTTCCTTCGCAGGACTAGGGTGCCCACCTAAAATTCGCGTTTGATGACTTTGCTGTCATCTCGCAAAGTTATCTTCTGTTTGAGTGAAGCTTCGCGGAGGGATGCCCCCGACCGGATCTCTTTGACTAGGTCGAGCTCCTCCCTTAGGGCGTCGTCGTTGGTCTCCTCATCGAGGGGGGGACTCAGTCCTCATCGAGGGTTCCCTTATTTATACCGGGATCAATGCCTCATTTCCGTAGGTCTGTTGGAATGGGGTTTCCCCTATGGTTGAGTGTGGAGTCATTCTCTTGTCCCAGAGCACGCGCAACTCCTCGACCCACCTTTTCTTGGCGTCGTCCAACCTTTATCTCAGGATTCGCAGGATCACTCTGTTCGTAACTTCGGTCCGCCCTTTCGTTTACGGGTGCTCGATCGATGTGAAGTGTTGCTTCTTGCCCAGCTTGGTAACGAAGTCCTGGAAGTTCTTGTCGGTGAACTGAGTCCCGTTGTCAGTGACGATTGCTTGGGGTACGCCGAACCTGGCAAGTATATTCCTTTTCTAGAAATGGAGTATGTTATGGGGCATAATTTTGGCTAAGGCTTCGGCCTCTATCTACTTAGTGAAGTAGTCGACGCCGACTATCAAATACTTGTTTTGGTATGTCCCTATGGTAAATGACCCGAGGATGTCTATCCCCCACAATGCAAATGGCCATGGGTATGAGAGCGTTTTGAGCTCATTGGGTGGGGCCAGGTGCATATCCCCATGTCGCTTGCACTTGTCGCACTTCTTGACGTGCTCTTTGGCGTCTTGCTTCATGGTGGGCCAGTAGTACCCCCGCCCGCAATGCTTTACGGGCTAGGGATCGTCCGCCGAGGTGCTGCGCGTTGATCCCATTGTTGATCTCCTAGAGTATACTGGGGACCTTAGACTCCTCGATGCATTTGAGGAGGGGGTGGAGAAACCATGCCGGTATAACTTATCCTCGACGATGGCATACGAGCAGGCACGTCACCTGACCATTCTAGCCTCCTTGGTGTCACTGATGGCGTTTACGGCTGCGATCGAGGTGGGTTTCTCGATACTTGGCCGTGGAAGCACTTCTTGTATGACGGATTTGTTCCCGTCTTTTTTCTTCGTGCTCTGCAGCTTAGATAGGATGTCCGCCCGGGTATTGTGTTTGTGCGGGACGTGACTTACTTCTGCCGAGACGAACTTTTTCATCTTCTATTTTACTAGGGTCAAGTACTCGATGAGGCTGTCGTTCTTGGCTTGGTACTCTCCCCGTACCTGGGAGGCCACGAGCTGGGAGTCGGTAAATATTTTTACCTCTTTCGCACCGAGATCCTCGACCAGGCGTAGTTCGGCGAGGAAAGCCTCGTATTCGGCCTGGTTATTTAATGTCGGGAAGGATAATGTGAGAGATACCTCGATAAAAATGCCTTCCTCGTTTTCTAGGATGATGCCTGCTTCGCTTCCTGTTGAACTGGATGCCCCGTCAACGTAGATCGTCCACTTCTGGGATCCGTCGGTCAAGGGTTTCAGGATGGTCATCTCCGCGACAAAGTCGGCTAGTACTTGAGCCTTTAGGTCCTTCTTACCCTCGTACTGGACGTCGAACTCGGAGAGCTCGAGCGACCATTTGAGAATCCTTCCTGCCATGTTGGGTCGGCCGAGGAGCTGCCTCACAGGTTGGTTCGTCCTTACCACGATTGTGTGGGCCAAGAAGTAGTGTCGCAGTGACGAGGGCCAGAGCAACCTTTTCGATCTGCCGGTACTTGAGCTCTAGGCCTTGGAGGGCTTTACTGGTGAAGTATATCAGCTTCTGTCCTTCAGGGGTTTCCCTGATAAGAGCCGCGCTAACTGCCTCGGTCGTGACGGCGAGGTACAAGTACAACGTCTCCCTATTTTCTGGTCGCGCGAGGGACGAGGGCTACGATGGGACTTGTTTGAGGTGGTGGAGTGCCTTTTCTCACTCCTCGGTTCACTCGAATGTGGCTTCTTTGCAAAGAAGTTTGAAAAATAGAAGTGCGTGTTAGGCCGATTTGGCCACAAAGCTGGATAGCGAGGTGAGCATCCCGTTTAGCGATTGGATCGATTTCTTCGAGTTCGGCGTTGGGAACTTGGAGAACGCCTTACACTTGTCGAGGTTTGCCTCGATTCCTCATTCTGTGAGATAGAAACCAAGGAACTTGCCTGCTCGGACACCAAAGGTGAATTTCTCCGGGTTGAACCTCATCTTGCACATCCTCGCCGTGTCGAAGACTCTTTTGAGATGGCAAGTGTGGTCGACCTCTTATCGTGATTTTACGTTCATGTCGTCCATGTAGACTTCGAGCGTGTCTCTGATCTCGCCGCAGAAGACTTTATTCATCATCTGTTGGTAGGTTGCGCAGACGTTCTTCAGGCCGAATGACATTACGTTGTAGTAATAGTTGCCCAACTCAATCATGAAGGCCGTGTACTGCATGTCGGTTTTCGCCATGGGGATTTGATTGTATTCCGAGTACGCGTCCATGAACGACAACAATTTAAAACCTGCAGAATTATCGACCAGTTTGTCGATGTTAGGCAATGGGTATGCATCTTTCGGGTACGCCCGGTTAAGATCGGTTTAATCAACACACATTCTCCACTTTCCATTATTGATTTTAACAAGTACAACATTGGATAGCCAGGTTATGTACTGAGCTTCCGAAATAAAGTTTGCCTCTAAGAGGTCTTTTACCGCCTTTTCAACAACCTCCACTTTCTCGGGAGATTGCCTACGCCTACGTTGTACTACAGCCCTAGCGGCCAGATCTATTTTGAGTTAGTGGCAGGTCACATCTGGGTCGAGGCCGGGCATCTCTGCAGCACTCCACGCAAACAGATCAGCATTCTCACGAAGGCAGGCCTTCGGCTGTTTCCTCACTAAGTCGGGGAGGCCCGTGCCAATCTTCACGTTCCTGTCCGGGTAGTCCCCGAGGGTGATGAGCTCAAAGTATCCAACTGGAATAGGGTACATGGGGTGAAGGGGCTGCCCGTTGCCTTCAGCCAGAGGAGTGTGATCCGCTACCTCATCATGCTCCTGCTTACTGGGGAATCGGCTGTCGAGGTCGACCGGGTTGACGCGCGGGAGTGGCTTCGGCTCTTCATCCTGGGCTGACTTACCCGCGGTCTTGTACTTGATGTTGATCGAGTTTAAACCCTTGGTTGCAGCCTCGAAGCATCTCCTAGAAGCCTCAATATCCTCGTGGAGGGTGAAGACACGACCCCTGGTCGTGTAGTACTTCATCTTCAGGTGGACTGTAGATGGCACAGTTGTGGGCTCGGCTAGGGTCGGCCTTCCCAGGATGCACTGGTATAGAGAGGGGAACTCTACTACCAAGAAGCGGACCTTAACTTGTTGGGTAGTGTAATACCCTAATTTTTACCCCTAAGATCCCACATGTCATTTGCATTTTTGCATACCACAAACAAGATCACACATTGGTTCCCTCTTCTATAGGATTATGCCTTGCACGGATCTTTGGGGTTTGTGTGTGTCTGTTAATTATTTTATTGTTTAATTGTTTATGTTTACTAACCTTTAATCAAAATCCAAAAATATTTTGTTTTCTTTCACTAACATTTTCAGGGGAAGAACAGGTTAAAAATACCAAAAACCAGTCCCTCAGCTCGAATGGATTTCATCTGAATAAAGTCAAAGTTGATCTGCGATTAATTTAAAAATTATCTGATCAAGAGTTTCCAAGATTTAATTGATTATTATTCAAGGGACTCCAAGGTTCATGTGTTTATTTCCATGCCTTCTTTGACAAAGCAAGAAAATCGAGCCAGAACCAAGATAGCACATCAAAAAGCCATTTTTTCTCATTTTATCACTGTGTTAATCGATTAACCTAATTGCACTATGAAATGGTTAATCGATTAACACGTGCAAATTTTGAAAAAATGTGCCAAATTCAAATTTTGCAGCAATTGGCACCAATTTTCACCATTTTGATCACATGTGGAATATTCTAGACCACTTCATTTTTATTCCCCTACATCACTTTGATCATTTTCCACCATGTACCATCACTAATCACTGCTCTTTTGTGATTTCCCTCCAAATTTGAATTCCAATCCTAATTTTGATCTTCCAAGCCTAATTCCAAACCACCAAATTTTCCAAACCTAAACTCTATAAATAGAGCCTTCATTTCATTCATTCTTCAAGCTTTTGAGAGCCAAATCCACCTTGCTAAAATTTCTTCCCAACCACAAAATTCACCAAAAGCTCACTTTTCTTCTTTTGAAAGTTAACAAGAATTCACATTGAATCTTGTTCAACTTTGAGCTAAACCTTCATCCAAAACTTGTTTTCTTCATCAATTCTCATAGATCAAGGCTTTGGTGTTTGGATCTTGAAGTAATTTGAAGGAATTTTCAGATTTGAAGTGGTAATTCGTCATTCACCATTGTTGAAGCTTCAATTTCATCTTTCATAATGTAGATCCTTTGTTGATCTTGTTTGCTTGATCTTTGGATCTTGCAATTTGTGTTGATTACTGATTTTTGCTGTTGTTTTACTCACAATTTCGTGCTCAATTGCATCCTTGATCATGAGGTGTTTGAATAAGGGATTGATCAAGGATTATGCAATTTTCAAACTGATTTTCTATTGTTTTTACAGTGTTAATCGATTAACCAAAACCAGCACAATTAGGTTAATCGATTAACAGCTTGTTTCTGCGCAAAAAATTTGAAGTTTACACTGGTTAATCGATTAACATAATTACACTGTGAAGTGGTTAATCGATTAACCAGCATCCAGAATGTGTAATTTGCTTGTTTTTTGGGACTGTTTTGTTTTTTTTTGCCATTTTCTTCCCTTTCCTTTGTACTTAGCCTTAGATCACATTATTTTGTGATTTAATTTGGCTTTCTCTTCATCTAATTCTCTTTTCTTTTGATCGATGAAAGTCTTATGGATCTTAGAATTTCTTTGTTGAATTCTTGATCAAGACGAGATCGTTACCTTCTTTTCTTTTCGTGCGGTATTGCTTTCGGATGACGATCTATATATCGTTCATCTAGCATGCATTAGCACAAAGAGCTATTGACCAACCTCATTGTAGGGTAATTACTCCGTAAATTACTCGGAGATTGCTTAACATAGCGCAACATTATGTCCCTTATCGGAAAACAACTCAATGTTGATTGATCTTTTGTATTAGGTTCAAAATCTATGAAGCTTGTTGTTGTAGAGGCTTTGATTCTATCAATCTTCTAACAAGTCTTCATTAACCTTGACATAAGTACACTATTCAATCACTATTGATGACTTACTCTAACAACTAACAACTAATTACTAACTTCTAACTTCTTTACAATTCCTTCTCGCTCCCTATCTCTCTTTTACTTTTGTGCAATTTTTCCTTTGTCCGTTGGACACATGTTTATGCTTCCGCATATTTTTCCTTTGTCCATTGGACACATGTTTATGCTTCCGTAATTTTTCCTTTGTCCGTTGGACACATGTTTATGCTTATGCCTTTTTCTCTTTGTCCACTTGGACCCAAAAACATTAATAAAGGATTAAACCACTAAAAAACTTGTGCTCTTAATCTTGGACTATGGTTACTATCCTTTGCATTGGAGGACCTATACTCTTGATTATGGACTTATGGACTTAGAATTAGGATTCTCTCCCTATGCTTTGGATCAATATGGAATTTTGTACCTAGACCTTGGACTTCAATGCTATTCTTGGATCCTTGGACTTAGAACTAGGACCTTTTCCCTTTGCTTTGGACTTATGGTTTGAAGACTTTTGAAGCCTTGTGCTTTTGTTTGGTTTATGGTGAAGATAGCTACATTTGTGGTTAAATCTTTCTTATCCTTAGCTTTTATTTTATGCTTTAGGATAGTCACTTCTTCTCCACCCCTTCTTCAATTTTCAAAATCTCCTCTCTTTTTCAAAACCTTCTTGTTTTCAAACTCAAAACCACTTTCATAATAAAACCTTGACTTTGGTCAAGTGACTTTCAAACTTTGTTTTCCTTAAATAAATGTCAATCAATGTTAATCCTATTTTGACCATTTCATAAAAAAACATAAAAAATACAAAACTCATCCAAACTTTTTGTGCTTTTATGCACTTTTTCTTTTAAACTTTTCAAAAATAATTAGACATGAGTCATTTTCTTTGTTGAGATGTAAAGCTCCTAATCATGGTATGTTGTGTAAAGTATGACCATTTTCCACTTAGATGTTGAAGTGATGGTCTTGTTAATTGTAATCCAAGCAAATCCTCCATCTTAATGTGATGCAAATGCCTCTTTCCATACCTTTGGGTAATTAGTTGAGTATTCTCTCTTGAGAGTGACAAGTTGTCTTTTCAAATTAAAATGAATCATAACCAATAAATTTTGTTATTTGTACCACGAACTACGAGGTTTTGATCATACATTGCACATCGTGGGTACGTAGGCATGAGGCGATAAGTCTCTCCAAACACAAAAATCTTAAAAAATGTTTCTCTTCTCACCTCCACAATCTCTTTCAAGAAAACCATTTTCAGACTAAAAAGCGGTAGATACTTCAAAGGGTTCCTATAGGGTACTATAGACGTTTTGGGTGCTAACACCTTCCCATTGCGTAACCAACCCCCCTTACCCATTTCTCTTTGTCTTTTTTAGCTTTTGCTTTTTTAGACTTCTTAGGATTTATTTGCTCCTTTTTCCTTTTCCTTTGTGGAATAAATAAAAGCACGGTGGCAACTCTGTTTTCCTTGAGTTAAGTTAATCAATAGCTTACACTCATGATTTTTACCTCTACAGGTAGTATCGTCGTACCCGAATGTGACCATTAGCTCTACCTAGCCCCACAGTCTGCTAGTGGTGCCATTGAAACCCTGCAGGTCTGAGCCGACGTACGTGTCAGATGTGTCTCGTTGAGCTTGAGGGTAGGGAATAGGTGGGCATACATTATGTCCACTGAGGTCCCTTGGTCGACCAGGATGCGGCGGACGTCAATGTTCGCCATTTGTCCCTTGATCAGGAGGGGGATGTTGGAATTGGGGCAATTCCTCGAGGTATAAGGTGATGGGGATTGACCTTCCCTGGACCTTCTCAATGGTGGCGTTCTGCGCCAAGATCGCCTCTATCAACTCGTCAAACTTTTGCTTGATCGACCCCACTGAGACATTGTTGAACCCTCCGTCGGATATGACCATGGCGGCGGGGAAGCTTTCCCATGGGCTGCGAGTGGTTACAGGCGTGTCGGGCTCGCAGAGGAATTAGAAGTCCTCTAGTCGGGTGACAGATAGGGCGACTTGTAGTCCGTTGTCACCAGAGGATGGGGTCGCCTCCTCGACCCTTTTCGTCTCCCGGGTCTCTTGTCAGGGGGCTTCGCTCCTCTTTGTTGACTGCTTGAGGTGCCGCTCTTTGATCAAGATTTCGATGGCATCCTTGAGGTGGATGCAATACTCAATGGCATGCCCGTGTCTCTTGTGGAACCGATAATACTTGGACTTGTCGATGTTTGGTTTAGGGGGCGTCGACTTCGGGAAGCGGACACCTCCTCTCTAGAATTCTGAGTTAAATCACTCGGCAAGGATACACTCGTGGGGAGCTATGAGTAGCATGTACTCAATGAAACAGCCCGCGGGCCCCCTCAGTTCTCGAGAGTGTCATACCCCAAATTTTGACCACCAAGATTTCTCATCATTGTGCAAATCATCATCACAATATGGATGAACCATCATACCTCATTAGTCTCCCCAAAGATGGGTGAGCATTCACTACAATCAAGCTTAGGGTTTCAAGCCCTCTCAGAGACTTTAGACAAAGGATCAATCAAGGAAAGACATGATCTTCAACTTGTCTAACCTCTTAAAAACCCACAAAGGATCAAGAGGACTCCCACATCAAGAATTAAGCACAAGAGTGCAACATTTCAAGTGGATCAAGCCTCAAGTTCATCTAATACAAAGTCAACTGACGCAGAAAGTCAAAGTTTGACTTTTGGTCAACTTTGAGCTTCACAAGCCATTACTCAAGAAAATATGATGGATGATTTAATTTGATCAAATTTAAATCAAGAAATCATGCAAAATTGCAAAATTGATCAAATTGAAGGAAACTTAGAAATTTTTTCTAAGTTAAAATCATGTTCAAGTGCACAACTTTTCAAGGTTGTAACTATTGACCCAAGCATCCATTGGTTTTGCGTAAGGGTTACTTTTAAAGAGGGTATTTGATACTTCAACATTGTAGAAGGAATCAACTCAAAATAGCATAAGGATTGAAAGATATAGGTGATCAAAGTTGGGAATTCTTAATGTCAGATGTTCCAACATTTCACAGGACATCATTAATATTTTTCCAGCAAGAACGTCCCAACTTCAAGGATGTTTTTCTCCATGATCCAAGTTGATTCAAGCCAAACCTTGAACATCAAAGTTGAAGTACGTAATCTCACCTTTCCAGAAAGTCCTAGAAAGCTCATTTATCATTCTTGAGCAGAAAGTTATGGTCTCTGCAAAAGGCATTGATAGAACAAAATTTTCATGACAGCTTTTAGGACAGATTTGATCACACAAACCTTGAACATCAAAGTTGAAGTAAGTTATCTCATCTTTCCAAAAAGTTGTAGAACGTCCATTTATCATACTCGAGCAGGAAGTTATGGACTGTACAGTAAGGCTTGCTGCAGCTGTTTTTTAGGTCAGATTTTGTACACTTTTTCTTGTGCCACACAATTTTCAAGCTTTGTCACCATGCGGGACAAACATCAAAGGTGAAATTCACTTCAACTCAAACAATCATAGTGGATTATAAGATATAAGTGATTTGAGTTTGGAATTGTTAATGTTCAAAGTTGTCAAATGTTTCAACATTTCATAGGACATCATTAATATTTTCCAGCAAGAATGTCTCAACTTCAAGGATGTTTTTCTCCATGATCCAAGTTGAACCAAGTCTAGGGTCAAACATCAAAGTTGAAGTATGTCATCTCAGCTTTCCATAAAGTCCTGGAACAGCCATTTATCATTCTTGAGCAAGAAGTTATGGATTTTACAACAAGGCTTGCTGCAGTTGATTTTTAAGACAGGTTTCAGGACAGATTTGCACATTTCTTGTGCCACACGAATTTTTAAGCCTTGTCATCATTTTGGACACATCTGAGGATCAAATCCAAGGGGGATGATCTGATCCATAAGCCTCCCAAGTCCAAGATTCCACAAGTAGCATGCCAAACCTAAAAAACCCTAAAAGAGGGACAAGACTCCAATTTTGGTTTGGAGCATTTAATGGATGCTTAGAGGTGGCATGAACTGAACTTCCTCTAACTAAATTCAGTCAAGATTCCTCCAACAACTAGGGAACCAGCAGCCTGTGCCCTAACCTCTAGTCAATGGCTAGAGGAGACTTGGATTTTCATTGGCCAACATTTGCCAAACCTCTGCTGCAGCCACCATTCACTGTTGCTTGCAAAACAAACTTGCTCTACTATAAATAGAGCTCATTTGTGCTCAGTTTGAGTACACCAAAGCCATCAAACAGATGCTTTCCTCAAAATCACTTCTTTCACTCCTAAATGCCTTCTTTAGCAAGTTAATTCTGAGTTTTTGAGTTGGAGAGCATTTCCACCACAGTTCATGATCCAAACACATCCAATGTATCATATATAAGCTGTTCAAACCATCACAAGTGACCTGTAATACCAAAATCACAAAGTCACCTTTCAAAACCTCAAAATTGGACCTTTTTGAATTTTTCAAGCCATGTCTTGATTCAGTCACTTTCCAAACCAGATAAAACCTCAAACACACTCTAAATATCATCCTTGAACTGTCCCAAATGGTTCCCAACATCTGGAACACCATTTGAGAGAGTTCCTATTTTGGTCACTTTAACCCTTTTTGCAAGAAAGGGCCAGTTTGTGTTTTTGCAGGTTCCAGCTGATTCCAACCATCCTAAAAGCTTCTAAGAGGTCATTTGAGGGTGTCCAAATCATTAAATAATTTCTGGAACAAAGCACTTGGTAGGTTGCACAAAATCTCCAAAAAAAGAGGTCAAATTCACAACTTGAATTCTTTGAATCATGCTTTCCTTTGTTGTCCACATACATGCATCATATTGAACAATTCTAGAAGCAAAAATGTATTCCTTAATATGTATGTTATGATCCTCCTACTGTTTGCACTTTAACATGTTTATATGTGGAGTTTATGTTGTTTTAAACTTAAGGTGCAGTTCTGGTTTTTTGCCTTGTGTGTGTTGTACATTAAGTTTCAGTATGTATGGATGATACCATTGGATTCCTTGCGAAAAATTGGTCAAGATAGGTTCTTATGGATTTTAATTTCGTTAAAAATTGAGAGAGTTATGAGTGTTGAAATTTTGATAAGCAAAGATGTTTAAAATCAACATGCAGTTCTGGTTTTTTGCTTTGTGTGTTCTGTACATTAAGTTTCAGTGTGTATAAGTAATACCATTGGATTCCTTGCGAAAAATTGGTCAAGATAGGTTCTTACGGATTTAAATATCGTTAAAAATTGAGAGAGTTATGAATGTTTGAAGTTTGATAGCAAAGATGTTGAAAACCAAGGTACAGTTCTGGTTTTTTAAGATGTCGAATGTGATGTTGTGACATCTTTCCTTTTTCTCTTATCTTCAAAACTCATGAAAGATGTCGAATGTGATGTTGTGACGTCTTTCCTCTTTTTCTTAGTTTATTTTCAAAAACTCAACCAATTCTTTTACATAGCAAAAATCATCATTTTCCAATTTTGTTTTGCACACTTCTTATTCATACTCCATAATATTTTAATCCACAAAAAATCACAAAAAATATTATTATTTGATATATTTTTAATATATTTAAAAATATTGTTTTAAATTGTTTTTTTTGGAATAAGGATAATATTATTACCAAAAAACACGAAAAACAAGCCGATCAAACGATCCAGACACACAAGTACAAAGCAACCACAAAGTCAACTAGAGCCTATTACAATAAGCTTTAAGCTTCCTATTTAAGCTAGCCTTACCAATAATCAACTAAAAAACATAGCCACTATTCAACTCATTTATGTCCCCATTTTGGAAAACAATCCTATTTCTAACATACCAAACATGGTAAATCACTTCAGCAAATGCAGCCTTCAGAATCTTCGATTTACTTCCTTTGCCTTTAGAATGTTGCAACACCCATTGAATTTCTAAATCCCACGTATCAGGTAAATGATTCCAGCCACACCTATTCAAAACAATGTTCCACAACCTCTTAGTCTTCTCACATTCAAAGAACAGGTGTGATCTACATTCAGGTTCTTTGCAGAAAACACACTCACCATCATTATGTATTCCATGGTTCCTTAACCGATCTTTGGTTGGTAGACTATTTAGGTAAACCAGCCACATACAAAAAATTGCCCTAGGCCTAGCAACATTACCATAAATCATTATCCTCCAATCCACTCTTGGTTTTTCCCCTCTCAACACCCTATACATCTTCCCTGTATTGTACTTACCCCTCAGATGGAAATCCTGCCAAGCTCTAGTACATATTATCACATCACGATGTTTAAACAGAGATTTCATAAACCAGGAACTGTGTATAGGTGGGTGATAGTTGTCAACATTACCTGTTTTCATATAGTACACATGGATCCATTGAATCCACAAACGATCTTTCTTCTCATAAAGGTTCCAAAGAAGCTTGCCTATAGTTGCTATATTCCACTCACTAAGAGCAGTTACGTTCCAACCACCAGTAGCTACAGTATCAGCTACAGTATCACACACATGATCCCAGGTCACAATTGCTTTCCTATTACCATCATATTTGCCAGTCCAAATAAACTTCCTACATAAACTTTCAATGTGTCTGACCACTTTCTTAGGCAGTAAGAAAACCTGCATCCAATAACTAGTAATGGCATGTATGACACTTTTAACAAGTTGAATACGCCCTGCATACGATAACAATTTGCTACACCAATGTCTCAACCTCATAGTCATCTTCTCAATCAGGGGTTGGCAACTGGAAATAGACAATTTCCTACTGTCAAGAGGGACCCCCAAATATTTGAAAGGAAGGGCTCCAATGCTGAAACCCGTGACCTGCTGCAAGTGGTTTCTGGTATCCGAATCAACACCCCCCAGATAAATGAAACTCTTGGGGAGACTCATATGAAGACCTGTAGCTTCTGCAAACTCCATCACTTTGCTCATCGTCAACTGGATAGATCCAACGTCCCCTCTCACAAAAAGTAAAATATCGTCAGCAAAACAAAAATCAATAATCTTGAGCTTTTCACACTTTGGGTGGAAGTTAAAATTAGGATTCTTACACAAATTTTGGAGAAGCCTATGCAGATATTCCATAATAATTACAAACAGAAGGGGGAAGATAGGATCTCCTTGTCTCAACCCTCTCTTTGCAATCAACAACTTAGAAGGGGCACCATTAATAGCAAACCTGTACGAGAGTGAAGTCACACAAGCCATAATCCATTTAGAAAAGATTTGAGGAACTCCTAATTCAGTCATTATTTGAGCCAGAGAATTCCATTCCACCGTATCATACGCTTTCTGAATATCCATTTGAATTAAGCACCTTGGGGAAATATTCTTCCTATTGTACCCACGCACCAGCTCTTGGGCCAGAATAATATTATCTTGAATGTTCCTGCCATGCACAAAAACAGATTGAGTGTCATCAATTATCTTGCCTAACACCCTCCCCAGCCTATGAGTAAGAATCTTAGATATTATTTTATAGATGGTACTACAACAAGAAATAGGCCTTAAGTCCTTAACTGTCTTGGCTGTAGGAGACTTAGGAATCAGAGTAATTAGAGAACAATTGAAGGCTCTATATAATTGATTTTCTTGAAAAAATTCCAAAATAGCATCTATAACATCATTCTTCACAACCTGCCAGGCAACCTTGAAAAAGTAGGCATTGTACCCATCCAGTCCAGGAGCTTTAGAATTACCAATACTACATAGAGCTTTCCAAATCTCATTCTCATCAACAGGTCTAATCAAGTACTGAGCCTCTTTCATGGAAAGAGTATTACCACTTCTAACAGTAGGTATATCAATACACTTGAGGGTATTTTCTTGGGTACCAACCAGAGTTTTGTAAAAACCAAGAATCCCCCTCTCAATCTCCTCAGGTCTACTAAGAGTCTCACTAGTCAAAGATTCCAAGGTGTTCAGGGATTTTTGTTTGTTTCTGTCCTTGACATAGGCATGAAAATAAGTTGTATTATAATCCCCCATTTGTAACCACTTGATTTTGGATTTTTGCCTCAATATGGATTCTTCAATCTGACTCAAATTAACAAGTTTCTCAGTGTTTGTCTTCACTTGCTCTAAAGTGTCCAGGTCAAACATATCATTCTTAAGCTTCTCCTGCACCTGACTCAACTCTTGTCTAGCTTGAATAACTTGTATCTGGATATCAGACTATTTCCTACTCAACTGCTTAAGGACTTGCTGAAGTCTCTTAAGCTTTATCCAAAGTCTGTACATAGGCCTTCCCTGCACCTCAACACCCCAGCTATTGGCAACACACTGCATGAAATTAGGCTCTTAAGCAGTACAATTAATAAACTTGAATATAGACCTATTTCTACTACATTGATTCAGCTTACAAATATTAACAGGGGAATGATCAGAGATGTTAGGCGCCAGGTTCTCCACAAAGTGATCATGAAACTTCTGAAACCATATAGTATTAGCCACCACCCTATCAATTCTTGAATATATCACCCCTTTAGTATGCTTGTTACTCCAAGTGTAATGACTACCTTTGGACTCCACTTCAGTAAGCCCAACCACATTCATCATATCTTCCATATCTCTGAATTCTGCTCTTGTGACAGGATTTCCTCCTATTCTATCTTGAGAAGATAGCACATTATTCATATCCCCCATAACAATCCAAGGGCTACTCATATTGCTACCCAACTCTTCAATCACTTTCCACAAGTTTTTCCTCTCCTCCAACTGATTGAAAGCATATACAACTGTAACAACATAATGAAGAGTTTTATGCAATCCATAAACCTCCATGTGCATGAATTGGGCACTGGTTTGTAACACTTTGATGCCCACCAAGTTCTGATCCCACATAATCCAAATTCTACCATTACCGTGATTCAAATAGTTGTCTACAAATAGCCACTTATTTCCAAAACTCTTTCTAATATTCACAGCTTTATTCATCTTAACCATAGTCTTTAGTAAAGCAACAATAGGGACTTTAAAGGATGACACATAGGCACATACCTCCCTATGCCTTGCCCATTTATTGATACCTCTAACATTCCAAATTACTATCATTGGCCCACATTCAGGTTCCCCATAGAACAGTCTCCATTCCTAAGGGGAGTTAACGAGTTTTGGTAGGCAACAAATGAGCTTCTAGGAGTTTGAACCACTGATCTTTTCCCTTTGTCTCTAGTAATCTCTGTCCAATTCTCATCTTGAGCTTCCATTTCTTGTTCTACTTTTTCTTCTTCAGCCCTTTCAATCTCCTTCTCTTTAATGATACGACTTGGTTCTTCTTTAGGAGGCTCTCTAACAGTAACTTTGCTTGTGATAGGTTGCCATATTTTTTGTTTGACAGGTTGTTTCTTCTGATCACAGTTATGCCCTATCTTCAAACATTTCTGGCAATAGATAGGCATCCACTCATACTCAACCCTCTGTTCAAGCAGCTTACCTTTAGGATCTCTTATACTTATCACCTCTCTAGGCTTTTGCGTAATATCTACCTCTACCAACACACAAGCATAGGATATTCTGAGTTTTTTAGCTGTACACTCATCTGTGGTGATTGGTTTCCCAAGTGCACTGGCTATTATGGACAAGCTTTTTTCCCCCACAAGTGTAAAGGGAGGTTGGGCAGAGTAATCCACAATGGCAGCACCCTGAGCAGATCTTCTTTCATCTCAAACTCTGGGCTCCATTGCCTGATAAACACCGGCTTGCCATAGATGAAGTATGGGCCTTGCGACATGACATTTTCTCTGTCCTCATGATTTTTAAACCGCACAATGAAGTACCCTTCATCGTTATAGAACAGGTCCGGGAGGGAGACGAAATTCCAAGATTTCTCCATGAACTTATTCACCGCATTCATCGACAATGAATCCCCAAGAGCAAACAGAATCATAGCATTTTCCCAGAACCCTAACTCGTCTTCTATATCAGCCTCATCAATCATCACTTCAACATTTCCATTCACTACATTAGGAGCAATAAACTCAACATTCATACCTCTGTTTAGATTTCGATTCCCTTGAATAATTTCCACCCAAGGTTTTTGTCGCTCCTCATGCTGCTTCTCTGGTTACGTACTGACTTCCTCCTCTATTCCTCTTTCCCCTCCAGCTGGGTGGTAATTTTGCCGTTGAAATCTGTTACGAAAGAGGACTCCTAGGCTCGTCTTCCACCTCATGACTCCTAGGCTCGTCTTCCACCTCATGACTCCTAGACTCGTCTTCCGCCTCATGAACAATCTCAGGAATTACATCTACTACATTCGCTTTTGCTACGATGGTCCTTTCCACCCCTTTCCGGCGTGCCGCCGCCGCTAATTTTGGCTGGCCGACATCCCTTTTGCCCATGGTTCCCAAACCCTAGCAGAGCAATTTTGGACCTAAAAAGCAATTTTTTTAAAATTGTTTTAAATGCTTTTAAAATGATTTCTTTTTCTTGATTTTTAAAACCAAAATGATTTTTAACATTCATGTGGATAAAATACTTTTTCATAAACCTTAATCATTGTTTATAACATGATTAATGATTTTATTTGATATTTTTATCATTTTTTACTTGATTTCTCTTTGGAAAATGCCCTTTAAAAAAATAAAATTAGGGTTTCTTTGATTTTCACCTTAACAAATATTTTTCAAACACTTTTGGGCCTCTAATAGAGTGTAAGACCCAACCCCCTTTTTGTAAATAAATAATTTGGGCTTCAGTCATTGTATAAGTCCCAGTACAATTTGCAAAAATAACAGTATGCGATCACTGATAAAACCCTGAGCCTCTCCTTGAGCTGTAAGCCCCAACATTCTTTTCAAAATACTTTCTCCTTTGATTTTGAAATATACTGTTTTCAATTTTTCTTTGTTGAACAACTAACCAAACAGCATGGAAGCTCTACAACCGAGTAAGTGTTTATATGCTTTCTTTATCCGCTTTCACATATATAACTATATTGTGGGGTTGTTTCACTGTAAGTCTTCTTTCATAAACTCATATCAACTGTGTAATACTAGTATAGATATTTAGAGTTTCCCCGGCAACTACGTCTAGAACTAGACAAAATCTCGTTTCCTTACATCCGACGTTCTCCCAGATATTTCAACATACCTTAAACAATGAGAATTTTCTTTTACAACAATTTTAGACAACTAGATCTAGGAAATTTTCCCCTTGAACAGTTCATATACAGAAGGCCATTGTTCCAAGTGAAACCCCTTCTGGAACTGTTTATCAGCCTCCTCTTGGGCTTAGTGCAAGGACCCACAGGCTTCCTAAAAGCATCCCCGCCTCCTCTTGGGCGTTGTACAAGAACCCTTCGACTTCCTAGAAGTTTTCACAGCCTCCTCTTAGGCTTCGTATAATGATTCTTCCTCAAGGAAGATAGCCTCCTCTTGGGCTTCGTACAAATTGTCCCTTCGGCTTCTTAAAAGTTTCTCATGCCTTCTATTGGGCTTTGTACAAATTGTCCCGACGACCTCTTAAAGGTATAGGAATAGAAACTAGTCATCTTACTAGAGCAGTCTTTCAATTGAGTCTAGATCTTCATTTGTCTCCTCTTGGGCATTGTACAAGGACACACCTCGTAGACTTGGACAGTATAAATACCCTTGAGTCTCAAAGACATTCTCAAACACCTTTAGCCTCCGTCTCGGGCGTTGTACAACATACACATATGAACACTCTCTTGTTAAGTAAGTTAGCCTCCTCTTAGGCTTTGTATAAAGAAATTCCCGGTTGAGTCAATCAACCTTTCAGCATCAAAATATGTTTTGCTCATAGCATACAAACATCAACAACTCCTCTTTGGAGATGACAAAACCCCTCTCAATTAGGACACCTTTAGCTTCACGTCTTGGGCTTTGAACAAGACACCAAAGCAGCCCTTTCCTCTTTTTTAACATCCGACGCTTTCCCAGATATTCCTTTTCTTTACATCCGACGCTTTTTCGGATATTCCCTCTATTTTCATTCGATGTTTTTCCCGGATATTCATATCTTAATCTTTAATCTCTTCACTCTTTTCAATCAATTCCCACAAACACCCTTTTAGCTTCAATCTTGGGCTTTGAACAAGACACAAAATACTCAACCCTTTAGCTTCATATCGTGGGCTTTGAACAAGATACAAATCACCTTTAGCTTCATATCTTGGGCTTTGAACAAGATACCCAAATATCTTTTTTCCTCCCGTAGAATAGGAGGAACTACGATCGCTCTGATTTCCCTGTTTCGTTAAACGAGAATAAGTAGGCATAAGATTGCAAAATCTTAGCGAGCACACCACATCAAAAACCTCAGGTCCCATAGTCTCACATACTCATCAAAAACTACACATTTAGCACCTGCACATATTAGTCAAGAAAAGCAAATCAGTATCCTAACCAAAATCCTCCCTAACAGACAAAACATTCCCTCCTTAAGCAAAATAAGCCTAAGAAAGACCCCCATCTCAGGTAGCATCTGTAAACCAACAGTCATCTGTTTAATCTCACTATGCAATCAGGGTTAATTGGAGACATCTATTTCCCTTCCTTAATCAGCTCACAATAGGATAAAGAATGAATCGAACTGCAGCCCAACGGTGTGACTCGCAACCACAAAAACCGCGCTACAGAAAAATGGCGACTTCACTGGGGAAGTATATTATCACTAGGATCTTAGGTCGAAACCTTTAAAGTTGGGAAGGTGCCACAGAATGGTGACTCCGCCGGGGAGCCATTTTTGTCAGGAACATATGATTCATAGCTCTTTAAAGTCTAGGACTTTAGGACAAATATATATACTGCTTTTCCTAATTGATATCTGTGTTTATTTTTCTGCTAATGGGAATGCGTGTGATGCCGCATGTGGAAAGATTGAGTATACACCTAGGAAAAACCTCTATTAGTAGTGCGGAAACTATTGGAAATGGTTGTCACGCGATACTACCATCTTCTGATGGTTCTTCGAAAAACATCACCTAGTACGGTTCCCGGCCCGCTGGTGTTTTCTCGACAAGAACTGATGATTTTGAGAGACAGGTACAAAAATCACTAGTATAAACCTTTGGGGGGGGAGGGGGGTAGAGCCTTGACTTCATGACACCGAACCTTTGACCCCATGTTTTTTCTATGTTTTTGTGTGCTGCATCCATGCATTGCATTTGCATCCCTTGCATATTTCATACATACGTCCGGGTCATCGTCAATTCATTCCAACCTTCTTTCCTTCAGCCATCTGTAAGTCGTCAAACTGATTCCTCATCACCGATACGGGACTAGAGCTAACGTCAGGCGCAAAATTTCAGAACAAGAAGTGCACAATGCAGAGATTAGGATGGAAATAGACGATTTGAAGTCAAGCATGACTAATTTAATGGAAATGCTTCAGGTCCTAATTGCTAGAGGAGAGCCACCTCAGAGGACTGTCATCCAAGAAATCACGAGTGCTGCTATTGAGCCTCCGCCTGTTCAGATGCCACCATCTACATGGCCGGAATTTGGATTGCCTCACGATTTCATTCCACAATAGGTCATTACCACTTTGGTCGGTCAAGCTCCAAGACCAGAGTTTCAAATCCCTATTATCTCAGAACCTAGACCTCTGGTACGGACTTCCAGAATTCCCTTTGAGAATCCTAACTTTGATTACAATGCTAGTGCTCAAAGTGAGGACAATGTGGACATTGAGCCTGAAAAAGCCAGCGAACAATATCAAACTTTGGAGAAAAGACTCAGAGCTGTAGAATCAAATGACTTCTTCAATGTTGATGCGGACAACATGTGTCTTGTGTCTAACCTCGTCATGCCAGCCAAATTTAAGATCCCTGAGTTTATAAAGTACAAAGGCGACTCTTGCCCAAAGGCTTATTTGGTTATGTAATTTCGTAAGATGGATGCCTACACCAAAAACCAGAAGTTGCTCATCCACTGCTTTCAAGATAGCTTAAGTGGAGCTTCACTCAAGTGGTACATGTGCCTTGAACGAAGCAACGTTCATTGCTTGCATGATCTTATCGATGCTTTCATGAATTAGTACAGGTACAACCTGGACATGACTCCAGACCATCGTCAACTCCAGAACACGACTCAGAACAAGAAGGAATCTTTCAAAGAGTATGCTCAACGCTGGAGAGAGTTGGCTTCTCAGGTCGAACCCCCTTTGGCTGAGAAGGAGCTTACCGGAATATTCTTAGACACTTTGTCTCCCATATTTTGGGAAAAGATGATTGGAAGTGTTTCATCAAACTTTACAGACTTGGTCATCATTGGCCAAAGACTTGAAGAAGGTATCAGGAATAGAAAGGTCTCTAAAACTGCTGAATCTTCTAGCGCTGTAAATAAACCCTATGGAAACTTCCAAAAGAAGAGGGAAGATCAGACTAATTCTGTCTTGGTTGAGGATAGGAAACCTCATTACAAACCTCAGCAGCATAATCAAGCTCATATTGTTGCTATCACTCCTCTGTTGGCTGCTCGACCAGCTCCAGCTCCTCAACGTCCGACTGTTGGACAAAACCAGAACTACAATAGGACTCACTTTGATCCTATTACTATAACGTACACTGAACTGTACCCTATTTTAAAGGAGCGATTACCACTAAGGCAACACCTCTTCCTCCAAATCCACTTCCACCTGGATTCAGATCTGACCTTCATTGCGCATTCCATGAGGGGGCTGCGGGCCACGATTTAGAAAGATGCTATGCACTAAAGGCTAGAGTGCGGGATCTGATCAGAGACAACCTCCTCAGCTTTCGTGACACTAGTCCTAATGTCCAGCGCAATCCTCTGCCTGAACACAAGAACTGAAACTTCAGTCAACTTCAACTCAGCTACTTCCCAAAGACAAGACAGCTCATCCTTGTGTTTGATTAGTCACTGACCTTGTTTCTGTCTATTTTGCATTTTCCTTGTTTGTATCATAGTTGCTTTCAGCTTGTTTATCTTTAAATGTCAGTTTTAATGAAATGAGCATGTACAATATTCTGATTCAAATCATCTGATCATTTACATCTTTATGCTTTCTCTTTCAAAAAACAAATACTTTGAAAAAAAAAACAAAAACTTTCAAAAAAAAAAAATACACCTCTTTTTCAAATTTTTGACTATGCAAATATTTGTGGGAGGATGATAAAAACATAATACCCA
This sequence comes from Lathyrus tuberosus, assembly GCA_022829125.1. NCBI lineage: Eukaryota > Viridiplantae > Streptophyta > Magnoliopsida > Fabales > Fabaceae > Lathyrus > Lathyrus tuberosus. The sequence goes on from JALAZF010000229.1 coordinate 6,686,581, forward strand.
TAATTGCTGTCGGTATGCTTTCGAATAAAAAACTTTGCTGACGATGTAAGGCATTTTTTTTTTCAATTCCCAAACACTGGAGATATAAGGAAGATAATCCCTCGTTAACCCCTTTGAGCCTTGAAGTAGGAGTTTCTTTCTTTATAAAAAACCCGCGATTTTAACCCGGGGCAGGGTAGTTCTCAGTTTAATTTGGGTTGTGTATTCGAGTTCAAAAGTTTACAAGTAGATGCCGAAAACGTCTTTCAAATCAAAAGCTAGTGATGGTCCATCGTAATCGTCAAATTAAGCAGTTACTTCCTTTCGAAATAAAAAAAGAAAAAGCCTGCTAAGTCAAAAAACTTAGGCAAAAACTAGGGCATCCCGCTGACTATAAATTTCAAAAAAATAATAGGTCAGGCAAAAGTTAGGGATAATACAGAGAAAAGGTCCTTAAATCCTCGATTTTCAAAAAATCCACAAAGACGAAAAACAACTAAATGTTGTAAAGAAGCGGTAGCTGCTGTCTCAAGACTTCTGGACCATCGTCATCACTATCATCAGTACAATTCCGAAACCTTTTGGAACCTGAATGCACAATTTAAGTTTAACTGAGCATAGGACTGGAGAACATCACGAAGGGGGTGGGCATCAAATAAACTTTGAGCCTTTATCGTTTTTTTCATAAACCGTGAACCAGGCCACGTTATAACCCTCGAAAGACCTAATTGAAGTAAGGTTATTTTGAGAGCATACTACAACAAGGTGGCGTAAATTGACTCCAAAATCATTTTTTGCAAATCATTTGTCTTGGTATTATACCTCTGTTTTACTTTTCAATCAAAATGTTTTAAACCACCGTATTTTTAACCAGTAATTCATATTACTGTATTTCTTCTAAAACAATGATTTTGTTTTCAAAATCTTGCATGAACTTTGCATTAAATTTGCCATGCTTAAATAAACATTTTTTTATTGAAAACTAGCTTTCCTCTCAAGGAATTTTCAAAACAGTTTAGGAACTTGGTCAGTGATCCTATCAGGGGCAAGTTCTTTCCAGAGCTTGTTAAGAATTAGTTCAAGATTTGTTTAGTGCAAGTCCTTCTCAGAATTGGTTTATTCAGAAAAAGCTTCAAGACTCATTACTGGGGGCAAGCCTTCCTAGTAAGCAGCATACAGTCATTATCATTCAAGCTGAATCAATAATCAGTTCGTCTACAACAGTCAGCAAGTCTGGGGAAATTTATTTGGAAAAATCCCCAGGCGAGCTATCCAGCCTTCCTCCAAGGATTATAAACTTGATACAGTTTATAAGTATGACAAAGAGGTGTTTAACAAACAACATTTTCAGTCCCTAAGCGATGGTCGTGATCTCGGTGTTGAGGAATCAGTCTTGTCTGTCACTCCCCAAAAGAGTATAAACTTGTTGATTTTCACTCCCCAAAAGGGTATAAACTTGTTGATTTTCACTCTTCAAAGAGTCTAAACTTGTTGACCTCATTTTCGTTTACATTACATACATTTAATCATACATCATAACATTTTCATATACTATGCATTCAAGAGTGTTTTAATCCTCATTTGCATTCATCAGTTGTCGTGTTATTATCAACATCTTACCTTTCTACAAAGACCAACTTATCTGGCACCAATACTTTTACGTATTATCTGATGTTCTTCCAGATATAACTTTGTTTCTATCCGATGTCCTTCCGGATATGTCTATCTGTTCTGATGCTTTTCCATGACGTTTCTTTGTCTCTACCCGATGTTCTTCCGGATATGTCTATTTGTTCTGATGCTTTTCCAGAACATTTCTCTGTGTCTACCCGATGTTCTTCTGGATGTATCTTTTGGTTTTGAAGTTTTTCCAAAACCCGTCCCGATGTTTTTCCAGAACTTTCTTTGTTTCTATTCGATGCTCTTCCGGATATGTCTCTTTTATTCTGATGCTCTTCCAGAAACTCCTTTAATGTCTATCTGATGCTCTCCCGGATATGACTTTTTCTCATCTGATGTTTTTCCAGATGTAACTTTTGTTCTGATGTGCTTATCTGATGTTTTTCCGGATATGTCCGTCATTCTGCCAGTCTCATAATTTTTTCCTATACATTTAACGCTTTTCTAAATGTTTCAGATTTACCCTCAAAGTTATTTTTAATACATCTAACGCTTTTCTAGATGTTGCAGATATGTTTTCCAAAGTGTGTTACTTCTTTCGCATCTGATGTTTTGCCGGATGTCTGTATCTTTGTTCCAGGGTTTATCCCTCTCTTTCCAAATACTACTGAATACTCTTTGTCACCTCGGCAAATTTCCACAATACCTTACATCCCCAAGAAAATTCTGTTGGTTTGTCTCCTGTGGCATCATTCCCCACAGTGTTCAAAAGTCTTCCATTCATCACATATCATTTCATCTGTATTCACAGTCAAAATTCTAGGTACTCTGATATTTAATCCTCTTATACCTCGAATGTCTAAAACTCTTTGCTATTTATACCTTTAGGTCTAAGAGGATTAAATAGGGGCATCTGTCATACCCCAAATTTTGACCACCAGGATTTTCCATCATTGTACAAATCATCATCACAATATGGATGAACCATCATACCTCATTAGTCTTCCCAAAGATGGGTGAGCATTCACTACAATCAAGCTTAAGGTTTCAAACCCTCTCAGAGCCTTTAGACAAAGGATCAATCAAGGAAATACATGATCTTCAACTTGTCTAACCTCTTAAAAACCTACAAAGGATCAAGAGGACTCCCACATCAAGAATTAAGCACAAGAGTGCAACATTTCAAGTGGATCAAGCCTCAAGTTCATCTAATACAAAGTCAACTAACGCAGAAAGTCAAAGTTTGACTTTTGGTCAACTTTAAGCTTCACAAGCCATTACTCAAAAAAATATGATGGATGATTTAATTTGATCAAATTTAAATCAAGAAATCATGAAAAATTGCAAAATTGATCAAATTGAAGGAAACTTAGAAATTTTTTCTAAGTTAAAATCATGTTCAAGTGCACAACTTTTCAAGGTTGTAACTATTAACCCAAGCATCCATTGGTTTTGCGTAAGGGTTACTTTTAAAGCGGGTATTTGATACTTCAACATTGTAGAAGGAATCAACTCAAAATATCATAAGGATTGAAAGATATAGGTGATCAAAGTTGGGAATTCTTAATGTCAGATGTTCCAACATTTCACAGGACATCATTAATATTTTTCCAGCAAGAATGTCCCAACTTCAAGGATGTTTTTCTCCATGATCCAAGTTGATTCAAGCCAAACCTTGAACATCAAAGTTGAAGTACGTAATCTCATCTTTCCAGAAAGTCCTAGAAAGCTCATTTATCATTCTCGAGCAGAAAGTTATGGTCTCTGCAAAAGGCATTGATAAAACAAAATTTTCATGACAGCTTTTTGGACAAATTTGATCACACAAGTTCAAGGTCATTTTTGGCAACTTTAAAAGTCTTATCTTCATAAACCTTGAACATCAAAGTTGAAGTAAGTTATCTCAGCTTTCCGGAAAGTTGTAGAACGTCCATTTATCATACTCGAGCAGGAAGTTATGGACTGGACAGTAAGGCTTGCTGCAGCTGTTTTTTAGGTCAGATTTTGTACACTTTTTCTTGTGCCACAAAATTTTCAAGCTTTGTCACCATGCAGGATAAACATCAAAGGTGAAATTCACTTCAACTCAAACAATCATAGTGGATTAAAAGATATAAGTGATTTGAGTTTGGAATTGTTAATGTTCAAAGTTGTCAAATGTTTCAACATTTCATAGGACATCATTAATAATTTTTCAGCAAGAATGTCTCAACTTCAAGGATGTTTTTCTCCATGATCCAAGTTGAACCAAGTCTAGGGTCAAACATCAAAGTTGAAGTATGTCATCTCAGCTTTCCATAAAGTCCTAGAACAACCATTTATCATTCTTGAGCAAGAAGTTATGGATTTTACAACAAGGCTTGCTGCAGCTGATTTTTAAGACAGGTTTCAGGACAGATTTGCACATTTCTTGTGCCACACGAATTTTTAAGCCTTGTCATCATTTTGGACACATCTGAGAATCAAATCCAAGGGGGATGATCTGATCCATAAGCCTCCCAAGTCCAAGATTCCACAAGTAGCATGCCAAACCTAAAAAACCCTAAAAGAGGGACAAGACTCCAATTTTGGTTTGGAGCATTTAATGGATGCTTAGAGGTGGCATGAACTAAGCTTTCTCTAACTGAATTCAGTCAAGATTCCTCCAACAACTAGGGAACCAGCAGCCTGTGCCCTAACCTCTAGTCAATGGCTAGAGGAGACTTGGATTTTCATTGGCCAACATTTGCCAAACCTCTGCTGCAGCCACCATTCACTGTTGCTTGCAAAACAAACTTGTTCTACTATAAATAGAGCTCATTTGTGCTCAGTTTGAGTACACCAAAGCCATCAAACAGATGCTTTCCTCAAAATCACTTCTTTCACTCCAAAATGCCTTCTTTAGCAAGGTAATTATGAGCTTTTGAGTTGGAGAGCATTTACACCACAGCTCATGATCCAAACACATCCAATGTATCATATATAAGCTGTTCAAACCATCACAAGTGACCTGTAATACCAAAATCACAAAGTCACCTTTCAAAACCTCAAAATTGGACCTTTTTGCATTTTTCAAGCCATGTCTTGATTCAGTCACTTTCCAAACCAGAGAAAACCTAAAACACACTCTAAACATCATCCTTGAACTATCCCAAATGGTTCCCAACATCTGGAACACCATTTGAGAGAGTTCCTATTTTGGTCACTTTAACCCCTTTTGCAAGAAAGGGCCAGTTTGTGTTTTTGCAGGTTCCAGCTGATTCCAACCATCCTAAAAGCTTCTAAGAGGTCATTTGAGGGTGTCCAAAGTATCAAATCATTTCTGGAACAAAGCACTTGGTAGATTGCACAAAATCTCCAAAAAAAGAGGTAAAATTCACAACTTGAATTCTTTGAATCATGCTTTCCTTTGTTGTCCACATACATGTATCATATTGAACAATTCTTGAAGCAAAAGGTAGTCCTTAATATGTATGTTATGATCCTCCTACTGTTTGCACTTTAACATGTTTATATGTGGAGTTTATGTTGTTTTAAACTTAAGGTGCAGTTCTGGTTTTTTGCCTTGTGTGTGCTATACATTAAGTTTCAGTATGTATGGGTGATACCATTGGATTCCTTACGAAAAATTGGTCAACATAGGTTCTTATGGATTTTAATTTCGTTAAAAATTGAGAGAGTTATGAGTCTTGATGTTTCAAATCAACATGCAGTTCTGGTCTTTTGCTTTGTGTGTTCTATACATTAATTTTCAGTGTGCATGAGTAATACCATTGGATTCCTTGCGAAAAATTGGTCAAGATAGGTTCTTACGAATTTTAATTTCGTTAAAAATTGAGAGAGTTATGAATGTTTGAAGTTTGATAGCAAAGATGTTGAAAACCAAGGTACAGTTCTGGTTTTTTAAGATGTCGAATGTGATGTTGTGACATCTTTCCTTTTTCTTTTATCTTCAAAACTCATGAAAGATGTCGAATGTGATGTTGTGACATCTTTCCTCTTTTTCTTAGTTTATTTTCAAAAACTCAACCAATTCTTTTACATAGCAAAAATCATCATTTTCCAATTTTGTTTTGCACACTTCTTATTCATACTCCATAATATTTTAATCCACAAAAAATCACCAAAAATATTATTATTTGATATATTTTTAATATATTTAAAAATATTGTTTTAAATTGTTTTAAATGCTTTTAAAATGATTTCTTTTTCTTGATTTTTAAAACCAAAATGATTTTTTAACATTCATGTGGATAAAATATTTTTTCATAAACCTTAATCATTGTTTATAACATGATTACTGATTTTCTTTGATATTTTTATCATTTTTTACTTGATTTTTCTTTGGAAAATGCCCTTTAACAAAATGAAATTAGGGTTTCTTTGATTTTCACCTTAACAAATCTTTTTCAAACACTTTTGGGCCTCTAATAGAGTGTAAGACCCAACCCCCTTTTTGTAAATAAATAATTTAGGCCTCAGTCATTGTATAAGTCCCAGTACAATTTGCAAAAAAAACAGTATGCGATCGCTGATAAAACCCTGGGCCTCTCCTTGAGCTGTAAGCCCCAACATTCTTTTCAAAATACTTTCTCCCTTGATTTTGAAATATACTGTTGTTTTCAATTTTTCATTGTTGAACAACTAACCAAACAGCATGGAAGCTTTACAACCGAGTAAGTGTTTATATGCTTTCTTTATCCGCTTTCACATAACTGTATTGTGGGGCTGTTTCACTGTAAGTCTTCTTTCATAAACTCATATCAACTGTGTAATACTAGTATAGATATTTAGAGTTTCCCTGGCAACTACGTCTAGAACTAGACAAAATCTCGTCTCCTTACATCCGAAGTTCTCCCGGGTATTTCAACATAGCTTAAACAATGAGAATTTTCTTTTACAACAATTTTAGACAACTAGATATAGGAAATTTTCCCCTTGAACAGTTCATATACAGAAGGCCATTGTTCCAAGTGAAACCCCTTCTGGAACTGTTCATCAACCTCCTCTTGGGCTTAGTGCAAGGACCCACAGGCTTCCTAAAAGCATGCCCGCCTCCTCTTGGGCGTTGTACAAGGACCCTTCGACTTCCTAGAAGTTTTCACAGCCTCCTCTTAGGCTTCGTATAATGATTCTTCCTCAGGGAAGATAGCCTTCTCTTGGGCTTCGTACAAATTGTCCCTTCGGCTTCTTAAAAGTTTCTCCTGCCTTCTCTTAGGCTTTGTACAAATTTTCCTGACGACCTCTTAAAGGTATAGGAACAGAAACTAGTCATCTTACTAGAGCAGTATTTCAATTGAGTCTAGATCTTCATTTGCCTCCTCTTGGGCATTGTACAAGGACACACCCCGTATACTTGGACAATCTAAATACCCTTGAGTCTCAAAGACATTCTGAAACACCTTTAGCCTCCGTCTCGGGAGTTGTACGAGATACACATGTAAACACTCTCATGTTAAGTAAGTTAGCCTCCTCTTAGGCTTTGTATAAAGAAATCCCCGGTCGAGTCAATCAACCTTTCAGCATCAAAATATGTTTTGCTCACAGCATACAAACATCAACAACTCCTCTTTGGAGATGACAAAACCCCTCTCAATTAGGACACCTTTAGCTTCATGTCTTGGGCTTTGAACAAGACACCAAAGAAACCCTTTCCTCTTTTTTAACATCCGACGCTTTCCCGGATATTCATTTTCTTTACATCCGACGCTTTTCCGGATATTCCCTCTATTTTCATCCGATGTGTTTCCCGGATGATGGCCTTCAGGGATGCTTCCGTCTTCGGGTGGCGCCGAGAAGCGGTGAAGTGCCTGGAGAACTGCCTCTTCAGTTCCTTCCAAGATGTGATAGACTCGGGCGCGAGGTTCTTGTACCACACCATAGCCCCCTTCCTCAGGGTAGTGGGGAAGAACCTGCACTTGATGGCTCCCCGGACATTCCGGTAGTCGAGCATCGCATCGATTCTTTCAATGTGCTCGTCTGGGTCGGTCGTATCATCATATGTCGCCAAGGGCGGGGGTTTTTCCATCCCGACGGTCAAGGGAGTCTCCATGATGTCCCTGAACAACGGTGGGCATGGTCGTTGTAACACCCCCTTTCTATACCCCCAAATAATCAGAATTAATCATTTAGGCACATATTCAAAAATTCGTCAGAGTATAATTATAAACATGGTATAAAAGAGGTATGTCACATTATACATTAAATTAAAACATACAACACCTGCTCAAACATTGATATGCAACAGTGGGGTAACTTTGCAACAGAGGAACTTTGTCCTTACACCCACATCTCAATATTTAGAATAAAAGCGGAAAATCTAAACATTGAATAACATCAAACATATATACATATATATACATGCGTCATCGAGTATCATCCATCAACATAATTCATATTTACATAAACATTCATCAGCAAGATACATATACAAATGTATCACAAAAGAATCATATACATCCTAGCTACCCGGTGCTACATATCAGAGCCAACCGACCAAAAGAATGAAGACACGCTTCACAAAAGACCTCCAGCATACCTACTCTACAATGCCTCATAGAGCATCATAAAACAGCAGAAGGGTGAGAAATATTATCATAATAACAATGCATATAATTATATATATATCTTAACATAAAAATACACATATTCCACATTCTCACCACAATTCGTCAAAACTCACCCATATACATCTCAATGTATATATATATATATATATATATATATATATATATATATTCACAACCAAACATATCCACCATGTATACTTTCACATAAACATACACATATATGTTTATTCATCAATGCACAAATACAAAGATGATAAATGCAAATCATAGAGACCGACTCACGTCTCTATGCAAATGCAATGCGGTACCGACTCAATCATCATAGGTTCACTCAGGAACTCTACTGGAACCATCGCTCGTTACCAATGTAACTCCCCGTCAGGCCTACGATGTTCACCCATTGCTCACACCCCACATGGACACACAATGTTATGGATCGCTCACACCCCACACGGGCACACGACCCGATCGCTCACACCCCACACGCGGGCACACGATCTGATTGCTCACACCTCACCTAGGCACACAATCCGATTTCTCACACCTCACCTAGGCACACAATCGTTTGTAATCATCGCTCACACCTCACATAGGCACACGACGATACAACGGGTTCACATTAGAATCGCTCAACACAAGAATGTACTTCATTATGCTTCAGATGCAAAATGACTCAAGACATTCTTGAAATGCATACATATTCACAATATATTTATGCATTCATCTTATACAATCACATACAATCTATATACATTCACATCAATGCACTATTGTATGATTCACATCCAAACACACATTCAAAAACGGTAAAAGTCGCTAAATAACACTATTCCTGACTTTTCCGACTTATTTAATCGGCCAACAATTTCCAAATCATCATAATCATATAGTACAGCTCAATAGCTTCACAATGATACCAAGAATGTAAAAATTGGATAATCGGGACAAAAGTTATGGACGAAACCGAAAACGACATTTTGAAAAATCACATTTTTACACTTCTCCTGCCCATACGCGTACCACCACATGTCATACGCGTACGAGCAGAAGCTCATTTTTCCCAAAGTTCAGGTGTAAAAGTCCATACGCGTAATGCCTAAGCCCGTACGCGTATTGCCCTGAAATGCTACGCGTATCATACGTAAATGGGCAGATGGCCGAGAAAACAAGCAACCCATACGCGTATTCGCCCATGGCTCACCCACCATACGCGTATTGCCAAGGTTCATACGCGTATGAACATGCCCCATACGCGTATGACCTAGAAAACCCAGAAAAATTTCCTGCATAATTTTTGCTTACGGGTTCCAATCCAAAACACCCCAAATCTCACCTACACACCAGAAAATTGCCAAAACAATGTCCCATAACAAGTATCTATCATATACCAACAATTATAGACACTAACAACATGATTTCAACCACAATTAATCGATTTCCAAGCAATTTAACCAAATATGGGTTTATACCAAAAACTCAGAAAATCCACCACAAATACAATACAATCATATATAACGATACACATTGATAAGATAATAAAATTTCACACCCTTACCCGGATTCCAAACTTGCTATATGATCACTCTTGATGATTTCCTAGTTCTTCCCCAATTTCTTCTCTTTTCTCTTCCTCCTCTTTCTTTCTCTCCTCTTTCTCCCTATCTTTCTTTTCTTTCTATCTCTTTTCTATTTCTATTTCTATTTCTATTCTCTTTTTCTTTCTTTTCTATTTTCCACTCAAATACACTTAATTCATTTTTCCAACAATTTTTACTAAATTTCTAACTTACTAATAATTGAGAAATGTCTAAAATATCCCTCATTCTAATTTCCCCGAAAACTCTCAAAACGGTCAAATATCATAACACATCAACATAGCATATTAACATACCAATTCCACAAACAAAATTATTTATCACTCAATTTAAATAAAAGACTCAACAAAAATGGGAATAATTGGAATCTGGGCGTTACAACTCTCCCCCACTTTAGAAATTTTCGTCCTAAAAAATATTACCTGATTCAAACAACTCCGGATACGACCCTCGCATCCTACTCTCTAGTTCCCACATCATATTGCCTTCCGCAGCGCCTCCCCATGCTACTTTTACTAGCGCAATATCCTTGCCTCTTAGCTTCTTAACTTCACGGTCCAAAATCCTAATCGGTAAAGCTTCCACCGTAAGGTTATCTCTCACTTCAACCTCGTCCATAGGAATAACATGTGACGGATCCGGAACATACTTCCGAAGTTGCGAAACATGGAATACATCATGCAAATTCGAAAGGTTCAGAGGCAACGCCACACGGTAAGCCACAACACCAACTCGTGCGGAAATCTGATACGGACCAATAAAACGAGAAGTCAACTTCTTCGATTTCAAAGCACGACCCACACCCGTAACCGGTGTAACTCTCAAAAACACATGGTCGCCTTCTTGAAATTCAAGATCTTTCTTTCTCTTGTCATGATAGCTCTTTTGTCTACTTTGAGAAGCTTTCATCTTCTCCCGAATAAACTTCACTTTCTCCGTCGTTTGTTGTACCATCTCCGGTCCAACTATCGTCCTCTCGCCGGTTTCATGCCAACACAAAGGTGTTCGACATCTCCGACCATACAAAGCCTCAAATGGTGCCATACTTATACTTGAATGAAAACTGTTATTGTAGGTGAACTCAATCAACGCCAAATAACTATCCCAAGCACCACCTTGCTCGAGCACACAAGCACGCAATAAATCCTCTAACGATTGAATTGTCCTTTCGGTTTGACCATCCGTTTGCGGATGATAAGCTGAACTCAATCTTAGCTTAGTACCTAAAGCCTTTTGTAAACTCTCCCAAAACCTCGATGTGAATCTAGGATCTCTATCTGATACAATACTCTTGGGAACTCCATGTAACTTCACAACCACAAGAATATAAATCTCGGCTAACTTCTCCAAAGGATAACTAGTATCAATTGGAATGAAGTGAGCAGATTTAGTAAGCCTATCAACAATTACCCAAATAGCATTATGACCTCTTTGCGTATTCGGCAATCCCGTAACAAAATCCATCGATATACTATCCCATTTCCACTTCGGAATGTCCAACGGTTGCATCAATCCATTAGGCTTTTGATGTTCCACCTTCGACTTTTGACAAGTTAAGCATGCATACACAAATTGAGCAACATCCCTCTTTAATCTGGACCACCAAAAGATTTTCTTCAAATCTTGGTACATTTTGTTCGCTCCCGGATGAATACTTAAGTTACTTCGGTGTCCTTCATCCAATATCATCTTTTTCAACTCCACATCATCGGGAATACAAATACGACCACGAAATCTCAAAACTCCAAAATTATCGACCTTGAAATCCTCATTTTCATTCAACATCAAATCAACGAATTTCAAATCCAACTTTTGCTTTTCACATACCATTGCAAGAAAATCATTCGTAACATGTAGCATACCAAGTCTCACACTTCTCGGCGTCATTTCACAAACCAAACTCAAGTCTCTAAAATTCTCCAAAAGTTCCCATTCTCTCATCATCAATGCGGACATATGTAACAACTTCTGACTCAAGGCATCGGCCACCACGTTTGCCTTACCCGAATGGTAATTCAAACCAAAATCATAATCCTTCAAAAGTTCTAACCACCTCCTTTGTCTCATGTTCAATTCTTTTTGATCAAATAAATATTTCAAGCTTTTGTGATCACTAAAAACTTCAAATCTCGCACCATAAAGATAATGCCTCCATATTTTCAAAACAAACACCACTGCCGCTAACTCCAAGTCATGTGTAGGATAATTCTTTTCATGCACTCTCAATTGTCTTGAAGCATAAGCCACAACCTTTCCATCTTGCATCAAAACACCACCTAAACCAATCAAAGAAGCATCACAATACACAACAAATGGTTCCGTCGGATTTGGTAAAATCAAGATCGGAGCCGTTGTCAACCTTCTCTTTAGCTCATTGAAACTCTCTTCACAATGAATATCCCAAATGAAAGCCTTTCCTTTACAAGTCAACTGCGTTAATAGAAGTGCCAGCTTCGAAAATCCCTCAATAAACCTCCGATAATAACCCGCCAAGCCTAGAAAGATTCGAATCTCCGTAACCGATCTAGGAGCCTCCCATTGCATCACCGCATCAATCTTGGATGGATCAACACTAATACCATTACCGGAAATAACATGCCCAAGGAAACTTACTTTCGACAACCAAAATTCACATTTCGACAACTTAGCATACAATTGTTTTTCTTTCAAAATTTGTAACACAATCCTCAAATGCTCTTCATGCTCCTCTTGAGACTTAGAGTAAATCAAAATGTCGTCGATAAACACAACCACGAAACGATCCAACTGTTCATGAAAAATACGATTCATGTATTCCATAAACACACCCGGCGCATTAGAAACCCCGAACGGCATCACGGAATATTCGTAATGACCATACCGTGTACTAAAGGCCGTCTTTTGAATATCTTCTCCTTTCACACGAATCTGGTGGTATCTCGATCTCAAATCAATCTTGCTAAAAACACGCGCACCAACCAATTGGTCCAACAAATCATCTATCCTTGGAAGCGGATACTTGTTCTTAATTGTCACAGATGCGTGTTTTTTTCGCAAGTGTACGAACGCGTCAGAGTAATATAAAAGATTATCGTATCCACAGAGACCAAGTGTCAATCTATCGCTATCTATTGTTAAGGTGTGTATCTAAGGTGATTGAAAATATTAGTTTTGAAGAGTGCACGGTAGTAAATAAAGTAATTAAAATTAATTGATAAAGACAGGTTCGAATGCAATTCACATAACCAATCGATAATCCAAGTACTTGCTAATAGAACTACTTACGGGCAATGTTTTCTACTTTGAAAAGAACTAATTTGACAGGAACTGTCGCTTTCGCGTATTCAGAACCGAGTTGTACCCCCTAATCAAACCCTCTTATTGTCACGGATAAAAAGGCGCGCATTGCGTTAGAGTAGTAAACCTATTTTTAAGAAATATAGTATCTTGACCAAGTTGAAAAGTATTTTAACCTGGATTTTCTAAAAAAAAGAGGTTCTTACGAACCAGACTTTAAACTTCTTAACGCGTCCGAAAATGGTTTTAAAATCTCTTTTCCTTTTAAATTAAAAACTCCTAATAAACTAAACAAAGCGCTTTCGCTGTTTTTGAAATAGTTTTAAAAAAATTAAGTTTAGATAGGCGTTGGACGGCTTTCGATCTTACCCAACGGAATTTAAGAACAGGAAAACTTATATTGAAAGTTAAAATAGCCCTTAAGTGTTTCCACTAACAATTGTACAGATTATCGGTTCGGTTATGATCTTCACATTCTAACCTTTATAAAATTAGCCAGACATGGTAAAGTAAAAGTTCATTTTTAGATTTTTCATAAAAAAGTATTTAAGTGCGAGTGCGGAAAGTAAATGAAAGTAGTGCGAGTGCGGAAAGTAAATGAAATTAAAGCGAGTGCGGAAAGTAAATGAAATTAAAAGACAGTGCAAGAAATAAAGTTGACAAAAGGTAAAGTAATAAAAACCTGCTCCAATCGGAGTGGTTGAATACAATGCGAACTGAAAGTAAAATGGCGGCAGGATTAACTTCCTTCCAGAGTGCTCCAAGACTTAATCTCACAGGCTCTTACAGACTCGATCTCTCGAATGTAGTAACACCTCGATGTGAAGCGATTACCACTATTACACTGATATATGCTTATGAACAACTAAACTTGGATGAAGAAAAACGAAAATCTAAAGTCCTATTTATAGGCAAGGAAACATGTGGAAAAGACAAGGATGCCCCTAGCATTTGAATTTGGGAGGGAACTCGCTTTGTTCTTGTGGCGCCCGCCACAACACCATGGCGCCCGCCATGAGTGTAAACTTGCTTGGGCAGTTGGAGATCGTGGGGAAAAACAGTTGGGAGGAGTTTGAGACATGGCCACGTCATGGAAGACCCTGTGGCGGCCGCCATAGTGGATGCCATAAGTGTAAAATGCTGATTTTCTCTATTTTAGCTCATTTCGACTTCCTTTTCGCTCCTTTTCTCGCTCGGGGCTCTGATTAGACTAAAAACCTGAAAACAAAGAAAAACATAATAATAACATAAGAAAATGACATTAAAAGACTAAGAATGCATGCGAAATCGGAGTCAAAAATACGGTGAAATTCAGTGTCATCAAATTCTCCCACACTTAGACCTTTGCTTGTCCTCAAGCAAAACATTTAAAGCTCAAAGTAAGAAAACTAGTGTTGACACGTGATTCGGGCAAAAAGGGCTTCTAAGTTCAAGTCAGGATGCAGTGACAGGTACTAAGTGAACCAAGGGTATCGTAATGACACTTATCCGCAGAGGCGGACATAAACTTCATTCTTATATTAATCAACCGTACCATCCCACAATAACTAGGCCTACCTCTTCATCTCTTTTTTGGGTCCTTTTCATTCAGGCGCAATCACATTAAGCCCGTTATCCGTACATGTTTCATAGTAGAGTGACCTGTTAGTGATTCTTATCCAAAACATAGGGTTTCTGGCACATAAGACTGTGTAAACCCTTTTATTTAACCCAAATGCAGTTGTGGGGGATCGGATCGTAATCCGCCCTACCGAGTTCAGCGCCAGATACCTCTGAACCAACTAACAATGGGTGAGCTAAAATTATATTTTTTTGTGTGGCAACAATTCAACTTTTTGGGTTAAACGACCTTGTGAGGGTCATCTATCCGGAGTTTGCCTTATTCTTTATTTATTTTACTGGATCATTCACTTATGTTCATCGGTCCCCTACGTAGAACATGCTTAGGCCGGAGCTGACTGCAGAAATAAACTACTTAGGACAAATTTGGAAATGATGATTAAGGCCATGGTACATGGGGTTTTAGAATGATTCCTATATTCGTGAAGTCTACGGTGCTAAAACGATACTAATGTTTCAAAAAGTTCACCTAAGTCACCACATCCTAATCCAAACCTGTCTTAAAGCCCAAAAAACGTGTAGAACAACAATGTTTTCTTTTTGCAAAAAAAAATTATTATTTTTTTATTTAATTTTTTTTTTAGGGCTAAAGAAATGGGGAAAAATGAGGGTGCACTAGGGATACACTGTACTGGTGACTCGTCAGACTCATGCATTTTCTAGAAAAAAGACATAGACAAAAACAAGAAATAAACAACTAACTAAAAAAAATGGAAATAGAAAGCAATAAAATAGAAAGCAATAAAATCCCCTCCCACACTTAAATCGAACATTGTCCCCAATGTTTCGAAATAAGATAAGGAGAGTAACCTGTAAAACTACTGATGTGGACCACTGGTGCCCTCGTCGTCCTGCTGGGAATGCCTGGGACGACGGGATCTGCTACGATGCTGGTCTCTCCGGTCCAATCGGGCTGATAAGGCTGCCTGGGCATCTCTGACCTGTCGAAGGTTACCTAGAACGGAACCTTGAGTAGCCTCCATAAGCTCGTAATGCCGGCGGTTGAAGTCTTGCTGACGGGATTGCTCGTTTGCTATCGCAAGCAAGGTGTGAGAAACGGACTCGAAGGATCGATCTATCCTCCGTCGTGATTCTTCCATGAAGCTCATATTATCCGTCAGTTGTTGCTGAATGGTAGAGAGAAGGTCATCTCGCCTTTCTTCTCTAGCCATAAGGTCACGCCACATCTCCTCGGTGACATAGGATCCAGGGACTGAACCTGCAAAAGGGGTAGAGGAAGAGGGTGCGGTGTGTGGTGGTGAAGGATGATGGGGGGACACATGAGGTATGGGAGACTGATCTCTCCGCTCAAATTCTTCGTCAGTGTCGTGTCCCTCCGCATCAGGAATATTAGGAGGAAGTGGACCTAGAACAGGTGGAGCATTTAAATCATAGGTCCAGTTCCTTTCATTACGTACATCGGTACGTCTACTGCAGGGCAAGGCAACAGATGGGATAGCTACACCATGGATCATCATTACAAAACCACCCTCTCTTCTCGCTCGGCACAATTTCATATCTTTTAGAAATTTTAGGTTGATTGTGCGAGGAGTTAAGGGCTCTAGTGTGGCTATCTTATTGTTCAAGTTAAGGGCCCGAGCAATAGACGTAATCAGTCCTCCAAAAACAATCGGTCCTGCTTTATTAATAGTAACAGACATGTGAGAAAGCATAAACGGGACCGGATTGATTCTTCTATTAGTGAGACTTCCTTGTAAAAACTGAAGCTCTTTAGCATTAACCTTATTTGGATTATCCCGGCCAAAAATAGTACATGCCAACAGGTATCTAAAAACTCTGATGGCCGGGTTGTGGATGGTCGATGCAAGAATTCCTTCAAAAGAAGTTATTAAATTATTTGACAATCTCTGCCAAAAAGAAAATGCATCGACCGACCATCCGTCATCCAAAGGGGTTTCACAAATAGCACCTTCCCAAAGAGGAATCCCTAACAGACTTGTTAGTTCGTCGGTACTGTACTTATATTCTATTCCAAACATTCTAAATTGGACAGTACCGACTGTGCTAGCAGTGTTAGGGTGGACAGTGTAGATCAAAGAACTTAAAAACTCAACTGTCAGTTTCTCAAAGGTTGGTTCTCGGTTTTCAAAAATAGAGTGCAGTCCCAAAAAATCAAGTAAATGATAAACACTATGATAAATACCCAAGGTATAGAGACAGTTGTCGTCCACGTACCTCGTCGAGAGAATTTCTCGACCTTGAAGCCTTTGAATATTCCTCCTCTGCCTATCCCCGGGTTTTCCTTCTCGCAAAATATATCCTTCGAACTCCATAGCTTGCTCCTTGAATTGATTTGAAGATAGTGAAGATGGGTTTAAATATAAGTTGGTAAAGGTGAGATTTTTATGGAATTTAATTGGTGGAATTTCAAATGGAAGTTTGAAAGGGTTAATGGATAGTGGGTATTAAATAAATGTGGGAGCTTTTGTGAGTTTTAATGGAGTTTTGGAAAAGGAGAAAAATGGGTTTTGGGAGTTTAGAGGTTCAAAAATGGTGGAAGATGTAGTTCTCCCCCGTATTTACCAGGACGCCGTGGCGGGCGCCATAAGGCTATGGCGGGCGCCATAAGGTCATTTTCGGACCTGGGCCAAAATTTTGAATTTTGGAATGGGCCTCTCATACCTTTTGCGTCTCGGGGGTCCCGATAGCGTTCTCATTTGCTTTCTTCTTCAACACGGGACTTGCACAATTTTTGTGGAAATAAAAATCAAATATTAAGAAAAATAACATTATTATTGGATATATATATATATAAAAGGAAAAATAAAAACACACATAATATATATATATATATATATATAAAATCAAAGTACATAGGAAATATAGGAAATGCGAAAATACGAAATGTGTCCAGACATGCTAAAAAGTAAAGAAAACGCAGAAATACTGAATAGTAAATAATAGAGTAGTAAGTCAGGGCAATATGATCAATCAGCTGGCTCCTCTGCCTGGCTGGATCCACGAAGCTCAGCGATCTCGCGACGAAGCTCTCCGATCTCCTGGTATAAAGAGTCTGCCTCAGTAGCATGAGTGAGATCAGATACCTCAATCTGCAAAGCAAGATCAGCTACCTCCTGCTTGAGCTTGGCAGTCTCTCTGCGGAGCTCAACAACCTGGGTGTATAAATCGGGTGGCTGCGAAGACAAATTATTAGATAATACAGTGATTTTGGGAGACGGAGGTGTAGGGGTGTACTCAGCAATAGGAGGCGATCTAGGCTCCTCAATAGTCTCTCCATAACCCTCCAAAGCATATCTCCAATTAGCTGGGTCATGAACACTGGTCATCATCGGATCAGGCAGCAAAAAGTAATGAACAGCCTCGTTGTCGATCAACAATCTGAACTGGTTGGGGTTTGCAGAGGCTCTCCTTATTAACCCTCTGTCTAGGCAGAAATCAACGTCCATGGTGGTGTATTCACAGAAAACCCTGAGATGTAACAACTTACGCGAAAGGCCTAAAGCAGCAGCAATCTGGGTAACAATACCTCCCACATGAATAATACCTACTGATGACCTGGCAATACTGCTAAGACCTTTCAGCAGAAAGTTCCCACATGCCACAGGACGTGACTGGGTCGCACAAAACAGTAGAAAGATCTCCTCCTCACTAAGCAAGGTCTCAGCATCTGGCAATCCAAAGAAAGAGTGTGCTATGATCATCTGAAAATACCTCAATGCAGGGTTGTGGATAACATGTGAGAACTGGGTGGAAGGATCCTGACTCCCTCCACCAGAGATATCACTCCAGAACTTCTCCACTTCCCTACTCAGAAAGTATCCCATAGGTGTCTCAGGAATAGCATCAGGGGTCGTCTGAAAACCTAATAAATCACCAAACTCCTTATGAGTGAAGGAGTACTCAGTCCCAAATAACCTGAAAATAGCACATCCATCTGGTCCGGCCCAGGGGTCATAAGAAAACGAGCTGAGGAACTCCAAAGTGAGGTTCCTATAGGCGTTGTTCAGGTCGTCGAACTGGTCCCATTGAAGCTGGTGGCATAAGAATCTGACACTAGGCTCAATGCCTAAAGCCTCCATGCAAGCCTGATCTGGGTACCTCGTAGGTGCCATAGGACGTCTGAAGTGGACAAAGTAACGCTCTCTCTGGGCATCATTCCTGAAAGTCACATGCATGTCGTCAAAGTTCTGCATTCTGCACAGAGTTAGGAAGAAAGTCCTGTAAAACACAAACATTTTAAACATTAGTCCTGACAAAATATAACAAGAAATAAAATAAAACAAAATGTAGAAAGAGTAAATAAGGTAAGAAAATCATGGGTTGCCTCCCATGCAGTGCTTGTTTAACGTCGTTAGCTTGACGACTGGAACTTATACATCTCTTGTCGGGATTGGTGGATCACTTAGAGTGTGGCTGGAGTAGGTTGTTGGAATGTCTCCTCCTTCGTAGAGCTTCAGTCTTTGTCCATTGACGATGAATGGTTTACATGTCTCGTTTTTGATTTCAACAGCTCCAGACCTCAGAATTTTTGATACTTTGAAGGGGCCAGTCCATCTTGAACGGAGCTTTCCTGGGAAGAGTCGTAGCCTAGAATTGAACAGGAGAACAGGGTCGCCTAAGTTGAAGTCTTTTCTTACGATTCTTTTGTCGTGCCAAGCTTTTGTTCTTTCTTTGTATATTATGGCATTCTCGTAGGCTTGCTGTCTGAGTTCTTCTAATTTGTGGATGTCAAGGATACGTTTCTCACCAGCAGTTAGGTAATCCAAATTCAAAGTTTTAATGGCCCAATAGGCCTTATGCTCTAACTCAAAAGGTAAATGACAAGATTTTCCATAGACTAGTTGGTAGGGGGTTGTTCCTATAGGGGTTTTGAAAGCGGTTCTGTAGGCCCATAAAGCCTCTTGAAGCTTTTGCGACCAATCTTTTCTGGATACAGAGACAGTTTTTTCTAAAATTTGTTTAATCTCCCTATTAGATACTTCCACTTGGCCACTAGTCTGTGGGTGATATGGTGTTGCTACTCTATGCTTAACTCCATACTTGCTTAAAAGCTTATCAAATATTCTTGATATGAAGTGAGATCCTCCATCACTTATAACTAAACGGGGTGTTCCAAATCTGGGGAATATATAATTTTTAAATAATTTAATCACTACTCTAGTGTCGTTTGTGGGTGCAGCTATCGCTTCAATCCATTTAGACACGTAGTCTACTGCAACTAAGATATACTTGTTTCCTAAAGATGGTGGGAATGGTCCCATGAAATCTATACCCCATACGTCGAAGAGTTCTACTTCTTGGATGTTTCTTAAAGGCATTTCGTCGCGTCTTGATATATTTCCTGTGCGTTGGCATCTATCACATTTGACAATGTAAGCATGGACATCACGCCACATGGTAGGCCAGAATAGGCCAGCTTGAAGAATCTTGGCGTAGGTCTTAGAGGTGCTTGCATGTCCACCATAAGGTGCAGAGTGACAATGCTGAATTATACTTTCTACCTCGTCTTCTGGAACGCAACGGCGGAAAATGCCATCTTTACCTCTCTTGAAAAGAAGTGGCTCATCCCAATAGAAATTTCTAACATCACTTAAGAACTTCTTCTTCTTGTGGTAATCGAGATCAGGGGGTATGATATCAGCGGCTAGGTAATTAACAAAATCAGTGTACCAGGGCACGTTACTTACAGCTAAGGATTTTTGGAAGTGCTCATGAGGGTCTGGTTCTTTATCTTCAATGGTTTCCAACTGGGCTATCAGTCTATCATAGGAAAAATCATCATTTATGGGTACTAATTCAGGATTCAGGTATTCTAGCCTAGATAGGTGATCGGCTACTACATTTTCTGTGCCTTTTTTATCTCGAATATCTAAGTCGAACTCTTGTAGCAACAAAATCCATCGAAGTAACCTGGGTTTAGCATCTTTTTTACTTAGTAGGTAACGGATGGCAGCATGATCGGTGTAAACTATAATTTTGGCTCCTACTAGATATGATCTAAATTTGTCTATAGCGAAAACTACAGCTAGGAGTTCTTTCTCGGTTGTTGCATAATTGAGCTGGGCGGCGTCTAGGGTTCTACTGGCATAATATATTACATGTAATCTTTTATCTTTTCTCTGACCTAGAACGGCTCCTACAGCGTAATCACTGGCGTCACACATTATCTCAAACGGTTCAGACCAATCAGGGGGTTTCATAATGGGTGCTGAAATCAATGCTTGCTTCAAAAGGTTGAATGCTTCATTGCATTTTTCATCAAAGATGAATTCAGCATCTTTCATTAACAGGCCAGTTAAAGGTTTTGTTATTTTGGAGAAGTCCTTGATGAAACGGCGGTAGAATCCAGCGTGTCCAAGGAAACTTCTAACTTCCCTGATAGTCTTGGGGGGTTTTAGGTTCTCTATAACTTCTATTTTTGCTTTATCTACCTCTATACCTCTTTCGGAGATTATATGTCCTAAAACAATTCCTTCAGTCACCATGAAATGGCATTTTTCCCAATTCAGCACAAGGTTCACCTCCACACATCTTTCCAGGATTTTCTCAAGGTTGATAAGACAATTTTGGAAATCAAAACCGCAAACCGAGAAATCATCCATAAATACTTCCATGATTCTATCTAGATAATCTGCAAAGATTGACATCATGCAACGTTGGAAAGTAGCAGGGGCATTACAGAGTCCAAAAGGCATTCGTCTGTAGGCAAAAGGTCCAAAAGGGCATGTAAAGGTAGTTTTTTCTTGATCTTCTGGATGTATAGGTATTTGGAAGAATCCCGAATACCCGTCTAGATAGCAGAAGTAAGAATGTCTGGCAAGACGTTCTAACATCTGGTCTATGAACGGTAAAGGGAAATGATCCTTCCTAGTTGCTTTATTTAACTTTCTATAGTCTATGCACATACGCCAACCTCCTTCTATCCGCTTTGCTATTTGTTCACCTTTCTCATTTTGCACAACTGTGATGCCTCCCTTCTTGGGTACCACATGCACAGGGCTCACCCACTTACTGTCCGAGATCTGATATATTATACCTGCTTCAAGCAACTTCAGAACTTCCTTTTTGACAACATCACTCAGTATAGGGTTTATCCTTCTCTGGTGCTCTCTGGAAGGTTTTGAATCTACTTCGAGCGAAATCCGATGCATGCATACGGATGGACTTATACCTTTCAGATCAGAGATATTATATCCTAAGGCTGAGGGATATCTTCGTAAAACGTCCAAGAGTTGATCTGTTTCTTTTTGTCTCAAGGCAGCACTAACTATAACCGGACGATTCATTTCTTCATCAAGAAACTCATATCTCAGGTTCTTAGGTAGTTCCTTAAGTTCCAAGGTTGGTTTAATAGGGCAAGGCATAGGATCTGGGGTAAGGGATAAACATTCGTAAAGGTTATCATCGATGTAGGGTTTCTTATAATTGTCATCTTCCAAAATAAGAGTTGATGGCAGCTTAATTGTTTCAATGACTTCTTCTTGCTCTAACTCCCTAACACATTCATCAATGATATCTATCGCATAACACGCATCTCCTATCACAGGTGCCATAAGAAATTTTGAAAGTATAAATTCTATCTTCTCGTTCCCTACCTCAAAGGTTAGCTTCCCCTTTTTGACATCTATTATGGCTCCAGCAGTCGATAAGAATGGTCTACCTAGAAGAATTGGTATGTCATCATCTTCTTTAATGTCCATGACAACAAAATCAGTAGGGATAAACAGCTGACCTATCCTAACAGGGACGTCTTCAAGTATGCCTATCGGATATTTAACAGATCTATCGGCTAATTGAAGTGACATCTTGGTAGGTTGCAACTCTCCTAAATTTAACCTTTCGCAAACCGCTAAGGGCATTAAGCTCACACTAGCTCCTAAGTCTAGAAAAGCTTTTTCGATGACATGACTCCCCAAAGTACAAGGAATGGAAAAGTTTCCAGGATCTTTATCCTTTTTTGCTAATTTATTTTCGGCAATAGAATTACATTCCAAGGGTTTCGGATCATCAAGTCTACGTTTATTGGTAAGGATGTCTTTGAGAAACTTTGCGTAGGATGGTATTTGGGTAATGGCTTCTGTGAACGGGATTTCTACGTGAAGTTTTTCTATAACTTTAATGAATTTCTGATACTGATTATTGATCTGGGTTTGTTTAAGTCTTTGCGGATATGGTATTGGTGGTTTGTATGGCGGGGGTGGTATATAGGTTTTGTTTTTGGGTTCTTCTCCTTTTTCTTGACTTTCCTGGTTTACAGATTCCTCTGGTTTCTTCTTTTTATCTGGGATGTTGTCATCTTCCTTAGAAGTTTTGGGATCACTCAACCTCGGGTTACAAGGTTCATCATAAGCGGTCCCACTTCGTAGGGTAATGGCATTTGCTTGTCCTTTCGGGTTTTGTTGAGGTTGTCCAGGGAATTGTCCTCCAGGTGTGGTCTGAGGGGCTTGGTTTAAAGCTACCTGCGAGATTTGGGTTTCAAGCATCTTATTGTGAGTGATTATTTGGTCAACCTTGGTTCCTAACTGGGTAATTAGTTCGTTAACATGAACGTTTTGGTTCATGAACTCCTTGTTTTGTTGGATTTGAGCAGCGACAAAATTATCCACGATTTTCTCAAGGCTCGGTTTTGGTGGTACAGGTTGCATAGGTTGATTTGATCTTGGGGCTTGATAACTTGATTGTCTCGGAGGGGCAGTATTTTGGATAGGGTTATTATTCTTATAGGAAAAGTTTGGGTGATTCCTCCATCCAGGGTTATAGGTATTTGAAAATGGGTTTCCTTGGGTGTAGTTCACTTGTTCAGAGCTGGTCTCGTTTAACAGACTGCATTCTGCAGATTGGTGTCCTTTCGTCCCACATATCTCACAATCTGACGAAACTGCGGCTGCAGTATTCGGGGTTGTACACATATGCTCAACTTTTAGGGCTAATGCGTCCATTTTAGCTTGCATCATGTCTATAGAGCTTAACTCATGTATTCCTCCTTGGGCTTCCTTCTTTTCCACTGTCGCTCGTTCTACTCCCCACGATTGATGGTTTTGGGCCATATCTTCGATAAGGGCACTAGCTTCAGGGTAAGGTTTGTTCATCAGTGCGCCACCTGCGGCGGCGTCGATGGTCATCTTAGTGTTATAATGAAGTCCATTATAGAAGGTTTGAATGATTAACCAATTTTCTAAACCATGATGTGGGCATGCTCTTAACAGCTCTTTATATCTCTCCCAGGCTTCGAACAACGATTCTCCTTGGTTTTGGGTAAATCTAGTTATTTGGTTTCGAAGAACAGTGGTCTTACTCGGGGGAAAATATCTGGCAAGGAATACTTTTCTAAGGTCTTCCCAACTTGTTATGGAATTTGGTGGAAGGGAATCTAACCAAGATAGGGCCTTATCTCTGAGGGAAAAAGGAAATAATCTTAAGCGAATCGCCTCAGGAGGGGCTCCATTGGTTTTAAAGGTGTCTGCTAGTTGGAGAAAGTTTTTCAAATGTTGGTTTGGGTTCTCTGTAGCAAGACCTGCGAATTGTCTCTGCTGTACTAACTGCAGCAGGGATGGTTTAAGTTCAAAATTGTTAGCTGGTATGGCTGGATTTACTATACTAGAACTAGGTTCCTCGTTGGATGGTTGGGCGAAATCCTTAAGAGGTCTTTGATTTTGATCTTCGGCCATAGCTTTCCTAAGTTTACGGAAATATAAACGTGTGCGAGCGTAACGTTCTGGTTCAGCTAGAGGGTCTACTAAACTTCCGGTACTACGAGTTTTTCGCATTGACCGGCGGGTAACTTCCTTAGTCTAAACGGTATAACAACAGGGTACGAAATTTGACGAAATTGGTCCCCGGCAACGGCGCCAAAAACTTGATGCGTGTTTTTTTCGCAAGTGTACGAACGCGTCAGAGTAATATAAAAGATTATCGTATCCACAGAGACCAAGTGTCAATCTATCGCTATCTATTGTTAAGGTGTGTATCTAAGGTGATTGAAAATATTAGTTTTGAAGAGTGCACGGTAGTAAATAAAGTAATTAAAATTAATTGATAAAGACAGGTTCGAATGCAATTCACATAACCAATCGATAATCCAAGTACTTGCTAATAGAACTACTTACGGGCAATGTTTTCTACTTTGAAAAGAACTAATTTGACAGGAACTGTCGCTTTCGCGTATTCAGAACCGAGTTGTACCCCCTAATCAAACCCTCTTATTGTCACGGATAAAAAGGCGCGCATTGCGTTAGAGTAGTAAACCTATTTTTAAGAAATATAGTATCTTGACCAAGTTGAAAAGTATTTTAACCTGGATTTTCTAAAAAAAAGAGGTTCTTACGAACCAGACTTTAAACTTCTTAACGCGTCCGAAAATGGTTTTAAAATCTCTTTTCCTTTTAAATTAAAAACTCCTAATAAACTAAACAAAGCGCTTTCGCTGTTTTTGAAATAGTTTAAAAACAATTAAGTTTAGATAGGCGTTGGACGGCTTTCGATCTTACCCAACGGAATTTAAGAACAGGAAAACTTATATTGAAAGTTAAAATAGCCCTTAAGTGTTTCCCCTAACAATTGTACAGATTATCGGTTCGGTTATGATCTTCACATTCTAAC
Source organism: Lathyrus tuberosus (assembly GCA_022829125.1). Taxonomy (NCBI): domain Eukaryota; kingdom Viridiplantae; phylum Streptophyta; class Magnoliopsida; order Fabales; family Fabaceae; genus Lathyrus; species Lathyrus tuberosus. The sequence goes on from JALAZF010000229.1 coordinate 6,711,800, forward strand.
CTTTATAAAATTAGCCAGACATGGTAAAGTAAAAGTTCATTTTTAGATTTTTCATAAAAAAGTATTTAAGTGCGAGTGCGGAAAGTAAATGAAAGTAGTGCGAGTGCGGAAAGTAAATGAAATTAAAGCGAGTGCGGAAAGTAAATGAAATTAAAGCAAGTGCGGAAAGTAAATGAAATTAAAAGACAGTGCAAGAAATAAAGTTGACAAAAGGTAAAGTAATAAAAACCTGCTCCAATCGGAGTGGTTGAATACAATGCGAACTGAAAGTAAAATGGCGGCAGGATTAACTTCCTTCCAGAGTGCTCCAAGACTTAATCTCACAGGCTCTTACAGACTCGATCTCTCGAATGTAGTAACACCTCGATGTGAAGCGATTACCACTATTACACTGATATATGCTTATGAACAACTAAACTTGGATGAAGAAAAACGAAAATCTAAAGTCCTATTTATAGGCAAGGAAACATGTGGAAAAGACAAGGATGCCCCTAGCATTTGAATTTGGGAGGGAACTCGCTTTGTTCTTGTGGCGCCCGCCATGAGTGTAAACTTGCTTGGGCAGTTGGAGATCGTGGGGAAAAACAGTTGGGAGGAGTTTGAGACATGGCCACGTCATGGAAGACCCTGTGGCGGCCGCCATAGTGGATGCCATAAGTGTAAAATGCTGATTTTCTCTATTTTAGCTCATTTCGACTTCCTTTTCGCTCCTTTTCTCGCTCGGGGCTCTGATTAGACTAAAAACCTGAAAACAAAGAAAAACATAATAATAACATAATAAAATGACATTAAAAGACTAAGAATGCATGCGAAATCGGAGTCAAAAATACGGTGAAATTCAGTGTCATCAGTCACCTTGTTCAATTGTCGATAATCAATGCACAACCGCATACTTCCATCCTTCTTCTTTACCAACAATACCGGAGCACCCCACGGAGAAACACTTGGTCTTACAAATTTCTTGTCCAACAAGTCATTCAATTGCTTCTTCAATTCTACCAACTCCGATGCCGACATACGATACGGTGCCATCGAAATCGGTCTAGTACCCGGAACTAGATCAATAGAAAACTCAACTTCTCTCTCCGGCGGTACCTCTGTAATATCCTCAGGAAACACTTCAGGAAAATCACACACAACAGGAAACACATCAAGTGACACTTGACTATCCACCGTTAAAGATGCAAACAAACCGAATAATTGAGCTTCGTCAGCTAAAAGTTTCTTCAACTCTTTAGTGGATAGGAAACTCGAGTCTTCGTCCTCTTCCAAAGAAGGAAACCTCACTAACTTGTGATAACAATCTATATGAACTCTATTAAATTGCAACCAATTCATACCCAAGACCACATCCAATCCTTCCAACGGCAAACACACTAAGTCCATCTCAAAGTCTTTACCATAAATGGTTAAAGGACAACTTAAACAAACCAAAGAAGTAGTTACTGACCCCATTGCTGGAGTATCAATAACCATCTTACCATCCATCAGAGACAACACAAGATTCAAATGATTTGCGCACTCAGACGAAATAAACGAATGAGTCGCTCCCATATCAATAATGGCAACTAAAGGTGTACTATTAATAAAGCATGTACCTTTAATCAAACGGTCTGCATTAGTAGTTTGAGTCCCCGCCAATGCAAACACCTTTCCGCCCGCTTGAGCTTGTTTCGGCTTAGTACACTTAGTACTAATGTGACCAACTTCTCCACAATTATCGCACTTCACCATATTCCTTCTACAATCTGTAGCAACATGCCCAAGACCTCCACAGTTAGAACATTTCACCACTGGCTTCCCACACTCAAATGATTTATGACCCATTTCACCACACTTGTAACACCTAATAGAACCGGAACCTCCTCCTCCAGATCTCCTATCAAAGTTTCCCTTATGCTTGCCCTTATCAACGGGTGTCACATAAGGTCCACTTCTAGCATGTTGCTTTCCCTTCCTCTCATTCAAACTTTTGTAATGTGTAGAACGAACCTTGCTATCTTCCTCGAAGATTCTACAACATTCCGTCAAATCCGAAAACCTTCTTATCCTTTGATACCCCACAACTTGTTTAATCTCAGGACGCAAACCATTCTCATTTTAATACACTTTGAGAATTCAGCAGTAATCGCGGCATAATGAGGATGGAATTGAACTAACTCCACAAATTTAGCAGTATAGTCCACCACAGACATACTACCTTGTTTCAATTCAAGGAACTCCATCTCTTTCTTCCCCTTCACACTTTCAGGGTAATACTTCCTTAAGAACTCAGTACGAAATAAATCCCAAGTTACCTCTTCATCATCCACCACAAGAATTTGACGCATACCGACCCACCAATCGTCGACTTCTTCCTTCAGCATGTGAGACCCAAGCCTCACCTTGTTCTCCTCCGCACAGTCCATGACTCTGAAGATCCTTTCAATCTCTTTCAACCAAAGTTGAGCACCATCGGGATCAAATCTTCCTTTGAAGACCGGTGGTTGATTCTTCCTGAACTCGTCATTAGCATTCACGTTCGGCGCACCTTGGGTAACACCTCAATTCCCATCGCGAATAAATAATACATAAATAAAATCAGAGTAACTAAAAATTTATTTTTCCGACAGAAACAGGGACGCCACAAGTAAGGAAAGAAGACACAATCCCTGCTCAATTGTTTTTGATACATAACACACAAAGGAATAATCCACCAAGGGAAACTTTTACCAACGAAAGTAAGATCAATTATGGAATAAAGCGGAAAGATCCATAACTGACTTATTTTACAAAATAAATGGTTTTATACATCAAAATATTCACAAGGATAAACAAAACAATATAAGCGTTCCCCGACTCCCGTGTTACGTATCAGAGCAGACACCAAAGACCTAAGCAAATTGAAGATCTAACTCTTCCACTTGCCTTCACTCCTCTAAAGTTGACAATCTGCACTATGCCATAAAAAGCATATTCCAGCATAAGGGTGAGAAATATTATCATAATAACAATGCATATAATTATATATCTCAACATAAAAATACACATATACCACATATTCTCACCATTCCATCATACCACATAAACATACATATTATGTTTACTATGTCACAATCATCACATCTCACTCAATATACATCGTAAGGCATATATATATATATATATATACAAAACCAAGCATATTCATCACAATGCTTATCATTCAACATAAACACATATATTCATGTTCATTCATCCATGCACAAAAACAAGGATGACCAATGCAAATCATAGAGACCGACTCACGACTCTATGCAAATGCAATGCGGTACCAACTCATTTCATCTCAAGTTCAATTGAAGAACTTATTGGAACCATCGCTCGTTACCAATGTAACTCGCCGTCGGGCATACGATGTTCCCCGTCGCTTTCGGTCCTCTTTGTATAAGGCTCACGACGTTTATGGATTGCTTTCAGTCCTCTTTGTATAAGGCTCACAATCCGATCGCTTTCGGTCCTCTTTGTATAAGGCTCATGATCGACTATAACCATCGCTTTCGGTCCTCTAATTTTTAAGGCTCACGATATATCAAATCGCTTTCGGTCCTCTTATTTTTAAGGCTCATGATGTTATAGCGGATTTTCATTAAAATCCCTCAACACAAGAATGCACATCATTATGCTTCACATGCAAATGACTCAAGACATTCTTGAAATGCATATATATTCACAATTTAATCATGCATATATAACCAAATACAACACATTGCATTTATTTGCCTTTCGGCCATAATTCATCACCACAACATGTCATCACATGCATTATCATCACACAACAACATACAAGTCATACGACATCCATATCCACAACACATTGCATTATACACATCATCATATTCATGCATTGAAAACAATTCAAACAATGCATTTCATCACATACCACAACAACCATACAATCACACTACTTCCACAAGGGATTCACACCAGAAAGGTTACCCATTGCTACCACCTCTCAAAAGGCTTACAATGTTTATGGATTGCCCCCACCTCTCAAAAGGCTTACAATCGTTTGTAATCATCGCCCCTACCTCTCAAAATTCTTACGATGTTACAACGGATTCATCTTAGAACCCCACAATGCAAGAATTCACATCATGATGCTTCACATACAACATGACTCATGACACTCTTGACATGCATACATCACACACAATCCACATACATTCACATCAATTGTATAACAACATACACAATTATCCAAATAATTCCATTTACGGTTCCCCGTAAAAGTCTGTTAAAAGTCGGCTAAAAATAATTTTTTTTCATCACCATCAAATAGAACATATTTTTAGCTTCAGTTTGATATAAAGAATAGCTCAATCGGATAAACGACAAAAAAGTTACGGACTTTTAAAGAAAACATTTTTCGGAAAACTAGCAGAGTGCAATCGATTGCACTCCTGATGCAATCGATTGCACAGTCCCAGACTTGCAATTTTTCGCCCTTTACATATGTGCAATCGATTGGTATCCTGATGCAATGGATTGCACCTGTTAAAAACCAGAAAAATAGCTGCCGTCCAAACACAAAACCCTCCGGAAACCCGACCGATTTAATTCTATGATACGAAACAAATACACAGTAATCCTTACCAAATATATATCAACGTTTTAGGACCATAAAACGATAATTCTACGACGTTCGATTTTCACCCGAAAACTCAAACCCTCTAATATCCAAAATGTTGAAAGTTACGAAACTCAACCGATTTCAACCAAACAAGTTTCTATAATCACTGCCTAACATCATACGACTAATCTACACAATTTATTTCGAAATTCATCCGTGAAAACATCGATTTCTATCAATTTCCTACAATTCGACCTAAACGGAAACATATGGAAAACCAACCAAAACATCCACACAAAACACATACATAATCATACACAAAGTTAGGATAACAATATTTCACACCCTTACCCGATTATTCGCGCTTGAAACGGAGATTTCCTCGATTTTCCTCTTTTCCCTCTTCTTTCTTCTCTTCCTCTTCTTTTCCTTTTCTTTCTCTTCTTTTCCCTTTCTTTCTATTTCTCTCTCTCTATTTCTATTTATAACAAAATATCTAACTACCCAAAATGACCATTTTACCCCTCAGCTCAATTATCTCCCAAACGCTCTCAAAATGCGATAAAACTTAAACAGCGATGAAATATATTTCGGGAAATAAAAGTTGAAAAGAAATTATAATATATTGCAAATATTTTACCTATCAGAGAAATTAACCAATTAACTCAATTAGCAGGTAAAATACAATAAATTCACACATATCACAAAATTCACATAACTGAAATAAATCAATACAATTAAACAAATCGGGGCGTTACAATCCTCCCCCACTTAGACATTTTCGTCCTCGAAAATCTAACCGATACGAACAACTCCGGATGCGACTCTCGCATCCGAGTAACAAACCAGCATGCCAACAAAAGGCACGCCACGAATTACACAACTGACAAACCACCGTGCTCACAGCAGATACAACAACGGCACGACAACGACGACAACAACAACGACAAGATGCAAAGCCCATACGATGCACTTGATGACCAACTCACAACTCAAGGAAAACCACGATACCAACACACAGGTTCACTCTAGAACCGAAACACAACAAGATCGTTACCATCACCACAGGTAACACTCCCCTAATTCACCACAAGAAATTAGCCACACACACTCGAACCATCACGATGGAAACGAGGCAACAACACAAACAAGAACACAAGTTCCACGACACAACATCGATTCCACAACCTCTATAAAACCAGAATACCAACATCCTTGTCACACAACCATACTACAAGAATGCTACGATTCACCAATCGAAGATACAACCAAACATCCATCTACATAGTAGCCCATGGATAACATTTAAACCTTTCACATAACACTTCCATTCTGAAACGTCCAATGGTCTCAACACTCCTACATGTTCCCAATGTTCAACCTATGAATTCTTGCAAGTCCCACACGCATATATGAAATGTGTCACCTCACGCTTCCGCTGAGCACTCTGATTACTCATAACCATCAAGGCTACCAGTTTCACGTCCAAAGTCTAACTCTTTCTCATATTCACCAAAAATCACTGTTCCCTGTCAATATACCCAACCGCACACCATCAGATGTCATCACACACACCAACCCAAATCTCTAAATTCACCCAAAAGTTCCCATTCTTTAACCATCAAAGCAGACATAAGTAAAACTTTTGACTTAACTCATCAGGCACGACATTAACTTCACCAATGGGATAATTCCAACTAAAGTCATAACTCATCACAATTTCCAACCATCCTTGTTGTCTCATACTCTATTCCTTTAGACCAAACAAGTACTCAATATCCTTGCGATTACCAAACACTTCGAACCTAGAACCATAAAGATAATACCTCCAACTATTCCAACACAATACCACCGCAACCAATTCCAAATCCATAATAATACAGATCCTTTTATAAATCCTCAATTGTCGTAAAGCATAAGCCACAACTTTACCCTTTGTAAGTCAACTGAAATACCAGAAGTACAAACTTAACAAAGTCTTCCATAACCTATAATAACAACCAACTGAGCCCAAAAGTTTCTAACCTCCTTAACTAACTTCAGAGCCTCTCATGTAGAACTACATCTACTTCCGATGGATCCATTAACCATACTCTCATCTGAAATAACATTTCCAAGAAACTAACCCTTTTCAACCAAAATTCTCACTCGAATAACTTAGCATAAAACTTCGTCTCTTTTCAACACTTGTAATTCAAATCTCAAACACTTTACTCATTCTTCCTCTGAGTTTATAACAAATCCAAATATCCTCAATCGAAACCACTACGAACTTATCCAATTAAATATGGAAGATACGATTCCTCTACTCCATAAACATTAGAGACGCGTTACTAACACCAAATACCATCACTGTACGTTGCAATTCCCAACCAAAATCCAAAAGATATAAATCCTTAAAGCTTTTGCAAAACTTTTCACTGGGTAACTGGTTACTCACATATAAGCTTAACCGAGTAAATAACAACCTAACCAGTCACATTAAATCGATCAAAGCCTCAACTCACACAATTCACCACTCTTATCAAACATTCCAAACAATTGTAACTCACTCAAACTCAACCAAACCATTCTAGTCATCTGTTCATGAAAGTGGACACTTATTCTCAATCATTACCTTATTCAACTATTAGTAATCCATACCCAATTTCTTCTCCTGACCGTCCAATTCCGCAATTCCAACATGTATCAACAACCAACCAAAAAGAATTCTCAAACACAATGTTACATCCACCCACAAGGGTTTCCTCACAATTTACATTAATGCCTTAAAACTCCAAAGACTCCAAACCCACCAGAACTCTAAGTTTGCTGTCCATAGTCTCAATACCATTATACTTGTTATTCCATTCCATCATCCTTCCTTTTGTTACCAACAATACTGGAGCTCTCTAAGACAACACCTTAATGTTCCATCCAAAAACACATCTGAAAACTATGCCCAACTGACGGCCCATCACTGCGACTTCCTGCCAATTCCCAGAACACTACCATCACAGACAAAACAAACATCTTATTCCCATCTACTAAGAGTTTCCTACTTACTTAGCAGATATAAACCTCAACTATTCACCTTCGTCCAATTAAGTTCAATCTCTACTCTCTGTGAAGCAGTCCTTAAATAAAACCCAATCATTCTCTCTCAATGACTTCCCAACTGGACTAACATACCAAAACCTCTAATCCATTTCATCTTCCGATATTAGCATCTTCATCGACTCATCAAAACAATCTGTAATCATCTCCTTAAATTCCAAACAATTCATTTCACACACTATCAAAGCCGGAAAGACCCGCCTATTCCATCCAACATAATTTCTGTCTGCTATCAACAAGAGATTAAGGATGATCAGTTCCTCAATTTGCCAATAGACAGTTGACAATCATGATGGGGCATAAACCGTCTTTACCAAACTATAATAGCCTTCCTTACATCTCATGCACAAAACTACCTAAGGCACAAATCCTTAGTTAACATAAACCTTACCTCCGCATTCCCTCCAGAATCGGGAACCACACTGTCCAAACAACACTTACAATCTTGCAATTCACAACTCACTGAGCCAACGCTCCACACCTGAAGTAACTTGGAGAAGTACCATCTTCTCCCCCACTTATCTCATTCTAACTCCTGAAAACAAAGGATTAGAAACCAGAAAGCACTGACAGTGTTTCACACACATATCACGTACTAAGGGACAACCAACAAAGACAGTATTCAACTGTCACACCAACTGACTCAACAACATGGCCGGACGGACCGACATGCTCTGATACCACTTTGTAACACCCCAATTCCCATCGCGAATAAATAATACATAAATAAAATCAGAGTAACTAAAAATTTATTTTTCCGACAGAAACAGGGACGCCACAATTAAGGAAAGAAGACACAATCCCTGCTCAATTGTTTTTGATACATAACACACAAAGGAATAATCCACCAAGGGAAACTTTTACCAACGAAAGTAAGATCAATTATGGAATAAAGCGGAAAGATCCATAACTGACTTATTTTACAAAATAAATGGTTTTATACATCAAAATATTCACAAGGATAAACAAAACAACATAAGCGTTCCCCGACTCCCGTGTTACGTATCAGAGCAGACACCAAAGACCTAAGCAAATTGAAGATCTAACTCTTCCACTTGCCTCCACTCCTCTAAAGCTGACAATCTGCACTATGCCATAAAAAGCATATTCCAGCAGAAGGGTGAGAAATATTATCATAATAACAATGCATATAATTATATATCTCAACATAAAAATACACATATACCACATATTCTCACCATTCCATCATACCACATAAACATACATATTATGTTTACTATGTCACAATCATCACATCTCACTCAATATACATCACAAGGCATATATATATATATATATATATATATATATATATATATATATATATATATATATATATATACAACACCAAGCATATTCATCACAATGCTTATCATTCAACATAAACACATATATTCATGTTCATTCATCCATGCACAAAAACAAGGATGACCAATGCAAATCATAGAGACCGACTCACGACTCTATGCAAATGCAATGCGGTACCGACTCATTTCATCTCAAGTTCAATTGAAGAACTTATTGGAACCATCGCTCGTTACCAATGTAACTCGCCGTCGGGCATACGATGTTCCCCGTCGCTTTCGGTCCTCTTTGTATAAGGCTCACGACGTTTATGGATTGCTTTCAGTCCTCTTTGTATAAGGCTCACAATCCGATCGCTTTCGGTCCTCTTTGTATAAGGCTCACGATCGTCTATAACCATCGCTTTCGGTCCTCTTATTTTTAAGGCTCACGATATATCAAATCGCTTTCGGTCCTCTTATTTTTAAGGCTCACGATGTTATAGCGGATTTTCATTAAAATCCCTCAACACAAGAATGCACATCATTATGCTTCACATGCAAATGACTCAAGACATTCTTGAAATGCATATATATTCACAATATAATCATGCATACATAACCAAATACAACACATTGCATTTTTTTGCCTTTCGGCCATAATTCATCACCACAACATGTCATCACATGCATTATCATCACACAATAGCATACAAGTCATACGACATCCATATCCACAACACATTGCATAATACACATCATCATATTCATGCATTGAAAACAATTCAAACAATGCATTTCATCACATACCACAACAATCATACAATCACACTACTTCCACAAGGGATTCACACCACAAAGGTTACCCATTGCTACCACCTATCAAAAGGCTTACAATGTTTATGGATTGCCCCCACCTCTCAAAAGGCTTACAATCGTTTGTAATCATCGCCCCCACCTCTCAAAAGGCTTACGACGTTACAACGGATTCATCTTAGAACCCCACAATGCAAGAATGCACATCATGATGCTTCACATACAACATGACTCATGACACTCTTGACATACATACATCACACACAATCCACATACATTCACATCAATTGTATAACAACATACACAATTATCCAAACAATTCCATTTACGGTTCCCCATAAAAGTCGGTTAAAAGTCGGCTAAAAATAATATTTTTCATCACCATCAAATAGAACATATTTTTAGCTTCAGTTTGATATAAAGAACAGCTCAATCGGATAAACGACGAAAAAGTTACGGACTTTTAAAGAAAACATTTTTCGGAAAACTAGCAGAGTGCAATCGATTGCACTCCTGATGCAATCGATTGCACAGTCCCAGACTTGCAATTTTTCGCCCTTTACATATGTGCAATCGATTGGCATCCTGATGCAATGGATTGCACCTGTTAAAAACCAGAAAAATAGCTGCCGTCCAAACACAAAACCCTCCGGAAACCCGACCGATTTAATTCTATGATACGAAACAAATACACAGTAATCCTTACCAAAAATATATCAATGTTTTAGGACCATAAAACGATAATTCTACGACGTTCGATTTTCACCCGAAAACTCAAACCCTCTAATATCCAAAATGTCGAAAGTTACGAAACTCAACCGATTTCAACCAAACAAGTTTCTTTAATCACGGCCTAACATCATACGACTAATCTACACAATTTATTTCGAAATTCATCCGTGAAAACATCGATTTCTATCGATTTCCTACAATTCGACCTAAACGGAAACATATGGAAAACCAACCAAAACATCCACACAAAACACATACATAATCATACACAAAGTTAGGATAACAATATTTCACACCCTTACCCGATTATTCGCGCTTGAAACGGAGATTTCCTCGATTTTCCTCTTTTTCCTCTTCTTTCTTCTCTTCCTCTTCTTTTCCTTTTCTTTCTCTTCTTTTCCTTTTCTTTCTATTTCTCTCTCTCTATTTCTATTTATAACAAAATATCTAACTACCCAAAATGACCATTTTACCCCTCAGCTCAATTATCTCCCAAACGCTCTCAAAATGCGATAAAACTTAAACAGCGATGAAATATATTTCGGGAAATAAAAGTTGAAAAGAAATTATAATTTATTGCAAATATTTTACCTATCATAGAAATTAACCAATTAACTCAATTAGCAGGTAAAATACAATAAATTCACACATATCACAAAATTCACATAACTGAAATAAATCAATACAATTAAACAAATCGGGGCGTTACAATCCTCCCCCACTTAGACATTTTCGTCCTCGAAAATCTAACCGATACGAACAACTCCGGATGCGACTCTCGCATCCGAGTAACAAACCAGCATGCCAACAAAAGGCACGCCACGAATTACTCAACTGACAAACCACCGTGCTCACAGCAGATACAACAACGGCACGACAACGACGACAACAATAACGACAAGATGCAAAGCCCATACGATGCACTTGACGACCAACTCACAACTCAAGGAAAACCACGATACCAACACACAGGTTCACTCTAGAACCGAAACACAACAAGATCGTTACCATCACCACAGGTAACACTCCCCTAATTCACCACAAGAAATTAGCCACACACACTCGAACCATCACGATGGAAACGAGGCAACAACACAATCAAGAACACAAGTTCCACGACACAACATCGATTCCACAACCTCTACAAAACCAGAATACCAACATCCTTGTCACACAACCATACTACAAGAATGCTACGATTCACCAATCGAACATACAACCAAACATCCATCTACATAGTAGCCCATGGATAACATTTAAACCTTTCATATAACACTTCCATTCTGAAACGTCCAATGGTCTCAACACTCCTACATGTTCCCAATGTTCAACCTATGAATTCTTACAAGTCCCACACGCATATACGAAATGTGTCACCTCACGCTTCCGCTGAGCACTCTGATTACTCATAACCATCAAAGCTACCAATTTCACGTCCAAAGTCTAACTCTTTCTCATATTCACCAAAAATCACTGTTCCCTGTCAATATACCCAATCGCACACCATCAGATGTCCTCACACACACCAACCCAAATCTCTAAATTCTCCCAAAAGTTCCCACTCTTTAACCATCAAAGCAGACATAAGTAAAACTTTCGACTTAACTCATCAGGCACGACATTAACTTCACCAATGGGATAATTCCAACTAAAGTCATAACTCATCACAATTTCCAACCATCCTTGTTGTCTCATACTCTATTCCTTTAGACCAAACAAGTACTCAATATCCTTGCGATTACCAAACACTTCGAACCTAGAACCATAAAGATAATACCTCCAACTATTCCAACACAATACCACCGCAACCAATTCCAAATCCATAATAATACAGATCCTTTTATAAATCCTCAATTGTCGTAAAGCATAAGCCACAACTTTACCCTTTGTAAGTCAACTGAAATACCAGAAGTACGAACTTAACAAAGTCTTCCATAACCTATAATAACAACCAACTGAGCCCAAAAGTTTCTAACCTCCTTAACTAACTTCGGAGCCTCTCATGTAGAACTACATCTACTTCCGATGGATCCATTAACCATACTCTCATCTGAAATAACATTTCCAAGAAACTAACCCTTTTCAACCAAAATTCTCACTCGAATAACTTAGCATAAAACTTCGTCTCTTTTCAACACTTGTAATTCAAATCTCAAACACTTTACTCATTCTTCCTCTGAGTTTATAACAAATCCAAATATCCTCAATCGAAACCACTATGAACTTATCCAATTAAATATGGAAGATATGATTCCTCTACTCCATAAACATTAGAGACGCGTTACTAACACCAAATACCATCACTGTACGTTGCAATTCCCAACCAAAATCCAAAAGATATAAATCCTTAAAGCTTTTGCAAAACTTTTCACTGGGTAACTGGTTACTCACATATAAGCTTAACCGAGTAAATAACAACCTAACCAGTCACATTAAATCGATCAAAGCCTCAACTCACACAATTCACCACTCTTATCAAACATTCCAAACAATTGTAACTCACTCAAACTCAACCAAACCATTCTAGTCATCTGTTCATGAAAGTGGACACTTATTCTCAATCATTACCTTATTCAACTATTAGTAATCCATACCCAATTTCTTCTCCTGACCGTCCAATTCCGCAATTCCAACATGTATCAACAACCAACCAAAAAGAATTCTCAAACACAATGTTACATCCACCCACAAGGGTTTCCTCACAATTTCCATTAATGCCTTAAAACTCCAAAGACTCCAAACCCACCAGAACTCTAAGTTTGCTGTCCATAGTCTCAATACCATTATACTTGTTATTCCATTCCATCATCCTTCCTTTTGTTACCAACAATACTGGAGCTCTCTAAGACAACACCTTAATGTTCCATCCAAAAACACATCTGAAAACTATGCCCAACTGACGGCCCATCACTGCGACTTCCTGCCAATTCCCAGAACACTACCATCACAGACAAAACAAACATCTTATTCCCATCTACTAAGTGTTTCCTACTTACTTAGCAGATATAAACCTCAACTATTCACCTTCGTCCAATTAAGTTCAATCTCTACTCTCTGTGAAGCAGTCCTTAAATAAAACCCAATCATTCTCTCTCAATGACTTCCCAACTGGACTAACATACCAAAACCTCTAATCCATTTCATCTTCCGATATTAGCATCTTCATCGACTCATCAAAACAATCTGTAATCATCTCCTTAAATTCCAAACAATTCATTTCACACACTATCAAAGCCGGAAAGACCCGCCTATTCCATCCAACATAATTTCCGTCTGCTATCAACAAGAGATTAAGGGTGATCAGTTCCTCAATTTGCCAATAGACAGTTGACAATCATGATGGGGCATAAACCGTCTTTACCAAACTATAATAGCCTTCCTTACATCTCATTCACAAAACTACCTAAGGCACAAATCCTTAGTTAACATAAACCTTACCTCCGCATTCCCTCCAGAATCGGGAACCACACTGTCCAAACAACACTTACAATCTTGCAATTCACAACTCACTGAGTCAACGCTCCACACCTGAAGTAACTTGGAGAAGTACCAGCTTCTCCCCCACTTATCTCATTCTAACTTCTGAAAACAAAGGATTAGAAACCAGAAAGCACTGACAGTGTTTCACACACATATCACGTACTAAGGGACAACCAACAAAGACAGTATTCAACTGTCACACCAACTGACTCAACAACATGGCCGGATGGACCGACCAGCTCTGATACCACTTTGTAACACCCCAATTCCCATCGCGAATAAATAATACATAAATAAAATCAGAGTAACTAAAAATTTATTTTTCCGACAGAAACAGGGACGCCACAATTAAGGAAAGAAGACACAATCCCTGCTCAATTGTTTTTGATACATAACACACAAAGGAATAATCCACCAAGGGAAACTTTTACCAACGAAAGTATGATCAATTATGGAATAAAGCGGAAAGATCCATAACTGACTTATTTTACAAAATAAATGGTTTTATACATCAAAATATTCACAAGGATAAACAAAACAACATAAGCGTTCCCCGACTCCCGTGTTACGTATCAGAGCAGACACCAAAGACCTAAGCAAATTGAAGATCTAACTCTTCCACTTGCCTCCACTCCTCTAAAGCTGACAATCTGCACTATGCCATAAAAAGCATATTCCAGCAGAAGGGTGAGAAATATTATCATAATAACAATGCATATATTTATATATCTCAACATAAAAATACACATATACCACATATTCTCACCATTCCATCATACCACATAAACATACATATTATGTTTACTATGTCACAATCATCACATCTCACTCAATATACATCGCAAGGCATATATATATATATATATATATATATATATATATATATATATACAAAACCAAGCATATTCATCACAATGCTTATCATTCAACATAAACACATATATTCATGTTCATTCATCCATGCACAAAAACAAGGATGACAATGCAAATCATAGAGACCGACTCACGACTCTATGCAAATGCAATGCGGGTACCGACTCATTTCATCTCAAGTTCAATTGAAGAACTTATTGGAACCATCGCTCGTTACCAATGTAACTCGCCGTCAGGCATACGATGTTCCCCGTCGCTTTCGGTCCTCTTTGTATAAGGCTCACGACGTTTATGGATTGCTTTCAGTCCTCTTTGTATAAGGCTCACAATCCGATCACTTTCGGTCCTCTTTGTATAAGGCTCACGATCGTCTATAACCATCGTTTTCGGTCCTCTTATTTTTAAGGCTCACGATATATCAAATCGCTTTCGGTCCTCTTATTTTTAAGGCTCACGATGTTATAGCGGATTTTCATTAAAATCCCTCAACACAAGAATGCACATCATTATGCTTCACATGCAAATGACTCAAGACATTCTTGAAATGCATATATATTCACAATATAATCATGCATACATAACCAAATACAACACATTGCATTTTTTTGCCTTTCGGCCATAATTCATCACCACAACATGTCATCACATGCATTATCATCACACAACAGCATACAAGTCATACGACATCCATATCCACAACACATTGCATAATACACATCATCATATTCATGCATTGAAAACAATTCAAACAATGCATTTCATCACATACCACAACAATCATACAATCACACTACTTCCACAAGGGATTCACACCACAAAGGTTACCCATTGCTACCACCTATCAAAAGGCTTACAATGTTTATGGATTGCCCCCACCTCTCAAAAGGCTTACAATCGTTTGTAATCATCGCCCCCACCTCTCAAAAGGCTTACGACGTTACAACGGATTCATCTTAGAACCCCACAATGCAAGAATGCACATCATGATGCTTCACATACAACATGACTCATGACACTCTTGACATACATACATCACACACAATCCACATACATTCACATCAATTGTATAACAACATACACAATTATCCAAACAATTCCATTTACGGTTCCCCGTAAAAGTAGGTTAAAAGTCGGCTAAAAATAATTTTTTTTCATCACCATCAAATAGAACATATTTTTAGCTTCAGTTTGATATAAAGAACAGCTCAATCGGATAAACGACGAAAAAGTTACGGACTTTTAAAGAAAACATTTTTCGAAAAACTAGCAGAGTGCAATCGATTGCACTCCTGATGCAATCGATTGCACAGTCCCAGACTTGCAATTTTTCGCCCTTTACATATGTGCAATCGATTGGCATCCTGATGCAATGGATTGCACCTGTTAAAAACCAGAAAAATAGCTGCCGTCCAAACACAAAACCCTCCGGAAACCCGACCGATTTAATTCTATGATACGAAACAAATACACAGTAATCCTTACCAAATATATATCAACGTTTAAGGACCATAAAACGATAATTCTACGACGTTCGATTTTCACCCGAAAACTCAAACCCTCTAATATCCAAAATGTCGAAAGTTACGAAACTCAACCGATTTCAACCAAACAAGTTTCTATAATCACGGCCTAACATCATACGACTAATCTACACAATTTATTTCGAAATTCATCCGTGAAAACATCGATTTCTATCGATTTCCTACAATTCGACCTAAACGGAAACATATGGAAAACCAACCAAAACATCCACACAAAACACATACATAATCATACACAAAGTTAGGATAACAATATTTCACACCCTTACCCGATTATTCGTGCTTGAAACGGAGATTTCCTCGATTTTCCTCTTTTTCCTCTTCTTTCTTCTCTTCCTCTTCTTTTCCTTTTCTTTCTCTTCTTTTCCTTTTCTTTCTATTTCTCTCTCTCTATTTCTATTTATAACAAAATATCTAACTACCCAAAATGACCATTTTACCCCTCAGCTCAATTATCTCCCAAACGCTCTCAAAATGCGATAAAACTTAAACAGCGATGAAATATATTTCGGGAAATAAAAGTTGAAAAGAAATTATAATTTATTGCAAATATTTTACCTATCAGAGAAATTAACCAATTAACTCAATTAGCAGGTAAAATACAATAAATTCACACATATCACAAAATTCACATAACTGAAATAAATCAATACAATTAAACAAATCGGGGCGTTACACCTTGCACCGCCCTAGCCATTGCTTCCAAAGCAGCAGCCATCGCATTGTCGTTCCTACCAGCCATATTCAGATTATTCCCAAAAATGACAACAAAGTTAAACAACAGTTCAACCAACACAACAACAAGACAGACACAACTGACTCAACTCTGGCTCTGATACCACTTAATGTAACACCCCATCGAGTATCATCCATCAACATAATTCGTATTTACATAAACATTCATCAGCAAGATACATATACAAATGTATCACAAAAGAATCATATACATCCTAGCTACCCGGTGCTACATATTAGAGCCAACCGACCAAAAGAATGAAGACACGCTTCACAAAAGACCTCCAGCATACCTACTCTGCAATGCCTCATAGAGCATCATAAAACATCAGAAGGGTGAGAAATATTATCATAATAACAATGCATATAATTATATATATATCTTAACATAAAAATACACATATTCCACATTCTCACCACAATTCGTCAAAACTCACCCATATACATCACAATGTATATATATATATATATTCACAACCAAACATATCCATCATGTATACTTTCAAAATTCTTATCATTCCACATAAACATACACATATATGTTTATTCATCAATGCACAAATACAAAGATGATAAATGCAAATCATAGAGACCGACTCACGACTCTATGCAAATGCAATGCGGTACCGACTCAATCATCATTAGTTCACTCAGGAACTCTACTAGAACCATCGCTCGTTACCAATGTAACTCCCCATCGGGCCTACGATGTTCACCCATTGCTCACACCCCGCATGGGCACACAATGTTTATGGATCGCTCACACCCCACACGGGCACACGACCCGATCGCTCACACCCCACACGCGGGCACACGATCCGATTGCTCACACCTCACCTAGGCACACAATCCGATTGCTCACACCTCACCTAGGCACACAATCGTTTGTAATCATCGCTCACACCTCACATAGGCACACGACGATACAACGGATTCTCGTTAGAATCGCTCAACACAAGAATGTACTTCATTATGCTTCACATGCAAAATGACTCAAGACATTCTTGAAATGCATACATATTCAAAATATATTCATGCATTCATCTCATACAATCACATACAATCTAAATACATTCACATCAATGCACTATTGTATGATTCACATCCAAACACACATTCAAAATCGGTAAAAGTCGCTAAATAACACTATTCCCGACTTTTCCGACTTATTTAATCGGCCAACAATTTCCAAATCATCATAATCATATAGTACAGCTCAATAGCTTCACAATGATACCAAGAATGTAAAAATCGGATAATCGGGACAAAAGTTATGGACGAAACCGAAAACGACATTTTGAAAAATCACATTTTTACACTTCTCCTGGCCATACGTGTACCACCACATGCCATACGCGTACGAGCAGAAGCTCATTTTTCCCAAAGTTCACGTGTAAAAGTCCGTACGGGTAATGCCTAAGCCCGTACGCGTATTGCCCTGAAATGCTATGCGTATCATACGCAAATGGGCAGATGGCCGAGAAAACAAGCAACCCATACGCGTATTGGCCCATGGCTCGCCCACCATACGCGTATTGCCAAGGTTCATACGCGTATGAACATGCCCCATACGCGTATGACCTAGAAAACCTTGAAAAATTTCCTGCATAATTTTTGCTTACGGGTTCCAATCCAAAACACCCCAAATCTCACCTACACACCAGAAAATTGCCAAAACAATGTCCCATAACAAGTATCTATCATATACCAACAATTATAGACACTAACAACATGATTTCAACCACAATTAATCGATTTCCAAGCAATTTAACCAAATATGGGTTTATACCAAAAACTCAGAAAATCCACCACAAACACAATACAATCATACATAACGATACACATTGATAAGATAATAAAATTTCACACCCTTACCCGGATTCCAAACTTGCTATATGATCACTCTTGATGATTTCCTAGTTCTTCCCCAATTTCTTCTCTTTTCTCTTCCTCCTCTTTCTTTCTCTCCTCTTTCTCCCTATCTTTCTTTTCTTTCTATGTCTTTTCTATTTCTATTCTCTTTTTCTTTCTTTTCTATTTTCCACTCAAATACACTTAATTCATTTTTCCAACAATTTTTACTAAATTTTTAACTTACTAATAATTGAGAAATGTCTAAAATATCCCCCATTCTAATTTCCCCGAAAACTCTCAAAACGGTCAAATATCATAACACATAAACATAGCATATTAACATACCAATTCCACAAACAAAATAATTTATCACTCAATTTAAATAAAAGACTCAACAAAAATGGGAATAATTGGAATCGGGGCGTTACAGTCGTCCTCGTCGCTCCTGACTGGTGATCGCGACGGGGATAGGTCGCCTTAGCCGTTCCTGTTCCATCAGCTTTATTCCTCTTCTGAGTGGGGAAACGTCGCTCTTTTCGGGGAGGGGACCAGTCACACTTCTGGGTGACCATGGGCTGAGGTCGTTCCAGAAGAGGGCGGCACCCAGGTTTTCGGGGAGAAGGGCTCCGAGAGTCATCGTGTGGTGTCCTCCGTGGGGGAGGAGAGGGACTGCGAGAAACGGGGCGACGATGTCTCCGCGGGGGATAGCGAGATTGTCGCTCCCTCTCAAGTACCCCTATCCGCTCATTCTGTTGGAAGATGATCAGATTTGTCTGATTGATTGCCGTGAATAGAGCCACCGTGGTCAGATCGGCATTAGGTGGCACAGGGATTGGCTGGTAGACAGCCTGGCTATCAAAGCGTCGGGCGGCGTTGAAGGCCGTGTCGTCCGGGGAGGGAGAGGCGGTGTGCCCGTCCTTGGGATTGCCTTCTTCGATGTGAACTGTCACGTTGGGGTCGTGACCGTCACCGTTAGTGAACGGGGTGAAGGCGGTGTCTGGAGCGTTGTCGTCAGTTCGTGGGCTGGCCATGATCGTCGGAGATTGAAAACTGCTGATGCGAGAGGTCTTTGTCGAGGAGTCCCCCCGCGTTTATGGGGGTCTTTCTTGAGATCAAGATTAATTAGGAATTCTCAAAACTTTTTGGGTTAATTCCAACATCTGGTATCTAAAGCCCCAGTTGTGATTCGAGGGAAGAAAATCATGACGGCACTGAATCATCCAAACAGGCATTTTCCGGCGAACCTTCCAATTCTCAAGAACAATAATTATGAGAATTGCTGTAAGCAGATTAAAGTGGTTTTCTGTTATCAAGATCTTTGGGATCTAGTGAAGGGAGGAGTAACACCGCTTGCAGAAAACACGACAGATCAAGAAAATGTTGCATACAAAGAATTGAAGAAGAAAGATTATAAAGATCTCTTTATAATTTATCAATGTGTTGATCCAAATATCTTTAAAAAGGTTAGTGATGTAGAATCAGCGAAAGAAGCATGGAAAATCTTAGAGAAATCGTTTGGGGCGTAGAGAAGGTGAAAGAGGTGAGGTTACAAACTCACAAAAGAACGTATGAATTGCTTCAAATAGAAGAAAGTGAAAGCATAACTAATTTCTTCACTCAGGTTACTAAATTAGTGAATCAAATAAAGGTATATGGAGACGTTTTGACATCAAGATCAGTTGATCTTAAGCTTATTGGCTCCAAAGTTCGACCACGTGGTAGTAGCCATAGAAGAGTCGAAAGATTTGTCAGCATTGACAGAGGAAGAGCTTCAAGGGACGCCTGAGTCTCATGAACAAAGGATGACTGAAAGATCTGCAGGAAAGTCGGAGAGTGACATGACTTTGCAGGTGCAGTCAGAAAAATAAAAGAAAGGCAAAGGAAGTTGGAATGGAAACAAAGGCAAAGGAGGCTACCACAATTCGACTAGTCGAAATCAGCAGGAAGGAAACTGGTCGAAGAAGAGAAAACCCTGGAACCAAGGAAACCCAAGAGGTGGTGCTGCAGGTAGAGGAAGGGGTGGTGATCGAAAACCTGACAAAAGTCACATTCAGGGTTACAATTGTCAGAAGTATGGTCATTACTTTAGTGATTGTCCAGAAAAGAAGAAGAATCAAGAAACTGATACGAAGTTGGTGAAACATGAAGAAGAAGAGATGTTATTAATGGTCACAACAAGAGATGAAGAAAGATTCCAGGACCAATGGTACTTGGACTCAGGATGCTCATCACACATGACTAGTAGGAAAGATTGGTTTGTCAACATAAAACCCTCATCGAAGAACATGGTGAAATTTGCAAATGAAAATACTCTAGTAGCTGAAGGTATTGGTGATGTTCTGATTATGAGGAAAAATGGCAAGAGGTCAGTGATTTCCAATGTGTTGTACATACCAGGCATAAAGAGTAATTTGCTCAGCATAGGGTAGCTGGTCGAAAAGAACTACAAGGTGTCGATCGAAGACAACATGATGACAGTTTTCGACTCAGGTGGAAGGTTAATCTTGAAGGATCCTATGTCTCAAAATAGAACCTTCAAGATTGAGCTTAATGTGATGGAGCATAAGTGCCTTGCACCTGCAGCCAACAGAGATGAATGGATATGGCATTATAGACTTGGCCATCTCAACTTCAAAGACATCCGAGATTTGAAGAGAAGAAATATGGTTTCAGGATTACCAGAAATTGACATTCCAAGTGATGTGTGTGAAGAATGTGTTCAAGCGAAATAGCACAAGAATAGCTTCAGCAAGGATGCAGGAAGCAAGTCGGAGGCAACTCTCGAAGTCATACACTCTGATGTATGTGGTTCTATCCAGGTGGATTTGATTGGAGGTAACATATACTTTGGCATGTTTATAGATGATTTCAGTCAAAAGCTGTAGACTTACCTGATCAAGAAGAAAAGTGAAGTGATCGAGGTATTTGGCAAATTCAAATCTATGGCCGAAATACAAAGTGGTTGAAAGCTAAAGATTATGAGGACTGATAGTGGTGGAGAGTATGTGTCGAAAGATTTTGATGCATTATGTAAGAAAAAAAGGATTGTGCATGAGGTGGTGCCACCCTGCACTCCACAACAGAATGGGACTACAGAAAGGAAGAATATAACCATCATGAATATGGTGAGAAATATGTTGAAAGGCAAGCATCTACCCTAAGAATTTTGGGGAGAAGTTGTGTCGACAGCAACATACATCTTGAATAGATATCCGACGAAGAAACTAGGAGGAATCACGCCAAAAGAATGTTGGTCTGGTGTCAAGCCTAGCCTAAGTCATTTGAAGGTATTTGGATCTATAGCACATAGACATGTTCCAGATCAGTTGCGAAGAAAGCTTGATGACAAGTCGAATCAAATGATCCTAATAGGATATCATTCGATTGGCTGATACAAGTTGTTTGACCTAGTGAACAAGGAAGTTGTGATCAGCAGGGACGTGATCATAGATGAGCTTAAATAATGGGATTGGACTGAGAATGTCAAGAAGGATTCAGTGAGAATCTCATGTGAAGAACCAGCTAGTGAAGTCGAAAGAGAAGTTCGACGAGAAGAAGTCAGAGGTGAAGCAGGCCCAAGCAGACCTCAACGAACAAGACACATGCCTGCAAGGTTGCAAGAATGTGTGATTACATCAGATGACGTGGTCGATGAAGAAGGTGAGCTGGTACACTATGCTTTCTACGTATATGTCGAACCATTCAATGCAGCTGAGGCATTGAAAGATTCAAAGTGGGTGAAAGCAATGAATGAGGAGTTAGAGTCCATCGAAGTCAACACCACCTGGTCACTTGTCGAATTGCCTCAAGGCACGAAGGCAATCGATGTAAAGTGCGTATACAAGGTGAATCTGGATCCTAAAGGAGAAGTAATTCGACACAAGGTAAGACTTGTGGCGAAAGGATTTCTTCAGAAATAAGGAATCGACTTCGACGAATATTTTGCACCGGTTGCTAGGATCGAAATAATCAGGTTAGTTGTTGGTCTAACAAACATGAAAAATTGGCACACATGTCAGATGGATGTGAAATGTGCATTCCTGAATGGCCCCTTAGATGAAGAAGTTTATGTTGCACAACCAGCTGGGTTTGTGAAACAAGGCAAAGAAAGAAAGGTGTACAAGTTGCATAAAGCCCTGTATGGAATTAGGCAAGCTCCAAGAGCTTGGAATAAGAAGATCGATAGCTTTCTAAGGGGGAATGAATTTGTGAAGTGCACGACTGAGCATGGAGTATAAGTAAGGAGAAGCAATAGTGAATTGCTTATACTATGTCTCTATCTCGATGACCTGTTGATAAAAGGAAGTTACAAGAAGGAGATCGAAGATTTCAAACATGACCTAAGATAGGAGTTTGAAATGTCATACTTGGGAAACCTCACATATTTCCTTGGCATCGAATTCTACAAAAGTGTTAATGGTTTGATGATACACCAAAGAAGATATGCAGGCGAAATACTCAAGAGATTTGAGATGCAAGATTGTAACCCAACTTCGACTCCAGCTGAGACCAGATTGAAACAGTCAAAAGATTCAAATGAATATGATGTCGACCCAACCCAATATATAAGACTTATTGGGTCACTTCGATACCTTTGTCACGCAAGGTCTGACTTAGCATACAGTGTGGGTATTGTATGTAGATTCATGCAGAACCCAAAGGCATCACACCTAGCAGCGACGAAGAGGATACTGAGGTATCTGAAAGGAACTCTCGACTATGACTTTTTGTTTCATGCAGTTGATGAAGGAAAAGAATGCAAGTTAGTGGGATACATCGACTAAAGTTTGTGTAGTGATGCTGAGGATAGAAAATCCACAGCTGGCTATGTGTTTATGCTAGGTGGTGCACCAGTTGCTTGGAGTTCGAGAAAGGAGCCAGTAGTGGCATTGTCACCATGCGAAGCAGAATACATAGCTGCTTCTCTTTGTGCATGTCAAGCAAAGTGGATGGTGAATCTGGTCGAAAAGATTACAGCGCAGAGTCATGGGGCAATAACCATGAAGATCAACAACATGTCAGCTTTCAACCTTGCGAAGAATCCAATATCCCATGGACGAAGCAAACACATCGAAATGAGGTTCCATTATCTTCGAGAGAAGGTAGTAGAAGGGAAGATGAATTTGGAACACTTTCGAATTATGTGGTGTGTCGAAGCAGGTGGTGTGTTGAGATTGTAATTCTTTGTGTTGAAACAGTGTAGCTCGACAAAAATAAGGATTAGTCGAATTAGCCTAATGTGTGTGTGTCGAGTTGTTTAGATGTCGAAGTGCTGAAGCAGGTTGCTTGACACAAAATTTTGACTTAGACCAAAATAGTAATTTTGGGCTTTTGTAATTTTGGGTTTTCTTCTATTATAAATAGAGGGAGTAACTTCTATTTTGTAGTAGTGTTGTAATCACTTGCAGTTGCAATATTAACAAGGGTTTCACAGTTTGTGGGCGGAGATTCTGCTGTTAAAAATCATTTCGTTCTTCCTTTAATTTTGTTAAACTCTTTCTTTCTTTTCCATTAAAGTAGTTGCACATAATCTTTCTTGAGATCACGATTGATTAGAAATTCTCAAAAGATTTTGGGTTAATTTCAACAAATATATTAAAGTTCATTGTTCTATAAAGTTTATGAAAATACTACATATTATCAAATTAACTGTAGATTGAAAAACAAATTGTTGGTAGATAATTAAAATTTCATTATCTTTATCATATAATTTATTAAAAAAATAAGCAGATTAGTGGAAGAGCTGTACATAGAGACCTATTGCAGAGGACCTCACAATTCATAGGGCTCACAATTTAGTATTTATAATGATTGCTGACATTTAAAATATGAGGATTGTTAATCTTACAATAAAAATCAAACACCGGATAACTAGGGGTGTTCGCGGGTTGGGTTGGGTCTAATTTGATTAAATCCAACACCCGACCTAATCAATATTTTTTGGGTTGGGTTAAGTGTTCAACCTGTACTTTTAAGACTAAACCCAACCCAACCCGTTCATCAATGGGTGGGTTGGGTTGGGTTCGTGGGTAATCCACTAAATATAATATCAAATTTTAAATAAAATACAACAATTTAATAAACACATATATATTACAAAACCATTAAAATATAATAACTTTTAGTATTCAATTTGAAGAAAATTTATTAGTTAATACCTAAAAACTCTTTTACGATTCATTTAAAGTTAGAAAAATATACAAATTGTGTTAAGTATAATTTAAAAGGTAAAATACCTCTCTCTTTGAATAAATAAAATTGATCTCTCAAATTTGATTTAGACTTAAACTTTTATAATTAATAAAAACTATATTTATATTTAAAAAAATATTTGCATTGTAAGAATTATACTATATAATTTATAAATAAAATAAAATAAAAATAGCGTGACATATCAATGGATTGCGTTCAAGGGTTCGTGGGTTTAAAACTTCAAACCCGTTACCCGAACCAAATACCAATGGGTTTGAAATGATTGGTTTGAGTTGGACCCGTACATGATTGAGTTAAGTAAAAATAAGGATTGGGTTGAGTTGGGTTGGATAAGTGGTTTCGCGGGTTGGCCCGTATCCATGAACACCCCTACGTATAACTGCACCGTCTAAAATACAACAATGACATGTGCTTCTTTGTATTAGAAAAAATAAAAGGCAATGATTAAATATTAATAAAAAGATAAAACCGTATAAAAATACGGTATAAGTTGTCATTTTAGTGTATGAGTATCACTTCTCTTCAAATATTTATAGCATCATTCCCGTGACTTTGTTCAAAATTCATTACATATATAGTATCATTAAAATTTCAAAACCAACATCATAAACTTTCATCAAATTTAACCATCATTAAAATTGAGTAGTTAGTTATCCTTATATAAATCTTACCTGTTATTCAATAAAAAAGAAACATCTTAGCTGTTCGAAATTATATACTAAAAATAGAAGAATAAATATATGATATAAAGCTATTTTATCTATTTAATAATATGAAAGGGATTAATTGCATAAATTGGTGCATTAATCTCTTTATAGTAAAAATATATTTTATGGTTTTAATACATTACAAATAGATAAATAAATATTTAAATGAATGTGTGAGTAAGGTAATAAGAGGTAGAATAAATGCACGTTTTCTTTTTAAAATAAATCCTTTAAAAGGAACAAGAGAGTAAATTGTGGTGTGACTATTAAATGTTGGAAAACATTCACTCATAGATTTGAGATGTTTTATAATAAAAACAACAAGAAATATATTTTGAAAACGTTAAATCCATCATAAAAGTATAATAAATTACTTTGGATTGTGTCCTTTCCTCTATCTCTTCTCCTTCAACCAAAGCAGAATAAAAAAATTAATAAAAAATATTTTCTCCGTTTCACTATAGGTGTCTTTTTTCATTTTTTTATTTGTTTCAAATTATTTGTCCCTTTAGAATACCAATATAATATTTATTATTTCTTTCCATTAAGTTGTCCTTATTTATTGTATTTTAATTCATTTAACTACTCCACTATCTATTATTAATAAGGTTATTTTAGTAAATGACACTCGTTTTATCATTGAAATCAACACAATTAATCATTATTTTAAAAAATGTGAAAATTTCAAAGAGGACACCTATTGTGAGACGGAGGAAGTAATATATAAAAAAGAAGAGAGAAAATGTTAGAGAGAGATATAGAGACAAATTTGTGAAGGAGATAATTTGAGAGAAATAATAGAAGAAGAAGATCCAACCCCATAATTAAGATAGTTTTGAATTCTCCAATGCAAGAAACTATTAAGAAAATCACCGTGACATTGCAATTTGCAAATATACACTCCTACATAATATTAATTGTAACATTAGAGTGAACAGATTGAACATACAACCTGAATAAGAGTAAACAAAAGCAGCAATACAGCAGTTACACTAAGATGCTATTTTCCATGGAGTAATTCTCCATTACAAAAAAAAAAAAAAACAAAGTCGTCGACTCAAGAGATTACATAATATTAGAGTGAGACGATTGAACATACAGTCTGGATAAGAGTAAGCAAAAGCAGCAATACAGCAGCTACAGTTGATGCTATTTTCCATGGAGTGTTGAAGTACTCAAGCATAAGTATAGCCTTATACTTATTCATAGAGTTTTCATAGAAACCATTTAACCTTTTACATCCAGACTTATATTTTAAATTGAATGAAGGCATTGCAACATTTTTGCAAAGATTGTTAACCATTGTAGCCACTTCATTAGCATCACCCATCCAATTCCTAATAATTTTCTTATCAACCAAGATACTGACATCTTTTTCAGTGTTAATAAGAAAATCTAAGATTTTCAAGTACTGAGAAATATAAGGTTGATTTAGATATGAAAAGTGACATTCTTCCAATGCTAATATATTCCTCATGTATGACTCTGTTTCATCATGGATATGAAAACGTGGCATTTTGAACACACCCTTCTCATCAAAATTCAAGTCAAGTAAGCAGTTACTTTCACTTACGTCAAATACTAATCCCGCTTCTGATAATTGACTCGCACTGTATACAAAATCAATTTCATCTCCCCTTTCTGCTGGTTCAAAATCAAATGATGACGGCAGCAAAAATGTTCTTAACAGATCTGTGAAGTGTTTTGGAATTGTAAGCGATGAAAGAGATCCAAGGTTATATTCTTCAAAATAGAGTACAATAATTGTAAGCAATGGAGGAAATTCAAGGTCTAGTTTAGCTAATTTGTATATATCTTCAAGAACAAAAAAAGGTAGCTGATTTTCAAGGAGTACTAAATCACGTTTAATGTCATTAAGTAACCAAGGATTTATTAATATAGGGTCATTTCCCATCCATTCATCGCAATCAAAAACCCTAAGAAAATGTTCAATTATGAAGCATGCATCAATTATAACGATTTTTAAGAAATCATTGCTGTTAAAGCTAATAAGCCCTCCATAACAACTTCTGATTTTATTTTCCCACAATTCTTGAAATTCGAAAACAAAATCATCCAGAGATAGGTTTGTTCTATTTAGAAATCCTTTGAGATAGTTGAGTTTGAGTTGTTCCATTTGGTGCAAAATGTTGTCACTACTGGAGCCAAATTGACTGTGAAAAGGACCAATGGAAATGATTTGAGGTGTATAAGCTTCGGGATTAACTTGTCGAATTCTTGGTGGTACTTTGTATATGCATTGTTCACGGAATCCCGACAATTCTGGAAGAACCACTCCTTTAAGCTTTTCATTTAGCTCATTCTTCAGTTTAGACACACAACCATTTGGTTTTACCTCCATTTCCTAAAAACAACTTATAAATTCCTTCAGATAGTCTTACAAATACTTATGTCATCAAATAAACTCAAAAATTAGACCTAAATAATCAATAATTCTTATATAGAATTGAAAAATGATAAGAAGAAACAAATAACCTGAATGTTGAAATAGTGAAGTAGTTTTGTTGAACTTGGAGCAGATCTCTATTCCAACTCAGTCTTGCCTTTTAGATTTGTCTAATTTTGAAGAACGGTCTTGCCTTATATAAAATGGGCTAGGTTGTAACATGTGGCTAAGAGTTAACCAATCAATAAATAGGATAGGTAAGTCAAGTTAATGCAAATCCAGTTCCAATTGCTGGCATGTGTAATAATTTTTTATGGCCCCCTCAATCAAATGTCTCTTCTCAACTAAAACTAAGCTGATTTACGAGATTAATTTTTTATTTCTTTAGAATATGAAATTAGTTTTGATACTTTATCATAATAATAAAACGTTCATATTCAAATTATTTATATGAATTAGTTTTCATACCTTATCAGAATGAGAAGTTCACCTGATAAATATATACTCTCTCCGTCCCAAAATATAAAAGAAAAAATTAAAAACACACTTATTAAGAAAAGTAAAAAGTATAATAGTTTGACTAAGATTTTGTTGAAAAAAATTGCTTTGAAAGATGTAAAAACAATTTTAATTGGTTGTTAGTTATAGAAAAAATGAGAGAGAAAACAAATTAAATGCAACTTGCATTTAATTTTCCCTTGAAAAAGATGAAGGTTATTTTTTTCTCTTATATTTTAGGACAAGAAAAATGCACTTTTTTCTGTTATATTTTGGGACGGAGGGAGTATGTTGTAAGCGGGTTTAGGCTCTTTTCTTTTGTAAGCGGGTTTGAGAACCTCTTTGTTCTCCTTTTATGAAACTTGCTTATAAAAAAAATATATATATGTTGTAAAGAACTTCGGTATAAGAAGCAGGGAAACCCATTGAAATAGAGGGTATAAGGCCATGTTGGCATTGTCATGGTTTTAATTTACTTAAGTAGTGTTCCAATCGAAAAATTAGGTTTTCTAGAGAGAGACGCTCTGGCTTCTCTCTAGAGTGAGAACTCTTCATCTTCTACATTTCATTCGGTTTGAGCCCCTTCTTCAATCAACAATGTATCAGGTCCATTAGACGCGTTCGCTGATTATCCTTTCTATTGATAACCCATCCCTAGCTTCTCTGACTTGCTATTCGAGTAGATACTGGGTGAGCTCTTTTCTATCTTTGGCTTAAATTCCTGGCTTTAGGGCTTAGGGGCCTCGGTAGGGAGGTGTCGTCATCTGGGTTCTACTGGGTAGTGGGTTGGTGGTGGTTATTTCTCTGGGTGGGTTCACTGTAGTTGAGTTTGTTTTGAAGCATGGCACATCAGAATATCAATGGGGGTTTCAGAGGAGTTTGGACCGAGGTGGGTAGGAAGAAGAAGCCTTTAAGTCGGAAAGCGTCAGTTGGGAGAATGTCTATATGGAAGAGTAACAAAGGTAAGGTTACTATGTGGATTTACAAGAATCATCTTCTTTTTTCTTTACTCGGTTCCCAGATTCGTATGAAGCGAAGCAGATGTATGAAGTTTTTAAGGAGTTTGGTTCAATTTTGGAGGTGTTTATTCCGGGTAGGCTTGATATCAGGGGTAATAGATTTGGATTCGTTAGGTTTAAGAGTGTTGAGGACGAACATCTTCTTCCCATTAATTTAGACAAAGTTG
Organism: Lathyrus tuberosus; assembly: GCA_022829125.1. NCBI lineage: Eukaryota > Viridiplantae > Streptophyta > Magnoliopsida > Fabales > Fabaceae > Lathyrus > Lathyrus tuberosus. Next base: position 6,741,812 of record JALAZF010000229.1, read on the forward strand.
TTATTAATGGCACTAAGATTTTTGCTAATCTTCCTAGATTTAGGAGAGAGTATAAGGAAGGTGTAGGTTTTGGCCCTGTTGTACGTAAGATTGATGAACAGAAGTGGGTAGAAGGTTACCCAAGCAGTAAAGAGAAGAGGAATGGATTTGTTTCAAAATTGACTTTTGCTCAGGCGGCTGGGAGGTCTAAAGATTGGAATGGTGATACCAAGAAATCAAAAAGTGTTCTTATGGGAGATAAACCTAAGTTTGCTCATTTGAGTTTTGATGTTAACAAAGAAGATTTGGAAAGGTTTGAGCAGGCGTTTACAGGGGTTTTGGAGATACCTGGTTCTGCGAAGGATGTAGTAGAAGCTTTTCAAATGGAAGGTTTATTTAACATTAAAGTTACTCCATTGGGAGCTAATCTATTTCTTATCGAGGAAGACAATCCAGGTGATATTGAAAGATTGATAGCAGAGGAATCTAGTTGGATTGCCAGATGGTTTTCAGATATCCATCATTGGACTCCAAATGATGTGGACCAAGAAAGACTCATTTGGGTTAAGATTTTTGGTCTTCCATGTCATGTGTGGAGTGAAATTTTTTTCAAGTTTTTAGCTGGTACTATAGGTGAGTTCGTCAGTATGGATGAAGACACAAGGAAACACTCTAGGTTCGACATGGCGAGAATCTTGATTAGGACTAAGTGTGCTTTGAATCTCAACGAAGTGGTCAATTTGGATGTCAATGATAATGTTTTTTGTATTAAGATAGTTGAGGATTCTGTTGGGCCATTTGTTAAAGAGTCTGTTATTAGGAGTAGATCTTGTTTTGAAGAAGATAGTTCAGACTTTGTGGATTCTCAATCTTATAATTCAGATGGTAGTGAGGTGGGACTTAACAAGAATTTGGGAGGGGCGAGTCCGTATGGGGTGGAGAAAGATGGTGTGAGGGCTGATGGCAAGATTGATTCTGGTGATCGAGAGGGAGTTGAGTCAGTCAGAAAGTTTACAGAGGAATCTTCTCATCATTCAAATTTTGTGGATGTTAATTGTTTTAAACTAGGGCAGGTTCCTGTTCCTGGTGACAGTCCCACTCTTGATGGTTTGTGTAGATCCAGTATTGCTGGAGAAGCTGTTCTATGTGATTTGGAGGTTAATTCGCTTAAGTCATTTGAGGATGGATTGACTCCAGATCATGTTACTTGTTCTTTGGCTAAACTTAATAGAGATGAAGAGGGTATAAAGGGTGGTAGTCAATTGAACCTTATCCTTAATGTTAGGTCTCCTATAGGGAGAGATCATATGCCTATGTCTGATAATCTAAGTGATTTTGAGGCTGGTAGACCTGCGGCCCAGGATTTTGTGGGAACTCAGACTGTTAAGAAGAAGAGTAAGAAGCAAATTATAGGGGATATTTATCATAGACTGAAGATTCCTTTTGATCCCTCCTATTATGCTACTCTCCTTCACGCTGAAAGTGCGTTTATGAGGTATCACAAGAAGCAAGAAGTGCAGGGGAAGGTTGTTGGGAAAGCTAATAATAAGGACCCTGTGTCTTTCCATGAAAACAAGCCCTCTGGTTCAAATGACAATTCTATTTCTGATTCTGGTTTTGTTCAGAGTAATTTAAGGATAAAGAAGAAACTGGAGAATATGCCCGTTAGAGTGTGGGATTCGATTCAACAGTTAGGAATAGAAGCTGAAGAAGATGATGAAGTGTTTGAGAATATTTTGAGGAACTTAGAAGAGGTGGATAGAAAATCAGTAGTAGGAAAGAAGGTGGAAGCTACTAAGTTTATATGAATATTGTATCCTACAATATTCGTGGGTGTGGAGGGGTATTGAAGAGAAAGAAGATTAGAGAAACTTTGATTAAAGGTGGAGCAGAGATATGTTTTCTACAGGAAACGAAGTGTGGTTGTGTTTCAGATGAGTTAGTTTTTAGTGTTTGGAGAGATAGGTCTTGTCATTGGTCTGCATCCAATGCTAATGGGCTATCTGGAGGATTAATCACCATTTGGAAGTCAGATGTTTTGTCTCCTATTTGTAGTTATAGGGGTAAAGGTTACCTTGGGATGCAAGCGGTTTGGAAAGGTAGAAGATGCTATTTGTTTAATATTTACTCTCCTTCTAATATTGCCGAGAGGAGGGTCTTATGGAAGGAATTATTAAAGCTTAAAAATAGTCTGAGTCCGGGAGAGTGGATAGTAGGGGGGATTTTAATTCAATTAAGAACCGGGAGGAGCAGATTGGGTATTCTCGACCCAATAGAAGGCACATGGTAGAGTTTTCTGAATTCATTAATGCTCTAGGGCTGGTTGATCTACCTGTAAGTGGTCTCAAATTCTCTTGGTTCAAGTCTAAAGATAATGTGTGTAGTCGTCTTGATCGGTTCCTTGTTTCTCCTTCTGTCTTTAATGATTGGAATATGGTCACTCAACGATTTGGAGCGAGGGACATATCAGATCACAGGCCAGTTTGGATTGCAGCTAAGAACACTAATTGGGGTCCCAAGCCGTTTAAGGTTTTGTCGTGTTGGTTCGATCATTGTGATTTCTTACTTTTCATTAAGAAAGAGTGGGAAGAGATTAAGGTAACAGGAAAAGCTTCGTATATATTGGCAAAGAAGATGAAACATCTGAGAAATAGAATTCGTTGGTGGAATATAAATATATTCGGTTGGATTAACCTTACTATTCAAAAGGAAGTTGGGGCTGTCAATGAAATGGAAGAATTGTTGGTTCTAAAATCTGGTGATATCTCTAGAGAGGAGCTGCTGTGTAGGAATGATGCAGAAGATAATTTCTGGAAATCCATTAGAATTAAAGAGAGTATTCTGAAGCAAAAATCGAGATCCAAGTGGATAGCTGACGGAGATATTAATACAAAGTTTTTTCATAATGTTTTGAGACAGAGGATTAATTTGAATACCATCAATGGAGTCATAATTAATGGTAAACTTGAGGAGGATGTGCAGACGGTAAAGCAACTTGCCAGTTCTCATTTTGCTAGCAGATTTAGTAAGGCAGACAGACCCTTCCCTCATATTGGCGGATCTGGTTTTAAACCTTTATCACTTGCAGAAAGTCAAGAACTAGAAGTTGATGTAAATATGCAGGAAATCAAGGAAGTGGTGTTTGGTTTTTCTGGGGATCGTAGTCCTGGGCCTGATGGCTTCAGTTTTGAATTCTTGAAAAAGTGTTGGGATATTGTAGATCTAGAGTTTTCAAATTGTGTGTTGGAGTTTTTTGAGGGAGAACAACTTCATAAAAGCTTCGCGTCTTCTTTTGTGGTTTTGATTCCGAAGACTGATAATCCTGAAGACTTTGATGGTTATAGGCCAATCTCTTTGGTTAGTTCAGTTTATAAGGTTATTTCTAAAATTCTTTCTAATAGGCTTAAGAAGAAAATTGGTGGTATTGTCTCAAATACTCAAACAGCGTTTCTGGAAAGAAGAAACATATTAGATGGGGTTTTGGTTTTGAATGAGATTCTGGATTTTGCTAAGAGATCTAAAAAGAAGTTAATGATTTTCAAAGTGGACTTTGCTAAAGCTTATGACTGTGTTGATTGGAATTATCTTCGAGAAGTGATGAAACATATGGGATTTGGTTCGAGGTGGTTGAGATGGATGGATCTTGGAGTTTTTAACAGTTTCTCATCTGTTTTAGTTAATGGAAGTCCTTCTCAAGATTTCAGAGTGACTAGAGGTCTCAAGCAAGGAGACCCTTTAGCTCCTTTCCTCTTCTGTTTGGCTGCAGAGGGACTGGAAGTTATTTTGAAACGTGCAATTGCTGGTGGTTTATTTTCAGAATTTAAAGTCAATTCAGACATTGATTTTCACATGTTGCAATATGCTGATGATTCTGTCTTAATTGGCGATGGTTCGTGGAAAAATATCATTGCGTTTAAAGCCATTTTGAAAGCTTTTCATCTCACTTCAGGGTTGGACATTAATTTTAGAAAGAGTTCGTTGATTTGTGTAGGGTTGGAAGAGAGCAAGATCAGATCTGCAGAGCTATATCTTTCTTGTAAAATTTCTCCCTCTCAATTTTCGTTTCTTGGGATCTTAATTGGAGGTAATCATAGGTTAATCTCTTTTTGGAAGCCGTTGATAGATATGATGCGTGCTAGATTGAATACTTGGAGGAGCCGTTTCTTATCAATGGGTGGCCGTGTTACTTTAATTAATTCTGTCCTGAGTAATTTGCCAATCCATTACATGTCTTTTTATAGAATGCCGGGTAAGGTGGTAAGAATTCTCAAGTCAATTCAAAGATCGTTTTTGTGGAATGGTTTGGAGAATAAAAATGGGATTTCATGGATAAGCTGGCAAACGGTTTGTAGAAATAGAGATTTGGGTGGTTTAGGTGTGAAAGATCTAAAATTATTCAATTTGGCTTTGTTCCTTAAGTGGGCTTGGAGGATTTTAGAGAACAAGACTTCAATTTGGAAGGATTTCATTAACTTTAGATATCCTTCTTGCTGCTCTGATTTTTTTAGTCATGAGGTTTCAACTTTGCAGGTGACTCCGTCTGTTTGGTTTTTAGATCTCTTGCAGTCCTCGAAAGTGGTGGGTGAAGGAAGGTTTGTTGAACTAATCGCTAATGAAATAGGAGATGGTAGTAGGGTGGATTTTTGGAGGAGTAAATGGGCATTGGATGATACGTTTAGCAGGAGGTTTCCACTACTTTTTGGTTTAGTAGAAACAAATTCTAGTACTGTCAGTGATAATGGTTATTGGGAGGGAGAGAAATGGATATGGGTTATTAAAGTGGATGTCTGTGAAGCGCAGGAGCTGGCTCGGGTTCAGGTTGATGAACTTTACTTGATATTAGTTGATATTCCCATAAACAAGAACGTCAATGGTTCGATTAAATGGCTGCTGGAGAAAAATTATGTTTTTTCTGTTTCGTCTATGTACGTTTTTTTTTGCAGGAGAAATTGGAAGAGAATGTAGTTCAGCTTGGAATTGAAATGAAAGCGGCGTTTAAGTTAATTTGGTTAGCTCAAGTTCCGTTTAAGGTGAAAGTGTTTGGTTGGAGGATGCTTCATAAGCGAATTCCAACGAGGGATAATTTGATTCAGAGAGGAATTGTCACTAATAGGCATGAGATGACATGCCCTTTTTGCTTTCTTGAAATAGAGTCGTCTGAGCATGTTCTATTTCTTTGTGGTAAGGCTATTATGGTGTGGAATTTTGCTTGTAAATGGTTGGGGATTCCTTGTATATTGGTAGGAAATATGATCACTCATTTAACATGCTGGGTTCAAGGTTGTGTTGATAGAGGGTTGGTTGTTAGAATAGCAGTAGGGTTATGGTTATCGATTTGTTGGATCATTTGGTTATGTCGTAACAATATTATTTTTAGGGATGAATTTTGGGACTTAGATACGATTTCAAATCGTATTTTACTTTATACTTGGTGGTTGATAGGAAGGAGTTATAATAGTTCCTATTTTTGTAATTATTTCACTTGGGTTAACTCTCCTAGTGATTTTTGTAGCCGGTGATATTTGATCAGGCTATTGTTGTATACGGGTTGGGGTACCCCTTTGTACTCCGGTTTATACGAAAGTTTAGCTTATTAAAAAAAAGTAGTGTTTCCTTATGTTATTTAAGGGCATTATGGTATGAAGATAGTAAGCAAAGACATCAAACTTACTTAAATGAAAAAAAATTCATTGATAGTAGTTTCTTTTGGATCAAATATTATATTCATCCAAGTTTTATATTGGGTAGTAGGAAGAAAATATAATTTGAGTATTAATATAAATGGAGTATCTATGGTGAAGTTGTTGAAATGACCTTTTTGGTGTAGTTAATGCTTAGGACCAATCAAAACACACTACTATAAACCCTAACTGCTACATCAACATTTTATATGAAATTTTCATTTATTGCATATCAGTCATCCATAAAATTAATATTAAATAAAAAATAATTTTTATTTTACAAAATCAATTTTTATTTGAAATCCCTAAATCCCAAACCCATATTTCGAAAGATTGAATGAAATTTTGAATACCCTTCATCATCTTCTTCTTGTGATCATCCATCTTCCTTCAATAGTGCTGACCATATTCCTATTTATTTCAGTTCATCCTTCAACGTTTTCAACTAAATATTATCCATCTTATTCGTTCTCTTCCCTCACCCAATTTCAATTTGTTTCGTCTCAATATATAATTTTAAGAGGTAACGTTAATCTACTATGTATTGGTTGTGTTGGTCATCCAAGGGTATCGAAAAAATATCATCTTCGGCGTCCTATTCCCTCACCCAGATTCACAGTGGAATGTCGTCGTCTTCTTTCACATGTAGTTGTTCGTATCCATCTCAATCTTTATATTTTTCTAAAATCAAGTTGATTTGAGATATTATACATAAATTATTGAATTCGGTATTACGTTTGTATTTTTAGTTGAAGTTGATTTGAATTATTACCTAGAAACAAACCATTTGGTGATTAGGATTTGTATTTTAAGCTGACGTTAGTCTGCGATTTGGGTATTGAATTTTTTATTTTAATTTGAAGTTGATTCAATTCTTACGCAAGAATTATAGAATTGGGTATTAGGGTTTATATTTTGTGACATTCATAAATTATGAAAATTGCTTTTGCATTGAATTGGTATATAGTGAAATAAACATAACTCAATTGAATATTTAGGATTCCAATTTAATGGTTAGTTTTTCAGTTGCATAAAGAGGAATTTACATTGTCATATTATTCTAATTTAATTTATGTGTTATTATGAATTATTTTGATGATTTATTCTTCAAATATCCTGCAGTTAATGGTTGTAAACAGTTTACTCATAGTGTTTGAAATAGAAAACACACACTGAAGAAGGGCCTGCATGGGTAACAAAACAAAGTTAATTTATGTAGTTTATTCCACTTAATGGAATAAGGTTTGATGGTATTTGTTGTTTTACTTTTTTAGATTAAATATTTTAATAACCAAAAGTAGATTGGGAGAGAGGGTCTGTTTAGTGGACTATGTTATACTTTAACTTTACTGGTGTGCGATTGCTTGATGATGTTTTTCACCCTTATTTATGAGTGGAATAGAAGATTAGATTTTGTGTGTGAATTAGTCCAGTCTTACTATTTTGGTTTTGTGCAAAATATTTTCTTTTACAAACCAGGGAGTTTGTGATGTGAGATCTTTTACTTTTTCGAAATCATACAATTTAATAATGATAATATGTAGTAGAAGTGGTATCATATGGTTGCTTTCAAAGAATTTTGAAATAGTCCAATTGATCCTAAAACATCTCACTTTTGGGGACCTGTTGCCAACTGGGGATTCACCCTAGCTGTAAGTTTCAGTCGTATGATCATCTATTTTTGTTGTTAACAAACTTTTTAAACTAATATGCCAAACTTTTTTTTTACATCAAAAGGGTTTGGTTGACATCAATACACCTCCTAAAAGGTTGATTTTCTTCTTAGCATATTGGTCTATGTATTAATTATTTTTTCACTTTTTTTTTTAATTTTTACAGCAATAGCACCGCCCATGAGGTTTGCATGGATGCTACAACGATGCAACTATCTACTTCTTGTATGTCATGCTTCAAATGAGATTGTTCAGCTCTATCAGAAAAGAGAACTTTGGAGTCACATTTTGCTTCTTAAATCCAAGTTGGAAGTAGGAGAGTGGGTAATTGGTGGCGACTTTAACGCCATAAAATGTGCAAGAGAAAAAAAAGGTAGAGGATACCATAACAAAAAACTGATGACAGAATTCGAAGATTTTATTCAATTGACTGGCTATGTGGATTTGTTGACATCGGGGAATAAGTTTACATGGTTTAGTTCCTCAGGTAATGGTTGCAGCAGACTTGATCGTTTTCTTATTTCTTTTGGGTTATTAAACGATTGGAATGTGGCTTGCCAAAAAGTGGGGCTGCGTGACATATCGAATCATAGACCAGTTTGGATTTCGGTTAGAAATGTTAACTGGGGCCCCAAACCTTTTAGAACTCTTCACTGCTAGTTTCAACATCCTCAATTTTTGAATTTTGTCAAAAACGTTTGGGAGTCCTGTAATATTCATGGCAGTTGTATGTATGTTTTGTCTAAGAAACTTCAAATTCTTCGTTCAAAACTCAGGTGGTGAAATTGGAACGTATTTGGATGGATTGATACCAATATTGATGAGAACATTGAGATTTTAAACAACGATGAAGATGCTCTTGCTGAGAATGAGGATATAAAGGGTTCTCATTTATTTACTAGTCGTAATTCTGCAGAAGATGAGTTATGGAAATTACTTAGGATCAAAGAAAGTCTTTTACATCAAAAAGCTCGAACCAGATGGATTGAGGAGGGAGATCAGAATACTAGCTTTTTTCATGTTGTCATTAAACATCGTAACTTGATGAATACCATTTCAAAGGTAACTGTTGATAATAGAGATATTGAAGATGTAGCAGGTGTAAAAGAAGGGGTGGCTAGCCATTTTGAAAGAAGATTTTGCTCGGTTAATAAACCTTTGCCACGTGTGAATAGCGAACACTTCAAGCTCCTATCAGACTTGGATAGAGTGACAATTGAAGAAAATTTTGAGTCTGCTGAAATTAGAAATGCTGTATTTCAGTGCAAAGGTGATAGAAGTCCGGGACCAGACGGATTCAACTTAGAGTTCTCTAAGAAATGTTGGGATATGGTGGGACTTGAATTTACAAATTATATCAAGGAATTCTTTGAAAATGACAAGCTTCCTAAGGTTTTATCCTCTTCTTTTCTTGTTCTTATTCCAAAAAATGAGGCCCCTAGAAACCTTGACGATTATCGTTCGATCTGTTTAGTTGGGTGTGTGTATAAGGTGATAGTAAAGCTTTTGGCAGGTAGGTTAAAATTTGTTATGGATAGCATCATTTATCCATCCCAGACTGCTTTTGTTGCAGGCAGGAATTTACTTGATGGGGTGTTATCTTTGAGTGAGATAGTGGTCTATTCTAGAAGAACCAATCACAAGAGTTTGATCCTTAAAGTCGATTTCGCCAAAGTATATGAATGTGTTGAGTGGCCCTATATTCGCAAGGTGATGAATTTCATGGGCTTTGGCAACAAATTTAAGCGCTAGTTAGAAGGTACTATTTTCAAGAGTTTTATGTCAATACTTGTTAACGACAGTCCTTCTCGAGATTTCGAAGTTACTAAAGGGCTTAGACAAGGTGATCCTCTATCACCTTATCTCTTTGCCATTGCTGCGGAAGGGTTAGCGACATTGATGAAAAAGGCTGAGGAAGTTTCTTTATTCCATGGTTTCAAGATGAGTTAGCAGGTTACGTTTAATTTACTTCAGTATGCAGACGATACAGTTATAATTGGAGAAGGTACTTAGAACAACCTCTGGGCATTCAAAGTGATTCTTAGTGGATTTCAAGTGATGTCACGTTTAGAGATCAACTTCAACATGAGTAGTTTAGTTGGATTTGGTGTCAATGAATCCTTTTTGAAGGCTACTGAAAGCTTCCTCGCTTGTAGAATTCAAAAGTGCCCTTTCAAATTCCTTGGTATTCAAATAGGTGGAAATCACAGATTAATTTATTTTTGGAAACCGGTTATAGACAAAGTTCAAGCTAGATTAGCTTCGTGGAAGGGAAGATTTAAGTCCATTGACGGCAGAACTACTCTTATTAAATCGGTCCTCGCAAATCTTCCAATCCATTATATGTTGTTTTATAGGATGCCTGGCAAAGTTATCAAGATCTTAACATCAATACAAAGGAGATTTTTATGGAACGATTCTTCTATCAAGAAAGGTATAGCTTGGATTAAATGGGACACAGTGTGTAAATCGAAGGAATTAGGGGGCCTTGGTATTCTGGAGGTCCGTTGTTTGAATGAAGCTCTGTTAGCTAAATGGATTTGGAAGTTCACTTGTCCTGGATATGTTATATGGCTTGACATTCTCCAAGCTAGATATGGTATGTTCGTGCCGTTCATGGTTCGAGGTAAATTACCATCCTGTTATGTTCCTCCATCTTTATGGTGGCGTGACATTTGCTCCATTTCTCATGCTTTCAGTGATGACACGTTCTTCAGCAATATTTCTTCTAAAGTTGGTAACGGTGAGTTGACCTCTTTCTGGTCTTCGTCGTGGTATGGCCGTGATAATTTCGATTCACTTTTTCTGGAGTTACGGAAAGCTGCTCTTTATCCCTAGAGTCTGATTGCTGATAATGGCGCTTGGAACGGTGAAACTTGGGATTGGAATGTTGTGTTCGAGGACGATAACCTCATGCAGAACCTTCTTCATCAGCAGACCAGTTTAATTAATTTACTGCAGGATGTGGCTCTTCGCAGAGATGTGATGAACTGTTTTCTTTGGAAACTAAATCCTGCTTCCTCTTTTTCTGTCCACTCTGCTTATACCTTTTTGGGTCATTATAGATTGCCTTATGATCTCCTCTCTGCAGATCTTAAGGGAGCCTTTAAGCTAATTTGGGCTGCTTCATCTCCTCTGAAAACTGTGGTTTTTGGTTGGCGCCTTTTACATGATAGGCTTCCTTCGCGGGATAATTTATGTGCTCGCGGCATTATTTCCTCCCCTCACGACAAGGTCTGCCCGTTCTGTTTTGAGGTTGAGAAGAATTCTACTCATCTCCTATTTTTTTGCAGAAATTCAACCACTGTTTGGAGGAGGATATTAGAGTGGCTTGGGGTGTCGGCGACTTTAAATGGTTCAGTGTTGGATCATCTTAGAAAATGGACGTTCTCTTTACATTCTTTTGGCATTGCTATTAAAAATGTTGTTGGTTTATGGCTTGTTATTAGTAGGTGCCTATGGAACTCTAGGAATAACATTATGTTTAGCGACGAGGTTTGGAACGACGAATTGGTAGTCCATAAGATTGTGTTGTTATCTTGGAGGTGGATTGGTAAAAAATCTAATTTTTCGTGTAATTATTACGATTGGTACAAATCACCGTGTGATTTTTTGTAATGGTGATTTCCTAGTAGAATACTTTTTGTATTTGGATTAGGATTCCCCTTTGTATCCTTCTTTGAATATATTTTTCTTATAAAAAAAACAAATCTGGTGTTCAGAAAGAGTTTGAACTCGAAAACACACACTGAAGAAGGACTTGCAAGGATAAACAAAACAGAGTTAATGCGTGTTATTAACAAGCACACGTGTTGTGTTTGTGTGGGATGCAAGGACATATCATAAGAAACACATGCCTTTAAATTTCAGATAGTCTCTTGTACATTAACTGTTATAGAATGATTTCGTAGATAATACTCTATATTTGCGTTAAATAATGTATACTTTTTAGTCCTAATTAAAGCTTGTTCTTTCTGATTATAATTTATCCAATGTAATGATAAACATGGAAATGTTAATCATCAGGAAGGTACTAAATTAGTTGCAGTTTTGAAGTTTAGTCAGAATCAAATAGATTGGAAAATTTTGTTTCATAGTAAAATATTAATTTTTTGAATAAAATTGTTTCATAGCAAAATGTTCATTTTTTGATAATATAGTAAATTTAGTATTGGAGTTCAATATGAATTTGGAAAACAATGATAAATTATCACACTGAGCCTATGATTTGAATTTGATAATCACTTAAGTTTTGATGCGTTTTGAAACAGCGTCGACGAGTATGCAACATGCTAATTAGAGATCAAGTCAACTTGTGAAGAATGAGAATATGAGTCTAAGAGCACAAGTCAGATGTAAGCTCAAGTTAGTTGTACAAAGTCAGATCACAGAGGTATGTTAAATCTATATGTAGTTATTGGGAAATAAAAATGTTATGTGTGTCTAGTGTGTATTAGTTAACTAGTAATTGGTTTTGAATTTTGTCAAAAAGGACAAAACACATAATAAACGATAAGATTATACAAAATACAACACAATTATCCAAAAAAACATGGAAACACAACCAAATTATCCCAAATTTATTCAAGAAAACATCAACATTAAAAAACAATTTAATTGTTTAAGAGCCATGAACGGCTCAATAACATAAGATAATCACACTTGATAATTCATGGAGTCAAAACAATGTACAAATTAAACCATATTAATTCCAAATACAATAAAAAATCATCCCAAGTTAATATGGTACAGTGTACCATCATAAATAATGACATTAATCAATGTTGTACCAAAAAATTATCCCAATCCTTTGACATTCATACAAACATCAAACTTCACACTTCAATTGCATTTTACCAATGTGTTCCTTAGATTTTCTTAATTCTCCCAATAAGCTGCATACTTTGACACCACTTCGTCTTTCAACACATTATTATTTTGAAGCATAATATACAACTTCTATTTCAAAACCAGCCTCATAATATTTTGTCAATGTAAAAACTATCGTTTCCCCTTCTAATAATTGCTCCTTCACAATTAATGAACTAGCCTTTAAAAATTCTTCTCTTACTTCTTTAAAAATTTCTGTTATAAATTTTAGCATCATCGCTCTCAATCCGATGCAGATGAGTTATCAACATAGGATCTGAAAAACCTTGATTTAAAATCCGTAACAAGTTCATTATTTCTGTACTCTCTCAAAGCATGTTCAAAGTTATGCATAATTTCAAAAATGCACCCATTCTTCCTTACATAAGTCTTGATTATTGCATTGACCACTTCACATTGAGACGTAGTTCTTATATGACCGAAAGACTTATAGTGTAGATATGTAGTTGCCCAAAGTGGCTTGTTCTCATATGTTTTGGAAACCCATACATTTTCTTCAAGTTCATTCTCCTTAACTAACTGTGACCAAAATTATTCAAATTGCTCAGGTGTAAAATTTGAGTACATTGCTTTGTTTAAAGCCATCCAAAAATTGTGACTTCTTTTCATTTTCACCTGCATTCTTGTTCAAATGCCAGGCACACAACGGATGGGTAGCATCAGGATATATTTGTTTTATAGACTCCCTCATCCCCATCTTCATATGGTACCATTGCTATTGGATATTTATTTTCCATGCATTCTAAGAAACACCTCAACAACCACTTATATGTCTCTGTCGTTTCATTGGACACCAATACAACACTAAATATAACAGTATGTGAATGGTGGTTGCACCCAAAAAATATGACCAACAAATAATTGTATTTGTTCTTCTTGTAAGTTGTGTCAATAGTAACAACATCGCCAAAACAAAAATAGTCCAATCTACTAGTGTTGTATGCCCAAAAAGGTGATTTCAATCTTCCATCACTATTGACACAATATTCTGCATATAACATACAATCGACAAATGATTTCATGTTGAGAAAATTTAAAGCATCAACAACATCACCATCTTTAATAGAAGCACGCATTTTTTTATCAGATTATTTGTAAAAATCTTTCTTTGAAAAACCAACATCATTATATCCATCCATTTGAGCAACAATGCATCCCATTATATGACACGTTTTGATTCCATGTGACTGAAGACCATATTTGGCTTTGTATTACACACAGAGCCTAGCTGTGAATCTTTTTTTTTTAATTCATTGTTATAAGTCTCTTCAAAAATGACATTACATATTTACCCTTTTGGCTTTTTACTGCACACGAAGCCTAGCTGCGAATCTAATACGGGACATACGTCAGTGATCTATTTTCCTATCTACCATAGCTTAGTGCTTCTTGTCTCTTAATCCATGTTTGTTGTATACATATTGTTTAATTACTAGTATTTCACTATCTTCGGACCCTCTTCGCCTAACATAGCTTTTCCTAATGGCAAAAAATGTACATTTTCCATACCTATAATAAAAGTTATAAGCATCACTCATAGTTCCAAACACCATTTCACGAATTTCGTCTGAAGTAATGGAATCAATACTCACCAATCTGCCACCAATCTATTTCCTACAACCGCTCCAACCGATTCCTCATCATCATCATTATCAAAATCATCTTCATCATTTGACATTTGATTTCCACTAGATACAACATCATTAACATCTTTATCACAACTATATTCAGCAACATATGAATCAGTGTAATGTACATTGTTCAAATTAACCCAACAGAATCGTCGGAGTTTTCCATTTGAAATCGACCAATATATAACACAACATATGTCAACATCAATCATAAAACCTAATTCCAAAATTGAAATGAAATCTTAAACAACATATTGAGTAACTAACAAATCCAAATAAAGGCATTGGCATCAATCATAAAACCTAATTCTCAAATTGAAATAAATTTTATCCTAAGTAATGAATGACTAAAAAATTAAGAATTGGAGTCCTTAAATTTAAAATCCAATTACAGATTACAAGATCAATCATAAAACCTAATTCCCAAATTGAAATAAACTTTATCCAAAGTAATGAACAACTAATAAATTGAAAATCATAGTCCTTAAATTCGAAATCAAATTGTTGATTACAACATCGATCATAAAACCTAATTCCCAAATTGAAATCATATAAGAAATTGAAATCATTAAATATTAAACCCAAATACCTTAACAAATATGTTATAAATACGAACTGTGTGAGGAGCGATTGTATGTGAGAATATTGAAGTTTGCTCGTTGAATAGTGTTGAGAAGAAAACTTGTTTTACAATTGCGAAAGAAGAAGATGAAACACATTTTACAATTGCGACAAAAGAAGATGAATTTAGGTAGTTCTACAGGATGGATGTAGGTAGTTCTATAGGTTAAGGTAAAAAAGATGAAGTTGTCACTACTACAAAACGTGCAAACAACAACGCCAGGTTTACAACGGAAGAAATATACACCGTTGTAATATATTAAATTTTTGCGCCCAGTGAGTAGCTGAATTTATAAACAGTGATTTAATGACGGTTGTCTATAAAAACCGTAGTAATAAATGATGTGTGACAAGCTTCGATTCTCAACAACTTCATTTTTTTCATTTTTTAGAGTACATTAAGTGCGTGTCACTTAAGTCCTTTATTTAAAAAATAGAATGTAAATTATTTTACAACAGTTAGTTGAAACAACCGTTGTTATACGTTTGTGTCAATTAAGTCCATTATTTAAAAAATAAAATGTAAATGATTTTACAATGATTAGTTTAACCAACCGTTGTTATAATCTTGTGTCACTTAAGTCCATAATTTAAAAAATAAATTGTAAATGATTTTACAACGGTGAAGAAAGTCAACCGTTGTTAGAGGACTTACATTTCCACTATGGTTGCATTACACAACCGAGATTTAAGGGTTTACTGATAAATTAAAAATAAAACTTAATATGTATTTCTTTCATAAGATGCCCTAGGCGAACAAGCGAGCCAGAGACGACAGCGGTGGCGTAATCTTTACTTTCTTCGTATCCATTCATTTGGAGCTCAAATCTTCATCTTTCTCAGTACGGTACTATTAAACATCTTCATTCCTGTTATCCTGGTTTATGTTCTATATGCTCAAATATTCACCTTCTTCCTTCATTTGATTCCTCAGCTTCGAAGTACGGTATTCTTCAACATCTTCATTCTTTTTTTCTTTGTTTATGTTGTATATGCTCAATTCAGTATGAGAGTACATGTTTCATATGCTATAGGTTATGATTGTCTGTTGGGCTGTACTTTGGTATAAGTTACCAATTCGTAATACATACCATGGTAATCTGATTTCATTGGCTATGATATGACATTTGTTGGTTATCATAGATAGCATTTTTATTTCTCTTGTGGAAGTTACAGGTATATAAAACAGGGTTCTGTAAAGTTTTGCAAGAAATCTGGTAACCATGATGTTCAAGTTGGTGTTAGGTAACATTTGGTGTATTGCCAATATCATCAGTAGTGTAATATTTATGCCTCGCTTGCCATATACGCTATGCTTTAATGCCTTCAACTTGTTTCTGTAACAGAAAGAGTGCTGATGAAGATATTCAGGGATTAAATGGAATAATTACATCAAAGCAGACCGTGCGTGTTTTTTGGGTAGCAGTCCGGGAAATAAGCATGACAATTCTATTTTCTTCTACTTCAAACTTAATTTATTCGTAATTTGGTCCATTTTGATGTTTGTGTACTAAAACTTCTAATCTAAATTTTGTCATCGTAACCATGTACAAGCATCATCAATGAATGTTTTTATATCATCATTATTTAATGTTTTGTGACAGGTTATTTTAGTAATGTTTTATACATAACAAAAATTTATAGGAACATCATGGTGTGGCATCTTAGGGACCATTATTCCTTAAACACACATTACCACTTCTTATATAAAGAGCATTAGGGCCTATATTAGTTTATTTAATATTTTGATTTCCAATGCCCCATCTTAAATAAGAATATAATAAAAAATGAATGAGGAAGATGAAGAATCAACAATGATTTTTGAATTAAAGAAATAATAATGACTTTAAACTAAAACGATTAGATTTTCAATGTAGAGAGGATGAAGAATCAGAGAAATCATTATAAATACGTTATTCCTCTTCTTACCATCACACAAGCAACATCATTGAAGAGAATTAATCAAAATGAGTTCCAACAATGTAGTCCAGGTCCAACAAACTGTAGATGTTCAAGAAGTTGTCCAAGAAGTCCAACAAACTGCGAGTGTGGTTAAAGATGCTGTAGATGTCCAAGAAGTTGTCCAAGTCGTAGATGTTGTAGATGTCCAAGAAGTTTTCCAGGTCGCAGAGGCTGCAGAGGTCCAACCGGTTGTCCAGCCCGAACAAGCTGTACAGACCCAACAGGCAGTCGCCTTGCAAGGAATACGAAACAAGAGGAGAATAAGGAGATCAATAAGAAAGAGAAAGAGTTTAATTTAAAAGTATCTCTATTGTCTTCAATATTCAGGAGATTAATTTAGATGTATTAAATATGAAACTTGCACATATGAAACTTTATTTTGTATGAAACTTGCATTTTGTAGTCTTCGATAAGGCACACAAGTCTTATTAAAAGTATTTACATATGTGGTAAACTCATCACATAACCTTGAATATATGAACTTGAATGAAAACTTTATCACATATGTGGGTTGTATTTTCTGCTGTGATATGATGAACAATAAATAGGTTAAAAAATGTGATTATATATAAAAGCAGGATGATATTTGTTAATCCAGCAGAATATATAACAACGATTATACATCATAACCGTTATAATATCTCGCGCGTTATTTAGAAAATAATAAATATTAAAACGGCGCAACTGGGAATCGAACCAAGGTCCATTATATTTATCACAACAGTTCGTTTGAAAAACCGTTGTGATAGGGCGCGCTGTTTCCAAGTTATTACAACGGTTAATGGGCCGTCATAGTAAGTATCATTTTACAACAACACTCTACATAACAACGCCTGCGCCCGTGTGATTATACATCTTTCCCAACCGTTGTTAAATGGGTTTTCCATAGTAGTGTGTTGTTGGTTGGGTAAAGAAGATGAAGTTGACAAAGATGAAGTTGACGTAGATGAAGTTGGTTGGGGAAATAAGATGAAGTTAATGAAGTACCAGCACTACTACAAAACGCGGATACAACTATGCCCAAGTCACCACTGTTCTTCCAATAACCGTGGTGACATCTCTAAACTCATACACTAATATTTTATTTTATTTTTTAATTATAATTTTTATGGTATAATAACGGTTGACGTTATAACCGATGATACAATCTATCTTTCATTGGTTCGAACCTCAGCGCTCTCTAAAAGTTTATTCATTTAACATTAAGGCGCTCTTTTCTATTTTATTTATTTTTAAATGAAATAATAAAATGGATATCACTACGATTATTATGATTAACTGTTGTGACATTAAATTTTATTCATTTAACGTGTTAGGTGCAGAATTAACCTAAAATTGAGCTATCGTTCTTTGCACTTTTTCAACTCATTTCTCATGTTTTCATTCGTTTTAGTAATGATTGTTATTATTCTTCTAACATTGAGAATATACCTTTGGTGCTTGTAATATGTGAGGTATTGTGCAGAAAATAGGCATAAAACATCAAATGTAGTAAGACAGAAGAATTGATGCAAGCTGCCAAAGAGAAGAGGAATGTAGCAGTTGGTTCGCTTTGCGAACCTGGGCGAAGTCCCCAGCGAACGTTCGCATTGCGAACCAAAGCGAATGATCCAGCGAATGAGCCCATATTTGGACAGGGGAAAAGGAAGCAAAGTTCGCAGTGCGAACTCCTAGCGAAGGTTCGCTTTGCGAACAAATCCTTCGCAGTGCGAAATAACGAGAAATTTCTAGGGCGGTTTAACTATTTGAGGCACCTGAAGTGCCATATTTTAGCATTCACTGTGCGAATGAATGGTTCGCAGTGCGAACCTGTACTTTCCTGAAGTTGTATAAATCAAATTTTCACACTTTTTGGAAAGGGGATTATTTATGTTGTTATGTTTTAGTAGATAGAAACTTGAGGAAAAGATCAGAGCTTTATATTTCTTCATTTCCAAGGGAGAAAAGGTAGGATCTTTGATTTCTTGTTGGAGAAGGATGTAATCTTTTGATACCTATTGTATTTCCTCTAATGTATGTATGTGATTTGAGTTTGGATTTGCTATTGTTGTTGTCTTTGGTTGATTGTTTGTTGGCCTTGACAAAACCTTTACAAATCTTTGATCTTAGATTTTCTTCTATCAATGAGCAAGCTTTTGACATGGTTTTGCAAGTTGATATTCATTTTATCTTTTGTTGTATTGTGTTGATTAAGTAGCATGGGTAGCATGAGTAGGATCGATACGATATCGCGAGGATGCGTGATAATAGTGATGAAGAAGGATATTCACATTCATTGGGCAAATTAGTTGAATACATGTAAAAAGGGTTAAGCGTGTGTACGTATTCTGATGTTGTTTAATACAAAGAAATCATTTATTTGATATGGATGTTATATTAATATCTGTTGGGGCTAGACTCTAGATATAGATTTAGACTTAACACTTACATGAGTATCAATTCTTACTTCTCTGTGTTGGTTGAGTTGCGTGAGAGATCACCAATGAGACAATATGGTTGTTCTCTCGACGTTGCGTTAGACATAACCTCTGTTGTGAGTGATACGTGAGGGTATTAGGCGAATGATTGATTTGTGTTTACTTGATTAGAAGAATACATGTGTTATCAATTGATGAGATCCAATTCCAACAAGGCTCCGTTTATATTTTCAGTCTTTACTTTATATTTTCCGTCTTTACATTTTCCGCATTTGCTTTTGGTTCGTCTTTAAACCAGAACTTTTGAACCATAAGTTTAGAAATATAGAAACCGTTGAATGGCATTCTTTCCCTCGCACTGATCCCTATGGAGAACGACAAAACTGGCTTACTTATAATTTTTGCTTGCTGCTGTTGCAGTGAAAATCGAATAACAAGCTATTTATTAACTTGCATCATTTTCTTTTACAACCGACTTTGATTTATCCAAAGGAAAGGTTCAAGATCGTTAGAAAAACCTAAAGGGGGAAGATCTAAGGTTCGGGGGTTGGTTACGCCTAGGGAAGGTATTAGCACCCTAAACGCCTGTAGTACTCTACGGGAACCTCTTGTTAATGTTATGTTAAGCTTGCTAAAGGTTCTATGCTAAGGGTTAGTTAGCAGGGGAAGTGATAAATTCATTATGATGAATATCACTAAGAGTTGAGGAACTCTCTCCTAAAGCTAGTTGTAATTTCTATGGCTCTGATGAGGCCAAGAAACAAAGTTTCTTCCTAAGAGGTTGCTTGGGTTAAGGTGGGGGGCTATGACTTTAAGAATCAACATTATTAACCTTCCTTTGGAATGGGGGAAAGATAATAGTTATAAGTTACTAACAAGATAGCAAGCTAATAATTCAAGTACGATGATGTAAAGGACATGAATAAAATAAATGAGATAAGATAAAATCATGATATCAATGCGAAGTGAGAATTGAACATGTTAGACAATGATTAAATATGAGATGAAATAAAATAGAAATAGTCTCGTCTTAATCATGATTTAATTGAGAAATCGATAATCAATGATTCTTGACTTTCATCGACTAAAATAAAATAAAAACCAAGTTGGTCTCGTTTAAATCAAGATTTAATCGATAAATCGATAATCTAGGATTTTTAACTTTCATCGACCAAACTAAGAAAATAAAAGGCGGCCTCCTACAAATCTAGACTTTTAGTGATTTTGAGATAATTAACAAAGTCAGAATTTATATGATATCATTGGCCAAAAAGATTAAAATAAAATGAACCACTAAAACCAAGTCATTTCAAAATAAAATAAAACCAAGTTTAGTGAAAAAGGGGGTGTGCTGGATTTAGAAGGGTGTGTGTAAAAAGAAAAAGGTAGGATGGGATCCTTTGGGCTTGAAGCCCATCACCCAAGGCAGCACGGTTTAAAAAAAAGAAAAAGGGGGAAATGTGAAATAACGTGGGTGTGTGTGGAAATCCACCATGGGCTACAAGGTCCATTAACACCACACAGTTAGCTTTAACAAGAAATGAAGGTGGTGTGTGAGCACGGGATGGTGCAGAAGTATTTGAGGTGTTTGTTAAAAAACAAACACGGGCTCAAAGACCCGCTAGCAAACAAAGGTGAAAAAAAAACAAAAACACCATAAACATGAAGGTGAACATCATCAGCAACAACACTTAACCACGGCCAAACCGACGTCACACAAACGAGAAACAAAAGCGGTCAAAGCACCACCTCATGAACACTAAAAACTCAGACGCTCGTCACCATCCTCACACAGTTCCAATCACCAATCCCTCTCCGTCTCGCTTGGTATTCTTATTCCTCTCTCGCGATCTTCCTCCTTTCCATTTTTCGTCAGTCTCTTGCGACCCGTCCAAGCTCAGAGACGTTTTTCTCAGGTTTGTGAGTTTTTGCTTCGAATATGTTGAATCTCCCTCTTCATCTCGATTCCTTGTTCGATTTTTGGTTCTCTGGTGGCGGTTTGGGTTATTGGTTTATGGATTTGATTTGGGTTTGGCGATTGAAGATGGAGGTTTTGTGGATTTGGGGAGGTGAGGTTGTTATGGTTGATGATGAAGGTCGAAGAACAGAGGTCAAGGTTGAAGAGAAGAGAAGGTCGAATATTGTGAGAAATTGAAGGGTTCTGAATGAGTTTCCCGAGGTTGAAGAACAGAGGACCTCAGGTTTTGTTTTCCTTCCGAGAGATTTTCTTCTCCTACCTTTTTGTTCCTTTTTGGTTTATGACTCGATTTGGGTTTCGATTTGTTTTCGTTCAACCTTTCCCTCTTCTGAGTTCTGGTTTAAACTTCTGAGTTTGTGAAAATCGAGTGAGTCATTGAAGTTTTGGGTCCCGATTTGTTCTGTGAGTTTGTTTGGTTTGTGAACTCAGATTAGGTTTGAAGTTAGATTTTGATGGTTGGTGTTGGAAAAGGTTAATGGTGAGTTTGTATTTGAAGGTTATGAAGATGGTGGTGGTGTTTCGGTTGGGTTGAGCGAAGGAGAAGAAAAAAAGGTTGAGTTTGTTGAAAGTGTGGTGAGTGTGTTTGGAGAAATGGGAGAAGAAGTAA
This sequence comes from Lathyrus tuberosus, assembly GCA_022829125.1. Taxonomy (NCBI): domain Eukaryota; kingdom Viridiplantae; phylum Streptophyta; class Magnoliopsida; order Fabales; family Fabaceae; genus Lathyrus; species Lathyrus tuberosus. The sequence goes on from JALAZF010000229.1 coordinate 6,763,251, forward strand.
GAGGGTTCCGACGGAGGGAGTTTAGAGATTGTGAGGGATAATGGTGAAGAGGCTCACAGTGGAGGAGTTTAGAGGCTGTTGGTTTCTGAAAGGTTGTATCTTTTTAAAAGTCCTTTCCTTTCCTCTGAGTTTTGGTCGTGGAACTTGGAAGGTCCCCCTCATCTTTTTCTTCCTCTACTATTTAACAAGAAAAAAAAAGAACCGTTTCCTTCAATTTCAATTTTTTGACCGTTGTTTGAAACGTCATTTTCAGGTTTGCAGGAGGAGCAGGATTCGCAGAGCTTCGTACGGTTTTAGCCGCTGGCAAAGTTGGATAGCAGACTCATGGACACGAAATTGAATTGGCTTTATGGTTGTAATGGCTTTTTTCTTCTATGTGAAACTCGTGACTATGAATGAGGGAGAAGAGCATCTTTGGTTGCTTTTGGTTTTTCTAGTGCCACATGTCGCTGCTCCATTGGCTGATGAATTGGGTTGAAAAGTCAAACAAAGCATTGCTTGATTTTCATTGGTTGATGGTTAATGAAATTTCCCAACATTGTCACATGAATTGTCACGGTGGGCCTATTGGTGAAAATAGAAATGAAATAGTTTCTTTTCTTAATTGAATTACTAATATGATTAATAAAAACAAATTAAAATTAGTTAGAAAAACTAAATGAATAATTAATCTAATTAATTAAAATTAACTTAAATTAAGATTAATTTAAATTAATAAAAATAAAACAACTTAAAGATAAATGAAATAAAATAGGCCATATTTGAAATTAAACTAACATAAAAACAAATAAAAAGCTAAGATAATTATTAAATTAAAATGTAGAGAAAGATAATAAAACAACAACTAGCAGAAAAATGAGGGCAAAATTTGGGGTACAACAGCTGCTATTCTAGCTTCAACAAAAATGGCGCCGTTGTCGGGGATCGGTGTTTAGATATTGAGTCGCATCGTGATAGTTTCTATATTTTTGAGCTTTGTACATTTGTTTATATTATGTATATGTGCTTTCTTTTATGTTTTCGTTAGTGTGTTCGGGAATGATGAGAACTCCTTCTAGATTGGTTGCTATTTGTATAAAAGTATTCAATTAAGCTTCGACCGAGTCTGGATGGATGTTGAGCGTTGGAAGTATGCGAGGTTAATTGTACTGCTTTATAGAATGTTAGATTGATTTAAGAATTTTGTGCTTTGTGCAAATGTGTATTCTTGTTTCATTTTGCAACTTGTTTGAATGCTTGTTTCACTTAGGTCTAAAAGCCACAAATTGTGAGAAACCTCCATTGTTTACTATATGCAAGGATGACTGATAACTTTGTTAATTCGTTTGATTCATGCTTTATCTTTTGATTATTGTGATCTTGTGGAAGCATTAGAAATGATCAAGGCATTTGTTTATATTGAGCACAACCGTATCCAAAAGTATCTTACCCGTGAGTAGTGAGAACTCGTTAGCCCCTTTGAGCCTAAACAGTTTAGATCTCACTTTTGGTGATGAACTTTTTGTTGTACATAATTTGAAAGTGTAGTTCATCATTAAAGTTTGTGAGTTTCTAAAAGTTTCTTCTTGAACCTTTGAACATTGTTTTAAATTGATTTCCTTGCCTTAAAAAGTAAGGAGCATTCACTTGAGGTTTGGTTGAATTCAAGTTGGGGAGAATGAAAAAGAAGATGGTAGGGTGCTATAAAACTTTTGAAAAAGTTCAGGCAAGCATGAAAAGAAAAAACGTGTAAATATGAATGTGAAAAACATAGAAAAAGAATGCTTATTTGAATGAGAAAAATAGAGAATGAAATAATTGTGCATAAGGAAGTTTGAGAAAGTTTGTGATAAAGGAATGAGAATGGTGAATGAAGTTGTAATGAGTAAATATCATTTATCTGCAATTTCGATTCAATGGCCTTTAGAAATGTCCCTTTGTTGTTAACCCGACCAAGCTACACCCTTTAAAGCCCTTAGTGATATTTTTGCTTCCATATTTTCATTTCTGATTATTAGATGTTGTATGAATTGATTGTTATTTGCATTGGTTGTCGGGTGAGTGAAATTTCCCCGCGGTTGCAAACACGTCAATTTCTTCATTCTTATTTTGAAGAGGAGTGTAGAGTGATTCAAGTATGAAAATTTAGTTGTTCTTTGAACCATGATGATATTTGTTTTAAGAACTTAATTCTTTGTCATTGTTCGATTCTATTGAGTGATGAATGTTGCTTGTGCGCATTTTCATGCTTGTCTGCATTTATCTTGTTTTGGTTGATTCTTATACTTGAGCAAATCCTCTTGTTTTAATGAGGGGCATGCTTTGCTTGAGGACAAGAAAAAGTTTAGTTGGGGAGAGTTGTTAGGTGCAGAATTGACCTAAAATTGAGTTATCGTTCTTTGCACTTTTTCTACTCATTTCTCATGTTTTCATTCGTTTTAGTAATGATTGTTATTATACTTCTAACATTGACAATATACATTTAGTGCTTGTAATATGTGTGGTATTGTGCAGAAAATAGGCATAAAACATCAAATGTAGTAAGACACAAGAATTGATGCAAGCTGCCAAAGAGAAGAGGAATGCAGCAGTTGGTTCGCTTTGCGAACCTGGGCGAAGTCCTCAGCGAACGTTCGCATTGCGAACCAAAGAGAATGATCCAGCGAATGAGCCCAGATTTTGACAGGGGAAAAAGGAAGAAAAGTTCGCAGTGCGAACTCCTAGCGAAGGTTCGCTTTGCGAACAAATCCTTCGCAGTGTGAAGTAACGAGAAATTTCTGGGGCGGTTTAACTGTTTGAGGCACCTGAAGTGCCATATTTTAGCATTCGCTTTGCGAATGAATGGTTCACAGTGCGAACCTGTGCTTTCCTGAAGTTGTATAAATCAGATTTTCACACTTTTTAGAAAGGGAATTATTTATGTTGTTATGTTTTAGTAGATAGAAACTTGAGGAAAAGATTAGAGCTTTATATTTCTTCATTACCAAGGGAGAAAAGGTAGGATCTTTGATTTCTTGTTGGAGAAGGATGTAATCTTTTGATACCTATTGTATTTCCTCTAATGTATGTATGTGATTTGAGTTTGGATTTGCTATTGTTGTTGTCTTTGGTTGATTGTTTGTTGGTCTTGACAAAACCTTTACAAATCTTTGATTTTAGATTTTCTTCTATCAATGAGCAAGCTTTTGACATGGTTTTGCAAGTTGATATTCATTTTATCTTTTGTTGTATTGTGTTGATTAAGTAGCATGGGTAGCATGAGTAGGATCGATACGATATCGTGAGGATGTGTGATAATAGTGATGAAGAAGGATATTGACATTCATTGGGCAAATTAGTTGAATACATGTATAAAGGGTTAAGCGTGTGTAAGTATTCTGATCTTGTTTAATACGAAGAAACCATTTATCTGATATGGATGTTATAGTAATATCTGTTGGGGCTAGACTCTACAGATAGATTTAGACTTAAAACTTGCATGAGTATCAGTTCTTACTTCTCTGTGTTGGTTGAGTTGCGTGAGACATCACCAATGAGACAATACGGTTGTTCTCTCGACGTTACGTTAAACATAACCTCTGTTGTGAGTGATATGTGAGGATATTAGGCGAATGATTGATTTGTGTTTACTTGATTAGAAGAATGCATGTGTTATCAATTGATGAGATCCAATTCCAACAAGGTCCCGTTTATATTTTCAGTCTTTACTTTATATTTTCCGTATTTACATTTTCCGCATTTGCTTTTGGTTCGTCTTTAAACCAGAACTTTTGAACCATAAGTTTAGAAATATAGAAATCGTTGAATGGCATTCTTTCCATCGCACTGATCCCTGTGGAGAACGACAAAACTGGGTTACTTATAATTTTTGCTTGCTGCTATTCTAGCTTCAACATAACGTTAAGGCGCTCATTTCTTTTTTATTTATTTTTAAATAAATAATAAAAGGGATATCACTACGATTATTATGAGTAACCGTTGTGATATAATTTGCTATTATTTAAAATATAATTACGATTATTCTTGTAAACCGTGACGAAAAGTGATATTTTTTAATATATAAACGAAAGTATCTGTTTCCAAGTTCATAAAAGCCGTTTCTCTCTAAAGAAAACCCTAATACAAACCTCTTCTCTCATGAATCTTAACTAATACTGTAATAAGTGAATGGCGAAAATAAGCTTAAAGGATATCTGACGGGAGCAACGTCTGGTGTAAACTCCTACGGCGGCGAAGATGGTATGTTCTCCTGCTCTCTTCTTTCTGCTCTTCTTCTGGATTATGTTGTTGATGTTTTAGAGTTAAGTTTGAAGTTTGTTGTGTTTCCTTATAGATACATGGTTATGATGGTGGTAGCAAGCGTATGGTGGTAGCAAGCGTATAATATGGTGATGTTTCATATGGTTTTTGTTGCCATGGAAAAAAATATAAGAAGTATGAAGTTATTGAATAAACTTCATCCACCTTATATTTTTTCTTCATGACATCACAAACTAGACGAACTTGATATATCTTGATTTGTTACAGTTCCATGATTATTTTCAATAAGATGTGCGTTATTGACTCAATGTATATTGATTTGTTACAGTCCCACTTATGGTTTTGTTTCAACTATAGCTGAATTTATTTTGACTACTAACAATTTTATTTTATTTGAAATAGCTGAAGCTCTATAGTAAAGATGATACATGGTGATGATGATGGTGGTAGCAAGCGTATAGTATGAGTTGATAAGGTACATATGGTTTGTGCTAAAATAATGTATGTTTTTTTTTTATTGTGTTGCATGGATTTGTCGTGTTGTTGTATGTTGTTGTTGTTGAAAAATGTTCTCAAAACAAGAACAAAACATTGCTAAGTCACAAGAAAGAGGCTTCTTGCGACTTAGCAATGTTTTGTTCTTTCTATTCTTATACAGGTTGACAGGAGATGCAGTTTAGTATATTATATACTATGTATATTGTTTGTTTCACTAATCTTTTAATGAAAATGCAATCATTTAAATTGACATAGAACTTATAATCTGAAAATTAAGATGTATTTGAAAACTAACCTATATCAATCAATGTTTTCCGAATTGCATGCATCTCATTCTGCACAATTTATGTTCCTTAACACATAATATATCGTTCAATGGTTTGATTCCTTCAACACATCGATATCTACAATTCTACTTTAATTCATCGTCGTCGCTTATCACCATGATTGTTAAGACCATGCTTGTTATGATGATAAGTCATCCTAACAATTGCGATGATAAACGACGATGATGAGGTAAACTATAATAAAAGATATCGATGCATTGAAGGAATCAAACCATTGAACCATATATGTGTTAAAGAACATAAAATGTGCACGATGAGACGCATGCAATTTGGAATACAGTGGAGTGTTTATGTTGGTTTTCAAGAATAGTTTAATTTTCAAATTATAAAGTTCTTTACCAATTTTAATAGTTGTATTTCTTTAATAAGGTGTATGGTAAAACAAGCAATATACGTTGGTATATAATAAACTATGGGTACATTTCACAACGGTTTTCTACATTAACCGTGATCTAATGTAATTTATTTGCTGCTGCTGGGTTTCGAACGCAGTACCGTATATATCACAACGGTTGTTAGGCATAACCGTTGTGATATACCATGCGCTTTCCAGAATACAACAACAGTACCAGGACCGTGATTATAAGTATCGCATTTACGACAACACTCTACATAACAACGCCTCGATCTGCGTAATCATATGTATTTTCCAACCTTTGTTAAATGGGTTTTCCGTAGCAGTGCAGAAAGTTGTTTTATTAATTTTTATTTAAAAATAAATAAAAAATGTCAGGGACTTAATTGCAATATTAATAAAGATAAAGTTACATATAAATTTGCATGCATGATATAATCATACGTGACAATTAAAGGATTTAGGATTCCTTTCTAATCAGTGAAAATCATAACATTTAAAAAAAATTATTTTGATGATTTTACCATAGAATTTTCCATAAAAGTTTTGATGAGGTGGCCTTCTTCTTAAGTAGCACATATATGGCAAGAATGAGTTGGTGTTATTTCCTTATTATATTTTATTCTTAATAGAAATAAAATTAGAATAAGACCCGTGCGATGCGCATGTGGAAAATAAAATAAAATAGTATTTATTATTTATTATAGATATTATTATTATAAGAATTCTATAATATACATAATATGATCAATATTAAAAAAAAATAGTCAAATTTTAACTAAAAAGTATATATTTATAAATAATGAAAATGCAAAGTGAGACATCAAATTAAATTTTAAAAGATGAAAGAAGTCTTCAAATTTGAAATCAAATTTTATGCCTCATTATTTTTTCCTTAGATGAGACTTTATTGTTCCTTTGTTTTACTAAAATTGATTTTCGAGTATTTAATTTTTTAGTACAAGAATAATATATGAAGTTCATTCGTTTAGAAATGTGAGCTTTTGTTTTTGTTTTCTTGTATGGTTTACCATTGGTGTTGTCATCATCATCATTTCCTTTTGGGTTAAATATACAATACCCCCCTGCAATGTTAGCGAATTCTCACTTTAGCCCCTGTAAAATTTTTTTTTTTAAACACCCCCTCATCTTATTTAGATTCCCTCAGATACCCCCCCAGAGTCCAAGTGGCATGTTAGATTCCTCTTTGACCATTTGAATCTGTCCAAGCTGGCATTTTGGATTAAATTTTAATGGCTGACTGGGTATATATTGTTGCGTTTCACCCCCTTGTAATTGTTAGGGTTTTACTGCGACGGATGAACAGTTGCGAACGGAGGAACATCTGCGACGGAGGAACATCTGCGAAGAACTCACATACACGAAGACCAACAAAATCGTTCACGAATTCATTTCCGTAATCGAGGGTCGCAATGAGTGAGGTATGTATTTTGGTAAACTTCTTGACGATAAACTTCCACGAATTCATTCTGTTAGTGTGTTTTTTGTTTTTTGCTTCTGAATGATTTTGAAATCTTGATGGAAATATTAGGGTTTTTGATATGTGGTTTTTGTTTGTGAATGATTTTGAAATCTTGACGGGAGTTCAAACCCTTTGATGTTACTTTTCACCATGGGGGGGGAATTTGTTAGGAGTAAGCCGGATGAAACTATTTACAGAGGGGGGGTTGATTCGACCGTAAATGGTTTGCTAGTTGCGAACTGGACAATGGATAACATTTTCAAGCTGTTGAGTGAGTGGGGGTATAAGGAAGGTTCATTTAGGTTATGGACAAAAGTGTTAGACATTCAAGAGGGATTTATTAGAATTAGGAGAGATGATGACGCATACGACTTTGCTACATACTTCAGTGCAATGGAAGTTGTTGGGGATATATTTGTGGAACATTCTGCAGAAACACTGGACTGTGAGGGTATTGAACCTAGGTGTATTAATGAGAATATGAGTGATGATATAGAAGATGAGGATGTTGAAAGGTTAGAAGACAGTGAAGATGAGAGAGCAACTGGTCTAGTTGATGGTTTTGAAGGAATTGATGAGCCCGTGCCCATAACAGTAGATAATAGCAATCTTGTGACAAGTATGGGTGGGCCTAGTGTTAGGCCCAAAAAGCAAATGGACCAAGATGATTACTATAGTGATGAACTGAAGAGTGATGATCCTGATGACTCAGGTGATGATGAAAGGCCCAAGTATGAAACATTTAGGAAATAGCACCTCAACAAGGATTATAAGTTCAAGTGGGGCATGAAATTTAATACGCTTGCTGACTTTAGGGATGCAATTCGTGAGTGGTCAGTGCTCAATGGTAGGGAAATAAGTTTTGTGAAAAATGAGAGCTATAGGGTAAGGGTTGAGTGTAAGGCTAAATGTGGGTTTTTAGTCTTATGCTCTAAGGTGGCCCACCAACACACTTTTGCTATAAAAACACTCAAAGACACCCACACATGTGCTAGGGTTTTGAACAACAAATCTGCAACTTCAAAGTGGGTGGCTAAGCATGTGGTAAAGAGGATGCAAACAAGTGACACAGTTAGGATAAGAGACATCATGCAAGACATAAGGCAAAGCTTTTCTGTGGGTATTAGTGTTGCAAGAGCATGGAGGGCTAAGTTGATTGCAAAGAGGATAATAGAAGGTGATGCTGATAATCAGTATGCATTTATTTGGAGGTATGCAGCTGAGTTAAGAAGGGTGAATCCAGGCAACACAGTCAAGATTAATGTTGAAAGACCTCATCCATCCATACAACCAAGGTTTGGATCCTTCTATTTTTGTTTTGATGGTTGTAAGAAAGGCTTTATAAATGGATGCAGACCATTTGTGGGGGTAGATGGATGTCACTTGAAGACCAAATATGGTGGCCAATTACTAATTGCTGTGGGTAGGGATGCAAATGATCAATACTTTCCTTTGGCATTTGGTGTGGTTGAAAATGAGACAAAGGAGAGTTGGAGATGGTTCCATCAACTACTGATTGAGGATATTGGCCAGGATAGAAGATATGTGTTTATATCTGATCAACAAAAGGTACATGTGGCTTTATTTACTTCCTTGTTATTATGTATTTAATGTTGTTTATGTAATTAATGTGTACACTTGGTGTTGTGTTTCAGGGACTTGTGGCTGTATTTGAAGAAATGCTTGATAGGATTGAGCACAGGGTGTGTCTTAGGTATCTTTATGCCAATTTCAAGAAAAGGTTTGGTGGTGGATCATTGATCAGAGACTTGATGATGGGAGCTGCTAAGGCAACATATTATCAGGCCTGGGTCTTAAAAATGAATGAGTTGAAGAAAGTAGATCAAAATGCTTGGGAATGGTTGATGGCAGTCCCAACCAAAAGCTGGTGTAAGCATGCCTTCACTTTTTACCCTAAATGTGATGTTTTGATGAATAATATCTCAGAGTCTTTTAATGCTACTATCCTAGTTGCTAGGGACAAACCAATACTGACTATGTGTGAGTGGATAAGAAAATACCTCATGAATAGGTTAGCCACATCTACTACTAAACTTGATAAGTGGCCACATAGAGTGATGCCTATACCTAGAAAGAGATTGGACAATGAAGTTTTCAATAGTGGACATTGGTTGCCAACATGGTCAGTTGATGAACAATTTCAAGTCACACACAGTTTTAATAATCAAGAGTTTATTGTTGATATTGCCAAAAAATCATGTAGTTGTAACTTTTGGGAATTAGTGGGAATACCATGTAGGCATGTTGTAGCAGCATTGAGCTATAGGAGGCAAAACCCTGAAGAATTTGTGGATGAATGTTATACAAGACAAAGGTTTGCCCTATGCTATGGTTTTTCTGTTAGTCCAATCAATGGCCAGGATATGTGGCCAGAAGTTGAAATGGAGGAACCCCTCCCACCATCCTATAAAATTGGCCCAAGTAGACCTAGGAAGGTAAGGATAATAGAAGTTGGAGAGGAGGGTGCAAGAAAGAGAAGAACAGCTGTGGCACATAAGTGCACCAAATGTGACAAGTTTGGTCACAATGCATCGACTTGTAAGGCCTCCTCACAGGATCCCAATGCACTTAAGAGAAAGGTACTTATGCTGTATTACTTTGGCATTTTGTTTGCTTTATAATTCTATAATAGCTCATTGACTTGTGTCTTATCCTTTATATGTAGAGGAAAGTTAAAAAGGAGCAACCTGCTGCTGCTAATGCACAAGGAGCCAATGCACAAGCTGCTAATGCCAATGATAGTGGGCAAGGAAGTGCTGCTGATAATGCACAAGGATCTGCTACTGATATGACTCAAACTGCTACCCCAACTAATGTTGTTTCTGATGGTGCCCCTACTAATTCTATGAACCTGACCCAACCACCAACTATTATGAGTCAAACTGGATCGTGTGTTGTTGATTCATTTAAAACCAAGAAAGGAAAGAAACCAGTCATTACAAAGAGAAGGCAAAGTGAAAGGATCAAACTGTCTTGGTTCAAAAAACCAATTGTGGGAGAAGGATCTAGTGAACAACCAATCACACTACCAGACAGTGAGGCCAAAGCAAGTTCAAAAGAGTCTTCCCTTGGATTGCAGACTAGGTCTATGAAGACATGGAATTCCAAGAAAAAGAGAGACTGAGTACTATGTGTCATTTTGTTTGTTGTCATTTTGTTTACTTTGCCAAAGTCCTAAGTACTATGTGTCATTTTGTAGAATTTGGTGTTATTTTGTACTATGTAACAATGAAGTACCAGACACATGCACCAAGTGTGCTTTCTTTATGTATCAGACATATTACTTTTGAAGAATTCCCAACTGTGCAACAAGAATTGCAGAATTTTGTGTAACTGTTTTTGTTTTACAATGGAAGTAATTTCTGTAACATACAACTTACATTGATAACAAACAATTCAACTTAAATCAAACATTAACAGTGAAACATAACAAATGTTTTCATTGATAAGAACAACTCAATTTACTTTGCTACATAACAAAATCTTTCATTCATAACCACAACTCAACTTACATCAAACTGTAACATTAAACACCTAAATCTAAACTGAGTTTATTACAACCATGACAGACATTCCTCTAACATACCAACCTAAACAACTTCTATGACAGACCATCCTAAACAAGTACTATGACAAACCAAGTGCTATGTATCAATTCCAACCAACCTAAACAACTAAACCAAAACAGTCTTTGTTACATGGACATAAACAATACTGCAAAGATCAACCATGACAGACCAAGTACAATCGACATCCATACATTTTTCCTCTTCTCCATTAGAATCTTTCTTTTCAATTTTTCTGTCTTGATAATGCTTCCATCTGCACCATACTTCTTCAAAACTCTGCCTTCAATTTCCTGAGCAACCTCCTTTGCAAATTCTCTCAAATAACCCTTTGTGCCTTCACAATCACAACATCTTGCAAAATCGTTAACAAAATCGTCCCACACAAACAAACTGCAACCATTCTACAAATTAAATCAAACCGATGATTAAGACATGCACAGTGATTAACAAATCGAATAAACACATGGATTTAACAAGATGAATATCAACTAACCAAAGAATTTCGACATTTCCAGAATTTTCTGCTAGGATTTTCAACTGTGTTTGATACAAACATCTTCATCGTATCATTGCAACCACATCTTGGCAAACTCTTTGGAAAATTTCCCCCAGACGATGATGACCTGCTACCACCCATGTACACGACGACGGCGAACGAAGAAGATGGAATAATGGGAGCCAAACCCTAACAATTTCAAGGGGGTATTTGTAAATGCATAAATGTATACCCAGTTAGCCATTAAAATTTAATCCAAAATGCCAGCTTGGACAGATTCAAATGGTCAAAGAGGAATCTAACATGCCACTTGGACTCTGGGGGGGTATCTGAGGGAATCTAAATAAGATGAGGGGCTTTTTAAAAAAAAAACTTTACCAGGGGCTAAAATGAGAAATCGCTAACATTGCAGGGGGGTATTGTATATTTAACCCTTTCCTTTTTCACGTTTTGATTCAACCACACACATAACTGATTATGTAAATGTAATCTAAAATCTATTTATCGGAAACTATAACCAGCTATTGAAGAATTAGGGAAAACGAAAATCGAACCATAATCAGAAAAATACAAAATTGAATTGTACAAGAACATCCGCACATATAACTAATGTTACAATCATAATCCAATATTGGTTTGTTGAAAACTGTAGAAAGGAAAAAATTGAACCATAATTAAAGAAATCCAAAATCAAATTATACAAGAACAACCACACACATAACTAATGTTGCAATTGTAGTTCAACATTTTTAATTAGATACTATAATGATTATGGATAAAGACAAAGTAAGGCCATCCACCAGCATCCGACAGTTGGAAGCTTCCTAAGAAAAAGTCATTGATATGCACTTACCTTTCCTTTTTAATAAGCAAAAGTATATATATTATGTAATAAGGATACAAAGGGGTATCCGAACCCGTATGCAAATCCAACCAATTTCACCAAAACTTCCCCCGATTAATCATCGGCCTAAACCAAGAAAAAAATCCAACCCTACAAAGGGGCCTACAAAAATTCCAAAGGAACATTGACCCACTCATAATAATTACATATGTTGGCATTCTTATGTTTTTTTACCAATCCACCACCAAGAAAAAAGAACTATCTTATGATTAATGGTTTCTAAATCCCAAACCCCATCCTTAAACATAATTTCGTTCCTCCATGCCCATATGTTCCCACAGATAATTAACCACATACCCACTGAATTGTTAATACTGATTTTAGCATCCAATGACACTTCCATCCATCTAGCAAGGAATTGAAGGTTGTCCCCCCCTCCCCCCCACCGCAACTTCCACTTCCAACGACAGGCCCAACCAAGCTCCAACGAAACTCCATACCAGCTTTGATTTAACACAGCCGAATAATAGATGATTTAAGCTTTCCTCCTTAATAAAACATAGAGGGCAAACTTTATCATGTTGGCTTGTGATAATACCACGCACCGCGAGATTATCATGGGACGGTAGTTTATTGTGAATGAGGCGCCATCCAAATATGGTGACTTTTAACGGTGCGGTTGCAAGCCAAAGAAGTTGAAACGCCGCTCTATAATCCTCCGACAATCCCGTTTCTGCAACCCCGACCTGCATCAAAACAAAAATAGATTTTATAGAAAAATGACAGTTAGCATTATCAGTCCAAGTCGCAACATCTGTTGTGCCTGTCTATAGAACAAAATCCGCCAGCAGAGCATATAGCTGCACGACCTCCAGGTTTCGTTCCGGTACCCAACTGTCTTCCATGAACTCGACCGCCCACACCCAACTCCCTTCCAACGAATAACCGTTTTCCACCACTCTACTGACTTTGTTTCTCACCAGTTCCCACAAATTTGGAAACATAACAGCCAAAGATACACTTCCAGTCCACCTTGACAGCCAGAACAGAGCATTTTTCCTATCCCCCACTTTGTGGCATATGAGGTCAGTAAACGGTTTTCCCCCTATGTCCAGTCCTAGTTTGAAAAGATCCTTCCACCACAACGATGCCAGCACATTATACCTAGGCAATTGACTGAGATAGAATGAAGCGGCATAGTCCATATATCTACCATCTATAATTCTTCTCCACAAAGGTTCCGAAGGACAAAGAATTTTCCAAATCCACTTCGATAATAAAGCCAAATTGAAACGGCCCGCATCCTTTACACCGAGGCCACCGTCCTCTTTATCCTTACAAACGGTGCTCCACTTAATCCAGGATATCCCTTTCTTACATATGGACCCCTGCCACATAAAGCGTCTTTGAATAGCGGTAAGCTTTCGAATCACCAACGAAGGGAGTTTGTAAAAGGACATATAGTGTATTGGAAGATTAGCTAAAACCGAATTAATGAGTGTTACTCTTCCTCCTATCGATAAAAACCTTCCCTTCCAAGAAGCTAGCCTAGCCCGAACCGAATCTACCATCGGCTCCCAAAAAGAAACCAATCTGTGATTACCACCAATATTAATGCCCAAGAACTTGAAAGGACATTTACCAATCCTATATGACAACAAGCTCTCTGCAACCGATAAGAAAGTTTGGTCTGCCCCTAGACCAAATAGCAAACTTTTATTGAAATTGATGTCCAACCTGGATACTAGTTGAAATCCTTTAAGAATGGCTTTGATAGCCCACAAATTTGACCAAGAGGCTTCCCCCACAATCACCGAATCGTCTGCATATTGAAGTAGATTAAACTCTGCCTCAACACCAATTTTGTATCCTTTGAACAACCCTATTGCCACTGATCTATTTACCAAGACCGCCAAACCTTCAGCCGCAATGGAAAAAAGGAAAGGCGATAAAGGATCTCCTTGCCTGAGACCACGCGATACCTTAAAATCACTTGTAGGACTGCCATTCACTAATACGGATATAAAACTATTCATCACCCCCCCGACCATTCACTTAAACCACCTATCTCCAAATCCCATAAACTTCATTACTTCTTAAAGATATTCCCATTCAATGCAATCGTATGCTTTAGCAAAATCCACTTTTAGACACAATCCTTCCTTTTTACTCCTTTTAGTAAAATCAACAATCTTATTACGTACCAAAACCCCATCTAGCAAATTCCTTCCTTCGATAAATGCCGTTTGAGAACTGGATATAATATTACTAATGCACCCTTTTAGCCTATTTGCAAGTATCTTTGCAATTACCTTATACACCGATCCTACTAAAGAAATAGGCCTATAATCGTCGAGATTCGTTGGATCATCGATTTTGGGAATTAATACAAGGAAAGAGGATGTTAGAACCTTCGTTAAGCATCCTTCCTCATAAAACTCTAAAACACACCTCGTAAAGTCCTCACCAACAAACTCCCAGCACTGTTTAAAGAAATCCAAATTAAAGCCATCCGGTCCGGGGCTTCTATCCCCCGCACATCCAAAGACCGCACTCTTAATTTCTTCCAAGCCAAATGGAGCCTCAATCCTAGAACTATCCGCGGCAGACAGCGATTTGAAACCTACCCTACCAATAGATGGCCGCACTTCCAGGCCACTCTTAAATCTCTTCTCAAAATGGGATTTAACTGCTTCCTTGACCCCACGAACATCCTCCACCACTCTCCCATCAACAGTGACTGAATTGATGTTATTCCGATTGCACCGATGTTTGAATGTCGCGTGAAAAAATTTTGTATTAGAATCCCCTTCCGCGTACAATTTGACCCTTGCCTTTTGCTTGAGGATACTTTCCTTGATTCTAAGGAATTTCCACATCTCATCCTCGGCATTACGCCTGTTGTTACACTGTTGTGTTGGAATGGCTTCACTATTATCATCAATAGCATCTTCAATAGCATTTATAATACCCTCTGCCTCCGCCACCTTTGTATCTATCCACCCAAAACATTTAAATTCCACCACCTAATCTTCTGACTTAACATTTAAAGCTTCCTGGATATGATAAATGACGCCTTACCCATCACATGAAATGCTTCCCATGATTATTTAACAAAAGGAATGAACCCCGGATGATCAAACCAGTAGGACAGAACTTTAAATGGTTTAGGTCCCCAGTTTATATTCCTTGTTGATATCCACACCGGACGATGGTCGAAAATATTTATCTCCCCAACAAATTGATGAACAGAGTTCCATTCAGCGACGAGGCCGGGAGAGACCAAAAACCTGTCCAATCTGCTGCATGATTTACCCGATGCATGAAACCATGTGAATCTATTTCCGCTTACGGGGAGATCCACGCAACCCGTCATATTGATAATGTCACAAAATTCAGCCATGAGTCTCCTACTATAACAATCCTTTCCCACTTTCTCCCTCCCGCACTTGATCGCTTTAAAATCTCCTCTGAACACCCACTCACCCGCCTCCAATCTAACTTTCAATGATAACAAGCTACTCCAAAGTTCTCTTTTGTCAGCCCTAGCAAATCCTGAATATATATTGAAAAAATAACACACTCTATCTTTCCATATGGCCTTCAACCCAATATATCCTTTTCCTCTATAGCTACATAATGGAGTTACGAATTCTTCATTCCAAATTGTGAGCAATCCTCCAGCCTGCCCTAGAGAATCCGAAGCGCTCCAATGGCATTTAGAGCCCCCCACAAACTTGCCACCAAATCCTCCGACATCCTCGAGCACTTTGTTTCTCACAAGAACACCATATCAACCCCACCTTTAGAGATCATAGCCCTTATTTTTCTCCTTTTAATGGAGCTTCCACACCCTCTAATATTGTAACTTAAAAAATTCATGGTAACCCCTTAGCTACTGCCTTCTCACCTTTCTTACTTTTCCTATCCACACCCTCCATGTTTCGGATTACCCCTTCAAAAACCTCGTCATCCTCTTCCGCCTCCACACCCAACATTTTAATAGACTCCCACACTTTGATAGATAGACTTTCTAATTTCTTTTTTATCCTCGAATACCTTGTTTTGATTACTGTCTTGTTCTGCTGGAGAGTAGTCTTTTTTCTGCTGGAGAGTAGTTGAGACCCCTTTCTTTTGAGGTACAAAATTATATGTTTCCCCATTTCTTTTCAATCCTTAAATGAAAAATTGATTTTCTTCGACCAACATTTATAAGCTAAATACCATTTGTTGCAGACCCAGTTCCACATAACATTCTTATACAGTTACAATGAAAAAGTTTCTTTAATTGTATATCTACAAGTTTTTTTTTTAATAAGCAAAAATTATATTCAACCGGATACAATTGGGTGTATCCAACCAACAACATACATCTACACTACCCCACGTGAAAACTACAAAAATTCACATGGGAAGTTAGTCCAATCATAGTAATTACAAGTATACCGCCCGTTAATCCTTTTTCCTAACCACCACCAAGTGAGCAAAATAATTCTGTATTCTATTGCTTCAAAATCCCAAACTTCTCTATTAAAAACAATGTTGTTTCTTGTTAACCAAAAACACCACCCTATAGACAACCAAAGTCCTACCGCATTTTTAATTGTTACATTTTTAACAATCAAGGCCTGGATCCAATGATGAAACATTAACAATAAAGTATCATGACTTCCAATTTCAATGTCCAGCCATCTCCCTATGCGACTCCAAATTTTCCTTGAAAAATCACACGTAGAGAATAAATTAAGCGTATCCTCCTCAACCCTTTGGCAAAAAGGACAAGCCAAACCTTCACTTCCCATAAGAATGTGTCTCCTATGTAAATTATCTCTGGTTGCTAACCTCTCACGAAATAAACGCCAACCAAATAATTGAATTTTCGGATGCACAGAGGACATCCAGATCAGTTTAAAAACATCCACCAAATTCTCATTAACATGCTGTGAATTGTGGGACTTCATCAACAAGTCGTAACCAGCTCTAACTGAGTATTCGTCTGCAACTTCCATACCCCAGCCAACAGAGTCTTCTCCTGTTAAACTCATGATTCCAACAGGCATCAATGTATTCAACTCATGAATCTCCTGTAAACTCTCGCCTGCTGCTAGTGAATTACCAAAATCAAATATCCAAGATTCTTGATTTGAACTGTAACAACAAAACTCCTTTACCCTACCCCCTTTGTTACTTAATGCTTCCCAAAGCCCAGGAAACTTGTCAGCTAAAGAGATGTTGCCACACCACTTTGACAACCAAAACAGTGTATTATTCCCATCAACAACCTCGTGTTTCAGCTGCTGCAAGAAGCCATCTTCCCCAAACATCTTCCAAACCAAAAAACAGATCCCTCCACCACAACGATGGCCTGCATTTATACTCCGACATAACTCCACGATGAAAATCAATAACATGATCATAATATCTTGCCTCTACTACTCCCTGCCATAACCTGTGTTTCAAAGATAATAGTTTCCATAACCACTTTGCCATTAATGCTACATTGAGCCATTTGACATTTTTTATACCCAAGCCCCCTTCCTCTTTCGGTTTACACACCTCATCCCACCTCACCCACGATACTCCTTTAGAAACCGCAGATCCTCTCCACAGAAATCGACGTTGAATACCTGTTATAATCCTTACTACTTTGCACGGCATCAAATAAACAGACATATAATGCAAAGGTAAGTTAGTCAAAACAGAATTTATTAAAGTCACCCGGCCTGCCATCGACAAAAACCTTCCTTTCCATGTTGACAGCCGAGCCTGAATTCTCTGAATCATAGGTTTCCAGAAAGAGATAACCATATGATTACCACCAACTAACACTCCCAGAAATTTGAAAGGGAACTTATCAACTTTGACACCAAGAAAACATTCTGCTGCCCTTAGAAAGTCTTCCTCCAAACCAATGCCAAACAAGGAACTTTTACTATAATTTACTTGTAACCCCGACACCAATTGAAAACCCTTCAACAGAGCCTTTAAAGCCCAAAGATTAGTCCAGGAACCGTCACCCACTAAAATCGTATCATCAGCATATTGTAGTAGTTCATACGATACACCAGAATTCAGTTTTATACCCTTGAAAGCATCCACCTGAGTAGCTCTCTTCACTAAAACCGCCAGACCCTCCGCAACTAACGCAAAGAGGAAAGGGGATAATGGATCACCTTGTCGCAAACCACGCGATACCTTAAAATCACGGGTTGGACTACCAATAACCATGACTGACATAAAGTTATGCATAACAGTTCCCTCTATCCACCACATATATTTACTTCCAAAACCCATGTAACTCATAATGTCTTTTAAATAACTCCATTCCACCCTATCGTAGGCCAGTGCAAAATCAACTTTAAGCATCAGAGCCTTAGATTTACTTCTATTAGCAAAATCAATCAATTCATTTAACACAACAACTCCATCCAATATGCTCCGCCCTTCAATAAACGCCGTTTGCGTGTTGGAAACTAATCTATCCATAACTTTCTTAATTCTACCTGCCAACAACTTTGCAACAACTTTAAAAACTGAGCCAATCAAACAGATAGGACAGAAGTCCTTCATACCACATGGGTCTTCATTCTTCGGTATCAGTGCTATAAAGGAGGACGTGAAAACCTTTGGAAGAATTCCATTCTCAAAGAATTCTAGAATGCATTTTGAGAAATCCAAACCAACCACCTCCCAGCAACGTTTTATGAATTTCAAGTTGAAGCCATCTGGACCTAGACTCCTATCTCCTTCACTTGGGAACACGACTTGTTTGACTTCTTCGTATGTGAAAGGTGCCTCCAACTTCATACTTTCCTCCTCTGTCATATGTAACACCCCCTTTCTATACCCCCAAATAATCACATAATCATTTAGGCACATATTAAAAATTCGTCAGGGTATAATTATAAACATGGTATAAAAGAGGTATGTCACATTATACATTAAATTAAAACATTCAACACCTGCTCAACAATTGATATGCAACAGTGGGGTAACTTTGCAACAGAGGAACTTAGTCCTTACACCCACATCTCAATATTTAGAATAAAAGCGGAAAATCTAAACATTGAATAACAACTAACATATATACGTATACATATATACATCATCAAGTACTATCCACCAACATAATTCATGTTTACATAAACATTCATCAACAAGATACATGTACAAATGTATCACAAAAGAATCATAGCCATCCTAGCTACCCGGTGCTACATATCAGAGCCGACCGACCAAAAGAATGAAGACACGCTTCACAAAAAGACCACCAGCATACCTGTTCTGCAATGCCTCATAGAGCATCATAAAACAGCAGAAGGGTGAGAAATATTATCATAATAACAATGCATATAATTATATATCTTAGCATAAAAATACACATATTCCACATTCTCACCACAATTCATCACAACTCACTCATATACATCACAATGTATATATATTCAAAACCAAGCATATACATCATGCATACTTTCACATTTCTTATCATTCCACATAAACATACACATTTATGTTTATTCCTCAATGCACCATTATAAAGATGATAAATGCAAATCATAGAGACCGACTCACGACTCTATGCAAATGCAATGCGGTACCGACTCAATCATCTCAAGTTCACTCAGGAACTTATTGGAACCATCGCTCGTTACCAATGTAACTCCCCGTCGGGCCTACGATGTTCACCCATTGCTCACACCCCACATAGGCACACAATGTTTATGGATCGCTCACACCCCCACACGGGCACACGACCCGATCACTCACACCCCACATGGGCACACGATCGTCTATAATCATCGTTCACACCCCACATGGGCACACGACATTATAGCAGATTCCCTCTGGAACCAATCCGTCGCTCACACCCCACACGGGCACACGACGTTACAACGGATTCTCATCAGAATCCCTCAACACAAGAATGTACATCATTATGCTTCACATACAAAATGACTCCAGACATTCTTGAAATGCATACATATTCACAATATATTCATGCATTCATCTCATACAGTCACATACAATCTATATACATTCACATCAATGCACTATTGTATGATTCGCATCCAAACACACATTCAAAACGGTAAAAGTCGCTAAATAACACTATTCCCGACTTTTTCGACTTATTTAATCGGCTAACAATTTCCAAATCATCATAATAAGAAAGTACAGCTCAATAGCTTCACCACGATACCAAGAATGTAAAAATCGGATAATCGGAACAAAAGTTACGGACGAAAACGAAAATCACATTTTGAAAAATCCCATTTTTACAATTGGCCTGACCATACGCGTATCACCATTCTCATACGCGTATGGCCCCAATTCCTCGCCATTCCCATACGCGTATCACCAATGCCCATACGCGTATGGACATAATCATTTTCCTTCACAAATTTCACGTTTCAAAGCCCATACGCGTATGGACAGAATCATTTTCCTTCACAAATTTCACGTTTCAAAGCCCATACGCGTATGCCCAACACCATACGCGTATTGCCAAGGCTCATACGCGTATGAACATGCCCCATACGCGTATGACCTGGAAAAACTAGAAAAATTCTTCTGCATAATTTTTGCTTACGGGTTCCAATCCAAAACACCCCAAATCTCACTTACACACCAGAAAATTGCCAATACAATGTCCAATAACAAGTATCTATCATATACCAACAATTATGGACACTAACAACATGATTTCAACCACATTCAATCGATTTCCAAGCAATTTTACAAAATATGGGTTTATACAAAAACTCATAAAAATCCACAACAACAACAACACAATCATACATAATGATACACATTGATAAGATAATAAGATTTCACACCCTTACCCGAATTCCAAGCTTACTAGATGATTGTTCTTGATGGTTTTCTAGATTTCCCAAGTTTTCTCCTCCTTTCTCCTCTTCCTCTTTCTTTCTCTCCTTTTTCTCCTTATTTCTCTTTTCTTTCTCTTTCTCTCCTATTTCTTTTTCTTATTTTCTACTCAAAATTCAATTAATTCATTTTCTCACACAATTCTACACTTAATCACTTTTCTAACAATTTTACTAAATTTCTAACTTACCATTAATTGAGAAATGTCCAAAATACCCTCCATTCTAATTTCCCCGAAAACTCTCAAAAACGGTAAAATATCACAACATGTCAACATAGCATATTAACACACCAATTTCCCAAATAAAATAATTTATCACTCAATTTAAATAAAAGACTCAACAAAGTGGGAATAATTGGAATCGGGGCGTTATAACTCTCCCCCACTTTAGAAATTTTCGTCCTCGAAAATATTACCTGATTCAAACAACTCCGGATACGACTCTCGCATCCTACTCTCTAGTTCCCAAGTCATATCGCCTTCCGCAGCGCCTCCCCACGCTACTTTCACAAGTGCAATATCCTTGCCTCTTAGCTTCTTAACTTCACGGTTCGAAATCCTAATCGGTAAAGCTTCAACCGTAAGGTTATCTCTCACTTCAACCTCATCCATAGGAAAACATGTGACGGATCAGGAACATACTTCCGAAGTTGCGAAACATGGAATACATCATGCAAATTCGAAAGATTCGGAGGTAACGCCACACGGTAAGCCACAACACCAACTCGTGCAGAAATCTGATACGGACCAATAAAACGAGAAGTCAATTTCTTCGACTTCAAAGCACGACCCACACCCGTAACTGGCGTAACTCTCAAAAACACATGGTCGCCTTCTTGAAACTCAAGATCTTTTCTTCTCTTGTCATGATAGCTCTTTTGTCTACTTTGAGAAGCTTTCATCTTCTCACGAATAAACTTCACTTTCTCCGTCGTTTGTTGTACCATCTCCGGTCCAACTATCGTCCTCTCACAGGTTTCATGCCAACACAAAGGTGTTCGACATCTCCGACAATACAAAGCCTCAAATGGTTCCATACTTATACTTGAATGAAAACTGTTATTGTAGGTGAACTCAATCAACGCCAAATAACTATCCCAAGCACCACCTTGCTCGAGAACACAAGCACGCAATAAATCCTCCAACGATTGAATGGTCCTCTCGGTTTGACCATCCGTTTGCAGATGATAAGCCGAGCTCAATCTTAGCTTAGAACCCAAAGCCTTTTGTAAACTCTCCCAAAACCTCGATGTGAATCTAGGATCTCTATCCGATAAAATACTCTTAGGAACTCCATGTAACTTCACAACCGCAAGAATATAAATTTCGGCTACTTCTCCAAAGGATAACTAATATCAATTGGAATGAAGTGAGCAGATTTAGTAAGCCTATCAACGATTACCCAAATAGCATTATGACCTCTTTGCGTATTCGGCAATCCCATAACAAAATCCATCGATATACTATCCCATTTCCACTCCGGAATGTCCAACGGTTGCATCAATCCACTAGGCTTTTGATGTTCCACCTTAGACTTTTGACAAGTTAAGCACACATACACAAATTGAGCCACATCCCTCTTTAACCCGGACCACCAAAAGATTTTCTTCAAATCTTGATACATTTTATTCGCTCCCGGATGAATACTTAAGTTACTTCGGTGTCCTTCTTCCAATATCATCTTTTTCAACTCCGCATCATCGGGAATACAAATACGACCACGGAATCTCAAAACTCCAAAATTATCAACCTTGAAATCCTCATTCTCATTCATCATCAAATCAACGAACTTCAAATCCAACTTTTGCTTTTCACATACCGTTGCAAGAAAATCATTCGTAACATGTAGCATACCAAGTCTCACACTTCTCGGCGTCATTTCACAAACCAAACTCAAATCTCTAAAATTCTCCAAAAGTTCCCATTCTCTCATCATCAATGCGGACATATGTAACGACTTCCGACTCAAAGCATCGGCCACCACGTTTGCCTTACCCGGATGGTAATTCAAACCAAAATCATAATCCTTCAAAAGCTCTAACCACCTTTGTCTCATGTTCAATTCTTTTTTATCAAATAAATATTTCAAGCTCTTGTGATCACTAAAAACTTCAAATCTTGCACTATAAAGATAGTGCCTCCAAATTTTTAAAACAAACACCACGGCTGCTAACTCCAAGTCATGTGTAGGATAATTCTTTTCATGCACTCTCAATTGTCTTGAAGCATAAGCCACAACTTTTCCATCTTGCATCAAAACACCACCTAAACCAACCAATGAAGCATCACAATACACAACAAATGGTTCCGTCGGATTTGGCAAAATCAAGATCGGAGCCGTTGTCAACCTTCTTTTTAGCTCATTGAAACTCTCTTCACAATGAATATCCCAAATGAAAGCCTTTCCTTTACAAGTCAATTGCGTTAAAGGAAGTGCCAACTTCGAAAATCCCTCAATAAACCTCCGATAATAACCCGCCAAGCCTAAAAAGCTTCGAATCTCCGTAACCGATCTAGGAGCCTCCCATTGCATCACCGCATCAATCTTGGATGGATCAACACTAATACCACTACCGGAAATAACATGTCCAAGAAAAATTACTTCCGACAACCAAAACTCACATTTCGACAACTTAGCATACAATTGTTTCTCTTTCAAAATTTGTAACACAATCCTCAAATGCTCTTCATGCTCCTCTTGAGACTTAGAGTAAATCAAAATATCGTCGATGAACACAACCACAAAACGATCTAACTGCTCATGAAAAATACGATTCATGTATTCCATAAACACACCCGGTGCATTAGAAACCCCGAATGGCATCACGGAATATTCGTAATGGCCATACCGTGTCCTAAAGGCCGTCTTTTGAATATCCTCTTCTTTCACACGAATCTGGTGATATCCCGATCTCAAATCAATCTTGCTAAAAACACACGCACCAACCAATTGGTCCAACAAATCATCGATCCTTGGAAGCGGATACTTGTTCTTAATTGTCACCTTGTTCAATTGTCGATAATCAACGCATAACCGCATACTCCCATCCTTCTTCTTTACCAACAATACCGGAGCACCCCAAGGAGAAACACTTGGTCTTACAAATCTCTTGTCCAATAAGTCATTCAATTGCTTCTTCAACTCTACCAACTCCGATGCTGACATACGATACAGTGCCATCGAAACCGGTCTAGTACCCGGAACTAGATCAATAGAAAACCCAACTTCTCTTTCCGGCGGTACATCCTTAATATCCTCAGGAAACACTTCAGGAAAATCACACACAATAGGAAACACATCAAGGGACACTTGACTATCCACAGACAATGATGCAAACAAACCGAACAATTGAGCTTCCTCCGCTAAAAGTTTCTTCAACTCTTTAGTAGATAAGAAACTCGAGTCTTCGTACTCTTCCAAAGAAGGAAACCTCACTAACTTGTGATAGCAATCAATATGAACCCTATTAAATTGCAACCAATTCATACCCAAGACCACATCCAAACCTTCCAACGGCAAACACACTAAATCCATCTCAAAGTCTTTACCATAAATGGTCAAAGGACAACTCAAACAAACCAAAGAAGTAGTTACTGACCCCATTGCTGGAGTATCAATAACCATCTTACCATCCATCAGAGATAACACAAGATTCAAACGCTTCGCGCACTCAGACGAAATAAACGAATGAGTCGCTCCAGTATCAATAATAGCAACTAAAGGCGTACTATTAATAAAGCAAGTACCTTTAATCAGACGATCTGCACTTGAAGTCTGAGTTCCTGCCAAAGAAAATACCTTCCCACCAGTTGGAGCTTTCTTCGGATTCGGACACTTTGTGCTAATGTGGCCAGGTTCCCCACAATTATAACATTTCACATTATTCCTTCTACAATCGGTAGTAGCATGCCCAAGGCCTCCACAGATAGAACATTTCACCACAGTCTTCCCACACTCAAATGATTTATGACCCAATTCACCACACTTGTAACACTTAATGGAACCAGAACCTCCTCCTCCAGATCTCTTCTCAAAGTTTCCCCTATGTTTGCCCTTATCAGCGGGTGTCACATAAGGTCCACTTCTAGCTTGTTGTTTTCCCTTCCTCTCATTCAAACTTTTGTAATGTGTAGAACGAGCCTTGCTATCTTCCTCGAAGATTCTACAACATTCCGTCAAATCCGCAAACCTTCTTATCCATTGATATCCCACAGCCTGTTTAATTTCGAGACGCAAACCATTCTCATATTTAATACACTTTGAGAACTCAGCAGTAATCGCAGCATAGTGAGGATGGAATTGAACCAACTCCACAAATTTAAAAGTATAGTCCACCACGGACATACTACCTTGTTTCAGTTCAAGGAACTCCATCTCCTTTTTCCCTTTCACACTTTCAGGGTAATACTTCCTCAGGAACTCGGTACGAAATAAATCCCAAGTTATCTCTTCATCATCCACCTCAAGAACTTGACGCATACCGACCCACCAGTCGTCGGCTTCTTCCTTCAGCATGTGAGACCCAAGCCTCACCTTATTCTCCTCCGCACAGTCCATGACTCTGAAGATCCTTTCAATCTCTTTCAACCAAGTTTGAGCACCATCAGGATCAAATCTTCCTTTGAAGACCGGTGGTTGATTCTTCCTGAACTCGTCATTAGCATTCACGTTCGGCGCACCTTGCACCGCCCTAGCCATTGCTTCCAAAGCAGCAGCCATCGCATTGTCGTTCCTACTAGCCATATTCTGATCATTCCAAAAAATGACAACAAAGTTAAACAACAGTTCAACCATCACAACAGCAAGACAGACACAACTGACTCAACACTGGCTCTGATACCACTTAATGTAACACCCCCTTTCTATACCCCCAAATAATCACATAATCATTTAGGCACATATTAAAAATTTCGTCAGAGTATAATTATAAACATGGTATAAAAGAGGTATGTCACATTATATATTAAATTAAAACATTCAACACCTGCTCAACAATTGATATGCAACAGTGGGGTAACTTTGTAACAGAGGAACTTAGTCCTTACACCCACATCTCAATATTTAGAATAAAAGCGGAAAATTTAAACATTGAATAACAACTAACATATATACGTATACATATATACATCATCAAGTATTATCCACCAACATAATTCATGTTTACATAAACATTCATCAACAAGATACATGTACAAATGTATCACAAAAGAATCATAGCCATCCTAGCTACCCGGTGCTACATATCATAGCCGACCGACCAAAAGAATGAAGACACGCTTCACAAAAAGACCACCAGCATACCTACTCTACAATGCCTCATAGAGCATCATAAAACAGCAGAAGGGTGAGAAATATTATCATAATAACAATGCATATAATTATATATCTTAGCATAAAAATACACATATTCCACATTCTCACCACAATTCATCACAACTCACTCATATACATCACAAGGTATATATATTCAAAACTAAGCATATACATCATGCATACTTTCACATTTCTTATCATTCCACATAAACATACACATTTATGTTTATTCCTCAATGCACCATTATAAAGATGATAAATGCAAATCATAGAGACCGACTCACGACTCTATGCAAATGCAATGCGGTACCGACTCAATCATCTCAAGTTCACTCAGGAACTTATTGGAACCATCGCTCGTTACCAATGTAACTCCCCGTCGGGCCTACGATGTTCACCAATTGCTCACACCCCACATGGGCACACAATGTTTATGGATCGCTCACACCCCACACGGGCACACGACCCGATCGCTCACACCCCACATGGGCACACGATCGTCTATAATCATCGCTCACACCCCACATGGGCACACGACGTTATAGCGGATTCCCTCTGGAACCAATCCGTCGCTCACACCCCACACGGGCACACGACGTTACAACGGATTCTCATCAGAATCCCTCAACACAAGAATGTACATCATTATGCTTCACATACAAAATGACTCCAGACATTCTTGAAATGCATACATATTCACAATATATTCATACATTCATCTCATACAGTCACATACAATCTATATACATTCACATCAATGCACTATTGTATGATTCGCATCCAAACACACATTCAAAACGGTAAAAGTCGCTAAATAACACTATTCCCGACTTTTCTGACTTATTTAATCGGCTAACAATTTCCAAATCATCATAATAAGAAAGTACAGCTCAATAGCTTCACCACGATACCAAGAATGTAAAAATCGGATAATCGGAACAAAAGTTACGGACGAAAACGAAAATCACATTTTGAAAAATCCCATTTTTACAATTGGCCTGACCATACGCGTATCACCATTCTCATACGCGTATGGCCCCAATTCCTCGCCATTCCCATACGCGTATCACCAATGCCCATACGCGTATGGACATAATCATTTTCCTTCACAAATTGCACGTTTCAAAGCCCATACGCGTATTGCCAAGGTTCATACGCGTATGAACATGCCCCATACGCGTATGACCTGGAAAAACCAGAAAAATTCTTCTGCATAATTTTTGCTTACGGGTTCCAATCCAAAACACCCCAAATCTCACTTACACACCAGAAAATTGCCAATACAATGTCCAATAACAAGTATCTATCATATACCAACAATTATGGACATTAACAACATGATTTCAACCACATTCAAACGATTTCCAAGCAATTTTACAAAATATGAGTTTATACAAAAACTCATAAAAATCCACAACAACAACAACACAATCATACATAATGATACACATTGATAAGATAATAAGATTTCACACCCTTACCCGAATTCCAAGCTTACTAGATGATTGTTCTTGATGGTTTTCTAGATTTCCCAAGTTTTCTTCTCCTTTCTCCTCTTCCTCTTTCTTTCTCTCCTTTTTCTCCTTATTTCTCTTTTCTTTCTCTTTCTCTCCTATTTCTTTTTCTTATTTTCTACTCAAAATTCAATTAATTCATTTTCTCACACAATTCTACACTTAATCACTTTTCTAACAATTTTACTAAATTTCTAACTTACCATTAATTGAGAAATGTCCAAAATACCCTCCATTCTAATTTCCCCGAAAACTCTCAAAAACGGTAAAATATCACAACATGTCAACATAGCATATTAACACACCAATTTCACAAATAAAATAATTTATCCTTCAATTTAAATAAAAGACTCAACAAAGTGGGAATAATTGGAATCGGGGCGTTACATCATACGTTTGAAACCATTACAACTTATCTTGGGCAACACTCTGCACTCTCTCTTAAATCTATGTTCGAAATGACTTGCCACTGCTTCTTTGATACCAAGGACATCTTCAATTGTTTCACCTTCTACTTGGATTGAGCTGATTGAATTTATACTGTTACGATGCCTAATTGCAGCATGGAAAAACTTTGAGTTTGCATCCCCTTCTTTAATCCAATTCAACCTCGCTTTTTGTTTAAGTATACTTTCCTTTATTCTCAAATTTCTCCATAATTCGTCCTCGGCAACTCTTCTAGCACTCAACAAATCAACATTAATTCCTTCACTATTCTGCGCAATCAACTCCTCAACATCATTGATAGTAATAGTACTCTCACTGATCTACAAGTTAAAATGAAAAGGTTTCATTAGTTATCACGGGTGTAAAATATTTGATAATTGTATTATATTTAATTTTATTTACGCTCTATTTCATTTAACCAAATATTTTTGTATACCGCTAGACATTCAATAAATTAATTATTATTATTATCTTTTTAATAGTCAAATAAATTAACAAGAGAAACAATCCCAGAAATACAACAACTACATCAGGAATGCTGATCCAAAAACAATATGCATCAAGGTGACTAAGAATCACCCACCAAACAGACTAAAACTAGTAGCAAAAATGGAACAACAACATAGGAACCACACCTATCTAAGAACAAACAATCACCACTAAATCTCCATAGGTAATTTGTACCACTCATGCTCTGCATGCCTTTTTTTTTTTAATAAGCAAAATATATATAATTAGGATACTAGGGGTATCCTAACCCATTTACAAAAATAGCACCGGCCCGACACAAGCGAAAATCCTACAAAAAATCGCACGGTGCTTTGTACCAATCGTAGTAATTACAAGTAAATGATTTTGTACCATTTTTTCCTATCCACCACCAAGAAACTAGAATAATCTTGTGAACTAACTCATCCGAATCCCACAAGCCATCGTTAAACATAATGTTGTTTCTGCAATTCCACAACACCCACCCCACCACCAACCACAACCCCACAGCATTTTTCGCATTGACACCACGAGAAGAACAACCCTGCAACCATTTTCTAAGATGACTAGATATTCCGTTGCTGTGAAAAAACGTCAAACCCACCCAATTGAAAACTTTAATCCACACCGACTGACTTTTGTGACATATAAACATCAAATGAGACGCACTCTCGTCTGCTACAAAACAAAAAGGGCACACTATATCATGGGTGTTGGAAAGGATACCTCTGTTGGCCAAATTAACACGAGATGGTAATCTATCGTGAATGAGACGCCACCCGAACAGCAATACCTTTGGAGGAGCAGTGGCCTCCCACAACAATTTGAAAATCTCCCCACCTGTGGAATGAACAACGGCTGGCAACACATCCGTTTTCAACAACTTATAAGCAGAGTTTGTCGTGAAAGTCGAGGAAGGATGGAACGGCCAGACCAAACTGTCAATGACTTCCTTGTTTAGCGAGACAGCAGCCAGGCAATGCAGCAGCTCATCAAGATCCCGTTGCTGACCGCTATCTGGACTACGCATGTCGCACCCGATGCTCCAAACCCAGTTATCACCAGCCCACGCTCCGTTATCCGCAATGAGGGAAAATCTTTGGTGTGCAGAACGATAGAGGTTTGGAAATATGTTTGCCAAACAGTCCTCACCTAACCATTTGGAATTCCAAAAAGAAATGCGCTTCCCGTTACCAACTGTAACATCTAGCAAACCGAAGAACGTTAACGTGCCGAACGATTGAGAAATGGACCGTAAATCACGCCACCAAAGAGAAGCCGGAACTCTGTAAGGTTGGGGTTCACTTATACTCAGATGTTGAACAAAATTTAGACCATATCTAGCCACCAAAACATTATGCCACAAGCTGTCGGTATGATGAGCACATTTCCATAACCATTTAGAGAGGAGTGCCGTGTTGAAATACCGTAAATCCAAAATCCCTAGGCCACCATCATTCTTATCTTTGCATGCCTTGAATTTGCTAATAAAATGAGTCATATTAATATGTTTTATACATATCAACAAATTATTACGTCCATGTCATACTTATCATACTCTACATAATAAGACTTCACAATTAAAAAAAATGTATCTTTACATAATAGTATGACCGCTTTCAACGAAATGTATACATAAAATTCTAAACAGGAAACATATTAAAACACTTCATACTCATTAGATCAATAATATTAATATAATCAATGGTGATGCTATGTAACAAAATTTTTAAAAAATGGAATAAAAGAAAGGTGGAATATAAAAACTTTTTAAGTGTGTCTTTGAGCTCATTTTTTACTTCGTTGAGTTCTTTAATCTCCACTCTCAGAATTTTTTTTTAATGTAACTTGTTTTTTAAAAAAAAATTACCAAAAAAAATTTCTTTTCAAAATATTTACGAAACTGACATGTTTTTGAAAACCCTTTCACGGTAGCGCCATATGGGATGGCGCCTCAGTGTGAGGCGAGGAGCCAAACCATATGGCGCCTCAGTACAACAGATGCCCTAATTTTTTTTTCCAAAATTTTAAAGGGTGGCGCTATCCCAGATGGCGCCTTAATGTATTTTTTTTTATTTTTTTATTTTAAGATGGGAAAATTAAAAAAAAACAATATTAATGTTAATGTTTTGCAGAGTGCACTATGCAGAGTGCACTATACAAATGTGTCAGGACAGCTGAACCCCAACTATATTCGTGCACACTGTTAATGTTAAACAACAACGGGAGATACATAATATTTACACTATTTCCAGTGCTTTCTGGAAACAAAAGACGACCGAACAATAGCAACAAATCACATCTAGTTTTTTGTATTATGTGTAAGGGGAGGGAATCCTCGTCTAATACGATGGAGTCATGGTATTCCCTAATGCGTTTTAAGTTAATACCTTGCCCCCTAGGTTTACCGTCGGGTGAAGGCTCAGCTTCTTCAATCTCTAGGGGGGTGCCCAACAAATCGAAGCATACTTGGCTATTTATATTTATGGGGCCGTTGACGGCGATGCCATCTATGCGGAGGTCCAGTAACATATACACGTCTTGGAGGGTAACCGTGCATTCATCAAAAGGAAGGTGAAATGTGTGGGTCTCCGGCCTCCATCTTTCTAGCAAGGCCAGAATGAACTTTGGGTCTACATGGTATGATGGAATTTTAATCACATCTCCAAATCCATATCTTGTTAGATATAGTTCAGTGATAGGGTCGCGAGGAAAGTATGCGTGTCCACGACAACAGAACCTTGAAACATCCTGAACAAAAAAACCAGCAACATTACTAAGACAATAAAATACATCAAGGTTTAATATTGTAAAACAAAATAATACAGGAAAACTTACGCAGTCTTCACTATTTTCCGGCGTTCCTCGGTGGTTGCTTCCCATCGTGAGTAAAGACATTTTCGTAACTGGTTGTGAGATAATGGAATGAATGCAAAGGTTTCAACAGAAAATAAGAGAAGAAGAAGAAGAGTTTGGGATGAGATGAAAATTGTGACATGCTGAGATGCTTTTTATAATGGTGTAAATGGGGAGTCACATGAGTAGGCATGTGTTCTCTTGCATGCTTCTTAGCCATTGCAGTCTGCCATGTGTAGGCATACTTGTGTTGTCATGTCAACAGTGGCCTAAAACAAAAATAATGGTCCAGAGGCATGCGAATGAATAATAGACGCAGAGTATAGGTATGCAGATTCATGAGTCTAGAGGCATGCGAATGAATAGTAAACATTTAAAAATTAAAAAAAAAAAAACATCTCAACTGAGGCGCCATCTGGGATGGCGACTCTCAGTTGAATTTCAAAACGAAATTTTTGTTTGGGCTGACACCTGAGGCGCCATATGTTTAGCTCCTCGCCTCTAACTGAGACGTCATCCCATATGACGCCACCCAGATGGGAGATTTTCAAAATATGTCACTTTGGTAAATTGTTTCAAAATTTGGTTTTTTTAGTAATTTTTTTGAAAATACATGTTATCTTAAAAAAAAATTCCCACTCTCAATTACTGAAAAATAATTTGGTATGTAACTTGACATATTCATTAATTTCATTTCAAATATCGTTTTTTAAATTAAGAATAAAGACTATTTAATATATGATTTAGAGTATACTAGTCAACAAAAACATTACCACATAAAAACTAAGCAAACACTTGTAACTTAATTACCACAACCAGCAATGCAACACACTAAATATATCTCAGATAAACAAGAAACTATATTCTTAAATTTTGAACAAAGTAATTCTTAATAGAAATAGAACCACACGTGTCTTAGGCAACAATAGTTATAGTTTCTGAAATCTTGTTCTCATGCTCAGCAGAAAGAACAATGGCAGTTTTTGAACTATTAGTTGCATTTTCGAAGTGTTTCTTTGATTATAAACTATTGTAGAAATAAAATAGGTCAGTCCAAAAGATAAATTTTTATTGTTTATATTATTAAAATAGTGAGAGATTAGAGTAGTTGTCCTATTTTATTAATTCAAAAATGTACTACACACAATTATTGTATAAATAAGACAGGACATAAGGAGTTAATCACTTGCGACATTTCAGCAAAAATGGTTCTCTTTTCATCCAGCTTCATTATATAGACACACAAATGTATCTTGAAGCCAAATTTTCCTTTTCAAAATAGATAACATTTGATTCTTATCGAGAGCAAATATGTTCTCACTTCTCATAAACATAAAATATAAGAGTTTCATTTGTCTAAGAAACATATCAAAGTTACAAAATAAACAAGTATATACAATGCAATTGGAATTAGAATTTTACCTATAAAAATCCTTCTTCTAAACAAGTATATCAAGTTCTTAATGATTTGATAACACATAATCTAATAAAAATGTATATTCAAAGAAAAAACTTATTAAGTTATCAAGTAGAAATATCTTTAATTAAAGAACAAAGCGTAATGACATACATGAAGGTAAGTATTTCACGATGAAAAACATGTATATGAAACATGTATATGCCGTTGCAACGTACCTGAAAATCACCAATAGTATCTGACCAATGAACTTCCAAAGAATGAGTTTGTTTCTCCCTCTCTAGGTGTCCTATATGACCATATCTTAACCAAATAGAAACTGAATTATGTAGCAGTATTATGAATATGCACATTTGTCATAGATTATAGATAGAACTATATTTCTGTATATTGGTAATTATTAAAAAAGGGCCACCACTCATGATTTATGATTAAAATCTGAAATCGTGTCCATGCAATTAGAAAAAAAAATGATTTTCATGAACTAATTAATTTTTATTTTAATATTTTGTATAAACAATGTAATATTCTGAATATTCAGAATAAATATTATAGTTTGTAAATAAATTATTTTATTAACATTATCGGTAAACAATGTAATGAATAAAGTTAAATATAATATTAATATTTTATTTCAAATAATTATTTTAACTTTTTGCTATAAAAGAATAATTCTTTTATAGTTAAATATAATATTAATATTTTATTTTTATTTTATTTTTCATTCTTCAATTTAGGAATGAAAATAAATTAGATTGTTTTAAGCTTTGCAAAAATTCAAAGTGTAAACTTGCTTTGTTATTAGTTATAGATTTAAATTTGGAGTTTAAGTCAAACCTTTAAAAAAAAAGAATTTCTTATTACACCCCAAAGGTTTCTTAGGCACTACGTGAATTTTCGTTTTTGCCCCCAGTTTTCGGATATGCACATCCGGACGCACCATTTTTTTAAAACGTTGATTTGTTCCGGATGTGCATATCAGGAATAATTCCTGATTTGCAAATCAGGAAAAATAGCAGAACTTTATTTTTTTTTTTAAATCAGTTTTGTTTGTTGGTCGCAGATGTTAATATAACATCGCAACTTAATATACATTCGAAAACATCCATATATAAAATAAAATGATATATATATATACATAATAATACTCCTGTCAAAATACTGTACATAAATGTAATAAAAATAGAATACATCAAACAAAAAACTACTGTGTATGCCGAAGGATCTCTCCTGGCTCCCCTGCTCCTCTGCCCCTACCCGCCGTCTTGGCTCGATGTCTGCGGTACTGAAGTGCCCCCCGAGCAATCTCAATAATCATATCCATAACAAGTCTGCCACCAGAGCCCTCAGAAAGGTGACCGTCCGCAATGGCTGTCCGCGCTATCTCCTCTATCTCACGACAGCGAGGTAGGACGTCCTGAGTATGGTCCAGCTAAGACTGCTGCTCCTCTAATATCTCCTGATGAACAGGTCTGGGTGGCGATCCCTCAGCAGTGAGCACCATGCATGGGTGTGAGACGGTATAGAACCACATGATGTATCCGGCAGCAACGCTCTAGTCTCTCGGCGCTCTAGTCGCCCGAGCCTCTTCCGGTACCAAGTGGGACTGGAAGTCAGCATATCTCTCACCTATCTGTGTGCGGGTCAAGCCAAGAGGAGCAGACTCATGAGGCATCCTGGGGATCGTCTGCGTGTAACCGAACTGAAGGAAGACGCGCTCCGGCAGGTATCGAGCAGTAATGGTCGAACTGCATGCCAACCACCCTGAGAACATCGAAACCTCATCGAACGGGGTGCGTCACACGGTGATCGGCATATGCGTCATAAAAGATGTTCTCTGCAGCCATCCGATCAAGATAAACTCTGTAGGAAAACTTCCGTGGATGCACATCCTGAAGAACTCAGAATATTTAACGTTGGGTTTTTCCAGATGTGCACATCAGAAAAGCAATCAACGTTAAAATTTTTCCTGATCTGCACATCCGGTACGTATTTCCAGTTCTAAAAAACGCAGTCATGACTACTGTACCATAGAAAAGGGCATTTTAATGCCCTGATCGTCTGTTTGAAGCAGCAAACAATACCTACATTGTCTCTAACCTATGTTATTCATACTACCTAATAATTTCTACACCTAAATGTCTACTCTAAATCGATTACTCGAAAATAACTCCGAAACTCTAAAATTTGAAAACTTACCGATTAAATTGAGATACAGAGGATTTGAAGTGTCTTGATCGTTGTAGAAGTTGCTCTGCGTCGAACTCGAGTGAAAAAGTCAGGATTTGTGGGAATGAGAAATTGAGAGTTTGAGAGAGTTTGATTGTTTAGAATGTGAAAAGCTAAAAAATGAGGTGGGGAGAAGCTCTGGCGCGAAGTTTTAAGAAATGGTTCTGGATTTGCACATCAAGAATTATTCCTGATATGCACATCCGAAATAAATTAACGTTTTTAAAAAATAATGGTGCGCCCGGATGTGCATATCCGGAAGCCGGGGGTAAAAAAGGAATTTCGCGTGGTGCCTAAGAAACTTATGGGGTGTATTAAGAAATTCTCTTAAAAAATATGTAACTCTGCATATGTTATTAATCTTAGAAACAATAGTATTTCTAGTAGTGTACGAGTGTTACGACAAAAAGAAACTTCATTCAAAATATCAATGGCATGCTGCTGCTATCTATATATAGCACATAATGTTTGATATCCGTTGAAGCATGCACCTTTAGTCCATCCCTCATTCAAATACACTATTTTTATTTCATTTTAATGAAAAACTTTAACTCATAGGTTTGAATTTGTTAGAACAAAGGCACTGTGATGAACACACAGGTAATGCGCAACAAGAATGTAATTGCAAGATGAAAATAATAGGACACACACACACACACATACACTTTAATGTCTTGACATCTTGGAAGACATCTTGGAAGAGAAGAAGAAAGAATAGAAAAGAGAAGAGATAATTCTCATTTAATTTTTATTTCCATATTACAAGATGTTATTTATATGTGTTACACAAGGTAACTAACTAACTAACTAGTACACATAACAGTTATGAATTAAAACTCAACACTCCCCCTTAATTCATCTGCCAGCTGCATTTCAATTGGACAATATTGCACTTCAATCATTCCATTTTTCACCTTCTCTCTAATGAAATGAAACCTTGTATCAATGTGTTTACTTTTACCATGTGAGATTGGATTTTTAGCAAGGATAATAGCTGACTTGTTATTAATTATGAGTATCAAAGGTTTCATCACTTCACACCTAAGTTCCTCCATCACTGAATCCACCCACATTCCTTGACAAGTTGCAAATGTTCCTGCAATATATTCTGACTCAAAAGATGAAAGTGCAATCATTGGTTGCTTCTTTGTACACCATGATATAGCTACTTCATTGAACTTGAAAACATAGCCAGAGGTACTTCTTCTATCTGTGATGTCTAAACACCAATCATTATCTAAGTATCCAATGAGTTCACTTCTTTTACCTTTGCTTCCATTTGGGAATAGAAGACCAAACTCCTTTGTTCCTTTTTGTTAGTTCTGAATTGGCAGCAATTTTGGTAAAACAATGTGGTACATCAAGATGTCTTGCTTGATGTCTTGACATGTGATTCTAACATTCTGCAGGTAGTGTGTTTTTAGTATTGCAGGATTTGTGCATGATGTCAAACACGATGTTCTGACATCGGTAGACAGAACTTCCAGTTCAGATTTTTAGGTTTTATTTGTTGCGCTATTTGTAGCAATCTTTTGTGTGTTTGTGTTGAGTGATTGCATGCGTAATTCTGGGAGTAAAATTATGTTAGAGTGATATTATTTAGAAGCAATCTGTTTGTGAAGAATATGGTTGGCTATTTTCATGCATAAAGATTTGGAGAATAATTAGTTTTAATTATTAATTAAAACTAAGATCTGCTAATGCCCAAGCCCAATGTAAGGAATGTTTCTGGGAATATTATGTTATCCTATGTGGTGCTGTTTTATAGGTTTCAAGAAGAATATTGAAGAATAAGGAATTTCTAATTATGGAGATAAATTAGGAAGGAATTGATTGAAGACCTATTATGTAGCAGATGTTTCTGCTGATTTGTAGCAGCTGTTATGCTGTGATTTGAAGCCCAAATCCAGTTGGGAATAAGTTATAAATAGAATGCTTGTAACCTAGAAAAAGCACGGGTCCAAGATGTAGATCATTAGGGTTTGTGTGAAATTGTGAGCCACTCTGGTACTATTTTGTACTTAGAGTTGGACTGTTTAGTTGAGTTGTATTTTTCAATCATCTATGAGCTTTTAAGCAATGATGGTTGTGTTTCCTTGAAGTGTGTCTTCTACTTTTCTGTGATTGAAGAGTTGTTGGAAATTAAGCTGTTGATGCAGTGGCTGAGGTGTTGACTACTAGACATCATTGCGATGATTGGAAGAGAGATGAAGTCTCTTATCTAGGGAGAACTTAGGTAGAAGGGTCATTGGGTAGTTATTAAGTTAGTAGATCGTCAACGGGTGTGTTGGCTGTAGGGTCTATGAATTGATACTGCTAATAGTGGACTTCCTTCCTGGCTTGGTATGCCCCCAGATGTAGGTTGTTAGACCGAACTGGGTAAATAATTCTTGTGTGCACTTTACTTTTTAGCAACTTCTTTAACTGTCTATATCTTGTATATGTTGCTGATAACAGACCAGATGTCTCGACATGTTTATTCGACATCTGGGTCTGTCATACCAGAATTTCAATTGGTATCAGAGCAGGCATCCTGTTCGTTTTTCTGGGTGAGATCCTAGGGAATATACTTTCTGGTTCATGTGCAAGGAAGATAGCTTTGCTGAAAAGTTGTTTGGACTTGGTCAGTTCATATGTTGTTTGAATGGTCCCTTGAAGTGGAGGATGGACTATTCGTGACAGGGTGTGTATTGGCAATGTTTGATGTTGTCAGGCGTGTAGCTTTGGTGGTGAGCTGCTTTGTAGGGTGATTTATTTTCAACCTATGTTGGCCTATTGTACCTGAAGTGTTGTTTTTGTACAAAGGTTATTAAGTTTTTTTCTGAAGGTTGTTGAGGGGTTTTCTTTTTCAGTGTTCCGCTGCATTTGTATATGTCGGAAAACTCTTGGTGATTTTGTGTGTTGTGGCTGCAACACTCTGTTCTCCTCTGAAGGTGTATCGCATGGTGTGGTGATACTTGAGGATATCTTCAACTAGCTTGTTAGAGTTGCCCAAGATACTTGTGGTTCATCCCAAGTCCACTCATAAAGGAACTTTTATATGAGGGTGTTGAAAAGAGATCTGAAGAAAGTTAGAAGCAATTTATTCTTGCTTCCAACCCTACAAGGCCAATCTCTGGGCTTTGATAAAGGATCTCTTAGTGTGTTTCTTGAGAAGGGAACTAATGTCCTACCAGATGTTGGAACATCAAACCAGCAGATTGTGCAGAATCTTGTTGGATAAAGGTATGGCCTAGCAGATGCTTAGGGGGCTAAACAAATGTGTATTGATCACATCTGTTTGGAACCTACTCCTGGCTTGGAAGAAGAGGCATCTGGGTTGTGTATCTAAGAAGTTTCTTAGATAAGTGTGTTGGTCAAAAGATGATCAACATATTGTCACTCATTGGATTAGTGTATGTTTGATCCAAGTAAGTAGGAGTACAAAGGCTGTTTTTTTTGTGTGGAGGTCAAGCTCAAATGTCAAGGACATTCTCTCTGATATCTGGAAGTTCCTTCTGTTCAAAGGAGCCAGATGTATGGAATCTTGTTTATGGCCTTGGAGCAGATTCTGTTTGAAAGGAGTTATAAGTGTGTACCAACCACAGGATGTGCAGCTATTGGAGGGGAGAATGAATAGTTCCCTTAGGAGTTCTTAGCAATTAATAATGGGGAGTCCTTAATCTGATGCTGGAAGAACTCGAAGAAATGTCAGCATAATTTCTTGACATCTTTGTATTGAGAATTTATTTTTCTCAATATTTCTGGTGGTGTTTCTCAAAAACAGGATGGAGGTTGTTTACTCAAACTTGATATCACTATCAAGTCTATGAGAGCATGGAACTCTTTTTCTAGTGGAAGAGAAACTCAAAGGGCTGTGCACAAAGGAGATGTATTACCCTAACTGGTTGACTGGTGTCTTCATAGTTGGAATGTCATCCAAACCATCTAGGATGAGCATTTCAGATTTGTGTTTGGAGCAAGGAGGAGTTGGTGTTTTGGGACCAAAGGATTATGGTTCCCTGGTATCTGCATGAGAAGTTTCTTCTTAAGCTGGAGTTTAGTTATGTGGTGTCCTCACATAATGGAACATTTTTTTTTGCAAGGATTGAAGGGCATCCTTGTAGGTTGAAGTGTTGGGAGAAGCATATTTTTTTTAACAATCTGGTTGAGATGACCAGTCAATGTTTTTTTTGTATGCTCCAGAAACCTGTTAGAGGGTATTTCCTCTTTAGGTACAAAAGGATGGCATCCAACATCTCAAAGTCAGACAGGAGGTCTGAACTTTAGAAGTTTGAGAAGAAGATTCTTGAGATGTAGAGTATGCAGGTTCCTGCATGTGTGTATGATCTGGTTTTGAAGGTTGGTCAGCTACTGATGGTTGATCCTCTTATGTCCCTTGCAAGAGATGTGTGTGGATTACTATAGTTGCTGTCTCCAAAGCCATAGTAAATGTTTAAATCCATGTGATTTAGACTGATGTCGGAACTGATGTTGAAACTTCATTTTAGTTCTTTGCTTCCTCATCCAAGGAAGTTTGTTTAGCTCAGGGTAGAGTGAAACGTCAAGACACTGACCTAATCTGGAATGATTTTGTGGTGTGAATGGGTGTCATGATGGTTTGTCATGAAGAAGAATCAGCAGATGCCTGATGTGTGCGAAAGAAGAATGTCAGACCAAATGTCCTACCTTGTGTGAGAAGGTAGTCTTATCTGACTAATGATAAATACTTTGACGGGAGCTAAGTATTTGTCTGATGTGAGTATGCAAGTCTGCAGTCTGAACTCTTTGCTTCAGAGAGGGTGTGCTAGTTTATTTCTCTCTATGGTGTTCAGGTGTTTATGTTAACCTGAATAAGCTGCTCTGGCTGTGTTTTATTGGGAACTTCTTGAAGGACTTCTATGTGCAATGAGTCCTTTGATTGGTGATGGGAAGCTGATGTCCCAAATGATGACTGTAACATCATGATTGTTGATGGTTATATTTGGAAGATGATTGAGATTGTGCACTTGGAGTTGGATGCTCAAGCATTTTTGTCAGAAGAGGTGTTTCTGACATGTGGATTAGAAAGTGGAGATTCTGATCTTGTTTTTAGTAGTATGTTCTGGCAAGGCATGACTACTATTTTTGAAGACCTCACCAGTATCAACAACTACTAGTGGATGTAATGGCAGAGGAATTGTGTCAGATGAAGTGATTTGATCAGAAAGTTTTTTTTAGAGCTGTTCTTTCTCATGAAGAGATTGGATCTCAGTAAAGCTTCTAAGTAAGCTGAGAGTTCGTGGAGTTTGTGAGCAGTGTCAAACCAGTCAGGATAATTGGATGTGTTCTCTAGGAGTGAGAGTACAGTATGTGAATGTGCTCAACAAGTGTGTGAAGATCTGGTGCTCAAATGTTAATCTCCATCTAGAGCATTGGTTATCCATGACAGGGGGAGTACTTGTCTATGGATTTTGCTGCAAAGGTGCATATATTGTGAAGCTTGCATGCTGATCAAGCTTGTGGAGTTTGGTTGCCTCTTATGAGGATATAAT
Organism: Lathyrus tuberosus; assembly: GCA_022829125.1. Taxonomy (NCBI): domain Eukaryota; kingdom Viridiplantae; phylum Streptophyta; class Magnoliopsida; order Fabales; family Fabaceae; genus Lathyrus; species Lathyrus tuberosus. Next base: position 6,803,775 of record JALAZF010000229.1, read on the forward strand.
GTCAGATAACATGCTATGACATTCTTCTGCTGGATGGCATTTTGGTGTGTTCTTAATAGGACATGTATGGTTCTAGCCATGTGAAGCTAATTGTTTGAATCATGTGCGCACATGCTTCTGAGGAGGAGTCTGAAGGACAGTTTTGTTTGTGTCTGGGAGAATGTATTTTTCTCTGCAGTTTTTGGAAGAACTCTGTAGGGGTCTTTGTTGATGGGAGATGTCACACTTGTCTTGGTGTGTGTTATTAATTCAAAGTAAGAGGACTTTACTTAGAGTGTAGTGGAAGGCAGTGTGTTTGTGCTTCAGAACTTGTGGATGATTGTGTGAAGCATTCCTAATTCAATTGGATTGTATCTCAAGGAACAAGAATGTCTATGGCTGTAAAATTCAAGGTGGATTTGTACAGGGTATGGATGGTTTCTGGATGAAAGGGATCAATGGTGATTTTGGTCTCAATCCAAGAGTTTGTTGGTTGTAGTACAAGGATGTGATCCTGGTACTTTCTTACTATATGATCATAAAGGTGTCATGGGATATCATTGGTGATTTTGTGGTGTTTCTTGTTGAAGGAGCAACTTCTGTCAGTTAAATGTACTAGTGTTGCTTATGAATGTTGCTTATGTGTTCTGAATGTTGCTTATGTGTTCTAGTTGTTATGGAAGTTTCCTAGTGGAGTTTGTCTAATTATGGCTAAAAAGGGGGAGAGTAGTGTGGCTTAGTAATGTTGGCATAGTAATGATATGTGTGCATTGGATTTTCTGGAAGAGATGGGGTTTTCTGGTTCCTTGGCTCTCTGTGGTTGGTTGGCTTTCTGGGTTAGACGTGGTTGTCGGGTGTGTGCTGTTTCTGCTGCAGGGATCTCTGATATGTTTTGTGATCATAAATTATTTTAGCCAAAATTTGCCAAAGGGGGAGAATGTCAGTTCTGAATTGGCAGCAATTTTGGTAAAACAATGTGGTACAGCAAGATGTCTTTCTTGATGTCTTGACATGTGATTCTAACATTCTGCAGGTGGTGTGGTTTTAGTATTACAGGATTTGTGCATGATGTCAAACACGATGTTCTGACATTAGTAGACAGAACTTCTAGTTCAGATTTTTAGGTTTTATTTGCTGCGCCATTTGTAGTAATCTTTTGTGTGTTTGTGTTGAGTGATTGCATGCGTAATTCTAGGAGTAAAATTATGTTGGAGTGATATTATTTGGAAGCAATCTGTTTGTGAAGAATAGGGTTGGCTATTTTCATGCATAAAGATTTGGAGAATAATTAGTTTTAATTATTAATTAAAACTAAGATCTGCTAATGCCCAAGCCCAATGTAAGGAATGTTTTTGGTAATATTATGTTATCCTATGTGGTGCTGTTTTATAGGTTTCAAGAAGAATATTGAAGAATAATGACTTTCTAATTATGGAGATAAATTAGGAAGGAATTGATTAAAAACCTATTATGTAGCAGATGTTTCTGCTGATTTGTAGCAGCTGTTATGCTGTGATTTGAAGCCCAAATCCAGTTGGGAATAAGTTATAAATAGAATGTTTGTAACCTAGAAAAAGCACGGGTCCAAGATGTAGATCATTAGGGTTTGTGTGAAATTGTGAGCCACTCTGGTACTGTTTTGTACTTAGAGTTGGACTGTTTAGTTGAGTTGTATTTGCCAATCATCTATGAGCTTTTAAGCAATGATGATTAGGTTTCCTTGAAGTGTGTCTTCTACTTTTCTGTGATTGAAGAGTTGTTGGAAATCAAGCTATTGATGCAGTGGCTGAGGTGTTGACTGCTAGACATCATTGCGATGATTGGAAGAGAGATGGAGTCTCTTATCTAGGGAGAACTTAAGTAGAATGGTCATTGGGTAGTTATTAAGTGAGTAGATCGTCAACGGGTGTGTTGGATGTAGGGTCTATGAATTGATACTGCTAATAGTGGACTTCCTTCCTGGCTTGGTATGCCCCCAGATGTAGGTTGTTAGACCGAACTGGGTAAACAATTCTTGCGTGCACTTTACTTTTTAGCAACTTCTTTAACTGTCTATATCTTGTATATGTTGCTGATAACAGACCAAATGTCTCGACATGTTTGTTCGACATCTGGGTCTGTCATACCAGAATTTCACTTTTATATACCTAAGTATCCTTTTAGCAGCCCCTTGGGGCGAAACTGTGTCTGATTGAGAAAAGAGAAGAAGGTATCTTAAAGGAATTTATCCAGGACGCTCAAGATTGGTTGTCGAAGTGGTTTAGCTGTGTCATGACGTGGACGGTTGATGTGGTGGATTCTGAAAGGATAACATGGGTTAAATGTATTGGTGTTTCCTGCCATGCGTGAAATATCAGTTTTTTCAAGATTATTGCTGATAAGGTGGGTTCTTTTATCAGGTGTGATAGTGATACAGAAGGTATGGTTGTCTATGATGTCGCCAGATTCATGGTGTCAACAAAGCTTGAGCCTTTGGTTTCAATCCGTTTGACGGTCGGTATCAACGGAAAAGCTTATAATATATCTTTGGTTGAAGATGGATATGGTCTTAATGGGCTGAGATCAGAGTTTGGGCCGGTCGATATTTCGCCGGAGGTATCTGTTACTTCCTCTGATGGAGATGATGGTTAGGGGTCGCACGAGGAGGACGAAAACGGGGATGATGATCGTAGGTTACCCAGGGAGCTATGGGAGAGGTTTGACATTCTGGCTACGGAAAGGGAGTCTGAGGTTGGGAATACGGGTGAAAATGGAGTATCACCTTTTCGTGATATTTTGGGGACACGTAGGAAAAATATAGGTGTTGGCCCCGAGTCACATGTTGACATTCCTGAAAACGCTACTTTTGGAGCGGCGTTGGAGGAAGTAGGTTGGGAGAAGATCGAGGTTTGATTAAATGCTGAGGCTAGGTGTTTTCAAGTGGTTGCCCCTTTTCGTGTTCCTATTCATGTTGGAGAAGGTTCTCATGTTTGGAATAATGACTCTTTAGTCATTGATTTGTCCCATTCTGCGTGTAAGGATATCCTTAGTGGACCATCTGTAGGATGATCGGACGAATGCTGTTATGAGACTTGGAAGTGGAATAAGTTAGAAGGATTTGGGTTGTGTGATAACCTTACCGATGGTTTTGTAATGAGTTATGTTACCATGTGTGCCTTATATAGGTTATGAATTATATCATGATGCATGCTTTATATTATGAATTGTTGTTGTGTGGTTTGTGTAATAACATGATTAAAAGTCTATGATGATAAATGAGGAAACCCAAGGTTATAATTAGGTGAATGAACTAGAAAGATAACTTAGGTTATGAAAATGACTTAGATGGTGATTCCTGGACGCAAAGGTACCTCGATGAGTACCGTGGATGAGTAGTCGCTGAAATTATAGCTTAGTCAAGAACTAATATGCTTTGTATGGAACATGATTCGTTGTTATGAGAATTGGTGAATGTGAACACCTAGTGATTGATGTGAACAATCACATTGTGTTGATGAACTAGTCATGTATTAGGAAACAACACCATTGTTGTGCTCGTCCCAAAGTTTGATGCTTAGGAAAAGTAAGAATTGGGATATATGCATTATTGCTTCGCATGTTCAACCAAATGGGTTAAAGTCCAATATGATCAAACAAGTGGGTTAGAGTGCCATAGTGAAACCAAATGGGTTTCAGTCCCATAGAAGATGTGGACCTCAAAGTGGGTTAGAGTCCCTTACGAGGAATAAGGCTCGAAATGGGTGTTGATTCCCATAGGGAGCGACGAATCTTATATTGGGTACGAGTCCTATGAAAGAATCTGAAATCCACAAGAAAGTCGAAGCATAATACAAGGATTTGTGACCCGTGTCGAGAATCTTAGACGTAGGGTTGGCGGGGGAAAGAGGACTTGGTATAGTTTTCGAATAATGATTGATTTAAGTTGGTGACCATAAACTACATTTTATGTCACTATAATTTTGTATTGGCATGTTTAGAGGAACAAGATAAGACATGCACAAAGAATCACAAAAAACATAATCTTAGTCTCAATCTCAAACTAATACTCAATAGCAACAACTAAACCCTAAACACATAGATTTCAAAACTTTGCTAAGTATAAAAACTAGACAACAACAACAATAACATTAACAAATCAAAAACAACAATAAATAACAACAACATTAACATTATCTCAATCTAAACAACAACTAACATTAAACAACAACTAACATGTATTGTTTCATTTTTTTTAATGTTTTACCATTCACCACTTTCTTTGTGTGCTGCAATATTCAAACAAATGACTTGTATTGTGAAACCACAACATTGCTTGCAATTTACAGTATGTTTAGAAATAAATTTCTCAATATTGTCAACAGAAAAAAAAACAATAAATTATGGAGTGATTTCTTTGATTGACATTATAGGAAGGTTATCCAAAAATATTACAATGGTCTTGCAAGAGGTGGAAACAACAATGATGTGTACGAGTTTGAAGCGAATATATATGAGTTAGAATTAGGTTAATACTTAATTTACGATTGCTTTTATAGTAAAACCTGATTGTCTAACCCCTCGGTTATTAAAGAAACCAAAGAAAAAGATCATTTAATTTACAAATAAATAATAAAATTAAAAAATATCACTTCTAAAGAAATAAAAACATAAACTACATTTGTTCCGATTTGAAGTATGTTCTAAATTACTTTTTCCCACCGTTATTTTTGAAAACTGAGGGAGTATATGGTATTTTTTAAGAAAATGATAATAAAACATGACACGTCTTCGAATTATATCACGATTTTTAATCAGGTGGGATGAAACATTTTTTATAAAATGTATTATTTATAGTAGTAGGAGGTGTTAGAAGGTTCAGTCATTTCAGAAATGAAACTTACTCTTGTATGGATAAAAATTGAAGAGCCAATAGAGTTTTGATAGATACCATTTAACCTTTTGATAGTATTTTCCAAGGATTGCTGAAGTACTCATGTAGAAAGATAGCGTTAGAGTGTGTTTGAATGAAAAATTTTAATGAGGGAAAGTAATTTTTTGAGGGAATTTAAAACGATTTGATCAAAATCAATTGTTTGGATAAAAAATATGGAGAATTATTAAAATGATGTAAATTTATGGAGTATTTTATTCATGTTAAATTTAAGGAATTTAAAATGACACCAAAATGTAAAGAATTTCAAATTACTTCTTAACTCTATATAATATGAATGTTAAATTTTGGCAATTTCTTAATACACCACCCATGTTTCTTAGACACCACACGAAATTCCGTTTTTGCCCCCAGTTTCCGGATGTGCACATCAGGAGGCACCATTTTTTTTAAAAACGTTGATTTGTTCCGGATGTGCAAATCAGGAAAAATTCATGATCTGCAGATACGGAAAAAATAAAAAAAATTCCATAAAATCATTTACTTCTAAATATAATTCTTATAAATAAATAAGTTAAAATTTTAACTTATAGTCATAGAGGTATAAATAGATAAGTTAAAATTTTATAATTAAAATTAATATGAGTTTTTTTTAATTATAGTCACCGAGGTTTAATTATATTGGATTTTAATTATATTGGATTTAATTATATTGGATTTAATTATATTGAATTTTATTATATTAAAAAAAAATCATATTAATTTTAATTATATTAGATTTTAATTATATTGGATTTAATTATATTGGATATAATTATATTGAAAAAATCATATTAATTTTAAGCATATTGGATTTTAATTATATTGGATTTAATTATATATATATATATTTTTTAAACATCTAAAATAATAAAATCCAATATAATTAATAACATATCTCGTTTTAAATCATATTAATTTTTTTTCTTCATATTTTTCATATTTTTGACTTTTAAAATTTTAACTTATCTATTTATAAGAATTATATTTAGAAGTAAATGATTTTATGGAATACTTTTGATTTTATCCGGATCTGCAGATCAGAAAATGATTTTATGGAATTCTTTTGATTTTTTTCGGATCTGCAGATTATGAATTTTTTCTGTTTTGCACATCCGGAACAAATCAACGTTTTTTAAAGAAATTGTGCGTCCTGATGTCCACATCCGAAAACTGGGGGCAAAAAAGGAATTTCGCGTGGTGTCTAAGAAACATGGGTGGTGTATTAAGAAATTGCCTAAATTTTTTATTATTAATTTTTAAAATTTTGCAAGATGGTCCTCATATTTTGTGAAAATTTCAAATTCACCCCCAAAATTTTCAAAAAAATTGCAAATTAGTCCCTAATAATTTTCAAATTTTACAAATTGGTCCTTCAAAATTTTCATAAATTATAAATTGGTCCCTATTTTTAATATTTTAAATTTGATCCAAAAGCTTTAAAAATTATGAAAATGATCCAAAATTTTTTACATTGAATCATTTTAATACTTCATCCAAACAAAAAAATTTAAAAATGAATGAATTTCAGTTGAATCATTTGAATTACTTAGAATTTTAAATTCTCTAAAAATTCTTAAATTCCTCATCCAAACACACTCTTAGAGGGTGTATGAATGAAGAATTTTAATGAGGGAAAGTAATTTTTTGAGGGAATTTGAAATGACTTAATCAAAATCTATTGTTTGGATAAAAAATATGGAGAATTGTTAAAATTATATAAATTTATGGAGTATTTTATTCACGTTAAATTTAAAAAATTTAAAATGATACCAAAAATTAAAGAATTTCAAATTGCTTCATAAATCTATATAATATGAATGTTAAATTGTTTATTATTAATTTTTTAAAATTTACAAGATGGTCCTCATATTTTATAAAAATTTAAAATTCACCCCCAAAATTTTCAAAAAATTGCAAATTAGTCCCTAGTAATTTTCAAATTTTACAAATTGGTTCCTTAAAATTTTCAAAAATTACAAATTGGTCCATATTTTTCATATTTTAAATTTGACCCAAAAGCTTTAAAAATTATGAAAATGACCCCAAATTTTTTACATTGAATCATTTTAATACTCTATCCAAACAAAAGAATTTAAAAATGAATGAATTTCAATTGAATCTTTTAAATTACTTAGAATTTTAAATTCCCTAAAAATTCTCAAATTCCTCCTCCAAACACGCTCTTATACTTAACGAAAGGGTTTTGACAGAAACCATTTAACCTTTTGCATACAGATACATATTTTGAATTCAGTCGACGCGTTCTATGATTTTTGCACAGATCTTTAACCATTGTAACCAGTGCATTGACATCACCCATCCCATTTATAATAATGTTCTTATCAACCAAGATGCTCACATCTTTTTCTGTGGTAATAAGACAATCTAACACATTTAAGTACTGACAAATGTAATGTGGATCTTGTAGAGAAATGTGACATTCTTCAAATGCTAGTATATTCATCATGAATGACTCTGTTGCATCATGAATAAGAAAACATGACATTTTTAACACACCCTTGTCATCAAAATCCAAGTCAAGTAAGAATTTACTTTCACTTTCACTTGCTTCAAATACTAATCCTGCTTCTGATAATTGACTCACATATTTTACTTGTCCAATTTCAATTACACTTGCATAAAAATCAAAATTAAATGATGACTGCAGCAAACCTGTTCTTAATATATCTGTGAAGTGTTTTGGACACTGTTTTTTTTTTAATAGGCAAGTGGAATTAACCAGCACAAGGGGTGCTGAAACCCTTTACAAGGAATGGCAGGTTAGAAACCACCTCCACAACAAGCAAGAGGGTCAAAGAACCAAAAACAAACCCCAACAAAAATCTACAACACCCTGAGAAGAAACAAAACAGTCTGCAGAGGAAAATCAAAACCAGGACAGCGCCTGCCAACAGAGCACAGCTCTACGTCTACCTGTTGAAACAGAGGAGGGGAAGTGAGTTCCAAGCGTAGAAGTCGTAAAGGTCCGCTAACTTACCGCAAAACAGAGCACAACTCTACGTCTACCTGTTGTCAGTACAGTGTTTTGGACACTGTACTGTTGCTGAATTTAGGATTTCCCTGTTGAAGCTGAATGGTTGAAAATAGAATATACAAATATCAAAAAATGAAGAAAATTCAATACTAGCTAATTTGTATATATCTTCAAGAACAAAAAAAGGAAGTTGATTTTCAAGGAGTACTAAATCAGGAGCAATGTCTCTAAGTAACCAATATTTTTGTAATATAGGGTCATTTTCGCCCATTTTTCGTATTCAAAAACCCTAAGAAAATGTTCAATTAGGAAGCATGCATCAATTATAATGATTTTTAAGAAATCATTGCGGTTTATTAGGAAGATCCTAGAAGTCCCACATTGGTTGGAGATAGAGCAATGAAATAGTTTATATAGAGTGGCATCCCTCACCTTACCAACCGGTTTTGTAAGGTTGTGTTAGGCCAAACTCTAATATGGTATCAAAGTCTATCGATCGGACCTTGGGCAGCCCACCGTTTAAAATCCACGCACCAAGCCCAAAAAGAGTGTTGGGCGTGAGGGGGTGTATTAGGAAGATCCTAGAAGTCCCACATTGGTTGGAGATAGAGCAATGAAATAGTTTATATAGAGTGACATCCCTCACCTTACCAACCGGTTTTGTAAGGTTGTGTTAGGCCAAACTCTAATACGGTTAAAGCTAAAACTCCCTGCATAACAACTTCTGATTCTATTCTCCCACTCTTGAATTTTGAAAACTAATTCATCTACAGATAGTTTTGTTCTATTTAAAAATCCTTCGAGATATTTGAGTTTGAGTTCTTCCATTTGGTGCAGAATGTTGTCTCTACTTGAACCACGTGGATTGTGAAAAGGACCAATGGAAATGATTTGAGGGGTATAAGCTGGTGGATTAGTTTGGCGAATTTTATGTGGTACTTTGTAGATGAATTGTTCACGGATTCCAGACCTTTCTGGAAGAACCACTCTTTTAAGCATTTCATTCAGTTCATTCTTCACTTCACCCACACAACCATTTGATTTTGCCCCCATTTTCCTAAAATTAACCTATAAGTTCTTTTTTATCAACTATCTTGAAGAGTTAATGAAAATCAATTAAAATCAGCTTATAAATTCTATCAATACCAATTAGGAACATACATTATAGAGTAAATATATTTAGATAACTAAAAAATAACATATTTTTCTTGTGTTTGATTCGATAGTTCATTTTTCTCATTCATTTTTTAATATATTTGCATCAAAAAAACCAAAAATAATCTTAACATGATTTATTTTGTACGTGTCCTAAAATTTTGTTGGTTTGGAATCAGGTGATATGTCTAACTGTTGTAATCACATTTTGGACAGGTTTTTGAAGTTGGTTGGCTCAACATCTAAGAAGACGGCATGCTCGATTTGGTTTTGCACTTGTTGGTGTATTTGAAGGCAACGTAATCAAATAATATTTAACGATGGTGTCGGTTGCCATGTCGAGATTGTTCATAAAATTATCCATACTTCTTGGTGGTGGTTAGCCATCTGTTCTAGACATAAGATCATTTGTAATTATTATGAATGATTCAAACGACCTATCGACTTTTTATAAGAAGATCGTGTAATTTCGTAGGCATGTTGTAATTGACTCTTGTTGTGGAATACCCTTGGTATTCCTTATTAATACATATTCTGATTATCAAGAAAAAAAAAGGAAATCAAACTATAGAGTAGAACTTTGTACTTTACAGCTTGACACACTAAAATGAAAACCTGCCTATCTTCATATATCTCCACAAGTCTACAGAATATGGTTGACAACCTTCAAGAAGGATATTGCACTATGTACCACCAAAATCTCAATTAAATAATCTAAAATAATAACCAATACAATATAAATACTACAACATGAGACCAAAAGACATGAACAAATTAATACTTGGGTCTCAAACATTTCATAGGTATCGATTCCTCTAGAAGTTTGAAGATGAGAAGACATGAACAAATCGATACTTGGGTCTCCAACATTTCGAAGGTATCGATTCCTCTAGAAACTTGTTTAATGCATATAACTATTCCTTATAGCAATAAATGTAAAGTACAAAGTAAATACTGAAATAAGTAAACTTCAAACTTGTTTCTAACTTCTGAAGCTGCAATTGGAATCATTGTACATTACATATATATATATGTTAAATTGAGTTTTGTTCAAAAAATAATCCTATATAAAGGCAAAAAATAATCTTAGAAATAATAATGTACTGGGTTTAAACCGGGTTGATATATATATAAGTTATAAATTAAAAAATTTAAATAAAATTTGACTAGGATACAACATATAGAGAATATTGAGATGTTTAAGCAGTGCTTATATTACAAATTAAATTAGACATCTATTATAATATATTAAAACCAAACCTATAAATGAGAACTCTAATATTTTCACACTTTAGCAACTTATTATTGGAAAATAATTATGCATTCATTGTTATTGTAATAACTAATTTATCTAAAGGTTACCATATAAATGTAGTGACACAACTTCCAAAATTAATTTACTCATTATAGGGAGATAAGTTACTTTGAACCATTCATCTATTTGCTTGCCTATTATTAATATATTAATAAATACTAATTATCTTGCCATTAGAAGTCATTAATATAAGTTTATTACAATTCAATTTTCATGCTTGTATTATTACTGCATATATATTATTCAACGCGTTACATTGAAAATCATGTACTAATCGTCTACTTATAGTGATATACTCACTTATAAAGTGACATCTATGAAAAAGAAAAGACCACCCAATATTTGTTTATGTCTATGCCTTGGTTTTTTTTAAGCAAGTAAGTAATATATTAATGGAGTATAAAGGGTACTCAAACCTGATTACAAAAAACAAGCGATTACCCACCAATTGACATCTACGATAAATAAAATAAAGGATTTTTGCCGAATGAGTAATATCTCCTATAAAAGACCATCTCCAAACCGTATACTTAATCGACCAAACCGTGTCGACGACGTTCCAACTGATATTCCTAAAAACAATGTCGTTCCTAAGCAACCAAAGGTTCCAGCACACCGCAAGCCATATACAACCTTCCCTGTCGGACTTGATCCTATTGGCTTTACAAAATGAAAACCAATCCAAAAAACTCCCCATAAAATCGAAATCTCCAGAACCCACAAAACCAATCCACTCCGCCACTTCTCTCCACACCAATCTAGCTACCAAAGAATGTTTCAGAGACTCCGGATAACAAATGCAAAATAAGAAATTTGAGTTGCTATCCGAAAGAATAATATCTCTAAAAGATAAAAGATCTTTTGTCGGCAATTTATTCAAAAAGCAGTGCCAACCGAAAGCTTTAATTTTCAACGGTGCCTCCACCTTCCAAATCAACTCAAACGCCTTAACATCCCTAATGGAGGGCCAAAAGGGATGAGAAGATTGTTGCATTTACCATAGAAGGAGGCCACCGAAAAATCAGCATTATCTTCTAAGCACCACGACACAGAATCATTCATATTACAATCCAATTTAAAGTTCCGCAGCATAGAGTGCATCGCTGCCAGGTTAGAATGAACATGCTGGCTGTTGTGATCCAGAAGCGACGAACCAAAAACGAGACGCACCGCACACACAACTTGTAAGGAACAATCGAATTGCCTACCAACATCAAATTTGTTTTCTAATATCATATAGTTTTAAGATATCAGTCATTCTCTCATGGTTTATCTCATCCAGAACATTTATAAGTTTTAATTCATTAATTTCCTTTCAATAAAAGATTTAACTTTCTTTCATGTCAACATACTTATTTGTAATTAATTTATATAATTATCACAATTATCTCAATAGTAGAAATCACATTTAAGAGCATGATTAATTCAATTGAGTAATTAATCCGAACTTTTACAATTTTAAATATGATATTTAAGAAAAAAAATATTGAAATAACAAACCATGTTATTTCACAATAAAATGAGTTATCATATATTATTAAAAATTGATTCTAACCATAACTAAAATTTTCAATTAAAAGGTAAAATTAACCTACACTCGCGCATCGAACGGGTCTTATTCTAGTTAATTTCAATTTACAATGGATTTATTATAAATAAATAAATTGACGTTATAAAAAAGGAATTGAAAATGAGAATATGTCTTGCCTTGTATATTGGAAATGATTTTGGAAGATATCTCATCAAATTATATTCATACCAAAATAAAACATTTATGTGTAGAAAGAATTAAAGTACCAATGTTAGATTATTTATTAAAAATGGAATATAATTTTTAGTATTAAAATGTGAAATATCTTAAGAGGAAATATTATAAAATAATTATGTTTATATATATGAGAAATGTTCACGAGTATTCTGGAGCACTGGTTAAAATATTAAAATGGTAAGATGAACATTATGTAAGAGATTGAAAATGCATGTTTTTCTAAATATAGGCGTATTTAATGCGTTGAAAAGAGAAATAATCAAGTTTTTTAAAAATATTGTTTGTATTGAATGAACTGAACATAACATATTTTTCTTATAAGTGACAGATCTAGAAAAAACAAGTATTATGGGAGAGGAGTATTGGACAAAAGTGTCGCATAAGAAGAGGAAAGAAAGAATATGGGACGATGAAGGCATAGGAAAAGGGCTATTCTCCAACGCATCGACGTCATTTTTCATTACGAAATTCCCAGACAAGATGAGAGTGAAAGATCTCTACAAGGTGTTTTCAGAGCATGGCGAGGTAGATGAGGTTTTCATCCCTCTAAAACGGGATAAAAGGGGTCGTAGATACGGCTTCGTACGTTTTTTTAGGGTTGAAGATTCCAGAAGGATGAGTTTGACTCTGGATAACATCTTTATCGACGGAAAGAAGTTGTTTGCTAATATTCCAAGGTTTGAAAAGAAGAGTAACATGCAGGATCATGAAAAGGAAGGTGTTTCAAATTTTCCCAGGAAGAAAGAAGATGTGAAAAGGGCTGAGAAAGGTGAGTTCAGGCAGAAGACAACTTATGGCAGAGGTTTCAAACCTTCTCAAGCTAAACATTCATTTGCCAAAGCTGTTAGAAGAGGGGATAAGGAAAAGGATAGGAAGTGGGACTTGTTGTTTGAGGTGGAAGAGGAAAACATGGAGAGATTCAGAAGAGCGTACGTGGGTAGGGTGTTAGACTCAGGTATGACTTATAATATTCAAAGGTACTTTCACTCAGAAGGTTATTTTGGAATCAAGGTGACTCCCTTGGGGGCGAACCTTTGCCTCATGGAGGAGATCGAGTCAGGTAAAGTTGAGGAGCTCCTTAATAGTGCAAATAGTTGGCTGGATCAATGGTTTAGTGAGGTTAGATGGTGGGAGCCTAGGGACGTTGACCCAGAGAGGCTAACTTGGGCTACGACAGCGCTTTTTTTGGCCTTTAACAGCGCTTAAAAGCGCTGCCTAAGGTGGCGTTGTCGTAGGTAAAGACAACGCTTTTTTTTAATGAAAAAGCGCTTTCTAAAGTAGGCCTTTAGCAGGGCTTTTTCCTTTAAAAACGCTCTCTAAAGTGGGCTTTAGACAACGCTTTTGAAAGCGCTGTCTAATGTATACGTATACAATTTTAATGAATTTTTTTATATACCTTTAGAGAGCGCTTTTACAGGAAAAAGCGCTCTCTAAAGGTGGCCTTTAGAGAGCGCTTTTGAAAGCGCTGTCTAATGTATACGTAATAAATTTTAATGAATTTTTTTATATACCTTTAGAGAGCGCTTTTATAGGAAAAAGCGCTTTCTTTTGCCTCCCTTTAGACAGCGCTCTCTAATGTATACCTATAATTTTAATGAATTTTTTTCTATACCTTTAGAGAGCGCTTTTTAGAAAAAGCGCTTTCTTTTGTGAACTATAGGTAGCGCTTTTTCTAGAAAGCGCTGTCTTTTCTATATGTATAATTTTAATGAATTTTTTTAAAAATCCCATTTTAACCATTTTTTTATGTAGAAACCTGTATAATTCAAGCCATTTCAATAAACCTGTATAATTCGCATTTCCATTAACAATTTCTAGTATGATTCATTAACCATTTCCACTAATCCCATAAATCACATAAACCACATAAACCATTTCCATTATAATTCAAGTCATTTACATTAACCGTTCACAAAACTATACAATTACAATCCAAAATCACATAAATAACATAAACCATTCACAAAACTATACAATCCCATAAACTAAACCATTCACAAAACTATACATTCACATAATCCCATAATCCTATACCTTATATGATTCTTTTTCCAATAAGGTATTCGCACAATTCCTCATTAATTTCTTGCAATTTATCCTTCGTGTAATGAGAACACGCGTATTCATCAAAGTACTACATAACAAAACAAAATATGCATTATTTAGTTTAAAATAATAAATTATATGACATATCCGATAAATATTAAAATAAATCATAAGTTATAAATCCATGCATACCATGATAGGAATCTCTAATCGATCCATTTGAAGGATTTCTCTCATAAACCTCAAAACGAAATACCCGTAGTCTATGCCATTACGCTGACGAGGACACTACACATAGACAAACAAATAAGAATTAATATATAGTTGTTTTGTGTTATCAAGTAGCATCACTAATAAGCAACATTGTGAAAATTAATATACCTCCACTTTGACCCATGTAACGCTGGTTGCTTTAGCCCGTGCTACTCGAGCTTCTCTTTGTGCTCGGTATACTAGTATTGCTCTATAAAAGAAAAACGTAAATTTAGAACAATCTCACATAAATAATTAAATATACAAATACACACGAATATTTCGAACAATCTCACTTACGTATCAACCACATCCTTCATACTCTCATATGTTGACCAACCATGATCCAATGAATTCAGATAATAGACCACTTCTCTTGTAGAATTAATGGCAACCAACAACCAGTGTCCACTGTAAAATATAACAAAAGTTTAGATGGATAATTTCTAAGCAAAAGATACAAAGATTAGAATGAAATTAGAATGAAAATCTTACCCGTTTCCAGTATTATACGGTAAAAGAAACAAACTTTCTATCGTGCTGACCAAAAATCTCTCAACTAAGTGGTCTCTTACTGAAAGTGGATTCATACCAATTGCCGGTGCATTGACACAGGTGCAAGACAAGAAACGGAATCTGTTTGACAATTGCGTCTCGCGCATCAATTTTTCATACAAGCACCTTAAATAAAAACATAATAAACATTAGACTATTTTCATTGAAATGTGTAAATAAAATGTTCAACTAAATAAATAATAGATTGATTGGAGTACCTGATGAATGAATGCATAACACCGAGGCCTAATTCAAGATGCTTGAAAATCTGCTCCATGTCCTCTCTTCCGATTATCTCGGAATGAGGAAAACCAAAAACACCTTCGTCCATGTCTATTTGACGAATAACACCATCCATCATATATGATGTTGCCACAAGTGTTTCAAGACCCGATTGAAAGCGGGAAGGAGCTCTTTTTGCCTGCATGGTCCTATTAGGAGCTTTTTTCTTGCTGGCCTGTTGTGAAGCTTGAGCAGGAACCTAACAATCATATTAGTTAGGTAAAGTAGAAAATCATAAAATTTTTGAATTCGGATAATAGAATAACACTTAAAATGTACCTCTCTTAGTGATGAAACAGACTCGTTTTGCCGCAAAACCCCTCTATCCTTAGGTGCGGGTTTTTTAGGAGTCTAACATTACCATGTAAAAAAAATGTACGTAATGGTTTAGAATGATTTTCATAATGGTTCAGAATTGGCATTTGAATACTAAGAGATTCGTAATGGTTTTCAATATACCTCATCATCTATGGAAATGAGGTCTAACGGCCATGCAACAAACGAACCTATTGCATCATGCAGCAATGTAACCTCTGAAACCGAGTCAGGCATAGGTAGTACCGCATCCGTATCTAAAGCGATATCAACCGACACTTTAAGATATCCATGAGGGAGCGGTTTATGGTGAAGTAACTCTCCGACTTTGTTATGCACTTTTCCCTTGCCAACCATGCGATAAGTCGGTAACGACAAATACATCTGACAAGATGAAATGCCCTGAAGCAATAATAAATATGTAATTGTTAATGTGTATAAAGGTCAATTAAAATAAATGTGTTAATTTAATTAAAATAAATATGTGCTAATTACTTCGAAAATTTTATTTTGACAATTGATACTAGCTTTGTCACTAGTATTTTTTAACACGGAACCGCACTTTTCCGCCTCATATCTCTCTTTATCCTTTTGCAATTCACGGACTTGCGCTTTTAGTTCCTCCATTGATTGCATGACTTCTTGGTTGCTGGGATTTTTTCTCTTTGGTTGCTTATACAATGAAGATGGAGTCACACCAAATCCTTTACCTCTCACCCGACCGGAATACTCAGGAACATTTAGTACTCGACTAAGAATGCTCCTGCAATCCTCCTCATCTGTGGTTAAGGATTTAGATAGAGTCTCCTGAAATTCATTGACATATCAAAAATTATTAGTGGAGATTAAAAATTAATTATATTTTAATAAAATTTTGATTAACTTAAATACATAATATTATACTTACACATTCATCATAAACATGCTGAACATCTTCCCTAACAACTCCATCCTTACCCACACGAGCTTCCTTCCACAAAACATGATCCGAAAGTGATGATTCTTCACTTTTCGTCTCTTCTAAATACACATTTA
Source organism: Lathyrus tuberosus (assembly GCA_022829125.1). NCBI lineage: Eukaryota > Viridiplantae > Streptophyta > Magnoliopsida > Fabales > Fabaceae > Lathyrus > Lathyrus tuberosus. Next base: position 6,820,384 of record JALAZF010000229.1, read on the forward strand.
GTTAAATAATAAGTTCATCAATTATCACACAATAATACAATTAATAAAATCATAGCATTAAAATATACTTACCAATTTTTGTTGTAACCGTGCATATCCCGTTCGACCTTTTCTGTACGGATACACGGGTTTTGATGCTCTTTGGCGATTAATGGCACTCAATTCCTGGATAAACAAGTTTAAGTCATATCAGAACAAACTAATGCAACAAGTATATAATACAATTAATAGACATGACAAGATAACATTACATTGAATTTTTCGGTTTTCCGTTTGGCTACAAAAGTGCCCCATTCTTCCGGTGTAATCAAGTCCGCATACAACTGTGGAAGTTCTGCTTCTACAAAAAAATTTTCCTCATCCTTAAGATATTTGTTTGATAATAAGGCTCAAAACCCTCAGTGTCTCTTTCCGGCCAATTGAAGACAATACTTTCGCCGGCTTTCATCAATATTAAAGGACCTCTACAAAAAAACATACACATATAAACATAAAGTGTATTAGTATAAGTAAATTAAAGACTTAATCGTCAACAAAAATCTAATAACATCAATCATATTTGGTAAGTACCTGTTGATCGGTCGTTTTTCATACGTTATTTCACTGTTTGTTTTAGTTAATATTTTGCTATTGTTTATTTGTTTTATATCTCTTTTACCGCATTTTATGCCTTGGTTGTGTTCTTTAGTGTTTTCAGGTTCATATAAACATTCAGGAGGAATCGGAGCGAAAAAACAAGAAAAACCACAAGATTCGGAAGAGTGTGAAGTAGGAGGACAGTGGCCTGACACGGACACCCGTGTCGCATGACACGGCCCGTGTCAGGAGAGTACCAAGAAGAGGAGATTTTGGAGTTATGGCAGGGGGCTGACACGGGTGCCCGTGTCAGCTGACACGGCCCGTGTCAGCAGGTCTGGAGCTAATTCTTTTTTATCAAAGTGCCAGGGAGCCAACACGGCCGCCCGTGTCGCCTGACACGGCACGTGTTGGATGGAGCGTGTTATCTTCTAATTTTCTTGGAATTTCTGCCTTTTGGATCTGTGAGGGTATTTTGGGCATTTCCCCATTAATGTTTTGAGCCTGAGAGTATTTAAGATATTTTTTGAGAAAGGAAAAAGGACTTTTGGATCGTACGAAAGAATTACAGAAGAAAGAATAGAGCTCTGGAGGATTGGGAAAAGAGGAGATTTTCATGATCGGAAGAAATTGAAGATCAACTTTTATCACCAATTCTTGTAATGTCTTTATTTTGTATTTTGTTTTCTTTGAATATTATGAGTAGCTAAACCCCCAAATGCTAGGGGGGTGTCCCTGAATTGTGATGTAATGAACCGTTGTTGAATTATTTGATGAGTTTATGCTTTCTTACCTTAATCTTTTGTTATGCAAATAAATTAATACTTTTTTCGATCGTACAAATTGGGAACGATTTACGGTTAGGGATTTGGCCTGAAAAACCAATCTATTGTTTTTGCATAATACATTACGGTAGATATTGCCTAGGAATAGGGATACCCCGTAGTGACTCAAAGACCTTGTCAGAACTATTGCTTGATGTTCTCTCTTGACTGCTAAGGAATTAGGGTCAGGGGGAATATCAAAGGTTTTTTGGTTAAGGAATTTAAGAAAAATATTTGAGGGTCAGTAAAATTAAGGTTTGAAGGAATATCTCTTTGAGGATAATTTAGGGTTCTTGCTGAGCAATTCATACACCTTTCCTAGCATAATTTCTCAAAATTGTTAAAGTCATTTTATTATTCTGCTTATTTCTTTCTGTCATTAGAATTAGGTTGAAAATCAAAACCCCCAAAAGGAACTTTTGTCTAATTAAAATAACATCTGCACTTACAAATTATACGCAGTCCTCGAGAGATCGATTCTGGGGATAACCCCACTTATTACTACATCGTTAAAATAGTACACTTGCTATTTTTTCGATCACCTGTATCTCAGTCCATATCTTATCTTTACCAGCTTGCAACAATGGATTCCTCCAATTATCACTGGTAATTGGAATGTGCTGACGGACAAGTGAACCAATGTATGAAGACAATGTTGAACCGTTAGGCTTAATTAGTTGGTTCTCAGCACTCCAACGTACATCAAATTTGATCCCTTTATCTCTAGCACGGATGATTGACTTCATAATAGTTATTCCTCATTTTATTTCACTTTCTACATTCGAAGCTTCATTCTGAGCTTCATTTGTATCATGTGTCTCGTGTGTGTCTTCCTGGTCACTAGCCATTTTACCTGTAAGAAAGGAAAAAACAAAAATTAAATGACAAATATAAAAATCCATAATCCATATTCCATTGAATGATATAAGCTATATATAACATGACAACTAATTAATATTATTGAATGATATAAGCTATAATTTTATAACTAGTACCTTTTACACTAACGTCTCATTCTTTTCTTGGTTGGAATATGTTCTACCCGTCTCTTAACAACACAGACGGTTGGATTGATCCAAATACCCTCATTATGATCATTTCTAGAATATGATTCATTCGGTATAATATTTTCATGTTGATCATTTCTAGTAAATGATTCAATATCAACATCAATATCACCTTGATCTCCAATGTTTTCATCAATTACTTTGTTAGATAAAAGCACTATAGACCATTTTGTACTTGTCGGATCAGTGACATAAAACACTTGTTTAGCTTGAGAGGCTAGAATAAAAGGCTCATCTTTGTACCCCACCCTATTAAGATCCACTTGCAAAAATCCTGACTTATCCATTCATACGCCATTATTATTTTCAACCCACTTGCAATGAAATATAGGAATCTGAAACTTCTCATAATCAAACACCCAAATGCGCTCGATAACCCCAAAATATGACAGATTTGCAAATTTAGGGTTTAAGTCTTTCACACTTGAAATGTGCATTGCTTCAGCTACCACGATGACACCACTATTTTGCATAGTACTTTTATCATCTTGTTCTTTGGTATAAAATGTGTATCCATTAATTGCGTATGCGCTATAAGAAAACACAACCAAACTTGGACCATATGCTAAACATCTCAACCTTTCTGTTATTGAAGCGGGATCTGAATAATACTTTGAATAAATATGATCCTTAAACCAAGGTATGAAACTTCGATTGTGCTCTCGTACTATCCAATTCTCATTTCTATTCGGATTTAAACCTCGGAGAACATCCTTGTGCATTTCAACATACGGCTCAACCTCATTCTCATTGTGCAGAACATACAAATGCACTTGATCCCGTTCGACCCTTGATACTGTCACAACTTCATTTCCAATTCACATTTTTCCTTCTTTTTTTCCGACAATATGAGATTTGGGGAGTCCAATTGATTGTACATTGGACAGATATTCAGTACAAAACTCAATCGCTTCTTCAACAATGTATCGTTCGGCAATACAACCCTCTGGTCGACTTCGGTTTTTCACATACCCTTTTAATATTTTCATATAACGTTCAGCAGGGTACATCCATCTCATATAAGCCGGTCCACACAATTGTGTCTCTTTCACCAGATGAACAACTAGATGAACCATTATGTCAAAAAACGAGGGAGGAAAATACATTTCAAGATCACACAAAGTAATAGTTATTTCTTTTTGCAATGTTGGTAAGATCGCAGGATCGATCACCTTATTGCAAATTGACTAGAAGAAAAAACACAATTTAGTTATTGCGCTTCTTACTTTTTCTGGCAGAATAGAACGTATACCTATTGGTAGAAAATGTTCCATTATAACATGGCAGTCATGCGTCTTTAAAATCTTTAACTTGAGGTCTTTCATAGACACAAGTCTTCTAATATCTGAAGAGTATCCTTCTGGAACTTTAACTTCACTTAGAAAATTACACAATACTTTTTTCTCCTTTCTAGATAGAGTATACGCAGCAGGTGGTAGATATGTTCGTTTTCCTTTCTTCAATGGTCCTAATTCAGTTCTTATCCCCATCGCTATCAAGTCCTTTCTTGCTTTAAGGCCATCCTTAGACTTTCCTTGTATATTGAGTAACGTACCAATAACACTGTCAAATACATTTTTTTCAATATGCATAACATCGAGAAAATGTCTTACATACAACGACTTCCAATATGGAAGTTCAAAAAAAATTGACCTCTTCTTCCACCCATTCTTGACAAGTGTATGTGCAAAAGGCTTTCCAAACTGAGTACTCACATCTTTCACCTTTTCAAAAATTTGATCACCTGTCAATATAGTTGGAGCTCTACCTTGTTCTGGCTCTCCATTGAATGCTTTTCTCCACCCACGATAGTGATGATTAGAATTTAAGAATCTACGATGACCGAGAAAGACATTCTTCTGACCAAACTCCAATCGCGTCCAATCTGTTTTATCTTCACAAATAGGACACGCACATTGACCTTTTATGCTGTACCCTGATAGATTTCCGTATGCTGGAAAATCATTAATTGTGCCAAACAACATCGCCCTCAAGTTGAAACTTTCTTTCCTATACCCATCATAAACCTCCACACCGTTCTCCCACAAAAACTTTAAATCTTCGATTAAGGGTGCCAAGTATACGTCTATGTCATTCCCTGGTTGTCTAGGCCCAGAAATTAACATAGATAACATCATGTACTTACACTTCATACATAGCCATGGAGGTAGGTTATAAATCATTATGATCACATGCCAAGTGCTATGTGAGATACTTTGAAGACCGTGTGGGTTCATTCCATCAGTAGATAATGCCAAGCGAAAGTTTCTTGCTTCTTTTCCAAATTCAGGATAATCATCATCAATTTTCATCCACTGTGGTGAATCTGCCGGATGTCGAAACTTTCCATCAACAATTCTTTCATCTGCATGCCAAGTCAAGTGTCTTGAATCGGTCTCACTACGAAACATGCGTCTAAATCTCAGAATTATAGGAAAATACCATAAGACTTTTGCTGGAGACAACTTTTTCTTATATCGAGAGACACCATATTTAGGACACTCATTTAACGATGTATACTCATTTCGAAACAAAACGCAATCGTTTGGACAGGCATGTATCTTATCATAGCTCATGCCAATATAATACAACATCTTTTTGGCCTCATATGTTCGATTGGGAAGAACATTATCCTCTAGAAGCATATCTTTCATAAGGGCCAATAACTCTGTGAAACTTTTATCTGACCATCCATTGCCCGCCTTTAAGTTGCACAACTTTTATACCGCAGACAATCTTGTGAATTTAGTGCAACCATTAACAACGATTTCTCTGCATCGCTTACCAACCTCTCAAACATTTTGGGACAACCCTTAAGATCTTCTTCAAGTGCTTCTGCAATCTCTTCGACTCGATCAGAATCGTATGTATCTGTGCCATTGTCGTTTGAAGCATAGGTCGTATTATCCCCCGGTTCAACATTCCCGTTAATTTTCTCACCATGCAAATTCCAACATGTATAACTTCTATCAATTACACGCCTCATTAAATGCGATGCCAACTGAACCGCGTCAACCCGACTCCCAAAACAGCAACCCAAGCAAGGACATATCATTCGACTGGGGTCTTTGGCGTGCGCAACAGCAAACTTAACGAATTCTGATACCCCATTCTCGTACTCTTTCGACAATCGACTTGAAGACATCCATTTCTTATCCATAGTTATACTAATTAAACTAAACAAAAACAAAAATAAAAAATATTTACCTGTAGGGAAACGATCCAACTTTCACACTTTGATCACAAGTAACCCCTATATATAGCAAATTCAATAAGTTAGTAACTCCATCATATCAGTTCATTCAAAGCACTACTAATTACAGTGGCGAGAGAGAACAACTAATTACCTTTAGAGATGTAAACAACTTCTAGACCCACACAGTGTCCAGATAGGTTAGAATTACCAAGATCCCCCTGTACACGTATCATAAAATGAAATATCATTAATTGACCAATTATGAGTCATAACTTGATAAGTGGCAACATGTAATCACCAACAAGCAACAATTAGAGGTAAACACCTACATAGTGGCCTCAAAAGTAAGTACTCTTTCTCAATATATATAGTTAGTCACTATATAATAGCAATGTTGTGATTGGTTATGGCCATATATTTATGTTACAGGAACTTAACTTGGATGGTTTCATATACCATAACTAATTCACCATTTATTCTTTTTTCTATATAACCTACTAACTTCTAATTTCAAGCTAATGTCATAACAGTCCAATTCATCAACAGCAAACTTTTTAGTGTTTTATCAAACTAACTATAACTAGTTTCACAATAAAAGAAAATTTTAACATAACAAATTTCTAAAAGAAACTAACTATAACAAATTTTAACATAACAAACTTCTATAACTATAACTACTAACTTCTATAACTATAACTACTAACTTCTGTGAAGAAACTAACTAACTTCTATAAGAAAATTTTAACATAACAAATTTCTAAAAGAAACTAACTATAGAAAATTTTAACATAACACATTTCTATAACTATAACTACTAACTTCTAAAAGAAACTTTTAACTAATTTCTAACAATTCAACATCAAACTAACTTTCACAATAATACATTAACATAACAATTAGCTTACTAATCATCTCAAATTTCACTAGTAGCTCTAACATCAGTCCATAACAGTTTGGCCTACTCATTGAAATTCCCCAACTCTCACAATTCAACTAACATACACCATTTATGCTATACATAAATAATAAAGTTTTTATTTCACAAACAATATATCAGAAGATAACAGAAGCAACAGAAGCAACAACAACAACATCCTGATACATTTATGCTAACATTCATTCTGAACGGCAATAACAACAGCAACAAAACGATAAAAAAACTGAACGGCAACATTTATGCTAACATTTATGCTATTTCATCTTGATACATTTATATAAAACATTCATTCTGATAAAAAAATAACAGAAGCAACAACAACAGCAACAGAACGACAACAACAACAACAGAACGACGACAATACTGACGGCAAGAATGAACGGCAACAACAACAATGATGGCAAGAACAATGTATGAAGCAAGAACAACAACAACAACATACCTCTTCTTTTCGTTTTCGTATTCTCCTTCACGAATGCAAGAATGAACGATGGCAACGGTGACGGCAACGGTTTCAGAACGATGACAACGGTGACGACAAAGGTTTCAGAATGACGACAATGAAAGTAAGGGTTTTAGAAAGCATGCAAGAACGATTGAACACAAGGGTTTCAGCAGAAAGAAATGGTCGAGAGCAGAAAATGAAAAGAAGTTTCTGAAAATGATATGAAATGTGTTTTATATTTTAATTCATAAATGACCTTAGAGGGCGCTTTCCTTAGAAAGCGCTTTCTAAAGTGAGGAGAATTTAAGACCTATAGCAGCGCTTTCTGAAAGCGCATTCTAAGGTTAACCTATAAGAGCGCTTTTTTAAAGCACTTTCTAAGGTAAAACCTATAGCAGCGCTTTTCAAAAAGCGCTTTCTAAGGTGGCTTCCATTTAGGGCATTTAACAGCGCTTTTAAAAAGCGTTTTCTAAAGGCTGTCTTTTACAACGCTTTTTTTAGCGAAATTTTTTAAAGACCTATAGCAGCGCTTTGTCCAAAAAGCGCTGTCTTTGGTGCGATGTGAAAAGCCAATTTTGGCATAGTGTACTTTATGGTATTCCATGCCATGCTTGGATTGTGAGTTTCTTTGAGTTTTTGTCAGCAAGGATAGGTAGTTATGTAAGTTGTGAAGAAGACTCTTTGAGGTTCTCAAGGATGGATGTGGCAAGTATAATGGTTAGAACTTCTTGTGGAATGACTATTGATGAAATTTTCAAAGTTTCTATTAATGGTTTTATATTCAGAGTCAGGATGATGGAAGAAACGAAAGGGTTAAGGGGGAGTCTTGAATCTAACATACCATTGGTTTCATCGGAGTCAGATTCAGGTGGGTCAGAAGAATCCATGGCAAGAGACTAGATAAGGTGGTGGAGCTCAGGGGAGGAACACGCCGGAGAAGATGAATAATTAGGGTGAGAAAGTAGAGGTTATGAGGAGAGCAGGCCTAAGCCTATGATAGGTTGTTCAAAGGCTACCTTTTTCGATTCTGGGACGTCTGCAAGTGTGTCAGGTGCAGGTCTTCACTTGTTTAAGGAAGGGCTCGAGGACATTGGAAATAGGATTACGATGGATGGTGTAGAGGATAATGACTTGGCGTGTGGTAAGCAGTTAAAATCAGCAATTAATGAAGTTGGATCTAAGAGAGAGACAAACGAGAGGAATGGAATTTTAAGGAGATCAGACAACCTGTCCTCTTTTTTCTCGAGGAGGGAGTTATATTTCGATGGGAAAATTAAGGCTCACTTGAATTCTAAGGCCCGAGAGGATAATTTAGTTTCTGGAGGTGATGGGTCTTTTAAGGCCTAATTTATTGTAAAGGAGTCTGATAATCCTGATGTTGTGTCGAATTTTAAAGAGAAAGATAGTTCTATAGGGCTTGCTACTATCATTCCTTGCAGAAGTCGGGCCTAAAAGAAGAAGGGTACTAGGGTTAGTTTGCAAAAAGAGTTATCAGAAGATACAATTGAAGAGTTCCAAGATTCTGCTTTTCAAGATACAAAGAGTCCTGGGGAGGGCCAAGGTGGTATTAGGGGAGATGGTGTAGCTGTCACTAGATGCCATTTAGTTATTGATTCAGAGGTAATGAAAGGGAATAAAAGGTTCTAAGAGGAGTTACAAACCAAAGTATCAGTCAAGTTAGGGAGATAGTGGGATCACTGGGAGTCAGAGGGGGAGTAAAGGGGTGTGACATGGAGAAAGAAATTAGAGCTCTATAGAAGAGGGATGAAGTAGCTAAGGGCAAGAGGGAGGAAAAATCTCAAGGTTGCTTATGAATATTATTTCTCTAAATATGAGAGGGAGTGGCAGTGTAGTGAAAAGAAATAGGGTAGCCAAGTTGATTCAATACAAGGGTGCAGATGTTTGCTTCATCCAAGAAACAAAGAAGGAGAAGATTGACAGTTTTGTCGCGTCGTCTCTGTGGGGGAACCATGAAGTGGAATGGTCGGAATCTGGTTCGACTGGGAGTGCAGGCGGGATTGTTATTCTTTGGAGAAAAGGTTTGATGGATGTCATTTGAAGTTTCAGGGGAAAAGGTTTTGTTGGCATCAATGCAGTGTGGAAAGGTAGAGACATGTTCTTTGTAAATGTCTATTCATCGTGCAATTTTTCCAAAAAGAGAAGATTTGGGCATGACCTTTTAAGGACTGAAAGGACTAAAAGGAGGTGATTTCAACGCAGTATCCTATAAAGAAGAAAGGAGAGGTGTTGGAGGTTACAAGGGGGCAAGGAGCTAGAGGAATTTAGAAGGTTCATTTTTGAAGTCGATTGTGTAGATGTTCCTTGCGAGGGTTGCATATACACATGGTTCAACAGATCAAACAATGTTATGAGTAGGCTGGATAGATTCTTGTTGTCTGAAAAGTTAGTGGAAGATTGGAAGATTAGAGGCCAATTCATTGGTAGAAGAGAGGTGTCCGACCACTGTCCAGTTTGGTAGATGGCAAATGTTCAGAACTAGGGTCCCAAGCCTTTTCGTTTCTTCAATGATTGGGTTAAACGTCCTGAATTCTTCCCTTTTGTTTAGTCTTTGTGGAATTCTATTGAGGCAATGGGAAGGGAAGATTATGTTCTTAAGAGAAAATTAGGTTGTCTAAAGGAAGGTCTTAAAAGATGGAGTCGTGAGGTTTACGGTTGGATAGATGTTAGAGTGGAGGAAGAAATTGATAAACTAAACAACCTAGATAAGGAAGTTAGCAGGCAGGGTTTTGAGAGCATTGAAAAGATGGTCGATAAGAGGACTAAGGCAGCTGATCAAGTCTGAAAAACTTGTTAAAAAAGAAGCATTGCTTAGAACGAAAGCGAGAGAACTATGGCTGAAGGAGGGGGACTGCAACTCGAAGTTCTTCCATTATGCTGTTGGTAGGAGAAGAAAGAGGAACAATATTTGTTTTGTAAAAACTGACAAGGGTACTTTAGAAGATGTGTATGGAGTTAAATCTGCTATTCATAAGTTCTTCGAGGAGAATTTTAAAGAGAATAGAGTGAACCGTCGTAAGATGAATGACTTAGATTTGAAGGAATTGTCAGAGGAGAATAAAAAAGGGCTGGAAGCTGATATTTCAATAGAAGAAATAAAGGATGTTGTGTGGGGGTGCAATGGGTCTAAAAGCCCGGGCCCTGATGGATTTACCTTCACTTTTTTTCAGGTGTGTTGGGAGATAGTTAAAGAGGATGTCTTAAGGTTCGTTCAATGCAAAGGCAGCCTCAACTTTCAATGCTCATCCGGTGTTAACAAAGGCAGCCTCAGCTTCTTTCATTGCATTAGTAGCCAAAACTAAGAATCCTCAAGAGCTTAGTAATTACAAGCCTATATGTTTAGTCAACTACTTCCATAAAATCCTTTCCAAGTTGCTAGCTTTTAGGTTGAAGAAGGTAGTAAGTTCCCTTGTGTAATCTGAACAGTCTGCGTTTGTTCCTGGTAGATGTATTTATGATGGTGTTGTAGTCTCAAATGAGGTCCTAGATTTAGCTAAACGCAACAAAAGGAGTTGTATGTTGATGAAGATAGATTTTGAGAGGGCGTATGACTGCGTGTTGTAACGCCCCTATTCCAATTATTCCCATTTTTGTTGAGTCTTTTATTTAAATTGAGTGATAAATTATTTTGTTTGTGGAATTGGTATGTTAATATGCTATGTTGATGTGTTATGATATTTGACCGTTTTGAGAGTTTTCGGGAAAATTAGAATGGGGGATATTTTAGACATTTCTCAATTATTAGTAAGTTAGAAATTTAGTAAAAATTGTTGGAAAAATGAATTAATTGTATTTGAGTGGAAAATAGAAAAGAAAGAAAAAGAGAATAGAAATAGAAATAGAAAGGAAAAAGAAAAGAAAGATAGGAAGAAAGAGGAGAGAAAGAAAGAGGAGGAAGAGAAAAGAGAAGAAATTGGGGAAGAACTAGGAAATCATCAAGAGTGATCATATAGCAAGTTTGGAATCCGGGTAAGGGTGTGAAATTTTATTATCTTATCAATGTGTATCGTTATGTATGATTGTATTGTGTTTGTGGTGGATTTTCTGAGTTTTTGGTATAAACCCATATTTGGTTAAATTGCTTGGAAATTGATTAATTGTGGTTGAAATCATGTTGTTAGTGTCCATAATTGTTGGTATATGATAGATACTTGTTATGGGACATTGTTTTGGCAATTTTCTGGTGTGTAGGTGAGATTTGGGGTGTTTTGGATTGGAACCCGTAAGCAAAAAATAATGCAGGAAATATTTTTGGGTTTTCCAGGTCATACACGTATGGGGCATGTTCATACGCGTATGAACCTTGGCAATACGCGTATGGTGGGCGAGCCATGGGCCAATACGCGTATGGGTTGCTTGTTTTCTCGGCCATCTGCCCATTTGCGTATGATACGCGTAGCATTTCAGGGCAATACGCGTACGGGCTTAGGCATTACGCGTACGGACTTTTACACGTGAACTTTGGGAAAAATGAGCTTCTGCTCGTACGCGTATGGCATGTGGTGGTACGCGTATGGGCAGGAGAAGTGTAAAAATGTGATTTTTCAAAATGTCGTTTTTGGTTTCGTCCATAACTTTTGTTCCGATTATCCAATTTTTACATTCTTGGTATCATTGTGAAGTTATTGAGCTGTACTATATGATTATGATGATTTGGAAATTGTTGGCCGATTAAATAAGTCAGAAAAGTCGGGAATAGTGTCATTTAGCGACTTTTACCGTTTTTGAATGTGTGTTTGGATGTGAATCATACAATAGTGCATTGATGTGAATGTATATAGATTGTATGTGAATGCATGAGAAGAATGCATGAATATATTGTGAATATGTATGCATTTCAAGAATGTCTTGAGTCATTTTGCATTGAAGCATAATGAAGTACATTCTTGTGTTGAGCGATTCTAATAAGAATCCGTTGTATCGCCGTGTGCCTATGTGAGGTGTGAGCGATGATTACAAACGATTGTGTGCCTAGGTGAGGTGTGAGCAATCAGATTGTGTGCCTAGGTGAGGTGTGAGCAATCGGATTGTGTGCCTAGGTGAGGTGTGAGCAATCGGATCGTGTGCCCGCGTGTGGGGTGTGAGCGATCGGGTCGTGTGCCCGTGTGGGGTGTGAGCGATCCATAAACATTATGTGCCCATGTGGGGTGTGAGCAATGGGTGAACATCGTAGGCCCGACGGGGAGTTACATTGGTAACGAGCGATGGTTCCAGTAGAGTTCCTGAGTGAACTAATGATGATTGAGTCGGTACCGCATTGCATTTGCATAGAGTCGTGAGTCGGTCTCTATGATTTGCATTTATCATCTTTGTATTTGTGCATTGATGAATAAACATGAATGTGTATGTTTATGTGGAATGATTGAGAATTGCGAAAGTATGTATGATGAGTATGCTTGGTTGTATATATATATATATACATTGTGATGTATATGGGTGAGTTTTGATGGATTGTGGTGAGAATGTGGAATATGTGTATTTTTATGTTAAGATATATATAATTATATGCATTGTTATTATGATAATATTTCTCACCCTTCTGCTGTTTTATGATGCTCTATGAGGCATTGCAGAGTAGGTATGCTGGAGGTCTTTTTGTGAAGCGTGTCTTCATTCTTTTGGTCGGTTGGCTCTGATATGTAGCACCGGGTAGCTAGGATGTATATGATTCTTTTGTGATACATTTGTATATGTATCTTGCTGATGAATGTTTATGTAAACATGAATTGTGATGATGGATGATACTCGATGACGCATGTATATATATGTATATATGTTTGAAGTTATTCAATGTTTAGATTTTTCGCTTTTATTCTAAATATTGAGATGTGGGTGTAAGGACAAAGTTCCTCTGTTGCAAAGTTACCCCACTGTTGCATATCAATGTTTGAGCAGGTGTTGTATGTTTTAATTTAATGTGTAATGTGACATACGTCTTTTATACCATGTTTATAATTATACTCTGACGAAATTTTTAATATGTGCCTAAATGATTAATTGTGATTATTTGGGGGTATAGAAAGGGGGTGTTACACGTGTCGTGGGAATTTCTGGAATGCTTAATAGTTAAGATGAATTTTGGTAAAATGTGGATTTCGTGGATTCTAACTTTAGTGTGTCAAGGAACAATGTCTGTGTTGGTTAATGGGAGTGAAACAAAAGAATTCGTTGTTGGGAAAGGTTTGCGTCAAGGGGATCCAATATCTCCTTTTCTCTACATTCTAGTAATAGATGTGTTGAATAGGATGATTAAGAAGGCCGAGGAAATAGGTTTATACGAGGGTTTCAAAGTTGGGGATGAGTTAAGCCTTAGTATATCTCAGTTTGCAGATGACACTATTTTGTTGGGAGAAGCTAAATGGAAGAATGTTTGGTACATAAAGGCTGTCTTGCGTGAATTTGGATTACTAACAGGCCTCAAAATCAACTTCTTCAAGACCAAGATTGGAGGAATCAACATGAGCCCTGAGTTAGTGAGTGCTGCTGCCAATTTTTTGCATTGTGATGCTCTTAATCTGCCTGTCATACCCCAAATTTTGACCACTAAGATTTCCCATTATTGTGAAAATCATCACCACAATATGGATGAACCATCATGACTTAACAATCTCCTCAAGGAATTGTTGAACATCCACTACAATATAGATTAGGGTTTTGAGCCCTCTCAGAGCACTTAGACAAAGGATCAATCAAGGAATGATATGATCTTCAACTTGTCTAACATCTCAAACACCTATAAAGGACCAAGAGGACTCCCACTTCAAGAATCAAGCACAAAGTTGTAGCATTCCAAGTGGATTAAGCCACAAGATCGCCAGTGTCGCCAAATTAGGGTTTTGGTAGACCAGGGGCTCCAAATGGAAATTTTCATTTGGGCACGAGCCAATGCTTCAAAACATGACCTAAGATACTCCAAGGGACCTCATGAACCCAATCATCAAGTCAATTTAACCTCAGGGGATGCATTCATAAAAAATCAGGAATTATGGTTTCTTGACCTAATTCACCCCTAAGTTGACTTTTGGGACAAAAAATGAGCCGCCTCAAGACATGATTTGAGGATCTCTAACACACTACATTGATCCATTTGCAACAATGGATTGATCCAAGAAGCTTGGTCAACAAGTTTCAATTTCATCTGGACCACAATTAGGGTTTTGAGGAAAAAGTCAACTATACCTTTGACTTTTGACCAAGACATGCTCCCAGACCTTGGGACATGATTCAATACACCCTATGACACCCATGGAACATGCCCATCGAGTTTGATTTAGGTCAAGGACTTGATTTCATAGAGGATCGCACAATTCGGAATTCATCTGACAAAAAGTCAACTGTGCACAAAAGTCAACTTTGACTTTTTGAGATTTTTCACAATTATGGCTCCTTGACCCTAAAATGATGTTAATGTGTGATTGGGATCATCATTAATCAAGAAAAACCAAGAAAAACTTAGAAATTTTCTAAGTTATGGAACAAAGTGGCTAGAGTACCAACTTCCAAGGATCATAACTTGAGATCCAAGCAACCATTTTGGCTGATCCAAAGATGGATTTGTAGCTCTCATGGCATACTTTAAAAGTGCCAACTACACCTCATTCCGATTCCTCATGAATTTTGAGTTATGGTTGGATCAAAATGGCTGAAAACATGAAATATCACTTTTTCCAACACTTTGTGAAATTTTCACTAAGTCAGAATCTGTTTCACTTTTTCCAAAATGTAGGGGCATTTTTCACACATATGTTGTATCATATGAGAGCTTTCCAAAATGGCCAAGAACCCCATCAAACTCAACCTGAGCTAAGAGTTGTGACAATGGCAACATGCCTTGCTGCAACTGTCATAACAAGGCAGATTTGTGCATTTTGCTCGATTTGGGCAATTTGTGCAAATGACAAACAAGTTTATCCATCTGAACACCTCAGGGGGAGACCAAGGAGGGACAAGAACTGATCCATCAGCCTCCCAAGTCTTTGGAACCAAAAGTAGCATGCCAAACCTAAAAACCCTACAAAGAGGGACAAGACTCCAATTTTGTTTTGGAGCATTCAATGGAAGCCCCAAGGTGGCATGGACTGAGCCTCTTCCAACTGAATTCATTCAAGACTTATCCAAGAACTAGGGAACCACATGCCTGTGCTCTAACCTCTAGTCAATGGCTAGAGGAGACTTAGATTCCTATTGATCAACATTGGCCAAAACTCTGCAGCAATTGCCATTCACTATTGCAGCCAAAACAAATTTGCTCTACTATAAATAGAGCTCATTTGTGCTCAGTTTGAGTACACCAAAGCCATCAAACAGATGCTTTCCTCAAAATCTCTTTCTTTAGGCAAAAATACCTTCTTTAGCAAGGTAACTCTGAGTTTTTGAGTTAGAGAGCATTTCCATCACACCTCATGATCCAAGCACATCCAATATGTCATATCTAAGCTGTCCAAACTCTCACAAGTGACCTGTAACACCAAAATCTCAAAGTCCTCTCTCAAAACCTCAAAATAGGACTTTTTTGCATTTTTCAAGCCATGTCTTGATCCAGTCACTTTCCAAACCAGATAAAACCTCAAACACACTCCAAATATCATCCTTGAACTGTCCAAAATGGTTCCCCATATCTGGAACACCACTTGAGAGAGTTGTCATTTTGGCCATTTTTGCCCATTTTGCAAGAAAGGGCCAGTTTCCATTCCTGAGGTTTCCAGCTGATTCCAATCATCCTAAAAGCTTCTAAGGGATCATTTGAGGGTGTCCAAAGAATCAAACAATTTGTGGAACAAGGCACTTGACAGATAGCCCAAAAAGCTCCAAAAGAGGTAAGCATCTCAACTTGAACTCTTTGAAATATGTCTTTCTTTGAGGTCCACTGATCATGCACATCTCATACATGTTATATGTGTTGTGTTTGCACCAATTTATCATGTAATTCATGCTTGTACCAAGAGATAGCACAGAAAATGCAAATCGTGGCCTATTTCAAAACCACTATCGGGTTTTGAGGAGAATTTATTTTCTGAAAAAACCACCACCACCGTTGGATTCCTTGTGAAATTCTGGGCAAGATGTATATAAATTTTATCCCAATCCATGGAGAAATAAGGAAGTTATGGCCTTCACGTTTCTGACCAAAAAGCTTACCTTGCCTTGCCTTAGCCAGGCCTAAAAACAAGGCAAGCCTTGGATATTTGTGGCTAGGGTTTGATACACGGATATATCACCACCCCAGTGGTAAAGGGCGTGCGCTGCACACAAGAGGTCTGGTTTTCGAATCCCCCTCGCCCCAGACCCCTTTTTAATGTTTTTTCCACTTTTTTTATTATTTTTCATATTATTTTTAATGATTTGAAAAATTAATAACTCTCTCAATTTTAATTATTTTTTATTGGTTCTTTTTTAAAAAAATCACAAAAATGTTAAAATATTTTATTTCACAAAAAAAAAGATTTATATTAATTATTTAATATAGGTGATATTTTTGTAAATAAATTCATTTTTTATTGTTTTTAAACCTTTTAAAAAATGAACATTCTTCTTGAAAATCAAAACCAAATGAGTTTTAATTCATCTTGTGATTAAAACATCATTTTTCAAACCTTAACCACAAATCATAAGTTGTTTATTAAAACTTATTTGGTATTTTTATCATTTTAATTAATTTTTTTTGAATAATTACTTTTTTCAATTAGGGTTTTGTTGATTTTCACCCTAACAAACATTTTTCAAAACTTTTTGGGCCTCTATTAGAGTGTAAGACCCATCCCCTTTGTAAATACACCACTTTTTGGGCCTCAGTCATTGTATAAGTCCCACTGTATTTTCAAAAAACAACGGCGCGATCGTCTCCTTTTTAACAAAACCAATTGGGCCTCTCCTCAAGCTATAAGTCCCATTCCTTTTAAAAATCTCTTTGGACCTCTAATAGAGTGTAAGACCCAACCCCCTTTTTGTAAATACCAAAAACTTTCGGCCTCAGTCTTTGTATAAGTCCCACTGTATTTTCAAAAACCTCGGCGCGATCGCCAGTTCAGAAATAACCTTGGGCCTACCCTCGTGTTGTAAGTCCCATTTCTTTTCTTTAAAAATCTTGTGGGACTCTTGAGAGAGTGTAAGACCCATCCCTTTGTACAGAAAACCTCTTTGGGCCTCAGTCACTTGTATAAGTCCCTGTACAAATTCAAAACAATGGTGCAATCACTGTTAAAATATGGGCCTCTCCTTGAGCTGTAAGCCCCAACAATCATTTCAAAGCACTTTCTCCATTGATTTTGAATTCATGTTGTTATCAAAACTTTCTTTAATTTCTTTGTGGAACAACTAACAAAATAGCATGGAAGCTATACAACAGGTAAGTGTTTATCCAATTTCCTTTACCGCTTTCATATGTATATAACTGTATTGTGGGGCTGTTTCACTGTAAGTCTTCTTTCACATCCTTTTATATACTTGTCACATGCATATCCACTGTGTAATACTAGTATAGTTATGTAGAGTTTTCCCCGGCAACTACGTCTAGAACTAGGTAAAGCCCGTTGGTCACTCCTGAATACAAACAAAACTAGATCCCCCGTAGGATTCCAGATACAGTCTTCCTTCCTCTTGGGGTTAAACAATATGGAACAAAGAGAAAGGCAGTATTCTCGGTGAACCTTTTCTCAGACTGTCACCCTTAGAAATTGTCAAAGAAACTCTAACTCCCCAGAGATGATATTTTCTCCGTGAATAGCATCTCTTGAGTTTCTTCCAAATTCTCGAACTTTCCTGGAATAATCTCTTCCCTGTGAATTTCATTTCTTGAACTTCTCTTGGTTTGGGAACCCACATGCTTCAAAAAAGCATTCCCGCCTCCTCTTGGGCGTTGTACAAGGTCTCTTCGGCTTCTTAGAAGTTATCATGCCTTCTCTTGGGCTTAATACAAGGACCCTGATGACCTCTTAAAGGTATAAGACAAAACTTAGTCATCCTTTGCTAGAGCAGTCCCTCTAGTGTCGAAACTCCGGCCATTTCAGGGTTGATACTCATCCCTTAATGCCCGTGCCTCCTCTTGGGCATAGTACAAAAGATAAAATCTAGACTTGGACAGTCTAAACCCCTTGAGTCTCAAAGACATTCTCAAGTTCCTTCTAAACATAGGAAGAAACCCCGGTCACTCTAGATCAATCTCCAGCAGAAACCCAGTCTCTCTCATGAGAATTCCCCACGCTTGGACATGTCTAGGGATCTCAAATCCTCAGCAATAAGATAGCCTCCTCTTGGGCTTTGTACAATGATCCTCCCCAGTGGAGCTAACCTTTTCAGACTCTCTTATTCAGTCAATCCCCTTTTAGCCTCCGTCTTGGGCTTCGTACAAGACATATAAATCACTCTCTTGTTGAGTATAAACGACTCTCTTGTTGGGTCAATCTCCTTTTAGCCTCCATCTCGGGCTTCGTACGAGACAACAAAACACTCTCTTGTTGAGTATAAAAGACTCTCTTGTTGAGTCAAACAACCTTTTAGCATCCGTCTTGGGCTTTGTACAAGACATATAAATCACTCTCTTGTTAAGTATAAAAGACTCTCTTGTTGAGTCAAACAACCTTTTTAGCCTCCGTCTTGGGCTTTGTACAAGACATATAAAAACACTCTCTTGTTGAGTATAAAACACTCTTTTGTTGAGTCAAACCTTTTTTAGTCTCCGTCTTGGGCTTTGTACAAGACACATAAAAACACTCTCTTGTTGAGTAAACCCCTTTAGCCTCAATCTTGGGCTTTGTACAAGACAGAAAGAACATTTCCCCCAGGAAAGTCAAACTTCTAGCCTCCTCTTAGGCTTTGTATAAAGAAATCCCCGGTTGAGTCAATCAACCTTTTAGCATCAAAACATGCTTTGCTCATAGCATACAAACATCAATAACTCCTCCTTAGAGATGACAAATTCCCTCTCAGTCAGGACCCCTTTAGCTTCATATCTCGGGCTTTGAACAAGATGCAAATCACCTTTAGCTTCAATCTTGGGCTTTGAACAAGACACCAAAACATCTTTCCTCCCATAGAATAAGAGGAACTACGATCGCTCTGATTTCCCTGTTTCGGGAATACGTAGGCATAAGATTGCAAAATCTTAGCGAGCATACTAATAAAAAACTTTAGGCCCAATACTTCCATATATCAACCAGAGAAAATCAAATCTATTATCCTAACCAAATATCTCATGTACCATCAAGACACTTCCGTTCTTAAGCAAATAACCCAAAAGAGGGACCCCCATATTTGATAGCATCTGTAAACCAACAGTTTTGACTGTTTAACCTCAGTATGCAAGCAGGGTTAATTGGAGACATCTATTTCCCTTCCTTAATAAGCTCAATAGGATAAAAAATGAATCGAACTGTAGTACCAAAGCGATAGTGATTTGAAACCACAAAAATCGCGCTACAGAAGAATGGCGACCACAGTGGGAGGTATTCTCACATTCTTAGGATGAAATCTTAAAGTGTCAAAGAAATGGCGACTCTGTTGGGGAGTCATTGCCTGTTAGGATCATAGGATTCTAGAGGTCTAGGATATTAGGACAAATATATATACTGCTTTTCCTAATTGATATCCGTGTTTATTTTTCTGCTAATGGGAATGCGTGTGATGCCGCATGTGGAAAGATTGAGTATACACCTAAGATAAGTGATGGCATTATACGGGTAATCTTACGGGGAGTGAATCCCAGATAAGAGGTCCCGGTCAACCATCAAATCAGTGGAGATGCCCTTTGCGGATTCAATGCCTATACGACTTCGGTTGTTGAAATCAGATTGTTCCATTGGGTTATCCGAGAAGCTGAGGATTTTAGTAGACTAAAACCATTTTGTAGTGCAGAACCTATCGGAAATAGTTGTCACGCGATACTACCCTCATTTGAGACTAATGATCTATTCTCGATGAATAACATTCACTCTAAGATACTGCAGCTCGCTGGCGATCCGTTTGCTGTTTGTTATTCTGGGAGGAGTTGATGATTTTGAGGATAGGTACAAAAATCACCAGTATAAACCTTTGGGGATGGGTAGAGCCTTGACTTCATGATACCGACCCTTTGACCCCATGTTTTTCCTATGTTTTTGTGTGCTGCATTCATGCATTCATCTAAAAAACATTAAAACAAAGAAAAATCTTCTCTTCTAGTCTCTCTTTTTCAAATTAAACTAAGACAATGATTGCAAATGTCAGATAAAGAGATTGCGTTATGGATTTCGGTAGAAGGAAGACTCACAAGTACACCTTCAAGGTTCCAAAATTAGAGGTTTTGAGAGGGTTGGCAAGGATGATAACCAACCCTGAGGCTTTCTGAGCTAAGTATGGAGGAATGTTGTCCCTGCTAACGGTCCATGTAATTGAAGGAATCCTGTCCACACTAATCTAGTTCTACGATCCGGTCTATCACTGTTTCACATTCCCGGATTATCAGCTAGCACCAACACTGGAGGAGTATTCTCACCTGACTGACTTACACATTACTGATCAAGCTCCCTTTTCTGGACTGGAAGAAATTCCAAAGGATCAAACCATTGCAAGAGCAATCTATTTAGACGAGTCAGAAGTCAGGACTCACATGACCATTAAGGGTGGCATCCAGGGTTTGCCATCCCAGTTCTTTATAAATAAAGCTCTATACTTTACTAGTATAGGGAACATGGCCACTTTCGAAAGCATCTTTGTTTTGCATACCTACAGGTTATTTCTGTTTCCCAACATCGATAACTTTGTGGATATCAATGCCATTAGGATTTTTCTGATTGGAAACCCTGTACCGACTCTGCTCACAGATGCCTATCATTCTGTACACCTAAGGAATTTGTACAGCGGAGGAATGATCACATGTTGTGTACCCCTCCTATACAAATGGTTCACTTCCCATTTTCCTAAGTCTGCTACATTTTGGGATCAAAAGAATACTTTACGTTGGTCGCAGAGAATCATGTCTCTTACCAACTCTGACATCGATTGGTACAATCGCATCTACGACGGGATCAGAATCATTGACCGTTGTGGAAATTTCCCAAACGTACCCCTCATAGGAACTAAAGGAGGAATCAATTATCATCCAGTTTTAGTTCGTCGTCAATTTGGATACCCGATGAGGCATGTCTCGCGTAATGTTCATCTGGAAAGTCTTTTCTTCAAGGAAGGAGAAAATGACAGGGCACTAAAGACATAAATACTGCACGCCTGGAAACATATTCATAGGAAAGGAAGAGAGTCTCTAGGAAAACCAGACTGTGTCTCGGTGGAGCCTTATCTCCACTGGGTACAAACTAGAGCTCTCAAGCTGAGGATACCTTACCCTCGTCAGGAAATTCTTCCGTTAAGGGACCCTGTCCTTTACTTTATGTCTGACACGGAAAAACTTCAAGTGACTCTCAACAAAGTCCAACAGGAGAAGAGGTCTTGGAAGAACAAGTACCGTATTCTCAATGTGGAGTGTAAGAAGATACAGCAACTACTGAAGGATAAAGATGCTCTAATTGAGATTTTAGAGCAACATGCTGTAGAGAATCAAGAAGACCAAAGGAATTTGCTCGCTCCTTTCACTTGGAAAAGGAATGACAACCCGACAACGGCTCAAGAGCCCCGGTCAAAGAAAAGGAAAGCACTAGAACCAGCACCTGAGCTCTCCTCAGAGAGGAATCGGGATCCATTAGTTTAGATTTCCTTTTACAACACCTTGTAATCTACTGTATTTCCATTTCCGTAATCTTTGAATTCAATAAAACGGGGTCTCCCCACTGTTTGATATTTGCAATCCAAGTGTCGAAGTTTATTTTGATTAAACAAAAATTAATTAATATAATCATTGCATATCATTCATCATTCTCACGTAACGCATTCTTCTTACCTACGAATCTCACGTTTGTGTCTCGATTCTAGAGTCAAACTGTCTCATTCGTACAATACTCGAGCCAGTCATCAAAAGAAAATGGATAATCTCGAGGAAGATAACACAGAGTTAAGGGAAGAAATCGACGCTCTGAAAGAGGATCTGAGAAAGCTTCATAACGACATGCAAGCTCTGGCAGAAGCTCAGATGCAACAACAAAGGACTGTGATCTCAGAGATCACATCAACGCCCATAGTGGAGAAGTATGATCCTAGGTATAACATGCCGAAAGATCATCCCTGGGGCATGCCTATCAACTATATCCCAGAAGGATATGTTCCGCCGATCACTGAATATCAAGGAACCGCAGCAGGAGCCGCTGGGCCTGAAGGTTACAAACTTCGGGAAAGCGAAGATGCCAGGGGTATGACGACAACTCCTGAAGGTTATAAACTTCGGGAAACGCCAAGATTCACGGACGTAATGACTGTACCACCACCTGTGGTGCACACTATCCCGGAAGGACAGGTTCCACAGATACCCTCTGGTGGAAACGAAAGTATGAACGAAAGAATGAAAGAGTTCCAGGAACAGTTCTTGGAAATGCAGAAAGAGCTGCAAGCCCTTCGCGGTCAGGATCTATTTGGAAAGGACGCCGCAGACCTTTGTTTGGCCCCCAATGTGCAAGTTCCGCCCAAGTTCAAAGTACCCGAATTTGAAAAGTACAAGGGCAACTCTTGCCCTCAAAGTCATTTGGTGATGTACGCTCGGCGAATGTCAACTCAGACAAAGAACCAAGAGCTACTGATCCACTTTTTTCAGGATAGTTTAACCGGTGCCGCACTCAAATGGTACATAGGTTTAAACCGCACCAAGATCGGCACTTTCAGAGATCTTGGCGCTGCCTTCGTGCAACAGTACAAATATAACCTGGACATGGCACCAGACAGAGATCAACTTAGAGCCATGTCACAAAAGGACAAGTAAACCTTTAAGGAGTACGCTCAAAGATGGCGTGAAATTGCCGCTCAGATTAGTCCACCTCTTAAGGAAAAGGAGATGACAAAAATCTTCTTAAAGACCTTGAGCTCATTTTACTATGATAGAATGGTTGCCAGTGTGCCCAACGAAATGGTCAGCATGGGAGTTCGCCTCGAAGAGGCAGTCCGAGAAGGACGTTTGGTTAAAGACGTTGGATCATCAAGTAGTACAAAATGATACGGTAGTGCTCTGCCAAAGAAAAAAGAGCAGGATATTGGGAATATCTCTCTCAGAAAGCAAAGGCGACGGTACCAACCAGTAGCAGCTGTAACTCCTCCTATCAACCCTGCGCCTGTTCCTACGTATCAACCTCAGGTTGCTCAAAGCCAACCAAGTCATCAACAATTTCAGCAAAGGACACAACAACCTCTTCAGCAGGCTCGTCCTCAATATAACAACAACCGTACAACGCGGCCACCAGGGTTTGACCCTATACCAATGTTGTACGCATAACTGTTTCCATTATTACTGGTCAAAGGGCACGTCCAAACCAGGTCTCCTCTTGCAATACCGTAAAATCCGCCCTTTTGGTTCAAAGCGGATCAGACTTGTCCATACCATCAAGGAGGACCAGGGCATAACATAAAAAATTGTCTAAGCTTCAAATCCGATGTGCAGAAGCTTGTCAGGAGCGGGGTCTTATCCTTCAAGGATACAAATCCTAATGTTCTCACGAACCCGCTGCCTCAACACGAGAAAGCTATGGTGAACTTGATAGAAGGAGAGTCTAACAACATCTATCAAATTCATGATGTACTCTTATTGAGGGCCAACCTGGTCAAGATGCATTGTAGACAGAGCGGATACGGCCATGTGCCACCTCATAATTATCAACAGTGTGATATCTGCTCTAAAGACAATCAAGGATGTTCTGTAGTGCAATCAGCTCTACAGGAACAATTGGATCTCGGATGGATCCAAGAGCACCGAGTTCGTGGAGTCAACATGACTTATATGAATTCCAACATCATTCAGAATCACAACATTCTGGCAATGAATATCAACTTGGTGGTAATGCACTCAAGGCAAAGCCAACATCATGATCTGCCACGGCACGATTATGATTCCTGTCCTATCTGCTCGGTAAACAAATAGGGATGCTCTTTTGTACAAGAGGCCCTCCAGCGCCAGATGGATCTTGGGGGGATTCAGGATTACCACGATAGAAATCAGTATCAAGTGAATATGATCCAAATCTTTGATATTCGCCTAATGAATACCAGCTTGGTGGGGTTACACGCTACACAAGTCCAGCTCGATTTCCTGACTTCGCATAATTATCAGAACTGTACAGTATGCCGTGAGAGCGACCAAGGATGTGCTCTCGTTTAAAGGACTTTGCAACACTTGTTGAACCATTGGTGGCTTCCAATCTATTTAGACGAAGACACGCAACAAATCAGTGCGATAAATGGGAACCCTACTAGACATCAAAGTCAGGATGTCCGATCTATGGAAACTGACCTAGTAAGGTTACACTGCATTCAAAGCAGACGTGGCCAGGTGCCACCACACAATTATGAATGCTGTAGAGTTTGCTCAGAGGATAACCAAGGATGATACCTCGTGCGAGCAACCATTAAAAGTCAGTTGGATCACAAAGAGATTCAACCTTGTCCAAGTTCTGGATCAATCAACTAGACGCCAGATTATTTTGCTGATCACATCAAGGACATTGTCGTAATCTCTGATCATAAGAGGACCAAAGATGTTTGTGGCATCATCCCTCTGCTTGACGAATCAAAAGTTCCCAACCAGGAACTGATTGAGATTACTTACAATGTGTAGCGAGCGATTTTGGACGTGGTTCTTAAGCACTATTGCTCTGGGGTACTACAGGTCGATTCATTTTTTATCCTATTGAAGTTGATGAAGGAAGGGAAATAGATGTCTCCAATTAACCCTGCTTGCATACTGAGTTTGAACAGCGGTCTGTTAGGTTACAGATGCGATTTAGTTCGTAGGCCACTCTCTGCTTATTTTGTTCAGAACGAAATGTCGGGACTATTCATGGGGGATTTGGGTTAGGATACTGTGCCAGATTGGATGGAGGTAGGGGACTTTGGGTTTTTTGATTAGTGTGCTCGCAAGGATTCTTTTGCAATCTTATGCCTACGTATTCCCGTTTGACGAAACAGAGAAATCAGAGCGATCGTAGTTCCTCCTATTCTATGGGAGGAAATGGTGTTTTGGTGTCTTGTTCAAAGCCCAAGATTGAAGCTAAAGGTGATTTGTATCTTGTTCGAAGCCCATGATGTGAAGCTGAAGGTGGTTTGTTTGTATCTTGTTCAAAGCCCAAGATATGAAGCTAAAGAGTCTATTTGTATCTTGTTTAAAGCCCAAGATATGAAGCTAAAGAGGTTCCTAACTGAGAGGGAATTTGTTATCTCTAAGGAGGAGTTGTTGATGTTTGTATGTTGTGCCCAAAGCATGATTTGATGCTAAAAGGTTGATTGAATCAAACGGGGATTTCTTTATACAAAGCCGAAGAGGAGGCCAAAAGGTTGACTTTTCCGGGGAAAATGTTCTTTCTGTCTTGTACAAAGCCCGAGATTGAGGCTAAAAGGGCTTGACTCAACAAGAGAGTCTTTTTGTGTGTCTTGTACGAAGCCCAAGACAGAAGCTAAAGGGGTTTGACTCAACAAGAGAGTCTTTTATACTCAACAAGAGAGTGACTTGGTGTCTTGTATGAAGCCCGAGATTGAGGCTAAAAGTTGTTTGACTCAACAAGAGAGTCTTTTATACTCAACAAGAGAGTGTTTTTGTATCTCGTACGAAGCCCAAGATGGAGGCGAAAAGTTTGGTGACTTAACAAGAGAGTCTTTTATACCCAACAAGAGAGTGTTTTTGTATCTCGTACGAAGCCTGAGATGGAGGCGAAACATTTGGTGACTCAACAAGAGAGTCTTTTATACTCAACAAGAGAGTGTTTTTGTGTCTTGTACGAAGCCCAAGACGGAGGCCAAAGGGGACTGACTCAACAAAAGAGTCTTTTATACTCAACAAGATAGTGTTTTGGTGTCTCGTATGAAGCCCGAGACGAAGGCTAAAAGGGTGATTCAACAAGAGAATCTTTTATACTCAACAAGAAAGTGTGAAAAGTTCAGCTCCGCTGGGGAGAATCATTGTACTAAGCCCAAGAGAAGGCTATCTTGCTGCCGAGGATTACTAAAATCCCTAGGCAGGTCCACGTGGAGCACTCTGATGAGAGAGGCGGGGTTTCTTTCTATGTTTGTAGGGAACTTGAAAATGCCTTCGAGACTCAAGGAGATTAGACTGTCCAAGTCTAGAGTTTTATCTTTTGTACTATGCTTAAGAGAAAGTACGTTTGCGGTAGAAAGATCTAGACTCTTTGAAAGACTGTTCTATTAAGATGACTAATTTATGTTCCTATACCTTTAAGAGGTCGTCGGGATAATTTGTATGAAGCCCAAGAGGAGGCGAGAAAAACTTTTAAGAAGCCGAAGGGACAATTTGTACGAAGCCCAAGAGGAGGCTATCTTCCCGAAGGAAGAATCATTATACGAAGCCTAAGAGGAGGTTGTGAAAACTTCTAAGAAGAAGAAAGGTCCTTGTACAATGCCCAAGAGGAGACGGGGATGCTTTTAGGAAGCCTGTGGGTCCTTGCACTAAGCCCAAGAGGAGGCTGATGAACAGTTCCAGAAGGGGTTTCACTTGGAACATTGGCCTTCTGTATATGAACTGTTCAAGTGGGAAATTTCTTAGATCTAGTTATCTAAAATTGATGTAAAAGAAGATTCTCATTGTTTAGGTTTGTTGAAATATCCGGGAGAACGTCGGATGTAAGGAAACGAGGTTTTGTCTAGTTCTAGACATAGTTGTCGGGGAAACTCTAAATATCTATACTAGTATTACACAGTCGATATGAGTTTATGAAAGAAGATTTACATTGAAACAACCCCACAGTACAGTTATATACATATGAAAGCGGGTAAACACTTACTCGGTTGTAGAGCTTCTATATTGTATTGTTAGTTGTTTAACAAACAAATTGACAATAACAGTATATTACAAAATCAAAGGAGAAAGTGCTTTGAAAGGAAAGTTGGGGCTTACAACTCAAGGAGAGGCCCAGGGTTTTACCACTGATCGCGCTGTCGTTTTGTACAGGGACTTATACAAGTGACTGAGGCCCAAGAAAGGTTTTCTGTACAAAGGGGATGGGTCTTATACTCTCTCAAGAGGCCCAAAATGATTTGTTTTAAAACGGCGATCGCACCGAGGTTTTTTGAAAACACAGTGGGTCTTATACAATGACTGAGGCCCAAAAAGTATTTGGTTTCAAAAAGGGATTGGGTCTTACACTCTATTAGAGACCCATCAGTGTTTGGAAAAGTTTGTTAGGGTGAGAATCAATAAAACCCTAATTTCATCATTTTTTAATATAATTATTCAAAGAAAATTAATAAAAATGATAAAAATTCCAAATAAGTTTGAATAAACAACTTGTGATTTTGGTTTTAGGTTTGAAAAATGAGGCTTTAATCACAAGATGAATTAAAACCTATTTGGTTTTGATTTTCCAAAATGAATATTTATTTTTAAAAGGTTTAAAAAACAAATAAAAGGTGTTTATTCACAAAAATACTAATTATATTAAATAAATAATATAAATCTAATTTTTTCGTGGAATAAAATATTTCAACATTTTTTTGATTTTTTACAAAAAGAACCAATAAAAAATCATTAAAATTGAGTGAGTTATTAATTTTTCAAATTATTAAAAATAATATGAAAAATAACAAAAAGTGGGAAAATAGCAAAAAGAGGGTCTGGGGCGAGGGGGATTCGAACCCCAGACCTCTTGTGTACAACATGCGCGCCTTACCACTGGGGTGGTGATACATCCGTGTATTGGAACACAACCATAAATATACAAGGCTTGCCTTGTTTTTTGGCCTGGCCCAAGGCAAGGCAAGGCAAGTTTTGGCAAGAAACGGGAAGGTCTATAACTTTCTCATTTCTCCATGGTTTGGGACAAAATTTATATGCATCTGGCCTAGAATTTCACAAGGAATCCAATGGTGGTGGTAGTTTTTTCAGATCATGCTCCCTCCTCAAAACCCGATAGTGGTTTTAAAATAGACCATATTTTACATTTTATGTGCTACATCTTGGTACAGGTATGAATTACATGATAAATTAGTGCAAACACAACACATATAACATGTATAAGAGATGCATGATCAGTGGACTTCAAAACAATGCATATTTTGGAAAGTTCAAGTCATGATGCTTACCTCTTTTTGAGCTTTTGGAGTTTTTTGTGCAATCTGCCAAGTTTCTTGTTCCAGAAATGGTTTGATGCTTTGGACACTCTCAAATGATCCCTTAGAAGCTTTTAGGATGACTGGAATCAGTTGGAACCTGCAAAAACAAGAACTGGCCCTTTATTGCAAAAGGGGTTAAAAAGGCCAAAATAACAACCCTCTCAAATGGTGTTCCAGATGTTGGGAGCCATTTGGGACAGTTCAAGGATGATATTTGGAGTGTGTTTGAGGCTTTATTTGGTTTGGAAAGTGACTGAATCAAGACATGGCTTGAAAAATGCATAAAAAGCCTATTTTGAGGTTTTGAGATGTGACTTTGAGATTTTGGGATTACAGGTCACTTGTGTGAGTTTGGAGAGCTTAGAGATGACATATTGGATGTGTTTGGATCATGAGCTATGATGGAAATGCTCTCTAACTCAAAAACTCAGAGTTACCTTGCTAAAGAAGGTATTTTTTCCTAGAGAAAGTGATTTTGAGGAAAGCATCTGTTTGATGGCTTTGGTGTACTCAAACTGAGCACAAATGAGCTCTATTTATAGTAGAGCAAGTTTGTTTTGGGATCAATAGTGAATGGCAACTGTAGTAGAGGTTTGGCCAATGTTGATCAATGAGAATCCAAGTCTCCTCTAGCCATTGACTAGAGGTTAGAGCACAGAGCTGTGGTTTCCTAGTTGTTGGATCAGTCTTGACTGAATTCAGTTGAGAATGTGTCAGTCCATGCCACCTTGGTGCATCCATTAAATGCTCCAATCCAAAATTCGAGTCTTGTCCCTCTTTTAGGGATTTCTAGGTTTGGCATGCTATTTTTGGTTCCAAAGACTTGGGAGGCTTGGGATCAGAGTTGGTTCCTCCTTGGTCCTGTAACACCCCAATTCCCATCGCTTACAAATAATACATAACCAAATCAGAGTGAATAAAAATTTATTTTCCGACAGAAACAAGGATGCCACAACAATAAACGAAAACACACTCCATGCTCAAAACTTATTTGATACATAACACAAATCTTTAATCGCCTCAAAGGGGAAACTTTTTCCATAAATAATAAATGGTCAATTATGGAATAAAGCGGAAAGATCCATAATTGCTTTGTTTTACAAAATATATCATTTTATAACATCAGAATATGCGTACAAAATAATACAAAGACATATTCAATTTGTATACATATATATAATAGAAACGTTCCCCGACTCCCGTGTTACGTATCAGAGTAGACAAACCGATAAAAGAATGGAGAACTAATCTCCACAAAAGCCTCCGAGACTACAATCTGCAATTGCCTCGTAGAGCAATAAACCACAGCAGAAGGGTGAGAAACTCAATCATAATATAAATGCATATGATTATATATATCGACATAAAAATACACATATAAAATATTCTCACCGCCAATGCACCATAATCAAATTCAGCACATATTTCATATATACGTCACCACTACATATCAATAATATACAACACACTCATCATCAACACAATTATACATGTTTCATCTCATCAATCTCATTCACAATTATCACACGCCAACACCTAAAGCATATATAGATTATATTCACATAATCACATATTCACGCATACTGCACATGTTTATACACCAAACATATCATTAATAATTCAATGCGTTTAACACAAATACACATCAACTCACAAATGCTATCACAAGCTCAATCACATAATTACTCCATTCCCAATTGCATATTAATCATGCACAATACATTTATCACAAATGCATATCACCATGTCTCGCACATAATCAGCCAAATCATGATTTTCCACATATAAAAATGCAATCATAATTCATGCAGATGCAAAGAGACCGACACAACGACTCTATGCAAATGCATATGCGGTACCGACTCCATTAAATCTCAATACTAGTTCACTCAGGAACTCTGCTGGAACCATCGCTCGTTAAATCACTGTAACTCCCCGTCGGGCCTACGATGTTCACCCACCGCTCACACCCCACACGCGGGCACACGGTGTTTATGGATCGCTCACACCCCATAGGCGGGCACACAACCCGATCGTTCACACCCCACGAGCGGGCACACGATCGTCTATAATCATCGCTCACACCCCACAAGCGGGCACACGACGTTATAGCGGATTCCCTCTGGAACCCAATCCGTCACTCAGGACGTCACAATGATGCATATCATGATGCTTGACACACAAGAACTCATGACAACCAATGCATCTTCACACATATATGCAACTATAAACATGCATATATAATCAAATACAACACATTGCATTTATTTGCCTTTCGGCCACAATTCATCACCACAACATACCGATTGCTCACACCTCACCTAGGCACACAATCGTTTGTAATCATCGCTCACACCTCACATAGGCACACGACGTTACAATGGATTCTCATTAGAATCACCCCACACAAGAATGTACATCATTATGTTTCACATACAAAATGACTCAAGACATTCTTGAAATGCATACATATTCACAATATATTCATGCATTCATCTCATACAATCACATACAATCTATATACATTCACATCAATGCACTATTGTATGATTCACATCCAAAACAATGCACATATTTACCATAAAGCCATAAACCATCATCACAACATTCCATCATGTATATTCACATCATATAACATCACACAAGTTATACGATATCTATATTAAAAGCACATTACATGATACACATCAATTACACTTAATTAATACGGCAAAAGTCGCTAAATAGCACTATTCCCGACTTTCCGACATAATAAAATCGGCCAACCGTTTCCACACCATCATAATCACAAAGTACAGCTCAATAGCTTTCCAACGATATAAAGAACGCCTAAAACGGAATTACGGTTCGAGAATTATGAATTTTTAAAAGAAAAGAAAATTATATGAAAAAAACAAAAGCGCCCGACGACAGGAAAGTTTCGCCCGCCGACACTTCATTTTCGCCTTCGCTTCGCCCGGCGAAGGAGGGGCGAAGGAAAATCCCCACAAACGTGAACCAACCAGTAGCTTGACACCCTCTCGCCTCTCAATTTCGCCCGGCGAAGGCACGAACCGCCCGGCGCTCTGGGCCTTTCGCCCGGCGCTCTGCACCAGAAGCAGAATTTCTGCTTCGTTTTCACTGTTCCAAAACCCCCAAAATCTCCATTTTCTTCCGCAAATTAGTTCCATCAGCAAAACAATTAATAGCAATGATTTATAAACATAGGGAGATCATACAACACAAATTATATCGATTTCTATCCGCGAAAACATCGATTTCTACCATTTTCTACACCAATGGGTTTTTGTTCTATTTCTCATACAATCCAACAAAACATCAAACATATACATACATAATCATACACAAGCATATAATAATCAAGTTTCGCACCCTTACCCGATTTAATCGCGCTTGAAACGGATGATTCCTCGATTTTCCTCTTTTTCCTCTTTTCCTCCTCCTTTCCTTCTTCCCTCTTTCTTTTCTCTTTTCTTTCTGTTCTCTTTCTCTTCTCTTTAATTTTCTCTCTTTCTATTTTATTAAAACAATACCCAAGCAAAAGACTAAAATACCCCTCAGCTCAAATATCTCTCAAACGCTCTCAAAACGCGATAAAACATAAACAGCGATAAAATATATTTCGGGAAATAAAAGTTGAAAAGAATTTATAATTCGATGCAAATATTTTACCTATCAATGAAATTAACCAATTAGCGGGTAAAACACATTAATTCATATAAATGAAAATAATAAAATAAATTCACACATTTCATAAATTCACATATTTGAAATAATTAAATACAATAAAACAAATCGGGGTGTTACAACCCTCCCCCACTTAGACATTTTCGTCCTCGAAAATATACTGATACCAACAGCTCTGGACACGACTCTCGCATCCGACTAATCAAACCAACAGGCCAACCAAAGGCACACCACGAATAACACAACTGACAAACCACCTTGCTAACAGCAACAACAACAACAATAATACGACCACGACTACAACAACAACGACAAGATGCAAAGCCCATACAATGCACTTGACGACTAACTCACAACTCAAGAATACCCAAGCACAAACTCACAGGTTCACTCGTGAACCGAAACACCACAAGATCGTTACCATCACCGTAGATAACACACCTCTAACTCCCCACACAGGAATTAGCCACATACACTCGAACCATCACCATGGAAACGAGACCACAACACAAACAAGAACAGAAAGTTCCACCACACAACATCGTTCACTAACTCCCACATAACCACAAGACCACATCCTTGCCACACAACATATCGCAACAATGCTACGATTTGCCAATCGAACATATAACCAAAACATCCATCTACACGGTAGTCCATGAATAATATTTAAACCTTTTATTTAACACTTGCATTCTGGAATGTCCATTGGCCTCATCATTCCAACATATTCCCAATGTTCATCCCATGAACTCTTACAAGTCCCACACTCAAATACAAAATGTGCCATCTTACGCTTCCGTTGCACACTCTGATTACTCGAAATCCTCAAGTCTACCCATCTCACGTCCAAAGTCAAACTTTCTTTCATATTCACCAAGAATTACTGTTCACTGTTAATATACCCAACCTCACTCTCTACTGTGTTATTCTACACATCAAACACAAGCCTCTGAACTGCTCAGATAATTCTAACTCCCTGACCATCAAAACAGACATGTATGAAAACTCTCAACTCAACTCATCAGGCACAACAACATCCTTTCCCCAAGGATAATCCAAGCCAAATTCATAACTTGTCACGAATTCCAACCTTCCTCGTTGTCTCATACTCTATTCCTTCAGACCAAACAAGCACCCTAAACTCTTGTGATTACCAAACACTTCGAATTTAGAACCAAAAAGGTAATACCTCTAAATATTCCAACATACACAACCGCAACCAATTCCAAATCCACAATAGTATAGATCCTTTCATGAATTCTCAAATGTCGCAAGGCATAAGCCACGACTTACCCTCTGCAAGTCGACTGAAGTAACGAAAACGCTAATCTTGGAAAAGCCTTCCATAACCTTCGATAATAACCAACTAAAGTTCGAAAAGATTCTAATCGTCATAGCCGACTTCGGAACTTCTCATTATAGAACTACATCTACTTCCGATAAATCCCTCGCAATACCATCCTCAGAAATACATATCCAAGAAAACTAACCTCTTTCACCCAAAATTCTCACTTGAATAACTTAGCATAAAACTTCGTCTCTTTTCAACACTGGTAATTCAATTCTCAAATACTCTACTTGTCCTTCCTCTGAGTTTATATCAGATCCGAATATCCTTAATCAAACCACCACGAACTCATCCAACTAAATATGGAAGATTCGACTCATATACTCCACCAACAATCCAGACGCCTTACTAACCAAATTAAACCTTATCCAACCATATCTAGACTCGCATACAAGCTTAACCGAGTAAATAGCAACTTATTCTGATGATAACAAACATAACCAGTCACATAAAGTCGATCCAAGTCTCAATTCACCCAAAATCGCCACTCTTATCAAACGTTCCAAACACTTGTAATCTCGATCAAACTCAACCAAACTAAAGAGAACTCTTTATATCGATATTACATCTACACGTAAGGTTTTTCTCAAGACTTTCCAAAGACCTCAAACCCCACCAGAATTCTAAGTTTTTCTTTCCATAGCCTCAATACCATCATACGCCACATGCTTGTTATTCCGTTCAATCATCCTTCCTTTTGTCACTAACAACACTGAAGCTCTCTAAGACGACACACTACTGTTCCATCCAAAAACGCATCTGAAAACCATGCACAACTGGCAGTCCATTACTGCGACTTCTTGTCAATTCCAAAACGCTATTATCTCAAACATGACAAACATCTTAGTCTCACTTCCTAAAAGTTCTTCTACTTATTTAGTAGGTCCAAACCTCTAAACCTCATCTTCGTCAAATTGGAGTTCACACTCTACTCTCTGAGAACAACCATTAATAATACCTAATCATACTCTCTCAATGACTTCCCAACTTGACCAACATATCAAAACCTCTAAACCGCCTCATCTTCCGATATAAGAATCTTCATCGACACAACAAAATAATCTGTAACCATTTCCTTAAATTCTAAACAACTCATTGCACACACTATCAAAGCCAGAAAGACACGTCCATTCCATCCAACATAATTCCCGTCTGCTATCAACAAGAGATTAAGGGTGATCAGTTCCTCAATTTGCCAATAGACAGCCGACAATCATGATGGGGCATAAACCGTCTTTACCAAACCATAATAGCTTTTCTTACCTCCTGTGCACAAAACATCCTAAGGCACAAATCCTTAGCTGACGTAAGCCTTACCTCTGCATCTCTTCTGGAACCGGGAACCACACTGTCCAAACAACACTTACAATTTTACAATTCACAACACACGGAGCCAACACTCTACCTTTGAAGCAACATGGAGAAGTACCAGCTTCTCCCCCACTTATCACAATCTAAATCCTGCAGACAAAGGGCTAGAAAACCAAAAAGTATTGACAGTGCTCCACACACATATCACGTACTAAGGGATGAGTAACAACGACAGTATTCAACTGTCACACCAACAGACTCAACAACTTGGCCGGACGGACCGACCTGCTCTGATACCACTTTGTAACACCCCAATTCCCATCGCTTACAAATAATACATAACCAAATCAGAGTGAATAAAAATTTATTTTCCGACAGAAACAAGGATGCCACAACAATAAACGAAAACACACTCCATGCTCAAAACTTATTTGATACATAACACAAATCTTTAATCGCCTCAAAGGGGAAACTTTTTCCATAAATAATAAATGGTCAATTATGGAAAAAAGCGGAAAGATCCATAATTGCCTTGTTTTACAAAATAGATCATTTTATAACATCAGAATATGCGTACAAAATAATACAAAGACATATTCAATTTGTATACATATATATAATAGAAACGTTCCCCGACTCCCGTGTTACGTATCAGAGCAGACAAACCGATAAAAGAATGGAGAACTAATCTCCACAAAAGCCTCCGAGACTATAATCTGCAATTGCCTCATAGAGCAATAAACCACAGCAGAAGGGTGAGAAACTCAATCATAATATAAATGCATATGATTATATATATCGACATAAAAATACACATATAAAATATTATCACCGCCAATGCACCATAATCAAATTCAGCACATATTTCATATATACGTCACCACTACATATCAATACTATACAACACACTCATCATCAACACAATTATACATGTTTCATCTCATCAATCTCATTCACAATTATCACACGCCAACACCTAAAGCATATATAGATTATATTCACATAATCACATATTCACGCATACTGCATATGTTTATACACCAAACATATCATTAATAATTCAATGCGTTTAACACAAATACACATCAACTCACAAATGCTATCACAAGCTCAATCACACAATTACTCCATTCCCAATTGCATATTAATCATGCACAATACATTTATCACAAATGCATATCACCATGTCTCGCACATAATCAGCCAAATCATGATTTTCCACATATAAAAATGCAATCATAATTCATGCAGATGCAAAGAGACCGACACAAGGACTATGCAAATGCATATGCGGTACCGACTCCATTAAATCTCAATACTAGTTCACTCAGGAACTCTGCTGGAACCATCGCTCGATACATCACTGTAACTCCCTGTCGGGCCTACGATGTTCACCCACCGCTCACACCCCACATGCGGGCACACGGTGTTTATGGATCGCTCACACCCCACAGGCGGGCACACGACCCGATCGCTCACACCCCACGAGTAGGCACACGATCGTCTATAATCATCGCTCACACCCCACAAGCGGGCACACGACGTTATAGCGGATTCCCTCTGGAACCCAATCCGTCACTCAGGACGTCACAACGATGCATATCATGATGCTTGACACACAAGAACTCATGACAACCAATGCATCTTCACATATATATGCAACTATAAACATGCATATATAATCAAATACAACACATTGCATTTATTTGCCTTTCGGCCACAATTCATCACCACAACATACCGATTGCTCACACCTCACCTAGGCAAACAATCGTTTGTAATCATCGCTCACACCTCACATAGGCACACAACGTTACAATGGATTCTCATTAGAATCACCCCACACAAGAATGTACATCATTATGTTTCACATACAAAATGACTCAAGACATTCTTGAAATGCATACATATTCACAATATATTCATGCATTCATCTCATACAATCACATACAATCTATATACATTCACATCAATGCACTATTGTATGATTCACATCCAAAACAATGCACATATTTACCATAAATCCATAAACCATCATCACAACATTCCATCATGTATATTCACATCATATAACATCTCACAAGTCATACGATATCCATATTAAAAGCACATTACATGATACACATCAATTACACTAAATTAATACGGTAAAAGTCGCTAAATAGCACTATTCCTGACTTTCCAACATAATAAAATCGGCCAACAGTTTCCACACCATCATAATCACAAAGTACAGCTCAATAGCTTTCCAACGATATAAAGAACGCCTAAAACGGAATTACGGTTCGAGAATTATGAATTTTTAAAAGAAAAGAAAATTATATGAAAAAAACAAAAGCGCCCGGCGACAGGAAAGTTTCGCCCGCCGACGCTTCATTTTCGCCTTCGCTTCGCCCGGCGAAGGAGGGGCGAAGGAAAATCCCCACAAACGTGAACCAACCAGTAGCTTGACACCCTCTCGCCTCTCAATTTCGCCCGGCGAAGGCACGAACCGCCCGGCGCTCTGGGCCTTTCGCCCGGCGCTCTGCACGAGAAGCAGAATTTCTACTTCGTTTTCACTGTTCCAAAACCCCCAAAATCTCCATTTTCTTCCCCAAATTACTTCCATCAGCAAAACAATTAATAGCAATGATTCATAAACATAGGGAGATCATACAACACAAATTATATCGATTTCTATCCGCGAAAACATCGATTTCTACCATATTCTACACCAATGGGTTTTTTTTCTATTTCTTATACAATCTAACAAAACATTAAACATATACATACATAATCATACACAAGCATATAATAATCAAGTTTCGCACCCTTACCCGATTTAATCGCGCTTGAAACGGACGATTCCTCGATTTTCCTCTTTTTCCTCTTTTCCTCCTCCTTTCCTTCTTCCCTCTTTCTTTTCTCTTTTCTTTCTCTTCTCTTTCTCTTCTCTTTAATTTTCTCTCTTTCTATTTTATTAAAACAATACCCAAGCAAAAGACTAAAATACCCCTCAACTCAAATATATCTCAAACGCTCTCAAAACGCGATAAAACATAAACAGCGATAAAATATATTTCGGGAAATAAAAGTTGAAAAGAATTTATAATTCGATGCAAATATTTTACCTATCAATGAAATTAACCAATTAGCGGGTAAAACACATTAATTCATATAAATGAAAATAATAAAATAAATTCACACATTTCATAAATTCACATATTTGAAATAATTAAATATAATAAAACAAATCGGGGTGTTACAGGTCCCCCCTTGAGGTGTTCAGATGGACAGAGTTGCTTGCCTTTGCAAAATTTGAGCAAATCGAGCAAAACTCCAAAATCTGCCTCGCCATGACAGTTTGCAGCAAGGCATATTGGCATTGTCATATCTCATGGCCCAAGTAGAATTTGATGGAGTTCTTGGCCATTTTGGAAAGCCCTAATATGATACAAAAACTGTTTGATCATAATTGGTTTTGATACTTATTGGATCCAAGTGAAAAATGCCCCTACATTTGGAAAAAAAGTGAAGGCGGATTTTGACTTAGTGAAAATTTCACTAAGTGTTGGAAAAAAGTAACATTTTCACTTTTCTTGATTTTGATCATTCCATAACTTGAAATCCATGAGGAATTGGAATGAGTGGTAGTTGAAGCTTTTGTAGAGGGCCATGAGGGCTACAAATCCAGCTTTGGATGGGGGAAAATGACTTTGTGGTTTAGGAGTTATGATCCTCCAAAGTTGGTACCCTAGCCACTTTGTTCCATAATTTGGAAAATTTCTAAGTTATTTATGAAAAATCATATTTGTGAAAAATCTCAAAAAGTCAAAGTTTGACTTTTGTGCACAGTTGACTTTTTGTCAGATGAATTCCAAACAGTGCAATCCTCTATGAAATCATGTCCTTGACCTAAATCAAACTTGATGGACATGTTCCATAGGTGTTATAGGGTGTATTGAATCATGTCCCAAGGTTTGGGAGCATGCCTGGGTCAAAAGTCAAAGGTACAGTTGCCTTTTCCCGCGAAACCCTAACTGTGAGTCAGATGAAATTGAAGCTTGTGAATCAAGTATCTTGGATTAATCCATTGTTGTTAATGGATCAATGTAGTGTATTAGGGACCCTCAAATCCTCTCTTGAGGTCTTGCCTTATGTTTTATCCCAAAAGTCAACTTAGAGGTGAATTAGGTCAAGAAACCCTAATTCCTGATTTTTTATGAATGCATCCCCTGAGGCCAAATTGACTTGATGATTGGGTTCATGATGTCCCTTGGATCATCTTATGTTATATTGTGAAGCATTGGCTCATGCCCAGAGGAAAATTTCCATCTGGAGGCCTTGGTCGACCAAAACCCTAATTTGGTGATACTAGCGATCCTGAGGCTTAATCCACTTGGAATGCTGCAACCTTGTGCTTGATTCTTGAAGTGGGAGTTCTCTTGATCTATTGTGAATGTTTGAGAGGTTTAGACAAGTTGAAGATCATGTCATTCCTTGATTGATCCTTTGTCTAAGAACTCTGAGAGGGCTTGAAACCCTGAGTTTTGATTGCAGTGGATGCTCACCCATATTTGGGGAGACTAAGGAGTATGATGGTTCATCCATATTGTGATGATGATTTGGACAATGATGGGGAATCTTAGTGGTCAAAATTTGGGGTATGACAGATGCCCCTATTTAATATTCTTGGACCCGAAGGTGTGAATGTCGAAGATATTCGGGCATTCGGGGTGTAAGAGGATTAAATTTCGGAATACCCGAAATTTTGATGGTGGTCATGAATGGTAGCCTACGCATTCATCTTCTTTTGCTAAGCGACGATGCTTAGAAAAGGTAAAACTTACCCTCGATCATGGTTTCCCACCAAGGAACTGGTCTCAGTTTCTGAAATAAACTTCCCCTCGATCCGGGTTTCCTACCAAGGAACTGGTCTCAGTTTCTGAAACTAAACTTCCCCTCGATCCTGGTTTCCTACCAAGGAACTGGTCTCAGTTTCTGAAATAAATTTCCCCTCGATCCTGGTTTCCTACCAAGGAAATGGTCTTAGTTTCTGATATAAACTTCCCCTCGATCCTGGTTTCCTACCAAGGAGCTGGTCTTAGTTTCTGATATAAACTTCCCCTCGATCCTGGTTTCCTACCAAGGCACTGGTCTTACTGACAAGAGGACTTTTATCCCTAGGGGATAAGACCGACTAGAGTGATAGTGATGCAACATGAACGTGAATGTAAATCCATAATGCATGATGTATGTATGTATATGCTGACAAAACTGATGCGACATACAGACTAGCGGATGAACATGACGGGATACTCGGCCACAGTGGGAGATGAAAAGTATCACTAGTTCACGAGTAGCAATTCTGCCTTGCTTAAGAGAGATAGTCCTTGTTGGGAGCTACGCGGGTCGGGCTTAGGAGATAAGAACTCTGTCGGGGATGTCGAACGGAATATTCGCATCTGACACAGCTAATCCTTCATTCAGGCGTCCTGGTTTAGAAGGAGTACTTTGATTCTGCATTTTGAGGTTCGCTTACTTCTGGAGAAACAACCGATGTTCTTCTGATGTTCAATAGTTAAAAGAAATTGATATCTTTATTTTAAAAGCAGAAAAAGTTTAACAAGTAAATTCATTTTTGTTTTATTTCAAGAATCGTTAATCATGTTAAAATGTCATTCTGTAAAGCTAAAACAAATGAGAATTGCAAACAAAAGCACTAGGGATCAAATTTTATTGATATGATGGAAATCAACTAAACGCGTGATTCCAAAGAGTATATACAAAGTTATAAAATGGTAATTTACAGGGAAAAAGGCTATATCGAAACATAACAACCACTATCCTTCTACCAACTTTGAATTCTGGCCATCCTGAGCTTCTGTCGAAGATGACCTTGATCGGAGTTTTCCTGACGGATGATGTAACTGCAGCCGAGGGACTTGCCCCTTTGTCGAACATAGTTACTTGCCATTATCCCTAATTTTTACCTGGATTGTACTTTGAGGTTTCCAATCCACTGGGATTATTTTTTATCATGTATCTAGTTTTTGCCTGGACCGCCCTTTCCGGTTTTCAATCCACCGAGATGTTTTTTTTTATAGTTTAGGCGAAGTATTTCTTGACTACGTCAACATTCGTGGGGTAGGCAAATTCCTCTCCGTCCATGGTTGCAAGTCTCCAGGCACCGCTCGTTATTCGGAGTCCATTTGCCCCGAGAATCAGTGAGGAATGATTGTATCTTCTTGAGCACGAGGTCTCCTTTCTTGAAGGAACGGGGTCGGACCTTTTTGTCAAATGCCTTCTTCATTCTTTGTTGATACAACTAACCGTGGCATAGTACCGTTATTCGTTTCTCGTCGATCAGATTTAGCTCATCGTGTTGACTTTGACACCATTCAGCTTCTGTTAGCTTAGCTTCCATTAATACCCAGATTGATGCGATCTCTACTTCTACAGGGAGCACTGCTTCCATGCCATATACTAGAGAGAAAGGGGTTGCCCCTGTTGAAGTGCGGACAGTTGTACGATAACCGTGAAGAGCAAAGGGTAACATCTCGTGCCAATCTTTGTAGGTTATAACCATCTTTTGAACGATCTTTTTGATGTTCTTGTTAGCCGCTTATACTGCTCCGTTCATCTTGGATCGGTAGGGAGATGAATTATGGTGTTCGATCTTGAACTCAGCGCACAATTCTTTCATCATCTTATTGTTCAAGTTAGATCCATTATCCGTAATGATCTGGCTCGGAATACCATAACGGCAGATGAGATTGTTTTTGATAAATCGGACCACTACTTGTAGGGTTACATTGGCGTATGACGCTGCTTCGACCCACTTGGTGAAGTAATCAATGGCTACTAGGATGAACCGATGTCCATTAGAAGCCTTGGGCTCAATTATGCCAATCATGTCGATTCCCCATATGGAAAAAGGCCATGGGGAAGAGAGAACTTTGAGATGCGTTGGCGGTACATGGATTTTGTCGGAGTATATCTGACACTTGTGACACCTCCTCATGTACTTGTTGCAGTCGAATTCCATTGTCAACCAATAGTACCCTGCTCTTAGAATTTTTTTCGCCATTGTGTGTCCGTTGGCATGAGTGCCAAAGGATCCTTCGTGAATTTCTTTTATCAGCGTGTCTGCTTCTGGTCTGTCTATGCAGCGAAGCAAGACCATATCAAAGTTTCTCTTATAGAGTGTATCACCGCTCAGGAAGAAGCTGCCTGCCAATCTTCTGAGGGTCTTTCTGTCTTTTCTTGATGCCCTAGGTGGGTACTCTTATTTTTGAAGGAAGCATTTGATATCATGATACCAAGGTTTGTCGTCTATGATTGCTTCAATTGTGAAGATGTAAGTGGGCCGTTCAAGGCGCATTATGTCGATCTTAGGTAAGTCATTCCATTGACCAACATAAATCATGGAAGAGAGGGTGGCTAATGCATCAGCCATGTGATTCTCTTCACGAGGGATATGATGAAACTCGATTCTGTTGAAGAAGGGTAACAACCTTGTCGCATAATCTTTGTAAGGAATCAATCCTGATTGGTATGTGTTCCAATCTCCTTTGATCTTATTGATAACCAGGGCTGAGTCGCCATATACGTCCAAGTTCTTGATCCTTAAATCGACCGCTTCTTCGAGACCCATGATACAAGCTTTGTATTCGGCCTCGTTGTTTGTACACTTGAATGTTAGTCTGGCAGTGAAAAGAATGTGGGTACCCTGAGGTGTTATGATGATTGCCCCAATTCCAACTCCGTAATGATTGACAGCTCCGTCAAAAATTAATCCCCATTGGGAACCTGGTTCTGGCCCTTCACTGGGTAACGGTTCATTGCAGTCTTTCATTTTTAGATACATGACATCTTCGTCTGGGAATTCAATCCCGACTGATTCTTGATCGTCAATCGATTGATGAGCCAAATGATCGGCTAAAACACTCCCCTTAACGGCTTTCTGAGTGTGGTACTCAATGTCGTATTCCGATAGCAACATCTAAAAACAGGCAATCCTTCCCGTGAGAGCAGGTTTTTCGAAGACGTACTTGATTGGATCCATTTCTGAGATCAACCAAGTAGTGTGACGAATCATATACTGGCGAAGACGTTTGGCTGCCCAAGCCAAAGCACGACAAGTTTTCTCAAGCTTAGTGTACCGAGTTTCACAGTTGGTGAATTTCTTGCTTAAATAGTAGATGGCATACTCTTTCCTTTTGGTTTCGTCTTGTTGGCCAAGTACACACTCCATTGAGTCTTCCAAGACTGTTAGGTAGATGATCAGTGGTCTTCCTTCCACTGGAGGTGATAGAATCGGTGGGTTCGACAGGTACTCTTTGACACTGTCGAAGGCGGTTTGGCAGTCTTCTGTCCAAACGCAGTCCTGATTCTTTTTGAGTAATTTGAAAATCGGCGCGCATGTCACGGTCATGAGGAATATAAATATGGAAATGTAGTTCAAACGTCCCAGGAATCCCCTGACTTGTTTTTTGGTCTTTGGAGAAGGAATTTCTTGAATGGCCTTGACCTTGTCAGGATCAACCTCAATTCCTTTCTGGCTGATGATGAACCCTAAAAGTTTCCCCGAACGAACACCGAACATGCACTTGTTGGGATTCAAGCGGAGTTTGTACTTTCTCAACCGCTCGAATAGTTTTTACAGGTGGGTCACATGCTCCTCTTCTGTCTTAGATTTGGAAATCATATCATCGACATACACTTCGATTTCTTTGTGTATCATGTTATGAAACAGAGTAGTCATGGCCCTTTGATAGGTTGCCCCGGCATTATTCAAACTGAATGGCATTACCTTGTAACAAAAAGTACCCCATGGGGTGATGAAGGAGGTTTTCTCCATGTCTTTTAGCGCCATTTTGATCTGATTATAGCCCGAGAATCCATCCATGAAGGAGAAAACTTTGAACTTTGCTGTACTGTCTACCAGCATGTCTATGTGTGGCAAGGGAAAGTCGTCCTTTGGACTTGCCTTGTTTAGATCCCTGTAGTCTACACACATTCTGACTTTTCCGTCCTTTTTCGAAGCTGGTATGATGTTGGCTAACCATTGAGGATATTCTGACGTGGCGAGGAAACCCGCGTTGATCTGTTTCTGTACTTCCTCTTTGATTTTGACAGCGATGTCTGGATGAGTCCGTCTCAACCTTTGTTTTATCGGCGGACATTCTGATCTTAACGATAGATGATGTTCCACGATGCTGGTGTCCAACCCTGGCATATCCTGATAGGACCAAGCGAATACATCGGGAAACTCTTTGAGAAGCTTTGTCAAACTTCGTTTGAAGGTTGAACTGAGTAGTGCCCCAATCTTGACTTCTTTTCTCTCTTCTTTTGATCCTAAGTTGACTGTTTCCAGCAACTCTTTGTGAGGCTCAATGGACCTTTCCTCTTGTCTTAGTAGTCGGGAGATCTCCTATGGAATTTCGTCGTCATCTTCTTCTTCAGCCTCAAATACCGAGAATTCAAAGTTGGGAGAAGGCATCAAATCGTACGTTTCAATGGGGTTTAAAACAAGCAATTTGCATGACGTGATGATTTTTGTTTAGAAGAGATAGAGAGTGCAAGAGTGTGTGCAGTGTATTTTTTTTTAACAATGCTCATTTTTTTTTATTTTTGTTGTTTTTTAGGATTACCATTTTCTAGAAAAAGCAAAAAGAGAAAACAACAATAAATGTGGAAATTACAGAACGACGTTATTTTATTTATGATCAGTTGATTCTTGAAACTACAGCCCAATAAAACAAAACTCTGTCGCTTTGGGCGAAGCGAAGAGGGACATTTACAGAAAGTGAGCCCTATCAAAACATCGTTTCACCTGGGCAAGGTGAAAGGTTAAAGTAATGATGGCAATTACTTAGACTTATGGA
Organism: Lathyrus tuberosus; assembly: GCA_022829125.1. Lineage (NCBI taxonomy): Eukaryota > Viridiplantae > Streptophyta > Magnoliopsida > Fabales > Fabaceae > Lathyrus > Lathyrus tuberosus. The sequence continues at coordinate 6,864,845 of JALAZF010000229.1, forward strand.
TGACCTTCGGGACATTGACAGCAACCCAATGGCGGCGAACTCCTCGGTGAATCACAAAGTCTGGAACCTTCTTTCTTGGCTTGTCCTCAGAAATGACGCGAATTTCTGGTGGAGCTGGATCATTGGAATCTGTCTCCCAGGCAGAGTTGTCGTAGAAGGATTCCTCAGCTGTATTTTGCATAGTATTTGTACTCCCAGCTGTATCTCCCCATCCAGTTGGTTGGATGTCTTCAAGCCTAATACGAGAGCTTTCAGGAGCAGTGTATTTAACCTTGAAGTCGTATTTTCCACTCGGTTGTCCCAAGGTGTCCCACACTTTTTTGGAGCTGGAGGAGTCATCTCTCTCGATGACGTTGACCTCGGGAAAAGCATAGTTGATGAACTCTAGTCCTGCAAACATTGCGAATTCATCATCGTGCTGGATATTTTCTGAATGACCTGAGTGTTGATCCCATGACATGGTGGGGACGCAGGTATTCTTTTCAATGATGCTGAGCTGATATGCATCGTACGGCTGTCTCTCTTGCCCCAAGTCTCCTGGGTAAGGCTTCCACATTGGCAGGCCATCCATCGCGCCATAATTATCATGGTCAAAGTTGTCCTTCATCGGAGTGTCTTCCTCTAATGAGTTTGGGGGAGCACGGTATCCTTCCGAATGACAATCTCCGTATATCATTTTGACGTCTGACCGGGATATAAATCTCGGGCTCTGTGCAGGAAAGCAGAAGGGAGTCTGCGTTTCTTCCTGAGACATATAACTGTCCTCGTTGAGATATGACTTCCATTCTTCCTCCGTATCGGAGGAATCACCTTTATTGATGGTATGCACTTCTTGAGTCACTGGTTGAAGGAAACCTCCACTATGGAACAAGTTCTGAATGGGATGAAAACTTTTATTGTTCGTAGCCGTCTGAGTTCAGGTCGAGGAAAAGCCAAGACCTTTCTTTTTCTTATTGTCAGTAGGAATGACAAGCTGCCCCCATCCTGTTGTATTGGTACTCTCGACTGCTTTGATAGCATCTTTATACGAGGAAATCGAAGTTCCCCCTTCGGATTGATTGTCATTGTGTAGCGAAAGCGTTTGGAACTGGGTTCCGATTACCCCATCCAGTTCTACACAAGTGGGTGACGATAAGTTACTTACGAGCAAGGCCTGTTCTCCACAGACTGTGACGAGTTGGTAGTTCTGGACGAACTTTAGCTTTTGGTGGAGGTTCGAAGTGACCGCCCCAGCCTGATGTATCCAAGGTCTTCCTAATAAACAACTGTATGTTGCCCGGATGTCCATGACCTGGAAAGTGACTTGGAAAGTGTGAGGACCGATAGTTAAGGGAAGGTCGACTTCACTGATAACCATTTTTTTGGATCCGTCAAATGCTTTGACGACGACCTCGCTGGTTCTCATCGGAGGTCCTTTGAATGATAATTGCATCAAAGTGGACTTCGGCATAACATTCAGGGCTGACCCTGTGTCTACCAGTACACTGGCTAAAGCATCGTCCTAGCAGTTGACTGTAATGTTGAGTGCCATGTTATGACGGCGACCCTCTTCGGGTAATTCCTCATCACAAAATCCCAAGTTATTGCAGGAAGTGATGTTAGAGACCATGCTATTGAACTGTCTGATTGTTACATCCTGTTCCAAAAAGGCTTGCTCCAAGACTTTCTGTAGAGCTTCCCTGTACGCTTCAGAACTAAGTAACAGTGATAATACCGAGATCTTTGAAGGAGACTGCAACAGTTGATCAACAATGTTGTATTCACTCTTCTGGATGAGGTTCAGCATCTCATCATCCTTCTTTGAAAGGTCGGGATTACTGGATAGACCGACTGGTTGATCAGGAACTTCTGTCTGAGGTTCCTTTTCTTTGCTGGGTTCTCCAACTCCTCGGTTGAAGATCTGACCGCTCCGCGTTACTCGACTGATGCCTGCAATATTCACGACGGAGGGTAATGGAATTTCCTTTCCATTCTCAATTTTTGTTGCACCGTATTTGTAAGGGATAACTTTAGTTGATTCATACGGTAGTGGTCCTGGTAGATAGATGACTATGGGAACCTTCTGATTTTTCTGACCATCGTAAGTAACTTCGATCCGTTCCTGGTTGGGAACTCTCGATTCGTCAAGTAGAGGGATGATGACACAAATATCCTGTAATACCCCAAATTTTGACCACTTAGGTTCCCATCATTGTGCAAATCATCATCACAATGTGGAGGGATTTTTATGCCTCATCAGTCTCCCCAAAGATGGGTGAGCATTCACTACTATCAGGATTAGGGTTTCAAGCCCTCTCAGAGCTCTTAGACAAAGGATCAATCAAGGAATGACATGATCTTCAAATTTTCTAAACCTCTCAAATATCCTCAATGGATCAAGAGGACTCCCACTTCAAGGATTAAGCACAAGGCTGCTCCCTTCTAGGTGGATCAAGCTACAAGATCGATAGTGTCACCAAATTAGGGTTTTGGTCGACCAGGGCCTCCAGTTGGAAATTTTCCTCTGGGCACAAGCCAAGGATCCAAAACATAACCTAATATACTCCATGGAACCTCATGGACCCAATCATCAAGTCAATTTAACCTCATGGGATGCATACATCAAAAATCAGGAATTAGGGTTTCTTGACCTAATTCACCCCTAAGTTGACTTTTGGGACAAAACATGAGCCAAGACCTCAAGACATGATTTGAGGGTCTCTAATATACCATATTGATCCATTTGGAACAATGGATTAATCCAATAAACTTGAGCAACAAGTTTCAATTTCATCTGAACCACAATTAGGGTTTTGTGAGAAAAGTCCACTGTAACTTTGACTTTTGACCAGGACATGCTCCCAAACCCTAAGACATGATTCAATATACCCTATAACACCCATGTAACATGTCCATCAAGTTTGATTTAGGTCAAGGACATGATTTCCTGAAGAATTGCACAGTTTGGAATTCATCTGATAAAAAGTCAACTGTGCACAAAAGTCAACTTTGACTTTTTGAGATTTTTCACCAAAATGGATTTTTAACCCTAAAATGATGTTAATGTATGATTTGAATCATCATTCATCAAGAAAAATCAAAGAAAGTGGGATAACTTGTAAAAGGGGTAACCATAAAACTTAGAAAATTTTCTAAGTTATGGAAAAAGTGCCACTAATGCACCAACTTTGGAAGACCATAACTCCTAAACCACAAGGCCATTGTGCCCCATTCAAAGCTTGATTTGTAGATCTCATTACCCTCTACAAAAACTTCATACTGACCTATGTAAATTCCTCATGGATTTTGAGTTATGGAGTGATCAAAATTAAGAAAAGACACTTTGTTCCAACACTTAGTGAAAATTTCATTAAGTCAGATTTGACCTCACTTTTTGCCAAATGTAGGAGGATTTTTCACTTGGATTCAAAAGAGATCAAAACCAAACATGATCAAACAGTTGTTGTAACATGTAAGGGCTTTCCAAAATGGTCAAGAACATTACCAAATTCAACTTACACCATGAGATATGACATTGGCAAGTTGCCTTGCTGAAATTTGTCATAGGCAAGGCAGAAATTGCATTTTGCTCGATTTGCCAAAATCAGCCAAATTCAAATGCTCCTATCCACTTGGACACATTTGAGGATTAAATCTAAAGGGGACAATCACTGAGCCAACCCTCCAAAGTCCATGGAACAAGAAATATCATGTTGAACCTAGAATGGCCAAAATAGGGACAAGACTCCAAATTTGGATTGAAGCATTCAATGGAAGCATCAAGGTGGCATGGACTGAGCCATTCTCATCTGAAATCAGTCAAGACTTATCCAAGACCAAGGGAACCAAAGATCTGTGCCCTAACCTCTAGTCAATGGCTAGAGGAGACTTGCATTTCCATTGGACAAACACCTGCTGCAGTTGCCATTCACTGTGGATCCCAAAACAAACTTGCTCTACTATAAATAGAGTTCAATTGTGATCAGTTTGAGTACACCAAAGCCATCAAACAGATGCTTTCCTCAAAATCTCTTCTTTCACTCCAATTTTTCCTTCTAAGGCAAGTCACTATCGGGTTTTGAGTTTGAGAGCTTTTCCAATCAAACCAATCACTCACACACCTCATGTACATCACATATGAGCTGATCAAACACTTAAACAACAACTGGAACATTGATTTCTCAGAATCACCAGCCAATTGCTCAAGGTTTTAACCAAAGTGCAGTTGAGATGCCATGAAGTGATCCAGCCATTTTCAATCAAGTCCAAGCATTCAAACACACTCCATACCACCTAGGCAAGCTGTTCAGATCATCACAACACAACTGTAACACCTCCTACACAAATCACGATCACCAGCTGCAAGTGGTAAGCATGAGCTCTTCTAACTCTATGATCCATGCAATTTTTGCTGCACAATAATTTGGCCATATGTTCATAATCATGCATGGAATGTTTTCCCTCAATTAATTGCATTGTTTGAATCGTGTATCAAAAATCCTAGCCTTCATGCAGAAATTAGGGTTCTTGAGGTTTCTTCGTGATTTCATGTTTTATGTTTAATTTAAATGAAATTAAGTGTTATAGACATGATCGTGAGGTTGAAACGAGCATAATGATATGTGGATTGCATGATATGATTAAGTATTCAGTGAGATTGGATGGAAAACGCAAATCATCCAAACCCAGAAAACGCGCGTGTTCTTGCTTGTGTTCTTGGCGCCATTTTCAGAAATTTGAATATTTGAATTTTGTGATTTTGTTTAATTGATTCAAAAATTAATTTCTCTCTGAGTTTTAATGATTTTGAGTTGATTATTTTTTTAATAATTCACAAAAATGTTAAAATATTTTATTTTACCAAAAAATCCCAAAAATATTATTTACTTTATATAATTGATATTTTTGCAAAGAATTAATGTTTTAATTGTTTTTAACATTTAAAATATTTTTTCCATCTTGATTTTGCAACTTTTAATGCTTTCTAACTATTTTGTAGGTCAATACTTAATTTTTGAAGCATTAATCCAAGATCATAATTTGTTTCCCTCATGTTAAACAATTTTGATCTTTTTAATTGAATTTGTATTCAATTAAAACACATTTTGGAAATAAATTAGGGTTTTTGGATTAATTCAACCCTCATTAAAACTTTTTCAAAACTCTTTGGGCCTCTATTAGAGTGTAAGACCCAATCCTTTTTTTGACCAAATCATTTTTGGGCCTCAGTGTATTGTATAAGTCCCGATACCGTCAAAAACAAACGGCGCAATCGTCGCCTTTTTAAAAAACAATTCTGGGCCTCTCCTTGAGCTATAAGACCCATTCAAAACCTTTTTTTGGGCCTCTTGAGAGAGTGTAAGACCCACCCCACTTGTACAAAAACTTTTTGGGCCTCACTTACGGTATAAGTCCCTCTGTACAAGTAAACGGTACGACCGTCGTCCGTTTAAAACATCTGGGCCTACCCTCGAGTAGTAAGACCCATTTCTTTTCTTAAAACTCACTTGGGCCTCTAATAGAGTGTAAGACCCAATCCCCTTTTAACCAAAACCTTTTTGGGCCTCACTTATTGTATAAGTCCCTCTGCGTTAAAAGAAAATCTCGGGGCGATCGCCATTTTAAACGAAAAACCAACTGGGCCTACCCTCGTGTTATAAGCCCCACTCTTTTCCTTTAAAACTTTATGGGCCTCTTGAGAGAGTGTAAGACCTATCCCTTTGTACAGAAAACCTTTCTTGGGCCTCAGTCACTTGTATAAGTCCCTCTGTGCAAATTCAACAGTGCAATCACTGGTAAAACTGTGGGCCTCTCCTTGAGCTGTAAGCCCCAAAATCTTTCTTTTCAAAGCACTTTCTCCTTTGATTTTGAATATACTGTTGTTTTCAATCTTCCTTTGTTGAACAACTAACCAAACAGCATGGAAGCTCTACAATCGAGTAAGTGTTTATCGCTTTCATTTACTGCTTTCATATACATATAACTGTATTGTGGGGCTGTTTCGCTGTAAGTATTCTTTCATAAACTCATATCAACTGTGTAATAATAGTATAGATATTTAGAGTTTTCCCGGCAACTACGTCTAGAACTAGGAAAAGCCATTTCGTTTGTTCGTAGAAATAGACAACTAGATCCCCAATAGGATCACTAGATACAGTCTTCTCTTCGGCTGTCCTCATTAGGAATTGTCAAGAAACTCTACTCCCAAGGATGAATGTATTCTCTGTGAATGGCATCCTTGAGTTTCTTCCAAATTCTCGAACTTTCCTGACTTGATCTATTCCTTGTGAATAGCTTGCCTTGAATTTCTCGGGGTTTGGGGACCCACGGGCTTCTTAAAAGCATCGGCCTCCTCTTAGGCATTGTACAAGGACCCACAGGCTTCCTAAAAGCAACCCCGCCTCCTCTTGGGCTTAGTACAAGGACCCGTCGGCTTCTTAGAAGTATTCACAGCCTCCTATTAGGCTTTATATAATGATCTCTTCCTTCAGGAATGATAGCCTCCTCTTGGGCTTCATACAAGGACCCTCGGCTTCTTAAAAGTTTCCAGCCTCCTCTTGGGCTTCGTACAAATTGTCCCGACGACCTCCTAGAGGTATAGGAACAGAACTTAGTCATCTTCATAAAACAGTCCTTTCAAAGAGTCTACTACTGTTTCTCAAAGCATAGTACAAAAGATAAAACTCTAGACTTGGACAGTCTATTTTCCTTGAGTCTCAAAGACATTCTTAAGCCCCTTCCCAAAATAGGAAGAAAACCCGTAGACTCGGACAGTCTCAATACCCTTCGGATTTCCTCGTTTCCTTAAAGAATAGGGAACAATCCCGATGCTCAGATCAAATCCATGAGTACAATGTTACTCATGTAAGAACTGATTTTCTCTTAATCAGTATACTGGACCTGTCACTTAACTATGATAGCACCCCTTTAGCCTCCATCTCGGGCTTCGTACGAGATACAAAGACTACCTCGTTGGGTCAAACAGTCTTTAGCCTCTCTCTCAGGCTTTGTATGAGACACACAAAAGACTCCCTCGTTGGGTCAAACAAAACTTGTAGCCTCCATCTCAGGCTTCGTACGAGATACCATAACACTCTCTTGTTGAGTATAAAAGACTCTCTTGTTGAGTCAACCCCTTTAGCCTCTCTCTCGGGCTTCGTACGAGACACATAAAAACTCCCTCTTTGTTGGGCCACTAGCCTCCTCTTAGGCTTTGTATAAGAAAACCACTGGTTGATCCAATCAACCTTTTAGCATCAACCCTGTGCCTCGTTCACAGTATGCAAACATCAACAACTCCTTCTCTTTCATCTAATCGCTGTAAGCGGCAAGCCTCTGGATCATCTATATCCATGCCACTGTCCCTCTTTTAGCATGAGAAATTCCTAAGGAAAGATGGCATTGCTCTACACTGAGTTAAAGTCTTCTCCTTCAGGTTAAAACCCCTTCTTAGGAAATTATGGCATTGCTAGGATTCACACATCCCAGTTAAAGTAATTCTCCTTTATTTACAAACAACCTTTCGCTTCACATCTTGGGCTTTGAACAAGATACAAACAACCTTTCGCTTCAGGTCTTGGCCTTTGAACAAGACACCAAAACACAATTTCCTCCCATAGAATAGGAGGAACTACGAACGCTCTGATTTCCCTGTTTCGGTAAACGGGAATACGTAGGCATAAGATCGAAAGAAAAGATCTTAGCGAGCACACTAAAAAAAAACCCAAATCCCATACTCTCACATATCTATCAGAAAGCATCAGTCCTAACATCCTAATCCTAGTTCCCCGTTAGAGAGAAATCCCAGAAAGAAACGAGTATTGGCGAAAATACAAATAACCAGTACAAAGGTCCCCCACATTGTAGCATCCGTAACTTAACAGACTGCTGTTTAAACTCAGTATGCAAGCAGGGTTAATTGGAGACATCTATTTCCCTTCCTTATTTAGCTTACAATAGGATAAAAAATGAATCGACCTGTAGTAACCCCAAAGAACGATAGTGCTTATGAACCACGTCCAAAATCGCTCGCTTCAGAAAAGTGGCACCCACCGTGGGGCCGATATCTGACTTCACTAGGATCTTAGGTCATAACCTTTTTTTTCTTGTGTCAAAACCACAGAATGGTGACTCAGCCGGGAAGCCATTTCTGTCAGGAACATAGGATTCATAGCTTTAAAGTCTAGGACTTTAGGACAAATATATATACTGCTTTTCCTAATTTATATATGTGTTTATTTTTCTGCTACTGGGAATGCGTGTGATGCCGCATGTGGTGAGATTGAGTATACACTTAAGATAAGTGATGGCGACGAGGTCGACCATCAACCTCAGTGGAGGCATCCTAATGTAACCATTCTCTCACCTAGACAATGGATCGGTTGTGATGCCTGAGAAGCTGAGGAGCCAAACCCTTTTGTAGTGCGGAAACTATCAGAAATAGTTGTCACGCGATACTACCCTCATTTGAGGCTTGTGATCTATTCTCGGTGAATAGCACTTACTCTAAGATTGCACACAACTCGCCGGCGATCCGCTTGTTGTCTGCCTTCCTGGGAGGAGCTAATGATAATGAGTACAGGTACAAAAATCACCCTAGTATAAACCTTTGGGGATGGGTAGAGCCTTGACTTCATGACAACGACCCTTTGACCCCATGTTTTTTCTATGTTTTTGTGTGCTGCATTCATGCATTCATTTAAAAAACATTAAAACATTCAAAAAAATTTCTCTTCTAGTCTCTCTGTTTTTCAAATTAAACTAAGACTGTGATTGCAAATATCAGAGAAAAGGATTACGCTAATGGATTTCGGTAGAAGGAGAACTCATAAGTATACCTTCAAGGCTCCAAAACTAAAGGATCTGAGAGGTTTGGCGAGAATGATCACAAACCAGGAGGCCTTCAGATCCAAGTACGGAGGTCTGCTACCTCTGTTAAGAATCCATGTGATTGAGGGAATCATGGATGTACTCGTTCAGTTTTACGATCCGGTTTATCACTGTTTCACATTCCCAGATTACCAGCTAGCACCAACGCTGGAGGAGTACTCTTACCTGATCAATCTACACATTACTGATCGAGCTCCATTTTCTGGACTGGAAGAAATTCCAAAGGATCAGACCATTGCAAGAGCAATTCATCTGGATGAGTCAGAGGTCAGGACTCACATGACTACCAAGGGTGGCATCCAAGGTTTGCCAGCCCAGTTCTTAACAAAGAAAGCTCTGTACTTTGCTAGTATAGGGAACGGGACTGCTTTTGAAAGCATCTTTGTTTTACTCATCTACGGATTATTTCTGTTGCCCAACATTAATAACTTCGTCGATATCAACGCCATTAAGGTTTTTCTCATTGGAAACCCTGTGCCGACTTTGCTCGCAGATGCGTATCACTCTGTACACTTAGGGAATTTGTACAGCGGAGGGGAGATCACGTGTTGTGTACCTTTGCTTTACAAATGGTTTATCTCTCATTTACCTAAGTCTGCTGCTTTTTGGGATGATAGGAATGTCTTACGCCGGTCGCAGAAAATCACGTCTCTTACCAACTCTGACATTGATTGGTGTAATAGGATTTATGATGGAATAAGGATCATTGATCGTTATGGAAACTTCCCCAACGTACCCCTTATAGGAACTACGGGAGGAATCAACTATCATCCGATATTGGTTCGTCGTCAATTTGGATACCCAATGAGGCTTGTTCCACGCAACGCTCATCTGGAAGGTCTTTTCTTCAAAGAAGGAGAGAATGACAGAGCACTAAAGACGGAAATAGTGCACGCTTGGAAGCATGTTCATAAGAAAGGACGGGAGTCTATAGGAAAACCGGACTGTGTCTCGGTGGAGCCTTATCTCCACTGGGTACAAACTAGAGCTCTCAAGCTAAAGATGCCGTATCCTCGTTACGGAATTCTTCCGCCGAGGGAATCTGTCATGTACTTCATGACTGAGACGGAAAAGCTTCAGGTTACTCTCAACAAAGTTCAACGGGAGAGGAGGTCTTGGAAGAACAAGTATCGTACCCTCAACGTAGAGTGTATCCAAATACAACAATTACTGAAAAAGAAAGATGCTCTGATTGAAATTTTAGAGCAACATGCTGTAGATAATCAGGATGACCAAAGGAATTTGCTCGCTCCTTTCATCTGGAAAAGGAAGGACAACCCGACAACGGCTCAAGAGCCCCGGTCAAAGAAAAGGATACCAGAATCTGCACCCGAGTTCTCTCGGGACCCATTAGCTTAGGTTTCTGTTTCTGCACCTTGTAATCTACTGTATTTCCATTTCTGTAATCCTTGAATTTCAATAAAAAGGGGTTTCCCCACTGTTTGATATCTGCAATCTAATTGTCGAAGTTTATTTTGATTAAACCAAAAAAAAAACAATTAATATAATCATTGCATTTTATCATTCTCACGTCGTGCATTCTCCTTACCTACGAATCTCACGTTTGTGTCTCGGTTCTAGAGTCAAACTGTCTCATTCGTACAATACTCGGGCCAATCGTCAGAAAAAGATGGATGATCTTGAGGAAGAAAACAGAGAGTTGAAAGAAGAGATCGACGCTCTAAGAGAGGATATGAGAAAGCTTCGTAACGACATGCAAGCCATGGCAGAAGCTCAGCTACAAAGGACTGTGATCTCAGAGATCACCTCAGCGCCCATAGTGGAGAAGTTCGATCCTAGGTATCAGATGCCGAAAGATCGTCCCTGGGGCATGCCTGCTAACTATATCCCGGAAGGATATGTTCCGCCGATCGTTAAAGATCAGGGAACTTCAGCAGGAGCCGCTGGTCCTGAAGGTTACAAACTTGGGGAAAGCGAAGATGCCAGAGGCATATTGAAGACTCCTGAAGGTTACAAACTTCGGGAAACGCCAAGATTTGCTGCCGTAGTTACGGTACCACCCCCTGTGGTGCACACTGTCCCGGAAGGACAGATTCCACAGATACCTTCTGGTAAGAAGGAAATTATGTTTGACCGAATGGATGAATTCCAGGAATAGTTCTTGGAAATGCAGAAGGAACTGCAAGCCATTCGCGGTCAGGATCTATTTGGAAAAGTCGCCGCAGACCTTTGTCTGGTCCCCAATGTGAAAGTCCCGCACAAGTTCCAAGTGCCCGACTTTGAAAAATACAAGGGTAACTCTTGCCCTCAAAGTCATTTGACAATGTACGCTCGGTGAATGTCAGCTCAGACAGAAAATCAGGACCTGCTGATTCACTACTTTCAGGATAGTTTAACCGGTGCCGCCTTAAAATGGTACATGGGTTTAAACCGCGCCTCGATTAGCACATTCAGAGATCTTGGCAAAGCTTTCGTTCAACATTATAAATACAATTTGGACATGGCACCTGACAGAGATCAACTCAGATCAATGTCACAAAAGGACAAGGAAACCTTTAAGGAGTACGCTCAAAGATGGCGTGAAATTGCCGCTCAGATTTGTCCACCTCTTGAGGAAAAAGAGATGACAAAGATCTTCTTAAAGACCTTGAGCTCATTTTACTACGATAGAATGGTCGCCAGTGCACCCAGTGACTTCACCGAAATGGTCGGTATGGGGGTTCGTCTTGAGGAAGCCGTCCGAGAAGGACGTTTGGCAAAAGACGCTGGATCATCAAGCAGTACAAAATGATACGGTAGTGCTCTCCCTAAGAAGAAAGAGCAAGATATTGGGAATATCTCTCTCGAAAAGCAAAGACGACGTTATCAACCGGTAGCAGCTGTAACTTCTGCTATCAGTCCCGTGCCTATTCCTACGTATCAACCTCAGGTTGCGCAGAACCAACCTAATCAGCAAAGGACTCAACAGCCTCTTTAGCAGGCTCGTCCTCCGTACAACAACAACCGTACAACGCGGCCACCAGGATTTGATCCTATACCCGCATCGTACGCAGAACTATTTTCGTTACTACTGGCTAAGGGGCACATCCAGACTAAGTCTCCTCTTACAGTACCGGAAAATCCGCCTTTTTGGTTTAAGACGGATCAGACATGCCCTTATCATCAAGGAGGATCGGGGCATAACATCGAGAATTGTCTCAATTTCAAATCTGACGTGCAAAAGCTTGTTAGGAGCGGGCTCTTATCTTTCAAAGATATGAATCCTAATGTTCTCACGAACCCGCTGCCTCAACACAAGAAAGCTGCAGTCAACCTGATTGAGAAAGAGACTAACAATGTCTATCAAATTCGCGATGTACTCTTGTTGAGGACCAACTTGGTCAAGATACATTGTAGACAGAGTGGATATGGCCATGTGCCACCTCATGATTATCATCAGTGTGATATCAGCTCTAAGAGCGATTAGGGATGTTTGGTAGTGCAATCAGCTCTGCAGGAACAGATGGATCTCGGATGGATCCAAGACCACCGAGTTCGTGGAGTTAATATGGTCTACACGAATTCCAACGTCATTCAAAACCACGACATCCGTGCGATGAATGTCAATTTGGTGGCGATGCACTCAAGGCAAAGCCAGTATCATAATCTGCCGCGGCATGATTACAGTTCTTTTCTGAATTGTTCGGTAAACAAATAGGGATGCTCTTTCATACAGGAGGCCCTCCAGCGTCAGATGGATCTTGGATGGATCCAGGACTACCATGATAGGAATCCCTATCAGATCAACATGGTTCAGATTTTTGATATTCGCGTGATGAATACCAACCTGGTAGAGTTACATGCTGAGCAGGTCCGACTCAGATTCCTAATATCACATGATTACCAAATCTGTAAAGCGGGTCGCGAAAATTATAGAGGTTGTACCCTTGTCCAGGAGGCACTTCAGCACTTGTTAAATCACTGGTGGATGCCAATCTATATGGATGAAGATACTCAGCAAACTAGTATCAATAACAGGAATCCTACTCGACGTCAGAGTCAGGATGTCCGATCTGTGGACACTAACCTAGTGAGGTTACATTGTATTCAAAGTGGGCGTGGTCGGGTGCCACCACACAATTATGATCGTTTTGGAGTCTGTTCAGAAAGTAACCAAGGATGCTACCTTGTGAGAGCAGCTCTTCAGAGTCAAGTGGATCGTGGAGAAATTCGTCCATATCCGGGTTTCGGATCCATCAGTTGGACGCCGAATTACCTTGTCGATCAAATTGAGGACGTTGTCGTCATCTCTGATCATCAGAGGACTAGAGATGTTTGTGCCATCACCCCTCTGCTTCACGAATCAAAAGTTCCCAACCGGGAACGGATCGAGATTACTTATGATGGTCAGAAAAACCAGAAGGTTCCCATAGTCATCTATCTACCGGGACCATTACCATATGAATCAGCTAAGGCGATCCCTTACAAATACGGTGCAACAATAATCGAGAATGGAAAGGAAATTCCATTACCCTCCGTCGTGAATATTGCAGATCAGTCGTGTAACACGGAGCGGCCGAATCTTCAACCGAGGAGTTAGAGAACTTAACAAAGAAAAGGAACCTCAGACAGAAGTTCCTAATCCACCAGTCAGTCAATCCAGTGATACTGACCTTTCAAAAAACAACAATGAGATGCTGAAGCTCATCCAAAGGAGTGAATATAACATTGTTGATCAACTGTTACAGACTCCTTCAAAGATCTCGGTATTATCACTGTTACTCAGTTCAGAAGCGCACAGGGAGGCTCTACAGAAAGTCTTAGAGTTAGCCTTTGTGGAACAGGATGTAACGATCAGACAACTCGATAGCATTGTCTCTAACATCACTTCCTAGAACAATTTGGGATTTAGTGATGAGGAATTACCTGAAGAGGGTCGCCGTCATAACATGGCACTCAATATTACAGTTAACTACCAGGACGATGCACTAGCCAGCGTACTGGTAGACACAGGGTCAGCCCTGAATGTTATGCCGAAGTCCACTTTGATGCAATTATCATTCAAAGGCCCTCCGATGAGAATCAGCAAGGTCGTCATCAAAGCATTCGACGGATCCAGAAAAGCAGTTATCGGCGAAGTTGATCTTCCCATAACTATCGGTCCTCACGCTTTCCAAGTCACTTTCCAGGTCATGGACATCCGGGAAACGTACAGTTGTTTATTAGGAAGACCTTGGATACATCAGGCTGGAGCGGTCACTTCGACTCTCCACCAAAAGCTAAAGTTCATCCAGAACGGCTAACTTATCACAGTCTGTGGGGAACAGGCCTTGCTCGTGAGTAACTTATCATCATCTACTTGTGTAGAACCCGAGGAGGTTATTGGGACGCAGTTCCAAGCACTGTCGGTGAGCAATGAGAATCGATCAAAAGGAGGGACCTCGATTTCCTCATACAAAGATGCTATTAAAGCGGTCGAGAGTACCGATAGCACAGGATGGGGACAGCTTGTCATTCCTACTGACAATAAAACAAAGAAGGGTCTTGGTTTTTCTGCAACCTGCACCCAGACAGCTGTCAACGATGAAAGTCCTCATCCCATTCTGGATTTCTTCCATAGTGGAGGCTTCCTCCAACCAGTGACTCAAGCAGTCCATGCTATCAATGAAGAGGATCCCTTTGACATAGATGAGGAATGGAAGTCCTATCTTAACGAGGACGGTTATATGTCGCAGGACGAAACGCAAACTCCATTTTGCTATCCTACGCAGAGCCCGAGATTTATACCCAGGTCAGATGTTGAAATGATATATGGAGGTTGTGATCCGGAAGGATGCCGTGCTCCACCAAACTCATTAGAGGAAGACACTCTGATGAAAGACAACTTTGACCACGCCTACTATGGCCCGATGGATGGTCTGCCAATGTGGCAACCTTACCCAGGAGACTTGGGGCCAGAAAGTCAGCCGAACAATGAAAATCAGCTGAGCATCATTGAACAGAATACCTGTGTCCCCACCATGTCATGGGATCAACACTCAGGTCATTCAGAAACTACTCAACAAGACGATGAATTCGCAACGTTTGCAGGACTAGAATTCATCAACTATGCTTTTCCCAAGGTCAACGTCATCGAGAGAGATGACCCCTCCCGTTCCAAAGAAGTATGGGACACCTTGGGACAACCGAGTGGAAAATTTGACTTCATAGTCAAGTACACCGCTCCCGAAAGCTCTCGTATCAGGCTCGAAGACATCCAGCCAACTGGATGGGGAGATATAGCTGAGAGTACAAATGCTATGCAAAATGCAACAGAGGAATCCTCCTACGACAATTCTGCCTGGGAGACAGATTCCAATGATCCTGCTCCACCAGAAATCAGCGCTATTTCTGAAGACAAATCGAGGAAGGTGCCAGACTTTGTGATTCACCGAGGAGTTCGCCGCCAATGGGTTGCCGTCGAGGTTCTGAAGGTCGTTCATCAGTCAAAGTAATTGCCATCTTTAACCTTTCACCCTGCCCAGGTGAAACAGATGTTTTGATAGGGCTCGCTTTCTGTAAATTTTCCCTCTTCGCTTTGCCCAAAGCGACAGAGTTTTGTTTTATAGGGCTGTAGTTTCAAGATTCGACTTGTTCATTAATAAAATAACGTCGTTCTGTAATTTCCGCATCATTTGCTGTTTTCTCTTTTTGCTTTTCTCAGAAAATGGTAATCCTAAAAAACAAATCAATCATAAAAACAAGCAGTAAAATCAAAACAATGCACACACTCTTGCATTTCATCTATCTCTTCTAAACACGATCATCACGTCATGCAGATTGCTTGTTTTACAACCCGTTGGAACATACGATCCAATGCCTTCTCCCGACTTTGAATTCCCGGTATTTGGGGCTGAAGAAGAAGTTGACGACGAAATTCCAGAAGAGATCTCCCGATTACTCAGACAAGAGGAAAGGTCCATTGAACCTCACAAAGAGCCGTTGGAAACGGTAAATTTGGGTTCGGAAAAAGAGAGAAAAGAAATCAGGATTGGGGCACTGCTCAGTCCAATTGCCAAAGAGAGTTTAACAAAGCTTCTCAAAGAATTTCCCGATGTATTCGTTGGTCCTATCAGGATATGCCAGGGTTGGATACCAGTATCGTGGAACATCACTTACCATTGAGATCGGAATGTCCGCCAGTAAAACAAAGGTTGAGACGAACTCACCCGGACATGGCCATCAAAATCAAAGGGGAGGTACAGAAACAGATTGACGCAGGTTTCCTCGCTACATCTGAATATCCTCAATGGTTAGCCAACATTGTACCTGTTCCCAAAAAGGATGGAAAGGTCAGAATGTGTGTCGACTACAGGGATCTGAACAAGGCAAGTCCAAAGGACGACTTTCCTTTACCACACATTGACATGCTGGTTGACAGTACAACAAAGTTCAAAGTTTTCTCCTTCATGGATGGATTCTCAGGCTATAACCAGATAAAAATGGCGCCGAAAGACATGGATAAAACTTCGTTCATTACCCCATGGGGTACCTTTTGTTACAAGGTGATGCCGTTCGGTTTGAAGAACGCCGGGGCAACCTATCAAAGGGCCATGACTACTTTGTTTCATGACATGATACATAAAGAAATCGAGTATATGTTGATGATATGATTGCAAAATCTAAGACAGAAGAGGAGCATGTGACCCACCTGTCAAAACTATTCGAGCGGATGAGAAAGTACAAACTCCGCTTGAATCCTAACAAGTGCACCTTCGATGTCCGTTCCAGGAAACTCTTAGGGTTCATCGTCAGCCAGAAAGGAATTGAGGTTGATCCTGACAAGGTCATGGCCATTCAAGAAATGCCTTCTCCAAAAACTGAAAAACAAGTCAGAGGATTCCTGGGACGTTTGAACTACATCTCTAGATTTAAATTCCTCATGACCGCCACATGTGCGCCGATTTTCAAATTACTGAAAAAGAACCAGGACTGCGTTTGGTCAGAAGACTGCCAAACTGCCTTCGACAGTATTAAGGAATATCTATTGAATCCTCCGAAAGGAAAGAGTCTGCCATTTACTATTTGAGCAAGAAATTCACCGACTGTGAAACTCAGTATACGATGCTCGAGAAAACTTGTTGCGCTTTGGCTTGGGCAGCCAAACGTCTTCGTCAGTACATGATTCGCCACACTACTTGGTTGGTCTCCGAGATGGATCCAATCAAGTACGTCTTTGAAAAGCCTGCTCTCACGAAAAGGATTGCCCGTTGGCAGATGTTACTATCAGAATATGACATAGAGTACCATGCTCAAAAAGCCGTTAAGGGGAGTATTTTAGCTGATCATTTGGCTCATCAACCGATTGACGATCAAGAATCAATCGGGTTTGACTTCCCAGATGAAGATGTCATGTATCTAAAAATGAAAGATTGCGATGAACCGTTACCCAGTGAAGGGCCAGAACCAGGTTCCCAATGGGGACTAATCTTTGACGGAGCAATTAATCATTACGGAAACGGAATTGGGGCAATCATTGTTACCCCTCAGGGTACCCACATTCCTTTCACTGCCAGACTTATGTTCAAATGTACGAACAACGAGGCCGAATACGAAGCTTGTATTATGGGTCTCGAAGAAGCGATTGATTTAAGGATCAAGAACTTGGACGTATACGTCGATTCAGCCTTGGTTATCAATCAGATCACAGGAGATTAGAACACATACCAATCAGGATTGATTCCTTACAAAGACTATGCAAGAAGGTTGCTACCCTTCTTCAACAGAGTTGAGTTTCATCACATCCCTCGTGGTGAGAATCACATGGCTGATGCATTAGCCACTCTCTCTTCCATGATTAGCGTAGGTCGATGGAATGACTTACCTAAGATTTACGTAATGCGCCTTGAACGGCCCGCCTACATCTTCACGATTGAAGCAGTCATAGACGACAAACCTTGGTATCACGATATCAAATGCTTCCTTCAGAAACAAGGATACCCACCTGGGGCATCTAGAAAGGACAGAAAGACCCTCAGAAGGCTAGCAAGTAGCTTCTTCCTGAACGGTGATACACTCTATAAGAGGAACTTTGACATGGTCTTGCTCCGATGCGTCGACAGACCAGAAGCAGACATGTTGATAAAAGAAATTCATGAAGGATCCTTTGGCACTCATGCCAACGGACATACAATGGCGAGAAAAATTCTAAGAGCAGGGTACTACTGGTTAACCATGGAATCCGACTGCTACAAGTACATGAGAAGGTGTCACAAGTGTTAGATATACTCCGACAAAATCCATGTACCGCCAACGCATCTCAAAGTTCTTTCTTCCCCATGGCCTTTTTCCATATGGGGAATAGACATAATTGGCTTGATTGAACCTAAGGCTTCAAACGAACATCGGTTCATCCTGGTAGCCATTGACTACTTCACCAAGTGGGTCGAAGCAGCGTCATACGCCAATGTGTCCCGACAAGTGGTGGTCCGATTTATCAAAAGCAATTTCATCTGCCGTTATGGTGTTCCAAGCCAGATCATTACTGATAATGGATCTAACTTGAACAATAAGATGATGAAAGAGTTGTGCGCTGAGTTCAAGATTGAACACCATAACTCATCTCCCTACCGACCTAAGATGAACGGAGCGGTAGAAGCGGCTAACAAGAACATCAAGAAGATCGTTCAAAAGATGGTTATAACCTACAAAGACTGGCACGAGATGCTACCCTTTGCTCTTCACGGTTATCAAACATCTGTCCGCACTTCAACAGGGGCTACCCTTTTCTCTCTAGTGTATGGCATGGAAGCAGTGCTCCCCATAGAAGTAGAGATCCCATCAATCCGGGTATTGATGGAAGCTAAGCTTACAGAAGCTGAATGGTGTCAAAGTCGACACGACGAACTGAATCTGATCGAAGAGAAGCGAATAACGACACTATGCCACGGTCAGTTGTATCAGCAAAGAATGAAGAAGACGTTTGACAAAAAGGTCAGACCTCGCATCTTCAGGAAAGGAGACCTTGTGCTAAAAAAGATACAATCTTTCCTCAGTGATTCTCGGGGCAAGTGGACCCCGAATTATGATGGCCCCTATGTGGTCACGAAAGCTTTCTCAGGCAGCGCCTTGAGACTTGCAACCATGGACGGAGAGGAATTTGCCTACCCCACGAATGTTGATGTAATCAAGAAATACTTCGCCTAAAAAAAAAGAAAGAAAAAAAACGTCTCGGTGGATCGAAAACCCGAAAGGGCGGTCCAGGCAAAAGTTAGAGACATGAAAAAATCATCCCAGTGGATTGGAAATCTCCAAGTACAATCCAGGCAAAAGTTAGGGATAATGGCAAGTAACTATGTGCAATAGAGGCAAGTCCCTTAGCAGCAGTTACATCACCCATCGGAGGAAAACTCCAAGTCAAGGTCATCTTCGACGGAAGCTCAGGATGTCCGGAATTCAAAGTTGGTAGAAGGATAGTGGTCGTTATGTTTCAACGTAGCCCTTTTCCCTGTAAATTACCATTGTCTGAACTTTGTATATACTCTTTGGAATCACGCGTTTGGCTGATCTCCATCTTATCAATAAAATTTGAACCCTTGTGCTTTTGTTTGTAATTCTTACTTGTTTTAGCTTTACAAAATGACGTTTTTTAACTTGATTAACGATTCTTGAAATGAAACAAAAAACGAATTTACTTGTTAAAACTTTTTCTGCTTTTAAAATAAAAATGGCAATATTTTGTGACTGTTGAACATCAGAAGAACCTCGATTGCGTATCCAAAGGCGTTCGAGCCTCAAAGTGCAGAATCAAAGTACTCCTTCTAAGCCATTGCGCCTGAATGAAGGATCAGCTGTGTCAGATGCGGTTTTCCCATCTGATACCTTCGGCCGAGTTCTTATCTCCTAAGCCCGACCAACATAGCTCCCAGCAGGGACTATTTCTCCTAAGCAAGGTGGAATTGCTACTTTTGAACCAACGGTACTTCTTCGCCCCGCGATGGCCGAGTATCCAGTCATGTTCATCTTTTAGTTTGTATGTCGTGTTGGTTTTGTCAACATATACATACATACATCATGCATTTTTTATTTGCATTCACATTTCATGTTGCATTCACTGTCACTTGAGTCGGTCTTATCCTGCCGTGATAATCGTCCTCTCGATCGAGTTTATCAGTTCTTGCTTCGTCAGGAAATGTTGTGTCCGAACAAACTCGTCTCCAGTGTACTTTTAGATCAGAGTCGGCAATCGACCACTTTGATAACTTGAACCTCTGAAAGACCAGAGAACCTTCAACAAGTGTCACTCTTCGCCATTGAAGATGATACCCTTGCTTTCCCGGATTAAGGAAAATCCTTAAAGAAAGCCTCTTAAGAAGAGATTCGACAATATAGCCGTTTTTCTCCGAAAAAACCCGCCGATGAAAAGGTCATCAGCACCTCAAAATTGGATCACATCATATGGCATTTCTCCGGAAGATCCTGAGAAAAGTATGATGTAAGACCCCAAGCGAAAACAGTCTCCCAAGAGACTCGCTTTCCCTAGTAGAATAAACAAATGGCGTCTCCAACAGAGAAGTTTGTACACCTCTACAACTCAGACGATTGGGTTCCCCAGCAAGTCTGACATCAAAACCTTTTCCGTCAAATGGCATCTCCCCAGGAAAATTCGGTGAGAAGTTTGAGGAAAAAAATCGCTACGAGTAGCGTCCCTTGTCAATAAAGTTTATTGACAAAAGAAACTGAGACCAGTTCCTTGGTAGGAAGCCAGGATCGAGGGGAAGTTTACTTCGAAAATTGAGACCAGTTCCTTGGTAGGAAACCAAGAACGAGGGGAAGTTTACTTCAGAAAGTAAGACCAGTTCCTTGGTAGGAAACCAAGAACGAGGGGAAGTTTATTTCAGAAACTAAGACCAGTTCCTTGGTAGGAAACCAAGAACGAGGGGAAGTTTATTTCAGAAACCGAGACCAGTTCCTTGGTAGGAAACCAAGAACGAGGGGAAGTTTACAGAAACTAAGACCAGTTCCTTGGCTGAAGACCAGGATCGAGGGGAAGTTTACCTTTCCTAAGCATCATTGCTTAGCAAAAGAAGATGAATGCGTGAGTTACCATTCATAGACGCCGTCAAAATTTTAGATATTCCGATATTTAATCCTCTTGCATCCCGAATGCCCGAATACCTTCGTCATTCACACCTTCGTGTCCAAGAAGATTAAATAGGGGCATCTGTAATACCCCAAATTTTGACCACTTAGAATCCCATCATTGTGCAAATCATCATCACAATGTGGAGGGATTTTTATGCCTCATCAGTCTCCCCAAAGATGGGTGGGCATTCACTACTATCAGGATTAGGGTTTCAAGCCCTCTCAGAGCTCTTAGACAAAGGATCAATCAAGGAATGACATGATCTTCAACTTTTCTAAACCTCTCAAATATCCTCAATGGATCAAGAGGACTCCCACTTCAAGGATTAAGCACAAGGTTGCTCCCTTCTAGGTGGATCAAGCTTCAAGATCGATAGTGTCACCAAATTAGGGTTTTGGTCGACCAGGGCCTCCAGTTGGAAATTTTCCTCTGGGCACAAGCCAAGGATCCAAAACATAACCTAATATACTCCATGGAACCTCATGGACCCAATCATCAAGTCAATTTAACCTCAGGGGATGCATACATCAAAAATCAGGAATTATGGTTTCTTGACCTAATTCACCCCTAAGTTGACTTTTGGGACAAAACATGAGCCAAGACCTCAAGACATGATTTGAGGGTCTCTAATATACCATATTGATCCATTTGGAACAATGGATTAATCCAAGAAACTTGAGCAATAAGTTTCAATTTCATCTGAACCACAATTAGGGTTTTGTGAGAAAAGTCAACTGTAACTTTGACTTTTGACCAGGACATGCTCCCAAACCCTAAGAGATGATTCAATATACCCTATGACACCCATGAAACATGTCCATCAAGTTTGATTTAGGTCAAGGACATGATTTCCTGAAGAATTGCACAGTTTGGAATTCATCTGATAAAAAGTCAACTGTGCACAAAAGTCAACTTTGACTTTTTGAGATTTTTCACCAAAATGGAATTTTAACCCTAAAATGATGTTAATGTATGATTTGAATCATCATTCATTAAGAAAAATCAAAGAAAGTGGGATAACTTGTAAAAGGGGTAACCATAAAACTTAGAAAATTTTCTAAGTTATGGAAAAAGTGCCACTAATGCACCAACTTTGGAAGACCATAACTCCTAAACCATAAGGCCATTGTGCCCCATTCAAAGCTTGATTTGTAGATCTCATTACCCTCTACAAAAACTTCATACTGACCTATGTCCAAATTCCTCATGGATTTTGAGTTATGGAGTGATCAAAATTAAGAAAAGACATTTTGTTCCAACACTTGGTGAAAATTTCATTAAGTCAGATTTGACCTCACTTTTTGCCAAATGTAGGAGGATTTTTCACTTGGATTCAAAAGAGATCAAAACCAAACATGTTCAAACAGTTGTTGTAACATGTAAGGGCTTTCCAAAATGGTCAAGAACATTACCAAATTCAACTTACACCATGAGATATGACATTGGCAAGTTGCCTTGCTGAAATCTGTCATAGGCAAGGCAGAATTTGCATTTTGCTCGATTTGCCAAAATCAGCCAAATTCAAATGCTCCTATCCACTTGGACACATATGAGGATTGAATCTAAAGGGGACAATCACTGAGCCAAGCCTCCAAAGTCCATGGAACAAGAAATAACATGTTGAACCTAGAATGGCCAAAATAGGGACAAGACTCCAAATTTGGATTGAAGCATTCAATGGAAGCATCAAGGTGGCATGGACTGAGCCATTCTCATCTGAAATCAGTCAAGACTTATCCAAGACCAAGGGAACCAAAGCTCTGTGCCCTAACCTCTAGTCAATGGCTAGAGGAGACTTGCATTTCCATTGGCCAACATTGGACAAACACCTGCTGTAGTTGCCATTCACTGTGGATCCCAAAATAAACTTGCTCTACTATAAATAGAGCTCAATTGTGATCAGTTTGAGTACACCAAAGCCATCAAACAGATGCTTTCCTCAAAATTTCTTCTTTCACTCCAATTTTGCCTTCTAAGGCAAGTCACTATCGGGTTTTGAGTTTGAGAGCTTTTACAATCAAACCAATCACTCACACACCTCATGTACATCACATATGAGCTGATCAAACACTTAAACAACAACTGGAACATTGATTTCTCAGAATCACCAGCCAATTGCTCAAGGTTTTAACCAAAGTGCAGTTGAGATGCCATGAAGTGATCCAGCCATTTTCAATCAAGTCCAAGCATTCAAACACACTCCATACCACCTAGGGAAGCTGTTCAGATCATCACAACACAACTGTAACACCTCCTACACAAATCACGATCACCAGCTGCAAGTGGTAAGCATGAGCTCTTCTAACTCTATGATCCATGCAATTTTTGCTGCACAATAATTTGGCTATATGTTCATAATCATGCATGGAATGTTTTCCCTCAATTAATTGCATTGTTTGAATCGTGTATCAAAAATCCTAGCCTTCATGCAGAAATTAGGGTTCTTGAGGTTTCTTCGTGATTTCATGTTTTATGTTTAATTTAAATGAAATTAAGTGTTATAGACATGATCGTGAGGTTGAAACGAGCATAATGATATGTGGATTGCATGATATGATTAAGTATTCAGTGAGATTTGATGGAAAATGCAAATCAGCCAAACCCAGAAAACGCGCATGTTCTTGCTTGTGTTCTTGGCGCCATTTTCAGAAATTTGAATATTTGAATTTTGTGATTTTGTTTAATTGATTCAAAAATTAATTTCTCTCTGAGTTTTAATGATTTTGAGTTGATTCTTTTTTTAATAATTCACAAAAATGTTAAAATATTTTATTTTACCAAAAAATCCCATAAATATTATTTATTTTATATAATTGATATTTTTGCAAAGAATTAATGTTTTAATTGTTTTTAACATTTAAAATATTTTTTCCATCTTGATTTTCCAACTTTTAATGCTTTCTAACTATTTTGTAGGTCAATACTTAATTTTTGAAGCATTAATCCAAGATCATAATTTGTTTCCCTCATGTTAAACAATTTTGATCTTTTTAATTGAATTTTTATTCAATTAAAACACATTTTGGAAATAAATTAGGGTTTTTGGATTAATTCAACCCTCATAAAAATTTTTCAAAACTCTTTGGGCCTCTATTAGAGTGTAAGACCCAATCCTTTTTTAAACCAAATCATTTTTGGGCCTCAGTGTATTCTATAAGTCCCGATACCGTCAAAAACAAACGGCGCAATCGTCGCCTTTTTAAAAAATAATTCTGGGCCTCTCCTTGAGCTATAAGACCCATTCAAAACCTTTTTTTGGGCCTCTTGAGAGAGTGTAAGACCCACCCCACTTGTACAAAAACTTTTTGGGCATCACTTACGGTATAAGTCCCTCTGTACAAGTAAACGGTACGACCGTCGTCCGTTTAAAACATACGGGCCTACCCGCGTGTAGTAAGACCCATTTCTTTTCTTAAAACTCACTTGGGCCTGTAATAGAGTGTAAGACCCAATCCCCTTTTAACCAAAACCTTTTTGGGCCTCACTTATTGTATAAGTCCCTCTGCGTTAAAAGAAAACCTCGGCGCGATCGCCATTTTAAACGAAAAACCAACTGGGCCTACCCTCGTGTTATAAGCCCCACTATTTTCCTTTAAAACTTTCTGGGCCCTTGAGAGAGTGTAAGACCCATCCCTTTGTACATAAAACCTTTCTTGGGCCTCAGTCACTTGTATAAGTCCCTCTGTGTAAATTCAACAGTGCAATCACTGGTAAAACTGTGGGCCTCTCCTTGAGCTGTAAGCCCCAAAATCTTTCTTTTCAAAGCACTCTCTCCTTTGATTTTGAATATACTGTTGTTTTTAATCTTCCTTTGTTGAACAACTAACCAAACAGCATGGAAGCTCTACAACCGAGTAAGTGTTTATCGCTTTCATTTACTACTTTCATATACATATAATTGTATTGTGGAGCTATTTCACTGTAAGTGTTCTCTCATAAACTCATATCAACTGTGTAATAATAGTATAGATATTTAGAGTTTTCCCGGCAACTACGTCTAGAACTAGGAAAAGCCGTTTCGTTTGTTCGTAGAAATAGACAACTAGATCCCCAATAGGATCACCAGATACAGTCTTCTCTTCGGCTGTCCTCATTAGGAATTCTCAAGAAACTCTACTCCCAAGGATGAATGTATTCTCTGTGAATGGCATCCTTGAGTTTCTTCCAAATTCTCGAACTTTCCTGACTTGATCTATTTCTTGTGAATAGCTTGCCTTGAATTTCACGGGGTTTGGGGACCCACGGGCTTCTTAAAAGCATCGGCCTCCTCTTGGGCATTGTACAAGGACCCACAGGCTTCCTAAAAGCAACCCCGCCTCCTCTTGGGCTTAGTACAAGGACCCGTCGGCTTCTTAGAAGTATTCACAACCTCCTCTTAGGCTTCATATAATGATCTCTTCCTTCGAGAATGATAGGCTCCTCTTGGGCTTCATACAAGGACCCTCGACTTCTTAAAAGTTTCCAGCCTCCTCTTGGGCTTCGTACAAATTGTCCCGACGACCTCTTAGAGGTATAGGAACAGAGCTTAGTCATCTTCATAGAACAGTCCTTTCAAAGAGTCTACTACTGTTTCTCAAAGCATAGTACAAAAGATAAAACTCTAGACTTGGACAGTCTATTTTCCTTGAGTCTCAAAGACATTCTCAAGCCCCTTCCAAAATAGGAAGAAAACCCGTAGACTCGGACAGTCTCAATACCCTTCGGATTTCCTCGTTTCCTTAAAGAACAGGGAACAATCCCGATCCTCAGATCAAATCCATGAGTACAGTGTTACTCATATAAGAACTGATTTTCTCTTAATCAGTATACTGGACCTGTCACTTAACTGTGATAGCACCCCTTTAGCCTCCATCTCCGGCTTCGTACGAGATACAAAGACTCCCTCGTTGGGTCAAATAGTCTTTAGCCTCTCTCTCAGGCTTTGTATGAGACACACAAAAGACTCCCTCATTGGGTCAAACAAAACTTGTAGCCTCCATCTCGGGCTTCGTACGAGATACCATAACACTCTCTTGTTGAGTATAAAAGACTCTCTTGTTGAGTCAACCCCTTTAGCCTCTCTCTCGGGCTTCGTACGAGACACATAAAAACTCCCTCTTTGTTGGGCCACTAGCCTCCTCTTAGGCTTTGTATAAGAAAACCACTGGTTGATCCAATCAACCTTTTAGCATCAAACCTGTGCCTCGTTCACAGTATGCAAACATCAACAACTCCTTCTCTTTCATCTAATCGCTGTAAGCGGCAAGCCTCTGGATCATCTATATCCATGCCACTGTCCCTCTTTTAGCATGAGAAATTCCTAAGGAAAGATGGCATTGCTCTACACTGAGTTAAAGTCTTCTCCTTCAGGTTAAAACCCCTTCTTAGGAAATTATGGCATTGCTAGGATTCACACATCCCGGTTAAAGTAATTCTCCTTTATTTACAAACAACCTTTCGCTTCACATCTTGGGCTTTGAACAAGATACAAACAACCTTTCGCTTCAAGTCTTGGGCCTTGAACAAGACATCAAAACACAATTTCCTCCCATAGAATAGGAGGAACTACGAACGCTCTGACTTCCCTGTTTCGGTAAACGGGAATACGTAGGCATAAGATCGAAAGAAAAGATCTTAGCGAGCACACTAAACAAAAACCCAAATCCCATACTCTCACATATCTATCAGAAAGCATCAGTCCTAACATCCTAATCCTAGTTCCCCGTCAGAGAGAAATCCCAGAAAGAAACCAGTATTGGCGAAAATACAAATAACCAGTACAAAGGCCCCCCACATTATAGCATCCGTAACTTAACAGACCGCTGTTTAAACTCAGTATGCAAGCAGGGTTAATTAGAGACATCTATTTCCCTTCCTTATTCAGCTCACAATAGGATAAAAAATGAATCGACCTGTAGTAACCCCAAAGAACGATAGTGCTTAAGAACCACGTCCATAATCGCTCGCTACACATCCCTAGTCCTCTTATGATCAGAGATTATGACAACGTCCTCGATTTGATCAGCTAAATAGTATGGCATCAAGTTTATTAATCCAGAACTTGACCACGGTTGAATCTCTTTGCGGTCCAACTGACTTTGAAGGGCTGCTCGCACGAAGTAGTATCCTTGATTATCCACTGAGCAAACTCCACACCGCTCATAGTTGTGTAGTGGCACCTGGCCACGTCCGCTTTGAATGCAGGGTAACCTTACTAGGTCTGTTTCCATCGATTAAACATCCTGACTTTGATATCTAGTAGGATTCCCGTTAGTGATACTAATTTGCTGGGTGTCTTCATCCATATAGATTAGAAGCCACCAGTGGTTCAACAAGTGCTGAAGTGTTTCCTAGACCAGGGCACAACCTTGATCGTTTTCACAACCCACTTTACAGCCCTGATAATCATGTGATACCAGGAACCCGAGCCGGAACTGTTTAGCATGTAACTCCACCAGGCTGGTATTCATCAAGCGAATATCGAAGATTTGAATCATGTTGATTTGATAATGATTCCTATCATGGTAGTCTTGGATCCATCCAAGATCCATCTGACGCTGGAGGGCCTCTTGTACAAAAGAGCATCCCTGTTTATTTACCGAGCAAGTCAGACAGGAATTGTAATCATGCCGCGGCAGATTATGATACTGGCTTTGCCTTGAGTGCATTGCCACCAAGTTGACATTCATCGCACGGATGTCGTGGTTTTGAATGATGTTGGAATTCGTATAAACCATGTTAACTCCACGAACTTGGTGTTCTTGGATCCATCCGAGATCCATCTGTTCCTGTAGAGCTGATTGCACCACAGAACATCCTTGATTGTTTTTAGAGCAGATATCACACTAATGATAATTATGAGGTGGCACATGGTCGTACCCGCTCTGTCTACAATGCATCTTAACCAAGTTGGCCCTTAGTAAGAGTACATCGCGAATTTGATAGTTGTGGTTAGACTCCCCCTCTATCAAATTGACTGCAGCTTTCTCGTGTTGAGGCAGCGGGTTTGTGAGAACATTGGGATTTATATCCTTCAAGGTTTCCTTGTCCTTTTGCAACATTGATCTGAGACAATTTTCTATGTTATGTCCTGGTCCTCCTTGATGGTAAGGGAAAGTCTGATCCACTTTAAACCAAAAAGGCGTATTTTTCGGTACTGTAAGAGGAGCCTTGGTCTGGACGTGCCCTTTGACCAACAGTAACGGATATAGTTCTGCGTACGATACGGGTATAGGATCAAATCCTGGTGGCCGCGTTGTACGCTTGTTGTTGTATTGAGGACGAGCCTGCTGAAGAGGTTGTTGTGTCCTTTGCTGAAATTACTGCGAATGCGGTTGGCTTTGAGCAACCTGAGGTTGATACGTAGAAACAGGCGCAGGGTTGATAGCAGGAGTTACAGCTGCTACTGGTTGGTACTATTGCCTTTGCTTTCCGAGAGAGATATTCCCAATATCTTGCTCTTTTTTCTTAGGGAGAGCACTACCGTATTTTTTAGTACCGCTTGTCGACCCTGTATCTTTGACTAGACGTCCTTCTCGAACGACTTCCTCGAGACGCACTCCCATACCGACCGTTTCAGTGAAGTCGCTAGGCGCACTGGCAACCATTCTGTCGTAGTAAAATGAGCTCAAGGTCTTTAAGAAAATCTTTGTCATCTCTTTTTCGTCAAGAGGTGGACAAATTTGAGCGGCAATTTCACGCCATCTCTGAGCGTATTCCTTAAAGGTTTCCTTGTCCTTTTGCGACATTGATCTGAGTTGATCCCTGTCTGGTGCCATGTCCAAATTGTATTTATATTATTGGACGAAGGCAGTGCCAAGATCTCTGAAGGTGCTGATCTCAGTGCGGTTTAAACCCATGTACCATTTGAGTATGGCACCGGTTAAACTATCTTGGAAGTAGTGGATTAGTAGCTCCTGGTTCTTTGTCTGAGCTGACATTCGCCGAGCGTACATCACCAAATGGCTTTGAGGGAAAAAGTTACCCTTGTACGTTTCAAAATCGGGCACATGGAATTTGTGCGGGACTTTCACATCGGGGACCAAACAAAGGTCTGCGGCGTCCTTTCCAAATAAATCCTGACCGCGAATAGCTTGCAATTCCTTCTGCATCCCCAGGAACTGTTCCTGGAACTCATCCATTATGTCGAACATACTTTCTATCCTTCTAGAAGGTCTTAGTGAAATTTGTCCTTCTGGGACAGTGTGCACCACAGGGGATGGTACCGTCACTACGGCAGCGAATCTTGGTGCCTTCCGAAGTTTGTAACCTTCAGGAGTTGTTGGTATGCCCCTGGCATCTTCGCTTTCCCAAAGTTTGTAACCTTCAGGCCCAGCGGCTCCTGCTGAAGTTTTCGGATCTACAGTGATCGGCGGAATATATCCTTCCGGGATATAGTTAAGTGGCATTCCCCAGGGACGATCTTTCGGCATTTGATACCTAGGATCATACTTATCCACTATGGGCGTTAAGGTGATCTCTGAGATCACAGTTCTTTGTAGCTGAGCTTCCACCATGGCTTGCATGTCGTTACGAAGCTTTCTCATATCCTCTCTCAGAGCGTCGATCTCTTCTTTCAACTCTCTGTTCTCTTCCTCGAGATCATCCATCTTTTTCTGACGATTGGCCCAAGTGTTGTACGAATGAGACAGTTTGACTCTAGAACCGAGACACAAACGTGAGATTCGTAGGTAAGAAGAATACGTTACGTGAGAATGATGAATGCAATGATTATATTAATTGTGTTTTGGTTTAATCAAAATAAACTTCGACAATTAGATTACAAATATTAAACAGTGGGGAAACCCCCATTTTATTGAATTCAAAGATTGCGGAAATGGAAATACAGTAGATTACAAGGTGCGGAAACAGAAACCTAAGCTAATGGGTCCTGAGTCCTCTCTGAGGAGAACTCGGTGCTGAATTTGGTACTTTCCTCTTCTTTGACCGAGGCTCTTCGGCCGTTATCGGGTTGTCATTCCTTTGCCAAGTGAAAGGAGCGTGCAAATTCCTTTGGTCATCCTGATTTTCTACAGCATGTTGCTCCAAAATCTCAATTAGAGCATCCTTATCTTTCAGTAGTTGCTGAATTTTGGTACACTCCACATTGAGAATGCGATACTTGTTCTTCCAAGACCTTCTCTCCTGTTGAACTTTGTTGAGAGTAACCTGAAGTTTTTCCGTTTCAGTCATGAAGTACATGACAGATTCCCTTGGCGGAAGAACTCCGTGACGAGGATAAGACATCTTTAGCTTGAGAGCTCTAGTTTGTACCCAGTGGAGATAAGGCTCTACCGAGACACGGTCCGGTTTTCCTATAGACTCTCGTCCTTTCTTATGAACATGTTTCTAAGCGTGCACTATTTCCATTTTTAGTGCCATGTCATTCTCTCCTTCCTTGAAGAAAAGACCTTCCAGATGAGCATTACGTGGGACATGCCTCATCGGGTATCCAAATTGACGACGAACTAAAACTGGATGGTAATTGATTCCTCCCTTAGTTCCTATGAGGGGTAAATTGGGGAAGTTTCCACAATGGTCAATGATCCTGATCCCGTCATAAATCCTATTGCACCAATCTATGTCAGAGTTAGTAAGAGACATGATTTTCTACGACCAACGTAAGGCACTCTTATGATCCCAAAAAGTGGCAGACTTAGGAAAATGGGAAATAAACCATTTATATAGCAGGGGTACACAGCACGTGATCACCCCTCCGCTGTACAAATTCCCTAAGTGTACAGAATGACACGCATCTGCGAGCAAGGTTGGTACGGGGTTTCCAATGAGAGAAACCTTAATGGTGTTGATATCGACGAAGTTATCAATGTTGGGAAACAGAAACAACACGTAGGTGAGTAAAACAAAGATGCTTTCAAAAGCAGTCACGTTCCCTATACTAGCAAAGTACAGAGCCTTCTTTACCAGAAACCTGGCTGGTAAACCTGGGATTCCACCCTTAGTGGTCGTGTGAGTCCTGACTTCTGACTCATCCAAATAGATTTCTCTTGCAATGGTTTGATCCTTTGGAATTTCTTCCAGTCCAGAAAAGGGAGCTTGGTCAGTGATATGTAAATCAGTCAGGTGAGAATACTCCTCCAGCATTGGTGCAAGCTAGTAATCCGGGAATGTGAAACAGTGATAGACCGGATCGTAAAACTGAATGAGTGCCTCCAGGATTCCTTCAATTACATGGACCCTTAACAGAGGTAGCAGACCTCCGTACTTGGCTCTGAAAGCGTCAAGGTTAGTGATCAATCTTGCTAATCCTCTCAAATCCTCTAGTTTTGGAACCTTGAAGGTATACTTGTGAGTTCTCCGTCTACCGAAATCCATGAGCGCAACCTTTTTCTCTCTGACATTTGCAATCATTGTCTTAGTTTAATTTGAAAAAGAGAGACTAGAAGAGAAAATTTTCTTTGTTTAATGTTTTTAAAATGAATGCATGAATGCAACACACAAAAACATAGAAAAAACATGGGGTCAAAGGGTCGGTTTCATGAAGTCAAAGCTCTACCCATCCCAAAGGTTTATACTAGTGATATTTGTACCTGTCTCTCAAAATCATTGATTCTTGTCGAGATAACATCAGCGGGCCGGGAACCGTGCTAGGTGATGTAATTCGAAGAATCTCAGAAGAGGGTAGTATCGCGTGACAACTATTTCCGATTGCTTCCGCACTACTGAAAGAGGTTTTTCCTAGGTGTATACTCAATCTTTCCACATGCGGCATCACACGCATTCCCATTAGCAGAAAAATAAAAACAGATATCAATTAGGAAAAGCAGTATATATATTTGTCCTAATGTCCTAGACCTTTTAAGAGCTACGAATCCTATGATCCTAACAGAAAATGGCTCCCCGGCGGAGTCGCCATTCTGTGGTACCTTCCCAACTTAAAGGTTTTGACCTAAGATCCTAGTGAGGGCCGATCCTAGAAATAATGACATTCCCTGATGGAATCGTCATTCGGTGATACCTTGTGAACCCAAGGACTCGTCCTAAGAGAAGGTTTCAACCAGAGAGATAAGAGAGACAAGATTCCTTTGTTTGGCCCCACGGTGGGTGCCATTTTTCTGTAGCGAGCGATTTTGGACGTGGTTCTTAAGCACTATCGCTCTGGGGTACTACAGGTCGATTCATTTTTTATCCTATTGAAGCTGATGAGGGAAGGGAAATAGATGTCTCCAATTAACCCTACTTGCATACTGAGTTTGAACAGTGCTCTGTTAATTTACAGATGCGATTTAGTTCGTGGGCCACTCTCTGCTTATTTTGTTCAGAACGAAATGTCGGGACTATTCATGGGGGATTTGGGTTAGGATACTGCTCCAGATTGGATGAAGGTAGGGGACTTTGGGTTTTTTTATTAGTGTGCTCGCTAAGATTCTTTTGCAATCTTATGCCTACGTATTCCCGTTTGACGAAACAGGGAAATCAGAGCGATCGTAGTTCCTCCTATTCTATGGGAGGAAATGGTGTTTTGGTGTCTTGTTCAAAGCCCAAGATTGAAGCTAAAGGTGATTTGTATCTTGTTCGAAGCCCAAGATGTGAAGCTGAAGGTGGTTTGTTTGTATCTTGTTCAAAGCCCAAGATATGAAGCTAAAGAGTCTATTTGTATCTTGTTCAAAGCCCAAGATATGAAGCTAAAGAGGTTCCTAACTGAGAGGGAATTTGTTATCTCTAAGGAGGAGTTGTTGATGTTTGTATGTTGTGCCCAAAGCATGATTTGATGCTAAAAGGTTGATTGAATCAAACGGGGATTTCTTTATACAAAGCTGAAGAGGAGGCCAAAAGGTTGACTTTTTCGGGGAAAATGTTCTTTCTGTCTTGTACAAAGCCCAAGATTGAGGCTAAAAGGGCTTGACCCAACAAGAGAGTCTTTTTGTGTGTCTTGTACGAAGCCCAAGATGGAAGCTAAAGGGTTTGACTCAACAAGAGAGTCTTTTATACTCAACAAGAGAGTGACTTGGTGTCTCGTATGAAGCCCGAGACGGAGGCTAAAAGTTGTTTGACTCAACAAGAGAGTCTTTTATACTCAACAAGAGAGTGTTTTTGTATCTTGTACGAAGCCCGAGATGGGGGCGAAAAGTTTGGTGACTCAATAAGAGAGTCTTTTATACTCAACAAGAGAGTGTTTTTGTATCTCGTGCGAAGCCGAAGATGGAGGCGAAAAGTTTGGTGACTCAACAAGAGAGTCTTTTATACTCAACAAGAGAGTGTTTTTGTGTCTTGTACGAAGCCCAAGACGGAGGCCAAAGGGGACTGACTCAACAAGAGAGTCTTTTATACTCAACAAGAGAGTGTTTTGGTGTCTCGTATGAAGTGCGAGACGAAGGCTAAAAGGGTGATTCAACAAGATAATCTT
This sequence comes from Lathyrus tuberosus, assembly GCA_022829125.1. Lineage (NCBI taxonomy): Eukaryota > Viridiplantae > Streptophyta > Magnoliopsida > Fabales > Fabaceae > Lathyrus > Lathyrus tuberosus. The sequence goes on from JALAZF010000229.1 coordinate 6,898,123, forward strand.
TTATACTCAACAAGAGAGTGTGAAAAGGTCAGCTCCGCTGGGGAGAATCATTGTACTAAGCCCAAGAGAAGGCTATCTTGCTGCCGAGGATTACTAAAATCCCTAGGCAGGTCCATGTGGAGCGCTCTCATGAGAGAGGCAGGGTTTCTTCCTATGTTTGTAGGGAACTTGAGAATGCCTTCGAGACTCAAGGAGATTAGACTGTCTAAGTTTAGAGTTATATCTTTTGTACTATGCTTAAGAGAAAGTACATTTGCGGTAGAAAGATCTAGACTCTTTGAAAGACTGTTCTATTAAGATGACTAATTTCTGTTCCTATACCTTGAAGAGGTCGTCGGGACAATTTGTACGAAGCTCAAGAGGAGGCGAGAAAAAATTTTAAGAAGCCGAAGGGACAATTTGTACGAAGCCCAAGAGGAGGCTATCTTCCCGGAGGAAGAATCATTATACGAAGCCTAAGAGAAGGCTGTGAAAACTTCTAAGAAGCCGAAAGGTCCTTGTACAGCGCCCAAGAGGAGGCGGTGATGCTTTTAGGAAGCCTGTGGGTCCTTGCACTAAGCCCAAGAGGAGGCTGATGAACAGTTCCAGAAGGGGTTTCACTTGGAACATTGGCCTTCTGTATATGAACTGTTCAAGGGGGGAATTTCTTAGATCTAGTTATCTAAAATTGATGTAAAAGAAGATTCTCATTGTTTAGGTTATGTTGAAATATCCGGGAGAACGTCGGATGTAAGGAGACAAGGTTTTGTCTAGTTCTAGACATAGTTGCCGGGGAAACTCTAAATATCTATACTAGTATTACACAGTCGATATGAGTTTATGACAGAAGACTTACAGTGAAACAGCCCCACAGTACAGTTATATACATATGAAAGCAGTAAATGAAAGCGGGTAAACACTTACTCGGTTATAGAGCTTCCATAATGTATTGTTAGTTATTCAACAAAGAAATTGACAATAACAGTATATTACAAAATCAAAGGAGAAAGTGCTTTGAAAGGAAAGTTGGGGCTTACAGCTCAAGGAGAGGCCCAGGGTTTTACCAGTGATCGCGTTGTCGTTTTGTACAGGGACTTATACAAGTGACTTATGCCAAAGAAAGGTTTTCTATACAAAGGGGATGGGTCTTATACTCTCTCAAGAGGCCCAAAATGATTTATTTTAAAACGGCGATCGCGCCGAGTGTTTTTAAAAACACAGTGGGTCTTATACAATGACTGAGGCCCAAAAAGTATTTGGTTTCAAAAAGGGATTGGGTCTTACACTCTATTAGAGGCCCATGAGTGTTTGGAAAAGTTTGTTAGGGTGAGAATCAATAAAACCCTAATTTCATCAATTTATAATATAATTATTCAAAGAAAATTAATAAAAATGATAAAAATTCCAAATAAGTTTGAATAAACAACTTGTGATTTTGGTTTTAGGTTTGAAAAATGAGGCTTTAATCACAAGATGAATTAAAACCTATTTGGTTTTGATTTTCTAAAATGAATATTTATTTTTAAAAGGTTTAAAAAACAAATAAAAGGTGTTTATTCACAAAAAGACTAATTATATTAAATAAATAATATAAATCTAATTTTTTCGTGGAATAAAATATTTCAACATTTTTGGGATTTTTGGCAAAAAGAACCAATAAAAAATCATTAAAATTGAGTGAGTTATTAATTTTTCAAATTATTAAAAAGAATATGAAAAATAACAAAAAGTGGGAAAAATAGCAAAAAGAGGGTCTGGGGCGAGGGGGATTCGAACCCCAGACCTCTTGTGTACAGCATGCGCGCCTTACGACTAGGGTGGTGATACATCCGTGTATTGGAACACAACCATAAATATACAAGGCTTGCCTTGTTTTTTGGCCTGGCCCAAGGCAAGGCAAGGCAAGTTTTAGCAAGAAACGGGAAGGTCTATAACTTTCTCATTTCTCCATGGGTTGGGACAAAATTTATTTGCATCTAGCCTAGAATTTCACAAGGAATCCAATGGTGGTGGTAGTTTTTTCAGATCATGCTCCCTCCTCAAAACCCGATAGTGGTTTTGAAATAGACCATATTTTGCATTTTCTGTGCTACATCTTGGTACAGGTATGAATTACATGATAAATTGGTGCAAACACAACACATATAACATGTATAAGAGATGCATGATCAGTGGACTTCAAAACAATGCATATTTTGGAAAGTTCAAGTCATGATGCTTACCTCTTTTTGAGCTTTTGGAGTTTTTTGTGCAATCTGCCAAGTTTCTTGTTCCAAAAATGGTTTGATGCTTTGGACACTCTCAAATGATCCCTTAGAAACTTTTAGGATGATTGGAATCAACTGGAACCTGCAAAAACAAGAACTGGCCCTTTCTTGCAAAAGGGGTTAAAATGGCCAAAATAACAACCCTCTCAAATGGTTTCCAGATGTTGGGAGCCATTTGGTACAGTTCAAGGATGATATTTGGAGTGTGTTTGAGGCTTTATTTGGTTTGGAAAGTGACTGAATCAAGACATGGCTTGAAAAATGCATAAAAAGCCTATTTTGAGGTTTTGAGATGTGACTTTGAGATTTGGGATTACAGGTCACTTGTGTGAGTTTGGACAGCTTAGAGATGACATATTGGAAGTGTTTGGATCATGAGCTGTGATGGAAATGCTCTCTAGCTCAAAAACTCAGAGTTACCTTGCTAAAGAAGGAATTTTTGCCTAGAGAAAGTGATTTTGAGGAAAACATCTGTTTGATAGCTTTGGTGTACTCAAACTGAGCACAAATGAACTCAATTTATAGTAGAGCAAGTTTTTTTTGGGATCAATAGTGAATGACAACTACAGCAGAGGTTTGCCCAATGTTAATCAATGAGAATCCAAGTCTCCTCTAGCCATTGACTAGAGGTTAGAGCACAGAGCAGTGGTTCCCTAGTTGTTGGATCAGTCTTGACTGAATTTAGTTGAGAATGTGTCAGTCCATGCCACCTTGGTGCATCCATTAAATGCTCCAATCCAAAATTGGAGTCTTGTCCCTCTTTTAGCGATTTCTAGGTTTGGCATGCTATTTTTGGTTCCAAAGACTTAGAAGGCTTGGGATCAGAGTTGGTTCCTCCTTGATCTTCCTTGAGGTGTTCAGATGGATAGAGTTGCTTGCCCTTTGCAAAATTTGAGCAAATCGAGCAAAACTCCAAAATCTGCCTTGCCATGACAGTTTACAGCAAGGAATATTGGCATTGTCATATCTCATGGCCCAAGTAGAATTTGATGGAGTTCTTGGCCATTTTGGAAAGCCCTCATATGATACAATAACTGTTTGATCATAATTGGTTTTGATAATTTTTGGATCCAAGTGAAAAATGCCCCTACATTTGGAAAAAAGTGAAGGCAGATTTTGACTTAGTGAAAATTTCACTAAGTGTTGGAAAAAAGTAACATTTTCACTTTTCTTGATTTTGATCATTCCAAAACTTGAAATCCATGAGGAATTGGAATGAGTGGTAGTTGAAGCTTATGTAGAGGGCCATGAGGGCTACAAATCCAGCTTTGGATGGGGAAAAATGGCTTTGTGGTTTAGGAGTTATGATCCTCCAAAGTTGGTACCCTAGCCACTTTGTTCGATAACTTGGAAAATTTCTAAGTTTTTTATGGTTACCCCGTTTACAAGTTATCCCACTTTTCTTGATTTTTCTTGATGAATGATGATTCTAATCATACATTAACATCATTTTGGGGTCAAAGAACCATATTTGTGAAAAATCTCAAAAAGTCAAAGTTTGACTTTTGTGCACAGTTGACTTTTTGTCAGATGAATTCCAAACTGTGCAATCCTCTATGAAATCATGTCCTTGACCTAAATCAAACTTTATGGACATGTCCCATAGGTGTTATAGGGTGTATTGAATCATGTCCCAAGGTTTGGGAGCATGCCTGGGTCAAAAGTCAAAGGTACAGTTGACTTTTCCCGCGAAACCCTAACTGTGAGTCAGATGAAATTGAAGCTTGTGAATCAAGTATCTTGGATTAATCCATTGTTGGAAATGGATCAATGTAGTGTATTAGGAACCCTCAAATCCTCTCTTGAGGTCTTGGCTTATGTTTTATTCCAAAAGTCAACTTAGGGGTGAATTAGGTCAAGAAACCCTAATTCCTGATTTTTTATGAATGCATCCCCTGAGGCCAAATTGACTTGATGATTGGGTTCATGATGTCCCTTGGAGCATCTTATGTTATATTGTGAAGCATTGGCTCATTCCCAGAGGAAATTTTCCATCTGGAGGCCCTGGTCGACCAAAACCCTAATTTGGTGACACTGGCGATCATGAGGCTTAATCCACTTGGAATGCTGCAACCTTGTGCTTGATTCTTGAAGTGGGAGTCCTCTTGATCCATTGTGAATGTTTGAGAGGTTTAGACAAGTTGAAGATCATGTCATTCCTTGATTGATCCTTTGTCTAAGAACTCTGAGAGGGCTTGAAACCCTAAGTTTTGATTGCAGTGGATGCTCACCCATCTTTGGGGAGATTAAGGAGTATGATGGTTCATCCATATTGTGATGATGATTTGCAAAATGATGGGGAATCTTAGTGGTTAAAGTTTGGGGTATGACACAATGGTCAAAAGAATCAGAAGGCTCCTGTAGTTATCTATCTGCCGGGACCACTACCGTATGAATCAACTAAGGCTATCCCTTACAAATACGGTGCCACAACAATTGAGAATGGAAAGGAAACTCCATTACCCTCCGTCGTGAATATTGCAGACATCAGTCGAGTAACACAGAGCGGTCGGATCTTCAACCGAGGAGTTGAAGAACCCAGCAAAGAAAAGGAACCTCAAACAGAAGTTCCTAATCCACCAGTCGGTCAATCTGGCGATCCCGGCCTTTTAAAGAACAATGATGAGATGCTAAAGCTCATCCAAAAGAGTGAATACAACATTGTTGATCAACTGTTGCAAACTCCTTCAAAAATCTCAGTGCTATCACTTTTACTCAGTTCCGAAGCTCACAGAGAAGCTCTACAAAGAGTCTTAGAGCAAGCCTTCGTGGAACGGGATGTAACAATACGACAGTTCGATAACATCGTCTCCAATATCACTTCCTGCAATAACTTGGGATTCAGTGATGAGGAACTGCCAGAAGAGGGCCACCGTCACAACATGGCACTCAATATTACAGTCAATTTCCAGGACGATGCATTAGCCAGCGTACTGGTAGACACCAGATCAGCTCTAAATGTAATGCCAAAGTCTACATTGATGCGATTATCATTTAAAGGATCTCCGATGAGAGCCAGTGAGGTCACCGTCAAAGCATTTGATGGATCCCGTAAAATAGTTATCGGCGAAGTCGAACTTCCCATAACTATCGGTCCTCACACTTTCCAAGTCACTTTCCAGGTCATGGACATCTGAGTAACATACAGTTGTTTGTTAGGAAGACCTTGGATACACCAGGCTGGGGCAGCCACTTCGACACTTCACCAAAAGCTAAAGTTTGTCAAGAACAACCAACTCGTCACGGTCTGCGGAGAGCAGGCTTTGATTATGAGTAATTTATCGTCATACACGTATGTAGAACCAGAAGAAATTATTGGAACCCAGTTCCAAGCACTTTCAGTGAGCAATGGCGAACCATCAGAAGGAGGAACCTCAATTTACTCATACAAAGATACTCTCAAAGTGATCGAGAGTAACAACGCAAAAGGATGGGGACAACTTGTCATTCCTACTGATAACAAGACGAAGAAAGGTCTTGGCTTTTCCTCAACCTGTACCCAGACTGCTACTAACAATGAAAGTTTTCATCCCATTCAGGACTTTTTCCACAGTGGAGGTTTCCTTCACCCAGTGTCTCAAGAAGTACATACTATCAACGAGGGAGATTCCTCCGATACAGATGAAGAATGGAAGTCTTATCTCAACGAGGACAGTTATATGTCTCAGGACGAAATACCTACGCCATTTTTCTATCCCACGCAGAGTCCGAGATTTATACCAAGGTCAGATGTCAAAATGATATACGGAGATTGTGATCCAGAAGGGTGCCTTGCTCCACCAAACTCATTAGAGGAGGACACTCTGATGAAAGACAACTTTGACCATGACTATTATGGCCCGATGGATGGCCTGCATATCTGGTAGCCGTACCCAGGAGACTCGGGGCAAGAGAATCAGCCGAATAATGAAAATCAGTTGAGCATCCTTGAAAAGAATACCTGTGTCCCCACCATGTCATGGGATCAACCCTCAGGACATTCGAAAAATATCCAGTGCGACGATGAATTTGAAAAGTTTGCAGGACTAGAATTCATCAACTATGCTATTCCTGAGGTCAACGTCATCGAGAAAGATGACTTCTCCAGTTCCAACGAAGTGTGGGACACCCTGGGACAACCAAGTGGTAAATACGACTTCATGGTTAAGTATACCGCTCCTGAAAGCTCTCGTATCAGGCTCGAAGACATCCAGCCAACTGGATGGGGAGATATACCTGAGAGTACAAATACTATGCAAAATACAACAGGAGAATCTTCCTACGACAACTCTGCCAGGGAAACAGATTCCAACGATCCTGCTCTGCCAGAAATCAATGTCATTTCTGAAGACAAACCAAGAAAGAAGGTGCCAGACTTTGTGATTCACCGAGGAGTTCGCCGCTAATGGGTTGCAGTCAACGTTCCGAAAGTTGTTCACAAATCAAAGTAATTGTCGTCTTTATCTTAACCTATCACCATGCCCAGGTGAAACAGATGTTTTGATAGGGCTCACTTTCTATAAATATACCTCTTCACTTCGCCCAAAGCGACAGAGTTTTGTTTTATAGGGTTGTAGTTTCAAGAATCGACCGATCATAAATAAAATAACGTCATTCTGTAATTTCCGCATTTATTGCAATTTTCTCTTTTCACTTTTTAGAAAATGGTAATCCTAAAAAACAAAACAAATAATAAAAACAAGCATTGTTCAAAGAAAATACACTGCACACACTCTTGCATTTCTCTCTATCTCTTCTAAACACAAAATCATCACGTCATGCAGATTGCTTATTTTAAACCCCATTGAAACATACGATCCAATGCTTTCTCCCAGCTTTAAATTCCCAGTATTTGAGGCTGAAGAAGAAAATGGCAAAGAAATTCCAGAAGAGATCTCCCGACTACTCATACAAGAGGAAAAGTCCATTGGACCTCACAAAGAGCCGTTGGAAACGGTCAACTTGGGTTCAGAGGAAGAAAGGAAAGAGGTCAAGATTGGAGCACTGATCAGTCCAACTGCCAAAGAAGGTTTGATAGAGCTTCTCAAAGAGTTTCCCGATGTATTCGCTTGGTCCTATCAGGACATGCTAGGGTTGGATACCAGCATCGTGGAACATCATCTACCATTGAAATCAGAATGTCCTCCAGTGAAACAAAGATTGAGACGGACTCATCCGGACATGGCCATCAAAATCAAAGAGGAAGTACAGAAACAGATTGAGGCGGGTTTCCTCGCTACATCAGAATATCCTCAATGGCTAGCCAACATAGTACCAGTGCCAAAAAAGGACGGAAAGGTCAGAATGTGTGTGGACTACAGGGATTTGAACAAGGAAAGTCCAAAGGACGACTTTTCCTTACCACACATTGACATGCTGGTAGACTATACAACAAAGTTCAAAGTTTTCTCCTTCATAGATGGATTCTCGGGCTATAATCAGATAAAAATGGCGCCGAAAGACATGGAGAAAACTTCATTTATCACCCTATGGGGTACTTTTTGTTACAAGGTAATGCTGTTCGATTTGAAGAACGCCGGGGCAACCTATCAAAGGGCCATGACTACTCGGTTTCATGACATGATACACAAAGAAATCGAGGTGTATGTCGATGATATGATTTCCAAATCTAAGGCAGAGGAGGAGCATGTGACCCACCTGTAAAAACTATTCGAGCGTTTGAGAAAGTACAAACTCCGCTTGAATCCCAATAAGTGCACATTCGGTGTCCGCTATGGGAAATTGCTAGGGTTCATCGTCAGCAAGAAAGGAATTGAGGTTGATCCTGACAAGGTCAAGGCTATTCAAGAAATACCTTCTCCGAAAACTGAAAAACAAGTCACGGGATTCCTGGGACGTTGAACTACATCTCCAGATTTATATTCCTCATGACCGCGACATGCGCGCCAATCTTCAAATTACTCAAAAAGAATCAGGACTGCGTTTGGATAGAAGAATGTCAAACCGCCTTCGACGGCATCAAGGAATACCTGTTGAACCCACCGATTCTATTACCTCCAGTGGAAGGAAGACCACTGATCATCTACCTGACAGTCTTGGAAGACTCGATGGGTTGTGTACTTGGCCAACAAGACGAAACGAAAAGGAAAGAATCGGCCACTTACTATTTGAGCGAGAAGTTCACCGACTGTGAAACTCGGTACATTGTACTTGAGAAAACTTGTTGTGCTCTGGCTTGGGCCGCCAAACGTCTTCGCCAGTATATGATTTGCCACACTACTTGGTTAATCTCCGAAATGGATCCAATCAAGTACATCTTTGAAAAGCCTGCTCTCACGAGAAGGATTGCCCGTTGGCAGATGTTGCTATCAGAATACGACATCGAGTACCATGCTCAGAAATCCGTCAAGGGAAGTGTTTTAATCGATTATTTGGATCATCAACCGATTGACAATAAGGAATCATTCGGATTTGACTTCCCAGACGAAGATGTCATGTATTTAAAAATGAAAGATTGCGATGAACCGCTACCCAGTGAAGGGCCAGAACCAGGTTCCCAATGGGGACTTATCTTTGACGGAGGTGTCAATCATTATGGAAACGGAATTAGGGCAATCATTATAACACCTCAGGGTACCCATATTTCTTTCACCGCCCGACTGACATTCAAGTGTACAAACAACGAGGCCGAATATGAAGCTTGTATCATGGGTCTCGAAGAAGCGATCGACTTAAGGATCAAAAACTTGGATGTTTATGGCGATTCAACCCTGGTTATCAATCAGATCAAAGGAGATTAGAACACATACCAATCAAGATTGATTCCTTACAAAGACTACGCGAGAAGGTTGTTACCATTCTTCAACAGAATCGAGTTTCACCACATCCCTCGTGAAGAGAACCACATGGCTGATGCATTAGCCACTCTCTCTTCCATGATTAATGTAGGTCAATGGAATGACATACCTAAGATCGACATAATGCGCCTTGAACGGCCCGCCTACATCTTCACGATTGAAGCAGTCATAGACGACAAACCTTGGTATCACGATATCAAATGCTTCCTTCAGAAACAAGAGTACCCACCTGGGGCATCCAGAAAAGACAGAAAAACTATCAAAAGACTGGTTGGAAACTTCTTCCTGAGCGGTGATACACTCTATAAGAGAAATTTTGACATGATCTTGCTCCGATGCGTAGGCAGACCAGAAGCAAACATGCTAATGAAGGAAATTCATGAAGGATCCTTTGGCACTCAGGCCAACGGATACACAATGGCGAGAAAAATTTTGAGAGCAGGGTACTACTGGTTGACCATGGAATCCAATTACTACAAGTATATGAGGAGGTGTCACAAGTGTCAGATATACTCAGACAAAATCCATGTACCGCCAACGCATCTCAAAGTTCTTTCTTCCCCAAGGCCTTTTTCCATATTGGGAATCGACATGATTGTCATGATCAAACCCAAGGCTTCAAACAAACATCGGTTCATCCTGGTAGCCATTTATTACTTCACCAAGTGGGTTGAAGTAGCGTCATACGCCAATGTAACCCGACAGGTGGTGATCCGATTTATCAAAAACAATATCATCTTCCGTTATGGTGTTCCCAGCCAGATCATTACTGATAATGGATCTAACTTGAACAATAAGATGATGAAGCAATTGTGTGCTGAGTTCAAGATCGAACACCATAACTCATCTCCCTACCGACCCAAGATGAACGGAGCGGTAGAAGCGGCTAATAAGAAGATTGTTCAGAAGATGGTTGTAACCTACAAAGACTGGCATGAAATGTTACCCTTTGCTCTTCACGGTTATCGCACGTCTGTCCGTACCTCAACAGGGGCAACCCCTTTCTCTCTAGTATATGGCATGGAAGCAGTACTTCCCATAGAAGTAGAGATCCCATCATTCTGGGTATTGATGGAAGCTAAGCTAACAAAAGCTGAATGGTGTCAAAGTCGACACGATGAATTAAATCTGATCGAAGAAAAACGAATAATGGTACTATGCCATGGTCAGTTGTATCAACAAAGGATGAAGAAGGCGTTCGACAAAAAGGTCCGACTTTGCGTCTTCAGGAAAGGAGACCTCGTGCTCAAGAAGATACAATCATTTCTCACTGATTCCCGGGGCAAATAGACTCCGAATTATGATGGCCCTTACGTGGTCCAGAAAGCTTTCTCAGGCAGCGCCCTGAAACTCGCAACTATGGATGGAGAGGAATTTCCCTACCCCACAAATGTTGACGTAGTCAAGAAATACTTCGCCTAAATTAAAAAAAAAAAGTCTCGGTGGATTGAAAACCTGAAAGGGCGGTCCAGGCAAAAATTAGAGACATAATCGAAGTCATCCCGGTGGATTGGAAATCTCAAAGTACAATCCAGGCAAAAGTTAGGGATAATGGCAAATAACTATGTCCAACAAGGGCAAGTCCCTCAGCAGCAGTTACACCATCTGTCAGAAAATTCCAGTCAAGGCCATCTTCGACAGAAGCTCAGGATGCCCCGAATTCAAAGTTGGTAGAAGGATATCGGTCGTTATGTTTCGATGTAGCCCTTTTCCGTTAAATTACCATTTTCTAACTTTGTAAATACTCTATGGAATCACGCGCTTGGCTGATTTCCATCCTATCAATAAAATTTGAGCCCTAGTGTTTTTTTTTTGCAATTCTCATTTGTTTTAGCTTTACAGAATGACATTTTAACATGATTAACGATTCTTGAAATCAAACAAAAATGAATTTACTTGTTAAACTTTTTCTGCTTTAAAATAAAGATGGCAATTTCTTTTGACTGTTGAACATCAAAAGAACAACGATCTCTTCTCCGAAGGTGGTTGAACTTCAAAGTGCAGAATCAAAGTACTCCTTCTCAAACTAGTACACCTGAATGAAGGATCAGCTGTGTCAGATACAAATGTTGCATCTGACACCCTCGGCAGAGTTCTTACCTCCTAAGCCCGACCGACGTTGTTTTCCCGCAGAGAACTTTCTCTCCTAAGCAAGGCAGAATTGCTACCTTGAACCCGTGATACTTTTCATTTCCCGCAGTGGCCAAGTATCCAGTCGTGTTCATCTATTAGTCTGTATATCGCGTCAGTTTTGTCATCATATACATACATACATCATGCATTATTGACTTGCATTCATATTCATATTGCATCACCATCACTTTAGTCGGTCTTGTCCCCTAGTGATAAAAGTCCTCTCAATCGAGTTGTCAGATCTTTCCTCGTCCGAAAGTGAATCATTAAGTAATCTCTCTCCCATTTATCTATGGATTAGAGACGGTCTTTGACCACTTTGATAACTTGAACCTCTGAGAAACCAGAAAACTTTCAACGAGCGTCACTCTTCGCCATTGAAGATGATGTCTTCGCTTTCCAGGATTAAGGAAAATCCCCCAGAGAAAGCCTCGTAACCAATGACTCTCAGCAACACATTGATTCTTCTCTCCATAAAGTCAATGAAGTCATCAGCACCTCAAAATTAGGGTACATCGTATGGCATTTCTCTGAGAAGACCTCAGGAAAAGTATGATGTAATATCCCCAAGCGGAAGCAGTCTCTCAAGAGACTCGTTTTCCCTAGTAGAATCGACAAATGGTGTCTCCAAACAGAGAAGTTTGTGTACCTCTACAGCTCAGACAGATGGGTTCCCTAACAAGTCTGACATCAGAACTTTTTCAGTCAAATGGCATCTCTACAGGAAAATTCGGTGAGAAGTTTGAGGAAAACCGCTACAAATAGCGCCCCTTATCAAGAAAGTTTATTGACAAAAGAAACTGAGACCAGTTCCTTGGTAGGAAACCAGAATCGAGGGGAAGTTTACTTCAGAAACTGAGACCAGTTCCTTGGTAGGAAACCAGGATCGAGGGGAAGTTTACTTCAAAAACTGACACTTGTTCCTTGGTAGGAAACCAGGATCGGGGGGAAGTTCAATTCAAGAACTGAGACCAGTTCCTTGGTAGAAAACCAGGATCGAGGGGAAGTTTACATCAGAAACTGAGACCAGTTCCTTGGTAGGAAACCAGGATCGAGGGGAAGTTTTACCTTTTCTAAGTATCATTGCTTAGCAAAATAAGATGGATAAGCAAGCTTCCATTCCTAACCACCATCAAAATTTTGGGTATTCCGATATTTAATCCTCTTGCACCCCGAATGCCCGAATACTTTCGCCATTCACACCTTCGGGTCCAAGAAGATTAAATAGCGGCATCTGTCATACCCCAAATTTTGACCACTAAGATTTCCCATTATTGTTAAAATCATCATCACAATATGGATGAACCATCATGCCTCAACAATCTCCTCAAGGAATTGTTGAACATCCACTACAATATAGATTAGGGTTATGAGCCCTCTCAGAGCACTTAGATAAAGGATCAATCAACGAATGACATGATCTTCAACTTGTCTAACATCTCAAACACCTATAAAGGACTAATAGGACTCCCACTTCAAGAATCAAGCACAAAGTTGTAGCATTCTAAGTGGATTAAGCCTCAAGATCGCTAGTGTCACCAAATTAGGGTTTTGGTCGACCAGGGCCTCCAGATGGAAATTTTCATTTGGGCATGAGCCAATGCTTCAAAACATGACCTAAGATACTCCAAGGGACCTCATGAACCCAATCATCAAGTCAATTTAACCTCAGGGATGCATTCATAAAAAATCAGGAATTAGGGTTTCTTGACCTAATTCACCCCTAGGTTGACTTTTGGGACAAAACATGAGCCAAGGCCTCAAGACATGATTTGAGGATATCTAACACACTACATTGATCCATTTGCAATAATGGATTGATCCAAGAAGCTTGGTCAACAAGTTTCAATTTCATCTGGACCACAATTAGGGTTTTGAGGAAAAAGTCAACTGTAACTTTGACTTTTGACCAAGACATGCTCCCAAACCTTGGGACATGATTCAATATACCCTATGACACCCATGGAACTTGTCCATCAAGTTTGATTTAGGTCAAGGACTTGATTTCATAGAGGATCGCACAATTCGGAATTCATCTGACAAAAAGTTAACTGTGCACAAAAGTCAACTTTGACTTTTTGAGAATTTTCACAATTATGGCTCCTTGACCCTAAAATGATGTTAATGTGTGATTGGGATCATCATTAATCAAGAAAAACCAAGAAAAGTGGGATAACTTGTAAAAGGGGTAACCATAAAAAACTTGGAAATTTTCTAAGTTATGGAACAAAGTGGCTAGAGTACCAACTTCCAAGGATCATAACTTGAGATCCAAGCAACCATTTTGGATGATCCAAAGATGGATTTGTAGCTCTCATGGCATACTTTAAAAGTGTCAACTATACCTCATTCCAATTCCTCATGGATTTTGAGTTATGGTTGGATCAAAATGGCTGAAAACATGAAATGTCACTTTTTCCAACACTTAGTGAAATTTTCACTAAGTCAGAATCTGTTTCACTTTTTCCAAAATTTAGGGGCATTTTTCACTTGGATCTAAAAAGTATCAAAACAAACTATGATCACACATATGTTGTATCATATGAGAGCTTTCCAAAATGGCCAAGAACCCCATCAAACTCAACTTGAGCTAAGAGTTGTGACAATGGCAACATGCCTTGCTGCAACTGTCATAACAAGGCAGATTTGTGCATTTTGCTCGATTTGGGAAATTTGTACAAATGACAAAAAAGTTTATCCATCTGAACACCTCAGGGGGAGACCAAGGAGGGACAAGAACTGATCCATCAGCCTCCCAAGTCTTTGGAACCAAAAGTAGCATGCCAAACCTAAAAACCTTACAAAGAGGGACAAGACTCCAATTTTGTTTTGGAGAATTCAATGGATGCACCAAAGTTGCATGGACTGAGCCTCTTCCAACTGAATTTATTCTAGACTTATCCAAGAACTAGGGAACCACAGGCCTGTGCTCTAACCTCTAGTCAATGGCTAGAGGAGACTTGAATTCCTATTGATCAACATTGGCCAAACCTTTGCAGCAGTTGTCATTCACTATTTCAGCCAAAACAAACTTACTCTACTATAAATAGAGCTCATTTGTGCTCAGTTTGAGTACACCAAAGCCATCAAACAGATGCTTTCCTCAAAATCTCTTTCTTTAGGCAAAAATACCTTCTTTAGCAAGGTAACTCTGAGTTTTTGAGTTAGAGAGCATTTCCATCACAACTCATGATCCAAACACATCCAATATGTCATATCTAAGTTGTCCAAACTCTCATAAGTGACCTGTAACATCAAAATTTCAAAGTCCCCTCTCAAAACCTCAAAATAGGACTTTTTTGCATTTTTCAAGCCATGTCTTGATCCAGTCACTTTCCAAACCAGATAAAACCTCAAACACAATCCAAATATAATCCTTGAACTGTCCCAAATGGTTCCCCACATCTGGAACACCATTTGAGAGAGTTGTCATTTTGGCCACTTTTGCCCATTTTGCAAGAAAGGGCCAGTTTCCATTCTTGAGGTTTCCAGCTGATTCCAATCATCCTAAAAGCTTCTAAGGGATCATTTGAGGGTGTCCAAAGCATCAAACCATTTATTGAACAAGGCACTTGACAGATATCCCAAAAAGCTCCAAAAGAGGTAAGCATCTCAACTTGAACTCTTTGAAATATGTCTTACTTTGAGGTCCACTGATCATGCACATCTCATACATGTTATATGTGTTGTGTTTTCACCAATTTATCATGTAATTCAGGCATGTACCAAGAGATAGCACAGCAAATGCAAATCATGGCCTATTTCAAAACCACTATCGTGTTTTGAGGAGGATTTATTTTCTGAAAAAACCACCACCAACATTGGATTCCTTGAGAAATTTTGGGTCAGATGCATATAAATTTTGTCCCAATCCATGGAGAAATAAGGAAGTTATGGCCTTCACGTTTCTGACCAAAAACCTTGCATTGCCTTGCCTTGGCCAGGCCTAAAAACAAGGCAAGCCTTGTATATTTGTGGCTGGGGTTTGATACACAGATGTATCACCACCCCAGTGGTAGAGGGCGCGCGCTGCACACAAGAGGCCTGGGGTTCGAATCCCCCTCGCCCCTGACCCCTTTTTAATGTTTTTTCAACTTTTTTATTATTTTTCATATTATTTTTAATGATAATTAATAACTCTCTCAATTTTAATTATTTTTTATTGGTTCTTTTTGCAAAAAATCACAAAAATGTTAAAATATTTTATTTCACAAAAAAATCAGATTTATATTAATTATTTAATATAGGTGATATTTTTGTAAATAAATTCATTTTTTATTGTTTTTAAACCTTTTAGAAGATGAACATTCTTCTTGAAAATCAAAACCAAATGAGTTTTAATTCATCTTGTGATTAAAACATCATTTTTCAAACCTTAACCATAAATCATAAGTTGTTTATTAAAACTTATTTGGTATTTTTATCATTTTAATTAATTTTCTTTGAATAATTACTTTAAAAAGTGATGAAATTATGGTTTTGTTGATTTTCACCCTAACAAACTTTTTTCAAAACTTTTTGGGCCTCAATTAGAGTGTAAGACCCATCCCCTTTGTAAATACACCACTTTTTGGGCCTCAGTCATTGTATAAGTCCCACTGTATTTTCAAAAAACAACGGCGCGATCGTCGCCTTTTTAACAAAACCAATTGGGCCTCTCCTCGAGCTATAAGTCCCATTCCTTTTCAAAATCTCTTTGGGCCTCTAATAGTGTGTAATACCCAACCCCCTTTTTGTAAATACCAAAAACTTTGGGCCTCAGTCATTGTATAAGTCCCACTGTATTTTTAAAAACCTCGGCGCGATCTCCAGTTCAGAAATAACCTTGGGCCTACCCTCGTGTTGTAAGTCCCATTTCTTTTCTTTAAAAATCTTGTGGGCCTCTTGAGAGAGTGTAAGACCCATCCCTTTATACAGAAAACCTCTTTGGGCCTCAGTCACTTGTATAAGTCCCTGTACAAATTCAAAACAATGGTGCAATCACTGTTAAAATATGGGCCTCTCCTTGAGATGTAAGCCCCAACAATATTTTCAAAGCACTTTCTCCTTTGATTTTGAATTCATGTTGTTATCAAAACTTTCTTTAATTTCTTTGTGGAACAACTAACAAAACAGCATGGAAGCTCTACAAAGGGTAAGTGTTTATCCACTTTCCTTTACCGCTTTCATATGTATATAACTGTATTGTGGGGTTGTTTGACTGTAAGTCTTCTTTCACATCCTTTTATATACATGTCACATATCCACTGTGTAATACTAGTATAGTTATGTAGAGTTTTCCCCGGCAACTACGTCTAGAACTAGGTAAAGCCCGTTAGTCACTCCTGAATACAAACAAAACTAGATCCCCCGTAGGATTCCAGATACAGTCTTCCCTCCTCTTGGGGTTAAACAATATGGAACAAAGAGAAATGTAGTATTCTCGGTGAACCTTTTCTCAGACTGTCACCCTTAGAAATTGTCAAAGAAACTCTAACTCCCCAGAGATGATCTTTTCTCCGTGAATGGCATCTCTTGAATTTCTTCCAAATTCTCGAACTTTCCTGGAATGATCTCTTCTCTGTGAATTGCATTTCTTGAACTTCTCTTGGTTTGGGGACCCACAGGCTTCCTAAAAGTATCCCCGCCTCCTCTTGGGCGTTGCACAAGGACCCTTCGGCTTCATAGAAGTTCTCATGCCTTCTCTTGGGCTTAATATAAGGACCTTGACGACCTCTTAAAGGTATAAGATAGAACTTAGTCATCCTTTGCTAGAGCAGTCTCTCCAGTGTCGAAACTCCGGCCATTTTAGGGTTGATACTCATCCCTTAATGTCCGTGCCTCCTCTTGGGCATAGTACAAAAGATAAAACTCTAGACTTGGACAGTCTAAACCCATTGATTCTTAAAGACATTCTCAAGTTCCTTCTAAACATAGGAAGAAACCCCGGTCACTCTGGATCAATCTCCTGCAGAAACCCAGTCTCTCTCATGAGAATTCCCCACACTTGGACCTGTCTAGGGATCTCAAATCCTCAGCAATAAGATAGCCTCCTCTTGGGCTTTGTACAATGATCCTCCCCAGCGGAGCTAACCTTTTCAGACTCTCTTGTTGAGTCAATCCCCTTTTAGCCTCCGTCTCGGACTTCGTACAAGACATATAAATCACTTTCTTGTTGAGTATAAACGACTCTCTTGTTGGGTCAATCTCCTTTTAGACTCCATCTCGGGCTTTGTACGAGACAGTAAAACACTCTCTTGTTGAGTATAAAAGGCTCTCTTGTTGACTCAAACAACCTTTTAGCCTTCGTCTTGGGCTTTGTACAAGACATCTAAATCACTCTCTTGTTAAGTATAAAAGACTCTCTTGTTGAGTCAAACAACCTTTTTAGCCTCCGTCTTGGGCTTTGTACAAGACGTATAAAAACACTCTCTTGTTGAGTATAAAACACTCTTTTGTTGAGTCAAACCTTTTTTAGCCTCTGTCTTGGGTTTTGTACAAGACACATAAAAACACTCTCTTGTTGAGTAAACCCCTTTAGCCTCAATCTTGGGCTTTGTACAAGACAGAAAGAACATTTCCCCCGGGAAAGTCAAACTTCTAGCATCCTCTTAGGCTTTGTATAAAGAAATCCCCGGTTGAGTCAATCAACCTTTTAGCATCAAAACATGCTTTGCTCATAGCATACAAACATCAATAACTCCTCCTTAGAGATGACAAATTCCCTCTCAGTCAGGACCCCTTTAGCTTCATATCTTGGGCTTTGAACAAGATACAAATCACCTTTAGCTTTAATCTTGGGCTTTGAACAAGACACCAAAACATCTTTCCTCCCATAGAATAGGAGGAACTACGATCGCTCTGATTTCCCTGTTTCGGGAATACGTAGGCATAAGATTGCAAAATCTTAGCGAGCATACTAATCAAAAACTTTAGGCCCAATACCTCCATATATCAACCAGAGAAAATCAAATCTAGTATCCTAACCAAAGATCTCATGTACCATCAAGACACTTCCGTTCTTAAGCAAATAACCCAAAAGAGGGACCCCCATATTTGATAGCATCTGTAAACCAACAATTTTGACTATTTAACCTCAGTATGCAAGTAGGGTTAATTGGAGACATCTATTTCCCTTCCTTAATCAGCTCAATAGGATAAAAAATGAATCGAACTGTAGTACCAAAGCAATAGTGATTCGAAACCACAAATATCGTGCTACACTGTCTTGTTATTTTCTTGGTGTGCTAATATGAGATAGCCATAGGAAGATTCATAATTGGCAAAAGATTATTGACAAAGTAAAGGGAAGGTTATCTGATTGGAAAGGGAAACACTTGTCCATAGGAGGGAGACTTGTTCTCATAAATTCAGTCATCAATGCCTTACCTCTGAATGCTTTCTCTTTCTATATGATTCCAGCTGGAGTTAATAAATCTCTCTAAAGAATTCAGAGCAGGTTTCTGTGGGGAGGTTGCGAGTCTAAGAAGAGGATACATTGGGTGGATTGGAAGACAGTTTGTCTGCCAAAAGATAAAGGTGGCTTGGGAATCAAGGATTTAGCTAGCTTCAATATAGCCCTTCTTATGAAGTGGAAGTGGAGGCTGTTAAATGAGAATGAAAGTATATGGAAGGGTGTGTTGGAATGTAGGTATGACATTGCATCTAAAAGGAATTTATTTGGGGAGAATGTTAAGTGTAAGTTGGTGAAATTCTGGTTAAGCAGATCACTAAGATTTCAGACACGATGTCGTGACACTTGATCTCTGCTTCTCACAAGGATTAAGGAAGAACAGAAGTAAACTGCAGAAAGAAAATAACACATAGAAATTGTTAACCCAGTTCGGTGATCAACAACACCTACGTCTGGGGGCTACTAAGCCAGGAATGAAATCACTAAGTAGAATTGGTTCTAAGCTAAACTCCAATGTTTACAATTTAGCACCTAGAAACTACACTTCCTAGATTTCTACCTATGACACTCCTAGGTATGAGACCCTTCTCAATTCCCTTCCAATCACTGCAGTGACTGAAAATATTACAACTCAAGAAATTGTTCTTCTCTGGTATTCACACAATACACGAGAGGCTCACAAAAGTACAAACCCTAGTACTTCTAAAACAGATGCAATATTCAACTACTAAACCAGGTTAAAACCATCCTATTTATATTGCAAAACAGAACTGCATTTGGGCTTCAAAAGCGCAGCAATTCTGCTCCTCAGAATCTGCGACCTATTCTTTTCTTCAATCCCAAGTTACCAAAAATGTCTCCTTACAAGGAAACCGCATATTCCATTTAGAATCAGAATCTATAATTCTACAATCTCAGATGCCACCTGGAATCAAGTCATATTCCAATCACACATGTCACCAAAATACATTTATCCCAAAACTGTAACAGACAAAGATGTCGAATCCACCTGATAAAACATCTTGTCTAACAACTTAACCTGTAGTTAGTTCATCATGTCAGGACATCTTTCTGCTAAGTTAGTTTTACCAAAATTAATGCCAACCTCAAGGTCTTGGACTCATCAATCTCCCCCTTTGGAAGATTTTGGCTAAAAGTAACTTTCATTGACCGGAGAATCATATCAGGGAGACCACCATCAGAACAGCAGCGGAAACTTAACATTGTCTCGCCCTTAATTAGTATAGATCTACTCCCCCTCAGTGGTTGGTAGAATATCAGCAGTGGTTAGTGATGTTAGTATTTCTCCCCCTTTTTAGACACAATATGACAAAGAAAGAAGGACTAACTCAAAAACCAATAAAACATTTCATAGGAGTTAAATTACACACCCAACAAAAACAAAAATAAAAAATTATCCTGGGCATTCAGGCCTTACACAACCAAAAAATAAAACATAAAGCTGAAAAGACAACTATCAGAAGTCATCTTCAGTTTCCTCATCATCTTCTTTTCCTCCGGCACTTCCACCAGAACCATTATCAGCATCTTCCTCTCCTGCATCACAGTTCTCCTCAGCACCCTTCTCAGCATCTACATCATTGACTCTTGTGTCCTTGATCTGCTCAGCAGACAGAACTTGTATCAATTTTTCTAGCTTCTCTTTTCTGGCAGTGCTTACCTTGATAATATCATCAAGCTCTTTGCAGGTTACCTTCAGCTGAGCAATGGTGTCCTCCTCTGAGGATGTAGCTGCCGATGTTGGAGTGGATGTTAAGGCAATATCTAAGACATGTTTGCCAGCAAACAGCTTATGATGTAGAGTCAGAGGCGACTTTCTTCTCATGATAACATCACCAGATAGAATTATCTTATGATATTGTTGAATAATTATTCCACAGATGAGTGATGGAAAGCAGATTGGCAATTTAACAGCTGACGAGGTAGCTTATTTCAGAATTTGATCAAAGATATATTCACAAAAATCAAAAGACTTTCTTTTTCACATTGCATAAATAAACTTCCCAAGCCCAGTTGAAATAGTTGAAGTGTGATTAGTAGGGACCCAATTCACAGTACCAACTCTATGAAGAATGGCATATTTGATACTGAGCTTCCCAGCTGGCAGTTTCTCTTTGCTTGGCCAATTCTTCACAATGTTCCCAGTAATTTCTCTACAAATTTGATCATCTGAATTTTCAATTTCAGCCTGAGGGCATTCAGATCTACCAAGGTACTTGTTTATCTCAGCAGGAGAAAATGTCACAACATTTCCCCTAACATACACCTTTTAGTAGTCCTCACTTTTTCTATCTTTGCATCCTTCTGGAATGTTTACAACAAACTCTTTAACCAGCTGCTTATAGCATGAGTCAAAATGAGAGACGGTCTTTAACAACCCAGCTTCTTTAATCAAGTTCATCACTTGTTCGCACTTGAGGGCATTCTGACCCAGTTCTCTCTCCAAGGCAATTCTTCTGTGATAAACATGCTTCCACCTGTTGACACTTACAACATCATGAAATGAGATGTTGTCCATGGGAGCTTTAGGAAGTGTGACTGCTGTATTCTTAGAAGCTGGTTTCTTTATGACACTCTGTCCATCCTTTGTCCCATCATAGTCTAATTCACTTTCAGACTCTGCCTTCCTTTTCTTGGTTCCAACAGCAACCTTGCTCCAGGGCCTATGGGGTCCAACTGCGGACTTCCTAGTTAGCTTGTTGGAGATGGCTACACCTTTATCTTTCCTTCTTCTTAATCTTTCCGACACACTAGGCTTGAGGCTTATCACAATGACTTCATTTTCAGAGGGCAATTCATCTAAATTTATGATTTTGTCAGCCTATTCTGAAGCCCCTTGTGTAGATGAAGATGTTTCATCATCTGTCCCATCATTTTTAAACACAGAGTCAACAAGGGTGTGCAGGTTCCCTTCTAACACTTCATCATCATTTCCTCTTTTGTCAGCATTTTTCATAGTAACATTCGGATCCTGAGATGAGTTGGGTGGCATAATCTGTGCAAGGGGTCCGGTGATTCCAGCAACACTCACTTTGTCCTTCTGGCTTATGAGTTTCTCTACAATTTTATCAATACTTTCATCTGTGTTGAACCTTTCTATTCCTTTCTTAGGACTAAAGAAAGCATCACAGGTATTCGAAGGGTTACCTGGTAGGGTAGTTTTGGATGTTCTAATCGAAAGTTTGTCTGTTTTGCATGGCATGATAGCAAGCAGAGCAACATCATCTTCAGCGTGTAGTTCCTTGGACTTTGACCTAGAATCAGATGTCTCTGTCGTGTCCTTCTGGGTTCCACATGTTGGTGATTGTTGTTGAGACATCTTCACATAAACACGATATGTCTGTTCTTCAATCTGAGGGATGAACGAGTTCGAGGGAGCAAGGTGAGAGTTTGTATTGTTGGAGCCGTTTTGAGTGATTTGATTTTCGAACCCTTGAATAGTGTTCCCACAAACCAAGTAAAACCCTAATTTGTCCTTCAACATTTTTCTTTGTACTTCTGTAACCCTTGAAGAGTTCAACATGTCGCAGTTGGATGTCGTGACATCTGTTATGACATTATGCCATAGCAAAACACTTTCAGTTCCAATGTTCCGAAGATAATCATTCTTATCTCTTGTTTCGTAGGTTTCTATGATTGAATCTATTTTAACGGCATAAGAACATCTATTTCCAGCCATTTCTCTAATCATGGAGGCCTTCTGAAGAAGATTCTCCATCCTTGTGATAGTCTGAAGTTGCATTCTCCTATGTGTCATTTTGGTTAATCTTCCAATATTTGTATCTGAGGATGGTTTCTGAAGTCTCTCCATCTGCAAGGTCGTCCACACATAACACTGTTCCTTTATTTGACACCTTTCATGATAAATCTATCTTTATTATCCATAACTCTGCATTCAAATCAGGTGAAATTGACCTTTAGACCTTGATCACAAAGCTGACTGATGCTAATCAAATTTGCAGTCAATCCCTTTACAAGCAGCACATTGTCCAGTCTAGGATTCCCAGCGTGATCCAATCTTCCGACTCCTCTAATCTTTTCCTTTGATTCGTCTCCAAAGGTGACATAGTTGGAGGAATGAGGATCTATATCCACCAGATTATCCTTGACACCAGTCATGTGTCTTGAACATCCACTGTTGAAGTACCTATTTTGTTCAGGGTACTCCTCGTGATAGGAATGGGCTACCAGAGCCATAGACTCATTCTTGGAACTCTTTCTCTTTCCAGTACTGCTACCTTTAGGATATCCATGTAGCTTGTAGCAATAACGTTTAATGTGGTCATACTTGCCACAATGATGACATTTTCAGTTTTGTCTTCTCTGATGTCTATAATGATGTTGGGACATTCTATTTGACATTGTCTGTTTTTTTTATCGGATTCAGACTGCATCCTGGATCATTATAGCCAAGTCCTCTGACATCTCGAACATTCCTCCTAACTTGAAGAATTTCATCTAGTATATCAGAACTGCTGTTGAGCATCCTAACACTTTTGGTCACATTTTCAAGCTTGGAATTTAGCACAACAACATCCTCCTCAAGATCAGAGATGACACCAAGATGTTTTGCTCTTTCAGCCTCAAGGAGCATAATGATCTTGTGTTGTCCTTCTTCTCCTAGCTGGCAGATTTCAGCACATCTCTTGTAAACCTCCTTGAAGGATTTGATTAGATCATTATAGGATAGATCTCCAATCTCTGATTCTATATCAGAATCAAATATTCTTGTAAGGGCAGAAACTTGTTTAGGTGATTCTCCATCACTTACAGACTCATCTTCAGACCGGGATGTAATAAGTCCTTTCTTCTCTTTCTTCAGAAAGGTAGGACACTCATATCTGATGTGTCCGTATCCCTCACACTCATAGCATTTGATCCCTTTTTCTTTTTCATCCTTTTCTTCATACTTAGAGTTTCTTCTAAGGTTATTTCTTTTAAAGTTGTTGAGTGATTGAGGCTTAGCATTCGATCTTGATTCCACCTCTATTTTCTTCAGTAATTGTCCGTACTGCTTTCCAAGAAACACAGCAGCCTTAGACATCACTTCATTGGAGTTTATCTTTTCTTCATCATGATCTGACACTAAGGCTAAGCTTTTCTTTTTCTCAGATTTTTCATTCAGTCCCATTTCAAAAGTTTGTAGAGAACCCATGAGCTCATTAACTTTCATAGTAGCTATGTCCTGAGCTTCTTCTATAGCAGTCACCTTCATGTCAAATCTCTTGGGAAGTGACCTTAGAATCTTCTGGACCAACTTGGCTTCAGGAATTTTCTCTCCAAGGTCACTAGATGTGTTGACAATATCAACAATGTTCATGTGAAAATCATGTCTACTTTCATCTTCTCTCATTCTCAAGTTCTCAAACTTAGTGGTAAGAAGCCGAAGTCTTGAAGATTTAACTCGAGAGGTACCTTCATGAGCAGTCTTCAGGATTTCCCACGCATCCTTTGCAACAGTGTAATTCTTGATCAATCTGAAGATGTTATTATCCACCCCATTGAACAAGGCATTCAAGGCTTTGGAATTTCTTTGAGCAAGCTTATCATCTTCATCATCCCAGTCTTCTTCAGGTTTCAGCTCCTCAGTGAGCTTCCCATGTTTGTCTTTGATCTTTGGTGGATCCCACCCCTTAACCACAGACATCCAAGCCTTCCCATCCATCGACTTGATAAACGCCACCATGCGCACTTTCCAATATTCATAATTGGAACCATCAAGTATTGGTGGTCTATTCAGAATTCCTCCTTCTATATCCATCGAACCAGAAAGTATCGTCCCTGAATCTCACCCAGATACAGAGCAAGATGCCTGCTCTGATACCAATTGAAATTCTGGTTAAACTGATCACTAAGATGTCAGACAGGATGTCGTGACACTTGATCTCTGCTTCTCACAAGGATCAAGGAAGAACAGAAGTAAACTGCAAAAAGTAAATAACACACAGAAATTATTAACCCAGTTCGGTGATCAACAACACTGGGTTTAATGGTTTTTGCTTAATGTATGACATGTTCCTTTCTTGGCCCATGGTTTTATGATTATACTATATTTCTTCAATACATAGTAGTTACGTTCATTGAATTGTGCTTGATATATGTAGTTATACAGCTAGCTACCTAGATAGCTATCAGTGGATAGGCTTGCAAGTAGCTCTCTTGAAATGCGCCAAATTACCTTTAACCAAGCAATTTGTTTAAGCATTCAATTGCTAATTATATCCCCTCTGATTATATATATGGATGCCCTGTTGTATATGTTAGATATAGTTAACTTAAAGCTATTAGTAGATACTAGACTTTTTCTTTTCACTATTTTAATGATCTTTGTTACAAGTCAAGCTTATACA
This sequence comes from Lathyrus tuberosus, assembly GCA_022829125.1. Classification (NCBI taxonomy): domain Eukaryota; kingdom Viridiplantae; phylum Streptophyta; class Magnoliopsida; order Fabales; family Fabaceae; genus Lathyrus; species Lathyrus tuberosus. The sequence goes on from JALAZF010000229.1 coordinate 6,923,063, forward strand.
TTTGATGAAATAGGATTAGAAATAACTTAATAAATATTGGACTCTTTCGAATGAGAGTTTTTAGTTTTTTAAAATGATTTTGTAAATTAATTTTAAGAAATAGTTTTGAAGAAATACTTTGTGATATATTTAGGTGCTAATACGATCAAGTGTTGTTCTTGCAGGTTGAAGTACAAATTTGAACTCATTTCCGGCACCGAACAAAGCTATTGCTTTTGAAATTTCAAAGTAGGTATTACTTTATGACTTAAACATGTTACTCTGTTTGTTTCTATGATTAGAAAATGTTGTTTGCATGGTATGATAATGTTATATGGGAAGGGGTAGCAAGGTGTATAGGAATGGATGAGAGGATATGTTTTTGAATGAAAATAAAGTGCCGTGAGGCTTGCATCTAACCAAGTTTATCCCATTGATGTCTGAGGCTTGCTTCTAAGCCTATCCCATTAGTGCTTTTCAAAACCAGATTCAAAACTCCTAGAATTGACGTAAATGGTTTGTTTATGCCATAATTAGATGGAAATGGTGGGCAGTGGCAGAAGATTAGAAATCTGAAATTGCTGCTGTATCTTATGCTTGTGGGAATCTGAAATGGTTTATGCTGTATGTTTGGTTTTTAGATAACCGCAAATTGTATCTTGAAGTTCAATTTGAATGACAGATGATTAGAAATCTAAAATTGTTGTATATCTTGTTTTCAATAGCATGTGGCACAACTTGTTTATCTTTAAATTTGAGTATAGTTTTACGGATTTATTCCTAAGTTGAATCTACTCCATCAATGAGATTTAACACTTGCTTTGTAAACTCCTATCCGTATTGCTTTAGCACTTCATTTTTTATTTTTTTCATTAGCGAATGTAGACATTGGTTTAGCATGACAAAATGACAGCGTGCTGCAACAGTTAATTTCACCTTTGCAGGTGACTTAGACTTTTTTTATGCCTTTTGCCTTTGGAGGAGAAACAAGAACCTTCACCTCCTACTAAGTTTCTTTTTTGTCAAATTGGACTGCATCTTGTCGGGGCAGCCTTAAAGTGAGGTTGTTCTTCAACAACTTTATTTACATGTTCTTCAACTTTACCACGTCCCTCTCTCGTATTCTCTTCTTTTATCACTTTAGCATGGTATTCTTCATTCTTAGACTCATTTTAACTCCCCTCTTCAACATTTTCCTTTGGTGGTTGCAGTGGTTGCCAATCATCATGGAAATGAGCTGGGGTGTTATTTACTGTTGCATTAACAGTGTTTAATATAGATTAAAAGCAAGAAACCAATGACAAAGCAAGAACAAATATGGCCTTTAACTATCCATAGTCAGAGTAACATTTTCTAGTTGAAAGTATATATTTAATAACAAACTTATTACTAGAGTGGTAAGTTAGTAACAGGTCCAGCTCAATATGGATAACACATTAATATTATTCTCTAACTTGTGAAATTGAAGCTTGAAACTGAAGAAACACATAATTTATGGCGAGCCTGATTGTTCAAAAAACACGAACATACTCCCACACACACTCGCTCTTCTGATATTCAATTTTCTACTAGTGCATAATAATAGTTGCAATTTCTGTTTCGCAGGATAGGGTACTAACAGTTTGTCAATCAAAAGATATGGAGAACTTAGAAGGTAATATAGTTTTTCGGTTCTTTTTTATTTGATAGCCGTTTTATGCACTTCAAATTTATATAACTTGTATGAGAATTCTATCCCTTTCAAGACCATTGGTGTAGTAGCCATTACAATGTCTAGTAGTTTTTATATGGCTTTTCCTGCTCGCTGTTTATGTGGAAAGGGTTGAATAAATTTGATATTATGCTTTTCCTGTACTATACCGCCTGTGCACCACAAAAAAGAAACCGTTACAATGCTATTATACGTAGTTTTGGTAAATATTACAAGAGTTTAATTTATATACATTGTAAGTTTGTTACTAATATTATTTTGATTTTGCGCTCTTATTTTTTTTAGGTTTTGCATTCTTTTAAATTCTTGCAAGATGAAGACACTTAAAAAGTTCAAAAAGAAGAATTGTGGAAAAGGTTATGTATCTACTCAACATGAAGTCATCCAGCCCCAACCTTTTCTTCATCTTATTCAACCTCAACTCACTCAATCTCAACCCCAACCTATTCCTCATCTCATTCAACCTCAACTCACTCAATATCAAACTCAACCTCGACCCACTCAATATCAAACTCAACCTCAACTACAACCTATTCATCATCTCACTCAACCTCAACTCACCCAATATCAAACTCAACCTCAACCCCAACCTATTCCACATTTAAGTTGGCCTCAACTCACTCAACTCCGACCACAACCACAACCTATCTCACCCTTTACAAACTCAACCCCAACACAATCAACCTGAACCTCAAAATCATTCTTGATCATGGCCTAAACCCACCCAATCTTGTACTCTACCTTCTCAACCTCAAACTAATCAACCTCAATCTCGACCCATCCCTTCTCAACCCAATCAACCTCAACCTCAATATCGATCTCGACCCATCCCTTCTCAATTTATGGTCGTTGAAGCCCCATCTTCATCTAGCCAATGCTAGTGGAGACACCGTTGGAACTAGAATCCCAATACTTCCTGAAGGTGATGGGTGAGTCTCTTACTCGTATATAATAGCTAATAAAAATTTAAGTTTAAACATTGACACATACTTAATATTTGAATTTAAGTTTATTTTATATGTAACATTACTTTCTCTATTTAAGTCAATATTTGTTTGTTTAAAATGTCTCTTTTTCAGATTTGATCATTACAAATTGGTTGTTTCAGAAATTGCTCACATCATACGTAATCATTTGAATGAGGGAAAACCGTCATGGAAGAAATTATCAAAAGAGCAATGAGATTCGTTCTTTGACCTATTTAAGGTAATTAAATCTAAAGATGGGGCTTCATGTTAGAAGCATATTGAAATAAGTAAGTAATTGATTCATGTATTTTTGATACAGCAAAAGTTTACATGGCCACCCGAACACAAGGTTACAGTGCAACGCAACTTTGAAAAAAGAAGTGCAGCTAAGATGCCGCAATTAATGTAAGATGTTCGGAGAGATGAATCAGATGAAGACATTAGTGAACACATTAGTAGTGAATTTTGATTTGGATTGTTTTTTCTTGTTGTTCTGGACTGGACCACTGGCTAGACATGGCCCAATCCGCCTCTGCTCCAGAGCGGCCCATATTGCCTAAGTCCAATCCACAGAGGGGCAAAAGTTACCTTTCTGCCCCTCCGACCGGGCAAGGAATACAACGTTCCTCCCCGAAATCACTGCCCGTTACGCACGGCTTCACTGCTCCCCGAACAGCTATGGGCAGGTGCCCGGAACCACGCCTATGCCCGACATAACGGCTAGTTTTGGGCACCCTGCCCGCATAACGGCTAGTTTGGGTAGTTACCTATTCTTTGGGGAAAACGGTTATTTCGCCCCGAAAATAGGACCGTTGGCCACGCGATGGGGGCTCTATATAAACCCTCTCGCTTGAGAGGGTCAGGTATCCAATATTCACCCTAAGAATTCATACTTTGTACTTGCCCCTTTTCTCTGACCCTTTCTTACTTGAGCGTCGGAGTACCTTGCAGGTACACCCCCTCCTCTCCATACGACCAGCATCCCTGACGCACATGGCGGCCTGATTCTACAGGATCTGATCCAGCCTTCACGATCACTGGCGCCATCTGTGGGAATCTTTGTTCTCCCCATCTTTCTTTCCTTAGAAACCGAAGATCAAAACAATTCTCAAACATTATCACGATCATGGCCTCCCAAGATCGCACCAAGGATGCTCTCCAAACCACCATCCTCCCCGCCAACAAATATGACGTTGACGGCCAGTCATCTCTCCTCCGAGATGCCCGTTTCCTCAGGGATGGAGCCACTGCTTCTCCTTCCCCTACCCCTGCTGATCGCCACAATGATCAACCATCAGTTGACGTCTAGCCCGTTCCTGTTCTAGCCAACGCAGACCCAGCCGTGGCAGCCCTCCTGGAGGCGATCAACAAAACCAACACCCTGATCCTGCAGCAGAACGAGAGGATCGGGGCACTAGAAGAGTCCGCCGTCCGAGATACCCTCCTACGCGGATGGACCAGCGACGATCAAGAAGCCCGCAGCCACGAAGAGAAATCGACCGAAAACTGCACCAAGAACCTAATCCTCGCATAGCCCGGAAGCGCGACCAGATCTTCTAGCGTGACCAGCACGCTCATGACCACAAGAGGACTCGGAGGACCGAGCAATCTCCCCCGATCAAGTCTAAAGGACGGGACCGCTCACCTTCCCCGCGAAGGAACCGCTCACCTTCCCCGCGAAGGAACCGCTCACATTCTCCTCGAAGGAACCGCTCACCTTCTCCGCGAAGGAACTGGCGTCGCGAGTATCCCGTTCGGTCCTCATCATACACCAGTTTTAATGACGACGACGAGCCTCGCGGCCCGCTGTCCCAGGAGATCTTGGCTACCCGTCTCCCAAAAGTCTTGGAGAAACCCCCGCCACTTGGCACGTACGACGGGATCACCAACCCCGACGAGCACATCGAGAAGATCGATGCGTTGTTAGACTACCGCGGCGTACGGGGTGCCATCAAATACAGATTGTTCCCGACCACGCTCCGAAAGGGAGCGATGACATGGTATAAACAACTGCCCGAGGAGTCCATTACCTCGTGGAAACAGCTGGGCAGGATGTTCTCGCGGCACTTTACAGCATCTCGCCGCCACCCCAAAACTGAGGCCTATCTTGGAGCCATAATCTAGGGTAAAGACGAACCTCTCCGCGCATATATCGAGAGGTTCAACAAGCAAGCAGTGCAGGTCTCGACGACAGATAAAATGAAGAAGTTTCTGCTCGAACAAGGGGTCCGCCCGGACTCCTAGTTCTCTAAAGCTGTTGGCCTCGCGCCACCGAGGAACTTAGACGCCCTCCTCCTCAAAGCCCAATCTCATATTCAGTACGAATAGAAGATTGCGGCCTGCAACGTCCGAGCATCACGCCGCCAGGAGAACGCTCGGGCCTCCAAAGGAGATGAAGCCTCGACATCTCGTCGGGGTGAACGGAGGCACGAGGACCGTCCACGGGACTCCCGCGACAAGGGACCCTCCGGGCGCTTCCATGACTACACTCCCCTAACCGTTTCCAGGGAAAAGATTTTGTCCGAATGTGCCACTTCGGAGTTCAAACAGGCTGGGGTCCGCTTCCCCAAACAACTGCCGAACAGACCAAACGTGGACAAATCAAAATACTGTCGTTTCCACAAAAGTCACAGCTATACTACGGAGGACTGCATCCATATGAAGGATGCCATTGAGATACTGATTAGGGACGGCCACCTGAAGCAGTTCGCGAAGAAGAAGGACACTCCTCGGCAGGACGCCCAGGAGTCCAAGAAGGTCGAGGAGGAGGTACCCTCCTTGGAAGACGCCAATGTACAGGTCGCTATGTCCATATCGCGACCCGAGGACTTTAACGTCCCGGACGGGCTCAGCGCCCCTGCATATTTTGCGGCCCACAGCCCGTGGGAGACTTTTCCCTCCGCCATGGTCATCTCTGGCAGGGGTTTCAACAAAGTCACTGTGGGCTTCGTGAAATGGAAGTTCGAACACCTGATCAACACAAGCTCCAGCAAAGTGACCACGCTTGATCGGGCACAGAAGGGCTCCGTCCCCATCTCCTTCTACCGGGAGGAGCTCCTCGGCGGCTCCCCGAACTCAAGCATACCTTTGCTCGTCAGAGCACGGATGGCGAACTTCGACGTTCACAGAATACTCGTCGACCAGGGCAGCTCGGTCGACATCATGTACTCCCAGCTGTTCTCGACACTTCAGCTGACCATCGACCCGGCTTGGATCCATCCGTCGCTTGTCACCAGCTGACCATCGACCCGGCCATCAAGGCCGTAGCACAACGTAGGAGAAAGCAGTCTCCGGAGAAAATGGAGGCTGCTGAAAATACTGTAAAGGACCTCCTCGAGGCCAAATTTATTTCGGAAGCCAAGTACACAACTTGGCTGTCAAACGTTGTATTAGTTAAAAAATCTAATGGAAAATGGTGCATGTGCATTGATTATACCGATCTCAATAAGGCAATGCCCGAAGGATGTCTACCCCCTCCCCAATATTGATAAACTTGTTGATAATTCTGCTGGTTTTAAACTTATATCGTTCATGGATGCCTACTCAGGCTACAATCAAATCCTAATGGCAATGTGTCGCTCCCGGGATTCGCATCCAACAGTACAAACGCGAGAGTGGCGCAAAAGACACAGAGTCGCCAGCAAAGTGTATTTATCCCGAGAGAAGGAAAGGAAACACTGCGTAAACCTGAAGGAAAGGAAAGAACAAGGTCTCACGACCAAGAGAAACGGGTACGGGAGTCGGTTACGCGAAGGGAAGGTGTTAGCATCCAACACGTCCATCGTACTCGATGGGATCCACGCTTGTTGTCTGCATCAAAGGGTGTCGTCATCTGGAACTCCGCTGCTACCAGAAAGGAAAAGGAACGAGAACAGAAAAGAACGAAGAAACAAATGTAGGGAAAATAAAAGAAGTGCTCGCATGGGCCCTACCCCACTGCCTACGTATCTCATTGGGAGCATGAGAATCAGAGCGACGTAGTTCCCCTCACTAGGGGTGGATTGTGTTTTTTAGGGAACGACTTACGTTCTAGCTCAGGTGTTGCAGGCTCGCTGAATCGAGTGCGTTACTGTCTTGCAAGAGAACGAGTAGAAGCACGTTCATACGTCGAGAGTGAGTGAGATGAGAAAAGAATTCCCGAAGGAAAGACGTTATTGTTTGTTTGGAGTTTTTTAGACAGAAGTGTTTTAAGTTAGTTAATAACTTGCATTACACCAAAGTCTTAAACGTAGGAACGAATACTTCACGCATCGTCCCCAATAGGACGTACACTAAGTATCCTAGAAGAATGAGAGGAAGCCCCTCGTTCCCCACTTCCCACATAGAAGGCTCAAGCGCAATACACGTTAACCTTTATTACGTGTTTTGAAGAAGTTATGAGATGAGAAGAGAGAAGACACAAAGGAAACTCTAAAGGGAAACTAAGAGTCCTAATGTTATCATGCATGGATGACCTATGGTTAGTGAGGCTTAGGAAAGACCACTACCTAAAAACTAATGCTAATCCTACTCCAAGCTTAATCAAAAATTAAGTTGGACTAGGTAGCTCTAAGGGAAAAAAATCCAAGACTTAAACAAGTCTTGAGATCCATGGGATGAAAAAAGTGAAAGAGAGAGGAGAAGCATCTTAAATGCTAAAGCAAACACAAACATGAAAGCTTAAAAGAGAAAGGAGAAGTTAGAATGTGGACAACTATCCACATCCCATTCACTTACCATTAGTCCCTACATGGTTAGCAAAAACAAACATAAGCAACAATAAAACAAATGAAACCCAACAAAAGTACAATCCAAAGAGAAATGGTTACAAACCAAATGAAACTCATCCAAGTCAAAATGTACACCTTAGAGGTGACCCATAATGTTTACCAAACAAGATCAAGCAAAAAGAGTGCAAACAAGTGGCAAAACATCCAAGAAAGTCAACAAAGAAGGAGTAAAAGAAGAATGAGTGGATACGCAAGATGATCATGCAAGAATGCTTCAAATAAAATCCAAGTCAGAATTTGGATGACCTAAGCATGTGCCTAAACATATTACACAAGTGTCACACAAGGCATACAAACAAGTATCCAAACATTTAGAACCATTAGAAGAAGGAGAAGGAAGCATGTAAATGAAACATGTTAAAGGATGCAACATGGAACATGAATAACATATGACTTGCATACAAAGCTTCAAGGTCAGAAACAAACATCAAATGAGATGCAAATAAGTGATATGGCATGGCATACACAAACCAAACACAAGTCAAGAAGAGACATAGATGAGAAGAAGTGAGAAAACAAGTCAAAAAGAGGCATGTAAATCAAACATTAAACATGTGCATAAACTATGCAAAAACCTCACACCAATGACCTATAATTGCAATCACATGACTTATAATGATCCAAACATGAATTATGAAGTCAAAGAAACAATCCCAAGAAATGGCACAAGTGCCTTATCAAATAAGTAACCAAACATGATCCAAAGACGTGCATAAAAGAGACCTCAAACAAAGAGCAATCAAACAATTAGCAAAACATCTTCAGAAATTATCAAATTAATCCTCAAAACATCTCAACCAGTGACAAACATCATTTTAAAAATTTATGCCAAAATTCACAAGGTAAGCACCTCAAACAATTATGCAAAGTCACATAGGAATCAAAATGCAATATGCAAAAGGGAGGGACTAAGATGCAATATGAAAAAGTTTTAAAAATGAAACAAAAATGTTTTTATGTACTTAAACATGTCATCTAACAAATACAAAAAGAATGGAAAGCATATCATGTATAGATGATGAGAACAAAAATCAGCAAATCAAGTGTGCAAATATGAAACAATTTACAAAGAAAATAATGCAACAATTAATTCAGACACAAAAAATAAAATAAAAAAGGAAAATAAAATTTGGAAAAATTTTATAAGATGCCAAACATGCTTCATGAATTTTTTTGGGATTTTTGGATACATAAAAATGATTTTAAAAAATTAAAATGCAAAATAAAACAATTAAATGAAATAAAAAAGAAATAAAAACAAGCAGGGTACAAACAGCAACAATAACATGTTGAAAATGAGAATGGGCTCAGAGAGGGGGGGTTTAGAAAGCAACGAAATGCCAAGCCCAGTCCAAAACAAGTGTCAGCGCATACCATGAACTCAGTCAACCCAAGAGACTCATACACACCATTGGATTAAATCCACGCTCCACATCAAGTCAACATTTCACACAAGTAATTAAGATAAGAGGCTCAGATCAGCATACACACCATAACCAACATACACACGGGCACATCAAAGCACTCAGCACACCATATGATCCCACTTGAGCAGCACATATATTTTTAATGCGTTGTCAATATAATATCCACATGATTCAATCAACGCACCACAATCAGTCAAAAAATTCACAAAGTAAGCAAGATCAACGCTCAGATCAAGAGTACATGGTAAGAAGCATGGAGATGCACACACATATGTTAAAATGAAAACCAATCAGAATCAAATAAATAAGTGAGGTGGCACAATAATAGCCCTTGGATCCAAACACGAACGGTGGAGATTTCTTCTTCTCCACTTAAAGCCTTGCCGAACGGAGAAATAACCAGACGCCGGAGCCCTAGCTCCGGTCGTCATCTCCGGTGACCTGCAGATCAAATTTCTCCAGAAATTGCATACGAGTATACCATTTTGATCAGAAAAACATGAGGATCACGAATATCAAACTCATTTCATCAAACAACCAGCACACAATGCAAATCGAGCAAAATAAAGTTTGGATCCAAAACTGAAATCATCAAATACTCTCAATCCACACGTCCAAAATCAAAATAAAATAGATCATCATGCTCAGTGAACTTCATAGATCATAATGCATACAACAAAATCAAGTTCTATGATGGTGAAAATCACACTAACCTGAAAGTTGCAAAACTCGAAATACGCCAAGAACTCCTTCCAAATGCTGCAGATCTACTCCTTTTGAGCTCTATTTGCAAAATAAATGCAAATAGAGGCTTGAATCTGGCTAGATCTATGATTTTGAACTTGAACCCTCTTGAAACCAACTTGATGAAAACCTTGCTCTCAGCTCAAAATGATGGTTGATTCTTGTTCTACTCTCTTCACTGATCAAGAATGTGGAAAGAAAACTCAAGAAAACCTTATGGAGAGAGAGAATCGAAGAAGAGAAAATTTGGAGTAAAAAATGAATTCTGAGCAAGAGTGAGTGCATGACCTAATTTTGGACGTATGAGTTAGCTTATATACCCTCCATTAGTCCCCTGATTGTGATTAGCAAGTGGTTAATCCTTTGTTTAATGGGATTGGAGTGGTTTTGCAATTTTGCATTTTGTGTTTAATCCACTAAACCATACGTGCAAAGTCATGCCTTTTGTGATCAATCTCTCACACACATCATGCTGATCAAAATTCAAATTAACTTGGGCCTTGCACATGCTTGGATAATGAGATTTGATCCATTATACATTTTGGTCACTTGATGAATAACTCATGGATATGGCACGGGTAGGCATGAAGTAAGGGTAAAAAATACTCCTCTTGATTTGTACTTTGATGATACAATGTGACATGAACCAACTGGGAACATTACAAGTCTTTTTGAGTGAAAATGCAAATGGTGGAAAATTTGACATGTGAGAAATCCATGAAATGCACCTTGCATTGTTTTGACCACAACTAGAGTTCCACAAATGATATGGAGATGTTCTAGTACTTTTTGGAAATGGGAGAGAAAGATCTTCAACTTTCATGTTGGAGGAAAATTCATTTGGAGCTTCCTTACTAATGAAAAGTCAAGTTGAATGTAGTGGAAAAATTGCCAAAAATGGAAACTTCTCATTATAGGTCATTTTCCAAATTTAGTAACTTTTGCACAAACTCTTGATTCTTGATGAATGGCATGAATCTTGACAATTGAAGACCATATGAGGACGTGAGACCTTGAAAACCATGAAAAGAACCTCAAAACTCCACAGTTGACTTTCCCCTTTACAGTTGACTTTTCTTGGTTCACAAGCAACTAATCCACTGAGCATTCTTCACCATAAACCTTCAACCAAACCCTCATCTATCGACACTTGCAAGCATAAAGACTTCATGACACCATGATTGAACATACAAAGCCCTCTAAGAAGTCCTCTTGATTCACAAACCCTAATTGGTCCCTCTGATTAAGAGGGAAAGATCCACTTGAAATCCTTTGCCATGCTTGACCTTATGGAGATATGATGAACCCCATGAGCCACCTTGAAGCTTGAGACTTGAGAATGTGGACCAAGTACCTTGATCCCATGCTAAGAACCAATGCTATGCACAATGCAAATGCAAGAAATGAAAAGAAACATAAGCCAATTGGGTTAAAAACAACAGGGCAAATTTTGAGGTGCTACAGCTGCCCCTATTCAAACTTCATGGATCCGAGGGTATGGAAGCAACGGCTTTCGGACAATCGGGATACAGGGAGATTGAATACCAAAAGATCCTGGAAATTTGAAACCTGTGAGGATGATGAAAAAGAGTTGTTTATGAGGACGGCCGCAGACGAATTCGAAAAGGGTAGACCAACCGAAGGCAGACTACGCTGGGGGGATATAAAGGTAATACGAGGCCATGCCGAAGGTGGGCTCATAAAAAGAAAGGCCAAGCCGAGGGTGGGTTTTCAAAGAAAGACTATGCCGAAGGTAGACTCTCAAACAAAGGATACGAGGCCATGCCGAAGGTGGGCTCGAAAAAAGAAAGGCCAAGCCGAGGGTGGGTTTTCAAAGAAAGACTAATCCGAAGGTAGACTCTCAAACAAAGGATACGAGGCCATGCCGAAGGTGGGCTCAAAAAAGAAAGGCCAAGCCGAGGGTGGCCATTCAAAGAAAGACTAAGCCGAAGGTAGACTCTCAAACAAAGGATACGAGGCCATGCCGAAGGTGGGATCGAAAAAGAAAGGCCAAGCCGAGGGTGGCCTTTCAAAGAAAAACTAAGTCGAAGGTAGACTTTCAAACAAAGGATACGAGGCCATGCCGAAGTTGGGCTCAAAAAAAGAAAGGCCAAGCCGAGGGTGGACTTTCAAAGAAAGACTAAGCCGAAGGTAGACTCTCAAACAAAGGATATGAGGCCATGCCGAAGGTGGGCTCGAAAAAGAAAGGCCAAGCAGAGGGTGGGCTTTCAAATAAAGACAAAGCCGAAGGTAGACTCTCAAACAAAGGATACGAGGCCATGACGAAGGTGGGATCGAAAAAGAAAGGCCAAGCCGAGGGTGGACTTTCAAAGAAAGACTAAGCCGAAGGTAGACTCTAAAACAAAGGATACGAGGCCATGCAGAAGGTGGGCTCGAAAAAAGAAAGGCCAAGCCGAGGGTGGGTTTTCAAAGAAAGACTATGCCGAAGGTAGACTCTCAAACAAAGGATACGAGGCCATGCCGAAGGTGGGCTCGAAAAAAGAAAGGCCAAGCCGAGGGTGGGCTTTCAAAGAAAGACTAAGCCGAAGGTAGACTCTCAAACAAAGGATACGAGGCCATGCCGAAGGTGGGCTCGAAAAAGAAAGGCCAAGCCGAGGGTGGGCTTTCAAAGAAAGACAAAGCCGAAGGTAGACTCTCAAACAAAGGATACGAGGCCATGCCGAAGGTGGGATCGAAAAAGAAAGGCCAAGCCGAGGGTGGGGTTTAAAAGAAAGACTAAGTCGAAGGTAGACTCTCAAACAAAGGATACGAGGCCGTGCCGACGGTGGGCTCGAAAAACAAAGGCCAAGCCGACGGTGGACTTTCAAAGAAAGACTAAGCCGAAGGTAGACCCTCAAACAAAGGATACGAGGCCATGCCGAAGGTGGGCTCAAAAAAAGAAAGGCCAAGCCGAGGGTGGGTTTTCAAAGAAAGACTATGCCGAAGGTAGACTCTCAAACAAAGGATACGAGGCCATGCCGAAGGTGGGCTCGAAAAAAGAAAGGCCAAGCCGAGGGTGGATTTTCAAAGAAAGACTAATCCGAAGGTAGACTCTCAAACAAAGGATACGAGGCCATGCCGAAGGTGGGCTCAAAAAAGAAAGGCCAAGCTGAGGGTGGCCTTTCAAAGAAAGACTAAGCCGAAGGCAGACTCTCAAACAAAGGATACGAGGCCATGCCGAAGGTGGGATCGAAAAAGAAAGGCCAAGCCGAGGGTGGGCTTTCAAAGAAAGACTAAGTCGAAGGTAGACTTTCAAACAAAGGATACGAGGCCATGCCGAAGTTGGGCTCGAAAAAAGAAAGGCCAAGCCGAGGGTGGACTTTCAAAGAAAGACTAAGCTGAAGGTAGACTCTCAAACAAAGGATACGAGGCCATGCCGAAGGTGGGCTCGAAAAAGAAAGGCCAAGCAGAGGGTGGGCTTTCAAAGAAAGACAAAGCCGAAGGTAGACTCTCAAACAAAGGATACGAGGCCATGCCGAAGCTGGGATCGAAAAAGAAAGGCCAAGCCGAGGGTGGACTTTCAAAGAAAGACTAAGCCGAAGGTAGACTCTAAAACAAAGGATACGAGGCCATGCCGAAGGTGGGCTCGAAAAAAGAAAGGCCAAGCCGAGGGTGGGTTTTCAAAGAAAGACTATGCCGAAGGTAGACTCTCAAACAAAGGATACGAGGCCATGCCGAAGGTGGGCTCGAAAAAAGAAAGGCCAAGCCGAGGGTGGGCTTTCAAAGAAAGACTAAGCCGAAGGTAGACTCTTAAACAAAGGATACGAGGCCATGCCGAAGGTGGGCTCGAAAAAGAAAGGCCAAGCCCAGGGTGGACTTTCAAAGAAAGACTATGCCGAAGGTAGACTCTCAAACAAAGGATACGAGGCCATGCCGAAGGTGGGCTCGAAAAAGAAAGGCCAAGCCGAGGGTGGGCTTTCAAAGAAAGACAAAGCCGAAGGTAGACTCTCAAACAAAGGATACGAGGCCATGCCGAAGGTGGGATCGAAAAAGAAAGGCCAAGCCGAGGGTGGGCTTTAAAAGAAAGACTAAGTCGAAGGTAGACTCTCAAACAAAGGATACGAGGCCGTGCCGACGGTGGGCTCGAAAAAGAAAGGCCAAGCCGAGGGTGGACTTTCAAAGAAAGACTAAGCCGAAGGTAGACTCTCAAACAAAGGATACGAGGCCATGCCGAAGGATGGCTCAAAAAAAGAAAGGCCAAGCCGAGGGTGGGTTTTCAAAGAAAGACTATGCCGAAGGTAGACTCTCAAACAAAGGATACGAGACCACGTCGAAGGTGGGCTCGAAAAAAGAAAGGCCAAGCCGAGGGTGAGTTTTCAAAGAAAGACTAAGCCGAAGGTAGACTCTCAAACAAAGGATACGAGAACATGCCGAAGGTGGGCTCAAAAAAAGAAAGGCCAAGCTGAGGGTGGGTTTTCAAAGAAAGACTATGCCGAAGGTAGACTCTCAAACAAAGGATACGAGGCCATGCCGAAGGTGGGCTCAAAAAAAGAAAGGCCAAGCCGAGGGTGGGTTTTCAAAGAAAGACTAATCCGAAGGTAGACTCTCAAACAAAGGATACGAGGCCATGCCGAAGGTGGGCTCAAAAAAGAAAGGCCAAGCCGAGGGTGGCCTTTCAAAGAAAGACTAATCCGAAGGTAGAATCTCAAACAAAGGATACGAGGCCATGCCGAAGGTGGGATCGAAAAAGAAAGGCCAAGCCGAGGGTGGGCTTTCAAAGAAAGACTAAGTCGAAGGTAGACTTTCAAACAAAGGATACGAGGCCATGCCGAAGTTGGGCTCGAAAAAAGAAAGGCCAAGCCGAGGGTGGACTTTCAAAGAAAGACAAAGCTGAAGGTAGACTCTCAAACAAAGGATACGAGGCCATGCCGAAGGTGGGCTCGAAAAAGAAAGGCCAAGCAGAGGGTGGGCTTTCAAAGAAAGACAAAGCCGAAGGTAGACTCTCAAACAAAGGATACGAGGCCATGCCGAAGCTGGGATCGAAAAAGAAAGGCCAAGCCGAGGGTGGACTTTCAAAGAAAGACTAAGCCGAAGGTAGACTCTAAAACAAAGGATACGAGGCCATGCCGAAGGTGGGCTCGAAAAAAGAAAGGGCAAGCCGAGGGTGGGTTTTCAAAGAAAGACTATGCCGAAGGTAGACTCTCAAACAAAGGATACGAGGCCATGCCGAAGGTGGGCTCGAAAAAAGAAAGGCCAAGCCGAGGGTGGGCTTTCAAAGAAAGACTAAGCCGAAGGTAGACTCTCAAACAAAGGATACGAGGCCATGCCGAAGGTGGGCTCGAAAAAGAAAGGCCAAGCCGAGGGTGGACTTTCAAAGAAAGACTATGCCGAAGGTAGACTCTCAAACAAAGGATACGAGGCCATGCCGAAGGTGGGATCGAAAAAGAAAGGCCAAACCGAGGGTGGGCTTTCAAAGAAAGACAAAGCCGAAGGTAGACTCTCAAACAAAGGATACGAGGCCATGCCGAAGGTGGGATCGAAAAAGAAAGGCCAAGCCGAGGGTGGGATCGAAAAAAGAAAGGGCAAGCCGAGGGTGGGCTTTCAAAGAAAGACTAAGCCGAAGGTAGACTCTCAAACAAAGGATACGAGGCCATGCCGAAGGTGGGCTCGAAAAAGAAAGGCCAAGCCGAGGGTGGACTTTCAAAGAAAGACTATGCCGAAGGTAGACTCTCAAACAAAGGATACGAGGCCATGCCGAAGGTGGGCTCGAAAAAGAAAGGCCAAGCCGAGGGTGGGCTTTCAAAGAAAGACAAAGCCGAAGGTAGACTCTCAAACAAAGGATACGAGGCCATGCCGAAGGTGGGATCGAAAAAGAAAGGCCAAGCCGAGGGTGGGCTTTAAAAGAAAGACTAAGTCGAAGGTAGACTCTCAAACAAAGGATACGAGGCCGTGCCGACGGTGGGCTCGAAAAAGAAAGGCCAAGCCGAGGGTGGACTTTCAAAGAAAGACTAAGCCGAAGGTAGACTCTCAAACAAAGGATACGAGGCCATGCCGAAGGATGGCTCAAAAAAAGAAAGGCCAAGCCGAGGGTGGGTTTTCAAAGAAAGACTATGCCGAAGGTAGACTCTCAAACAAAGGATACGAGACCACGCCGAAGGTGGGCTCGAAAAAAGAAAGGCAAAGCCGAGGGTGAGTTTTCAAAGAAAGACTAAGCCGAAGGTAGACTCTCAAACAAAGGATACGAGGCCATGCCGAAGGTGGGCTCAAAAAAGAAAGGCCAAGCCGAGGGTGGCCTTTCAAAGAAAGACAAAGCCGAAGGTAGACTCTCAAACAAAGGATACGAGGCCATGCCGAAGCTGGGATCGAAAAATAAAGGCCAAGCCGAGGGTGAACTTTCAAAGAAAGACTAAGCCGAAGGTAGACTCTAAAACAAAGGATACGAGGCCATGCCGAAGGTGGGCTCGAAAAAAGAAAGGCCAAGCCGAGGGTGGGTTTTCAAAGAAAGACTATGCCGAAGCTAGACTCTCAAACAAAGGATACGAGGCCATGCCGAAGGTGGGCTCGAAAAAAGAAAGGCCAAGCCGAGGGTGGGCTTTCAAAGAAAGAGTAAGCCGAAGGTAGACTCTCAAACAAAGGATACGGGGCCATGCCGAAGGTGGGCTCGAAAAAGAAAGGCCAAGCCCAGGGTGGACTTTCAAAGAAAGACTATGCCGAAGGTAGACTCTCAAACAAAGGATACGAGGCCATGCCGAAGGTGGGCTCGAAAAAGAAAGGCTAAGCCGAGGGTGGGCTTTCAAAGAAAGACAAAGCCGAAGGTTGACTCTCAAACAAAGGATACGAGGCCATGCCGAAGGTGGGATCGAAAAATAAAGGCCAAGCCGAGGGTGGGCTTTAAAAGAAAGACTAAGTCGAAGGTAGACTCTCAAACAAAGGATACGAGGCCGTGCCGACGGTGGGCTCGAAAAAGAAAGGCCAAGCTGAGGGTGGACTTTCAAAGAAAGACTAAGCCGAAGGTAGACTCTCAAACAAAGGATACGAGGCCATGCCGAAGGATGGCTCAAAAAAAGAAAGGCCAAGCCGAGGGTGGGTTTTCAAAGAAAGACTATGCCGAAGGTAGACTCTCAAACAAACGATACGAGACCACGCCGAAGGTGGGCTCGAAAAAAGAAAGGCCAAGCCGAGGGTGAGTTTTCAAAGAAAGACTAACCCGAAGGTAGACTCTCAAACAAAGGATACGAGGCCCTGCCGAAGGTGGGCTCAAAAAAAGAAAGGCCAAGCCGAGGGTGGGTTTTCAAAGAAAGACTATGCCGAAGGTAGACTCTCAAACAAAGGATACGAGGCCATGCCGAAGGTGGGCTCGAAAAAAGAAAGGCCAAGCCGAGGGTGGGTTTTCAAAGAAAGACTAATCCGAAGGTAGACTCTCAAACAAAGGATACGAGGCCATGCCGAAGGTGGGCTCAAAAAAGAAAGGCCAAGCCGAGGGTGGCCTTTCAAAGAAAGACTAATCCGAAGGTAGAATCTCAAACAAAGGATACGAGGCCATGCCGAAGGTGGGATCGAAAAAGAAAGGCCAAGCCGAGGGTGGGCTTTCAAAGAAAGACTAAGTCGAAGGTAGACTTTCAAACAAAGGATACGAGGCCATGCCGAAGTTGGGCTCGAAAAAAGAAAGGCCAAGCCGAGGGTGGACTTTCAAAGAAAGACAAAGCTGAAGGTAGACTCTCAAACAAAGGATACGAGGCCATGCCGAAGGTGGGCTTGAAAAAGAAAGGCCAAGCAGAGGGTGGGCTTTCAAAGAAAGACAAAGCCGAAGGTAGACTCTCTTACAAAGGATACGAGGCCATGCCGAAGCTGGGATCAAAAAAGAAAGGCCAAGCCGAGGGTGGACTTTCAAAGAAAGACTAAGCCGAAGGTAGACTCTAAAACAAAGGATACGAGGCCATGCCGAAGGTGGGCTCGAAAAAAGAAAGGCCAAGCCGAGGGTGGGTTTTCAAAGAAAGACTATGCCGAAGGTAGACTCTCAAACAAAGGATACGAGGCCATGCCGAAGGTGGGCTCGAAAAAAGAAAGGGCAAGCCGAGGGTGGGCTTTCAAAGAAAGACTAAGCCGAAGGTAGACCCTCAAACAAAGGATACGAGGCCATGCCGAAGGTGGGCTCGAAAAAGAAAGGCCAAGCCGAGGGTGGACTTTCAAAGAAAGACTATGCCGAAGGTAGACTCTCAAACAAAGGATACGAGGCCATGCCGAAGGTGGGCTCGAAAAAGAAAGGCCAAGCCGAGGGTGGGCTTTCAAAGAAAGACAAAGCCGAAGGTAGACTCTCAAACAAAGGATACGAGGCCATGCCGATGGTGGGACCGAAAAAGAAAGGCCAAGCCGAGGGTGGGCTTTAAAAGAAAGACTAAGTCGAAGGTAGACTCTCAAACAAAGGATACGAGGCCGTGCCGACGGTGGGCTCGAAAAAGAAAGGCCAAGCCGAGGGTGGACTTTCAAAGAAAGACTAAGCCGAAGGTAGACTCTCAAACAAAGGATACGAGGCCATGCCGAAGGATGGCTCAAAAAAAGAAAGGCCAAGCCGAGGGTGGGTTTTCAAAGAAAGACTATGCCGAAGGTAGACTCTCAAACAAAGGATACGAGACCACGCCGAAGGTGGGCTCGAAAAAAGAAAGGCAAAGCCGAGGGTGAGTTTTCAAAGAAAGACTAAGCCGAAGGTAGACTCTCAAACAAAGGATACGAGGCCATGCCGAAGGTGGGCTCAAAAAAGAAAGGCCAAGCCGAGGGTGGCCTTTCAAAGAAAGACAAAGCCGAAGGTAGACTCTCAAACAAAGGATACGAGGCCATGCCGAAGGTGGGATCGAAAAATAAAGGCCAAGCCGAGGGTGAACTTTCAAAGAAAGACTAAGCCGAAGGTAGACTCTAAAACAAAGGATACGAGGCCATGCCGAAGGTGGGCTCGAAAAAAGAAAGGCCAAGCCGAGGGTGGGTTTTCAAAGAAAGACTATGCCGAAGGTAGACTCTCAAACAAAGGATACGAGGCCATGCCGAAGGTGGGCTCGAAAAAGAAAGGCCAAGCCGAGGGTGGGCTTTCAAAGAAAGACAAAGCCGAAGGTTGACTCTCAAACAAAGGATACGAGGCCATGCCGAAGGTGGGATCGAAAAAGAAAGGCCAAGCCGAGGGTGGGCTTTAAAAGAAAGACTAAGTCGAAGGTAGACTCTCAAACAAAGGATACGAGGCCGTGCCGACGGTGGGCTCGAAAAAGAAAGGCCAAGCTGAGGGTGGACTTTCAAAGAAAGACTAAGCCGAAGGTAGACTCTCAAACAAAGGATACGAGGCCATGCCGAAGGATGGCTCAAAAAAAGAAAGGCCAAGCCGAGGGTGGGTTTTCAAAGAAAGACTATGCCGAAGGTAGACTCTCAAACAATGGATACGAGACCACGCCGAAGGTGGGCTCGAAAAAAGAAAGGCCAAGCCGAGGGTGAGTTTTCAAAGAAAGACTAACCCGAAGGTAGACTCTCAAACAAAGGATACGAGGCCATGCCGAAGGTGGGCTCAAAAAAAGAAAGGCCAAGCCGAGGGTGGGTTTTCAAAGAAAGACTATGCCGAAGGTAGACTCTCAAACAAAGGATACGAGGCCATGCCGAAGGTGGGCTCGAAAAAAGAAAGGCCAAGCCGAGGGTGGGTTTTCAAAGAAAGACTAATCCGAAGGTAGACTCTCAAACAAAGGATACGAGGCCATGCCGAAGGTGGGCTCAAAAAAGAAAGGCCAAGCCGAGGGTGGCCTTTCAAAGAAAGACTAATCCGAAGGTAGAATCTCAAACAAAGGATACGAGGCCATGCCGAAGGTGGGATCGAAAAAGAAAGGCCAAGCCGAGGGTGGGCTTTCAAAGAAAGACTAAGTCGAAGGTAGACTTTCAAACAAAGGATACGAGGCCATGCCGAAGTTGGGCTCGAAAAAAGAAAGGCCAAGCCGAGGGTGGACTTTCAAAGAAAGACAAAGCTGAAGGTAGACTCTCAAACAAAGGATACGAGGCCATGCCGAAGGTGGGCTCGAAAAAGAAAGGCCAAGCAGAGGGTGGGCTTTCAAAGAAAGACAAAGCCGAAGGTAGACTCTCTTACAAAGGATACGAGGCCATGCCGAAGCTGGGATCAAAAAAGAAAGGCCAAGCCGAGGGTGGACTTTCAAAGAAAGACTAAGCCGAAGGTAGACTCTAAAACAAAGGATACGAGGCCATGCCGAAGGTGGGCTCGAAAAAAGAAAGGCCAAGCCGAGGGTGGGTTTTCAAAGAAAGACTATGCCGAAGGTAGACTCTCAAACAAAGGATACGAGGCCATGCCGAAGGTGGGCTCGAAAAAAGAAAGGGCAAGCCGAGGGTGGGCTTTCAAAGAAAGACTAAGCCGAAGGTAGACCCTCAAACAAAGGATACGAGGCCATGCCGAAGGTGGGCTCGAAAAAGAAAGGCCAAGCCGAGGGTGGACTTTCAAAGAAAGACTATGCCGAAGGTAGACTCTCAAACAAAGGATACGAGGCCATGCCGAAGGTGGGCTCGAAAAAGAAAGGCCAAGCCGAGGGTGGGCTTTCAAAGAAAGACAAAGCCGAAGGTAGACTCTCAAACAAAGGATACGAGGCCATGCCGATGGTGGGATCGAAAAAGAAAGGCCAAGCCGAGGGTGGGATTTAAAAGAAAGACTAAGTCGAAGGTAGACTCTCAAACAAAGGATACGAGGCCGTGCCGACGGTGGGCTCGAAAAAGAAAGGCCAAGCCGAGGGTGGGCTTTAAAAGAAAGACTAAGTCGAAGGTAGACTCTCAAACAAAGGATACGAGGCCGTGCCGACGGTGGGCTCGAAAAAGAAAGGCCAAGCCGAGGGTGGACTTTCAAAGAAAGACTAAGCCGAAGGTAGACTCTCAAACAAAGGATACGAGGCCATGCCGAAGGATGGCTCAAAAAAAGAAAGGCCAAGCCGAGGGTGGGTTTTCAAAGAAAGACTATGCCGAAGGTAGACTCTCAAACAAAGGATACGAGACCACGCCGAAGGTGGGCTCGAAAAAAGAAAGGCAAAGCCGAGGGTGAGTTTTCAAAGAAAGACTAAGCCGAAGGTAGACTCTCAAACAAAGGATACGAGGCCATGCCGAAGGTGGGCTCAAAAAAGAAAGGCCAAGCCGAGGGTGGCCTTTCAAAGAAAGACAAAGCCGAAGGTAGACTCTCAAACAAAGGATACGAGGCCATGCCGAAGCTGGGATCGAAAAATAAAGGCCAAGCCGAGGGTGAACTTTCAAAGAAAGACTAAGCCGAAGGTAGACTCTAAAACAAAGGATACGAGGCCATGCCGAAGGTGGGCTCGAAAAAAGAAAGGCCAAGCCGAGGGTGGGTTTTCAAAGAAAGACTATGCCGAAGCTAGACTCTCAAACAAAGGATACGAGGCCATGCCGAAGGTGGGCTCGAAAAAAGAAAGGCCAAGCCGAGGGTGGGCTTTCAAAGAAAGAGTAAGCCGAAGGTAGACTCTCAAACAAAGGATACGGGGCCATGCCGAAGGTGGGCTCGAAAAAGAAAGGCCAAGCCCAGGGTGGACTTTCAAAGAAAGACTATGCCGAAGGTAGACTCTCAAACAAAGGATACGAGGCCATGCCGAAGGTGGGCTCGAAAAAGAAAGGCCAAGCCGAGGGTGGGCTTTCAAAGAAAGACAAAGCCGAAGGTTGACTCTCAAACAAAGGATACGAGGCCATGCCGAAGGTGGGATCGAAAAAGAAAGGCCAAGCCGAGGGTGGGCTTTAAAAGAAAGACTAAGTCGAAGGTAGACTCTCAAACAAAGGATACGAGGCCGTGCCGACGGTGGGCTCGAAAAAGAAAGGCCAAGCTGAGGGTGGACTTTCAAAGAAAGACTAAGCCGAAGGTAGACTCTCAAACAAAGGATACGAGGCCATGCCGAAGGATGGCTCAAAAAAAGAAAGGCCAAGCCGAGGGTGGGTTTTCAAAGAAAGACTATGCCGAAGGTAGACTCTCAAACAATGGATACGAGACCACGCCGAAGGTGGGCTCGAAAAAAGAAAGGCCAAGCCGAGGGTGAGTTTTCAAAGAAAGACTAACCCGAAGGTAGACTCTCAAACAAAGGATACGAGGCCATGCCGAAGGTGGGCTCAAAAAAAGAAAGGCCAAGCCGAGGGTGGGTTGTCAAAGAAAGACTATGCCGAAGGTAGACTCTCAAACAAAGGATACGAGGCCATGCCGAAGGTGGGTTCGAAAAAAGAAAGGCCAAGCCGAGGGTGGGTTTTCAAAGAAAGACTAATCCGAAGGTAGACTCTCAAACAAAGGATACGAGGCCATGCCGAAGGTGGGCTCAAAAAAGAAAGGCCAAGCCGAGGGTGGCCTTTCAAAGAAAGACTAATCCGAAGGTAGAATCTCAAACAAAGGATACGAGGCCATGCCGAAGGTGGGATCGAAAAAGAAAGGCCAAGCCGAGGGTGGGCTTTAAAAGAAAGACTAAGTCGAAGGTAGACTCTCAAACAAAGGATACGAGGCCGTGCCGACGGTGGGCTCGAAAAAGAAAGGCCAAGCTGAGGGTGGACTTTCAAAGAAAGACTAAGCCGAAGGTAGACTCTCAAACAAAGGATACGAGGCCATGCCGAAGGATGGCTCAAAAAAAGAAAGGCCAAGCCGAGGGTGGGTTTTCAAAGAAAGACTATGCCGAAGGTAGACTCTCAAACAATGGATACGAGACCACGCCGAAGGTGGGCTCGAAAAAAGAAAGGCCAAGCCGAGGGTGAGTTTTCAAAGAAAGACTAACCCGAAGGTAGACTCTCAAACAAAGGATACGAGGCCATGCCGAAGGTGGGCTCAAAAAAAGAAAGGCCAAGCCGAGGGTGGGTTTTCAAAGAAAGACTATGCCGAAGGTAGACTCTCAAACAAAGGATACGAGGCCATGCCGAAGGTGGGCTCGAAAAAAGAAAGGCCAAGCCGAGGGTGGGTTTTCAAAGAAAGACTAATCCGAAGGTAGACTCTCAAACAAAGGATACGAGGCCATGCCGAAGGTGGGCTCAAAAAAGAAAGGCCAAGCCGAGGGTGGCCTTTCAAAGAAAGACTAATCCGAAGGTAGAATCTCAAACAAAGGATACGAGGCCATGCCGAAGGTGGGATCGAAAAAGAAAGGCCAAGCCGAGGGTGGGCTTTCAAAGAAAGACTAAGTCGAAGGTAGACTTTCAAACAAAGGATACGAGGCCATGCCGAAGTTGGGCTCGAAAAAAGAAAGGCCAAGCCGAGGGTGGACTTTCAAAGAAAGACAAAGCTGAAGGTAGACTCTCAAACAAAGGATACGAGGCCATGCCGAAGGTGGGCTCGAAAAAGAAAGGCCAAGCAGAGGGTGGGCTTTCAAAGAAAGACAAAGCCGAAGGTAGACTCTCTTACAAAGGATACGAGGCCATGCCGAAGCTGGGATCAAAAAAGAAAGGCCAAGCCGAGGGTGGACTTTCAAAGAAAGACTAAGCCGAAGGTAGACTCTAAAACAAAGGATACGAGGCCATGCCGAAGGTGGGCTCGAAAAAAGAAAGGCCAAGCCGAGGGTGGGTTTTCAAAGAAAGACTATGCCGAAGGTAGACTCTCAAACAAAGGATACGAGGCCATGCCGAAGGTGGGCTCGAAAAAAGAAAGGGCAAGCCGAGGGTGGGCTTTCAAAGAAAGACTAAGCCGAAGGTAGACCCTCAAACAAAGGATACGAGGCCATGCCGAAGGTGGGCTCGAAAAAGAAAGGCCAAGCCGAGGGTGGACTTTCAAAGAAAGACTATGCCGAAGGTAGACTCTCAAACAAAGGATACGAGGCCATGCCGAAGGTGGGCTCGAAAAAGAAAGGCCAAGCCGAGGGTGGGCTTTCAAAGAAAGACAAAGCCGAAGGTAGACTCTCAAACAAAGGATACGAGGCCATGCCGATGGTGGGATCGAAAAAGAAAGGCCAAGCCGAGGGTGGGATTTAAAAGAAAGACTAAGTCGAAGGTAGACTCTCAAACAAAGGATACGAGGCCGTGCCGACGGTGGGCTCGAAAAAGAAAGGCCAAGCCGAGGGTGGGCTTTAAAAGAAAGACTAAGTCGAAGGTAGACTCTCAAACAAAGGATACGAGGCCGTGCCGACGGTGGGCTCGAAAAAGAAAGGCCAAGCCGAGGGTGGACTTTCAAAGAAAGACTAAGCCGAAGGTAGACTCTCAAACAAAGGATACGAGGCCATGCCGAAGGATGGCTCAAAAAAAGAAAGGCCAAGCCGAGGGTGGGTTTTCAAAGAAAGACTATGCCGAAGGTAGACTCTCAAACAAAGGATACGAGACCACGCCGAAGGTGGGCTCGAAAAAAGAAAGGCAAAGCCGAGGGTGAGTTTTCAAAGAAAGACTAAGCCGAAGGTAGACTCTCAAACAAAGGATACGAGGCCATGCCGAAGGTGGGCTCAAAAAAGAAAGGCCAAGCCGAGGGTGGCCTTTCAAAGAAAGACAAAGCCGAAGGTAGACTCTCAAACAAAGGATACGAGGCCATGCCGAAGCTGGGATCGAAAAATAAAGGCCAAGCCGAGGGTGAACTTTCAAAGAAAGACTAAGCCGAAGGTAGACTCTAAAACAAAGGATACGAGGCCATGCCGAAGGTGGGCTCGAAAAAAGAAAGGCCAAGCCGAGGGTGGGTTTTCAAAGAAAGACTATGCCGAAGCTAGACTCTCAAACAAAGGATACGAGGCCATGCCGAAGGTGGGCTCGAAAAAAGAAAGGCCAAGCCGAGGGTGGGCTTTCAAAGAAAGAGTAAGCCGAAGGTAGACTCTCAAACAAAGGATACGGGGCCATGCCGAAGGTGGGCTCGAAAAAGAAAGGCCAAGCCCAGGGTGGACTTTCAAAGAAAGACTATGCCGAAGGTAGACTCTCAAACAAAGGATACGAGGCCATGCCGAAGGTGGGCTCGAAAAAGAAAGGCCAAGCCGAGGGTGGGCTTTCAAAGAAAGACAAAGCCGAAGGTTGACTCTCAAACAAAGGATACGAGGCCATGCCGAAGGTGGGATCGAAAAAGAAAGGCCAAGCCGAGGGTGGGCTTTAAAAGAAAGACTAAGTCGAAGGTAGACTCTCAAACAAAGGATACGAGGCCGTGCCGACGGTGGGCTCGAAAAAGAAAGGCCAAGCTGAGGGTGGACTTTCAAAGAAAGACTAAGCCGAAGGTAGACTCTCAAACAAAGGATACGAGGCCATGCCGAAGGATGGCTCAAAAAAAGAAAGGCCAAGCCGAGGGTGGGTTTTCAAAGAAAGACTATGCCGAAGGTAGACTCTCAAACAATGGATACGAGACCACGCCGAAGGTGGGCTCGAAAAAAGAAAGGCCAAGCCGAGGGTGAGTTTTCAAAGAAAGACTAACCCGAAGGTAGACTCTCAAACAAAGGATACGAGGCCATGCCGAAGGTGGGCTCAAAAAAAGAAAGGCCAAGCCGAGGGTGGGTTGTCAAAGAAAGACTATGCCGAAGGTAGACTCTCAAACAAAGGATACGAGGCCATGCCGAAGGTGGGTTCGAAAAAAGAAAGGCCAAGCCGAGGGTGGGTTTTCAAAGAAAGACTAATCCGAAGGTAGACTCTCAAACAAAGGATACGAGGCCATGCCGAAGGTGGGCTCAAAAAAGAAAGGCCAAGCCGAGGGTGGCCTTTCAAAGAAAGACTAATCCGAAGGTAGAATCTCAAACAAAGGATACGAGGCCATGCCGAAGGTGGGATCGAAAAAGAAAGGCCAAGCCGAGGGTGGGCTTTCAAAGAAAGACTAAGTCGAAGGTAGACTTTCAAACAAAGGATACGAGGCCATGCCGAAGTTGGGCTCGAAAACAGAAAGGCCAAGCCGAGGGTGGACTTTCAAAGAAAGACAAAGCTGAAGGTAGACTCTCAAACAAAGGATACGAGGCCATGCCGAAGGTGGGCTCGAAAAAGAAAGGCCAAGCAGAGGGTGGGCTTTCAAAGAAAGACAAAGCCGAAGGTAGACTCTCTTACAAAGGATACGAGGCCATGCCGAAGCTGGGATCAAAAAAGAAAGGCCAAGCCGAGGGTGGACTTTCAAAGAAAGACTAAGCCGAAGGTAGACTCTAAAACAAAGGATACGAGGCCATGCCGAAGGTGGGCTCGAAAAAAGAAAGGCCAAGCCGAGGGTGGGTTTTCAAAGAAAGACTATGCCGAAGGTAGACTCTCAAACAAAGGATACGAGGCCATGCCGAAGGTGGGCTCGAAAAAAGAAAGGGCAAGCCGAGGGTGGGCTTTCAAAGAAAGACTAAGCCGAAGGTAGACCCTCAAACAAAGGATACGAGGCCATGCCGAAGGTGGGCTCGAAAAAGAAAGGCCAAGCCGAGGGTGGACTTTCAAAGAAAGACTATGCCGAAGGTAGACTCTCAAACAAAGGATACGAGGCCATGCCGAAGGTGGGCTCGAAAAAGAAAGGCCAAGCCGAGGGTGGGCTTTCAAAGAAAGACAAAGCCGAAGGTAGACTCTCAAACAAAGGATACGAGGCCATGCCGATGGTGGGATCGAAAAAGAAAGGCCAAGCCGAGGGTGGACTTTCAAAGAAAGACTAAGCCGAAGGTAGACTCTCAAACAAAGGATACGAGGCCATGCCGAAGGATGGCTCAAAAAAAGAAAGGCCAAGCCGAGGGTGGGTTTTCAAAGAAAGGCTATGCCGAAGGTAGACTCTCAAACAAAGGATACGAGACCACGCCGAAGGTGGGCTCGAAAAAAGAAAGGCCAAGCCGAGGGTCAGTTTTCAAAGAAAGACTAAGCCGAAGGTAGACTCTCAAACAAAGGATACGAGGCCATGCCGAAGGTGGGCTCAAAAAAAGAAAGGCCAAGCCGAGGGTGGGTTTTCAAAGAAAGACTATGAAGAAGGTAGACTCTCAAACAAAGGATACGAGGCCATGCCGAAGGTGGGCTCGAAAAAAGAAAGGCCAAGCCGAGGGTGGGTTTTCAAAGAAAGACTAATCCGAAGGTACACTCTCAAACAAAGGATACGAGGCCATGCCGAAGGTGGGCTCAAAAAAGAAAGGCCAAGCCGAGGGTGGCCTTTCAAAGAAAGACTAATCCGAAGGTAGAATCTCAAACAAAGGATACGAGGCCATGCCGAAGGTAGGATCGAAAAAGAAAGGCCAAGCCGAGGGTGGGCTTTCAAAGAAAGACTAAGCCGAAGGTAGACTCTCAAACAAAGGATACGAGGCCATGCCGAAGGTGGGCTCGAAAAAGAAAGGCCAAGCCGAGGGTGGACTTTCAAAGAAAGACAAAGCCGAAGGTAGACTCTCAAACAAAGGATACGAGGCCATGCCGAAGGTGGGATCGAAAAAGAAAGGCCAAGCCGAGGGTGGGCTTTAAAAGAAAGACTAAGTCGAAGGTAGACTCTCAAACAAAGGATACGAGGCCGTGCCGACGGTGGGCTCGAAGAAGAAAGGCCAAGCTGAGGGTGGACTTTCAAAGAAAGACTAAGCTGAAGGTAGACTCTCAAACAAAGGATACGAGGCCATGCCGAAGGATGGCTCAAAAAAAGACAGGCCAAGCCGAGGGTGGGTTTTCAAAGAAAGACTATGCCGAAGGTAGACTCTCAAACAAAGGATACGAGACCACGCAGAAGGTGGGCTCGAAAAAAGAAAGGCCAAGCTGAGGGTGAGTTTTCAAAGAAAGACTAAGCCGAAGGTAGACTCTCAAACAAAGGATACGAGGCCATGCCGAAGGTGGGCTCAAAAAAAGAAAGGCCAAGCCGAGGGTGGGTTTTCAAAGAAAGACTATGCCGAAGGTAAACTCTCAAACAAAGGATACGAGGCCATGCCGAAGGTGGGCTCGAAAAAAGAAAGGCCAACCCGAGGGTGGGTTTTCAAAGAAAGACTAATCCGAAGGTAGACTCTCAAACAAAGGATACGAGGCCATGCCGAAGGTGGGCTCAAAAAAGAAAGGCCAAGCCAAGGGTGGCCTTTCAAAGAAAGACTAATCCGAAGGTAGAATCTCAAACAAAGGATACGAGGCCATGCCGAAGGTGGGCTCGAAAAAAGAAAGGCCAACCCGAGGGTGGGTTTTCAAAGAAAGACTAAGCCGAAGGTAGACTCTCAAACAAAGGATACGAGGCCATGCCGAAGGTGGGCTCGAAAAAGAAAGGCCAAGCCGAGGGTGGACTTTCAAAGAAAGACAATGCCGAAGGTAGACTCTCAAACAAAGGATACGAGGCCATGCCGAAGGTGGGCTCGAAAAAGAAAGGCCAAGCCGAGGGTGGGCTTTCAAAGAAAGACAAAGCCGAAGGTAGACTCTCAAACAAAGGATACGAGGCCATGCCAAAGGTGGGATCGAAAAAGAAAGGCCAAGCCGAGGGTGGGCTTTAAAAGAAAGACTAAGTCGAAGGTAGACTCTCAAACAAAGGATACGAGGCCGTGTCGACGGTGGGCTCAAAAAAGAAAGGCCAAGCCGAGGGTGGACTTTCAAAGAAAGACTAAGCCGAAGGTAGACTCTCAAACAAAGGATACGAGGCCATGCCGAAGGATGGCTCAAAAAAAGAAAGGCCAAGCCGAGGGTGGGTTTTCAAAGAAAGACTATGCCGAAGGTAGACTCTCAAACAAAGGATACGAGACCACGCCGAAGGTGGGCTCGAAAAAAGAAAGGCCAAGCTGAGGGTGAGTTTTCAAAGAAAGACTAAGCCGAACGTAGACTCTCAAACAAAGGATACGAGGCCATGCCGAAGGTGGGCTCAAAAAAAGAAAGGCCAAGCCGAGGGTGGGTTTTCAAAGAAAGACTATGCCGAAGGTAGACTCTCAAACAAAGGATACGAGGCCATGCCGAAGGTGGGCTCGAAAAAAGAAAGGCCAACCCGAGGGTGGGTTTTCAAAGAAAGACTAATCCGAAGGTAGACTCTCAAACAAAGGATACGAGGCCATGCCGAAGGTGGGCTCAAAAAAGAAAGGCCAAGCCGAGGGTGGCCTTTCAAAGAAAGACTAATCCGAAGGTAGAATCTCAAACAAAGGATACGAGGCCATGCCGAAGGTGGGATCGAAAAAGAAAGGCCAAGCCGAGGGTGGGCTTTCAAAGAAAGACTAAGTCGAAGGTAGACTTTCAAACAAAGGATACGAGGCCATGCCGAAGTTGGGCTCGAAAAAAGAAAGGCCAAGCCGAGGGTGGACTTTCAAAGAAAGACAAAGCTGAAGGTAGACTCTCAAACAAAGGATACGAGGCCATGCCGAAGGTGGGCTCGAAAAAGAAAGGCCAAGCAGAGGGTGGGCTTTCAAAGAAAGACAAAGCCGAAGGTAGACTCTCAAACAAAGGATACGAGGCCATGCCGAAGCTGGGATCGAAAAAGATAGGCCAAGCCGAGGGTGGACTTTCAAAGAAAGACTAAGCCGAAGGTAGACTCTAAAACAAAGGATACGAGGCCATGCCGAAGGTGGGCTCGAAAAAAGAAAGGCCAAGCCGAGGGTGGGTTTTCAAAGAAAGACTATGCCGAAGGTAGACTCTCAAACAAAGGATACGAGGCCATGCCGAAGGTGGGCTCGAAAAAAGAAAGGGCAAGCCGAGGGTGGGCTTTCAAAGAAAGACTAAGCCGAAGGTAGACTCTCAAACAAAGGATACGAGGCCATGCCGAAGGTGGGCTCGAAAAAGAAAGGCCAAGCCGAGGGTGGACTTTCAAAGAAAGACTATGCCGAAGGTAGACTCTCAAACAAAGGATACGAGGCCATGCCGAAGGTGGGCTCGAAAAAGAAAGGCCAAGCCGAGGGTGGGCTTTCAAAGAAAGACAAAGCCGAAGGTAGACTCTCAAACAAAGGATACGAGGCCATGCCGAAGGTGGGATCGAAAAAGAAAGGCCAAGCCGAGGGTGGGCTTTAAAAGAATGACTAAGTCGAAGGTAGACTCTCAAACAAAGGATACGAGGCCGTGCCGACGGTGGGCTCAAAAAAGAAAGGCCAAGCCCAGGGTGGACTTTCAAAGAAAGACTAAGCCGAAGGTAGACTCTCAAACAAAGGATACGAGGCCATGCCGAAGGATGGCTCAAAAAAAGAAAGGCCAAGCCGAGGGTGGGTTTTCAAAGAAAGACTATGCCGAAGGTAGACTCTCAAACAAAGGATACGAGACCACGCCGAAGGTGGGCTCGAAAAAAGAAAGGCCAAGCCGAGGGTGAGTTTTCAAAGAAAGACTAAGCCGAAGGTAGACTCTCAAACAAAGGATACGAGGCCATGCCGAAGGTGGTCTCAAAAAAAGAAAGGCCAAGCCGAGGGTGGGTTTTCAAAGAAAGACTATGCCGAAGGTAGACTCTCAAACAAAGGATACGAGGCCATGCCGAAGGTGGGCTCGAAAAAAGAAAGGCCAAGCCGAGGGTGGGTTTTCAAAGAAAGACTAATCCGAAGGTAGACTCTCAAACAAAGGATACGAGGCCATGCCGAAGGTGGGCTCAAAAAAGAAAGGCCAAGCCGAGGGTGGCCTTTCAAAGAAAGACTAATCCGAAGGTAGACTCTCAAACAAAGGATACGAGGCCATGCCGAAGGTGGGCTCGAAAAAGAAAGGCCAAGCCGAGGGTGGGCTTTCAAAGAAAGACAAAGCCGAAGGTAGACTCTCAAACAAATGATACGAGGCCGTGCCGACGGTGGGCTCAAAAAAGAAAGGCCAAGCCGAGGGTGGACTTTCAAAGAAAGACTAAGCCGAAGGTAGACTCTCAAACAAAGGATACGAGGCCATGCCGAAGGATGGCTCAAAAAAAGAAAGGCCAAGCCGAGGGTGGGTTTTCAAAGAAAGACTATGCCGAAGGTAGACTCTCAAACAAAGGATACGAGACCACGCCGAAGGTGGGCTCGAAAAAAGAAAGGCCAAGCCGAGGGTGAGCTTTCAAAGAAAGACTAAGCCGAAGGTAGACTCTCAAACAAAGGATACGAGGCCGTGCCGACGGTGGGCTCGAAAAAGAAAGGCCAAGCCGAGGGTGGACTTTCAAAGAAAGACTAAGCCGAAGGTAGACTCTCAAACAAAGGATACGAGGCCATGCCGAAGGATGGCTCAAAAAAAGAAAGGCCAAGCCGAGGGTGGGTTTTCAAAGACAGACTATGCCGAAGGTAGACTCTCAAACAAAGGATACGAGGCCATGCCGAAGGTGGGCTCGAAAAAAGAAAGGGCAAGCCGAGGGTGGGCTTTCAAAGAAAGACTAAGCCGAAGGTAGACTCTCAAACAAAGGATACGAGGCCATGCCGAAGGTGGGCTCGAAAAAGAAAGGCCAAGCCGAGGGTGGACTTTCAAAGAAAGACTATGCCGAAGGTAGACTCTCAAACAAAGGATACGAGGCCATGCCGAAGGTGGGCTCGAAAAAGAAAGGCCAAGCCGAGGGTGGGCTTTCAAAGAAAGACAAAGCCGAAGGTAGACTCTCAAACAAAGGATACGAGGCCATGCCGAAGGTGGGATCGAAAAAGAAAGGCCAAGCCGAGGGTGGGCTTTAAAAGAAAGACTAAGTCGAAGGTAGACTCTCAAACAAAGGATACGAGGCCGTGCCGACGGTGGGCTCAAAAAAGAAAGGCCAAGCCCAGGGTGGACTTTCAAAGAAAGACTAAGCCGAAGGTAGACTCTCAAACAAAGGATACGAGGCCATGCCGAAGGATGGCTCAAAAAAAGAAAGGCCAAGCCGAGGGTGGGTTTTCAACGAAAGACTATGCCGAAGGTAGACTCTCAAACAAAGGATACGAGACCACGCCGAAGGTGGGCTCGAAAAAAGAAAGGCCAAGCCGAGGGTGAGTTTTCAAAGAAAGACTAAGCCGAAGGTAGACTCTCAAACAAAGGATACGAGGCCATGCCGAAGGTGGGCTCAAAAAAAGAAAGGCCAAGCCGAGGGTGGGTTTTCAAAGAAAGACTATGCCGAAGGTAGACTCTCAAACAAAGGATACGAGGCCATGCCGAAGGTGGGCTCGAAAAAAGAAAGGCCAAGCCGAGGGTGGGTTTTCAAAGAAAGACTAATCCGAAGGTAGACTCTCAAACAAAGGATACGAGGCCATGCCGAAGGTGGGCTCAAAAAAGAAAGGCCAAGCCGAGGGTGGCCTTTCAAAGAAAGACTAATCCGAAGGTAGAATCTCAAACAAAGGATACGAGGCCATGCCGAAGGTGGGATCGAAAAAGAAAGGCCAAGCCGAGGGTGGGCTTTCAAAGAAAGACTAAGTCGAAGGTAGACTTTCAAACAAAGGATACGAGGCCATGCCGAAGTTGGGCTCGAAAAAAGAAAGGCCAAGCCGAGGGTGGACTTTCAAAGAAAGACAAAGCTGAAGGTAGACTCTCAAACAAAGGATACGAGGCCATGCCGAAGGTGGGCTCGAAAAAGAAAGGCCAAGCAGAGGGTGGGCTTTCAAAGAAAGACAAAGCCGAAGGTAGACTCTCAAACAAAGGATACGAGGCCATGCCGAAGCTGGGATCGAAAAAGATAGGCCAAGCCGAGGGTGGACTTTCAAAGAAAGACTAAGCCGAAGGTAGACTCTAAAACAAAGGATACGAGGCCATGCCGAAGGTGGGCTCGAAAAAAGAAAGGCCAAGCCGAGGGTGGGTTTTCAAAGAAATACTATGCCGAAGGTAGACTCTCAAACAAAGGATACGAGGCCATGCCGAAGGTGGGCTCGAAAAAAGAAAGGGCAAGCCGAGGGTGGGCTTTCAAAGAAAGACTAAGCCGAAGGTAGACTCTCAAACAAAGGATACGAGGCCATGCCGAAGGTGGGCTCGAAAAAGAAAGGCCAAGCCGAGGGTGGACTTTCAAAGAAAGACTATGCCGAAGGTAGACTCTCAAACAAAGGATACGAGGCCATGCCGAAGGTGGGCTCGAAAAAGAAAGGCCAAGCCGAGGGTGGGCTTTCAAAGAAAGACAAAGCCGAAGGTAGACTCTCAAACAAAGGATACGAGGCCATGCCGAAGGTGGGATCGAAAAAGAAAGGCCAAGCCGAGGGTGGGCTTTAAAAGAATGATTAAGTCGAAGGTAGACTCTCAAACAAAGGATACGAGGCCGTGCCGACGGTGGGCTCAAAAAAGAAAGGCCAAGCCCAGGGTGGACTTTCAAAGAAAGACTAAGCCGAAGGTAGACTCTCAAACAAAGGATACGAGGCCATGCCGAAGGATGGCTCAAAAAAAGAAAGGCCAAGCCGAGGGTGGGTTTTCAAAGAAAGACTATGCCGAAGGTAGACTCTCAAACAAAGGATACGAGACCACGCCGAAGGTGGGCTCGAAAAAAGAAAGGCCAAGCCGAGGGTGAGTTTTCAAAGAAAGACTAAGCCGAAGGTAGACTCTCAAACAAAGGATACGAGGCCATGCCGAAGGTGGGCTCAAAAAAAGAAAGGCCAAGCCGAGGGTGGGTTTTCAAAGAAAGACTATGCCGAAGGTAGACTCTCAAACAAAGGATACGAGGCCATGCCGAAGGTGGGCTCGAAAAAAGAAAGGCCAAGCCGAGGGTGGGTTTTCAAAGAAAGACTAATCCGAAGGTAGACTCTCAAACAAAGGATACGAGGCCATGCCGAAGGTGGGCTCAAAAAAGAAAGGCCAAGCCGAGGGTGGCCTTTCAAAGAAAGACTAATCCGAAGGTAGAATCTCAAACAAAGGATACGAGGCCATGCCGAAGGTAGGATCGAAAAAGAAAGGCCAAGCCGAGGGTGGGCTTTCAAAGAAAGACTAAGTCGAAGGTAGACTCTCAAACAAAGGATACGAGGCCATGCCGAAGGTGGGCTCGAAAAAGAAAGGCCAAGCCGAGGGTGGACTTTCAAAGAAAGACTATGCCGAAGGTAGACTCTCAAACAAAGGATACGAGGCCATGCCGAAGGTGGGCTCGAAAAAGAAAGGCCAAGCCGAGGGTGGGCTTTCAAAGAAAGACAAAGCCGAAGGTAGACTCTCAAACAAATGATACGAGGCCGTGCCGACGGTGGGCTCAAAAAAGAAAGGCCAAGCCGAGGGTGGACTTTCAAAGAAAGACTAAGCCGAAGGTAGACTCTCAAACAAAGGATACGAGGCCATGCCGAAGGATGGCTCAAAAAAAGAAAGGCCAAGCCGAGGGTGGGTTTTCAAAGAAAGACTATGCCGAAGGTAGACTCTCAAACAAAGGATACGAGACCACGCCGAAGGTGGGCTCGAAAAAAGAAAGGCCAAGCCGAGGGTGAGCTTTCAAAGAAAGACTAAGCCGAAGGTAGACTCTCAAACAAAGGATACGAGGCCGTGCCGACGGTGGGCTCGAAAAAGAAAGGCCAAGCCGAGGGTGGACTTTCAAAGAAAGACTAAGCCGAAGGTAGACTCTCAAACAAAGGATACGAGGCCATGCCGAAGGATGGCTCAAAAAAAGAAAGGCCAAGCCGAGGGTGGGTTTTCAAAGAAAGACTATGCCGAAGGTAGACTCTCAAACAAAGGATACGAGGCCATGCCGAAGGTGGGCTCGAAAAAAGAAAGGGCAAGCCGAGGGTGGGCTTTCAAAGAAAGACTAAGCCGAAGGTAGACTCTCAAACAAAGGATACGAGGCCATGCCGAAGGTGGGCTCGAAAAAGAAAGGCCAAGCCGAGGGTGGACTTTCAAAGAAAGACTATGCCGAAGGTAGACTCTCAAACAAAGGATACGAGGCCATGCCGAAGGTGGGCTCGAAAAAGAAAGGCCAAGCCGAGGGTGGGCTTTCAAAGAAAGACAAAGCCGAAGGTAGACTCTCAAACAAAGGATACGAGGCCATGCCGAAGGTGGGATCGAAAAAGAAAGGCCAAGCCGAGGGTGGGCTTTAAAAGAAAGACTAAGTCGAAGGTAGACTCTCAAACAAAGGATACGAGGCCGTGCCGACGGTGGGCTCAAAAAAGAAAGGCCAAGCCCAGGGTGGACTTTCAAAGAAAGACTAAGCCGAAGGTAGACTCTCAAACAAAGGATACGAGGCCATGCCGAAGGATGGCTCAAAAAAAGAAAGGCCAAGCCGAGGGTGGGTTTTCAACGAAAGACTATGCCGAAGGTAGACTCTCAAACAAAGGATACGAGACCACGCCGAAGGTGGGCTCGAAAAAAGAAAGGCCAAGCCGAGGGTGAGTTTTCAAAGAAAGACTAAGCCGAAGGTAGACTCTCAAACAAAGGATACGAGGCCATGCCGAAGGTGGGCTCAAAAAAAGAAAGGCCAAGCCGAGGGTGGGTTTTCAAAGAAAGACTATGCCGAAGGTAGACTCTCAAACAAAGGATACGAGGCCATGCCGAAGGTGGGCTCGAAAAAAGAAAGGCCAAGCCGAGGGTGGGTTTTCAAAGAAAGACTAATCCGAAGGTAGACTCTCAAACAAAGGATACGAGGCCATGCCGAAGGTGGGCTCAAAAAAGAAAGGCCAAGCCGAGGGTGGCCTTTCAAAGAAAGACTAATCCGAAGGTAGAATCTCAAACAAAGGATACGAGGCCATGCCGAAGGAGGGATCGAAAAAGAAAGGCCAAGCCGAGGGTGGGCTTTCAAAGAAAGACTAAGTCGAAGGTAGACTCTCAAACAAAGGATACGAGGCCATGCCGAAGGTGGGCTCGAAAAAGAAAGGCCAAGCCGAGGGTGGACTTTCAAAGAAAGACTATGCCGAAGGTAGACTCTCAAACAAAGGATACGAGGCCATGCCGAAGGTGGGCTCGAAAAAGAAAGGCCAAGCCGAGGGTGGGCTTTCAAAGAAAGACAAAGCCGAAGGTAGACTCTCAAACAAATGATACGAGGCCGTGCCGACGGTGGGCTCAAAAAAGAAAGGCCAAGCCGAGGGTGGACTTTCAAAGAAAGACTAAGCCGAAGGTAGACTCTCAAACAAAGGATACGAGGCCATGCCGAAGGATGGCTCAAAAAAAGAAAG
This sequence comes from Lathyrus tuberosus, assembly GCA_022829125.1. Classification (NCBI taxonomy): domain Eukaryota; kingdom Viridiplantae; phylum Streptophyta; class Magnoliopsida; order Fabales; family Fabaceae; genus Lathyrus; species Lathyrus tuberosus. Next base: position 6,958,370 of record JALAZF010000229.1, read on the forward strand.
GCCAAGCCGAGGGTTGGTTTTCAAAGAAAGACTATGCCGAAGGTAGACTCTCAAACAAAGGATACGAGACCACGCCGAAGGTGGGCTCGAAAAAAGAAAGGCCAAGCCGAGGGTGAGCTTTCAAAGAAAGACTAAGCCGAAGGTAGACTCTCAAACAAAGGATACGAGGCCGTGCCGACGGTGGGCTCGAAAAAGAAAGGCCAAGCCGAGGGTGGACTTTCAAAGAAAGACTAAGCCGAAGGTAGACTCTCAAACAAAGGATACGAGGCCATGCCGAAGGATGGCTCAAAAAAAGAAAGGCCAAGCCGAGGGTGGGTTTTCAAAGAAAGACTATGCCGAAGGTAGACTCTCAAACAAAGGATACGAGGCCACGCCGAAGGTGGGCTCGAAAAAAGAAAGGCCAAGCCGAGGGTGGGTTTTCAAAGAAAGACTAAGCCGAAGGTAGACTCTCAAACAAAGGATACGAGGCCATGACGAAGGTGGGCTCGAAAAAGAAAGGCCAAGCCGAGGGTGGCCTTTCAAAGAAAGACTAAGCCGAAGGTAGACTCTCAAACAAAAGATACGAGGCCATGCCGAAGGTGGGATCGAAAAAGAAAGGCCAAGCCGAGGGTGGGCTTTCAAAGAAAGACTAAGTCGAAGGTAGATGCTCAAACAAAGGATACGAGGCCCTGCCGAAGGTGGGCTCGAAAAAAGAAAGGCCAAGCCGAGGGTGGGCTTTCAAAGAAAGACTAAGCCGAAGGTAGACTCTCAAACAAAGGATACGAGCCCATGCCGAAGCTCGGATCGAAAAAGAAAGGCCAAGCAGAGGGTGGGCTTTCAAAGAAAGACAAAGCCGAAGGTAGACTCTCAAACAAAGGATACGAGGCCATGCCGAAGGTGGGATCGAAAAAAAAGGCCAAGCCGAGGGTGGGCTTTCAAAGAAAGACTAAGTCGAAGGTAGACTCTCAAACAAAGGATACGAGGCCATGCCGAAGGTGGGCTCGAAAAAGAAAGGCCAAGCCGAGGGTGGACTTTTAAAGAAAGACTAAGCCGAAGGTAGACTCTCAAACAAAGGATACGAGGCCATGCCGAAGGTGGGCTCGAAAAAAGAAAGGCCAAGCCGAGGGTGGGTTTTCAAAGAAAGACTATGCCGAAGGTAGACTCTCAAAGAAAGGATACGAGGCCATGCCGAAGGTGGGCTCGAAAAAGAAAGGCCAAGCCGAGGGTGGGCTTTCAAAGAAAGACTAAGCCGAAGGTAGACTCTCAAACAAAGGATACGAGGCCATGCCGAAGGATGGCTCAAAAAAAGAAAGGCCAAGCCGAGGGTGGGTTTTCAAAGAAAGACTATGCCGAAGGTAGACTCTCAAACAAAGGATACGAGACCACGCCGAAGGTGGGCTCGAAAAAAGAAAGGCCAAGCCGAGAGTGAGTTTTCAAAGAAAGACTAAGCCGAAGGAAGACTCTCAAACAAAGGATACGAGGCCATGCCGAAGGTGGGCTCGAAAAAGAAAGGCCAAGCCGAGGGTGGCCTTTCAAAGAAAGACTAAGCCGAAGGTAGACTCTCAAACAAAAGATACGAGGCCATGCCGAAGGTGGGATCGAAAAAGAAAGGCCAAGCCGAGGGTGGGCTTTCAAAGAAAGACTAAGTCGAAGGTAGATGCTCAAACAAAGGATACGAGGCCCTGCCGAAGGTGGGCTCGAAAAAAGAAAGGCCAAGCCGAGGGTGGGCTTTCAAAGAAAGACTAAGCCGAAGGTAGACTCTCAAACAAAGGATACGAGGCCATGCCGAAGGTGGGATCGAAAAAAATGGCCAAGCCGAGGGTGGGCTTTCAAAGAAAGACTAAGTCGAAGGTAGACTCTCAAACAACGGATACGAGGCCATGCCGAAGGTGGGCTCGAAAAAGAAAGGCCAAGCCGAGGGTGGACTTTTAAAGAAAGACTAAGCCGAAGGTAGACTCTCAAACAAAGGATACGAGGCCATGCCGAAGGTGGGCTCGAAAAAAGAAAGGCCAAGCCGAGGGTGGGTTTTCAAAGAAAGACTAAGCCGAAGGTAGACTCTCAAACAAAGGATACGAGGCCGTGCCGACGGTGGGCTCAAAAAAGAAAGGCCAAGCCCAGGGTGGACTTTCAAAGAAAGACTAAGCCGAAGGTAGACTCTCAAACAAAGGATACGAGGCCATGCCGAAGGATGGCTCAAAAAAAGAAAGGCCAAGCCGAGGGTGGGTTTTCAACGAAAGACTATGCCGAAGGTAGACTCTCAAACAAAGGATACGAGACCACGCCGAAGGTGGGCTCGAAAAAAGAAAGGCCAAGCCGAGGGTGAGTTTTCAAAGAAAGACTAAGCCGAAGGTAGACTCTCAAACAAAGGATACGAGGCCATGCCGAAGGTGGGCTCAAAAAAAGAAAGGCCAAGCCGAGGGTGGGTTTTCAAAGAAAGACTATGCCGAAGGTAGACTCTCAAACAAAGGATACGAGGCCATGCCGAAGGTGGGCTCGAAAAAAGAAAGGCCAAGCCGAGGGTGGGTTTTCAAAGAAAGACTAATCCGAAGGTAGACTCTCAAACAAAGGATACGAGGCCATGCCGAAGGTGGGCTCAAAAAAGAAAGGCCAAGCCGAGGGTGGCCTTTCAAAGAAAGACTAATCCGAAGGTAGAATCTCAAACAAAGGATACGAGGCCATGCCGAAGGAGGGATCGAAAAAGAAAGGCCAAGCCGAGGGTGGGCTTTCAAAGAAAGACTAAGTCGAAGGTAGACTCTCAAACAAAGGATACGAGGCCATGCCGAAGGTGGGCTCGAAAAAGAAAGGCCAAGCCGAGGGTGGACTTTCAAAGAAAGACTATGCCGAAGGTAGACTCTCAAACAAAGGATACGAGGCCATGCCGAAGGTGGGCTCGAAAAAGAAAGGCCAAGCCGAGGGTGGGCTTTCAAAGAAAGACAAAGCCGAAGGTAGACTCTCAAACAAATGATACGAGGCCGTGCCGACGGTGGGCTCAAAAAAGAAAGGCCAAGCCGAGGGTGGACTTTCAAAGAAAGACTAAGCCGAAGGTAGACTCTCAAACAAAGGATACGAGGCCATGCCGAAGGATGGCTCAAAAAAAGAAAGGCCAAGCCGAGGGTTGGTTTTCAAAGAAAGACTATGCCGAAGGTAGACTCTCAAACAAAGGATACGAGACCACGCCGAAGGTGGGCTCGAAAAAAGAAAGGCCAAGCCGAGGGTGAGCTTTCAAAGAAAGACTAAGCCGAAGGTAGACTCTCAAACAAAGGATACGAGGCCGTGCCGACGGTGGGCTCGAAAAAGAAAGGCCAAGCCGAGGGTGGACTTTCAAAGAAAGACTAAGCCGAAGGTAGACTCTCAAACAAAGGATACGAGGCCATGCCGAAGGATGGCTCAAAAAAAGAAAGGCCAAGCCGAGGGTGGGTTTTCAAAGAAAGACTATGCCGAAGGTAGACTCTCAAACAAAGGATACGAGGCCACGCCGAAGGTGGGCTCGAAAAAAGAAAGGCCAAGCCGAGGGTGGGTTTTCAAAGAAAGACTAAGCCGAAGGTAGACTCTCAAACAAAGGATACGAGGCCATGACGAAGGTGGGCTCGAAAAAGAAAGGCCAAGCCGAGGGTGGCCTTTCAAAGAAAGACTAAGCCGAAGGTAGACTCTCAAACAAAAGATACGAGGCCATGCCGAAGGTGGGATCGAAAAAGAAAGGCCAAGCCGAGGGTGGGCTTTCAAAGAAAGACTAAGTCGAAGGTAGATGCTCAAACAAAGGATACGAGGCCCTGCCGAAGGTGGGCTCGAAAAAAAAAAGGCCAAGCCGAGGGTGGGCTTTCAAAGAAAGACTAAGCCGAAGGTAGACTCTCAAACAAAGGATACGAGCCCATGCCGAAGCTCGGATCGAAAAAGAAAGGCCAAGCAGAGGGTGGGCTTTCAAAGAAAGACAAAGCCGAAGGTAGACTCTCAAACAAAGGATACGAGGCCATGCCGAAGGTGGGATCGAAAAAAAAGGCCAAGCCGAGGGTGGGCTTTCAAAGAAAGACTAAGTCGAAGGTAGACTCTCAAACAAAGGATACGAGGCCATGCCGAAGGTGGGCTCGAAAAAGAAAGGCCAAGCCGAGGGTGGACTTTTAAAGAAAGACTAAGCCGAAGGTAGACTCTCAAACAAAGGATACGAGGCCATGCCGAAGGTGGGCTCGAAAAAAGAAAGGCCAAGCCGAGGGTGGGTTTTCAAAGAAAGACTATGCCGAAGGTAGACTCTCAAAGAAAGGATACGAGGCCATGCCGAAGGTGGGCTCGAAAAAGAAAGGCCAAGCCGAGGGTGGGCTTTCAAAGAAAGACTAAGCCGAAGGTAGACTCTCAAACAAAGGATACGAGGCCATGCCGAAGGATGGCTCAAAAAAAGAAAGGCCAAGCCGAGGGTGGGTTTTCAAAGAAAGACTATGCCGAAGGTAGACTCTCAAACAAAGGATACGAGACCACGCCGAAGGTGGGCTCGAAAAAAGAAAGGCCAAGCCGAGAGTGAGTTTTCAAAGAAAGACTAAGCCGAAGGAAGACTCTCAAACAAAGGATACGAGGCCATGCCGAAGGTGGGCTCGAAAAAGAAAGGCCAAGCCGAGGGTGGCCTTTCAAAGAAAGACTAAGCCGAAGGTAGACTCTCAAACAAAAGATACGAGGCCATGCCGAAGGTGGGATCGAAAAAGAAAGGCCAAGCCGAGGGTGGGCTTTCAAAGAAAGACTAAGTCGAAGGTAGATGCTCAAACAAAGGATACGAGGCCCTGCCGAAGGTGGGCTCGAAAAAAGAAAGGCCAAGCCGAGGGTGGGCTTTCAAAGAAAGACTAAGCCGAAGGTAGACTCTCAAACAAAGGATACGAGCCCATGCCGAAGCTGGGATCGAAAAAGAAAGGCCAAGCAGAGGGTGGGCTTTCAAAGAAAGACAAAGCCGAAGGTAGACTCTCAAACAAAGGATACGAGGCCATGCCGAAGGTGGGATCGAAAAAAATGGCCAAGCCGAGGGTGGGCTTTCAAAGAAAGACTAAGTCGAAGGTAGACTCTCAAACAACGGATACGAGGCCATGCCGAAGGTGGGCTCGAAAAAGAAAGGCCAAGCCGAGGGTGGACTTTTAAAGAAAGACTAAGCCGAAGGTAGACTCTCAAACAAAGGATACGAGGCCATGCCGAAGGTGGGCTCGAAAAAAGAAAGGCCAAGCCGAGGGTGGGTTTTCAAAGAAAGACTAAGCCGAAGGTAGACTCTCAAACAAAGGATACGAGGCCGTGCCGACGGTGGGCTCGAAAAAGAAAGGCCAAGCCGAGGGTGGACTTTCAAAGAAAGACTAAGCCGAAGGTAGACTCTCAAACAAAGGATACGAGGCCATGCCGAAGGATGGCTCAAAAAAAGAAAGGCCAAGCCGAGGGTGGGTTTTCAAAGAAAGACTATGCCGAAGGTAGACTCTCAAACAAAGGATACGAGGCCACGCCGAAGGTGGGCTCGAAAAAAGAAAGGCCAAGCCGAGGGTGGGTTTTCAAAGAAAGACTAAGCCGAAGGTAGACTCTCAAACAAAGGATACGAGGCCATGCCGAAGGTGGGCTCGAAAAAGAAAGGCCAAGCCGAGGGTGGCCTTTCAAAGAAAGACTAAGCCGAAGGTAGACTCTCAAACAAAAGATACGAGGCCATGCCGAAGGTGGGATCGAAAAAGAAAGGCCAAGCCGAGGGTGGGCTTTCAAAGAAAGACTAAGTCGAAGGTAGATGCTCAAACAAAGGATACGAGGCCCTGCCGAAGGTGGGCTCGAAAAAAGAAAGGCCAAGCCGAGGGTGGGCTTTCAAAGAAAGACTAAGCCGAAGGTAGACTCTCAAACAAAGGATACGAGGCCATGCCGAAGGTGGGATCGAAAAAAAAGGCCAAGCCGAGGGTGGGCTTTCAAAGAAAGACTAAGTCGAAGGTAGACTCTCAAACAAAGGATACGAGGCCATGCCGAAGGTGGGCTCGAAAAAGAAAGGCCAAGCCGAGGGTGGACTTTTAAAGAAAGACTAAGCCGAAGGTAGACTCTCAAACAAAGGATACGAGGCCATGCCGAAGGTGGGCTCGAAAAAAGAAAGGCCAAGCCGAGGGTGGGTTTTCAAAGAAAGACTATGCCGAAGGTAGACTCTCAAAGAAAGGATACGAGGCCATGCCGAAGGTGGGCTCGAAAAAGAATGGCCAAGCCGAGGGTGGGCTTTCAAAGAAAGACTAAGCCGAAGGTAGACTCTCAAACAAAGGATACGAGGCCATGCCGAAGGATGGCTCAAAAAAAGAAAGGCCAAGCCGAGGGTGGGTTTTCAAAGAAAGACTATGCCGAAGGTAGACTCTCAAACAAAGGATACGAGACCACGCCGAAGGTGGGCTCGAAAAAAGAAAGGCCAAGCCGAGAGTGAGTATTCAAAGAAAGACTAAGCCGAAGGAAGACTCTCAAACAAAGGATACGAGGCCATGCCGAAGGTGGGCTCGAAAAAGAAGGGCCAAGCTGAGGGTGGCCTTTCAAAGAAAGACTAAGCCGAAGGTAGACTCTCAAACAAAAGATACGAGGCCATGCCGAAGGTGGGATCGAAAAAGAAAGGCCAAGCCGAGAGTGGGCTTTCAAAGAAAGACTAAGCCGAAGGTAGACTCTCAAACAAAGGATACGAGCCCATGCCGAAGGTGGGATCGAAAAAGAAAGGCCAAGCAGAGGGTGGGCTTTCAAAGAACGACAAAGCCGAAGGTAGACTCTCAAACAAAGGATACGAGGCCATGCCGAAGGTGGGATAGAAAAAGAAAGGCCAAGCCGAGGGTGGGCTTTCAAAGAAAGACTAAGTCGAAGGTAGACTCTCAAACAAAGGATACGAGGCCATGCCGAAGGTGGGCTCGAAAAAAGAAAGGCCAAGCCGAGGGTGGGTTTTCAAAGAAAGACTATGCCGAAGGTAGACTCTCAAACAAAGGATACGAGACCACGCCGAAGGTGGGCTCGAAAAAAGAAAGGCCAAGCCGAGGGTGAGTTTTCAAAGAAAGACTAAGCCGAAGGTAGACTCTCAAACAAAGGATACGAGGCCATGCCGAAGGTGGGCTCAAAAAAAGAAAGGCCAAGCCGAGGGTGGGTTTTCAAAGAAAGACTATGCCGAAGGTAGACTCTCAAACAAAGGATACGAGGCCATGCCGAAGGTGGGCTCGAAAAAAGAAAGGCCAAGCCGAGGGTGGGTTTTCAAAGAAAGACTAATCCGAAGGTAGACTCTCAAACAAAGGATACGAGGCCATGCCGAAGGTGGGCTCAAAAAAGAAAGGCCAAGCCGAGGGTGGCCTTTCAAAGAAAGACTAATCCGAAGGTAGAATCTCAAACAAAGGATACGAGGCCATGCCGAAGGTGGGATCGAAAAAGAAAGGCCAAGCCGAGGGTGGGCTTTCAAAGAAAGACTAAGCCGAAGGTAGACTCTCAAACAAAGGATACGAGGCCATGCCGAAGGTGGGATCGAAAAAGAAAGGCCAAGCCGAGGGTGGGCTTTAAAAGAAAGACTAAGTCGAAGGTAGACTCTCAAACAAAGGATACGAGGCCGTGCCGACGGTGGGCTCGAAAAAGAAAGGTCAAGCCGAGGGTGGACTTTCAAAGAAAGACTAAGCCGAAGGTAGACACTCAAACAAAGGATACGAGGCCATGCCGAAGGATGGCTCAAAAAAAGAAAGGCCAAGCCGAGGGTGGGTTTTCAAAGAAAGACTATGCCGAAGGTAGACTCTCAAACAAAGGATACGAGACCACGCCGAAGATGGTCTCGAAAAAAGAAAGGCCAAGCCGAGGGTGAGTTTTCAAAGAAAGACTAAGCCGAAGGTAGACTCTCAAACAAAGGATACGAGGCCGTGCCGATGGTGGGCTCGAAAAAGAAAGGCCAAGCCGAGGGTGGACTTTCAAAGAAAGACTAAGCCGAAGGTAGACTCTCAAACAAAGGATACGAGGCCATGCCGAAGGATGGCTCAAAAAAAGAAAGGCCAAGCCGAGGGTGGGTTTTCAAAGAAACACTATGCCGAAGGTAGACTCTCAAACAAAGGATACGAGGCCACGCCGAAGGTGGGCTCGAAAAAAGAAAGGCCAAGCCGAGGGTGGGTTTTCAAAGAAAGACTAAGACGAAGGTAGACTCTCAAACAAAGGATACGAGGCCATGCCGAAGGTGGGCTCGAAAAAGAAAGGCCAAGCCGAGGGTGGCCTTTCAAAGAAAGGCAAAGCCGAAGGTAGACTCTCAAACAAAAGATACGAGGCAATGCCGAAGGTGGGATCGAAAAAGAAAGGCCAAGCCGAGGGTGGGCTTTCAAAGAAAGACTAAGTCGAAGGTAGATGCTCAAACAACGGATACGAGGCCCTGCCGAAGGTGGGCTCGAAAAAAGAAAGGCCAAGCCGAGGGTGGGCTTTCAAAGAAAGACTAAGCCGAAGGTAGACTCTCAAACAAAGGATACGAGCCCATGCCGAAGCTGGGATCGAAAAAGAAAGGCCAAGCAGAGGGTGGGCTTTCAAAGAAAGACAAAGCCGAAGGTAGACTCTCAAACAAAGGTTACGAGGCCATGCCGAAGGTGGGATCGAAAAAGAAAGGCCAAGCCGAGGGTGGGCTTTCAAAGAAAGACTAAGTCGAAGGTAGACTCTCAAACAAAGGATACGAGGCCATGCCGAAGGTGGGCTCGAAAAAGAAAGGCCAAGCCGAGGGTGGACTTTCAAAGAAAGACTAAGCCGAAGGTAGACTCTCAAACAAAGGATACGAGGCCATGCCGAAGGTGGGCTCGAAAAAAGAAAGGCCAAGCCGAGGGTGGGTTTTCAAAGAAAGACTATGCCGAAGGTAGACTCTCAAACAAAGGATACGAGGCCATGCCGAAGGTGGGCTCGAAAAAGAAAGGCCAAGCCGAGGGTGGGCTTTCGAAGAAAGACTAAGCCGAAGGTAGACTCTCAAACAAAGGATACGAGGCCATGCCGAAGGATGGCTCAAAAAAAGAAAGGCCAAGCCGAGGGTGGGTTTTCAAAGAAAGACTATGCCGAAGGTAGACTCTCAAACAAAGGATACGAGACCACGCCGAAGGTGGGCTCGAAAAAAGAAAGGCCAAGCCGAGGGTGAGTTTTCAAAGAAAGACTAAGCCGAAGGTAGACTCTCAAACAAAGGATACGAGGCCATGCCGAAGGTGGGCTCGAAAAAGAAGGGCCAAGCTGAGGGTGGCCTTTCAAAGAAAGACTAAGCCGAAGGTAGACTCTCAAACAAAGGATACGAGGCCATGCCGAAGGATGGCTCAAAAAAAGAAAGGCCAAGCCGAGGGTGGGTTTTCAAAGAAAGACTATGCCGAAGGTAGACTCTCAAACAAAGGATACGAGGCAATGCCGAAGGTGGGCTCGAAAAAAGAAAGGCCAAGCCGAGGGTGGGTTTTCAAAGAAAGACTAAGCCGAAGGTAGACTCTCAAACAAAGGATACGAGGCCATGCCGAAGGTGGGCTCGAAAAAGAAAGGCCAAGCCGAGGGTGGCCTTTCAAAGAAAGACTAAGCCGAAGGTAGACTCTCAAACAAAGGATACGAGACCACGCCGAAGGTGGGCTCGAAAAAAGAAAGGCCAAGCCGAGGGTGAGTTTTCAAAGAAAGACTAAGCCGAAGGTAGACTCTCAAACAAAGGATACGAGGCCATGCCGAAGGTGGGCTCGAAAAAGAAAGGCCAAGCCGAGGGTGGCCTTTCAAAGAAAGACTAAGCCGAAGGTAGACTCTCAAACAAAAGATACGAGGCCATGCCGAAGGTGGGATCGAAAAAGAAAGGCCAAGCCGAGGGTGGGCTTTCAAAGAAAGACTAAGTCGAAGGTAGATGCTCAAACAAAGGATACGAGGCCCTGCCGAAGGTGGGCTCGAAAAAAGAAAGGCCAAGCCGAGGGTGGGCTTTCAAAGAAAGACTAAGCCGAAGGTAGACTCTCAAACAAAGGATACGAGCCCATGCCGAAGCTGGGATCGAAAAAGAAAGGCCAAGCAGAGGGTGGGATTTCAAAGAAAGACAAAGCCGAAGGTAGACTCTCAAACAAAGGTTACGAGGCCATGCCGAAGGTGGGATCGAAAAAGAAAGGCCAAGCCGAGGGTGGGCTTTCAAAGAAAGACTAAGTCGAAGGTAGACTCTCAAACAAAGGATACGAGGCCATGCCGAAGGTGGGCTCGAAAAAGAAAGGCCAAGCCGAGGGTGGACTTTCAAAGAAAGACAAAGCCGAAGGTAGACTCTCAAACAAAGGATACGAGGCCATGCCGAAGGTGGGATCGAAAAAGAAAGGCCAAGCCGAGGGTGGGCTTTAAAAGAAAGACTAAGTCGAAGGTAGACTCTCAAACAAAGGATACGAGGCCGTGCCGACGGTGGGCTCGAAAAAGAAAGGCCAAGCCGAGGGTGGACTTTCAAAGAAAGACTAAGCCGAAGGTAGACTCTCAAACAAAGGATACGAGGCCATGCCGAAGGATGGCTCAAAAAAAGAAAGGCCAAGCCGAGGGTGGGTTTTCAAAGAAAGACTATGCCGAAGGTAGACTCTCAAACAAAGGATACGAGACCACACCGAAGATGGGCTCGAAAAAAGAAAGGCCAAGCCGAGGGTGAGTTTTCAAAGAAAGACTAAGCCGAAGGTAAACTCTCAAACAAAGGATACGAGGCCGTGCCGACGGTGGGCTCGAAAAAGAAAGGCCAAGCCGAGGGTGGACTTTCAAAGAAAGACTAAGCCGAAGGTAGACTCTCAAACAAAGGATACGAGGCCATGCCGAAGGATGGCTCAAAAAAAGAAAGGCCAAGCCGAGGGTGGGTTTTCAAAGAAAGACTATGCCGAAGGTAGACTCTCAAACAAAGGATACGAGGCCACGCCGAAGGTGGGCTCGAAAAAAGAAAGGCCAAGCCGAGGGTGGGTTTTCAAAGAAAGACAAAGCCGAAGGTAGACTCTCAAACAAAGGTTACGAGGCCATGCCGAAGGTGGGATCGAAAAAGAAAGGCCAAGCCGAGGGTGGGCTTTCAAAGAAAGACTAAGTCGAAGGTAGACTCTCAAACAAAGGATACGAGGCCATGCCGAAGGTGGGCTCGAAAAAGAAAGGCCAAGCCGAGGGTGGACTTTCAAAGAAATACTAAGCCGAAGGTAGACTCTCAAACAAAGGATACGAGGCCATGCCGAAGGTGGGCTCGAAAAAAGAAAGGCCACGCCGAAGGTGGGTTTTCAAAGAAAGACTATGCCGAAGGTAGACTCTCAAACAAAGGATACGAGGGCATGCCGAAGGTGGGCTCGAAAAAGAAAGGCCAAGCCGAGGGTGGGCTTTCAAAGAAAGACTAAGCCGAAGGTAGACTCTCAAACAAAGGATACGAGGCCATGCCGAAGGATGGCTCAAAAAAAGAAAGGCCAAGCCGAGGGTGGGTTTTCAAAGAAAGACTATGCCGAAGGTAGACTCTCAAACAAAGGATACGAGACCACGCCGAAGGTGGGCTCGAAAAAAGAAAGGCCAAGCCGAGGGTGAGTTTTCAAAGAAAGACTAAGCCGAAGGTAGACTCTCAAACAAAGGATATGAGGCCATGCCGAAGGTGGGCTCGAAAAAGAAGGGCCAAGCTGAGGGTGGCCTTTCAAAGAAAGACTAAGCCGAAGGTAGACTCTCAAACAAAGGATACGAGGCCATGCCGAAGGATGGCTCAAAAAAAGAAAGGCCAAGCCGAGGGTGGGTTTTCAAAGAAAGACTATGCCGAAGGTAGACTCTCAAACAAAGGATACGAGGCAATGCCGAAGGTGGGCTCGAAAAAAGAAAGGCCAAGCCGAGGGTGGGTTTTCAAAGAAAGACTAAGCCGAAGGTAGACTCTCAAACAAAGGATACGAGGCCATGCCGAAGGTGGGCTCGAAAAAGAAAGGCCAAGCCGAGGGTGGCCTTTCAAAGAAAGACTAAGCCGAAGGTAGACTCTCAAACAAAGGATACGAGACCACGCCGAAGGTGGGCTCGAAAAAAGAAAGGCCAAGCCGAGGGTGAGTTTTCAAAGAAAGACTAAGCCGAAGGTAGACTCTCAAACAAAGGATACGAGGCCATGCCGAAGGTGGGCTCGAAAAAGAAAGGCCAAGCCGAGGGTGGCCTTTCAAAGAAAGACTAAGCCGAAGGTAGACTCTCAAACAAAAGATACGAGGCCATGCCGAAGGTGGGATCGAAAAAGAAAGGCCAAGCCGAGGGTGGGCTTTCAAAGAAAGACTAAGTCGAAGGTAGATGCTCAAACAAAGGATACGAGGCCCTGCCGAAGGTGGGCTCGAAAAAAGAAAGGCCAAGCCGAGGGTGGGCTTTCAAAGAAAGACTAAGCCGAAGGTAGACTCTCAAACAAAGGATACGAGCCCATGCCGAAGCTGGGATCGAAAAAGAAAGGCCAAGCAGAGGGTGGGCTTTCAAAGAAAGACAAAGCCGAAGGTAGACTCTCAAACAAAGGTTACGAGGCCATGCCGAAGGTGGGATCGAAAAAGAAAGGCCAAGCCGAGGGTGGGCTTTCAAAGAAAGACTAAGTCGAAGGTAGACTCTCAAACAAAGGATACGAGGCCATGCCGAAGGTGGGCTCGAAAAAGAATGGCCAAGCCGAGGGTGGACTTTCAAAGAAAGACAAAGCCGAAGGTAGACTCTCAAACAAAGGATACGAGGCCATGCCGAAGGTGGGATCGAAAAAGAAAGGCCAAGCCGAGGGTGGGCTTTAAAAGAAAGACTAAGTCGAAGGTAGACTCTCAAACAAAGGATACGAGGCCGTGCCGACGGTGGGCTCGAAAAAGAAAGGCCAAGCCGAGGGTGGACTTTCAAAGAAAGACTAAGCCGAAGGTAGACTCTCAAACAAAGGATACGAGGCCATGCCGAAGGATGGCTCAAAAAAAGAAAGGCCAAGCCGAGGGTGGGTTTTCAAAGAAAGACTATGCCGAAGGTAGACTCTCAAACAAAGGATACGAGACCACGCCGAAGATGGGCTCGAAAAAAGAAAGGCCAAGCCGAGGGTGAGTTTTCAAAGAAAGACTAAGCCGAAGGTAAACTCTCAAACAAAGGATACGAGGCCGTGCCGACGGTGGGCTCGAAAAAGAAAGGCCAAGCCGAGGGTGGACTTTCAAAGAAAGACTAAGCCGAAGGTAGACTCTCAAACAAAGGATACGAGGCCATGCCGAAGGATGGCTCAAAAAAAGAAAGGCCAAGCCGAGGGTGGGTTTTCAAAGAAAGACTATGCCGAAGGTAGACTCTCAAACAAAGGATACGAGGCCACGCCGAAGGTGGGCTCGAAAAAAGAAAGGCCAAGCCGAGGGTGGGTTTTCAAAGAAAGACTAAGCCGAAGGTAGACTCTCAAACAAAGGATACGAGGCCATGCCGAAGGTGGGCTCGAAAAAGAAAGGCCAAGCCGAGGGTGGCCTTTCAAAGAAAGACTAAGCCGAAGGTAGACTCTCAAACAAAAGATACGAGGCCATGCCGAAGGTGGGATCGAAAAAGAAAGGCCAAGCAGAGGGTGGGCTTTCAAAGAAAGACAAAGCCGAAGGTAGACTCTCAAACAAAGGTTACGAGGCCATGCCGAAGGTGGGATCGAAAAAGAAAGGCCAAGCCGAGGGTGGGCTTTCAAAGAAAGACTAAGTCGAAGGTAGACTCTCAAACAAAGGATACGAGGCCATGCCTAAGGTGGGCTCGAAAAAGAAAGGCCAAGCCGAGGGTGGACTTTCAAAGAAAGACTAAGCCGAAGGTAGACTCTCAAACAAAGGATACGAGGCCATGCCGAAGGTGGGCTCGAAAAAAGAAAGGCCAAGCCGAGGGTGGGCTTTCAAAGAAAGACTATGCCGAAGGTAGACTCTCAAACAAAGGATACGAGGCCATGCCGAAGGTGGGCTCGAAAAAGAAAGGCCAAGCCGAGGGTGGGCTTTCAAAGAAAGACTAAGCCGAAGGTAGACTCTCAAACAAAGGATACGAGGCCATGCCGAAGGATGGCTCAAAAAAAGAAAGGCCAAGCCGAGGGTGGGTTTTCAAAGAAAGACTATGCCGAAGGTAGACTCTCAAACAAAGGATACGAGACCACGCCGAAGGTGGGCTCGAAAAAAGAAAGGCCAAGCCGAGGGTGAGTTTTCAAAGAAAGACTAAGCCGAAGGTAGACTCTCAAACAAAGGATACGAGGCCGTGCCGACGGTGGGCTCGAAAAAGAAAGGCCAAGCCGAGGGTGGACTTTCAAAGAAAGACTAAGCCGAAGGTAGACTCTCAAACAAAGGATACGAGGCCATGCCGAAGGATGGCTCAAAAAAAGAAAGGCCAAGCCGAGGGTGGGTTTTCAAAGAAAGACTATGCCGAAGGTAGACTCTCAAACAAAGGATACGAGGCCACGCCGAAGGTGGGCCCGAAAAAAGAAAGGCCAAGCCGAGGGTGGGTTTTCAAAGAAAGACTAAGCCGAAGGTAGACTCTCAAACAAAGGATACGAGGCCATGCCGAAGGTGGGCTCGAAAAAGAAAGGCCAAGCCGAGGGTGGCCTTTCAAAGAAAGACTAAGCCGAAGGTAGACTCTCAAACAAAAGATACGAGGCCATGCCGAAGGTGGGATCGAAAAAGAAAGGCCAAGCCGAGGGTGGGCTTTCAAAGAAAGACTAAGTCGAAGGTAGATGCTCAAACAAAGGATACGAGGCCCTGCCGAAGGTGGGCTCGAAAAAAGAAAGGCCAAGCCGAGGGTGGGCTTTCAAAGAAAGACTAAGCCGAAGGTAGACTCTCAAACAAAGGATACGAGCCCATGCCGAAGCTGGGATCGAAAAAGAAAGGCCAAGCAGAGGGTGGGCTTTCAAAGAAAGACAAAGCCGAAGGTAGACTCTCAAACAAAGGTTACGAGGCCATGCCGAAGGTGGGATCGAAAAAGAAAGGCCAAGCCGAGGGTGGGCTTTCAAAGAAAGACTAAGTCGAAGGTAGACTCTCAAACAAAGGATACGAGGCCATGCCTAAGGTGGGCTCGAAAAAGAAAGGCCAAGCCGAGGGTGGACTTTCAAAGAAAGACTAAGCCGAAGGTAGACTCTCAAACAAAGGATACGAGGCCATGCCGAAGGTGGGCTCGAAAAAAGAAAGGCCAAGCCGAGGGTGGGCTTTCAAAGAAAGACTATGCCGAAGGTAGACTCTCAAACAAAGGATACGAGGCCATGCCGAAGGTGGGCTCGAAAAAGAAAGGCCAAGCCGAGGGTGGGCTTTCAAAGAAAGACTAAGCTGAAGGTAGACTCTCAAACAAAGGATACGAGGCCATGCCGAAGGATGGCTCAAAAAAAGAAAGGCCAAGCCGAGGGTGGGTTTTCAAAGAAAGACTATGCCGAAGGTAGACTCTCAAACAAAGCATACGAGACCACGCCGAAGGTGGGCTCGAAAAAAGAAAGGCCAAGCCGAGGGTGAGTTTTCAAAGAAAGACTAAGCCGAAGGTAGACTCTCAAACAAAGGATACGAGGCCATGCCGAAGGTGGGCTCGAAAAAGAAAGGCCAAGCCGAGGGTGGCCTTTCAAAGAAAGACTAAGCCGAAGGTAGACTCTCAAACAAAAGATACGAGGCCATGCCGAAGGTGGGATCGAAAAAGAAAGGCCAAGCCGAGGGTGGGCTTTCAAAGAAAGACTAAGTCGAAGGTAGATGCTCAAACAAAGGATACGAGGCCCTGCCGAAGGTGGGCTCGAAAAAAGAAAGGCCAAGCCGAGGGTGGGCTTTCAAAGAAAGACTAAGCCGAAGGTAGACTCTCAAACAAAGGATACGAGGCCGTGCCGACGGTGGGCTCGAAAAAGAAAGGCCAAGCAGAGGGTGGGCTTTCAAAGAAAGACAAAGCCGAAGGTAGACTCTCAAACAAAGGTTACGAGGCCATGCCGAAGGTGGGATCGAAAAAGAAAGGCCAAGCCGAGGGTGGGCTTTCAAAGAAAGACTAAGTCGAAGGTAGACTCTCAAACAAAGGATACGAGGCCATGCCGAAGGTGGGCTCGAAAAAGAAAGGCCAAGCCGAGGGTGGACTTTCAAAGAAAGACAAAGCCGAAGGTAGACTCTCAAACAAAGGATACGAGGCCATGCCGAAGGTGGGATCGAAAAAGAAAGGCCAAGCCGAGGGTGGGCTTTCAAAGAAAGACTAAGTCGAAGGTAGACTCTCAAACAAAGGATACGAGGCCGTGCCGACGGTGGGCTCGAAAAAGAAAGGCCAAGCCGAGGGTGGACTTTCAAAGAAAGACTAAGCCGAAGGTAGACTCTCAAACAAAGGATACGAGGCCATGCCGAAGGTGGGCTCGAAAAAGAAAGGCCAAGCCGAGGGTGGGCTTTCAAAGAAAGACTAAGCCGAAGGTAGACTCTCAAACAAAGGATACGAGGCCATGCCGAAGGTGGGCTCGAAAAAGAAAGGCCAAGCCGAGGGTGGACTTTCAAAGAAAGACTAAGCCGAAGGTAGACTCTCAAACAAAGGATACGAGGCCATGCCGAAGGATGGCTCAAAAAAAGAAAGGCCAAGCCGAGGGTGGGTTTTCAAAGAAAGACTATGCCGAAGGTAGACTCTCAAACAAAGGATACGAGGCCACGCCGAAGGTGGGCTCGAAAAAAGAAAGGCCAAGCCGAGGGTGGGTTTTCAAAGAAAGACTAAGCCGAAGGTAGACTCTCAAACAAAGGATACGAGGCCATGCCGAAGGTGGGCTCGAAAAAGAAAGGCCAAGCCGAGGGTGGGCTTTCAAAGAAAGACTAAGCCGAAGGTAGACTCTCAAACAAAAAATACGAGGCCATGCCGAAGGTGGGATCGAAAAAGAAAGGCCAAGCCGAGGGTGGGCTTTCAAAGAAAGACTAAGTCAAAGGTAGATGCTCAAACAAAGGATACGAGGCCCTGCCGAAGGTGGGCTCGAAAAAAGAAAGGCCAAGCCGAGGGTGGGCTTTCAAAGAAAGACTAAGCCGAAGGTAGACTCTCAAACAAAGGATACGAGGCCATGCCGAAGCTGGGATCGAAAAAGAAAGGCCAAGCAGAGGGTGGGCTTTCAAAGAAAGACAAAGCCGAAGGTAGACTCTCAAACAAAGGTTACGAGGCCATGCGGAAGGTGGGATCGAAAAAGAAAGGCCAAGCCGAGGGTGGGCTTTCAAAGAAAGACTAAGTCGAAGGTAGACTCTCAAACAAAGGATACGAGGCCATGCCGAAGGTGGGCTCGAAAAAGAAAGGCCAAGCCGAGGGTGGACCTTCAAAGAAAGACTAAGCCGAAGGTAGACTCTCAAACAAAGAATACGAGGCCATGCCGAAGGTGGGATAGAAAAAGAAAGGCCAAGCCGAGGGTGGGCTTTCAAAGAAAGACTAAGTCGAAGGTAGACTCTCAAACAAAGGATACGAGGCCATGCCGAAGGTGGGCTCGAAAAAAGAAAGGCCAAGCCGAGGGTGGGTTTTCAAAGAAAGACTATGCCGAAGGTAGACTCTCAAACAAAAGATACGAGGCCATGCCGAAGGTGGGCTCGAAAAAAGAAAGGCCATGCCGAGGGTGGGTTTTCAAAGAAAGACTAAGACGAAGGTAGACTCTCAAACAAAGGATACGAGGCCATGCTGAAGGTGGGCTCGAAAAAGAAAGGCCAAGCCAAGGGTGGGCTTTCAAAGGAAGACTAAGCTGAAGGTAGACTCTCAAACAAAGGATACGATGCCATGCCGAAGGTGAGGTCGAAAAAGAAAGGCCAAGCCGAGGGTGGGCTTTCAAAGAAAGACTAAGTCGAAGGTAGACTCTCAAATAAAGGATACGAGGCCATGCCGAAGGTGGGCTCGAAAAAGAAAGGGCAAGCCGAGGGTGGGTTTTCAAAATAAAGACTATGTCGAAGGTAGACTCTCAACCAAACGATACGAGGCCATGCCGAAGGTGGGCTCGAAAAAGAAAGGCCAAGCCGAGGGTGGCGTTTCAAAGAAAGACTATGCCGAAGGTAGACTCTCAAACAAAGAATACGAGGCCATGCCGAAGGTGGGATCGAAAAAGAAAGGCCAAGCCGAGGGTGGGCTTTCAAAGAAAGACTAAGTCAAAGGTAGACTCTCAAACAAAGGATACGAGGCCATGCCGAAGGTGGGCTCGAAAAAGAAAGGCCAAGCAGAGGGTGGACTTTCAAAGAAAGACTAAGCCGAAGGTAGACTCTCAAACAAAGGATACGAGGCCATGCCGAAGGTGGGATCGAAAAAGAAAGGCCAAGTCGAGGGTGGGCTTTCAAAGAAAGACTAAGTCGAAGGTAGACTCTCAAACAAAGGATACGAGGCCATGCCGAAGGTGGGATCGAAAAAGAAAGGCCAAGTCGAGGGTGGACTTTCAAAGAAAGACTAAGCCGAAGGTAGACTCTCAAACAAAGGATACGAAGCCATGCCGAAGGTGGGCTCGAAAAAAGAAAGGCTAAGCCGAGGTTGGGTTTTCAAAGAAAGACTATGCCGAAGGTAGACTCTCAAACAAAGGATACGAGGCCATGCCGAAGGTGGGATCGAAAAAGAAAGGCCAAGCCGAGGGTGGGCTTTAAAAGAAAGACTAAGTCAGAGGTAGACTCTCAAACAAAGGATACGAGGCCGTGCCGACGGTGGGCTCGAAAAAGAAAGGCCAAGCCGAGGGTGGACTTTCAAAGAAAGACTAAGCCGAAGGTAGACTCTCAAACAAAGGATACGAGGCCATGCCGAATGATGGCTCAAAAAAAGAAAGGCCAAGCCGAGGGTGGGTTTTCAAAGAAAGACTAGTCCGAAGGTAGACTCTCAAACAAAGGATACGAGGCCACGCCGAAGGTGGGCTCGAAAAAAGAAAGGCCAAGCCGAGGGTGGGTTTTCAAAGAAAGACTAAGCCGAAGGTAGACTCTCAAACAAAGGATACGAGGCCATGCCGAAGGTGGGCTCGAAAAAGAAAGGCCAAGCCGAGGGTGGCCTTTCAAAGAAAGACTAAGCCGAAGGTAGACTCTCAAACAAAAGATACGAGGCCATGCCGAAGGTGGGATCGAAAAAGAAAGGCCAAGCCGAGGGTGGGCTTTCAAAGAAAGACTAAGTCGAAGGTAGACTCTCAAACAAAGGATACGAGGCCATGCCGAAGGTGGGCTCGAAAAAGAAAGGCCAAGCCGAGGGTGGACTTTCAAAGAAAGACAAAGCCGAAGGTAGACTCTCAAACAAAGGATACGAGGCCATGCCGAAGGTGGGATCGAAAAAGAAAGGCCAAGCCGAGGGTGGGCTTTAAAAGAAAGACTAAGTCGAAGGTAGACTCTCAAACAAAGGATACGAGGCCGTGCCGACGGTGGGCTCGAAAAAGAAAGGCCAAGCCGAGGGTGGACTTTCAAAGAAAGACTAAGCCGAAGGTAGACTCTCAAACAAAGGATACGAGGCCATGCCGAAGGATGGCTCAAAAAAAGAAAGGCCAAGCCGAGGGTGGGTTTTCAAAGAAAGACTATGCCGAAGGTAGACTCTCAAACAAAGGATACGAGACCACGCCGAAGATGGGCTCGAAAAAAGAAAGGCCAAGCCGAGGGTGAGTTTTCAAAGAAAGACTAAGCCGAAGGTAAACTCTCAAACAAAGGATACGAGGCCGTGCCGACGGTGGGCTCGAAAAAGAAAGGCCAAGCCGAGGGTGGACTTTCAAAGAAAGACTAAGCCGAAGGTAGACTCTCAAACAAAGGATACGAGGCCATGCCGAAGGATGGCTCAAAAAAAGAAAGGCCAAGCCGAGGGTGGGTTTTCAAAGAAAGACTATGCCGAAGGTAGACTCTCAAACAAAGGATACGAGGCCACGCCAAAGGTGGGCTCGAAAAAAGAAAGGCCAAGCCGAGGGTGGGTTTTCAAAGAAAGACAAAGCCGAAGGTAGACTCTCAAACAAAGGTTACGAGGCCATGCCGAAGGTGGGATCGAAAAAGAAAGGCCAAGCCGAGGGTGGGCTTTCAAAGAAAGACTAAGTCGAAGGTAGACTCTCAAACAAAGGATACGAGGCCATGCCGAAGGTGGGCTCGAAAAAGAAAGGCCAAGCCGAGGGTGGACTTTCAAAGAAAGACTAAGCCGAAGGTAGACTCTCAAACAAAGGATACGAGGCCATGCCGAAGGTGGGCTCGAAAAAAGAAAGGCCAAGCCGAGGGTGGGTTTTCAAAGAAAGACTATGCCGAAGGTAGACTCTCAAACAAAGGATACGAGGCCATGCCGAAGGTGGGCTCGAAAAAGAAAGGCCAAGCCGAGGGTGGGCTTTCAAAGAAAGACTAAGCCGAAGGTAGACTCTCAAACAAAGGATACGAGGCCATGCCGAAGGATGGCTCAAAAAAAGAAAGGCCAAGCCGAGGGTGGGTTTTCAAAGAAAGACTATGCCGAAGGTAGACTCTCAAACAAAGGATACGAGACCACGCCGAAGGTGGGCTCGAAAAAAGAAAGGCCAAGCCGAGGGTGAGTTTTCAAAGAAAGACTAAGCCGAAGGTAGACTCTCAAACAAAGGATACGAGGCCATGCCGAAGGTGGGCTCGAAAAAGAAGGGCCAAGCTGAGGGTGGCCTTTCAAAGAAAGACTAAGCCGAAGGTAGACTCTCAAACAAAGGATACGAGGCCATGCCGAAGGATGGCTCAAAAAAAGAAAGGCCAAGCCGAGGGTGGGTTTTCAAAGAAAGACTATGCCGAAGGTAGACTCTCAAACAAAGGATACGAGGCAATGCCGAAGGTGGGCTCGAAAAAAGAAAGGCCAAGCCGAGGGTGGGTTTTCAAAGAAAGACTAAGCCGAAGGTAGACTCTCAAACAAAGGATACGAGGCCATGCCGAAGGTGGGCTCGAAAAAGAAAGGCCAAGCCGAGGGTGGCCTTTCAAAGAAAGACTAAGCCGAAGGTAGACTCTCAAACAAAGGATACGAGACCACGCCGAAGGTGGGCTCGAAAAAAGAAAGGCCAAGCCGAGGGTGAGTTTTCAAAGAAAGACTAAGCCGAAGGTAGACTCTCAAACAAAGGATACGAGGCCATGCCGAAGGTGGGCTCGAAAAAGAAAGGCCAAGCCGAGGGTGGCCTTTCAAAGAAAGACTAAGCCGAAGGTAGACTCTCAAACAAAAGATACGAGGCCATGCCGAAGGTGGGATCGAAAAAGAAAGGCCAAGCCGAGGGTGGGCTTTCAAAGAAAGACTAAGTCGAAGGTAGATGCTCAAACAAAGGATACGAGGCCCTGCCGAAGGTGGGCTCGAAAAAAGAAAGGCCAAGCCGAGGGTGGGCTTTCAAAGAAAGACTAAGCCGAAGGTAGACTCTCAAACAAAGGATACGAGCCCATGCCGAAGCTGGGATCGAAAAAGAAAGGCCAAGCAGAGGGTGGGCTTTCAAAGAAAGACAAAGCCGAAGGTAGACTCTCAAACAAAGGTTACGAGGCCATGCCGAAGGTGGGATCGAAAAAGAAAGGCCAAGCCGAGGGTGGGCTTTCAAAGAAAGACTAAGTCGAAGGTAGACTCTCAAACAAAGGATACGAGGCCATGCCGAAGGTGGGCTCGAAAAAGAATGGCCAAGCCGAGGGTGGACTTTCAAAGAAAGACAAAGCCGAAGGTAGACTCTCAAACAAAGGATACGAGGCCATGCCGAAGGTGGGATCGAAAAAGAAAGGCCAAGCCGAGGGTGGGCTTTAAAAGAAAGACTAAGTCGAAGGTAGACTCTCAAACAAAGGATACGAGGCCGTGCCGACGGTGGGCTCGAAAAAGAAAGGCCAAGCCGAGGGTGGACTTTCAAAGAAAGACTAAGCCGAAGGTAGACTCTCAAACAAAGGATACGAGGCCATGCCGAAGGATGGCTCAAAAAAAGAAAGGCCAAGCCGAGGGTGGGTTTTCAAAGAAAGACTATGCCGAAGGTAGACTCTCAAACAAAGGATACGAGACCACGCCGAAGATGGGCTCGAAAAAAGAAAGGCCAAGCCGAGGGTGAGTTTTCAAAGAAAGACTAAGCCGAAGGTAAACTCTCAAACAAAGGATACGAGGCCGTGCCGACGGTGGGCTCGAAAAAGAAAGGCCAAGCCGAGGGTGGACTTTCAAAGAAAGACTAAGCCGAAGGTAGACTCTCAAACAAAGGATACGAGGCCATGCCGAAGGATGGCTCAAAAAAAGAAAGGCCAAGCCGAGGGTGGGTTTTCAAAGAAAGACTATGCCGAAGGTAGACTCTCAAACAAAGGATACGAGGCCACGCCGAAGGTGGGCTCGAAAAAAGAAAGGCCAAGCCGAGGGTGGGTTTTCAAAGAAAGACTAAGCCGAAGGTAGACTCTCAAACAAAGGATACGAGGCCATGCCGAAGGTGGGCTCGAAAAAGAAAGGCCAAGCCGAGGGTGGCCTTTCAAAGAAAGACTAAGCCGAAGGTAGACTCTCAAACAAAAGATACGAGGCCATGCCGAAGGTGGGATCGAAAAAGAAAGGCCAAGCAGAGGGTGGGCTTTCAAAGAAAGACAAAGCCGAAGGTAGACTCTCAAACAAAGGTTACGAGGCCATGCCGAAGGTGGGATCGAAAAAGAAAGGCCAAGCCGAGGGTGGGCTTTCAAAGAAAGACTAAGTCGAAGGTAGACTCTCAAACAAAGGATACGAGGCCATGCCTAAGGTGGGCTCGAAAAAGAAAGGCCAAGCCGAGGGTGGACTTTCAAAGAAAGACTAAGCCGAAGGTAGACTCTCAAACAAAGGATACGAGGCCATGCCGAAGGTGGGCTCGAAAAAAGAAAGGCCAAGCCGAGGGTGGGCTTTCAAAGAAAGACTATGCCGAAGGTAGACTCTCAAACAAAGGATACGAGGCCATGCCGAAGGTGGGCTCGAAAAAGAAAGGCCAAGCCGAGGGTGGGCTTTCAAAGAAAGACTAAGCCGAAGGTAGACTCTCAAACAAAGGATACGAGGCCATGCCGAAGGATGGCTCAAAAAAAGAAAGGCCAAGCCGAGGGTGGGTTTTCAAAGAAAGACTATGCCGAAGGTAGACTCTCAAACAAAGGATACGAGACCACGCCGAAGGTGGGCTCGAAAAAAGAAAGGCCAAGCCGAGGGTGAGTTTTCAAAGAAAGACTAAGCCGAAGGTAGACTCTCAAACAAAGGATACGAGGCCGTGCCGACGGTGGGCTCGAAAAAGAAAGGCCAAGCCGAGGGTGGACTTTCAAAGAAAGACTAAGCCGAAGGTAGACTCTCAAACAAAGGATACGAGGCCATGCCGAAGGATGGCTCAAAAAAAGAAAGGCCAAGCCGAGGGTGGGTTTTCAAAGAAAGACTATGCCGAAGGTAGACTCTCAAACAAAGGATACGAGGCCACGCCGAAGGTGGGCCCGAAAAAAGAAAGGCCAAGCCGAGGGTGGGTTTTCAAAGAAAGACTAAGCCGAAGGTAGACTCTCAAACAAAGGATACGAGGCCATGCCGAAGGTGGGCTCGAAAAAGAAAGGCCAAGCCGAGGGTGGCCTTTCAAAGAAAGACTAAGCCGAAGGTAGACTCTCAAACAAAAGATACGAGGCCATGCCGAAGGTGGGATCGAAAAAGAAAGGCCAAGCCGAGGGTGGGCTTTCAAAGAAAGACTAAGTCGAAGGTAGATGCTCAAACAAAGGATACGAGGCCCTGCCGAAGGTGGGCTCGAAAAAAGAAAGGCCAAGCCGAGGGTGGGCTTTCAAAGAAAGACTAAGCCGAAGGTAGACTCTCAAACAAAGGATACGAGCCCATGCCGAAGCTGGGATCGAAAAAGAAAGGCCAAGCAGAGGGTGGGCTTTCAAAGAAAGACAAAGCCGAAGGTAGACTCTCAAACAAAGGTTACGAGGCCATGCCGAAGGTGGGATCGAAAAAGAAAGGCCAAGCCGAGGGTGGGCTTTCAAAGAAAGACTAAGTCGAAGGTAGACTCTCAAACAAAGGATACGAGGCCATGCCTAAGGTGGGCTCGAAAAAGAAAGGCCAAGCCGAGGGTGGACTTTCAAAGAAAGACTAAGCCGAAGGTAGACTCTCAAACAAAGGATACGAGGCCATGCCGAAGGTGGGCTCGAAAAAAGAAAGGCCAAGCCGAGGGTGGGCTTTCAAAGAAAGACTATGCCGAAGGTAGACTCTCAAACAAAGGATACGAGGCCATGCCGAAGGTGGGCTCGAAAAAGAAAGGCCAAGCCGAGGGTGGGCTTTCAAAGAAAGACTAAGCCGAAGGTAGACTCTCAAACAAAGGATACGAGGCCATGCCGAAGGATGGCTCAAAAAAAGAAAGGCCAAGCCGAGGGTGGGTTTTCAAAGAAAGACTATGCCGAAGGTAGACTCTCAAACAAAGCATACGAGACCACGCCGAAGGTGGGCTCGAAAAAAGAAAGGCCAAGCCGAGGGTGAGTTTTCAAAGAAAGACTAAGCCGAAGGTAGACTCTCAAACAAAGGATACGAGGCCATGCCGAAGGTGGGCTCGAAAAAGAAAGGCCAAGCCGAGGGTGGCCTTTCAAAGAAAGACTAAGCCGAAGGTAGACTCTCAAACAAAAGATACGAGGCCATGCCGAAGGTGGGATCGAAAAAGAAAGGCCAAGCCGAGGGTGGGCTTTCAAAGAAAGACTAAGTCGAAGGTAGATGCTCAAACAAAGGATACGAGGCCCTGCCGAAGGTGGGCTCGAAAAAAGAAAGGCCAAGCCGAGGGTGGGCTTTCAAAGAAAGACTAAGCCGAAGGTAGACTCTCAAACAAAGGATACGAGGCCGTGCCGACGGTGGGCTCGAAAAAGAAAGGCCAAGCAGAGGGTGGGCTTTCAAAGAAAGACAAAGCCGAAGGTAGACTCTCAAACAAAGGTTACGAGGCCATGCCGAAGGTGGGATCGAAAAAGAAAGGCCAAGCCGAGGGTGGGCTTTCAAAGAAAGACTAAGTCGAAGGTAGACTCTCAAACAAAGGATACGAGGCCATGCCGAAGGTGGGCTCGAAAAAGAAAGGCCAAGCCGAGGGTGGACTTTCAAAGAAAGACAAAGCCGAAGGTAGACTCTCAAACAAAGGATACGAGGCCATGCCGAAGGTGGGATCGAAAAAGAAAGGCCAAGCCGAGGGTGGGCTTTAAAAGAAAGACTAAGTCGAAGGTAGACTCTCAAACAAAGGATACGAGGCCGTGCCGACGGTGGGCTCGAAAAAGAAAGGCCAAGCCGAGGGTGGACTTTCAAAGAAAGACTAAGCCGAAGGTAGACTCTCAAACAAAGGATACGAGGCCATGCCGAAGGTGGGCTCGAAAAAGAAAGGCCAAGCCGAGGGTGGGCTTTCAAAGAAAGACTAAGCCGAAGGTAGACTCTCAAACAAAGGATACGAGGCCATGCCGAAGGTGGGCTCGAAAAAGAAAGGCCAAGCCGAGGGTGGACTTTCAAAGAAAGACTAAGCCGAAGGTAGACTCTCAAACAAAGGATACGAGGCCATGCCGAAGGATGGCTCAAAAAAAGAAAGGCCAAGCCGAGGGTGGGTTTTCAAAGAAAGACTATGCCGAAGGTAGACTCTCAAACAAAGGATACGAGGCCACGCCGAAGGTGGGCTCGAAAAAAGAAAGGCCAAGCCGAGGGTGGGTTTTCAAAGAAAGACTAAGCCGAAGGTAGACTCTCAAACAAAGGATACGAGGCCATGCCGAAGGTGGGCTCGAAAAAGAAAGGCCAAGCCGAGGGTGGGCTTTCAAAGAAAGACTAAGCCGAAGGTAGACTCTCAAACAAAAAATACGAGGCCATGCCGAAGGTGGGATCGAAAAAGAAAGGCCAAGCCGAGGGTGGGCTTTCAAAGAAAGACTAAGTCAAAGGTAGATGCTCAAACAAAGGATACGAGGCCCTGCCGAAGGTGGGCTCGAAAAAAGAAAGGCCAAGCCGAGGGTGGGCTTTCAAAGAAAGACTAAGCCGAAGGTAGACTCTCAAACAAAGGATACGAGGCCATGCCGAAGCTGGGATCGAAAAAGAAAGGCCAAGCAGAGGGTGGGCTTTCAAAGAAAGACAAAGCCGAAGGTAGACTCTCAAACAAAGGTTACGAGGCCATGCGGAAGGTGGGATCGAAAAAGAAAGGCCAAGCCGAGGGTGGGCTTTCAAAGAAAGACTAAGTCGAAGGTAGACTCTCAAACAAAGGATACGAGGCCATGCCGAAGGTGGGCTCGAAAAAGAAAGGCCAAGCCGAGGGTGGACTTTCAAAGAAAGACTAAGCCGAAGGTAGACTCTCAAACAAAGAATACGAGGCCATGCCGAAGGTGGGATAGAAAAAGAAAGGCCAAGCCGAGGGTGGGCTTTCAAAGAAAGACTAAGTCGAAGGTAGACTCTCAAATAAAGGATACGAGGCCATGCCGAAGGTGGGCTCGAAAAAAGAAAGGCCAAGCCGAGGGTGGGTTTTCAAAGAAAGACTATGCCGAAGGTAGACTCTCAAACAAAAGATACGAGGCCATGCCGAAGGTGGGCTCGAAAAAAGAAAGGCCATGCCGAGGGTGGGTTTTCAAAGAAAGACTAAGACGAAGGTAGACTCTCAAACAAAGGATACGAGGCCATGCTGAAGGTGGGCTCGAAAAAGAAAGGCCAAGCCAAGGGTGGGCTTTCAAAGGAAGACTAAGCTGAAGGTAGACTCTCAAACAAAGGATACGATGCCATGCCGAAGGTGAGGTCGAAAAAGAAAGGCCAAGCCGAGGGTGGGCTTTCAAAGAAAGACTAAGTCGAAGGTAGACTCTCAAATAAAGGATACGAGGCCATGCCGAAGGTGGGCTCGAAAAAGAAAGGCCAAGCCGAGGGTGGGTTTTCAAAATAAAGACTATGTCGAAGGTAGACTCTCAACCAAACGATACGAGGCCATGCCGAAGGTGGGCTCGAAAAAGAAAGGCCAAGCCGAGGGTGGCGTTTCAAAGAAAGACTATGCCGAAGGTAGACTCTCAAACAAAGAATACGAGGCCATGCCGAAGGTGGGATCGAAAAAGAAAGGCCAAGCCGAGGGTGGGCTTTCAAAGAAAGACTAAGTCAAAGGTAGACTCTCAAACAAAGGATACGAGGCCATGCCGAAGGTGGGCTCGAAAAAGAAAGGCCAAGCAGAGGGTGGACTTTCAAAGAAAGACTAAGCCGAAGGTAGACTCTCAAACAAAGGATACGAGGCCATGCCGAAGGTGGGATCGAAAAAGAAAGGCCAAGTCGAGGGTGGGCTTTCAAAGAAAGACTAAGTCGAAGGTAGACTCTCAAACAAAGGATACGAGGCCATGCCGAAGGTGGGATCGAAAAAGAAAGGCCAAGTCGAGGGTGGACTTTCAAAGAAAGACTAAGCCGAAGGTAGACTCTCAAACAAAGGATACGAAGCCATGCCGAAGGTGGGCTCGAAAAAAGAAAGGCTAAGCCGAGGTTGGGTTTTCAAAGAAAGACTATGCCGAAGGTAGACTCTCAAACAAAGGATACGAGGCCATGCCGAAGGTGGGATCGAAAAAGAAAGGCCAAGCCGAGGGTGGGCTTTAAAAGAAAGACTAAGTCAGAGGTAGACTCTCAAACAAAGGATACGAGGCCGTGCCGACGGTGGGCTCGAAAAAGAAAGGCCAAGCCGAGGGTGGACTTTCAAAGAAAGACTAAGCCGAAGGTAGACTCTCAAACAAAGGATACGAGGCCATGCCGAATGATGGCTCAAAAAAAGAAAGGCCAAGCCGAGGGTGGGTTTTCAAAGAAAGACTAGTCCGAAGGTAGACTCTCAAACA
Organism: Lathyrus tuberosus; assembly: GCA_022829125.1. Classification (NCBI taxonomy): domain Eukaryota; kingdom Viridiplantae; phylum Streptophyta; class Magnoliopsida; order Fabales; family Fabaceae; genus Lathyrus; species Lathyrus tuberosus. The sequence goes on from JALAZF010000229.1 coordinate 6,985,858, forward strand.
AAGGATACGAGGCCACACCGAAGGTGGGCTCGAAAAAAGAAAGGCCAAGCCGAGGGTGGGTTTTCAAAGAAAGACTAAGCCGAAGGTAGACTCTCAAACAAAGGATACGAGGCCATGCCGAAGGTGGGCTCGAAAAAGAAAGGCCAAGCCGAGGGTGGCCTTTCAAAGAAAGACTAAGCCGAAGGTAGACTCTCAAACAAAAGATACGAGGCCATGCCGAAGGTGGGATCGAAAAAGAAAGGCCAAGCCGAGGGTGGGCTTTCAAAGAAAGACTAAGTCGAAGGTAGACGCTCAAACAAAGGATACAAGGCCCTGCCGAAGGTGGGCTCGAAAAAAGAAAGGCCAAGCCGAGGGTGGGCTTTCAAAGAAAGACTAAGCCGAAGGTAGACTCTCAAACAAAGGATACGAGCCCATGCCGAAGGTGGGATCGAAAAAGAAAGGCCAAGCAGAGTGTGGGCTTTCAAAGAAAGACAAAGCCGAAGGTAGACTCTCAATCAAAGGATACGAGGCCATGCCGAAGGTGGGATCGAAAAAGAAAGGCCAAGCCGAGGGTGGGCTTTCAAAGAAAGACTAAGTCGAAGGTAGACTCTCAAACAAAGGATACGAGGCCATGCCGAAGGTGGGCTCGAAAAAGAAAGGCCAAGCCGAGGGTGGGTTTTCAAAATAAAGACTATGTCGACGGTAGACTCTCAACCAAACGATTCGAGGCCATGCCGAAGGTGGGCTCGAAAAAGAAAGGCCAAGCCGAGGGTGGGGTTTCAAAGAAAGACTAAGCCGAAGGTAGACTCTCAAACAAAGGATACGAGGCCATGCCGAAGGTGGGATCGAAAAAGAAAGGCTAAGCCGAGGGTGGGCTTTCAAAGAAAGACTAAGTCAAAGGTAGACTCTCAAACAAAGGATACGAGGCCATGCCGAGGGTGGGCTCGAAAAAGAAAGGCCAAGCAGAGGGTGGACTTTCAAAGAAAGACTAAGCCGAAGGTAGACTCTCAAACAAAGGATACGAGGCCATGCCGAAGGTGGGATCGAAAAAGAAAGGCCAAGCCGAGGGTGGGCTTTCAAAGAAAGACTAAGTCAAAGGTAGACTCTCAAACAAAGGATACGAGGCCATGCCGAAGGTGGGCTCGAAAAAGAAAGGCCAAGCAGAGGGTGGACTTTCAAAGAAAGACTATGCCGAAGGTAGACTCTCAAACAAAGGATACGAGGCCATGCCGAAGGTGGGCTCGAAAAAGAAAGGCCAAGCCGAGGGTGGGCTTTCAAAGAAAGACTAAGCCGAAGGTAGACTCTCAAACAAAGGATACGAGGCCATGCCGAAGGATGGCTCAAAAAAAGAAAGGCCAAGCCGAGGGTGGGTTTTCAAAGAAAGACTATGCCGAAGGTAGACTCTCAAACAAAGGATACGAGACCACGCCGAAGGTGGGCTCGAAAAAAGAAAGGCCAAGCCGAGGGTGAGTTTTCAAAGAAAGACTAAGCCGAAGGTAGACTCTCAAACAAAGGATACGAGGCCATGCCGAAGGTGGGCTCGAAAAAGAAGGGCCAAGCTGAGGGTGGCCTTTCAAAGAAAGACTAAGCCGAAGGTAGACTCTCAAACAAAAGATACGAGGCCATGCCGAAGGTGGGATCGAAAAAGAAAGGCCAAGCCGAGAGTGGGCTTTCAAAGAAAGACTAAGCCGAAGGTAGACTCTCAAACAAAGGATACGAGCCCATGCCGAAGGTGGTATCGAAAAAGAAAGGCCAAGCAGAGGGTGGGCTTTCAAAGAAAGACAAAGCCGAAGGTAGACTCTCAAACAAAGGATACGAGGCCATGCCGAAGGTGGGATAGAAAAAGAAAGGCCAAGCCGAGGGTGGGCTTTCAAAGAAAGACTAAGTCGCAGGTAGACTCTCAAACAAAGGATACGAGGCCATGCCGAAGGTGGGCTCGAAAAAAGAAAGGCCAAGCCGAGGGTGGGTTTTCAAAGAAAGACTATGCCGAAGGTAGACTCTCAAACAAAGGATACGAGGCCATGCCGAAGGTGGGCTCGAAAAAAGAAAGGCCATGCCGAGGGTGGGTTTTCAAAGAAAGACTAAGACGAAGGTAGACTCTCAAACAAAGGATACGAGGCCATGCTAAAGGTGGGCTCGAAAAAGAAAGGCCAAGCCAAGGGTGGGCTTTCAAAGAAAGACTAAGCTGAAGGTAGACTCTCAAACAAAGGATACGAGGCCATGCCGAAGGTGAGGTCGAAAAAGAAAGGCCAAGCCGAGGGTGGGCTTTCAAAGAAAGACTAAGTCGAAGGTAGACTCTCAAACAAAGAATACGAGGCCTTGCCGAAGGTGGGCTCGAAAAAAGAAAGGCCAAGCCGAGGGTGGACTTTCAAATAAAGACTAAGCCGAAGGTAGACTCTCAAACAAAGGATACGAGGCCATGCCGATGTGGGCTCGAAAAAGAAAGGCCAAGCCGAGGGTGGGTTTTCAAAATAAAGACTATGTCGAAGGTAGACTCTCAACCAAACGATACGAGGCCATGCCGAAGGTGGGCTCGAAAAAGAAAGGCCAAGCCGAGGGTGGGGTTTCAAAGAAAGACTAAGCCGAAGGTAGACTCTCAAATAAAGGATACGAGGCCAAGCCGAAGGTGGGATCGAAAAAGAAAGGCCAAGCCGAGGGTGGGCTTTCAAAGAAAGACTAAGTCAAAGGTAGACTCTCAAACAAAGGATACGAGGCCATGCCGAAGGTGGGCTCGAAAAAGAAAGGCCAAGCAGAGGGTGGACTTTCAAAGAAAGACTAAGCCGAAGGTAGACTCTCAAACAAAGGATACGAGGCCATGCCGAAGGTGGGATCGAAAAAGAAAGGCCAAGTCGAGGGTGGGCTTTCAAAGAAAGACTAAGTCGAAGGTAGACTCTCAAACAAAGGATACGAGGCCATCCCGAAGGTGGGCTCGAAAAAGAAAGGCCAAGTCGAGGGTGGACTTTCAAAGAAAGACTAAGCCGAAGGTAGACTCTCAAACAAAGGATACGAGGCCATGCCGAAGGTGGGCTCGAAAAAAGAATGGCTAAGCCGAGGTTGGGTTTTCAAAGAAAGACTATGCCGAAGGTAGACTCTCAAACAAAGGATACGAGGCCATGCCGAAGGTGGGATCGAAAAAGAAAGGCCAAGCCGAGGGTGGGCTTTAAAAGAAAGACTAAGTCGAAGGTAGACTCTCAAACAAAGGATACGAGGCCGTGCCGACGGTGGGCTCGAAAAAGAAAGGCCAAGCCGAGGGTGGACTTTCAAAGAAAGACTAAGCCGAAGGTAGACTCTCAAACAAAGGATACGAGGCCATGCCGAAGGATGGCTCAAAAAAAGAAAGGCCAAGCCGAGGGTGGGTTTTCAAAGAGAGACTATGCCGAAGGTAGACTCTCAAACAAAGGATACGAGGCCACGCCGAAGGTGGGCTCGAAAAAAGAAAGGCCAAGCCGAGGGTGGGTTTTCAAAGAAAGACTAAGCCGAAGGTAGACTCTCAAACAAAGGATACGAGGCCATGCCGAAGGTGGGCTCGAAAAAGAAAGGCCAAGCCGAGGGTGGCCTTTCAAAGAAAGACTAAGCCGAAGGTAGACTCTCAAACAAAAGATACGAGGCCATGCCGAAGGTGGGATCGAAAAAGAAAGGCCAAGCCGAGGGTGGGCTTTCAAAGAAAGACTAAGTCGAAGGTAGACGCTCAAACAAAGGATACGAGGCCCTGCCGAAGGTGGGCTCGAAAAAAGAAAGGCCAAGCCGAGGGTGGGCTTTCAAAGAAAGACTAAGCCGAAGGTAGACTCTCAAACAAAGGATACGAGCCCATGCCGAAGGTGGGATCGAAAAAGAAAGGCCAAGCAGAGTGTGGGCTTTCAAAGAAAGACAAAGCCGAAGGTAGACTCTCAAACAAAGGATACGAGGCCATGCCGAAGGTGGGATCGAAAAAGAAAGGCCAAGCCGAGGGTGGACTTTCAAAGAAAGACTAAGCCGAAGGTAGACTCTCAAACAAAGGATACGAGGCCATGCCGAAGGTGGGCTCGAAAAAAGAATGGCTAAGCCGAGGTTGGGTTTTCAAAGAAAGACTATGCCGAAGGTAGACTCTCAAACAAAGGATACGAGGCCATGCCGAAGGTGGGATCGAAAAAGAAAGGCCAAGCCGAGGGTGGGCTTTAAAAGAAAGACTAAGTCGAAGGTAGACTCTCAAACAAAGGTGTCGCTCCCGGGATTTTCATCCTAGTACAAACGCGAAAGTGGCACCGAACAGAGTCGCCAGCAATGTGTATTTATCCCAAGAGAGGGAAAGGAAACACCGCATAAACCTGAGGGAAAGGAAAAGAGCATGGTCTTGCGACCAAGAGAAATGGGTTCGGGAGTCGGTTACGCGAGAGGAAGGTATTAGCACCCCCTCGCGTCCATCGTACCCGATGGGATCCACGCTTGCTTGCTTCAATCAAAGGGTGTAAAGGAAAGAATCTGGAAAAGAAACTGAAAGAAAGAAAGGAGAAAGAATGGAAGACGAACGAGAAACAAATGTAGGGAAAATAAAAGAAGTGCTCGCATGGGCCCTACCCCACTGCCTACGTATCTCATCGGGAGCATGAGAATCAGAGCGACGTAGTTCCCCTCACTAGGGATGGATTGTGTTTTTTAGAGAACGGCTTACGTTCTAGCTCAGGTGTTGCAGGCTCGCTGGTCCGAGTGCGTTACCATCTTGCAAGAGAACGAGAAGGAGCGCGTTCGTACGCTAAGAGTGAATGAGGTGAGAAAAAGAATTCCCGAAGGAAAGACGTTGTTGTTTGTTTTTGTCTTTTAAGAGTTTTTTATTTGTTTGTTTGCATATGATAGTGTATCTGAATCTTAGTCATTGGAATGTGTACATTCTCACATTCCAAGATGGAATGGATAAGAATGCACACTAAGAGTGAAGAAGACCCCCACACTTAGTTCCAATTGTCAAGGTTCAAATACACTAGCATACTTGTGTTTATTAAGTGTTTTTTTTTATTAAGAAATGAAGAAGTGTTTTTTTATTATTTGTACCTTCAACAAGTATTGCATTTAAGTCCTTCATACAAGATCAAATGTTTAACATATTGACCCAAGATGGGCTATATGCTACACATTCTAAAATTATAAGAGAAGACCCCTTTATAATCTCTTCTTTATATGAAAGGCCTAAATGCAATAAATGCCTACCTTTATTATATATTTTGAATTTTCTTTGAGATGAGAAAAGAGACTCAAGAGAGGGGTAAAGGTGAAAATCTATATGGACTAAGACTCAATCCTAATTTATTAGTTAAGGGGAGTGATCCTAATGGTTTGTGAGGCTTCCTAACCTAAACTAAAAGAGAAAAAAGGGATAGCACTACCTAATGCATATCCTACCTCACTTTAATCAAAGATTAAAGTTGAGCTAGGATCCCAAGGGGTGTGAGAAAATTCTACACAAAGCATTATATCATGCTATTCACAAAGGAGAAATACAAGTAAAAGAGACAACCCAAGTATTAATTAAAATGAATATAAAAATCAAGATTTAAAATCAATCAAGAATATCCACAAAATTAAAATGCTACTTAAGCAAGATTAAGATTCTAAGTAAAAGTTAGTCTAAAATTAATACTAGGATTAATCCTAAAATTAATATCTAACTCTATTGCTTATTCAAGTTAATTCCTAAAAATCTAATTCTAAAATTAATCCTAAAGTTAATTCAAGGTAAATCTAAAATAATTCTAAAAACGATTAGTCCTAAAATTTATTCTAGTATTAAATCTAATATTATCCTAAAATTAATTCCAGATAAATTCTAATCTGATTCTAATATTAAAGGCAATTTCTAATTAAAACATGTTATCCAATTATCACTAACGATTAATTGCTAACTCTAAATCCAAAACACAATTACAATGAAAATCTACCACCAACTAACAATTGTAATTAAAAACTATAATCCAACTAACAATTGTAATTAAAAAAACTAAAGAAATAAGTCTAAAAACAACGTGAACATGAGCGGGTGTAGAAGCGTTTTGGTGGTGTGCAAAGAATCTTCAGACGCATGGGCCTTTCTAACCCGGGCCTAAGTTTTTATTATGAAACAGCGGGGGTGTAGGCAGTGAATAACCAGAGTGTGGCAAGAAAAAAAACCGTATGGGCTTTGAACCCGGTCCAACACCAATTGGCTTGTTTTCCTCTTCCTTAAAACAACCCTAAGTCAAACTGAACAAATCTCAGTTTCTCACTCAAACTTCACCTCCTTTACCATTGCGCCGCCGCACCATACGCCACCCCCTACCTCTCTCTGTGAACTTCCGCCGACACCACTAATCTCCTCAACACACACAGATCATTATTGCATCGTCTTCATCCTCCACATGGCGTACGATCGTGACTTCGTCCATCTCCGTCGACGTTCGCAAAACAGTGCCTCCGTCTTCATCTCGCTCAACAATAGCTCTCCGCTCTCCGTCCACCTTCATCGCAGCCTCGCCATCGTTGCCTTCGTCACTCTCGTTAGTCCGATTACGCAACCAACACGAAGACGATCGTCATCAAATCATCGGAACACGGAGACTCTATCGCCACCTCACCGAACGGAACAACAACCTTCTGCTCTACTCAAATACGCACTCGTGTCCTTCAACGCTTTCGATATCGCATGACATAAACCGGCTCCTCCACGCCGACGGCGGCGAAAACCTCAACTCGCCTTCTCTCAAGTCACAACAAGAAGAAATCTAATCTAACGAACACGACATCGAAAAATAGATAGAAGCAAAGCAAAACAAATCAGCGACACTTACCTATCGGAGTCGCTCCGATGGCGCTTCGAGCTTGATGAAGATGAAGAGAACTTCAAAGATAACCGGCTCAGGTATGCGTGCTTTACGTACTTGCTTCCGATTTCTCCGTTTTTCTCTTATACTCCTCTGCCTCTAAGATTTGCTGCGAACCGCGATCTTCTGACTCGGTTGTTGTTGTTGAAATTGGCGAAGCCGTGAATCAATCACGATTCAAAAAGTGTTGCGTTCTCTTTTCTGCTCAATTTTCTTCTTCCACTTCTTGGAATCACATCGTTGTTGCATTCTGACATTGTTGTGATTTATTGCAGAGTTGTTGATGTTAATTCGGTCGCAGATTTGGAAGAAGATGAAAGTTCATTGGAGAGAATTACATTTCATGAGGTGGTTATGAGTAAAAGCATGAAGATGATGGATGATGAATCGACATTCAGAAGCTTGAAGACGTGAGGATTGGAGAAATTGTTGCAGAGAAAAATGGTGGAGAGTGGAAGAATCAGAACTCCGAAAAATCCTTCAGAATGAAGATGAAGCTTTATAGAGAATATGGAGGGTAGTTTGGTATTTACAGGTGAAATCGGTTACAATTCTGTTAGAGTTTGTTAGAATTGGTTAGTGAAAAGTTAGGAAAATTATGTTAGAGATTGTAGTTAGGTTTTATTGTGAACTGATAGAGAAAATCTGAGGTTGAATCGGAACTCTGTTATATATTTTCTGTTGTAACTTTCAATTTCCATTTTCTGTCAATAATTTCCCTTTGAGCTGCCATGAGTTCTGGTGTTAAAATTTAGTTTTATTATGTAATTCTCGTGAAACTTTGTCATAATTTTTCTGTTATAATGCTGCTGCAATGAACCTCTTTCATTTGATGAGGATGAATTTTCTTCAATGTCAAATAACATTCTGTTCTATTTATTTTCTGCTGTCAAATCATTATTTTTCTCTGTCATGCACTTATTATTTGGCTGTTACGTGCTGCTGCTATGGTTTTGGGGAAAGGAGTGGTTTCAACAATGAATTTAAGCATTTTAGCTTCCAATGGTAGTATCTCATTATCAATATAAAGATCTGCCCCTGAATTATAATATTCTCCCCTTTGTACTTCTTCTGTAAAGGAATGTGTCACCCCAGCAACCTTTGTAGGGGTTTTTTGGAAGTTCGTTATCAATACTTTTGACGACACGTGCTGGCAGAGGCGAATCAAACCATTTTTCTTCTTTGTTTTGAATGGATAATTGAACTTGGCTTAATGAAAATTTGGTTGCTTGGAAAAATATGAATTAAATGGAAAGGGAAAGAAACAAATGGATTTTGGACTTATAGTTAAAATATAAAGGGGATTTTGAATGGAATTAGAATGGATGTGAATTTGGGTTTTACTTTGGATTTAATTGGACTAAAAAAATGGCTATTTGGATTAAATTGGATTTAATTGGGAAATGGATAAAGTATATGAAATATGGATAAAATGAAAATTGGATCATAAAAAAATGGATAAGATAAAAGGGTTTAGAAATTGGTTTATGAAGTGGATATGGATTTTGGATATGGTAGAAAAAGAACTAGAAGAAAGAAATGGATATTTAGTGATATTTTGAATAAGATGGATAATAGATGGATATGAAAATTAGGGTGGACTTTAGAGAAAACGGATATTGGTGGATAAAAAGGTTTACAAACTCAATTCAAAGGGTGAATGACCAAATGAATCCAAAGCTCATCTTGAACTCTTCACAAGCATCTGATTAACTGCAAACATCTTCTGAATTTCTGATCAATGGCAACCTGACTTTCTGAACCTATACCTCACATGACCCACTGTTTGTTGACCTGATGAACTCCACCCACAACAACTTGACCTTGAATATACCCCGCTTGAGAACTAACCACTTTGAATGTGCACTGATAATCTTCTGAATACGGCAAGCTCAGACCAAAGGAAGATGCATTGATCACACGTCTCAGGAACCCAATGCAAATGAGGGAATGAGTTATGACCTAATGAGATGCAAATGAATGCGAAACAAAAGCCAGAAAAAGGTAGGGCAAATTTTGGGGTGCTACAGCTGCCCCTATTCAATCGACTTGGACCTGAAAGGATGATAGCAACTGCCTTCAGACATTCATGGTACAAGGTGATTGAATACAAAAAGAATCGCAAAATTTGCACTCTGTGGAGAATAACAAAAGGGATATAAACCCAACCAAACGAACTCTGCTTGGATAAAACTCTGATGATAACCATAACACTGGAGAGATGTCTTTTGTACGACGCCAGGCGACTACTGGCTTGCCACACTGCGGGTGGACTTTAAGAACGTCTTTTGTACGATGCCAGATGACTACTAGCTGGCCACACTGTGGGTGGACTTTGCTGATTTGCCACCCTAAGATGGACTTTTGCCAATCTGTCGTTGGACTTTGCTGATTTGCCACCCTAAGATGGACTTTTGCCAATCTGTCATTGGACTTTGCTGAGAATATAGTTGTTTATCATCATCCCACCTGTTGGAACAATATAAACTACTGTTTGTATGATCATTCCACCTGCTGGAACAACCATCCACCATACTATCCCACCTGCTGGAATAATATGAACAACTGTCTGTACGCCAAAATAAATTGGACTTTGAATTGTAAATGAGCAATACTGAGAGTTACACCACCTGCTGGGTAATATCATATGCTGGAACTTTGCTGAAGAAGAGATTCCCTTGATCTATTTAGACCCTGCTGGGGAAAAGAGAGATCTAAGAAGACAACGCTGTAAGGGAGACAGCCAAACATTGTCAAGAAATGGACGAAGATAACACATTGTCATAGGGATGACAGAAAGAAAATTTCACCGTAGAAATACATCGTCATGGGGATGACGGAAAGAAAATCTGAAAAGATAACACATTGTCATAGGGATGACAGAAAGAAAATTCCACCGTAGGAAACACATTGTCATAGGGATGACAGAAAGATGACTCGACTGAAGGAAACACATTGTCATAGGGAGGACACATTGTCATAGGGATGACAGAAAGAAAATTCCACCGTAGGGACACATCGTCATGGGGATGACGGAAAGAAAATCTAAAAAGATAACATCCGAAGGTACGAAACCTGAGCTCGAAACACATCGTCAAAGGGTTGACGGGAAGAAACTGAAAACATCCGAAGGTACGAAACCTGAGCTCGGAACACATCGTCAAAGGGGTTCGACGGGAAGAAACTGAAAACATCCGAAGGTATGAAACCTGAGCTCGGAACACATCGTCAAAGGGGTTCGACGGGAAGAAACTGAAAACATCCGAAGGTATGAAACCTGAGTTCGGAATGCATCGTCAAAGGGTTGACGGGAAGAAGACTGAAAACATCCGAAGGTACGAAACCTGAGCTCGGAACACATCGTCAAAGGGTTGACGGGAAGAAACTGAAAACATCCGAAGGTACAAAACCTGAGTTCGGAATGCATCGTCAAAGGGTTGACGGGAAGAAGACTCGACCAAAGGAGACACATTGTCATAGGGATGACAGAAAGAATACCTGACTTAGGGATCACATTGTCATGGGGATGACAGAAAGAAAACCAAACGCAGAAACACATCATCAAAGGGGTTTGATGGAAAGGAAACCTGACCGAAATATCGTCATCAAGGGGTTGATGGACAAAAGCTGGTCGAGGGTAAGATCGACGTATGATCTACGACCCAAAAGAAAGGTAACCGGCTGGGTTGATTGTAATGTCTGCTGGGAATATGTCACCGTCTTGACTGAAATGGATTCAGGCTTTCGCGCAAGGTACCGAATCTGGCTTATGCTTCGCGTGCATATGTTTGAATTTTCTTTCTATGGCATAATGCTCCATATCAAAATGGAAATGCTACGCAATTTGAGGATGCAATGATCACTATATGCAAAAAGTCGACGCATGCTCGGGCTACCGGGAAAAAGGATGTGCCAAGTATAATTAGCTTTGCTGGCAGGAACAGGTGAAACCTGATGGTGATTGCCTTTCAAAAGTGAAATCTTTCTGGGTACCAATGGGGATTGGATTTTGTATGAAGTGCCAATAGGGATTGGACTTTTCTTTAAAGGGGACGCCAATAGGGATAAGGCTTCAGGTTTTTTGAAATATGCCAGCAAAGTGGGTTGTGGAAGGATGTCGAGCAAGGTTGGGCTATGAATCTGTGTTTGGTTTTACAAGGTTTCATGCAATGCTATGCTAACGATATGCGATGATGCTTATGCCATGATGCTCATGATATGCAACAGGAGCACTCCAGCGAAATAAATGCTGAAGAGATGAGGCCAACTCCGCTGGGGATAACAAACTGAACCGCCTTCAGGGTCATAACTGCTCGAGATCCCGACTAAACCTTCATTCGGCAGGAAAGCATGAACAACAAATGTCTGTTGGAGAAACATTCCAGGAATCTGTTGGAGAAAAGTGCCAATGACAATCGACCTTTGACTTGCTGGGGGAAAGCAAACCACCTCTCAAAAATATGCTTGGGGAGCGATGGTTGATGATATCAGCTCTGCTAGGGGATCAGATCAGACTTACTCCTCTGTTTGATGCTCGTCTCTTACCCTTGCTCTGTTGGGGAGATGGGAACAACTTTACCGCAAACTGGTGAAGCATAAACCCAACACTCTGTACAGGAATATGAACTCTTGCTGAAGAGCAATAAACTTCGCCAAGCTGGCTAGGGGAGAGCGAACTCCGGAACTTTTGCTGGGGAGAATGATTCACAATCTTCACAATGCTCTGCTGAATGTGACAAAACTTCAGCTATCTCTGCTAGGGAGAGAGACTCTACTGGGGTCGTCACATGTCAGCTATCAACATGGGTCTTGTAGACGTGACATGACAAAAAGAGGGGTCCGGATGAAGTATAACCCATAAAAGAACCTGTGAATGGACATGTCTTCAGGATGTCTCGTGAAGATTCGACATATACTGCCCCATGGCTTTTGATTAACCATCCTCCGGAGAGAATAACTTTTTGTGCTCTTGAAGCGGCCTGCCCCAGTCTTGAAATGATTTGTGCCCCTGTCTGGCTGATCTGTGAAGGAATACCTCTGACTGACTGACCTTCGAGAGATTTTTCGAATCTCGACTTGATTGCCCCAGATTCTCGACATAATTGCCCCAGATTAACTGAATCTTGGAATGAATCGTCCATTTGATATGACTTGCCCCGGCTCAACGGAGTACTCGGGCACTTTGCACCTTAGATTAATCAATCTTTCCATTGTAGAAACTCTCCTAATCGAGCACTTACTCGCAAGTAAAACTGTTTGTTTGGAAAATGACAATTTTAATGCAATGCATATGACAGTTTTGAAATCCAAGTGTGTTCACTGGAAAAGTGTTATGACATGTGGTGAATAAATCACTTAGTAGAATGTCACATTGATACCAACATGAATGGTAAGAAGATCCTTTTAGGAGTCAGGTTCGACGCGATCTTTACCGAAGTATGCTTTCGGAACAACCCTGCTTCAATTAGGTCTTTCGAATGTTGTAACGTGGCCTGGTTCGCGGTTTAAGAAAGAAAGGATATAAGGCTCAAAGTTTTGTTTTAACCCACCCATTCTCCTTGATGTTCTCCAGTCCTACGTTCAGCTACCTTGACACAAGCGTTCACCTTTCAAAAAGGTTATGAACGGTATGAGGATAGAAGGAACCCACACGATTTTCGGAGTGACAATCACCCCTTTTTGTCCTTGGTGTCTGTAATCACACGACTTGTTCTTTGCTTGAGGATTTTTCTTTTTATTCCTTTTTTCGCTTTTCATTCTTTTGTTTTTTTGATATCCCTGATTTTTTCCTGGACTGATTCTTTTGAATTTTTTCAATTTTGAAGTCCAGCGGGATGCCCTAACTTTTGCCTAAGTCACTTGTTTTCAAGTCTTGACTTAGCGGGCTTTCTTTTTTCTTTTGATTCTTTTTCTCTTCCTTCTTTTTTTTTGAACAAATCGTGTGACACTGGCTTGTCTTGACTTGTAAAGGGTTGCGACCGTCTCACTCTTCGGTTGGAGAGGGATAACCGTAGATGTAATTGATCCTCGAACGGAACACTCCTTTTGAAATTTGAACGCACGGTCAAATTAGCTGACACCTACCCTGCCCCAGGTTAAGATTGAGGGTTTTTCATTTTCAGAAATAAACTCCTACTTCTAGGCTCAACGGGGTTTACAAGGGATTATCTTCCTTATATCTCCGGTGTTTGGGAAGTTGAAACAATGCCTGTACATCATCAGCAGGGTTTTGTCCCAAGAGCATACCATTGGAAGCTCTGCGTCTTTGAATATCATCATCCTCCCTAGGATTCTGCTTAAACAAGCATATGATATCGATAAAAAGTATGAGTGAACACGACTGGATTTAACCAAAACATGCATATTCATTTCATTACCATTATCAATCGAAAACAGACAAGTTTTACAAATGAGTTTGCACTTTTTTAACAGAAAAGAAACTACAAATGCAAAGAAATGACATGATCTAAATGGTCGCCAGCTTCGAGGAACTGGGCCTTCCAAGCTTGATTTGCTAATGAGCTAGCCATCTTCAGTATTGCTCGTCGAAGTCAGTCTGATGATCATCCGCACTACCGCTTTCGGTGACTTCTTCCATAACCTGAACGGATGAACCCACATAACTGGACGAAGGAGAGTCGTGGATCTGAATGCCCTGAGGTGTGAATGAGAACATATTGGAGTCAAGAAGAGTCTGAATCTTGCTCCTGAGCACCTTACAGTCTTCTGTTGAATGCCCATGTGCCCCAGCATGGTAGTCACAACGGGCGTTGACATCAAAACCTGGTGGGTACGGAAAAGGCACTGGCTTCAATTCCTTCGGCACTATCAATCCACCTCTGATCAAATCCGGCAACATCTGACTATACGACATTGGAAAATGAACGAAATGCCTCTCTGGCTTCTTTGGCCTTTGTCGGGCGTGCTGACGCGGCTGGCGGCGATATGACCGTTGATTCTGAGGAGGTCTCTGATTTGCAAAAGAATATTGTCCCTGATATGAAGACCCATAAGATTGTTGGCTCTGAACAGTTGATATGTCTGAACACCGAGAACGAGGTGGTAGAGATTCCTGAATGGAACTATTTTCTTCCTTGAATTCTTCCTGAGAACTAACAACTGATTCATTTTCATTATCTTGGAAGTTCGAGAGGCCTTGGAGCTTTCCACACTTGAGCAATCTCTCAATACGTTCTCCCACTATCACGAGGTCAGAAAATTTTGTTGCCCCATTGGCAATCATCTTTTCCAAGTACGGCCCTTGCAAGGTATCCATGAACAAATCAACAAATTCTCTATCCGATAGTGGCGGTTGAACACGAGCAGCTAACTCTCTCCATCTTTGAGCATACTCTCGGAATGATTCGTTATCTGCTTGAGACAAGTCTTGCAAATGCATTCGACTGGGAGCCATGTCAAGATTATAGTCGTACTGCTTCACAAAGGCGTTGGCTAGATCTGACCATGATCGGATGCTACCACTCTGCAACTGCATATACCAATTCAGTGATGCCCCACTCAGACTATCCTGGAAACAGTGGATCATGAGCTTGTCATTGCTGACATGTGAGGTCATTCTTCTGCAGAACATCACCAAATGTAGCTTCGGACAGCTATCTCCTTTATATTGCTCAAACTTCGGCATTTCAAACTTTGGAGGCAACACAAGGCCAGACACCAAACACATGCTCGAAGCATTCAGGTCAAGAGTATCACGCCTCTCCAGGGCTTTAATTTTCTCGTCCAACACGCGGTATCTTTCATCATCAACAGATCGTGGATCCTTAGGCTTCATCTTTGAAACTACCCCTTGGACATTTGGCATAGAGAAGGCAAAGCTCTGATAATCTGTGGCATCAAGAGAAGAAGAATGTCCGTCTCGGAAGATGGTACGCTCGTGTATAGCATGATTCTCAACGGGGATCCGCACAGGCTGAGCTTGAGCAACATTGTTCGCCGGAGGTGGAATAACATTCTCATTTCTTTGAATATTGGCCTCTCCCCTTGTCATGGTGGCCATAGCTTCCATAAGTTGGTCCAACTGATGCTTCATCAATTCAACATCGGCCCTAGTCACAAACTGATTCTGCTCCCCAGAGTTCATGATTCTTCCAGATTGATTCAAGTCCAAAACGAAAGTCGGGAAATCAAACTGCAGTTCAGATAAAGGATGGATGAGCTCACTGGTCTGGCCTGAAGAAAGACATGCAAAAAATGATGCAAGATGCAAATGCAATGCAAAGATGAATGCAATAAGGCATGGGATCAAAGCTTCCATAAATTCTGCATAATCACTGTGCTGTGCTGATGACTGAATAGGTTCATGAGTCTGTTCTGAAGAGAATACCGGAATAACAGAATACCGGATGATCAGAATACCAGAATACCAGGCTGATAAGTCCACACTGATAGGAAATCCAGAATACCGGGTATGTAGAAGGTCAAGGTAACCTGCAAACCTGTAAACAACCCTCCCCTCTCACATGTGGGTACTAGGATGTTCAGTATCCCGGGCTCTCAGGTCAAGAAATGATGATACGTTCACCATTTCTGGTTTGGCATCATCATCAATCGAGGAGGCCTCAACTGATTCTCCAAAACGAAAGGTCCTCAGCTTCTGGCACTGAGGTCGAGAAGCAATAGTACATTCATCCCTCGGGGTACAGTACTATCGCCAATCGAGGAGTGCCTCCACTGATTCTCTTTCAAAAAGGATATCCTATAGCAAGTTCCCAGCATTGGGTCCTCGGATCGAGAATGTGCAATGGGTTTGCCACAGAATGTGGTCTGCCACTGTCACATCTCGGGAGGAGTGCCGCAACTGAGTCCTCGGGAATGGTCACCAGAGTCGACAGCTCTCTAGATCGACATCGTGGAATACGCAAGATGCGCATGCCATGATGGGTCCCAAGATAGCCTCGTCTAGCTGTGAATTTCGTGAATACCCAACGCACTCCAGACGGAACGTAGGTCCCACTACTCTCTACTCTAATCCTAAGTGTATACTCAAGCCTGTGTAATGGGCTTATCTCAGAAATCCCATCCCGCCAAACAGAAAACAACACAGTCCAGCACAGTATAATATATGAAATGTAAATGCTAACATGCTGTAAATATAGTACAAGTAATAAAATACAGTAAACAACAAATACAAGACAACAGTAAACACCCAATGAAAGAAAAGCAAACAAGCGCTAGGATTGACTCGCTTAGGATGGACCAGCAATAGGTCAACCTGTCCCCAGCAGAGTCGCCAACTGTCGCTCCCGGGATTTTCATCCTAGTACAAACGCGAAAGTGGCACCGAACAGAGTCGCCAGCAATGTGTATTTATCCCAAGAGAGGGAAAGGAAACACCGCATAAACCTGAGGGAAAGGAAAAGAGCATGGTCTTGCGACCAAGAGAAATGGGTTCGGGAGTCGGTTACGCGAGAGGAAGGTATTAGCACCCCCTCGCGTCCATCGTACCCGATGGGATCCACGCTTGCTTGCTTCAATCAAAGGGTGTAAAGGAAAGAATCTGGAAAAGAAACTGAAAGAAAGAAAGGAGAAAGAATGGAAGACGAACGAGAAACAAATGTAGGGAAAATAAAAGAAGTGCTCGCATGGGCCCTACCCCACTGCCTACGTATCTCATCGGGAGCATGAGAATCAGAGCGACGTAGTTCCCCTCACTAGGGATGGATTGTGTTTTTTAGAGAACGGCTTACGTTCTAGCTCAGGTGTTGCAGGCTCGCTGGTCCGAGTGCGTTACCATCTTGCAAGAGAACGAGAAGGAGCGCGTTCGTACGCTAAGAGTGAATGAGGTGAGAAAAAGAATTCCCGAAGGAAAGACGTTGTTGTTTGTTTTTGTCTTTTAAGAGTTTTTTATTTGTTTGTTTGCATATGATAGTGTATCTGAATCTTAGTCATTGGAATGTGTACATTCTCACATTCCAAGATGGAATGGATAAGAATGCACACTAAGAGTGAAGAAGACCCCCACACTTAGTTCCAATTGTCAAGGTTCAAATACACTAGCATACTTGTGTTTATTAAGTGTTTTTTTTTATTAAGAAATGAAGAAGTGTTTTTTTATTATTTGTACCTTCAACAAGTATTGCATTTAAGTCCTTCATACAAGATCAAATGTTTAACATATTGACCCAAGATGGGCTATATGCTACACATTCTAAAATTATAAGAGAAGACCCCTTTATAATCTCTTCTTTATATGAAAGGCCTAAATGCAATAAATGCCTACCTTTATTATATATTTTGAATTTTCTTTGAGATGAGAAAAGAGACTCAAGAGAGGGGTAAAGGTGAAAATCTATATGGACTAAGACTCAATCCTAATTTATTAGTTAAGGGGAGTGATCCTAATGGTTTGTGAGGCTTCCTAACCTAAACTAAAAGAGAAAAAAGGGATAGCACTACCTAATGCATATCCTACCTCACTTTAATCAAAGATTAAAGTTGAGCTAGGATCCCAAGGGGTGTGAGAAAATTCTACACAAAGCATTATATCATGCTATTCACAAAGGAGAAATACAAGTAAAAGAGACAACCCAAGTATTAATTAAAATGAATATAAAAATCAAGATTTAAAATCAATCAAGAATATCCACAAAATTAAAATGCTACTTAAGCAAGATTAAGATTCTAAGTAAAAGTTAGTCTAAAATTAATACTAGGATTAATCCTAAAATTAATATCTAACTCTATTGCTTATTCAAGTTAATTCCTAAAAATCTAATTCTAAAATTAATCCTAAAGTTAATTCAAGGTAAATCTAAAATAATTCTAAAAACGATTAGTCCTAAAATTTATTCTAGTATTAAATCTAATATTATCCTAAAATTAATTCCAGATAAATTCTAATCTGATTCTAATATTAAAGGCAATTTCTAATTAAAACATGTAATCCAATTATCACTAACGATTAATTGCTAACTCTAAATCCAAAACACAATTACAATGAAAATCTACCACCAACTAACAATTGTAATTAAAAACTATAATCCAACTAACAATTGTAATTAAAAAAACTAAAGAAATAAGTCTAAAAACAACGTGAACATGAGCGGGTGTAGAAGCGTTTTGGTGGTGTGCAAAGAATCTTCAGACGCATGGGCCTTTCTAACCCGGGCCTAAGTTTTTATTATGAAACAGCGGGGGTGTAGGCAGTGAATAACCAGAGTGTGGCAAGAAAAAAAACCGTATGGGCTTTGAACCCGGTCCAACACCAATTGGCTTGTTTTCCTCTTCCTTAAAACAACCCTAAGTCAAACTGAACAAATCTCAGTTTCTCACTCAAACTTCACCTCCTTTACCATTGCGCCGCCGCACCATACGCCACCCCCTACCTCTCTCTGTGAACTTCCGCCGACACCACTAATCTCCTCAACACACACAGATCATTATTGCATCGTCTTCATCCTCCACATGGCGTACGATCGTGACTTCGTCCATCTCCGTCGACGTTCGCAAAACAGTGCCTCCGTCTTCATCTCGCTCAACAATAGCTCTCCGCCCTCCGTCCACCTTCATCGCAGCCTCGCCATCGTTGCCTTCGTCACTCTCGTTAGTCCGATTACGCAACCAACACGAAGACGATCGTCATCAAATCATCGGAACACGGAGACTCTATCGCCACCTCACCGAACGGAACAACAACCTTCTGCTCTACTCAAATACGCACTCGTGTCCTTCAACGCTTTCGATATCGCATGACATAAACCGGCTCCTCCACGCCGACGGCGGCGAAAACCTCAACTCGCCTTCTCTCAAGTCACAACAAGAAGAAATCTAATCTAACGAACACGACATCGAAAAATAGATAGAAGCAAAGCAAAACAAATCAGCGACACTTACCTATCGGAGTCGCTCCGATGGCGCTTCGAGCTTGATGAAGATGAAGAGAACTTCAAAGATAACCGGCTCAGGTATGCGTGCTTTACGTACTTGCTTCCGATTTCTCCGTTTTTCTCTTATACTCCTCTGCCTCTAAGATTTGCTGCGAACCGCGATCTTCTGACTCGGTTGTTGTTGTTGAAATTGGCGAAGCCGTGAATCAATCACGATTCAAAAAGTGTTGCGTTCTCTTTTCTGCTCAATTTTCTTCTTCCACTTCTTGGAATCACATCGTTGTTGCATTCTGACATTGTTGTGATTTATTGCAGAGTTGTTGATGTTAATTCGGTCGCAGATTTGGAAGAAGATGAAAGTTCATTGGAGAGAATTACATTTCATGAGGTGGTTATGAGTAAAAGCATGAAGATGATGGATGATGAATCGACATTCAGAAGCTTGAAGACGTGAGGATTGGAGAAATTGTTGCAGAGAAAAATGGTGGAGAGTGGAAGAATCAGAACTCCGAAAAATCCTTCAGAATGAAGATGAAGCTTTATAGAGAATATGGAGGGTAGTTTGGTATTTACAGGTGAAATCGGTTACAATTCTGTTAGAGTTTGTTAGAATTGGTTAGTGAAAAGTTAGGAAAATTATGTTAGAGATTGTAGTTAGGTTTTATTGTGAACTGATAGAGAAAATCTGAGGTTGAATCGGAACTCTGTTATATATTTTCTGTTGTAACTTTCAATTTCCATTTTCTGTCAATAATTTCCCTTTGAGCTGCCATGAGTTCTGGTGTTAAAATTTAGTTTTATTATGTAATTCTCGTGAAACTTTGTCATAATTTTTCTGTTATAATGCTGCTGCAATGAACCTCTTTCATTTGATGAGGATGAATTTTCTTCAATGTCAAATAACATTCTGTTCTATTTATTTTCTGCTGTCAAATCATTATTTTTCTCTGTCATGCACTTATTATTTGGCTGTTACGTGCTGCTGCTATGGTTTTGGGGAAAGGAGTGGTTTCAACAATGAATTTAAGCATTTTAGCTTCCAATGGTAGTATCTCATTATCAATATAAAGATCTGCCCCTGAATTATAATATTCTCCCCTTTGTACTTCTTCTGTAAAGGAATGTGTCACCCCAGCAACCTTTGTAGGGGTTTTTTGGAAGTTCGTTATCAATACTTTTGACGACACGTGCTGGCAGAGGCGAATCAAACCATTTTTCTTCTTTGTTTTGAATGGATAATTGAACTTGGCTTAATGAAAATTTGGTTGCTTGGAAAAATATGAATTAAATGGAAAGGGAAAGAAACAAATGGATTTTGGACTTATAGTTAAAATATAAAGGGGATTTTGAATGGAATTAGAATGGATGTGAATTTGGGTTTTACTTTGGATTTAATTGGACTAAAAAAATGGCTATTTGGATTAAATTGGATTTAATTGGGAAATGGATAAAGTATATGAAATATGGATAAAATGAAAATTGGATCATAAAAAAATGGATAAGATAAAAGGGTTTAGAAATTGGTTTATGAAGTGGATATGGATTTTGGATATGGTAGAAAAAGAACTAGAAGAAAGAAATGGATATTTAGTGATATTTTGAATAAGATGGATAATAGATGGATATGAAAATTAGGGTGGACTTTAGAGAAAACGGATATTGGTGGATAAAAAGGTTTACAAACTCAATTCAAAGGGTGAATGACCAAATGAATCCAAAGCTCATCTTGAACTCTTCACAAGCATCTGATTAACTGCAAACATCTTCTGAATTTCTGATCAATGGCAACCTGACTTTCTGAACCTATACCTCACATGACCCACTGTTTGTTGACCTGATGAACTCCACCCACAACAACTTGACCTTGAATATACCCCGCTTGAGAACTAACCACTTTGAATGTGCACTGATAATCTTCTGAATACGGCAAGCTCAGACCAAAGGAAGATGCATTGATCACACGTCTCAGGAACCCAATGCAAATGAGGGAATGAGTTATGACCTAATGAGATGCAAATGAATGCGAAACAAAAGCCAGAAAAAGGTAGGGCAAATTTTGGGGTGCTACAAAAGGATACGAGGCCGTGCCGACGGTGGGCTCGAAAAAGAAAGGCCAAGCCGAGGGTGGACTTTCAAAGAAAGACTAAGCCGAAGGTAGACTCTCAAACAAAGGATACGAGGCCATGCCGAAGGATGGCTCAAAAAAGGAAAGGCCAAGCCGAGGGTGGGTTTTCAAAGAGAGACTATGCCGAAGGTAGACTCTCAAACAAAGGATACGAGGCCACGCCGAAGGTGGGCTCGAAAAAAGAAAGGCCAAGCCGAGGGTGGGTTTTCAAAGAAAGACTAAGCCGAAGGTAGACTCTCAAACAAAGGATACGAGGCCATGCCGAAGGTGGGCTCGAAAAAGAAAGGCCAAGCCGAGGGTGGCCTTTCAAAGAAAGACTAAGCCGAAGGTAGACTCTCAAACAAAGGATACGAGGCCATGCCGAAGGTGGGCTCGAAAAAAGAATGGCTATGCCGAGGTTGGGTTTTCAAAGAAAGACTATGCCGAAGGTAGACTCTCAAACAAAGGATACGAGGCCATGCCGAAGGTGGGATCGAAAAAGAAAGGCCAAGTTGAGGGTGGGCTTTCAAAGAAAGACTAAGTCGAAGGTAGACTCTCAAACAAAGGATACGAGGCCATCCCGAAGGTGGGCTCGAAAAAGAAAGGCCAAGTCGAGGGTGGACTTTCAAAGAAAGACTAAGCCGAAGGTAGACTCTCAAACAAAGGATACGAGGCCATGCCGAAGGTGGGCTCGAAAAAAGAATGGCTAAGCCGAGGTTGGGTTTTCAAAGAAAGACTATGCCGAAGGTAGACTCTCAAACAAAGGATACGAGGCCATGCCGAAGGTGGGATCGAAAAAGAAAGGCCAAGCCGAGGGTGGGCTTTAAAAGAAAGACTAAGTCGAAGGTAGACTCTCAAACAAAGGATACGAGGCCGTGCCGACGGTGGGCTCGAAAAAGAAAGGCCAAGCCGAGGGTGGACTTTCAAAGAAAGACTAAGCCGAAGGTAGACTCTCAAACAAAGGATACGAGGCCATGCCGAAGGATGGCTCAAAAAAAGAAAGGCCAAGCCGAGGGTGGGTTTTCAAAGAGAGACTATGCCGAAGGTAGACTCTCAAACAAAGGATACGAGGCCACGCCGAAGGTGGGCTCGAAAAAAGAAAGGCCAAGCCGAGGGTGGGTTTTCAAAGAAAGACTAAGCCGAAGGTAGACTCTCAAACAAAGGATACGAGGCCATGCCGAAGGTGGGCTCGAAAAAGAAAGGCCAAGCCGAGGGTGGCCTTTCAAAGAAAGACTAAGCCGAAGGTAGACTCTCAAACAAAAGATACGAGGCCATGCCGAAGGTGGGATCGAAAAAGAAAGGCCAAGCCGAGGGTGGGTTTTCAAAGAAAGACTAAGTCGAAGGTAGACGCTCAAACAAAGGATACGAGGCCCTGCCGAAGGTGGGCTCGAAAAAAGAAAGGCCAAGCCGAGGGTGGGCTTTCAAAGAAAGACTAAGCCGAAGGTAGACTCTCAAACAAAGGATACGAGCCCATGCCGAAGGTGGGATCGAAAAAGAAAGGCCAAGCAGAGTGTGGGCTTTCAAAGAAAGACAAAGCCGAAGGTAGACTCTCAAACAAAGGATACGAGGCCATGCCGAAGGTGGGATCGAAAAAGAAAGGCCAAGCCGAGGGTGGGCTTTCAAAGAAAGACTAAGTCGAAGGTAGACTCTCAAACAAAGGATACGAGGCCATGCCGAAGGTGGGATCGAAAAAGAAAGGCCAAGCCGAGGGTGGGTTTTCAAAACAAAGACTATGTCGACGGTAGACTCTCAACCAAACGATACGAGGCCATGCCGAAGGTGGGATCGAAAAAGAAAGGCCAAGCCGAGGGTGGGCTTTCAAAGAAAGACTAAGTCAAAGGTAGACTCTCAAACAAAGGATACGAGGCCATGCCGAAGGTGGGCTCGAAAAAGAAAGGCCAAGCAGAGGGTGGACTTTCAAAGAAAGACTAAGCCGAAGGTAGACTCTCAAACAAAGGATACGAGGCCATGCCGAAGGTGGGATCGAAAAAGAAAGGCCAAGTCGAGGGTGGGCTTTCAAAGAAAGACTAAGTCGAAGGTAGACTCTCAAACAAAGGATACGAGGCCATGCCGAAGGTGGGCTCGAAAAAGAAAGGCCAAGTCGAGGGTGGACTTTCAAAGAAAGACTAAGCCGAAGGTAGACTCTCAAACAAAGGATACGAGGCCATGCCGAAGGTGGGCTCGAAAAAAGAAAGTCTAAGCCGAGGTTGGGTTTTCAAAGAAAGACTATGCCGAAGGTAGACTCTCAAACAAAGGATACGAGGCCATGCCGAAGGTGGGATCGAAAAAGAAAGGCCAAGCCGAGGGTGGGCTTTAAAAGAAAGACTAAGTCGAAGGTAGACTCTCAAACAAAGGATACGAGGCCGTGCCGACGGTGGGCTCGAAAAAGAAAGGCCTAGCCGAGGGTGGACTTTCAAAGAAAGACTAAGCCGAAGGTAGACTCTCAAACAAAGGATACGAGGCCATGCCGAAGGATGGCTCAAAAAAAGAAAGGCCAAGCCGAGGGTGGGTTTTCAAAGAAAGACTATGCCGAAGGTAGACTCTCAAACAAAGGATACGAGGCCACGCCGAAGGTGGGCTCGAAAAAAGAAAGGCCAAGCCGAGGGTGGGTTTTCAAAGAAAGACTAAGCCGAAGGTAGACTCTCAAACAAAGGATACGAGGCCATGCCGAAGGTGGGCTCGAAAAAGAAAGGCCAAGCCGAGGGTGGGCTTTCAAAGAAAGACTAAGCCGAAGGTAGACTCTCAAACAAAAGATACGAGGCCATGCCAAAGGTGGGATCGAAAAAGAAAGGCCAAGCCGAGGGTGGGCTTTCAAAGAAAGACTAAGTCGAAGGTAGACGCTCAAACAAAGGATACGAAGCCCTGCCGAAGGTGGGCTCGAAAAAAGAAAGGCCAAGCCGAGGGTGGGCTTTCAAAGAAAGACTAAGCCGAAGGTAGACTCTCAAACAAAGGATACGAGCCCATGCCGAAGGTGGGATCGAAAAAGAAAGGCCAAGCAGAGTGTGGGCTTTCAAAGAAAGACAAAGTCGAAGGTAGACTCTCAAACAAAGGATACGAGGCCATGCCGAAGGTGGGATCGAAAAAGAAAGGCCAAGCCGAGGGTGGACTTTCAAAGAAAGACTAAGCTGAAGGTAGACTCTCAAACAAAGGATACGAGGCCATGCCGAAGGTGGACTCGAAAAAAGAAAGGCCAAGCTGAGGGTGGGTTTTCAAAGAAAGACTATGCCGAAGGTAGACTCTCAAACAAAGGATACGAGGCCATGCCGAAGGTGGGCTCGAAAAAAGAAAGGCCATGCCGAGGGTGGGTTTTCAAAGAAAGACTAAGACGAAGGTAGACTCTCAAACAAAGGATACGAGGCCATGCTGAAGGTGGGCTCGAAAAAGAAAGGCCTAGCCGAGGGTGGGCTTTCAAAGAAAGACTAAGCCGAAGGTAGACTCTCAAACAAAGGATACGAGGCCATGCCGAAGGTGAGATCGAAAAAGAAAGGCCAAGCCGAGGGTGGGCTTTCAAAGAAAGACTAAGTCGAAGGTAGACTCTCAAACAAAGAATACGAGGCCATGCCGAAGGTGGGCTCGAAAAAAGAAAGGCCAAGCCGAGGGTGGACTTTCAAAGAAAGACTAAGCCGAAGGTAGACTCTCAAACAAAGGATACGAGGCCATGCCGAAGGTGGGCTCGAAAAAGAAAGGCCAAGCCGAGGGTGGGTTTTCAAAGAAAGACTATGCCGAAGGTAGACTCTCAAACAAACGATACGAGGCCATGCCGAAGATAGGCTCGAAAAAGAAAGGCCAAGCCGAGGGTAGGGTTTCAAAGAAAGACTAAGCCGAAGGTAGACTCCCAAACAAAGGATACGAGGCCATGCCGAAGGTGGGATCGAAAAAGAAAGGCCAAGCCGAGGGTGGGCTTTCAAAGAAAGACTAAGTCGAAGGTAGACTCTCAAACAAAGGATACGAGGCCATTCCGAAGGTGGGCTCAAAAAAGAAAGGCCAAGCAGAGGGTGGACTTTCAAAGAAAGACTAAGCCGAAGGTAGACTCTCAAACAAAGGATACGAGGCCATGCCGAAGGTGGGCTCGAAAAAGAAAGGCCAAGTCGAGGGTGGACTTTCAAAGAAAGACTAAGCCGAAGGTAGACTCTCAAACAAAGGATACGAGGCCATGCCGAAGGTGGGATCAAAAAAGAAAGGCCAAGCCGAGGGTGGGCTTTCAAAGAAAGACTAAGTCGAAGGTAGACTCTCAAACAAAGAATACGAGGCCATGCCGAAGGTGGGCTCGAAAAAAGAAAGGCTAAGCCGAGGGTGGACTTTCAAAGAAAGACTAAGCCGAAGGTAGACTCTCAAACAAAGGATACGAGGCCGTGCCGAAGGTGGGCTCGAAAAAGAAAGGGCAAGTCGAGGGTGGACTTTCAAAGAAAGACTAAGCTGAAGGTAGACTCTCAAACAAACCATACGAGGCCATGCCGAAGGAGGGCTCGAAAAAGAAAGGCCAAGCCGAGGGTGGGCTTTCAAAGAAAGACTAAGCCGAAGGTAGACTCTCAAACAAAGGATACGAGGCCATGCCGAAGGTGGGCTCGAAAAGGAAAGGCCGAGCCGAGGGTGGGCTTTCAAAGAAAGACTATGCCGAAGGTAGACTCTCAAACAAAGGATACGAGGCCATGCCGAAGGTGGGCTTCAAAAAAGAAAGGCCATGCCGAGGGTGGGTTTTCAAAGAAAGACTAAGACGAAGGTAGACTCTCAAACAAAGGATACGAGGCCATGCTGAAGGTGGGATCGAAAAAGAAAGGCCAAGCTGAGGGTGGACTTTCAAAGAAAGACTAAGCCGAAGGTAGACTCTCAAACAAAGGATACGAGGCCATGCCGAAGGTGGGATCAAAAAAGAAAGGCCAAGCCGAGGGTGGACTTTCAAAGAAAGACTAAGTCGAAGGTAGACTCTCAAACAAAGAATACGAGGCCATGCCGAAGGTGGGCTCGAAAAAAGAAAGGCCAAGCCGAGGGTGGACTTTCAAAGAAAGACTAAGCCGAAGGTAGACTCTCAAACAAAGGATACGAGGCCATGCCGAAGGTGGGCTCGAAAAAGAAAGGCCAAGTCGAGGGTGGACTTTCAAAGAAAGACTAAGCTGAAGGTAGACTCTCAAACAAACCATACGAGGCCATGCCGAAGGAGGGCTCGAAAAAGAAAGGCCAAGCCGAGGGTGGGCTTTCAAAGAAAGACTAAGCCGAAGGTAGACTCTCAAACAAAGGATACGAGGCCATGCCGAAGGTGGGCTCGAAAAGGAAAGGCCGAGCCGAGGGTGGGCTTTCAAAGAAAGACTAAGCCGAAGGTAGACTCTCAAACAAAGGATACGAGGCCATGCCGAAGGTGGGCTCGAAAAGGAAAGGCCGAGCCGAGGGTGGGCTTTCAAAGAAAGACTATGCCGAAGGTAGACTCTCAAACAAAGGATACGAGGCCATGCCGAAGGTGGGATCAAAAAAGAAAGGCCAAGCCGAGGGTGGGCTTTCAAAGAAAGACTAAGTCGAAGGTAGACTCTCAAACAAAGAATACGAGGCCATGCCGAAGGTGGGCTCGAAAAAAGAAAGGCCAAGCCGAGGGAGGACTTTCAAAGAAAGACTAAGCCGAAGGTAGACTCTCAAACAAAGGATACGAGGCCATGCCGAAGGTGGGATCGAAAAAGAAAGGCCAAGTCGAGGGTGGGCTTTCAAAGAAAGACTAAGTCGAAGGTAGACTCTCAAACAAAGGATACGAGGCCATGCCGAAGGTGGGCTCGAAAAAGAAAGGCCAAGCCGAGGGTGGACTTTCAAAGAAAGACTAAGCCGAAGGTAGACTCTCAAACAAAGGATACGAGGCCATGCCGAAGGTGGGCTCGAAAAAAGAAAGGCCAAGCCGAGGGTGGGTTTTCAAAGAAAGACTATGCCGAAGGTAGACTCTCAAACAAAGGATACGAGGCCATGCCGAAGGTGGGCTCGAAAAAAGAAAGGCCAAGGCGAGGGTGGGTTTTCAAAGAAAGACTAAGCCGAAGGTAGACTCTCAAACAAAGGATACGAGGCCATGCTGAAGGTGGGCTCGAAAAAGAAAGGCCAAGCCGAGGGTGGGCTTTCAAAGAAAGACTAAGCCGGAGGTAGACTCTCAAACAAAGGATACGAGGCCATGCCGAAGGTGGGATAAAAAAAGAAAGGCCAAGCCGAGGGTGGGCTTTCAAAGAAAGACTAAGTCGAAGGTAGACTCTCAAACAAAGGATACGAGGCCATGCCGAAGGTGGGCTCGAAAAAGAAAGGCCAAGCCGAGGGTGGACTATCAAAGAAAGACTAAGCCGAAGGTAGACTCTCAAACAAAGGATACGAGGCCATGCCGAAGGTGGGCTCGAAAAAGAAAGGCCAAGCTGAGGGTGGACTTTCAAAGAAAGACTAAGCTGAAGGTAGACTCTCAAACAAACCATACGAGGTCATGCTGAAGGAGGGCTCGAAAAAGAAAGGCCAAGCCGAGGGTGGGCTTTCAAAGAAAGACTAAGCCGAAGGTAGACTCTCAAACAAAGGATACGAGGCCATGCCGAAGGTGGGCTCGAAAAGGAAAGGCCGAGCCGAGGGTGGGCTTTCAAAGAAAGACTATGCCGAAGGTAGACTCTCAAACAAAGGATACGAGCCCATGCCGAAGGTGGTCTCGAAAAAAGAAAAGCCAAGCCGAGGGTGGACTTTCAAAGAAAGACTAAGCCGAAGGTAGACTCTCAAACAAAGGATACGAGGCCATGCCGAAGTTGGGCTCGAAAAAAGAAAGGCCAAGCCGAGGGTGGGTTTTCAAAGAAAGACTATGCCGAAGGTATACTCTCAAACAAAGGATACGAGGCCATGCCGAAGGTGGGCTCGAAAAAAGAAAGGCCATGCCGAGGGTGGGTTTCAAAGAAAGACTAAGACGAAGGTAGACTCTCCAACAAAGGATACGAGGCCATGCTGAAGGTGGGCTCGAAAAAGAAAGGCCAAGTCGAGGGTGGGCTTTCAAAGAAAGACTAAGCCGTAGGTAGACTCTCAAACAAAGGATACGAGGCCATGCCGAAGGTGAGATCGAAAAAGAAAGGCCAAGCCGAGGGTGGGCTTTCAAAGAAAGACTAAGTCGAAGGTAGACTCTCAAACAAAGGATACGAGGCCATGCCGAAGGTGGGATCAAAAAAGAAAGGCCAAGCCGAGGGTGGAGTTTCAAAGAAAGACTAAGCCGAAGGTAGACTCTCAAACAAAGGATACGAGGCCATGCCGAAGGTGGGATCGAAAAAGAAAGGCCAAGCCGAGGGTGGACTTTCAAAGAAAGACTAAGTCGAAGGTAGACTCTCAAACAAAGGATACGAGGCCATGCCGAAGGTGGGCTCGAAAAAGAAAGGCCAAGCCGAGGGTGGACTTTCAAAGAAAGACTAAGCTGAAGGTAGACTCTCAAACAAAGGATACGAGGCCATGCCGAAGGTGGGCTCGAAAAAGAAAGGCCAAGCCGAGGGTGGGCTTTCAAAGAAAGACTAAGCCGGAGGTAGACTCTCAAACAAAGGATACGAGGCCATGCCGAAGGTGGGATCAAAAAAGAAAGGCCAAGCCGAGGGTGGGCTTTCAAAGAAAGACTAAGTCGAAGGTAGACTCTCAAACAAGAATACGAGGCCATGCCGAAGGTGGGCTCGAAAAAAGAAAGGCCAAGCCGAGGGAGACTTTCAAAGAAAGACTAAGCCGAAGGTAGACTCTCAAACAAAGGATACGAGGCCATGCCGAAGGTGGGATCGAAAAAGAAAGGCCAAGTCGAGGGTGGGCTTTCAAAGAAAGACTAAGTCGAAGGTAGACTCTCAAACAAAGGATACGAGGCCATGCCGAAGGTGGGCTCGAAAAAGAAAGGCCAAGCCGAGGGTGGACTTTCAAAGAAAGACTAAGCCGAAGGTAGACTCTCAAACAAAGGATACGAGGCCATGCCGAAGGTGGGCTCGAAAAAAGAAAGGCCAAGCCGAGGGTGGGTTTTCAAAGAAAGACTATGCCGAAGGTAGACTCTCTAACAAAGGATACGAGGCCATGCCGAAGGTGGGCTCGAAAAAAGAAAGGCCAAGGCGAGGGTGGGTTTTCAAAGAAAGACTAAGCCGAAGGTAGACTCTCAAACAAAGAATACGAGGCCATGCTCAAGGTGGGCTCGAAAAAGAAAGGCCAAGCTGAGGGTGGGCTTTCAAAGAAAGACTAAGCCGGAGGTAGACTCTCAAACAAAGGATACGAGGCCATGCCGAAGGTGGGATCAAAAAAGAAAGGCCAAGCCGAGGGTGGGCTTTCAAAGAAAGACTAAGTCGAAGGTAGACTCTCAAACAAAGAATACGAGGCCATGCCGAAGGTGGGCTCGAAAAAAGAAAGGCCAAGCCGAGGGTGGACTTTCAAAGAAAGACTAAGCCGAAGGTAGACTCTAAAACAAAGGATACGAGGCCATGCCGAAGGTGGGCTCGAAAAAAGAAAGGCCAAGCCGAGGGTGGGTTTTCAAAGAAAGACTATGCCGAAGGTAGACTCTCAAACAAAGGATACGAGGCCATGCCGAAGGTGGGCTCGAAAAAAGAAAGGCCAAGGCGAGGGTGGGTTTCAAAGAAAGACTAAGACGAAGGTAGACTCTCCAACAAAGGATACGAGGCCATGCTGAAGGTGGGCTCGAAAAAGAAAGGCCAAGTCGAGGGTGGGCTTTCAAAGAAAGACTAAGCCGTAGGTAGACTCTCAAACAAAGGATACGAGGCCATGCCGAAGGTGAGATCGAAAAAGAAAGGCCAAGCCGAGGGTGGGCTTTCAAAGAAAGACTAAGTCGAAGGTAGACTCTCAAACAAAGGATACGAGGCCATGCCGAAGGTGGGATCGAAAAAGAAAGGCCAAGCCGAGGGTGGAGTTTCAAAGAAAGACTAAGCCGAAGGTAGACTCTCAAACAAAGGATACGAGGCCATGCCGAAGGTGGGATCGAAAAAGAAAGGCCAAGCCGAGGGTGGACTTTCAAAGAAAGACTAAGTCGAAGGTAGACTCTCAAACAAAGGATACGAGGCCATGCCGAAGGTGGGCTCGAAAAAGAAAGGCCAAGCCGAGGGTGGACTTTCAAAGAAAGACTAAGCCGAAGGTAGACTCTCAAACAAAGGATACGAGGCCATGCCGAAGGTGGGCTCGAAAAAGAAAGGCCAAGCCGAGGGTGGGCTTTCAAAGAAAGACTAAGCCGGAGGTAGACTCTCAAACAAAGGATACGAGGCCATGCCGAAGGTGGGATCAAAAAAGAAAGGCCAAGCCGAGGGTGGGCTTTCAAAGAAAGACTAAGTCGAAGGTAGACTCTCAAACAAAGAATACGAGGCCATGCCGAAGGTGGGCTCGAAAAAAGAAAGGCCAAGCCGAGGGAGACTTTCAAAGAAAGACTAAGCCGAAGGTAGACTCTCAAACAAAGGATACGAGGCCATGCCGAAGGTGGGATCGAAAAAGAAAGGCCAAGTCGAGGGTGGGCTTTCAAAGAAAGACTAAGTCGAAGGTAGACTCTCAAACAAAGGATACGAGGCCATGCCGAAGGTGGGCTCGAAAATGAAAGGCCAAGCCGAGGGTGGACTTTCAAAGAAAGACTAAGCCGAAGGTAGACTCTCAAACAAAGGATACGAGGCCATGCCGAAGGTGGGCTCGAAAAAAGAAAGGCCAAGCCGAGGGTGGGTTTTCAAAGAAAGACTATGCCGAAGGTAGACTCTCAAACAAAGGATACGAGGCCATGCCGAAGGTGGGCTCGAAAAAAGAAAGGCCAAGGCGAGGGTGGGTTTTCAAAGAAAGACTAAGCCGAAGGTAGACTCTCAAACAAAGAATACGAGGCCATGCTCAAGGTGGGCTCGAAAAAGAAAGGCCAAGCTGAGGGTGGGCTTTCAAAGAAAGACTAAGCCGGAGGTAGACTCTCAAACAAAGGATACGAGGCCATGCCGAAGGTGGGATCAAAAAAGAAAGGCCAAGCCGAGGGTGGGCTTTCAAAGAAAGACTATGCCGAAGGTAGACTCTCAAACAAAGGATACGAGGCCATGCCGAAGGTGGGCTCGAAAAAAGAAAGGCCAAGGCGAGGGTGGGTTTTCAAAGAAAGACTAAGCCGAAGGTAGACTCTCAAACAAAGAATACGAGGCCATGCTCAAGGTGGGCTCGAAAAAGAAAGGCCAAGCTGAGGGTGGGCTTTCAAAGAAAGACTAAGCCGGAGGTAGACTCTCAAACAAAGGATACGAGGCCATGCCGAAGGTGGGATCAAAAAAGAAAGGCCAAGCCGAGGGTGGGCTTTCAAAGAAAGACTAAGTCGAAGGTAGACTCTCAAACAAAGAATACGAGGCCATGCCGAAGGTGGGCTCAAAAAAAGAAAGGCCAAGCCGAGGGTGGACTTTCAAAGAAAGACTAAGCCGAAGGTAGACTCTCAAACAAAGGATACGAGGCCATGCCGAAGGTGGGCTCGAAAAAAGAAAGGCCAAGCCGAGGGTGGGTTTTCAAAGAAAGACTATGCCGAAGGTAGACTCTCAAACAAAGGATACGAGGCCATGCCGAAGGTGGGCTCGAAAAAAGAAAGGCCAAGGCGAGGGTGGGTTTCAAAGAAAGACTAAGACGAAGGTAGACTCTCCAACAAAGGATACGAGGCCATGCTGAAGGTGGGCTCGAAAAAGAAAGGCCAAGTCGAGGGTGGGCTTTCAAAGAAAGACTAAGCCGTAGGTAGACTCTCAAACAAAGGATACGAGGCCATGCCGAAGGTGAGATCGAAAAAGAAAGGCCAAGCCGAGGGTGGGCTTTCAAAGAAAGACTAAGTCGAAGGTAGACTCTCAAACAAAGGATACGAGGCCATGCCGAAGGTGGGATCGAAAAAGAAAGGCCAAGCCGAGGGTGGAGTTTCAAAGAAAGACTAAGCCGAAGGTAGACTCTCAAACAAAGGATACGAGGCCATGCCGAAGGTGGGATCGAAAAAGAAAGGCCAAGCCGAGGGTGGACTTTCAAAGAAAGACTAAGTCGAAGGTAGACTCTCAAACAAAGGATACGAGGCCATGCCGAAGGTGGGCTCGAAAAAGAAAGGCCAAGCCGAGGGTGGACTTTCAAAGAAAGACTAAGCCGAAGGTAGACTCTCAAACAAAGGATACGAGGCCATGCCGAAGGTGGGCTCGAAAAAGAAAGGCCAAGCCGTGGGTGGGCTTTCAAAGAAAGACTAAGCTGGAGGTAGACTCTCAAACAAAGGATACGAGGCCATGCCGAAGGTGGGATCAAAAAAGAAAGGCCAAGCCGAGGGTGGGCTTTCAAAGAAAGACTAAGTCGAAGGTAGACTCTCAAACAAAGAATACGAGGCCATGCCGAAGGTGGGCTCGAAAAAAGAAAGGCCAAGCCGAGGGAGACTTTCAAAGAAAGACTAAGCCGAAGGTAGACTCTCAAACAAAGGATACGAGGCCATGCCGAAGGTGGGATCGAAAAAGAAAGGCCAAGTCGAGGGTGGGCTTTCAAAGAAAGACTAAGTCGAAGGTAGACTCTCAAACAAAGGATACGAGGCCATGCCGAAGGTGGGCTCGAAAATGAAAGGCCAAGCCGAGGGTGGACTTTCAAAGAAAGACTAAGCCGAAGGTAGACTCTCAAACAAAGGATACGAGGCCATGCCGAAGGTGGGCTCGAAAAAAGAAAGGCCAAGCCGAGGGTGGGTTTTCAAAGAAAGACTATGCCGAAGGTAGACTCTCAAACAAAGGATACGAGGCCATGCCGAAGGTGGGCTCGAAAAAAGAAAGGCCAAGGCGAGGGTGGGTTTTCAA
The DNA here is from genome assembly GCA_022829125.1 of Lathyrus tuberosus. Classification (NCBI taxonomy): domain Eukaryota; kingdom Viridiplantae; phylum Streptophyta; class Magnoliopsida; order Fabales; family Fabaceae; genus Lathyrus; species Lathyrus tuberosus. The sequence continues at coordinate 7,018,364 of JALAZF010000229.1, forward strand.
AGAAAGACAAAGCCGAAGGTAGACTCTCAAACAAAGAATACGAGGCCATGCTCAAGGTGGGCTCGAAAAAGAAAGGCCAAGCTGAGGGTGGGCTTTCAAAGAAAGACTAAGCCGGAGGTAGACTCTCAAACAAAGGATACGAGGCCATGCCGAAGGTGGGATCAAAAAAGAAAGGCCAAGCCGAGGGTGGGCTTTCAAAGAAAGACTAAGTCGAAGGTAGACTCTCAAACAAAGAATACGAGGCCATGCCGAAGGTGGGCTCAAAAAAAGAAAGGCCAAGCCGAGGGTGGACTTTCAAAGAAAGACTAAGCCGAAGGTAGACTCTCAAACAAAGGATACGAGGCCATGCCGAAGGTGGGCTCGAAAAAAGAAAGGCCAAGCCGAGGGTGGGTTTTCAAAGAAAGACTATACCGAAGGTAGACTCTCAAACAAAGGATACGAGGCCATGCCGAAGGTGGGCTCGAAAAAAGAAAGGCCAAGGCGAGGGTGGGTTTTCAAAGAAAGACTAAGCCGAAGGTAGACTCTCAAACAAAGGATACGAGGCCATGCAGAAGGTGGGCTCGAAAAAAGAAAGGCCAAGCCGAGGGTGGGTTTTCAAAGAAAGACTATGCCTAAGGTAGACTCTCAAACAAAGGATACGAGGCCATGCCGAAGGTGGGCTCGAAAAAAGAAAGGCCAAGGCGAGGGTGGGTTTTCAAAGAAAGACTAAGCCGAAGGTAGACTCTCAAACAAAGGATACGAGGCCATGCTGAAGGTGGGCTCGAAAAAGAAAGGCCAAGCTGAGGGTGGGCTTTCAAAGAAAGACTAAGCCGGAGGTAGACTCTCAAACAAAGGATACGAGGCCATGCCGAAGGTGGGATCAAAAAAGAAAGGCCAAGCCGAGGGTGGGCTTTCAAAGAAAGACTAAGTCGAAGGTAGACTCTCAAACAAAGAATACGAGGCCATGTCGAAGGTGGGCTCGAAAAAAGAAAGGCCAAGCCGAGGGTGGACTTTCAAAGAAAGACTAAGCCGAAGGTAGAGTCTCAAACAAAGGATACGAGGCCATGCCGAAGGTGGGCTCGAAAAAGAAAGGCCAAGCCGAGGGTGGACTTTCAAAGAAAGACTAAGCCGAAGGTAGACTCTCAAACAAAGGATACGAGGCCATGCCGAAGGTGGGCTCGAAAAAGAAAGGCCAAGCCGAGGGTGGACTTTCAAAGAAAGACTAAGCCGAAGGTAGACTCTCAAACAAAGGATACGAGGCCATGAGGAAGGTGGGCTCGAAAAAAGAAAGGCCAAGCCGAGGGTGGGTTTTCAAAGAAAGACTATGCCGAAGGTAGACTCTCAAACAAAGGATACGAGGCCATGCCGAAGGTGGGCTCGAAAAAAGAAAGGCCAAGGCGAGGGTGGGTTTTCAAAGAAAGACTAAGCCGAAGGTAGACTCTCAAACAAAGGATACGAGGCCATGCTGAAGGTGGGCTCGAAAAAGAAAGGCCAAGCCGAGGGTGGGCTTTCAAAGAAAGACTAAGCCAGAGGTAGACTCTCAAACAAAGGATACGAGGCCATGCCGAAGGTGGGATCAAAAAAGAAAGGCCAAGCCGAGGGTGGGCTTTCAAAGAAAGACTATGCCGAAGGTAGACTCTCAAACAAAGGATACGAGGCCATGCCGAAGGTGGGCTCGAAAAAAGAAAGGCCAAGGCGAGGGTGGGTTTTCAAAGAAAGACTAAGCCGAAGGTAGACTCTCAAACAAAGGATACGAGGCCATGCTCAAGGTGGGCTCGAAAAAGAAAGGCCAAGCTGAGGGTGGGCTTTCAAAGAAAGACTAAGCCGGAGGTAGACTCTCAAACAAAGGATACGAGGCCATGCCGAAGGTGGGATCAAAAAAGAAAGGCCAAGCCGAGGGTGGGCTTTCAAAGAAAGACTATGCCGAAGGTAGACTCTCAAACAAAGGATACGAGGCCATGCCGAAGGTGGGCTCGAAAAAAGAAAGGCCAAGGCGAGGGTGGGTTTTCAAAGAAAGACTAAGCCGAAGGTAGACTCTCAAACAAAGAATACGAGGCCATGCTCAAGGTGGGCTCGAAAAAGAAAGGCCAAGCTGAGGGTGGGCTTTCAAAGAAAGACTAAGCCGGAGGTAGACTCTCAAACAAAGGATACGAGGCCATGCCGAAGGTGGGATCAAAAAAGAAAGGCCAAGCCGAGGGTGGGCTTTCAAAGAAAGACTAAGTCGAAGGTAGACTCTCAAACAAAGAATACGAGGCCATGCCGAAGGTGGGCTCAAAAAAAGAAAGGCCAAGCCGAGGGTGGACTTTCAAAGAAAGACTAAGCCGAAGGTAGACTCTCAAACAAAGGATACGAGGCCATGCCGAAGGTGGGCTCGAAAAAAGAAAGGCCAAGCCGAGGGTGGGTTTTCAAAGAAAGACTATGCCGAAGGTAGACTCTCAAACAAAGGATACGAGGCCATGCCGAAGGTGGGCTCGAAAAAAGAAAGGCCAAGGCGAGGGTGGGTTTCAAAGAAAGACTAAGACGAAGGTAGACTCTCCAACAAAGGATACGAGGCCATGCTGAAGGTGGGCTCGAAAAAGAAAGGCCAAGTCGAGGGTGGGCTTTCAAAGAAAGACTAAGCCGTAGGTAGACTCTCAAACAAAGGATACGAGGCCATGCCGAAGGTGAGATCGAAAAAGAAAGGCCAAGCCGAGGGTGGGCTTTCAAAGAAAGACTAAGTCGAAGGTAGACTCTCAAACAAAGGATACGAGGCCATGCCGAAGGTGGGATCGAAAAAGAAAGGCCAAGCCGAGGGTGGAGTTTCAAAGAAAGACTAAGCCGAAGGTAGACTCTCAAACAAAGGATACGAGGCCATGCCGAAGGTGGGATCGAAAAAGAAAGGCCAAGCCGAGGGTGGACTTTCAAAGAAAGACTAAGTCGAAGGTAGACTCTCAAACAAAGGATACGAGGCCATGCCGAAGGTGGGCTCGAAAAAGAAAGGCCAAGCCGAGGGTGGACTTTCAAAGAAAGACTAAGCCGAAGGTAGACTCTCAAACAAAGGATACGAGGCCATGCCGAAGGTGGGCTCGAAAAAGAAAGGCCAAGCCGTGGGTGGGCTTTCAAAGAAAGACTAAGCCGGAGGTAGACTCTCAAACAAAGGATACGAGGCCATGCCGAAGGTGGGATCAAAAAAGAAAGGCCAAGCCGAGGGTGGGCTTTCAAAGAAAGACTAAGTCGAAGGTAGACTCTCAAACAAAGAATACGAGGCCATGCCGAAGGTGGGCTCGAAAAAAGAAAGGCCAAGCCGAGGGAGACTTTCAAAGAAAGACTAAGCCGAAGGTAGACTCTCAAACAAAGGATACGAGGCCATGCCGAAGGTGGGATCGAAAAAGAAAGGCCAAGTCGAGGGTGGGCTTTCAAAGAAAGACTAAGTCGAAGGTAGACTCTCAAACAAAGGATACGAGGCCATGCCGAAGGTGGGCTCGAAAATGAAAGGCCAAGCCGAGGGTGGACTTTCAAAGAAAGACTAAGCCGAAGGTAGACTCTCAAACAAAGGATACGAGGCCATGCCGAAGGTGGGCTCGAAAAAAGAAAGGCCAAGCCGAGGGTGGGTTTTCAAAGAAAGACTATGCCGAAGGTAGACTCTCAAACAAAGGATACGAGGCCATGCCGAAGGTGGGCTCGAAAAAAGAAAGGCCAAGGCGAGGGTGGGTTTTCAAAGAAAGACTAAGCCGAAGGTAGACTCTCAAACAAAGAATACGAGGCCATGCTCAAGGTGGGCTCGAAAAAGAAAGGCCAAGCTGAGGGTGGGCTTTCAAAGAAAGACTAAGCCGGAGGTAGACTCTCAAACAAAGGATACGAGGCCATGCCGAAGGTGGGATCAAAAAAGAAAGGCCAAGCCGAGGGTGGGCTTTCAAAGAAAGACTAAGTCGAAGGTAGACTCTCAAACAAAGAATACGAGGCCATGCCGAAGGTGGGCTCAAAAAAAGAAAGGCCAAGCCGAGGGTGGACTTTCAAAGAAAGACTAAGCCGAAGGTAGACTCTCAAACAAAGGATACGAGGCCATGCCGAAGGTGGGCTCGAAAAAAGAAAGGCCAAGCCGAGGGTGGGTTTTCAAAGAAAGACTATACCGAAGGTAGACTCTCAAACAAAGGATACGAGGCCATGCCGAAGGTGGGCTCGAAAAAAGAAAGGCCAAGGCGAGGGTGGGTTTTCAAAGAAAGACTAAGCCGAAGGTAGACTCTCAAACAAAGGATACGAGGCCATGCAGAAGGTGGGCTCGAAAAAAGAAAGGCCAAGCCGAGGGTGGGTTTTCAAAGAAAGACTATGCCTAAGGTAGACTCTCAAACAAAGGATACGAGGCCATGCCGAAGGTGGGCTCGAAAAAAGAAAGGCCAAGGCGAGGGTGGGTTTTCAAAGAAAGACTAAGCCGAAGGTAGACTCTCAAACAAAGGATACGAGGCCATGCTGAAGGTGGGCTCGAAAAAGAAAGGCCAAGCTGAGGGTGGGCTTTCAAAGAAAGACTAAGCCGGAGGTAGACTCTCAAACAAAGGATACGAGGCCATGCCGAAGGTGGGATCAAAAAAGAAAGGCCAAGCCGAGGGTGGGCTTTCAAAGAAAGACTAAGTCGAAGGTAGACTCTCAAACAAAGAATACGAGGCCATGTCGAAGGTGGGCTCGAAAAAAGAAAGGCCAAGCCGAGGGTGGACTTTCAAAGAAAGACTAAGCCGAAGGTAGAGTCTCAAACAAAGGATACGAGGCCATGCCGAAGGTGGGCTCGAAAAAGAAAGGCCAAGCCGAGGGTGGACTTTCAAAGAAAGACTAAGCCGAAGGTAGACTCTCAAACAAAGGATACGAGGCCATGCCGAAGGTGGGCTCGAAAAAGAAAGGCCAAGCCGAGGGTGGACTTTCAAAGAAAGACTAAGCCGAAGGTAGACTCTCAAACAAAGGATACGAGGCCATGCCGAAGGTGGGCTCGAAAAAAGAAAGGCCAAGCCGAGGGTGGGTTTTCAAAGAAAGACTATGCCGAAGGTAGACTCTCAAACAAAGGATACGAGGCCATGCCGAAGGTGGGCTCGAAAAAAGAAAGGCCAAGGCGAGGGTGGGTTTTCAAAGAAAGACTAAGCCGAAGGTAGACTCTCAAACAAAGGATACGAGGCCATGCTGAAGGTGGGCTCGAAAAAGAAAGGCCAAGCCGAGGGTGGGCTTTCAAAGAAAGACTAAGCCAGAGGTAGACTCTCAAACAAAGGATACGAGGCCATGCCGAAGGTGGGATCAAAAAAGAAAGGCCAAGCCGAGGGTGGGCTTTCAAAGAAAGACTAAGTCGAAGGTAGACTCTCAAACAAAGGATACGAGGCCATGCCGAAGGTGGGCTCGAAAAAGAAAGGCCAAGCCGAGGGTGGACTTTCAAAGAAAGACTAAGCCGAAGGTAGACTCTCAAACAAAGGATACGAGGCCATGCCGAAGGTGGGCTCGAAAAAGAAAGGCCAAGCCGAGGGTGGACTTTCAAAGAAAGACTAAGCTGAAGGTAGACTCTCAAACAAACCATACGAGGCCATGCCGAAGGAGGGCTCGAAAAAGAAAAGCCAAGCCGAGGGTGGGCTTTCAAAGAAAGACTAAGCCGAAGGTAGACTCTCAAACAAAGGATACGAGGCCATGCCGAAGGTGGGCTCGAAAAGGAAAGGCCGAGCCGAGGGTGGGCTTTCAAAGAAAGACTATGCTGAAGGTAGACTCTCAAACAAAGGATACGAGCCAATGCCGAAGGTGGTCTCGAAAAAAGAAAAGCCAAGCCGAGGGTGGACTTTCAAAGAAAGACTAAGCCGAAGGTAGACTCTCAAACAAAGGATACGAGGCCATGCCGAAGGTGGGCTCGAAAAAAGAAAGGCCAAGCCGAGGGTGGGTTTTCAAAGAAAGACTATGCCGAAGGTATACTCTCAAACAAAGGATACGAGGCCATGCCGAAGGTGGGCTCGAAAAAAGAAAGGCCATGCCGAGGGTGGGTTTCAAAGAAAGACTAAGACGAAGGTAGACTCTCCAACAAAGGATACGAGGCCATGCCGAAGGTGGGCTCGAAAAAAGAAAGGCCAAGCCGAGGGTGGGTTTTCAAAGAAAGACTATGCCGAAGGTATACTCTCAAACAAAGGATACGAGGCCATGCCGAAGGTGGGCTCGAAAAAAGAAAGGCCATGCCGAGGGTGGGTTTCAAAGAAAGACTAAGACGAAGGTAGACTCTCCAACAAAGGATACGATGCCATGCTGAAGGTGGGCTCGAAAAAGAAAGGCCAAGTCGAGGGTGGGCTTTCAAAGAAAGACTAAGCCGTAGGTAGACTCTCAAACAAAGGATACGAGGCCATGCCGAAGGTGAGATCGAAAAAGAAAGGCCAAGGCGAGGGTGGGTTTTCAAAGAAAGACTAAGCCGAAGGTAGACTCTCAAACAAAGGATACGAGGCCATGCTGAAAGTGGGCTCGAAAAAGAAAGGCCAAGCTGAGGGTGGGCTTTCAAAGAAAGACTAAGCCGGAGGTAGACTCTCAAACAAAGGATACGAGGCCATGCCGAAGGTGGGATCAAAAAAGAAAGGCCAAGCCGAGGGTGGGCTTTCAAAGAAAGACTAAGTCGAAGGTAGACTCTCAAACAAAGAATATGAGGCCATGCCGAAGGTGGGCTCGAAAAAAGAAAGGCCAAGCCGAGGGTGGACTTTCAAAGAAAGACTAAGCCGAAGGTAGACTCTCAAACAAAGGATACGAGGCCATGCCGAAGGTGGGCTCGAAAAAAGAAAGGCCAAGCCGAGGGTGGGTTTTCAAAGAAAGACTATGCCGAAGGTAGACTCTCAAACAAAGGATACGAGGCCATGCCGAAGGTGGGCTCGAAAAAAGAAAGGCCAAGGCGAGGGTGGGTTTTCAAAGAAAGACTAAGCCGAAGGTAGACTCTCAAACAAAGGATACGAGGCCATGCCGAAGGTGGGCTCGAAAAAAGAAAGGCCAAGCCGAGGGTGGTTTTTCAAAGAAAGACTATACCGAAGGTAGACTCTCAAACAAAGGATACGAGGCCATGCCGAAGGTGGGCTCGAAAAAAGAAAGGCCAAGGCGAGGGTGGGTTTTCAAAGAAAGACTAAGCCGAAGGTAGACTCTCAAACAAAGGATACGAGGCCATGCTGAAGGTGGGATCGAAAAAGAAAGGCCAAGCTGAGGGTGGGCTTTCAAAGAAAGACTAAGCCGGAGGTAGACTCTCAAACAAAGGATACGAGGCCATGCCGAAGGTGGGATCAAAAAAGAAAGGCCAAGCCGAGGGTGGGCTTTCAAAGAAAGACTAAGTCGAAGGTAGACTATCAAACAAAGAATACGAGGCCATGCCGAAGGTGGGCTCGAAAAAAGAAAGGCCAAGCCGAGGGTGGACTTTCAAAGAAAGACTAAGCCGAAGGTAGACTCTCAAACAAAGGATACGAGGCCATGCCGAAGGTGGGCTCGAAAAAGAAAGGCCAAGCCGAGGGTGGACTTTCAAAGAAAGACTAAGCTGAAGGTAGACTCTCAAACAAACGATACGAGGCCATGCCGAAGGAGGGCTCGAAAAAGAAAGGCCAAGCCGAGGGTGGGCTTTCAAAGAAAGACTAAGCCGAAGGTAGACTCTCAAACAAAGGATACGAGGCCATGCCGAAGGTGGGCTCAAAAAGGAAAGGCCGAGTCGAGGGTGGGATTTCAATGAAAGACTATGCCGAAGGTAGACTCTCAAACAAAGGATACGAGCCCATGCCGAATGTGGGCTCGAAAAAAGAAAAGCCAAGCCGAGGGTGGACTTTCAAAGAAAGACTAAGCCGAAGGTAGACTCTCAAACAAAGGATACGAGGCCATGCCGAAGGTGGGCTCGAAAAAAGAAAGGCCAAGCCGAGGGTGGGTTTTCAAAGAAAGACTATGCCGAAGGTAGACTCTCAAACAAAGGATACGAGGCCATGCCGAAGGTGGGCTCGAAAAAAGAAAGGCCATGCCGAGGGTGGGTTTTCAAAGAAAGACTAAGACGAAGGTAGACTCTCAAACAAAGGATACGAGGCCATGCCGAAGGTGGGCTCGAAAAAGAAAGGCCAAGCCGAGGGTGGGTTTACAAAGAATTACTATGCCGAAGGTAGACTCTCAAACAAAGGATACGAGGCCATGCTGAAGGTGGGCTCGAAAAAGAAAGGCCAAGCCGAGGGTGGACTTTCAAAGAAAGACTAAGCCGAAGGTAGACTCTCAAACAAAGGATACGAGGCCATGCCGAAGGTGGGCTCGAAAAAGAAAGGCCAAGCCGAGGGTGGACTTTCAAAGAAAGACTAAGCTGAAGGTAGACTCTCAAACAAACCATACGAGGCCATGCCGAAGGAGGGCTCGAAAAAGAAAAGCCAAGCCGAGGGTGGGCTTTCAAAGAAAGACTAAGCCGAAGGTAGACTCTCAAACAAAGGATACGAGGCCATGCCGAAGGTGGGCTCGAAAAGGAAAGGCCGAGCCGAGGGTGGGCTTTCAAAGAAAGACTATGCTGAAGGTAGACTCTCAAACAAAGGATACGAGCCAATGCCGAAGGTGGTCTCGAAAAAAGAAAAGCCAAGCCGAGGGTGGACTTTCAAAGAAAGACTAAGCCGAAGGTAGACTCTCAAACAAAGGATACGAGGCCATGCCGAAGGTGGGCTCGAAAAAAGAAAGGCCAAGCCGAGGGTGGGTTTTCAAAGAAAGACTATGCCGAAGGTATACTCTCAAACAAAGGATACGAGGCCATGCCGAAGGTGGGCTCGAAAAAAGAAAGGCCATGCCGAGGGTGGGTTTCAAAGAAAGACTAAGACGAAGGTAGACTCTCCAACAAAGGATACGAGGCCATGCCGAAGGTGGGCTCGAAAAAAGAAAGGCCAAGCCGAGGGTGGGTTTTCAAAGAAAGACTATGCCGAAGGTATACTCTCAAACAAAGGATACGAGGCCATGCCGAAGGTGGGCTCGAAAAAAGAAAGGCCATGCCGAGGGTGGGTTTCAAAGAAAGACTAAGACGAAGGTAGACTCTCCAACAAAGGATACGATGCCATGCTGAAGGTGGGCTCGAAAAAGAAAGGCCAAGTCGAGGGTGGGCTTTCAAAGAAAGACTAAGCCGTAGGTAGACTCTCAAACAAAGGATACGAGGCCATGCCGAAGGTGAGATCGAAAAAGAAAGGCCAAGGCGAGGGTGGGTTTTCAAAGAAAGACTAAGCCGAAGGTAGACTCTCAAACAAAGGATACGAGGCCATGCTGAAAGTGGGCTCGAAAAAGAAAGGCCAAGCTGAGGGTGGGCTTTCAAAGAAAGACTAAGCCGGAGGTAGACTCTCAAACAAAGGATACGAGGCCATGCCGAAGGTGGGATCAAAAAAGAAAGGCCAAGCCGAGGGTGGGCTTTCAAAGAAAGACTAAGTCGAAGGTAGACTCTCAAACAAAGAATATGAGGCCATGCCGAAGGTGGGCTCGAAAAAAGAAAGGCCAAGCCGAGGGTGGACTTTCAAAGAAAGACTAAGCCGAAGGTAGACTCTCAAACAAAGGATACGAGGCCATGCCGAAGGTGGGCTCGAAAAAAGAAAGGCCAAGCCGAGGGTGGGTTTTCAAAGAAAGACTATGCCGAAGGTAGACTCTCAAACAAAGGATACGAGGCCATGCCGAAGGTGGGCTCGAAAAAAGAAAGGCCAAGGCGAGGGTGGGTTTTCAAAGAAAGACTAAGCCGAAGGTAGACTCTCAAACAAAGGATACGAGGCCATGCCGAAGGTGGGCTCGAAAAAAGAAAGGCCAAGCCGAGGGTGGTTTTTCAAAGAAAGACTATACCGAAGGTAGACTCTCAAACAAAGGATACGAGGCCATGCCGAAGGTGGGCTCGAAAAAAGAAAGGCCAAGGCGAGGGTGGGTTTTCAAAGAAAGACTAAGCCGAAGGTAGACTCTCAAACAAAGGATACGAGGCCATGCTGAAGGTGGGATCGAAAAAGAAAGGCCAAGCTGAGGGTGGGCTTTCAAAGAAAGACTAAGCCGGAGGTAGACTCTCAAACAAAGGATACGAGGCCATGCCGAAGGTGGGATCAAAAAAGAAAGGCCAAGCCGAGGGTGGGCTTTCAAAGAAAGACTAAGTCGAAGGTAGACTATCAAACAAAGAATACGAGGCCATGCCGAAGGTGGGCTCGAAAAAGAAAGGCCAAGCCGAGGGTGGACTTTCAAAGAAAGACTAAGCTGAAGGTAGACTCTCAAACAAACGATACGAGGCCATGCCGAAGGAGGGCTCGAAAAAGAAAGGCCAAGCCGAGGGTGGGCTTTCAAAGAAAGACTAAGCCGAAGGTAGACTCTCAAACAAAGGATACGAGGCCATGCCGAAGGTGGGCTCAAAAAGGAAAGGCCGAGTCAAGGGTGGGATTTCAATGAAAGACTATGCCGAAGGTAGACTCTCAAACAAAGGATACGAGCCCATGCCGAATGTGGGCTCGAAAAAAGAAAAGCCAAGCCGAGGGTGGACTTTCAAAGAAAGACTAAGCCGAAGGTAGACTCTCAAACAAAGGATACGAGGCCATGCCGAAGGTGGGCTCGAAAAAAGAAAGGCCAAGCCGAGGGTGGGTTTTCAAAGAAAGACTATGCCGAAGGTAGACTCTCAAACAAAGGATACGAGGCCATGCCGAAGGTGGGCTCGAAAAAAGAAAGGCCATGCCGAGGGTGGGTTTTCAAAGAAAGACTAAGACGAAGGTAGACTCTCAAACAAAGGATACGAGGCCATGCCGAAGGTGGGCTCGAAAAAGAAAGGCCAAGCCGAGGGTGGGTTTACAAAGAATTACTATGCCGAAGGTAGACTCTCAAACAAAGGATACGAGGCCATGCTGAAGGTGGGCTCGAAAAAGAAATGCCAAGCCGAGGGTGGGCTTTCAAAGAAAGACTAAGCTGGAGGTAGACTCTCAAACAAAGGATACGAGGCCATGCCGAATGTGGGATCAAAAAAGAAAGGCCAAGCCGAGGGTAGGCTTTCAAAGAAAGACTAAGTCGAAGGTAGAGTCTCAAACAAAGGATACGAGGCCATGCCGAAGGTGGGATCGAAAAAGAAAGGCCAAGCCGAGGGTGGTTTTCAAAGAAAGACTATGCCGAAGGTGGACTCTCAAACAAACGATACGAGGCCATGCCGAAGGTGGGCTCGAAAAAGAAAGGCCAAGCCGAGGGTGGGGTTTCAAAGAAAGACTAAGTCGAAGGTAGACTCTCAAACAAAGAATACGAGGCCATGCCGAAGGTGGGCTCGAAAAAAGAAAGGCCAAGCCGAGGGTGGACTTTCAAAGAAAGACTAAGCCGAAGGTAGACTCTCAAACAAAGGATACGAGGCCATGCCGAAGGTGGGCTCGAAAAAAGAAAGGCCAAGCCGAGGGTGGGTTTTCAAAGAAAGACTATGCCGAAGGTAGACTCTCAAACAAAGGATACGAGGCCATGCCGAAGGTGGGCTCGAAAAGGAAAGGCCGAGCCGAGGGTGGGCTTTCAAAGAAAGACTATGCCGAAGGTAGACTCTCAAACAAAGGATACGAGGCCATGCCGAAGGTGGGATCAAAAAAGAAAGGCCAAGCCGAGGGTGGGCTTTCAAAGAAAGACTAAGTCGAAGGTAGACTCTCAAACAAAGAATACGAGGCCATGCCGAAGGTGGGCTCGAAAAAAGAAAGGCCAAGCCGAGGGAGGACTTTCAAAGAAAGACTAAGCCGAAGGTAGACTCTCAAACAAAGGATACGAGGCCATGCCGAAGGTGGGATCGAAAAAGAAAGGCCAAGTCGAGGGTGGGCTTTCAAAGAAAGACTAAGTCGAAGGTAGACTCTCAAACAAAGGATACGAGGCCATGCCGAAGGTGGGCTCGAAAAAGAAAGGCCAAGCCGAGGGTGGACTTTCAAAGAAAGACTAAGCCGAAGGTAGACTCTCAAACAAAGGATACGAGGCCATGCCGAAGGTGGGCTCGAAAAAAGAAAGGCCAAGCCGAGGGTGGGTTTTCAAAGAAAGACTATGCCGAAGGTAGACTCTCAAACAAAGGATACGAGGCCATGCCGAAGGTGGGCTCGAAAAAAGAAAGGCCAAGGCGAGGGTGGGTTTTCAAAGAAAGACTAAGCCGAAGGTAGACTCTCAAACAAAGGATACGAGGCCATGCCGAAGGTGGGCTCGAAAAAAGAAAGGCCGAGCCGAGGGTGGGCTTTCAAAGAAAGACTATGCCGAAGGTAGACTCTCAAACAAAGGATACGAGGCCATGCCGAAGGTGGGATCAAAAAAGAAAGGCCAAGCCGAGGGTGGGCTTTCAAAGAAAGACTAAGTCGAAGGTAGACTCTCAAACAAAGAATACGAGGCCATGCCGAAGGTGGGCTCGAAAAAAGAAAGGCCAAGCCGAGGGAGGACTTTCAAAGAAAGACTAAGCCGAAGGTAGACTCTCAAACAAAGGATACGAGGCCATGCCGAAGGTGGGATCGAAAAAGAAAGGCCAAGTCGAGGGTGGGCTTTCAAAGAAAGACTAAGTCGAAGGTAGACTCTCAAACAAAGGATACGAGGCCATGCCGAAGGTGGGCTCGAAAAAGAAAGGCCAAGCCGAGGGTGGACTTTCAAAGAAAGACTAAGCCGAAGGTAGACTCTCAAACAAAGGATACGAGGCCATGCCGAAGGTGGGCTCGAAAAAAGAAAGGCCAAGCCGAGGGTGGGTTTTCAAAGAAAGACTATGCCGAAGGTAGACTCTCAAACAAAGGATACGAGGCCATGCCGAAGGTGGGCTCGAAAAAAGAAAGGCCAAGGCGAGGGTGGGTTTTCAAAGAAAGACTAAGCCGAAGGTAGACTCTCAAACAAAGGATACGAGGCCATGCCGAAGGTGGGCTCGAAAAAAGAAAGGCCAAGCCGAGGGTGGGTTTTCAAAGAAAGACTATGCCGAAGGTAGACTCTCAAACAAAGGATACGAGGCCATGCCGAAGGTGGGCTCGAAAAAAGAAAGGCCAAGGCGAGGGTGGGTTTTCAAAGAAAGACTAAGCCGAAGGTAGACTCTCAAACAAAGGATACGAGGCCATGCTGAAGGTGGGCTCGAAAAAGAAAGGCCAAGCCGAGGGTGGGCTTTCAAAGAAAGACTAAGCCGGAGGTAGACTCTCAAACAAAGGATACGAGGCCATGCCGAAGGTGGGATCAAAAAAGAAAGGCCAAGCCGAGGGTGGGCTTTCAAAGAAAGACTAAGTCGAAGGTAGACTCTCAAACAAAGAATACGAGGCCATGCCGAAGGTGAGATCGAAAAAGAAAGGCCAAGGCGAGGGTGGGTTTTCAAAGAAAGACTAAGCCGGAGGTAGACTCTCAAACAAAGGATACGAGGCCATGCCGAAGGTGGGATCAAAAAAGAAAGGCCAAGCAGAGGGTGGGCTTTCAAAGAAAGACTAAGTCGAAGGTAGACTCTCAAACAAAGAATACGAGGCCATGCCGAAGGTGAGATCGAAAAAGAAAGGCCAAGGCGAGGGTGGGTTTTCAAAGAAAGACTAAGCCGAAGGTAGACTCTCAAACAAAGGATACGAGGCCATGCTGAAGGTGGGCTCGAAAAAGAAAGGCCAAGCCGAGGGTGGGCTTTCAAAGAAAGACTAAGCCGGAGGTAGACTCTCAAACAAAGGATACGAGGCCATGCCGAAGGTGGGATCAAAAAAGAAAGGCCAAGTCGAGGGTGGGCTTTCAAAGAAAGACTAAGCCGTAGGTAGACTCTCAAACAAAGGATACGAGGCCATGCCGAAGGTGAGATCGAAAAAGAAAGGCCAAGGCGAGGGTGGGTTTTCAAAGAAAGACTAAGCCGAAGGTAGACTCTCAAACAAAGGATACGAGGCCATGCTGAAGGTGGGCTCGAAAAAGAAAGGCCAAGCTGAGGGTGGGCTTTCAAAGAAAGACTAAGCCGGAGGTAGACTCTCAAAAAAAGGATACGAGGCCATGCCGAAGGTGGGATCAAAAAAGAAAGGCCAAGCCGAGGGTGGGCTTTCAAAGAAAGACTAAGTCGAAGGTAGACTCTCAAACAAAGAATACGAGGCCATGCCGAAGGTGGGCTCGAAAAAAGAAAGGCCAAGCCGAGGGTGGACTTTCAAAGAAAGACTAAGCCGAAGGTAGACTCTCAAACAAAGGATACGAGGCCATGCCGAAGGTGGGCTCGAAAAAAGAAAGGCCAAGCCGAGGGTGGGTTTTCAAAGAAAGACTATGCCGAAGGTAGACTCTCAAACAAAGGATACGAGGCCATGCCGAAGGTAGGCTCGAAAAAAGAAAGGCCAAGGCGAGGGTGGGTTTTCAAAGAAAGACTAAGCCGAAGGTAGACTCTCAAACAAAGGATACGAGGCCATGCCGAAGGTGGGCTCGAAAAAAGAAAGGCCAAGCCGAGGGTGGTTTTTCAAAGAAAGACTATGCCGAAGGTAGACTCTCAAACAAAGGATACGAGGCCATGCCGAAGGTGGGCTCGAAAAAAGAAAGGCCAAGGCGAGGGTGGGTTTTCAAAGAAAGACTAAACCGAAGGTAGACTCTCAAACAAAGGATACGAGGCCATGCTGAAGGTGGGCTCGAAAAAGAAAGGCCAAGCTGAGGGTGGGCTTTCAAAGAAAGACTAAGCCGGAGGTAGACTCTCAAACAAAGGATACGAGGCCATGCCGAAGGTGGGATCAAAAAAGAAAGGCCAAGCCGAGGGTGGGCTTTCAAAGAAAGACTAAGTCGAAGGTAGACTCTCAAACAAAGAATATGAGGCCATGCCGAAGGTGGGCTCGAAAAAAGAAAGGCCAAGCCGAGGGTGGACTTTCAAAGAAAGACTAAGCCGAAGGTAGACTCTCAAACAAAGGATACGAGGCCATGCCGAAGGTGGGCTCGAAAAAGAAAGGCCAAGCCGAGGGAGGACTTTCAAAGAAAGACTAAGCCGAAGGTAGACTCTCAAACAAAGGATACGAGGCCATGCCGAAGGTGGGCTCGAAAAAAGAAAGGCCAAGCCGAGGGTGGGTTTTCAAAGAAAGACTATGCCGAAGGTAGACTCTCAAACAAAGGATACGAGGCCATGCCGAAGGTGGGCTCGAAAAAAGAAAGGCCATGCCGAGGGTGGGTTTTCAATGAAAGACTAAGACGAAGGTAGACTCTCAAACAAAGGATACGAGGCCATGCCGAAGGTGGGCTCGAAAAAGAAAGGCCAAGCCGAGGGTGGGTTTTCAAAGAATTACTATGCCGAAGGTAGACTCTCAAACAAAGGATACGAGGCCATGCTGAAGGTGGGCTCGAAAAAGAAATGCCAAGCCGAGGGTGGGCTTTCAAAGAAAGACTAAGCTGGAGGTAGACTCTCAAACAAAGGATACGAGGCCATGCCGAATGTGGGATCAAAAAAGAAAGGCCAAGCCGAGGGTAGGCTTTCAAAGAAAGACTAAGTCGAAGGTAGACTCTCAAACAAAGGATACGAGGCCATGCCGAAGGTGGGATCGAAAAAGAAAGGCCAAGCCGAGGGTGGTTTTCAAAGAAAGACTATGCCGAAGGTGGACTCTCAAACAAACGATACGAGGCCATGCCGAAGGTGGGCTCGAAAAAGAAAGGCCAAGCCGAGGGTGGGGTTTCAAAGAAAGACTAAGTCGAAGGTAGACTCTCAAACAAAGAATACGAGGCCATGCCGAAGGTGGGCTCGAAAAAAGAAAGGCCAAGCCGAGGGTGGACTTTCAAAGAAAGACTAAGCCGAAGGTAGACTCTCAAACAAAGGATACGAGGCCATGCCGAAGGTGGGCTCGAAAAAAGAAAGGCCAAGCCGAGGGTGGGTTTTCAAAGAAAGACTATGCCGAAGGTAGACTCTCAAACAAAGGATACGAGGCCATGCCGAAAGTGGGCTCGAAAAGGAAAGGCCGAGCCGAGGGTGGGCTTTCAAAGAAAGACTATGCCGAAGGTAGACTCTCAAACAAAGGATACGAGGCCATGCCGAAGGTGGGATCAAAAAAGAAAGGCCAAGCCGAGGGTGGGCTTTCAAAGAAAGACTAAGTCGAAGGTAGACTCTCAAACAAAGAATACGAGGCCATGCCGAAGGTGGGCTCGAAAAAAGAAAGGCCAAGCCGAGGGAGGACTTTCAAAGAAAGACTAAGCCGAAGGTAGACTCTCAAACAAAGGATACGAGGCCATGCCGAAGGTGGGATCGAAAAAGAAAGGCCAAGTCGAGGGTGGGCTTTCAAAGAAAGACTAAGTCGAAGGTAGACTCTCAAACAAAGGATACGAGGCCATGCCGAAGGTGGGCTCGAAAAAGAAAGGCCAAGCCGAGGGTGGACTTTCAAAGAAAGACTAAGCCGAAGGTAGACTCTCAAACAAAGGATACGAGGCCATGCCGAAGGTGGGCTCGAAAAAAGAAAGGCCAAGCCGAGGGTGGGTTTTCAAAGAAAGACTATGCCGAAGGTAGACTCTCAAACAAAGGATACGAGGCCATGCCGAAGGTGGGCTCGAAAAAAGAAAGGCCAAGGCGAGGGTGGGTTTTCAAAGAAAGACTAAGCCGAAGGTAGACTCTGAAACAAAGGATACGAGGCCATGCTGAAGGTGGGCTCGAAAAAGAAAGGCCAAGCCGAGGGTGGGCTTTCAAAGAAAGACTAAGCCGGAGGTAGACTCTCAAACAAAGGATACGAGGCCATGCCGAAGGTGGGATCAAAAAAGAAAGGCCAAGCCGAGGGTGGGCTTTCAAAGAAAGACTAAGTCGAAGGTAGACTCTCAAACAAAGAATACGAGGCCATGCCGAAGGTGAGATCGAAAAAGAAAGGCCAAGGCGAGGGTGGGTTTTCAAAGAAAGACTAAGCCGGAGGTAGACTCTCAAACAAAGGATACGAGGCCATGCCGAAGGTGGGATCAAAAAAGAAAGGCCAAGCCGAGGGTGGGCTTTCAAAGAAAGACTAAGTCGAAGGTAGACTCTCAAACAAAGAATACGAGGCCATGCCGAAGGTGAGATCGAAAAAGAAAGGCCAAGGCGAGGGTGGGTTTTCAAAGAAAGACTAAGCCGAAGGTAGACTCTCAAACAAAGGATACGAGGCCATGCTGAAGGTGGGCTCGAAAAAGAAAGGCCAAGCCGAGGGTGGGCTTTCAAAGAAAGACTAAGCCGGAGGTAGACTCTCAAACAAAGGATACGAGGCCATGCCGAAGGTGGGATCAAAAAAGAAAGGCCAAGTCGAGGGTGGGCTTTCAAAGAAAGACTAAGCCGTAGGTAGACTCTCAAACAAAGGATACGAGGCCATGCTGAAGGTGGGCTCGAAAAAGAAAGGCCAAGCCGAGGGTGGGCTTTCAAAGAAAGACTAAGCCGAAGGTAGACTCTCAAACAAAGGATACGAGGCCATGCCGAAGGTGGGCTCAAAAAGGAAAGGCCGAGTCGAGGGTGGGCTTTCAATGAAAGACTATGCCGAAGGTAGACTCTCAAACAAAGGATACGAGCCCATGCCGAAGGTGGGCTCGAAAAAAGAAAAGCCAAGCCGAGGGTGGACTTTCAAAGAAAGACTAAGCCGAAGGTAGACTCTCAAACAAAGGATACGAGGCCATGCCGAAGGTGCGCTCGAAAAAAGAAAGGCCAAGCCGAGGGTGGGTTTTCAAAGAAAGACTATGCCGAAGGTAGACTCTCAAACAAAGGATACGAGGCCATGCCGAAGGTGGGCTCGAAAAAAGAAAGGCCATGCCGAGGGTGGGTTTTCAAAGAAAGACTAAGACGAAGGTAGACTCTCAAACAAAGGATACGAGGCCATGCCGAAGGTGGGCTCGAAAAAGAAAGGCCAAGCCGAGGGTGGGTTTTCAAAGAATTACTATGCCGAAGGTAGACTCTCAAACAAAGGATACGAGGCCATGCTGAAGGTGGGCTCGAAAAAGAAATGCCAAGCCGAGGGTGGGCTTTCAAAGAAAGACTAAGCTGGAGGTAGACTCTCAAACAAAGGATACGAGGCCATGCCGAATGTGGGATCAAAAAAGAAAGGCCAAGCCGAGGGTAGGCTTTCAAAGAAAGACTAAGTCGAAGGTAGACTCTCAAACAAAGGATACGAGGCCATGCCGAAGGTGGGATCGAAAAAGAAAGGCCAAGCCGAGGGTGGTTTTCAAAGAAAGACTATGCCGAAGGTGGACTCTCAAACAAACGATACGAGGCCATGCCGAAGGTGGGCTCGAAAAAGAAAGGCCAAGCCGAGGGTGGGGTTTCAAAGAAAGACTAAGTCGAAGGTAGACTCTCAAACAAAGAATACGAGGCCATGCCGAAGGTGGGCTCGAAAAAAGAAAGGCCAAGCCGAGGGTGGACTTTCAAAGAAAGACTAAGCCGAAGGTAGACTCTCAAACAAAGGATACGAGGCCATGCCGAAGGTGGGCTCGAAAAAAGAAAGGCCAAGCCGAGGGTGGGTTTTCAAAGAAAGACTATGCCGAAGGTAGACTCTCAAACAAAGGATACGAGGCAATGCCGAAGGTGGGCTCGAAAAGGAAAGGCCGAGCCGAGGGTGGGCTTTCAAAGAAAGACTATGCCGAAGATAGACTCTCAAACAAAGGATACGAGGCCATGCCGAAGGTGGGATCAAAAAATAAAGGCCAAGCCGAGGGTGGGCTTTCAAAGAAAGACTAAGTCGAAGGTAGACTCTCAAACAAAGAATACGAGGCCATGCCGAAGGTGGGCTCGAAAAAAGAAAGGCCAAGCCGAGGGAGGACTTTCAAAGAAAGACTAAGCCGAAGGTAGACTCTCAAACAAAGGATACGAGGCCATGCCGAAGGTGGGATCGAAAAAGAAAGGCCAAGTCGAGGGTGGGCTTTCAAAGAAAGACTAAGTCGAAGGTAGACTCTCAAACAAAGGATACGAGGCCATGCCGAAGGTGGGCTCGAAAAGGAAAGGCCAAGCCGAGGGTGGACTTTCAAAGAAAGACTAAGCCGAAGGTAGACTCTCAAACAAAGGATACGAGGCCATGCCGAAGGTGGGCTCGAAAAAAGAAAGGCCAAGCCGAGGGTGGGTTTTCAAAGAAAGACTATGCCGAAGGTAGACTCTCAAACAAAGGATACGAGGCCATGCCGAAGGTGGGCTCGAAAAAAGAAAGGCCAAGGCGAGGGTGGGTTTTCAAAGAAAGACTAAGCCGAAGGTAGACTCTCAAACAAAGGATACGAGGCCATGCTGAAGGTGGGCTCGAAAAAGAAAGGCCAAGCCGAGGGTGGGCTTTCAAAGAAAGACTAAGCCGGAGGTAGACTCTCAAACAAAGGATACGAGGCCATGCCGAAGGTGGGATCAAAAAAGAAAGGCCAAGCCGAGGGTGGGCTTTCAAAGAAAGACTAAGTCGAAGGTAGACTCTCAAACAAAGGATACGAGGCCATGCCGATGGTGGGCTCGAAAAAGAAAGGCCAAGCCGAGGGTGGACTTTCAAAGAAAGACTAAGCCGAAGGTAGACTCTCAAACAAAGGATACGAGGCCATGCCGAAGGTGGGCTCGAAAAAGAAAGGCCAAGCCGAGGGTGGACTTTCAAAGAAAGACTAAGCTGAAGGTTGACTCTCAAACAAACCATACGAGGCCATGCCGAAGGAGGGCTCGAAAAAGAAAGGCCAAGCCGAGGGTGGGCTTTCAAAGAAAGACTAAGCCGAAGGTAGACTCTCAAACAAAGGATACGAGGCCATGCCGAAGGTGGGCTCGAAAAGGAAAGGCCGAGCCGAGGGTGGGCTTTCAAAGAAAGAGTATGCCGAAGGTAGACTCTCAAACAAAGGATACGAGCCCATGCCGAAGGTGGTCTCGAAAAAAGAAAATCCAAGCCGAGGGTGGACTTTCAAAGAAAGACTAAGCCGAAGGTAGACTCTCAAACAAAGGATACGAGGCCATGCCGAAGGTGGGCTCGAAAAAAGAAAGGCCAAGCCGAGGGTGGGTTTTCAAAGAAAGACTATGACGAAGGTATACTCTCAAACAAAGGATACGAGGCCATGCCGAAGGTGGGCTCGAAAAAAGAAAGGCCATGCCGAGGGTGGGTTACAAAGAAAGACTAAGACGAAGGTAGACTCTCCAACAAAGGATACGAGGCCATGCTGAAGGTTGGCTCGAAAAAGAAAGGCCAAGTCGAGGGTGGGCTTTCAAAGAAAGACTAAGCCGTAGGTAGACTCTCAAACAAAGGATACGAGGCCATGCCGAAGGTGAGATCGAAAAAGAAAGGCCAAGCCGAGGGTGGGCTTTCAAAGAAAGACTAAGTCGAAGGTAGACTCTCAAACAAAGGATACGAGGCCATGCCGAAGGTGGGATCGAAAAAGAAAGGCCAAGCCGAGGGTGGAGTTTCAAAGAAAGACTAAGTCGAAGGTAGACTCTCAAACAAAGGATACGAGGCCATGCCGAAGGTGGGATCGAAAAAGAAAGGCCAAGCAGAGGGTGGACTTTCAAAGAAAGACTAAGCCGAAGGTAGACTCTCAAACAAAGGATACGAGGCCATGCCGAAGGTGGGATCGAAAAAGAAAGGCCAAGTCGAGGGTGGGCTTTCAAAGAAAGACTAAGTCGAAGGTAGACTCTCAAACAAAGGATACGAGGCCATGCCGAAGGTGGGCACGAAAAAGAAAGGCCAAGCCGAGGGTGGACTTTCAAAGAAAGACTAAGCCGAAGGTAGACTCTCAAACAAAGGATACGAGGCCATGCCGAAGGTGGGCTCGAAAAAAGAAAGGCCAAGCCGAGGGTGGGTTTTCAAAGAAAGACTATGCCGAAGGTAGACTCTCAAACAAAGGATACGAGGCCATGCCGAAGGTGGGCTCGAAAAAAGAAAGGCCAAGGCGAGGGTGGGTTTTCAAAGAAAGACTAAGCCGAAGGTAGACTCTCAAACAAAGGATACGAGGCCATGCTGAAGGTGGGCTCGAAAAAGAAAGGCCAAGCCGAGGGTGGGCTTTCAAAGAAAGACTAAGCCGGAGGTAGACTCTCAAACAAAGGATACGAGGCCATGCCGAAGGTGGGATCAAAAAAGAAAGGCCAAGCCGAGGGTGGGCTTTCAAAGAAAGACTAAGTCGAAGGTAGACTCTAAAACAAAGAATACGAGGCCATGCCGAAGGTGGGCTCGAAAAAAGAAAGGCCAAGCCGAGGGAGACTTTCAAAGAAAGACTAAGCCGAAGGTAGACTCTCAAACAAAGGATACGAGGCCATGCCGAAGGTGGGATCGAAAAAGAAAGGCCAAGTCGAGGGTGGGCTTTCAAAGAAAGACTAAGTCGAAGGTAGACTCTCAAACAAAGGATACGAGGCCATGCCGAAGGTGGGCTCGAAAAAGAAAGGCCAAGCCGAGGGTGGACTTTCAAAGAAAGACTAAGCCGAAGGTAGACTCTCAAACAAAGGATACGAGGCCATGCCGAAGGTGGGCTCCAAAAAAGAAAGGCCAAGCCGAGGGTGGGTTTTCAAAGAAAGACTATGCCGAAGGTAGACTCTCAAACAAAGGATACGAGGCCATGCCGAAGGTGGGCTCGAAAAAAGAAAGGCCAAGGCGAGGGTGGGTTTTCAAAGAAAGACTAAGCCGAAGGTAGACTCTCAAACAAAGGATACGAGGCCATGCTCAAGGTGGGATCGAAAAAGAAAGGCCAAGCTGAGGGTGGGCTTTCAAAGAAAGACTATGCCGGAGGTAGACTCTCAAACAAAGGATACGAGGCCATGCCGAAGGTGGGATCAAAAAAGAAAGGCCAAGCCGAGGGTGGGCTTTCAAAGAAAGACTAAGTCGAAGGTAGACTCTCAAACAAAGAATACGAGGCCATGCCAAAGGTGGGCTCGAAAAAAGAAAGGCCAAGCCGAGGGTGGACTTTCAAAGAAAGACTAAGTCGAAGGTAGACTCTCAAACAAAGGATACGAGGCCATGCCGAAGGTGGGCTCTAAAAAAGAAAGGCCAAGCCGAGGGTGGGTTTTCAAAGAAAGACTATGCCGAAGGTAGACTCTCAAACAAAGGATACGAGGCCATGCCGAAGGTGGGCTCGAAAAAAGAAAGGCCAAGGCGAGGGTGGGTTTTCAAAGAAAGACTAAGCCGAAGGTAGACTCTCAAACAAAGGATACGAGGCCATGCCGAAGGTGGGCTCGAAAAAAGAAAGGCCAAGCCGAGGGTGGGTTTTCAAAGAAAGACTATGCCTAAGGTAGACTCTCAAACAAAGGATACGAGGACATGCCGAAGGTGGGCTCGAAAAAAGAAAGGCCAAGGCGAGGGTGGGTTTTCAAAGAAAGACTAAGCCGAAGGTAGACTCTCAAACAAAGGATACGAGGCCATGCTGAAGGTGGGCTCGAAAAAGAAAGGCCAAGCTGAGGGTGGGCTTTCAAAGAAAGACTAAGCCGGAGGTAGACTCTCAAACAAAGGATACGAGGCCATGCCGAAGGTGGGATCAAAAAAGAAAGGCCAAGCCGAGGGTGGGCTTTCAAAGAAAGACTAAGTCGAAGGTAGACTCTCAAACAAAGAATACGAGGCCATGCCGAAGGTGGGCTCGAAAAAAGAAAGGCCAAGCCGAGGGTGGACTTTCAAAGAAAGACTAAGCCGAAGGTAGACTCTCAAACAAAGGATACGAGGCCATGCTGAAGGTGGGCTCGAAAAAGAAAGGCCAAGCCGAGGGTGGACTTTCAAAGAAAGACTATGCCGAAGGTAGACTCTCAAACAAAGGATACGAGCCCATGCCGAAGGTGGGCTCGAAAAAAGAAAAGCTAAGCCGAGGGTGGACTTTCAAAGAAAGACTAAGCCGAAGGTAGACTCTCAAACAAAGGATACGAGGCCATGCCGAAGGTGGGCTCGAAAAAAGAAAGGCCAAGCCGAGGGTGGGTTTTCAAAGAAAGACTATGCCGAAGGTAGACTCTCAAACAAAGGATACGAGGCCATGCCGAAGGTGGGCTCGAAAAAAGAAAGGCCAAGGCGAGGGTGGGTTTTCAAAGAAAGACTAAGCCGAAGGTAGACTCTCAAACAAAGGATACGAGGCCATGCTGAAGGTGGGCTCGAAAAAGAAAGGCCAAGCCGAGGGTGGGCTTTCAAAGAAAGACTAAGCCGGAGGTAGACTCTCAAACAAAGGATACGAGGCCATGCCGAAGGTGGGATCAAAAAAGAAAGGCCAAGCCGAGGGTGGGCTTTCAAAGAAAGACTAAGTCGAAGGTAGACTCTAAAACAAAGAATACGAGGCCATGCCGAAGGTGGGCTCGAAAAAAGAAAGGCCAAGCCGAGGGAGACTTTCAAAGAAAGACTAAGCCGAAGGTAGACTCTCAAACAAAGGATACGAGGCCATGCCGAAGGTGGGATCGAAAAAGAAAGGCCAAGTCGAGGGTGGGCTTTCAAAGAAAGACTAAGTCGAAGGTAGACTCTCAAACAAAGGATACGAGGCCATGCCGAAGGTGGGCTCGAAAAAGAAAGGCCAAGCCGAGGGTGGACTTTCAAAGAAAGACTAAGCCGAAGGTAGACTCTCAAACAAAGGATACGAGGCCATGCCGAAGGTGGGCTCCAAAAAAGAAAGGCCAAGCCGAGGGTGGGTTTTCAAAGAAAGACTATGCCGAAGGTAGACTCTCAAACAAAGGATACGAGGCCATGCCGAAGGTGGGCTCGAAAAAAGAAAGGCCATGCCGAGGGTGGGTTACAAAGAAAGACTAAGACGAAGGTAGACTCTCCAACAAAGGATACGAGGCCATGCTGAAGGTGGGCTCGAAAAAGAAAGGCCAAGTCGAGGGTGGGCTTTCAAAGAAAGACTAAGCCGTAGGTAGACTCTCAAACAAAGGATACGAGGCCATGCCGAAGGTGAGATCGAAAAAGAAAGGCCAAGCCGAGGGTGGGCTTTCAAAGAAAGACTAAGTCGAAGGTAGACTCTCAAACAAAGGATACGAGGCCATGCCGAAGGTGGGATCGAAAAAGAAAGGCCAAGCCGAGGGTGGAGTTTCAAAGAAAGACTAAGTCGAAGGTAGACTCTCAAACAAAGGATACGAGGCCATGCCGAAGGTGGGATCGAAAAAGAAAGGCCAAGCAGAGGGTGGACTTTCAAAGAAAGACTAAGCCGAAGGTAGACTCTCAAACAAAGGATACGAGGCCATGCCGAAGGTGGGATCGAAAAAGAAAGGCCAAGTCGAGGGTGGGCTTTCAAAGAAAGACTAAGTCGAAGGTAGACTCTCAAACAAAGGATACGAGGCCATGCCGAAGGTGGGCACGAAAAAGAAAGGCCAAGCCGAGGGTGGACTTTCAAAGAAAGACTAAGCCGAAGGTAGACTCTCAAACAAAGGATACGAGGCCATGCCGAAGGTGGGCTCGAAAAAAGAAAGGCCAAGCCGAGGGTGGGTTTTCAAAGAAAGACTATGCCGAAGGTAGACTCTCAAACAAAGGATACGAGGCCATGCCGAAGGTGGGCTCGAAAAAAGAAAGGCCAAGGCGAGGGTGGGTTTTCAAAGAAAGACTAAGCCGAAGGTAGACTCTCAAACAAAGGATACGAGGCCATGCTGAAGGTGGGCTCGAAAAAGAAAGGCCAAGCCGAGGGTGGGCTTTCAAAGAAAGACTAAGCCGGAGGTAGACTCTCAAACAAAGGATACGAGGCCATGCCGAAGGTGGGATCAAAAAAGAAAGGCCAAGCCGAGGGTGGGCTTTCAAAGAAAGACTAAGTCGAAGGTAGACTCTAAAACAAAGAATACGAGGCCATGCCGAAGGTGGGCTCGAAAAAAGAAAGGCCAAGCCGAGGGAGACTTTCAAAGAAAGACTAAGCCGAAGGTAGACTCTCAAACAAAGGATACGAGGCCATGCCGAAGGTGGGATCGAAAAAGAAAGGCCAAGTCGAGGGTGGGCTTTCAAAGAAAGACTAAGTCGAAGGTAGACTCTCAAACAAAGGATACGAGGCCATGCCGAAGGTGGGCTCGAAAAAGAAAGGCCAAGCCGAGGGTGGACTTTCAAAGAAAGACTAAGCCGAAGGTAGACTCTCAAACAAAGGATACGAGGCCATGCCGAAGGTGGGCTCCAAAAAAGAAAGGCCAAGCCGAGGGTGGGTTTTCAAAGAAAGACTATGCCGAAGGTAGACTCTCAAACAAAGGATACGAGGCCATGCCGAAGGTGGGCTCGAAAAAAGAAAGGCCAAGGCGAGGGTGGGTTTTCAAAGAAAGACTAAGCCGAAGGTAGACTCTCAAACAAAGGATACGAGGCCATGCTCAAGGTGGGATCGAAAAAGAAAGGCCAAGCTGATGGTGGGCTTTCAAAGAAAGACTATGCCGGAGGTAGACTCTCAAACAAAGGATACGAGGCCATGCCGAAGGTGGGATCAAAAAAGAAAGGCCAAGCCGAGGGTGGGCTTTCAAAGAAAGACTAAGTCGAAGGTAGACTCTCAAACAAAGAATACGAGGCCATGCCAAAGGTGGGCTCGAAAAAAGAAAGGCCAAGCCGAGGGTGGACTTTCAAAGAAAGACTAAGTCGAAGGTAGACTCTCAAACAAAGGATACGAGGCCATGCCGAAGGTGGGCTCTAAAAAAGAAAGGCCAAGCCGAGGGTGGGTTTTCAAAGAAAGACTATGCCGAAGGTAGACTCTCAAACAAAGGATACGAGGCCATGCCGAAGGTGGGCTCGAAAAAAGAAAGGCCAAGGCGAGGGTGGGTTTTCAAAGAAAGACTAAGCCGAAGGTAGACTCTCAAACAAAGGATACGAGGCCATGCCGAAGGTGGGCTCGAAAAAAGAAAGGCCAAGCCGAGGGTGGGTTTTCAAAGAAAGACTATGCCTAAGGTAGACTCTCAAACAAAGGATACGAGGACATGCCGAAGGTGGGCTCGAAAAAAGAAAGGCCAAGGCGAGGGTGGGTTTTCAAAGAAAGACTAAGCCGAAGGTAGACTCTCAAACAAAGGATACGAGGCCATGCTGAAGGTGGGCTCGAAAAAGAAAGGCCAAGCTGAGGGTGGGCTTTCAAAGAAAGACTAAGCCGGAGGTAGACTCTCAAACAAAGGATACGAGTCCATGCCGAAGGTGGGATCAAAAAAGAAAGGCCAAGCCGAGGGTGGGCTTTCAAAGAAAGACTAAGTCGAAGGTAGACTCTCAAACAAAGAATACGAGGCCATGCCGAAGGTGGGCTCGAAAAAAGAAAGGCCAAGCCGAGGGTGGACTTTCAAAGAAAGACTAAGCCGAAGGTAGACTCTCAAACAAAGGATACGAGGCCATGCTGAAGGTGGGCTCGAAAAAGAAAGGCCAAGCCGAGGGTGGACTTTCAAAGAAAGACTATGCCGAAGGTAGACTCTCAAACAAAGGATACGAGCCCATGCCGAAGGTGGGCTCGAAAAAAGAAAAGCTAAGCCGAGGGTGGACTTTCAAAGAAAGACTAAGCCGAAGGTAGACTCTCAAACAAAGGATACGAGGCCATGCCGAAGGTGGGCTCGAAAAAAGAAAGGCCAAGCCGAGGGTGGGTTTTCAAAGAAAGACTATGCCGAAGGTAGACTCTCAAACAAAGGATACGAGGCCATGCCGAAGGTGGGCTCGAAAAAAGAAAGGCCAAGGCGAGGGTGGGTTTTCAAAGAAAGACTAAGCCGAAGGTAGACTCTCAAACAAAGGATACGAGGCCATGCTGAAGGTGGGCTCGAAAAAGAAAGGCCAAGCCGAGGGTGGGCTTTCAAAGAAAGACTAAGCCGGAGGTAGACTCTCAAACAAAGGATACGAGGCCATGCCGAAGGTGGGATCAAAAAAGAAAGGCCAAGCCGAGGGTGGGGTTTCAAAGAAAGACTAAGTCGAAGGTAGACTCTAAAACAAAGAATACGAGGCCATGCCGAAGGTGGGCTCGAAAAAAGAAAGGCCAAGCCGAGGGAGACTTTCAAAGAAAGACTAAGCCGAAGGTAGACTCTCAAACAAAGGATACGAGGCCATGCCGAAGGTGGGATCGAAAAAGAAAGGCCAAGTCGAGGGTGGGCTTTCAAAGAAAGACTAAGTCGAAGGTAGACTCTCAAACAAAGGATACGAGGCCATGCCGAAGGTGGGCTCGAAAAAGAAAGGCCAAGCCGAGGGTGGACTTTCAAAGAAAGACTAAGCCGAAGGTAGACTCTCAAACAAAGGATACGAGGCCATGCCGAAGGTGGGCTCCAAAAAAGAAAGGCCAAGCCGAGGGTGGGTTTTCAAAGAAAGACTATGCCGAAGGTAGACTCTCAAACAAAGGATACGAGGCCATGCCGAAGGTGGGCTCGAAAAAAGAAAGGCCAAGGCGAGGGTGGGTTTTCAAAGAAAGACTAAGCCGAAGGTAGACTCTCAAACAAAGGATACGAGGCCATGCTCAAGGTGGGATCGAAAAAGAAAGGCCAAGCTGAGGGTGGGCTTTCAAAGAAAGACTATGCCGGAGGTAGACTCTCAAACAAAGGATACGAGGCCATGCCGAAGGTGGGATCAAAAAAGAAAGGCCAAGCCGAGGGTGGGCTTTCAAAGAAAGACTAAGTCGAAGGTAGACTCTCAAACAAAGAATACGAGGCCATGCCAAAGGTGGGCTCGAAAAAAGAAAGGCCAAGCCGAGGGTGGACTTTCAAAGAAAGACTAAGTCGAAGGTAGACTCTCAAACAAAGGATACGAGGCCATGCCGAAGGTGGGCTCTAAAAAAGAAAGGCCAAGCCGAGGGTGGGTTTTCAAAGAAAGACTATGCCGAAGGTAGACTCTCAAACAAAGGATACGAGGCCATGCCGAAGGTGGGCTCGAAAAAAGAAAGGCCAAGGCGAGGGTGGGTTTTCAAAGAAAGACTAAGCCGAAGGTAGACTCTCAAACAAAGGATACGAGGCCATGCCGAAGGTGGGCTCGAAAAAAGAAAGGCCAAGCCGAGGGTGGGTTTTCAAAGAAAGACTATGCCTAAGGTAGACTCTCAAACAAAGGATACGAGGACATGCCGAAGGTGGGCTCGAAAAAAGAAAGGCCAAGGCGAGGGTGGGTTTTCAAAGAAAGACTAAGCCGAAGGTAGACTCTCAAACAAAGGATACGAGGCCATGCTGAAGGTGGGCTCGAAAAAGAAAGGCCAAGCTGAGGGTGGGCTTTCAAAGAAAGACTAAGCCGGAGGTAGACTCTCAAACAAAGGATACGAGGCCATGCCGAAGGTGGGATCAAAAAAGAAAGGCCAAGCCGAGGGTGGGCTTTCAAAGAAAGACTAAGTCGAAGGTAGACTCTCAAACAAAGAATACGAGGCCATGCCGAAGGTGGGCTCGAAAAAAGAAAGGCCAAGCCGAGGGTGGACTTTCAAAGAAAGACTAAGCCGAAGGTAGACTCTCAAACAAAGGATACGAGGCCATGCTGAAGGTGGGCTCGAAAAAGAAAGGCCAAGCCGAGGGTGGACTTTCAAAGAAAGACTAAGCTGAAGGTAGACTCTCAAACAAAGGATACGAGGCCATGCCGAAGGTGGACTCGAAAAAAGAAAGGCCAAGCCGAGGGTGGGTTTTCAAAGAAAGACTATGCCGAAGGTAGACTCTCAAACAAAGGATACGAGGCCATGCCGAAGGTGGGCTCGAAAAAAGAAAGGCCAAGGCGAGGGTGGGTTTTCAAAGAAAGACTAAGCCGAAGGTAGACTCTCAAACAAAGGATACGAGGCCATGCTGAAGGTGGGCTCGAAAAAGAAAGGCCAAGCCGAGGGTGGGCTTTCAAAGAAAGACTAAGCCGGAGGTAGACTCTCAAACAAAGGATACGAGGCCATGCCGAAGGTGGGATCAAAAAAGAAAGGCCAAGCCGAGGGTGGGCTTTCAAAGAAAGACTAAGTCGAAGGTAGACTCTCAAACAAAGGATACGAGGCCATGCCGAAGGTGGGCTCGAAAAAGAAAGGCCAAGCCGAGGGTGGACTTTCAAAGAAAGACTAAGCCGAAGGTAGACTCTCAAACAAAGGATACGAGGCCATGCCGAAGGTGGGCTCGAAAAAGAAAGGCCAAGCCGAGGGTGGACTTTCAAAGAAAGACTAAGCTGAAGGTAGACTCTCAAACAAACCATACGAGGCCATGCCGAAGGAGGGCTCGAAAAAGAAAGGCCAAGCCGAGGGTGGGCTTTCAAAGAAAGACTAAGCCGAAGGTAGACTCTCAAACAAAGGATACGAGGCCATGCCGAAGGTGGGCTCGAAAAGGAAAGGCCGAGCCGAGGGTGGGCTTTCAAAGAAAGACTATGCCGAAGGTAGACTCTCAAACAAAGGATACGAGCCCATGCCGAAGGTGGTCTCGAAAAAAGAAAAGCCAAGCCGAGGGTGGACTTTCAAAGAAAGACTAAGCCGAAGGTAGACTCTCAAACAAAGGATACGAGGCCATGCCGAAGGTGGGCTCGAAAAAAGAAAGGCCAAGCCGAGGGTGGGTTTTCAAAGAAAGACTATGCCGAAGGTATACTCTCAAACAAAGGATACGAGGCCATGCCGAAGGTGGGCTCGAAAAAAGAAAGGCCATGCCGAGGGTGGGTTTCAAAGAAAGACTAAGACGAAGGTAGACTCTCCAACAAAGGATACGAGGCCATGCCGAAGGTGGGCTCGAAAAAAGAAAGGCCAAGCCGAGGGTGGGTTTTCAAAGAAAGACTATGCCGAAGGTATACTCTCAAACAAAGGATACGAGGCCATGCCGAAGGTGGGCTCGAAAAAAGAAAGGCCATGCCGAGGGTGGGTTTCAAAGAAAGACTAAGACGAAGGTAGACTCTCCAACAAAGGATACGAGGCCATGCTGAAGGTGGGCTCGAAAAAGAAAGGCCAAGTCGAGGGTGGGCTTTCAAAGAAAGACTAAGCCGTAGGTAGACTCTCAAACAAAGGATACGAGGCCATGCCGAAGGTGAGATCGAAAAAGAAAGGCCAAGGCGAGGGTGGGTTTTCAAAGAAAGACTAAGCCGAAGGTAGACTCTCAAACAAAGGATACGAGGCCATGCTGAAGGTGGGCTCGAAAAAGAAAGGCCAAGCTGAGGGTGGGCTTTCAAAGAAAGACTAAGCCGGAGGTAGACTCTCAAACAAAGGATACGAGGCCATGCCGAAGGTGGGATCAAAAAAGAAAGGCCAAGCCGAGGGTGGGCTTTCAAAGAAAGACTAAGTCGAAGGTAGACTCTCAAACAAAGAATACGAGGCCATGCCGAAGGTGGGCTCGAAAAAAGAAAGGCCAAGCCGAGGGTGGACTTTCAAAGAAAGACTAAGCCGAAGGTAGACTCTCAAACAAAGGATACGAGGCCATGCCGAAGGTGGGCTCGAAAAAAGAAAGGCCAAGCCGAGGGTGGGTTTTCAAAGAAAGACTATACCGAAGGTAGACTCTCAAACAAAGGATACGAGGCCATGCCGAAGGTGGGCTCGAAAAAAGAAAGGCCAAGGCGAGGGTGGGTTTTCAAAGAAAGACTAAGCCGAAGGTAGACTCTCAAACAAAGGATACGAGGCCATGCCGAAGGTGGGCTCGAAAAAAGAAAGGCCAAGCCGAGGGTGGTTTTTCAAAGAAAGACTATGCCGAAGGTAGACTCTCAAACAAAGGATACGAGGCCATGCCGAAGGTGGGCTCGAAAAAAGAAAGGCCAAGGCGAGGGTGGGTTTTCAAAGAAAGACTAAGCCGAAGGTAGACTCTCAAACAAAGGATACGAGGCCATGCTGAAGGTGGGCTCGAAAAAGAAAGGCCAAGCTGAGGGTGGGCTTTCAAAGAAAGACTAAGCCGGAGGTAGACTCTCAAACAAAGGATACGAGGCCATGCCGAAGGTGGGATCAAAAAAGAAAGGCCAAGCCGAGGGTGGGCTTTCAAAGAAAGACTAAGTCGAAGGTAGACTCTCAAACAAAGAATACGAGGCCATGCCGAAGGTGGGCTCGAAAAAAGAAAGGCCAAGCCGAGGGTGGACTTTCAAAGAAAGACTAAGCCGAAGGTAGACTCTCAAACAAAGGATACGAGGCCATGCTGAAGGTGGGCTCGAAAAAGAAAGGCCAAGCCGAGGGTGGACTTTCAAAGAAAGACTAAGCTGAAGGTAGACTCTCAAACAAAGGATACGAGGCCATGCCGAAGGTGGACTCGAAAAAAGAAAGGCCAAGCCGAGGGTGGGTTTTCAAAGAAAGACTATGCCGAAGGTAGACTCTCAAACAAAGGATACGAGGCCATGCCGAAGGTGGGCTCGAAAAAAGAAAGGCCAAGGCGAGGGTGGGTTTTCAAAGAAAGACTAAGCCGAAGGTAGACTCTCAAACAAAGGATACGAGGCCATGCTGAAGGTGGGCTCGAAAAAGAAAGGCCAAGCCGAGGGTGGGCTTTCAAAGAAAGACTAAGCCGGAGGTAGACTCTCAAACAAAGGATACGAGGCCATGCCGAAGGTGGGATCAAAAAAGAAAGGCCAAGCCGAGGGTGGGCTTTCAAAGAAAGACTAAGTCGAAGGTAGACTCTCAAACAAAGGATACGAGGCCATGCCGAAGGTGGGCTCGAAAAAGAAAGGCCAAGCCGAGGGTGGACTTTCAAAGAAAGACTAAGCCGAAGGTAGACTCTCAAACAAAGGATACGAGGCCATGCCGAAGGTGGGCTCGAAAAAGAAAGGCCAAGCCGAGGGTGGACTTTCAAAGAAAGACTAAGCTGAAGGTAGACTCTCAAACAAACCATACGAGGCCATGCCGAAGGAGGGCTCGAAAAAGAAAGGCCAAGCCGAGGGTGGGCTTTCAAAGAAAGACTAAGCCGAAGGTAGACTCTCAAACAAAGGATACGAGGCCATGCCGAAGGTGGGCTCGAAAAGGAAAGGCCGAGCCGAGGGTGGGCTTTCAAAGAAAGACTATGCCGAAGGTAGACTCTCAAACAAAGGATACGAGCCCATGCCGAAGGTGGTCTCGAAAAAAGAAAAGCCAAGCCGAGGGTGGACTTTCAAAGAAAGACTAAGCCGAAGGTAGACTCTCAAACAAAGGATACGAGGCCATGCCGAAGGTGGGCTCGAAAAAAGAAAGGCCAAGCCGAGGGTGGGTTTTCAAAGAAAGACTATGCCGAAGGTATACTCTCAAACAAAGGATACGAGGCCATGCCGAAGGTGGGCTCGAAAAAAGAAAGGCCATGCCGAGGGTGGGTTTCAAAGAAAGACTAAGACGAAGGTAGACTCTCCAACAAAGGATACGAGGCCATGCCGAAGGTGGGCTCGAAAAAAGAAAGGCCAAGCCGAGGGTGGGTTTTCAAAGAAAGACTATGCCGAAGGTATACTCTCAAACAAAGGATACGAGGCCATGCCGAAGGTGGGCTCGAAAAAAGAAAGGCCATGCCGAGGGTAGGTTTCAAAGAAAGACTAAGACGAAGGTAGACTCTCCAACAAAGGATACGAGGCCATGCTGAAGGTGGGCTCGAAAAAGAAAGGCCAAGTCGAGGGTGGGCTTTCAAAGAAAGACTAAGCCGTAGGTAGACTCTCAAACAAAGGATACGAGGCCATGCCGAAGGTGAGATCGAAAAAGAAAGGCCAAGGCGAGGGTGGGTTTTCAAAGAAAGACTAAGCCGAAGGTAGACTCTCAAACAAAGGATACGAGGCCATGCTGAAGGTGGGCTCGAAAAAGAAAGGCCAAGCTGAGGGTGGGCTTTCAAAGAAAGACTAAGCCGGAGGTAGACTCTCAAACAAAGGATACGAGGCCATGCCGAAGGTGGGATCAAAAAAGAAAGGCCAAGCCGAGGGTGGGCTTTCAAAGAAAGACTAAGTCGAAGGTAGACTCTCAAACAAAGAATACGAGGCCATGCCGAAGGTGGGCTCGAAAAAAGAAAGGCCAAGCCGAGGGTGGACTTTCAAAGAAAGACTAAGCCGAAGGTAGACTCTCAAACAAAGGATACGAGGCCATGCCGAAGGTGGGCTCGAAAAAAGAAAGGCCAAGCCGAGGGTGGGTTTTCAAAGAAAGACTATACCGAAGGTAGACTCTCAAACAAAGGATACGAGGCCATGCCGAAGGTGGGCTCGAAAAAAGAAAGGCCAAGGCGAGGGTGGGTTTTCAAAGAAAGACTAAGCCGAAGGTAGACTCTCAAACAAAGGATACGAGGCCATGCCGAAGGTGGGCTCGAAAAAAGAAAGGCCAAGCCGAGGGTGGTTTTTCAAAGAAAGACTATGCCGAAGGTAGACTCTCAAACAAAGGATACGAGGCCATGCCGAAGGTGGGCTCGAAAAAAGAAAGGCCAAGGCGAGGGTGGGTTTTCAAAGAAAGACTAAGCCGAAGGTAGACTCTCAAACAAAGGATACGAGGCCATGCTGAAGGTGGGCTCGAAAAAGAAAGGCCAAGCTGAGGGTGGGCTTTCAAAGAAAGACTAAGCCGGAGGTAGACTCTCAAACAAAGGATACGAGGCCATGCCGAAGGTGGGATCAAAAAAGAAAGGCCAAGCCGAGGGTGGGCTTTCAAAGAAAGACTAAGTCGAAGGTAGACTCTCAAACAAAGAATACGAGGCCATGCCGAAGGTGGGCTCGAAAAAAGAAAGGCCAAGCCGAGGGTGGACTTTCAAAGAAAGACTAAGCCGAAGGTAGACTCTCAAACAAAGGATACGAGGCCATGCCGAAGGTGGGCTCGAAAAAGAAAGGCCAAGCCGAGGGTGGACTTTCAAAGAAAGACTAAGCTGAAGGTAGACTCTCAAACAAACGATACGAGGCCATGCCGAAGGAGGGCTCGAAAAAGAAAGGCCAAGCCGAGGGTGGGCTTTCAAAGAAAGACTAAGCCGAAGGTAGACTCTCAAACAAAGGATACGAGGCCATGCCGAAGGTGGGCTCAAAAAGGAAAGGCCGAGTCGAGGGTGGGCTTTCAATGAAAGACTATGCCGAAGGTAGACTCTCAAACAAAGGATACGAGCCCATGCTGAAGGTGGGCTCGAAAAAGAAAGGCCAAGCCGAGGGTGGGCTTTCAAAGAAAGACTAAGCCGGAGGTAGACTCTCAAACAAAGGATACGAGGCCATGCCGAAGGTGGGATCAAAAAAGAAAGGCCAAGCCGAGGGTGGGCTTTCAAAGAAAGACTAAGTCGAAGGTAGACTCTCAAACAAAGGATACGAGGCCATGCCGAAGGTGGGCTCGAAAAAGAAAGGCCAAGCCGAGGGTGGACTTTCAAAGAAAGACTAAGCCGAAGGTAGACTCTCAAACAAAGGATACGAGGCCATGCCGAAGGTGGGCTCGAAAAAGAAAGGCCAAGCCGAGGGTGGACTTTCAAAGAAAGACTAAGCTGAAGGTAGACTCTCAAACAAACCATACGAGGCCATGCCGAAGGAGGGCTCGAAAAAGAAAGGCCAAGCCGAGGGTGGGCTTTCAAAGAAAGACTAAGCCGAAGGTAGACTCTCAAACAAAGGATACGAGGCCATGCCGAAGGTGGGCTCGAAAAGGAAAGGCCGAGCCGAGGGTGGGCTTTCAAAGAAAGACTATGCCGAAGGTAGACTCTCAAACAAAGGATACGAGCCCATGCCGAAGGTGGTCTCGAAAAAAGAAAAGCCAAGCCGAGGGTGGACTTTCAAAGAAAGACTAAGCCGAAGGTAGACTCTCAAACAAAGGATACGAGGCCATGCCGAAGGTGGGCTCGAAAAAAGAAAGGCCAAGCCGAGGGTGGGTTTTCAAAGAAAGACTATGCCGAAGGTATACTCTCAAACAAAGGATACGAGGCCATGCCGAAGGTGGGCTCGAAAAAAGAAAGGCCATGCCGAGGGTGGGTTTCAAAGAAAGACTAAGACGAAGGTAGACTCTCCAACAAAGGATACGAGGCCATGCCGAAGGTGGGCTCGAAAAAAGAAAGGCCAAGCCGAGGGTGGGTTTTCAAAGAAAGACTATGCCGAAGGTATACTCTCAAACAAAGGATACGAGGCCATGCCGAAGGTGGGCTCGAAAAAAGAAAGGCCATGCCGAGGGTGGGTTTCAAAGAAAGACTAAGACGAAGGTAGACTCTCCAACAAAGGATACGAGGCCATGCTGAAGGTGGGCTCGAAAAAGAAAGGCCAAGTCGAGGGTGGGCTTTCAAAGAAAGACTAAGCCGTAGGTAGACTCTCAAACAAAGGATACGAGGCCATGCCGAAGGTGGGCTCGAAAAAAGAAAGGCCAAGGCGAGGGTGGGTTTTCAAAGAAAGACTAAGCCGAAGGTAGACTCTCAAACAAAGGATACGAGGCCATGCTCAAGGTGGGATCGAAAAAGAAAGGCCAAGCTGAGGGTGGGCTTTCAAAGAAAGACTATGCCGGAGGTAGACTCTCAAACAAAGGATACGAGGCCATGCCGAAGGTGGGATCAAAAAAGAAAGGCCAAGCCGAGGGTGGGCTTTCAAAGAAAGACTAAGTCGAAGGTAGACTCTCAAACAAAGAATACGAGGCCATGCCAAAGGTGGGCTCGAAAAAAGAAAGGCCAAGCCGAGGGTGGACTTTCAAAGAAAGACTAAGTCGAAGGTAGACTCTCAAACAAAGGATACGAGGCCATGCCGAAGGTGGGCTCTAAAAAAGAAAGGCCAAGCCGAGGGTGGGTTTTCAAAGAAAGACTATGCCGAAGGTAGACTCTCAAACAAAGGATACGAGGCCATGCCGAAGGTGGGCTCGAAAAAAGAAAGGCCAAGGCGAGGGTGGGTTTTCAAAGAAAGACTAAGCCGAAGGTAGACTCTCAAACAAAGGATACGAGGCCATGCCGAAGGTGGGCTCGAAAAAAGAAAGGCCAAGCCGAGGGTGGGTTTTCAAAGAAAGACTATGCCTAAGGTAGACTCTCAAACAAAGGATACGAGGCCATGCCGAAGGTGGGCTCGAAAAAAGAAAGGCCAAGGCGAGGGTGGGTTTTCAAAGAAAGACTAAGCCGAAGGTAGACTCTCAAACAAAGGATACGAGGCCATGCTGACGGTGGGCTCGAAAAAGAAAGGCCAAGCTGAGGGTGGGCTTTCAAAGAAAGACTAAGCCGGAGGTAGACTCTCAAACAAAGGATACGAGGCCATGCCGAAGGTGGGATCAAAAAAGAAAGGCCAAGCCGAGGGTGGGCTTTCAAAGAAAGACTAAGTCGAAGGTAGACTCTCAAACAAAGAATACGAGGCCATGCCGAAGGTGGGCTCGAAAAAAGAAAGGCCAAGCCGAGGGTGGACTTTCAAAGAAAGACTAAGCCGAAGGTAGACTCTCAAACAAAGGATACGAGGCCATGCTGAAGGTGGGCTCGAAAAAGAAAGGCCAAGCCGAGGGTGGACTTTCAAAGAAAGACTAAGCTGAAGGTAGACTCTCAAACAAAGGATACGAGGCCATGCCGAAGGTGGACTCGAAAAAAGAAAGGCTAAGCCGAGGGTGGGTTTTCAAAGAAAGACTATGCCGAAGGTAGACTCTCAAACAAAGGATACGAGGCCATGCCGAAGGTGGGCTCGAAAAAAGAAAGGCCAAGGCGAGGGTGGGTTTTCAAAGAAAGACTAAGCCGAAGGTAGACTCTCAAACAAAGGATACGAGGCCATGCTGAAGGTGGGCTCGAAAAAGAAAGGCCAAGCCGAGGGTGGGCTTTCAAAGAAAGACTAAGCCGGAGGTAGACTCTCAAACAAAGGATACGAGGCCATGCCGAAGGTGGGATCAAAAAAGAAAGGCCAAGCCGAGGGTGGGCTTTCAAAGAAAGACTAAGTCGAAGGTAGACTCTCAAACAAAGGATATGAGGCCATGCCGAAGGTGGGCTCGAAAAAGAAAGGCCAAGCCGAGGGTGGACTTTCAAAGAAAGACTAAGCCGAAGGTAGACTCTCAAACAAAGGATACGAGGCCATGCCGAAGGTGGGCTCGAAAAAGAAAGGCCAAGCCGAGGGTGGACTTTCAAAGAAAGACTAAGCTGAAGGTAGACTCTCAAACAAACCATACGAGGCCATGCCGAAGGAGGGCTCGAAAAAGAAAGGCCAAGCCGAGGGTGGGCTTTCAAAGAAAGACTAAGCCGAAGGTAGACTCTCAAAAAAAGGATACGAGGCCATGCCGAAGGTGGGCTCGAAAAGGAAAGGCCGAGCCGAGGGTGGGCTTTCAAAGAAAGACTATGCCGAAGGTAGACTCTCAAACAAAGGATACGAGCCCATGCCGAAGGTTGTCTCGAAAAAAGAAAAGCCAAGCCGAGGGTGGACTTTCAAAGAAAGACTAAGCCGAAGGTAGACTCTCAAACAAAGGATACGAGGCCATGCCGAAGGTGGGCTCGAAAAAAGAAAGGCCAAGCCGAGGGTGGGTTTTCAAAGAAAGACTATGCCGAAGGTATACTCTCAAACAAAGGATACGAGGCCATGCCGAAGGTGGGCTCGAAAAAAGAAAGGCCATGCCGAGGGTGGGTTTCAAAGAAAGACTAAGACGAAGGTAGACTCTCCAACAAAGGATACGAGGCCATGCCGAAGGTGGGCTCGAAAAAAGAAAGGCCAAGCCGAGGGTGGGTTTTCAAAGAAAGACTATGCCGAAGGTATACTCTCAAACAAAGGATACGAGGCCATGCCGAAGGTGGGCTCGAAAAAAGAAAGGCCATGCCGAGGGTGGGTTTCAAAGAAAGACTAAGACGAAGGTAGACTCTCCAACAAAGGATACGAGGCCATGCTGAAGGTGGGCTCGAAAAAGAAAGGCCAAGTCGAGGGTGGGCTTTCAAAGAAAGACTAAGCCGTAGGTAGACTCTCAAACAAAGGATACGAGGCCATGCCGAAGGTGAGATCGAAAAAGAAAGGCCAAGGCGAGGGTGGGTTTTCAAAGAAAGACTAAGCCGAAGGTAGACTCTCAAACAAAGAATACGAGGCCATGCCGAAGGTGGGCTCGAAAAAAGAAAGGCCAAGCCGAGGGTGGACTTTCAAAGAAAGACTAAGCCGAAGGTAGACTCTCAAACAAAGGATACGAGGCCATGCCGAAGGTGGGCTCGAAAAAAGAAAGGCCAAGC
Organism: Lathyrus tuberosus; assembly: GCA_022829125.1. Classification (NCBI taxonomy): domain Eukaryota; kingdom Viridiplantae; phylum Streptophyta; class Magnoliopsida; order Fabales; family Fabaceae; genus Lathyrus; species Lathyrus tuberosus. Next base: position 7,055,919 of record JALAZF010000229.1, read on the forward strand.
CGAGGGTGGGTTTTCAAAGAAAGACTATACCGAAGGTAGACTCTCAAACAAAGGATACGAGGCCATGCCGAAGGTGGGCTCGAAAAAAGAAAGGCCAAGGCGAGGGTGGGTTTTCAAAGAAAGACTAAGCCGAAGGTAGACTCTCAAACAAAGGATACGAGGCCATGCCGAAGGTGGGCTCGAAAAAAGAAAGGCCAAGCCGAGGGTGGTTTTTCAAAGAAAGACTATGCCGAAGGTAGACTCTCAAACAAAGGATACGAGGCCATGCCGAAGGTGGGCTCGAAAAAAGAAAGGCCAAGGCGAGGGTGGGTTTTCAAAGAAAGACTAAGCCGAAGGTAGACTCTCAAACAAAGGATACGAGGCCATGCTGAAGGTGGGCTCGAAAAAGAAAGGCCAAGCTGAGGGTGGGCTTTCAAAGAAAGACTAAGCCGGAGGTAGACTCTCAAACAAAGGATACGAGGCCATGCCGAAGGTGGGATCAAAAAAGAAAGGCCAAGCCGAGGGTGGGCTTTCAAAGAAAGACTAAGTCGAAGGTAGACTCTCAAACAAAGGATACGAGGCCATGCCGAAGGTGGGCTCGAAAAAAGAAAGGCCAAGCCGAGGGTGGTTTTTCAAAGAAAGACTATGCCGAAGGTAGACTCTCAAACAAAGGATACGAGGCCATGCCGAAGGTGGGCTCGAAAAAAGAAAGGCCAAGGCGAGGGTGGGTTTTCAAAGAAAGACTAAGCCGAAGGTAGACTCTCAAACAAAGGATACGAGGCCATGCTGAAGGTGGGCTCGAAAAAGAAAGGCCAAGCTGAGGGTGGGCTTTCAAAGAAAGACTAAGCCGGAGGTAGACTCTCAAACAAAGGATACGAGGCCATGCCGAAGGTGGGATCAAAAAAGAAAGGCCAAGCCGAGGGTGGGCTTTCAAAGAAAGACTAAGTCGAAGGTAGACTCTCAAACAAAGAATACGAGGCCATGCCGAAGGTGGGCTCGAAAAAAGAAAGGCCAAGCCGAGGGTGGGTTTTCAAAGAAAGACTATGCCGAAGGTATACTCTCAATCAAAGGATACGAGGCCATGCCGAAGGTGGGCTCGAAAAAAGAAAGGCCATGCCGAGGGTGGGTTTCAAAGAAAGACTAAGACGAAGGTAGACTCTCCAACAAAGGATACGAGGCCATGCTGAAGGTGGGCTCGAAAAAGAAAGGCCAAGTCGAGGGTGGGCTTTCAAAGAAAGACTAAGCCGTAGGTAGACTCTCAAACAAAGGATACGAGGCCATGCCGAAGGTGGGATCAAAAAAGAAAGGCCAAGCCGAGGGTGGGCTTTCAAAGAAAGACTAAGTCGAAGGTAGACTCTCAAACAAAGAATACGAGGCCATGCCGAAGGTGGGCTCGAAAAAAGAAAGGCCAAGCCGAGGGTGGACTTTCAAAGAAAGACTAAGCCGAAGGTAGACTCTCAAACAAAGGATACGAGGCCATGCCGAAGGTGGGCTCGAAAAAAGAAAGGCCAAGCCGAGGGTGGGTTTTCAAAGAAAGACTATACCGAAGGTAGACTCTCAAACAAAGGATACGAGGCCATGCCGAAGGTGGGCTCGAAAAAAGAAAGGCCAAGGCGAGGGTGGGTTTTCAAAGAAAGACTAAGCCGAAGGTAGACTCTCAAACAAAGGATACGAGGCCATGCCGAAGGTGGGCTCGAAAAAAGAAAGGCCAAGCCGAGGGTGGTTTTTCAAAGAAAGACTATGCCGAAGGTAGACTCTCAAACAAAGGATACGAGGCCATGCCGAAGGTGGGCTCGAAAAAAGAAAGGCCAAGGCGAGGGTGGGTTTTCAAAGAAAGACTAAGCCGAAGGTAGACTCTCAAACAAAGGATACGAGGCCATGCTGAAGGTGGGCTCGAAAAAGAAAGGCCAAGCTGAGGGTGGGCTTTCAAAGAAAGACTAAGCCGGAGGTAGACTCTCAAACAAAGGATACGAGGCCATGCCGAAGGTGGGATCAAAAAAGAAAGGCCAAGCCGAGGGTGGGCTTTCAAAGAAAGACTAAGTCGAAGGTAGACTCTCAAACAAAGAATACGAGGCCATGCCGAAGGTGGGCTCGAAAAAAGAAAGGCCAAGCCGAGGGTGGACTTTCAAAGAAAGACTAAGCCGAAGGTAGACTCTCAAACAAAGGATACGAGGCCATGCCGAAGGTGGGCTCGAAAAAGAAAGGCCAAGCCGAGGGTGGACTTTCAAAGAAAGACTAAGCTGAAGGTAGACTCTCAAACAAACGATACGAGGCCATGCCGAAGGAGGGCTCGAAAAAGAAAGGCCAAGCCGAGGGTGGGCTTTCAAAGAAAGACTAAGCCGAAGGTAGACTCTCAAACAAAGGATACGAGGCCATGCCGAAGGTGGGCTCAAAAAGGAAAGGCCGAGTCGAGGGTGGGCTTTCAATGAAAGACTATGCCGAAGGTAGACTCTCAAACAAAGGATACGAGCCCATGCCGAAGGTGGGCTCGAAAAAAGAAAAGCCAAGCCGAGGGTGGACTTTCAAAGAAAGACTAAGCCGAAGGTAGACTCTCAAACAAAGGATACGAGGCCATGCCGAAGGTGGGCTCGAAAAAAGAAAGGCCAAGCCGAGGGTGGGTTTTCAAAGAAAGACTATGCCGAAGGTAGACTCTCAAACAAAGGATACGAGGCCATGCCGAAGGTGGGCTCGAAAAAAGAAAGGCCATGCCGAGGGTGGGTTTTCAAAGAAAGACTAAGACGAAGGTAGACTCTCAAACAAAGGATACGAGGCCATGCCGAAGGTGGGCTCGAAAAAGAAAGGCCAAGCCGAGGGTGGGTTTTCAAAGAATTACTATGCCGAAGGTAGACTCTCAAACAAAGGATACGAGGCCATGCTGAAGGTGGGCTCGAAAAAGAAATGCCAAGCCGAGGGTGGGCTTTCAAAGAAAGACTAAGCTGGAGGTAGACTCTCAAACAAAGGATACGAGGCCATGCCGAATGTGGGATCAAAAAAGAAAGGCCAAGCCGAGGGTAGGCTTTCAAAGAAAGACTAAGTCGAAGGTAGACTCTCAAACAAAGGATACGAGGCCATGCCGAAGGTGGGATCGAAAAAGAAAGGCCAAGCCGAGGGTGGTTTTCAAAGAAAGACTATGCCGAAGGTAGACTCTCAAACAAACGATACGAGGCCATGCCGAAGGTGGGCTCGAAAAAGAAAGGCCAAGCCGAGGGTGGGGTTTCAAAGAAAGACTAAGTCGAAGGTAGACTCTCAAACAAAGAATACGAGGCCATGCCGAAGGTGGGCTCGAAAAAAGAAAGGCCAAGCCGAGGGTGGACTTTCAAAGAAAGACTAAGCCGAAGGTAGACTCTCAAACAAAGGATACGAGGCCATGCCGAAGGTGGGCTCGAAAAAAGAAAGGCCAAGCCGAGGGTGGGTTTTCAAAGAAAGACTATGCCGAAGGTAGACTCTCAAACAAAGGATACGAGGCCATGCCGAAGGTGGGCTCGAAAAAAGAAAGGCCAAGGCGAGGGTGGGTTTTCAAAGAAAGACTAAGCCGAAGGTAGACTCTCAAACAAAGGATACGAGGCCATGCCGAAGGTGGGCTCGAAAAAAGAAAGGCCAAGCCGAGGGTGGGTTTTCAAAGAAAGACTGTGCCGAAGGTAGACTCTCAAACAAAGGATACGAGGCCATGCCGAAGGTGGGCTCGAAAAAAGAAAGGCCAAGGCGAGGGTGGGTTTTCAAAGAAAGACTAAGCCGAAGGTAGACTCTCAAACAAAGGATACGAGGCCATGCTGAAGGTGGGCTCGAAAAAGAAAGGCCAAGCTGAGGGTGGGCTTTCAAAGAAAGACTAAGCCGGAGGTAGACTCTCAAACAAAGGATACGAGGCCATGCCGAAGGTGGGATCAAAAAAGAAAGGCCAAGCCGAGGGTGGGCTTTCAAAGAAAGACTAAGTCGAAGGTAGACTCTCAAACAAAGAATACGAGGCCATGCCGAAGGTGGGCTCGAAAAAAGAAAGGCCAAGCCGAGGGTGGACTTTCAAAGAAAGACTAAGCCGAAGGTAGACTCTCAAACAAAGGATACGAGGCCATGCCGAAGGTGGGCTCGAAAAAGAAAGGCCAAGCCGAGGGTGGACTTTCAAAGAAAGACTAAGCTGAAGGTAGACTCTCAAACAAACGATATGAGGCCATGCCGAAGGAGGGCTTGAAAAAGAAAGGCCAAGCCGAGGGTGGGCTTTCAAAGAAAGACTAAGCCGAAGGTAGACTCTCAAACAAAGGATACGAGGCCATGCCGAAGGTGGGCTCAAAAAGGAAAGGCCGAGTCGAGGGCGGGCTTTCAATGATAGACTATGCCGAAGGTAGACTCTCAAACAAAGGATACGAGGCCATGCCGAAGGTTGGCTCGAAAAAAGAAAGGCCATGCTGAGGGTGGGTTTTCAAAGAAAGACTAAGACGAAGGTAGACTCTCAAACAAAGGATACGAGGCCATGCCGAAGGTGGGCTCGAAAAAGAAAGGCCAAGCCGAGGGTGGGTTTTCAAAGAATTACTATGCCGAAGGTAGACTCTCAAACAAAGGATACGAGGCCATGCTGAAGGTGGGCTCGAAAAAGAAATGCCAAGCCGAGGGTGGGCTTTCAAAGAAAGACTAAGCTGGAGGTAGACTCTCAAACAAAGGATACGAGGCCATGCCGAATGTGGGATCAAAAAAGAAAGGCCATGCCGAGGGTAGGCTTTCAAAGAAAGACTAAGTCGAAGGTAGACTCTCAAACAAAGGATACGAGGCCATGCCGAAGGTGGGATCGAAAAAGAAAGGCCAAGCCGAGGGTGGTTTTCAAAGAAAGACTATGCTGAAGGTAGACTCTCAAACAAACGATACGAGGCCATGCCGAAGGTGGGCTCGAAAAAGAAAGGCCAAGCCGAGGGTGGGGTTTCAAAGAAAGACTAAGTCGAAGGTAGACTCTCAAACAAAGAATACGAGGCCATGCCGAAGGTGGGCTCGAAAAAGAAAGGCCAAGCCGAGGGTGGACTTTCAAAGAAAGACTAAGCCGAAGATAGACTCTCAAACAAAGGATACGAGGCCATGCCGAAGGTGGGCTCGAAAAAAGAAAGGCCAAGCCGAGGGTGGGTTTTCAAAGAAAGACTATGCCGAAGGTAGACTCTCAAACAAAGGATACGAGGCCATGCCGAAGGTGGGCTCGAAAAAAGAAAGGCCAAGGCGAGGGTGGGTTTTCAAAGAAAGACTAAGCCGAAGGTAGACTCTCAAACAAAGGATACGAGGCCATGCCGAAGGTGGGCTCGAAAAAAGAAAGGCCAAGCCGAGGGTGGGTTTTCAAAGAAAGACTATGCCGAAGGTAGACTCTCAAACAAAGGATACGAGGCCATGCCGAAGGTGGGCTCGAAAAAAGAAAGGCCAAGGCGAGGGTGGGTTTTCAAAGAAAGACTAAGCCGAAGGTAGACTCTCAAATAAAGGATACGAGGCCATGCTGAAGGTGGGCTCGAAAAAGAAAGGCCAAGCTGAGGGTGGGCTTTCAAAGAAAGACTAAGCCGGAGGTAGACTCTCAAACAAAGGATACGAGGCCATGCCGAAGGTGGGATAAAAAAAGAAAGGCCAAGCCGAGGGTGGGCTTTCAAAGAAAGACTAAGTCGAAGGTAGACTCTCAAACAAAGAATACGAGGCCATGCCGAAGGTGGGCTCGAAAAAAGAAAGGCCAAGCCGAGGGTGGACTTTCAAAGAAAGACTAAGCCGAAGGTAGACTCTCAAACAAAGGATACGAGGCCATGCCGAAGGTGGGCTCGAAAAAGAAAGGCCAAGCCGAGGGTGGACTTTCAAAGAAAGACTAAGCTGAAGGTAGACTCTCAAACAAACGATATGAGGCCATGCCGAAGGAGGGCTCGAAAAAGAAAGGCCAAGCCGAGGGTGGGCTTTCAAAGAAAGACTAAGCCGAAGGTAGACTCTCAAACAAAGGATACGAGGCCATGCCGAAGGTGGGCTCAAAAAGGAAAGGCCGAGTCGAGGGTGGGCTTTCAATGAAAGACTATGCCGAAGGTAGACTCTCAAACAAAGGATACGAGCCCATGCCGAAGGTGGGCTCGAAAAAAGAAAAGCCAAGCCGAGGGTGGACTTTCAAAGAAAGACTAAGCCGAAGGTAGACTATCAAACAAAGGATACGAGGCCATGCCGAAGGTGGGCTCGAAAAAAGAAAGGCCAAGCCGAGGGTGGGTTTTCAAAGAAAGACTATGCCGAAGGTAGACTCTCAAACAAAGGATACGAGGCCATGCCGAAGGTGGGCTCGAAAAAAGAAAGGCCATGCCGAGGGTGGGTTTTCAAAGAAAGACTAAGACGAAGGTAGACTCTCAAACAAAGGATACGAGGCCATGCCGAAGGTGGGCTCGAAAAAGAAAGGCCAAGCCGAGGGTGGGTTTTCAAAGAATTACTATGCCGAAGGTAGACTCTCAAACAAAGGATACGAGGCCATGCTGAAGGTGGGCTCGAAAAAGAAATGCCAAGCCGAGGGTGGGCTTTCAAAGAAAGACTAAGCTGGAGGTAGACTCTCAAACAAAGGATACGAGGCCATGCCGAATGTGGGATCAAAAAAGAAAGGCCAAGCCGAGGGTAGGCTTTCAAAGAAAGACTAAGTCAAAGGTAGACTCTCAAACAAAGGATACGAGGCCATGCCGAAGGTGGGATCGAAAAAGAAAGGCCAAGCCGAGGGTGGGTTTTCAAAGAAAGACTATGCCGAAGGTAGAATCTCAAACAAACGATACGAGGCCATGCCGAAGGTGGGCTCGAAAAAGAAAGGCCAAGCCAAGGATGGGGTTTCAAAGAAAGACTAAGCCGAAGGTAGACTCTCAAACAAAGGATACGAGGCCATGCCGAAGGTGGGATCAAAAAAGAAAGGCCAAGCTGAGGGTGGGCTTTCAAACAAAGACTAAGTCGAAGGTAGACTGTCAAACAAAGGATACGAGGCCATGCCGAAGGTGGGCTCGAAAAAGAAAGGCCAAGCCGAGGGTGGGGTTTCAAAGAAAGACTAAGCCGAAGGTAGACTCTCAAACAAAGGATACGAGGCCATGCCGAAGGTGGGATCAAAAAAGAAAGGCCAAGCTGAGGGTGGGCTTTCAAACAAAGACTAAGTCGAAGGTAGACTCTCAAACAAAGGATACGAGGCCATGCCGAAGGTGGGATCGAAAAAGAAAGGCCAAGCCGAGGGTGGGGTTTCAAAGAAAGACTAAGCCGAAGGTAGACTCTCAAACAAAGGATACGAGGCCATGCCGAAGGTGGGCTCGAAAAAGAAAGGCCAAGCCGAGGGTGGACTTTCAAAGAAAGACTAAGCCGAAGGTAGACTCTCAAACAAAGGATACGAGGCCATGCCGAAGGTGGGCTCGAAAAAAGAAAGGCCAAGCCGAGGGTGGGTTTTCAAAGAAAGACTATGCCGAAGGTAGACTCTCAAACAAAGGATACGAGGCCATGCCGAATGTGGGCTCGAAAAAAGAAAGGCCAAGGCGAGGGTGGGTTTTCAAAGAAAGACTAAGCCGAAGGTAGACTCTCAAACAAAGGTTACGAGGCCATGCTGAAGGTGGGCTCGAAAAAGAAAGGCCAAGCCGGGGGTGGGCTTTCAAAGAAAGACTAAGTCGAAGGTAGACTCTCAAACAAAGAATACGAGGCCATGCCGAAGGTGGGCTCGAAAAAAGAAAGGCCAAGCTGAGGGTGGGCTTTCAAAGAAAGACTAAGCCGGAGGTAGACTCTCAAACAAAGGATACGAGCCCATGCCGAAGGTGGGATCAAAAAAGAAAGGCCAAGCCGAGGGTGGGCTTTCAAAGAAAGACTAAGTCGAAGGTAGACTCTCAAACAAAGAATACGAGGCCATGCCGAAGGTGGGCTCGAAAAAAGAAATGCCAAGCCGAGGGTGGACTTTCAAAGAAAGACTAAGCCGAAGGTAGACTCTCAAACAAAGGATACGAGGCCATGCCGAAGGTGGGCTCGAAAAAGAAAGGCCAAGCCGAGGGTGGGTTTTCAAAGAAAGACTAAGCCGAAGGTAGACTCTCAAACAAAGGATACGAGGCCATGCTGAAGGTGGGCTCGAAAAAAGAAAGGCCAAGCCGAGGGTGGGTTTTCAAAGAAAGACTATGCCGAAGGTAGACTCTCAAACAAAGGATACGAGGCCATGCCGAAGGTGGGCTCGAAAAAAGGAAGGCCAAGGCGAGGGTGGGTTTTCAAAGAAAGACTAAGCCGAAGGTAGACTCTCAAACAAAGGATACGAGGCCATGCTGAAGGTGGGCTCGAAAAAGAAAGGCCAAGCTGAGGGTGGGCTTTCAAAGAAAGACTAAGCCGAAGGTAGACTCTCAAACAAAGGATACGAGGCCATGCCGAAGGTGGGCTCGAAAAAGAAAGGCCAAGCCGAGGGTGGACTTTCAAAGAAAGACTAAGCTGAAGGTAGACTCTCAAACAAACGATATGAGGCCATGCCGAAGGAGGGCTCGAAAAAGAAAGGCCAAGCCGAGGGTGGGCTTTCAAAGAAAGACTAAGCCGAAGGTAGACTCTCAAACAAAGGATACGAGGCCATGCCGAAGGTGGGCTCAAAAAGGAAAGGCCGAGTCGAGGGTGGGCTTTCAATGATAGACTATGCCGAAGGTAGACTCTCAAACAAAGGATACGAGGCCATGCCGAAGGTTGGCTCGAAAAAAGAAAGGCCATGCTGAGGGTGGGTTTTCAAAGAAAGACTAAGACGAAGGTAGACTCTCAAACAAAGGATACGAGGCCATGCCGAAGGTGGGCTCGAAAAAGAAAGGCCAAGCCGAGGGTGGGTTTTCAAAGAATTACTATGCCGAAGGTAGACTCTCAAACAAAGGATACGAGGCCATGCTGAAGGTGGGCTCGAAAAAGAAATGCCAAGCCGAGGGTGGGCTTTCAAAGAAAGACTAAGCTGGAGGTAGACTCTCAAACAAAGGATACGAGGCCATGCCGAATGTGGGATCAAAAAAGAAAGGCCATGCCGAGGGTAGGCTTTCAAAGAAAGACTAAGTCGAAGGTAGACTCTCAAACAAAGGATACGAGGCCATGCCGAAGGTGGGATCGAAAAAGAAAGGCCAAGCCGAGGGTGGTTTTCAAAGAAAGACTATGCTGAAGGTAGACTCTCAAACAAACGATACGAGGCCATGCCGAAGGTGGGCTCGAAAAAGAAAGGCCAAGCCGAGGGTGGGGTTTCAAAGAAAGACTAAGTCGAAGGTAGACTCTCAAACAAAGAATACGAGGCCATGCCGAAGGTGGGCTCGAAAAAAGAAAGGCCAAGCCGAGGGTGGACTTTCAAAGAAAGACTAAGCCGAAGATAGACTCTCAAACAAAGGATACGAGGCCATGCCGAAGGTGGGCTCGAAAAAAGAAAGGCCAAGCCGAGGGTGGGTTTTCAAAGAAAGACTATGCCGAAGGTAGACTCTCAAACAAAGGATACGAGGCCATGCCGAAGGTGGGCTCGAAAAAAGAAAGGCCAAGGCGAGGGTGGGTTTTCAAAGAAAGACTAAGCCGAAGGTAGACTCTCAAACAAAGGATACGAGGCCATGCCGAAGGTGGGCTCGAAAAAAGAAAGGCCAAGCCGAGGGTGGGTTTTCAAAGAAAGACTATGCCGAAGGTAGACTCTCAAACAAAGGATACGAGGCCATGCCGAAGGTGGGCTCGAAAAAAGAAAGGCCAAGGCGAGGGTGGGTTTTCAAAGAAAGACTAAGCCGAAGGTAGACTCTCAAACAAAGGATACGAGGCCATGCTGAAGGTGGGCTCGAAAAAGAAAGGCCAAGCTGAGGGTGGGCTTTCAAAGAAAGACTAAGCCGGAGGTAGACTCTCAAACAAAGGATACGAGGCCATGCCGAAGGTGGGATAAAAAAAGAAAGGCCAAGCCGAGGGTGGGCTTTCAAAGAAAGACTAAGTCAAAGGTAGACTCTCAAACAAAGAATACGAGGCCATGCCGAAGGTGGGCTCGAAAAAAGAAAGGCCAAGCCGAGGGTGGACTTTCAAAGAAAGACTAAGCCGAAGGTAGACTCTCAAACAAAGGATACGAGGCCATGCCGAAGGTGGGCTCGAAAAAGAAAGGCCAAGCCGAGGGTGGACTTTCAAAGAAAGACTAAGCTGAAGGTAGACTCTCAAACAAACGATATGAGGCCATGCCGAAGGAGGGCTCGAAAAAGAAAGGCCAAGCCGAGGGTGGGCTTTCAAAGAAAGACTAAGCCGAAGGTAGACTCTCAAACAAAGGATACGAGGCCATGCCGAAGGTGGGCTCAAAAAGGAAAGGCCGAGTCGAGGGTGGGCTTTCAATGAAAGACTATGCCGAAGGTAGACTCTCAAACAAAGGATACGAGCCCATGCCGAAGGTGGGCTCGAAAAAAGAAAAGCCAAGCCGAGGGTGGACTTTCAAAGAAAGACTAAGCCGAAGGTAGACTATCAAACAAAGGATACGAGGCCATGCCGAAGGTGGGCTCGAAAAAAGAAAGGCCAAGCCGAGGGTGGGTTTTCAAAGAAAGACTATGCCGAAGGTAGACTCTCAAACAAAGGATACGAGGCCATGCCGAAGGTGGGCTCGAAAAAAGAAAGGCCATGCCGAGGGTGGGTTTTCAAAGAAAGACTAAGACGAAGGTAGACTCTCAAACAAAGGATACGAGGCCATGCCGAAGGTGGGCTCGAAAAAGAAAGGCCAAGCCGAGGGTGGGTTTTCAAAGAATTACTATGCCGAAGGTAGACTCTCAAACAAAGGATACGAGGCCATGCTGAAGGTGGGCTCGAAAAAGAAATGCCAAGCCGAGGGTGGGCTTTCAAAGAAAGACTAAGCTGGAGGTAGACTCTCAAACAAAGGATACGAGGCCATGCCGAATGTGGGATCAAAAAATAAAGGCCAAGCCGAGGGTAGGCTTTCAAAGAAAGACTAAGTCAAAGGTAGACTCTCAAACAAAGGATACGAGGCCATGCCGAAGGTGGGATCGAAAAAGAAAGGCCAAGCCGAGGGTGGGTTTTCAAAGAAAGACTATGCCGAAGGTAGAATCTCAAACAAACGATACGAGGCCATGCCGAAGGTGGGCTCGAAAAAGAAAGGCCAAGCCAAGGGTGGGGTTTCAAAGAAAGACTAAGCCGAAGGTAGACTCTCAAACAAAGGATACGAGGCCATGCCGAAGGTGGGATCAAAAAAGAAAGGCCAAGCTGAGGGTGGGCTTTCAAACAAAGACTAAGTCGAAGGTAGACTCTCAAACAAAGGATACGAGGCCATGCCGAAGGTGGGCTCGAAAAAGAAAGGCCAAGCCGAGGGTGGGGTTTCAAAGAAAGACTAAGCCGAAGGTAGACTCTCAAACAAAGGATACGAGGCCATGCCGAAGGTGGGATCAAAAAAGAAAGGCCAAGCTGAGGGTGGGCTTTCAAACAAAGACTAAGTCGAAGGTAGACTCTCAAACAAAGGATACGAGGCCATGCCGAAGGTGGGATCGAAAAAGAAAGGCCAAGCCGAGGGTGGGGTTTCAAAGAAAGACTAAGCCGAAGGTAGACTCTCAAACAAAGGATACGAGGCCATGCCGAAGGTGGGCTCGAAAAAGAAAGGCCAAGCCGAGGGTGGACTTTCAAAGAAAGACTAAGCCGAAGGTAGACTCTCAAACAAAGGATACGAGGCCATGCCGAAGGTGGGCTCGAAAAAAGAAAGGCCAAGCCGAGGGTGGGTTTTCAAAGAAAGACTATGCCGAAGGTAGACTCTCAAACAAAGGATACGAGGCCATGCCGAAGGTGGGCTCGAAAAAAGAAAGGCCAAGGCGAGGGTGGGTTTTCAAAGAAAGACTAAGCCGAAGGTAGACTCTCAAACAAAGGTTACGAGGCCATGCTGAAGGTGGGCTCGAAAAAGAAAGGCCAAGCCGGGGGTGGGCTTTCAAAGAAAGACTAAGTCGAAGGTAGACTCTCAAACAAAGAATACGAGGCCATGCCGAAGGTGGGCTCGAAAAAAGAAAGGCCAAGCTGAGGGTGGGCTTTCAAAGAAAGACTAAGCCGGAGGTAGACTCTCAAACAAAGGATACGAGCCCATGCCGAAGGTGGGATCAAAAAAGAAAGGCCAAGCCGAGGGTGGGCTTTCAAAGAAAGACTAAGTCGAAGGTAGACTCTCAAACAAAGAATACGAGGCCATGCCGAAGGTGGGCTCGAAAAAAGAAATGCCAAGCCGAGGGTGGACTTTCAAAGAAAGACTAAGCCGAAGGTAGACTCTCAAACAAAGGATACGAGGCCATGCCGAAGGTGGGCTCGAAAAAGAAAGGCCAAGCCGAGGGTGGGTTTTCAAAGAAAGACTAAGCCGAAGGTAGACTCTCAAACAAAGGATACGAGGCCATGCTGAAGGTGGGCTCGAAAAAAGAAAGGCCAAGCCGAGGGTGGGTTTTCAAAGAAAGACTATGCCGAAGGTAGACTCTCAAACAAAGGATACGAGGCCATGCCGAAGGTGGGCTCGAAAAAAGGAAGGCCAAGGCGAGGGTGGGTTTTCAAAGAAAGACTAAGCCGAAGGTAGACTCTCAAACAAAGGATACGAGGCCATGCTGAAGGTGGGCTCGAAAAAGAAAGGCCAAGCTGAGGGTGGGCTTTCAAAGAAAGACTAAGCCGGAGGTAGACTCTCAAACAAAGGATACGAGGCCATGCCGAAGGTGGGATCAAAAAAGAAAGGCCAAGCCGAGGGTGGGCTTTCAAAGAAAGACTAAGTCGAAGGTAGACTCTCAAACAAAGAATACGAGGCCATGCCGAAGGTGGGCTCGAAAAAAGAAAGGCCAAGCCGAGGGTGGACTTTCAAAGAAAGACTAAGCCGAAGGTAGACTCTCAAACAAAGGATACGAGGCCATGCCGAAGGTGGGCTCGAAAAAGAAAGGCCAAGCCGAGGGTGGACTTTCAAAGAAAGACTAAGCTGAAGGTAGACTCTCAAACAAACGATATGAGGCCATGCCGAAGGAGGGCTCGAAAAAGAAAGGCCAAGCCGAGGGTGGGCTTTCAAAGAAAGACTAAGCCGAAGGTAGACTCTCAAACAAAGGATACGAGGCCATGCCGAAGGTGGGCTCAAAAAGGAAAGGCCGAGTCGAGGGTGGGCTTTCAATGAAAGACTATGCCGAAGGTAGACTCTCAAACAAAGGATACGAGCCCATGCCGAAGGTGGGCTCGAAAAAAGAAAAGCCAAGCCGAGGGTGGACTTTCAAAGAAAGACTAAGCCGAAGGTAGACTATCAAACAAAGGATACGAGGCCATGCCGAAGGTGGGCTCGAAAAAAGAGAGGCCAAGCCGAGGGTGGGTTTTCAAAGAAAGACTATGCCGAAGGTAGACTCTCAAACAAAGGATACGAGGCCATGCCGAAGGTGGGCTCGAAAAAAGAAAGGCCATGCCGAGGGTGGGTTTTCGAAGAAAGACTAAGACGAAGGTAGACTCTCAAACAAAGGATACGAGGCCATGCCGAAGGTGGGCTCGAAAAAGAAAGGCCAAGCCGAGGGTGGGTTTTCAAAGACTTACTATGCCGAAGGTAGACTCTCAAACAAAGGATACGAGGCCATGCTGAAGGTGGGCTCGAAAAAGAAATGCCAAGCCGAGGGTGGGCTTTCAAAGAAAGACTAAGCTGGAGGTAGACTCTCAAACAAAGGATACGAGGCCATGCCGAATGTGGGATCAAAAAAGAAAGGCCAAGCCGAGGGTAGGCTTTCAAAGAAAGACTAAGTCAAAGGTAGACTCTCAAACAAAGGATACGAGGCCATGCCGAAGGTGGGATCGAAAACGAAAGGCCAAGCCGAGGGTGGGTTTTCAAAGAAAGACTATGCCGAAGGTAGACTCTCAAACAAACGATACGAGGCCATGCCGAAGGTGGGCTCGAAAAAGAAAGGCCAAGCCAAGGGTGGGGTTTCAAAGAAAGACTAAGCCGAAGGTAGACTCTCAAACAAAGGATACGAGGCCATGCCGAAGGTGGGATCAAAAAAGAAAGGCCAAGCTGAGGGTGGGCTTTCAAACAAAGACTAAGTCGAAGGTAGACTCTCAAACAAAGGATACGAGGCCATGCCGAAGGTGGGCTCGAAAAAGAAAGGCCAAGCCGAGGGTGGGGTTTCAAAGAAAGACTAAGCCGAAGGTAGACTCTCAAACAAAGGATACGAGGCCATGCCAAAGGTGGGCTCGAAAAAGAAAGGCCAAGCCGAGGGTGGACTTTCAAAGAAAGACTAAGCCGAAGGTAGACTCTCAAATAAAGGATACGAGGCCATGCCGAAGGTGGGCTCGAAAAAAGAAAGGCCAAGCCGAGGGTCGGTTTTCAAAGAAAGACTATGCCGAAGGTAGACTCTCAAACAAAGCATACGAGGCCATGCCGAAGGTGGGCTCGAAAAAAGAAAGGCCAAGGCGAGGGTGGGTTTTCAAAGAAAGACTAAGCCGAAGGTAGACTCTCAAACAAAGGATACGAGGCCATGCTGAAGGTGGGCTCGAAAAAGAAAGGCCAAGCCGGGGGTGGGCTTTCAAAGAAAGACTAAGTCGAAGGTAGACTCTCAAACAAAGAATACGAGGCCATGCCGAAGGTGGGCTCGAAAAAAGAAAGGCCAAGCCGAGGGTGGACTTTCAAAGAAAGACTAAGCCGAATGTAGACTCTCAAACAAAGGATACGAGGCCATGCCGAAGGTGGGCTCGAAAAAGAAAGGCCAAGCAGAGGGTGGGTTTTCAAAGAAAGACTATGACGAAGGTAGACTCTCAAACAAACGATACGAGGCCATGCCGAAGGTGGGCTCGAAAAAGAAAGGTCAAGCCGAGGGTGGGGTTTCAAAGAAAGACTAAGCCGAAGGTAGACTCTCAAACAAAGGATACGAGGCCATGCCGAAGGTGGGATAGAAAAAGAAAGGCCAAGCCGAGGGTGGGTTTTCAAAGAATTACTATGCCGAAGGTAGACTCTCAAACAAAGGATACGAGGCCATGCTGAAGATGGGCTCGAAAAAGAAATGCCAAGCCGAGGGTGGGCTTTCAAAGAAAGACTAAGATGGAGGTAGACTCTCAAACAAAGGATACGAGGCCATGCCAAATGTGGGATCAAAAAAGAAAGGCCAAGCCGAGGGTAGGCTTTCAAAGAAAGACTAAGTCGAAGGTAGACTATCAAACAAAGGATACGAGGCCATGCCGAAGGTGGGATCGAAAAAGAAAGGCCAAGCCGAGGGTGGGTTTTCAAAGAAAGACTATGCCGAAGGTAGACTCTCAAACAAACGATACGAGGCCATGCCGAAGGTGGGCTCGAAAAAGAAAGGCCAAGCCGAGGGTGGGGTTTCAAAGAAAGACTAAGCCGAAGGTAGACTCTCAAACAAAGGATACGAGGCCATGCCGAAGGTGGGATCAAAAAAGAAAGGCCAAGCTGAGGGTGGGCTTTCAAACAAAGACTAAGTCGAAGGTAGACTCTCAAACAAAGGATACGAGGCCATGCCGAAGGTGGGCTCGAAAAAGAAAGGCCAAGCCGAGGGTGGGGTTTCAAAGAAAGACTAAGCCGAAGGTAGACTCTCAAACAAAGGATACGAGGCCATGCCGAAGGTGGGCTCGAAAAAGAAAGGCCAAGCCGAGGGTGGACTTTCAAAGAAAGACTAAGCCGAAGGTAGACACTCAAACAAAGGATACGAGGCCATGCCGAAGGTGGGCTCGAAAAAAGAAAGGCCAAGCCGAGGGTGGGTTTTCAAAGAAAGACTATGCCGAAGGTAGACTCTCAAACAAAGGATACGAGGCCATGCCGAAGGTGGGCTCGAAAAAAGAAAGGCCAAGGCGAGGGTGGGTTTTCAAAGAAAGACTAAGCCGAAGGTAGACTCTCAAACAAAGGATACGAGGCCATGCTGAAGGTGGGCTCGAAAAAGAAAGGCCAAGCTGGGGGTGGGCTTTCAAAGAAAGACTAAGTCGAAGGTAGACTCTCAAACAAAGAATACGAGGCCATGCCGAAGGTGGGCTCGAAAAAAGAAAGGCCAAGCCGAGGGTGGACTTTCAAAGAAAGACTAAGCCGAAGGTAGACTCTCAAACAAAGGATACGAGGCCATGCCGAAGGTGGGCTCGAAAAAGAAAGGCCAAGTCGAGGGTGGGTTTTCAAAGAAAGACTATGCCGAAGGTAGACTCTCAAACAAACGATACGAGGCCATGCCGAAGGTGGGGTCGAAAAAGAAAGGCCAAGCCGAGGGTGGGGTTTCAAAGAAAGACTAAGCCGAAGGTAGACTCTCAAACAAAGGATACGAGGCCATGCCGAAGGTGGGATCGAAAAAGAAAGGCCAAGCCGAGGGTGGGCTTTCAAACAAAGACTAAGTCGAAGGTAGACTCTCAAACAAAGGATACGAGGCCATGCCGAAGGTGGGCTCGAAAAAGAAAGGCCAAGCAGAGGGTGGACTTTCAAAGAAAGACTAAGCCGAAGGTAGACTCTCAAACAAAGGATACGAGGCCATGCCGAAGGTGGGCTCGAAAAAGAAAGGCCAAGCAGAGGGTGGACTTTGAAAGAAAGACTAAGCCGAAGGTAGACTCTCAAACAAAGGATACGAGGCCATGCCGAAGGTGGGCTCGAAAAAGAAAGGCCAAGCAGAGGGTGGACTTTCAAAGAAAGACTAAGCCGAAGGTAGACTCTCAAACAAAGGATACGAGGCCATGCCGAAGGTGGGATCGAAAAAGAATGGCCAAGTCAAGGGTGGGCTTTCAAAGAAAGACTAAGTCGAAGGTAGACTCTCAAACAAAGGATACGAGGCCATGCCGAAGGTGGGCTTGAAAAAGAAAGGCCAAGCCGAGGGTGGACTTTCCAAGAAAGACTAAGCCGAAGGTAGACTCTCAAACAAAGGATACGAGGCCATGCCGAAGGTGGGCTCGAAAAAAGAAAGGCCAAGCCGAGGGTGGGTTTTCAAAGAAAGACTATGCCGAAGGTAGACTCTCAAACAAAGGATACGAGGCCATGCCGAAGGTGGGCTCGAAAAAAGAAAGGCCAAGGCGGGGGTGGGTTTTCAAAGAAAGACTAAGCCGAAGGTAGACTCTCAAACAAAGGATACGAGGCCATGCTGAAGGTGGGCTCGAAAAATAAAGGCCAAGCCGAGGGTGGGCTTTCAAAGAAAGACTAAGTCGGAGGTAGACTCTCAAACAAAGGATACGAGGCCATGCCGAAGGTGGGATCAAAAAAGAAAGGCCAAGCCGAGGGTGGGCTTTCAAAGAAAGACTAAGTCGAAGGTAGACTCTCAAACAAAGAATACGAGGCCATGCCGAAGGTGGGCTCGAAAAAAGAAAGGCCAAGCCGAGGGTGGACTTTCAAAGAAAGACTAAGCCGAAGGTAGACTCTCAAACAAAGGATACGAGGCCATGCCGAAGGTGGGCTCGAAAAAGAAAGGCCAAGCCGAGGGTGGACTTTCAAAGAAAGACTAAGCTGAAGGTAGACTCTCAAACAAACGATACGAGGCCATGCCGAAGGAGGGCTCGAAAAAGAATGGCCAAGCCGAGGGTGGGCTTTCAAAGAAAGACTAAGCCGAAGGTAGACTCTCAAACAAAGGATACGAGGCCATGAAGAAGGTGGGCTCGAAAAGGAAAGGCCGAGCCGAGGGTGGGCTTTCAAAGAAAGACTATGCCGAAGGTAGATTCTCAAACAAAGGATACGAGGCCATGCCAAAGGTGGGCTCGAAAAAAGAAAAGCCAAGCCGAGGGTGGACTTTCAAAGAAAGACTAAGCCGAAGGTAGACTCTCAAACAAAGGATACGAGGCCATGCCGAAGGTGGGCTCGAAAAAAGAAAGGCCAAGCCGAGGGTGGGTTTTCAAAGAAAGACTATGCCGAAGGTAGACTCTCAAACAAAGGATACGAGGCCATGCCGAAGGTGGGCTCGAAAAAAGAAAGGTCAGGCCGAGGGTGGGTTTTCAAAGAAAGACTAAGACAAAGGTAGACTCTCAAACAAAGGATACGAGGCGATGCTGAAGGTGGGCTCGAAAAAGAAAGGCCAAGCCGAGGGTGGGCTTTCAAAGAAAGACTAAGCCGAAGGTAGACTCTCAAACAAAGGATACGAGGCCATGCCGAAGGTGAGATCGAAAAAGAAAGGCCAAGCCGAGGGTGGGCTTTCAAAGAAAGACTAAGTCGAAGGTAGACTCTCAAACAAAGAATACGAGGCCATGCCGAAGGTGGGGTCGAAAAAAGAAAGGCCAAGCCGAGGGTGGACTTTCAAAGAAAGACTAAGCCGAAGGTAGACTCTCAAACAAAGGATACGAGGCCATGCCGAAGGTGGGCTCGAAAAAAGAAAGGCCAAGCCGAGGGTGGGTTTTCAAAGAAAGACTAAGTCGAAGGTAGACTCTCAAACAAAGAATACGAGGCCATGCAGAAGGTGGGCTCGAAAAAAGAAAGGCCAAGCCGAGGGTGGACTTTCAAAGAAAGACTAAGCCGAAGGTAGACTCTCAAACAAAGGATACGAGGCCATGCCGAAGGTGGGCTCGAAAAAGAAAGGCCAAGCCGAGGGTGGGTTTTCAAAGAAAGACTATGCCGAAGGTAGACTCTCAAACAAAGAATACGAGGCCATGCCGAAGGTGGGCTCTAAAAAAGAAAGGCCAAGCCGAGGGTGGACTTTCAAAGAAAGACTAAGCCGAAGGTAGACTCTCAAACAAAGGATACGAGGCCATGCCGAAGGTGGGCTCGAAAAAGAAAGGCCAAGCCGAGGGTGGGTTTTCAAAGAAAGACTATGCCGAAGGTAGACTCTCAAACAAACGATACGAGGCCATGCCGAAGGTGGGCTCGAAAAAGAAAGGCCAAGCCGAGGGTGGGGTTTCAAAGAAAGACTAAGCCGAAGGTAGACTCTCAAACAAAGGATACGAGGCCATGCCGAAGGTGGGATCGAAAAAGAAAGGCCAAGCCGAGGGTGGGCTTTCAAACAAAGACTAAGTCGAAGGTAGACTCTCAAACAAAGGATACGAGGCCATGCCGAAGGTGGGCTCGAAAAAGAAAGGCCAAGCCGAGGGTGGGCTTTCAAAGAAAGACTAAGCCGAAGGTAGACTCTCAAACAAAGGATACGAGGCCATGCCGAAGGTGATATCGAAAAAGAAAGGCCAAGCCGAGGGTGGGCTTTCAAAGAAAGACTAAGTCGAAGGTAGACTCTCAAACAAAGAATACGAGGCCATGCCGAAGGTGGGCTCGAAAAAAGAAAGGCCAAGCCGAGGGTGGACTTTCAAAGAAAGACTAAGCCGAAGGTAGACTCTCAAACAAAGGATACGAGGGCATGCCGAAGGTGGGCTCGAAAAAAGAAAGGCCAAGCCGAGGGTGGGTTTTCAAAGAAAGACTAAGTCGAAGGTAGACTCTCAAACAAAGAATACGAGGCCATGCCGAAGGTGGGCTCGAAAAAAGAAAGGCCAAGCCGAGGGTGGACTTTCAAAGAAAGACTAAGCCGAAGGTAGACTCTCAAACAAAGGATACGAGGCCATGCCGAAGGTGGGCTCGAAAAAGAAAGGCCAAGCCGAGGGTGGGTTTTCAAAGAAAGACTATGCCGAAGGTAGACTCTCAAACAAACGATACGAGGCCATGCCGAAGGTGGGCTCGAAAAAGAAAGGCCAAGTCGAGGGTGGGGTTTCAAAGAAAGACTAAGCCGAAGGTAGACTCTCAAACAAAGGATACGAGGCCATGCCGAAGGTGGGATCGAAAAAGAAAGGCCAAGCCGAGGGTGGGCTTTCAAACAAAGACTAAGTCGAAGGTAGACTCTCAAACAAAGGATACGAGGCCATGCCGAAGGTGGGCTCGAAAAAGAAAGGCCAAGCAGAGGGTGGACTTTCAAAGAAAGACTAAGCCGAAGGTAGACTCTCAAACAAAGGATACGAGGCCATGCCGAAGGTGGGATCGAAAAAGAAAGGCCAAGTAGAGGGTGGGCTTTCAAAGAAAGACTAAGTCGAAGGTAGACTCTCAAACAAAGGATACGAGGCCATGCCGAAGGTGGGCTCGAAAAAGAAAGACCAAGTCGAGGGTGGACTTTCAAAGAAAGACTAAGCCGAAGGTAGACTCTCAAACAAAGGATACGAGGCCATGCCGAAGGTGGGCTCGAAAAAAGGAAGGCCAAGCCGATGGTGGGTTTTCATAGAAAGACTAAGCCGAAGGTAGACTCTCAAACAAAGGATACGAGGCCATGCTGAAGGTGGGCTCGAAAAAGAAAGGCCAAGCCGAGGGTGGGTTTTCAAAGAAAGACTATGCCGAAGGTAGACTCTCAAAAAAACGATACGAGGCCATGCCGAAGGTGGGCTCGAAAAAGAAAGGCCAAGCCGAGGGTGGGGTTTCAAAGAAAGACTAAGCCGAAGGTAGACTCTCAAACAAAGGATACGAGGCCATGCCGAAGGTGGGATCGAAAAAGAAAGGCCAAGCCGAGGGTGGGCTTTCAAACAAAGACTAAGTCGAAGGTAGACTCTCAAACAAAGGATACGAGGCCATGCCGAAGGTGGGCTCGAAAAAGAAAGGCCAAGTAGAGGGTGGACTTTCAAAGAAAGACTAAGCCGAAGGTAGACTCTCAAACAAAGGATACGAGGCCATGCCGAAGGTGGGATCGAAAAAGAAAGGCCAAGTAGAGGGTGGGCTTTCAAAGAAAGACTAAGTCGAAGGTAGACTCTCAAACAAAGGATACGAGGCCATGCCGAAGGTGGGCTCGAAAAAGAAAGACCAAGTCGAGGGTGGACTTTCAAAGAAAGACTAAGCCGAAGGTAGACTCTCAAACAAAGGATACGAGGCCATGCCGAAGGTGGGCTCGAAAAAAGAAAGGCCAAGCCGAGGGTGGGTTTTCATAGAAAGACTAAGCCGAAGGTAGACTCTCAAACAAAGGATACGAGGCCATGCTGATGGTGGGCTCGAAAAAGAAATGCCAAGCCGAGGGTGGGTTTTCAAAGAAAGACTATGCCGAAGGTAGACTCTCAAACAAACGATACGAGGCCATGCCGAAGGTGGGCTCGAAAAAGAAAGGCCAAGCCGAGGGTGGGGTTTCAAAGAAAGACTAAGCCGAAGGTAGACTCTCAAACAAAGGATACGAGGCCATGCCGAAGGTGGGATCGAAAAAGAAAGGCCAAGCCGAGGGTGGGCTTTCAAACAAAGACTAAGTCGAAGGTAGACTCTCAAACAAAGGATACGAGGCCATGCCGAAGGTGGGCTCGAAAAAGAAAGGCCAAGCAGAGGGTGGACTTTCAAAGAAAGACTAAGCCGAAGGTAGACTCTCAAACAAAGGATACGAGGCCATGCCGAAGGTGGGATCGAAAAAGAAAGGCCAAGTAGAGGGTGGGCTTTCAAAGAAAGACTAAGTCGAAGGTAGACTCTCAAACAAAGGATACGAGGCCATGCCGAAGGTGGGCTCGAAAAAGAAAGACCAAGTCGAGGGTGGACTTTCAAAGAAAGACTAAGCCGAAGGTAGACTCTCAAACAAAGGATACGAGGCCATGCCGAAGGTGGGCTCGAAAAAAGAAAGGCCAAGCCGAGGGTGGGTTTTCATAGAAAGACTAAGCCGAAGGTAGACTCTCAAACAAAGGATACGAGGCCATGCTGAAGGTGGGCTCGAAAAAGAAATGCCAAGCCGAGGGTGGGCTTTCAAAGAAAGACTAAGCTGGAGGTAGACTCTCAAACAAAGGATACGAGGCCATGCCGAAGGTGGGATCAAAAAAGAAAGGCCAAGCCGAGGGTGGGCTTTCAAAGAAAGACTAAGTCGAAGGTAGACTCTCAAACAAAGGATACGAGGCCATGCCGAAGGTGGGCTCGAAAAAGAAAGGCCAAGCCGAGGGTGGACTTTCAAAGAAAGACTAAGCCAAAGGTAGACTATCAAACAAAGGATACGAGGCCATGCCGAAGGTGGGTTCGAAAAAAGAAAGGCCAAGCCGAGGGTGGGTTTTCAAAGAAAGACTATGCCGAAGGTAGACTCTCAAACAAAGGATACGAGGCCATGCCGAAGGTGGGCTCGAAAAAGAAAGGCCAAGCCGAGGGTGGACTTTCAAAGAAAGACTAAGCTGAAGGTAGACTCTCAAATAAACGATACGAGGCCATGCCGAACGAGGGCTCGAAAAAGAAAGGCCAAGCCGAGGGGGGGCTTTCAAAGAAAGACTAAGCCGAAGGTAGACTCTCAAATAAAGGATACGAGGCCATGCCGAAGGTGGGCTCGAAAAAAGAAAGGCCAAGCCGAGGGTGGGTTTTCAAAGAAAGACTAAGCCGAAGGTAGACTCTCAAACAAAGGATACGAGGCCATGCCGAAGGTGGGATCGAAAAAGAAAGGCCAAGCTGAGGGTGGGCTTTCAAACAAAGACTAAGTCGAAGGTAGACTCTCAAACAAAGGATACGAGGCCATGCCGAAGGTGGGATCGAAAAAGAAAGGCCAAGCAGAGGGTGGACTTTCAAAGAAAGACTAAGCCGAAGGTAGACTCTCAAACAAAGGATACGAGGCCATGCCGAAGGTGGGATCGAAAAAGAAAGGCCAAGTCGAGGGTGGGCTTTCAAAGAAAGACTAAGTCGAAGGTAGACTCTCAAACAAAGGATACGAGGCCATGCCGAAGGTGGGCTCGAAAAAGAAAGGCCAAGCCGAGGGTGGACTTTCAAAGAAAGACTAAGCCGAAGGTAGACTCTCAAACAAAGGATACGAGGCCATGCCGAAGGTGGGATCGAAAAAGAAAGGCCAAGCCGAGGGTGGGCTTTCAAACAAAGACTAAGTATAAGGTAGACTCTCAAACAAAGGATACGAGGCCATGCCGAAGGTGGGCTCGAAAAAGAAAGGCCAAGCAGAGGGTGGAGTTTCAAAGAAAGACTAAGTCGAAGGTAGACTCTCAAACAAAGGATACGAGGCCATGCCGAAGGTGGGCTCGAAAAAGAAAGGCCAAGCAGAGGGTGGACTTTCAAAGAAAGACTAAGCCGAAGGTAGACTCTCAAACAAAGGATACGAGGCCATGCCGAAGGTGGGATCGAAAAAGAAAGGCCAAGTCGAGGGTGGGCTTTCAAAGAAAGACTAAGTCGAAGGTAGACTCTCAAACAAAGGATACGAGGCCATGCCGAAGGTGGGCTTGAAAAAGAAAGGCCAAGCCGAGGGTGGACTTTCAAAGAAAGACTAAGCCGAAGGTAGACTCTCAAACAAAGGATACGAGGCCATGCCGAAGGTGGGCTCGAAAAAAGAAATGCCAAGCCGAGGGTGGGTTTTCAAAGAAAGACTATGCCGAAGGTAGACTCTCAAACAAAGGATACGAGGCCATGCCGAAGGTGGGCTCGAAAAAAGAAAGGCCAAGGCGGGGGTGGGTTTTCAAAGAAAGACTAAGCCGAAGGTAGACTCTCAAACAAAGGATACGAGGCCATGCTGAAGGTGGGCTCGAAAAAGAAAGGCCAAGCCGAGGGTGGGCTTTCAAAGAAAGACTAAGCCGGAGGTAGACTCTCAAACAAAGGATACGAGGCCATGCCGAAGGTGGGATCAAAAAAGAAAGGCCAAGCCGAGGGTGGGCTTTCAAAGAAAGACTAAGTCGAAGGTAGACTCTCAAACAAAGAATACGAGGCCATGCCGAAGGTGGGCTCGAAAAAAGAAAGGCCAAGCCGAGGGTGGACTTTCAAAGAAAGACTAAGCAGAAGGTAGACTCTCAAACAAAGGATACGAGGCCATGCCGAAGGTGGGCTCGAAAAAGAAAGGCCAAGCCGAGGGTGGACTTTCAAAGAAAGACTAAGCTGAAGGTAGACTCTCAAACAAACGATACGAGGCCATGCCGAAGGAGGGCTCAAAAAAGAATGGCCAAGCCGAGGGTGGGCTTTCAAAGAAAGACTAAGCCGAAGGTAGACTCTCAAACAAAGGATACGAGGCCATGCCGAAGGTGGGCTCGAAAAGGAAAGGCCAAGCCGAGGGTGGGTTTTCAAAGAAAGACTATGCCGAAGGTAGACTCTCAAACAAAGGATACGAGGCCATGCCGAAGGTGGGCTCGAAAAAAGAAAGGCCATGCCGAGGGTGGGTTTTCAAAGAAAGACTAAGACAAAGGTAGACTCTCAAACAAAGGATACGAGGCCATGCTGAAGGTGGGCTCGAAAAAGAAAGGCCAAGCCGAGGGTGGGCTTTCAAAGAAAGACTAAGCCGAAGGTAGACTCTCAAACAAAGGATACGAGGCCATGCCGAAGGTGAGATCGAAAAAGAAAGGCCAAGCCGAGGGTGGGCTTTCAAAGAAAGACTAAGTCGAAGGTAGACTCTCAAACAAAGAATACGAGGCCATGCCGAAGGTGGTCTCGAAAAAAGAAAGGCCAAGCCGAGGGTGGACTTTCAAAGAAAGACTAAGCCGAAGGTAGACTCTCAAACAAAGGATACGAGGCCATGCCGAAGGTGGGCTCGAAAAAGAAAGGCCAAGCCGAGGGTGGGTTTTCAAATAAAGACTATGCCGAAGGTAGACTCTCAAACAAACGATACGAGGCCATGCCGAAGGTGGCTCGAAAAAGAAAGGCCAAGCCGAGGGTGGGGTTTCAAAGAAAGACTAAGCCGAAGGTAGACTCTCAAACAAAGGATACGAGGCCATGCCGAAGGTGGGATCGAAAAAGAAAGGCCAAGCCGAGGGTGGGTTTTCAAACAAAGACTAAGTCGAAGGTAGACTCTCAAACAAAGGATACGAGGCCATGCCGAAGGTGGGCTCGAAAAAGAAAGGCCAAGCAGAGGGTGGACTTTCAAAGAAAGACTAATCCGAAGGTAGACTCTCAAACAAAGGATAAGAGGCCATGCCGAAGGTGGGATCGAAAAAGAAAGGCCAAGTAGAGGGTGGGCTTTCAAAGAAAGACTAAGTCGAAGGTAGACTCTCAAACAAAGGATACGAGGCCATGCCGAAGGTGGGCTCGAAAAAGAAAGACCAAGCCGAGGGTGGACTTTCAAAGAAAGACTAAGCCGAAGGTAGACTCTCAAACAAAGGATACGAGGCCATGCCGAAGGTGGGCTCGAAAAAAGAAAGGCCAAGCCGAGGGTGGGTTTTCAAAGAAAGACTAAGCCGAAGGTAGACTCTCAAACAAAGGATACGAGGCCATGATGAAGGTGGGCTCGAAAAAGAAATGCCAAGCTGAGGGTGGGCTTTCAAAGAAAGACTAAGCTGGAGGTAGACTCTCAAACAAAGGATACGAGGCCATGCCGAAGGTGGGATCAAAAAAGAAAGGCCAAGCCGAGGGTGGGCTTTCAAAGAAAGACTAAGTCGAAGGTAGACTCTCAAACAAAGGATACGAGGCCATGCCGAAGGTGGGCTCGAAAAAGAAAGGCCAAGCCGAGGGTGGACTTTCAAAGAAAGACTAAGCCGAAGGTAGACTCTCAAACAAAGGATACGAGGCCATGCCGAAGGTGGGCTCGAAAAAAGAAAGGCCAAGCCGAGGGTGGGTTTTCAAAGAAAGACTATGCCGAAGGTAGACTCTCAAACAAAGGATACGAGGCCATGCCGAAGGTGGGCTCGAAAAAGAAAGGCCAAGCCGAGGGTGGACTTTCAAAGAAAGACTAAGCTGAAGGTAGACTCTCAAATAAACGATACGAGGCCATGCCGAAGGAGGGCTCGAAAAAGAAAGGATAAGCCGAGGGGGGGCTTTCAAAGAAAGACTAAGCCGAAGGTAGACTCTCAAATAAAGGATACGAGGCCATGCCGAAGGTGGGCTCGAAAAAAGAAAGGCCAAGCCGAGGGTGGGTTTTCAAAGAAAGACTAAGCCGAAGGTAGACTCTCAAACAAAGGATACGAGGCCAGGCCGAAGGTTGGATCGAAAAAGAAAGGCCAAGCTGAGGGTGGGCTTTCAAACAAAGACTAAGTCGAAGGTAGACTCTCAAACAAAGGATACGAGGCCATGCCGAAGGTGGGATCGAAAAAGAAAGGCCAAGCAGAGGGTGGACTTTCAAAGAAAGACTAAGCCGAAGGTAGACTCTCAAACAAAGGATACGAGGCCATGCCGAAGGTGGGATCGAAAAAGAAAGGCCAAGTCGAGGGTGGGCTTTCAAAGAAAGACTAAGTCGAAGGTAGACTCTCAAACAAAGGATACGAGGCCATGCCGAAGGTGGGCTCGAAAAAGAAAGGCCAAGCCGAGGGTGGACTTTCAAAGAAAGACTAAGCCGAAGGTAGACTCTCAAACAAAGGATACGAGGCCATGCCGAAGGTGGGCTCGAAAAAAGAAAGGCCAAGCCGAGGGTGGGTTTTCAAAGAAAGACTATGCCGAAGGTAGACTCTCAAACAAAGGATACGAGGCCATGCCGAAGGTGGGCTCGAAAAAGAAAGGCCAAGTCGAGGGTGGACTTTCAAAGAAAGACTAAGCTGAAGGTAGACTCTCAAACAAATGATACGAGGCCATGCCGAAGGAGGGCTCAAAAAAGAAAGGCCAAGCCGAGGGGGGGCTTTCAAAGAAAGACTAAGCCGAAGGTAGACTCTCAAATAAAGGATACGAGGCCATGCCGAAGGTGGGCTCGAAAAAAGAAAGGCCAAGCCGAGGGTGGGTTTTCAAAGAAAGACTAAGCCGAAGGTAGACTCTCAAACAAAGGATACGAGGCCATGCCGAAGCTGGGCTCGAAAAAGAAAGGCCAAGCAGAGGGTGGACTTTCAAAGAAACACTAAGCCGAAGGTAGACTCTCAAACAAAGGATACGAGGCCATGCCGAAGGTGGGATCGAAAAAGAAAGGCCAAGTCGAGGGTGGACTTTCAAAGAAAGACGAAGCCGAAGGTAGACTCTCAAACAAAGGATACGAGGCCATGCCGAAGGTGGGCTCGAAAAAGATAAGCCAAGCCGAGGGTGGACTTTCAAAGAAAGACTAAGCCGAAGGTAGACTCTCAAACAAAGGATACGAGGCCATGCCGAAGGTGGGCTCAAAAAAGAAAGACCAAGCCGAGGGTGGACTTTCAAAGAAAGACTAAGTCGAAGGTAGACTCTCAAACAAAGGATACGAGGCCATGCCGAAGGTGGGCTCGAAAAAGAAAGGCCAAGTCGAGGGTGGACTTTCAAAGAAAGACGAAGCCGAAGGTAGACTCTCAAACAAAGGATACGAGGCCATGCCGAAGGTGGGCTCGAAAAAGATAAGCCAAGCTGAGGGTGGACTTTCAAAGAAAGACTAAGCCGAAGGTAGACTCTCAAACAAAGGATACGAGGCCATGCCGAAGGTGGGCTCGAAAAAGAAAGACCAAGCCGAGGGTGGACTTTCAAAGAAAGACTAAGTCGAAGGTAGACTCTCAAACAAAGGATACGAGGCCATGCCGAAGGTGGGCTCGAAAAAGATAAGCCAAGCCGAGGGTGGACTTTCAAAGAAAGACTAAGCCGAAGGTAGACTCTCAAACAAAGGATACGAGGCCATGCCGAAGGTGGGCTCGAAAAAGAAAGACCAAGCCGAGGGTGGACTTTCAAAGAAAGACTAAGTCGAAGGTAGACTCTCAAACAAAGGATACGAGGCCATGCCGAAGGTGGGCTCGAAAAAGAAAGGCCAAGTCGAGGGTGGACTTTCAAAGAAAGACGAAGCCGAAGGTAGACTCTCAAACAAAGGATACGAGGCCATGCCGAAGGTGGGCTCGAAAAAGAAATGCCAAGCTGAGGGTGGGCTTTCAAAGAAAGACTAAGCTGGAGGTAGACTCTCAAACAAAGGATACGAGGCCATGCCGAAGGTGGGATCAAAAAAGAAAGGCCAAGCCGAGGGTGGGCTTTCAACGAAAGACTAAGTCGAAGGTAGACTCTCAAACAAAGGATACGAGGCCATGCCGAAGGTGGGCTCGAAAAAGAAAGGCCAAGCCGAGGGTGGACTTTCAAAGAAAGACTAAGCCGAAGGTAGACTCTCAAACAAAGGATACGAGGCCATGCCGAAGGTGGGATCGAAAAAGAAAGGCCAAGTCGAGGGTGGGCTTTCAAAGAAAGACTAAGTCGAAGGTAGACTCTCAAACAAAGGATACGAGGCCATGCCGAAGGTGGGCTCGAAAAAGAAAGGCCAAGCCGAGGGTGGACTTTCAAAGAAAGACTAAGCCGAAGGTAGACTCACAAACAAAGGATACGAGGCCATGCCGAAGGTGGGCTCGAAAAAAGAAAGGCCAAGCCGAGGGTGGGTTTTCAAAGAAAGACTATGCCGAAGGTAGACTCTCAAACAAAGGATACGAGGCCATGCCGAAGGTGGGCTCGAAAAAGAAAGGCCAAGCCGAGGGTGGACTTTCAAAGAAAGACTAAGCTGAAGGTAGACTCTCAAACAAATGATACGAGGCCATGCCGAAGGAGGGCTCAAAAAAGAAAGGCCAAGCCGAGGGGGGGCTTTCAAAGAAAGACTAAGCCGAAGGTAGACTCTCAAATAAAGGATACGAGGCCATGCCGAAGGTGGGCTCGAAAAAAGAAAGGCCAAGCCGAGGGTGGGTTTTCAAAGAAAGACTAAGCCGAAGGTAGACTCTCAAACAAAGGATACGAGGCCATGCCGAAGCTGGGCTCGAAAAAGAAAGGCCAAGCAGAGGGTGGACTTTCAAAGAAAGACTAAGCCGAAGGTAGACTCTCAAACAAAGGATACGAGGCCATGCCGAAGGTGGGATCGAA
This sequence comes from Lathyrus tuberosus, assembly GCA_022829125.1. NCBI lineage: Eukaryota > Viridiplantae > Streptophyta > Magnoliopsida > Fabales > Fabaceae > Lathyrus > Lathyrus tuberosus. The sequence goes on from JALAZF010000229.1 coordinate 7,084,306, forward strand.
AAAGAAAGGCCAAGTCGAGGGTGGACTTTCAAAGAAAGACGAAGCCGAAGGTAGACTCTCAAACAAAGGATACGAGGCCATGCCGAAGGTGGGCTCGAAAAAGATAAGCCAAGCCGAGGGTGGACTTTCAAAGAAAGACTAAGCCGAAGGTAGACTCTCAAACAAAGGATACGAGGCCATTCCGAAGGTGGGCTCAAAAAAGAAAGACCAAGCCGAGGGTGGACTTTCAAAGAAAGACTAAGTCGAAGGTAGACTCTCAAACAAAGGATACGAGGCCATGCCGAAGGTGGGCTCGAAAAAGAAAGGCCAAGTCGAGGGTGGACTTTCAAAGAAAGACGAAGCCGAAGGTAGACTCTCAAACAAAGGATACGAGGCCATGCCGAAGGTGGGCTCGAAAAAGATAAGCCAAGCTGAGGGTGGACTTTCAAAGAAAGACTAAGCCGAAGGTAGACTCTCAAACAAAGGATACGAGGCCATGCCGAAGGTGGGCTCGAAAAAGAAAGACCAAGCCGAGGGTGGACTTTCAAAGAAAGACTAAGTCGAAGGTAGACTCTCAAACAAAGGATTCGAGGCCATGCCGAAGGTGGGCTCGAAAAAGATAAGCCAAGCCGAGGGTGGACTTTCAAAGAAAGACTAAGCCGAAGGTAGACTCTCAAACAAAGGATACGAGGCCATGCCGAAGGTGGGCTCGAAAAAGAAAGACCAAGCCGAGGGTGGACTTTCAAAGAAAGACTAAGTCGAAGGTAGACTCTCAAACAAAGGATACGAGGCCATGCCGAAGGTGGGCTCGAAAAAGAAAGGCCAAGTCGAGGGTGGACTTTCAAAGAAAGACGAAGCCGAAGGTAGACTCTCAAACAAAGGATACGAGGCCATGCCGAAGGTGGGCTCGAAAAAGAAATGCCAAGCTGAGGGTGGGCTTTCAAAGAAAGACTAAGCTGGAGGTAGACTCTCAAACAAAGGATACGAGGCCATGCCGAAGGTGGGATCAAAAAAGAAAGGCCAAGCCGAGGGTGGGCTTTCAAAGAAAGACTAAGTCGAAGGTAGACTCTCAAACAAAGGATACGAGGCCATGCCGAAGGTGGGCTCGAAAAAGAAAGGCCAGGCCGAGGGTGGACTTTCAAAGAAAGACTAAGCCGAAGGTAGACTCTCAAACAAAGGATACGAGGCCATGCCGAAGGTGGGCTCAAAAAAGAAAGGCCAAGCCGAGGGTGGACTTTCAAAGAAAGACTAAGTCGAAGGTAGACTCTCAAACAAAGGATACGAGGCCATGCCGAAGGTGGGCTCGAAAAAGAAAGGCCAAGCAGAGGGTGGACTTTCAAAGAAAGACTAAGCCGAAGGTAGACTCTCAAACAAAGGATACGAGGCCATGCCGAAGGTGGGATCGAAAAAGAAAGACCAAGCCGAGGGTGGACTTTCAAAGAAAGACTAAGTCGAAGGTAGACTCTCAAACAAAGGATACGAGGCCATGCCGAAGGTGGGCTCGAAAAAGAAAGGCCAAGCCGAGGGTGGACTTTCAAAGAAAGACTAAGCCGAAGGTAGACTCTCAAACAAAGGATACGAGGCCATGCCGAAGGTGGGATCGAAAAAGAAAGGCCAAGCCGAGGGGGGGCTTTCAAAGAAAGACTAAGCCGAAGGTAGACTCTCAAATAAAGGATACGAGGCCATGCCGAAGGTGGGCTCGAAAAAAGAAAGGCCAAGCCGAGGGTGGGTTTTCAAAGAAAGACTAAGCCGAAGGTAGACTCTCAAACAAAGGATACGAGGCCATGCCGAAGCTGGGCTCGAAAAAGAAAGGCCAAGCAGAGGGTGGACTTTCAAAGAAAGACTAAGCCGAAGGTAGACTCTCAAACAAAGGATACGAGGCCATGCCGAAGGTGGGATCGAAAAAGAAAGGCCAAGTCGAGGGTGGACTTTCAAAGAAAGACGAAGCCGAAGGTAGACTCTCAAACAAAGGATACGAGGCCATGCCGAAGGTGGGCTCGAAAAAGATAAGCCAAGCCGAGGGTGGACTTTCAAAGAAAGACTAAGCCGAAGGTAGACTCTCAAACAAAGGATACGAGGCCATTCCGAAGGTGGGCTCAAAAAAGAAAGACCAAGCCGAGGGTGGACTTTCAAAGAAAGACTAAGTCGAAGGTAGACTCTCAAACAAAGGATACGAGGCCATGCCGAAGGTGGGCTCGAAAAAGAAAGGCCAAGTCGAGGGTGGACTTTCAAAGAAAGACTAAGCCGAAGGTAGACTCTCAAACAAAGGATACGAGGCCATTCCGAAGGTGGGCTCAAAAAAGAAAGACCAAGCCGAGGGTGGACTTTCAAAGAAAGACTAAGTCGAAGGTAGACTCTCAAACAAAGGATACGAGGCCATGCCGAAGGTGGGCTCGAAAAAGAAAGGCCAAGTCGAGGGTGGACTTTCAAAGAAAGACGAAGCCGAAGGTAGACTCTCAAACAAAGGATACGAGGCCATGCCGAAGGTGGGCTCGAAAAAGATAAGCCAAGCTGAGGGTGGACTTTCAAAGAAAGACTAAGCCGAAGGTAGACTCTCAAACAAAGGATACGAGGCCATGCCGAAGGTGGGCTCGAAAAAGAAAGACCAAGCCGAGGGTGGACTTTCAAAGAAAGACTAAGTCGAAGGTAGACTCTCAAACAAAGGATACGAGGCCATGCCGAAGGTGGGCTCGAAAAAGATAAGCCAAGCCGAGGGTGGACTTTCAAAGAAAGACTAAGCCGAAGGTAGACTCTCAAACAAAGGATACGAGGCCATGCCGAAGGTGGGCTCGAAAAAGAAAGACCAAGCCGAGGGTGGACTTTCAAAGAAAGACTAAGTCGAAGGTAGACTCTCAAACAAAGGATACGAGGCCATGCCGAAGGTGGGCTCGAAAAAGAAAGGCCAAGTCGAGGGTGGACTTTCAAAGAAAGACGAAGCCGAAGGTAGACTCTCAAACAAAGGATACGAGGCCATGCCGAAGGTGGGCTCGAAAAAGAAATGCCAAGCTGAGGGTGGGCTTTCAAAGAAAGACTAAGCTGGAGGTAGACTCTCAAACAAAGGATACGAGGCCATGCCGAAGGTGGGATCAAAAAAGAAAGGCCAAGCCGAGGGTGGGCTTTCAAAGAAAGACTAAGTCGAAGGTAGACTCTCAAACAAAGGATACGAGGCCATGCCGAAGGTGGGCTCGAAAAAGAAAGGCCAGGCCGAGGGTGGACTTTCAAAGAAAGACTAAGCCGAAGGTAGACTCTCAAACAAAGGATACGAGGCCATGCCGAAGGTGGGCTCAAAAAAGAAAGGCCAAGCCGAGGGTGGACTTTCAAAGAAAGACTAAGTCGAAGGTAGACTCTCAAACAAAGGATACGAGGCCATGCCGAAGGTGGGCTCGAAAAAGAAAGGCCAAGCAGAGGGTGGACTTTCAAAGAAAGACTAAGCCGAAGGTAGACTCTCAAACAAAGGATACGAGGCCATGCCGAAGGTGGGATCGAAAAAGAAAGACCAAGCCGAGGGTGGACTTTCAAAGAAAGACTAAGTCGAAGGTAGACTCTCAAACAAAGGATACGAGGCCATGCCGAAGGTGGGCTCGAAAAAGAAAGGCCAAGCCGAGGGTGGACTTTCAAAGAAAGACTAAGCCGAAGGTAGACTCTCAAACAAAGGATACGAGGCCATGCCGAAGGTGGGATCGAAAAAGAAAGGCCAAGCCGAGGGGGGGCTTTCAAAGAAAGACTAAGCCGAAGGTAGACTCTCAAATAAAGGATACGAGGCCATGCCGAAGGTGGGCTCGAAAAAAGAAAGGCCAAGCCGAGGGTGGGTTTTCAAAGAAAGACTAAGCCGAAGGTAGACTCTCAAACAAAGGATACGAGGCCATGCCGAAGCTGGGCTCGAAAAAGAAAGGCCAAGCAGAGGGTGGACTTTCAAAGAAAGACTAAGCCGAAGGTAGACTCTCAAACAAAGGATACGAGGCCATGCCGAAGGTGGGATCGAAAAAGAAAGGCCAAGTCGAGGGTGGACTTTCAAAGAAAGACGAAGCCGAAGGTAGACTCTCAAACAAAGGATACGAGGCCATGCCGAAGGTGGGCTCGAAAAAGATAAGCCAAGCCGAGGGTGGACTTTCAAAGAAAGACTAAGCCGAAGGTAGACTCTCAAACAAAGGATACGAGGCCATTCCGAAGGTGGGCTCAAAAAAGAAAGACCAAGCCGAGGGTGGACTTTCAAAGAAAGACTAAGTCGAAGGTAGACTCTCAAACAAAGGATACGAGGCCATGCCGAAGGTGGGCTCGAAAAAGAAAGGCCAAGTCGAGGGTGGACTTTCAAAGAAAGACGAAGCCGAAGGTAGACTCTCAAACAAAGGATACGAGGCCATGCCGAAGGTGGGCTCGAAAAAGATAAGCCAAGCTGAGGGTGGACTTTCAAAGAAAGACTAAGCCGAAGGTAGACTCTCAAACAAAGGATACGAGGCCATGCCGAAGGTGGGCTCGAAAAAGAAAGACCAAGCCGAGGGTGGACTTTCAAAGAAAGACTAAGTCGAAGGTAGACTCTCAAACAAAGGATACGAGGCCATGCCGAAGGTGGGCTCGAAAAAGATAAGCCAAGCCGAGGGTGGACTTTCAAAGAAAGACTAAGCCGAAGGTAGACTCTCAAACAAAGGATACGAGGCCATGCCGAAGGTGGGCTCGAAAAAGAAAGACCAAGCCGAGGGTGGACTTTCAAAGAAAGACTAAGTCGAAGGTAGACTCTCAAACAAAGGATACGAGGCCATGCCGAAGGTGGGCTCGAAAAAGAAAGGCCAAGTCGAGGGTGGACTTTCAAAGAAAGACGAAGCCGAAGGTAGACTCTCAAACAAAGGATACGAGGCCATGCCGAAGGTGGGCTCGAAAAAGAAATGCCAAGCTGAGGGTGGGCTTTCAAAGAAAGACTAAGCTGGAGGTAGACTCTCAAACAAAGGATACGAGGCCATGCCGAAGGTGGGATCAAAAAAGAAAGGCCAAGCCGAGGGTGGGCTTTCAAAGAAAGACTAAGTCGAAGGTAGACTCTCAAACAAAGGATACGAGGCCATGCCGAAGGTGGGCTCGAAAAAGAAAGGCCAGGCCGAGGGTGGACTTTCAAAGAAAGACTAAGCCGAAGGTAGACTCTCAAACAAAGGATACGAGGCCATGCCGAAGGTGGGCTCGAAAAAGAAAGGCCAAGCCGAGGGTGGACTTTCAAAGAAAGACTAAGTCGAAGGTAGACTCTCAAACAAAGGATACGAGGCCATGCCGAAGGTGGGCTCGAAAAAGAAAGGCCAAGCAGAGGGTGGACTTTCAAAGAAAGACTAAGCCGAAGGTAGACTCTCAAACAAAGGATACGAGGCCATGCCGAAGGTGGGATCGAAAAAGAAAGACCAAGCCGAGGGTGGACTTTCAAAGAAAGACTAAGTCGAAGGTAGACTCTCAAACAAAGGATACGAGGCCATGCCGAAGGTGGGCTCGAAAAAGAAAGGCCAAGCCGAGGGTGGACTTTCAAAGAAAGACTAAGCCGAAGGTAGACTCTCAAACAAAGGATACGAGGCCATGCCGAAGGTGGGCTCGAAAAAAGAAAGGCCAAGCCGAGGGTGGGTTTTCAAAGAAAGACTATGCCGAAGGTAGACTCTCAAACAAAGGATACGAGGCCATGCCGAAGGTGGGCTCGAAAAAGAAAGGCCAAGCCGAGGGTGGACTTTCAAAGAAAGACTAAGTCGAAGGTAGACTCTCAAACAAAGGATACGAGGCCATGCCGAAGGTGGGCTCGAAAAAGAAAGGCCAAGCCGAGGGTGGACTTTCAAAGAAAGACTAAGCCGAAGGTAGACTCTCAAACAAAGGATACGAGGCCATGCCGAAGGTGGGCTCGAAAAAAGAAAGGCCAAGCCGAGGGTGGGTTTTCAAAGAAAGACTATGCCGAAGGTAGACTCTCAAACAAAGGATACGAGGCCATGCCGAAGGTGGGCTCGAAAAAGAAAGGCCAAGCCGAGGGTGGACTTTCAAAGAAAGACTAAGCTGAAGGTAGACTCTCAAACAAATGATACGAGGCCATGCCGAAGGAGGGCTCAAAAAAGAAAGGACAAGCGGAGGGGGGGCTTTCAAAGAAAGACTAAGCCGAAGGTAGACTCTCAAATAAAGGATACGAGGCCATGCCGAAGGTGGGCTCGAAAAAGAAAGACCAAGCCGAGGGTGGACTTTCAAAGAAAGACTAAGTCGAAGGTAGACTCTCAAACAAAGGATACGAGGCCATGCCGAAGGTGGGCTCGAAAAAAGAAAGGCCAAGCTGAGGGTGGACTTTCAAAGAAAGACTAAGCCGAAGGTAGACTCTCAAACAAAGGATACGAGGCCATGCCGAAGGTGGGCTCGAAAAAGAAAGACCAAGCCGAGGGTGGACTTTCAAAGAAAGACTAAGTCGAAGGTAGACTCTCAAACAAAGGATACGAGGCCATGCCGAAGGTGGGCTCGAAAAAGATAAGCCAAGCCGAGGGTGGACTTTCAAAGAAAGACTAAGCCGAAGGTAGACTCTCAAACAAAGGATACGAGGCCATGCCGAAGGTGGGCTCGAAAAAGAAAGACCAAGCCGAGGGTGGACTTTCAAAGAAAGACTAAGTCGAAGGTAGACTCTCAAACAAAGGATACGAGGCCATGCCGAAGGTGGGCTCGAAAAAAGAAAGGCCAAGCCGAGGGTGGGTTTTCAAAGAAAGACTAAGCCGAGGGTGGGCTCGAAAAAGAAAGGCCAAGCCGAGGGTGGCCTTTCAAAGAAAGACTAATCCGAAGGTAGAATCTCAAACAAAGGATACGAGGCCATGCCGAAGGTGGGCTCGAAAAAGAAAGGCCAAGCCGAGGGTGGACTTTCAAAGAAAGACTAAGCCGAAGGTAGACTCTCAAACAAAGGATACGAGGCCATGCCGAAGGTGGGCTCGAAAAAAGAAAGGCCAAGCCGAGGGTGGGTTTTCAAAGAAAGACTATGCCGAAGGTAGACTCTCAAACAAAGGATACGAGGCCATGCCGAAGGTGGGCTCGAAAAAGAAAGGCCAAGCCGAGGGTGGACTTTCAAAGAAAGACTAAGCTGAAGGTAGACGCTCAAACAAACGATACGAGGCCATGCCGAAGGAGGGCTCGAAAAAGAAAGGACAAGCCGAGGGTGGGTTTTCAAAGAAAGACTAAGCCGAAGGTAGACTCTCAAATAAAGGATACGAGGCCATGCCGAAGGTGGGCTCGAAAAAAGAAAGGCCAAGCCGAGGGTGGGTTTTCAAAGAAAGACTAAGCCGAAGGTAGACTCTCAAACAAAGGATACGAGGCCATGCCGAAGGTGGGCTCGAAAAAGAAAGGCCAAGCCGAGGGTGGGTTTTCAAAGAAAGACTATGCCGAAGGTAGACTCTCAAACAAACGATACGAGGCCATGCCGAAGGTGGGCTCGAAAAAGAAAGGCCAAGCAGAGGGTGGACTTTCAAAGAAAGACTAAGCCGAAGGTAGACTCTCAAACAAAGGATACGAGGTCATGCCGAAGGTGGGCTCGAAAAAGAAATGCCAAACCGAGGGTGGACTTTTAAAGAAAGACTAAGCCGAAGGTAGACTCTCAAACAAAGGATACGAGGCCATGCCGAAGGTGGGCTCGAAAAAGAAAGACCAAGCCGAGGGTGGACTGTCAAAGAAAGACTAAGTCGAAGGTAGACTCTCAAACAAAGGATACGAGGCCATGCCGAAGGCGGGCTCGAAAAAAGAAAGGCCAAGCCGAGGGTGGGTTTTCAAAGAAAGACTAAGCCGAAGGTAGACTCTCAAACAAAGGATACGAGGCCATGCTGAAGGTGGGCTCGAAAAAGAAAAGCCAAGCTGAGGGTGGGCTTTCAAAGAAAGACTAAGCTGGAGGTAGACTCTCAAACAAAGGATACGAGGTCATGCCGAAGGTGGGATCAAAAAAGAAAGGCCAAGCCGAGGGTGGGATTTCAAAGAAAGACTAAGTCGAAGGTAGACTCTCAAACAAAGGATACGAGGCCATGCCGTAGGTGGGCTCGAAAAAGAAAGGCCAAGCCGAGGGTGGACTTTCAAAGAAAGACTAAGCCGAAGGTAGACTCTCAAACAAAGGATACGAGGCCATGCCGAAGGTGGGCTCGAAAAAGAAAGGCCAAGCCGAGGGTGGACTTTCAAAGAAAGACTAAGCTGAAGGTAGACTCTCAAACAAACGATACGAGGCCATGCCGAAGGTGGGCTCGAAAAAGAAAGGCCAAGCCGAGGGTGGGTTTTCAAAGAAAGACTAAGCCGAAGGTAGACTCTCAAACAAAGGATACGAGGCCATGCCGAAGGTGGGCTCGAAAAAGAAAGGCCAAGCCGAGGGTGGGTTTTCAAAGAAAGACTAAGCTGAAGGTAGACTCTCAAACAAAGGATACGAGGCCATGCCGAAGGTGGGCTCGAAAAAGAAAGGCCAAGCCGAGGGTTGACTTTCAAAGAAAGACTAAGCCGAAGGTAGACTCTCAAACAAAGGATACGAGGCCATGCCGAAGGTGGGCTCGAAAAAAGAAAGGCCAAGCCGAGGGTGGGTTTTCAAAGAAAGACTAAGCCAAAGGTAGACTCTCAAACAAAGGATACGAGGCCATGCCGAAGGTGGGATCGAAAAAGAAAGGCCAAGCCGAGGGTGGGCTTTCAAAGAAAGACTAAGCTGGAGGTAGACTCTCAAACAAAGGATACGAGGCCATGCCGAAGGTGGGCTCGAAAAAGAAAGGCCAAGCCGAGGGTGGGTTTTCAAAGAAAGACTATGCCGAAGGTAGACTCTCAAACAAACGATACGAGGCCATGCCGAAGGTGGGCTCGAAAAAGAAAGGCCAAGCAGAGGGTGGACTTTCAAAGAAAGACTAAGCCGAAGGTAGACTCTCAAACAAAGGATACGAGGTCATGCCGAAGGTGGGCTCGAAAAAGAAATGCCAAACCGAGGGTGGACTTTCAAAGAAAGACTAAGCCGAAGGTAGACTCTCAAACAAAGGATACGAGGCCATGCCGAAGGTGGGCTCGAAAAAGAAAGACCAAGCCGAGGGTGGACTGTCAAAGAAAGACTAAGTCGAAGGTAGACTCTCAAACAAAGGATACGAGGCCATGCCGAAGGTGGGCTCGAAAAAAGAAAGGCCAAGCCGAGGGTGGGTTTTCAAAGAAAGACTAAGTCGAAGGTAGACTCTCAAACAAAGGATACGAGGCCATGCTGAAGGTGGGCTCGAAAAAGAAAAGCCAAGCTGAGGGTGGGCTTTCAAAGAAAGACTAAGCTGGAGGTAGACTCTCAAACAAAGGATACGAGGTCATGCCGAAGGTGGGATCAAAAAAGAAAGGCCAAGCCGAGGGTGGGATTTCAAAGAAAGACTAAGTCGAAGGTAGACTCTCAAACAAAGGATACGAGGCCATGTCGTAGGTGGGCTCGAAAAAGAAAGGCCAAGCCGAGGGTGGACTTTCAAAGAAAGACTAAGCCGAAGGTAGACTCTCAAACAAAGGATACGAGGCCATGCCGAAGGTGGGCTCGAAAAAAGAAAGGCCAAGCCGAGGGTGGGTTTTCAAAGAAAGACTATGCCGAAGGTAGACTCTCAAACAAAGGATACGAGGCCATGCCGAAGGTGGGCTCGAAAAAGAAAGGCCAAGCCGAGGGTGGACTTTCAAAGAAAGACTAAGCTGAAGGTAGACTCTCAAACAAACGATACGAGGCCATGCCGAAGGTGGGCTCGAAAAAGAAAGGCCAAGCCGAGGGTGGGTTTTCAAAGAAAGACTAAGCCGAAGGTATACTCTCAAACAAAGGATACGAGGCCATGCCGAAGGTGGGCTCGAAAAAGAAAGGCCAAGCCGAGGGTGGGTTTTCAAAGAAAGACTAAGCTGAAGGTAGACTCTCAAACAAAGGATACGAGGCCATGCCGAAGGTGGGCTCGAAAAAGAAAGGCCAAGCCGAGGGTTGACTTTCAAAGAAAGACTAAGCCGAAGGTAGACTCTCAAACAAAGGATACGAGGCCATGCCGAAGGTGGGCTCGAAAAAAGAAAGGCCAAGCCGAGGGTGGGTTTTCAAAGAAAAACTAAGCCAAAGGTAGACTCTCAAACAAAGGATACGAGGCCATGCCGAAGGTGGGATCGAAAAAGAAAGGCCAAGCCGAGGGTGGGCTTTCAAAGAAAGACTAAGCTGGAGGTAGACTCTCAAACAAAGGATACGAGGCCATGCCGAAGGTGGGCTCGAAAAAGAAAGGCCAAGCCGAGGGTGGAATTTCAAAGAACGACTAAGTCGAAGGTAGACTCTCAAACAAAGGATACGAGGCCATGCCGAAGGTGGGCACGAAAAAGAAAGGCCAAGCCGAGGGTGGACTTTCAAAGAAAGACTAAGCCGAAGGTAGACTCTCAAACAAAGGATACGAGGCCATGCCGAAGGTGGGCTCGAAAAAGAAAGGCCAAACCGAGGGTGGACTTTCAAAGAAAGACTAAGCCGAAGGTAGACTCTCAAACAAAGGATACGAGGCCATGCCGAAGGTGGGCTCGAAAAAGAAAGACCAAGCCGAGGGTGGACTTTCAAAGAAAGACTAAGTCGAAGGTAGACTCTCAAACAAAGGATACGAGGCCATGCCGAAGGTGGGCTCGAAAAAAGAAAGGCCAAGCCGAGGGTGGACTTTCAAAGAAAGACTAAGCCGAAGGTAGACTCTCAAACAAAGGATACGAGGCCATGCTGAAGGTGGGCTCGAAAAAGAAAAGCCAAGCCGAGGGTAGGATTTTAAAGAAAGACTATGCCGAATGTAGACTCTCAAACAAAGGATACGAGGTCATGCCGAAGGTGGGCTCGAAAAAGAAAGGCCAAGCCGAGGGTGGACTTTCAAAGAAAGACTAAGCTGAAGGTAGACTCTCAAACAAACGATACGAGGCCATGCCGAAGGAGGGCTCGAAAAAGAAAGGCCAAGCCGAGGGTGGGCTTTCAAAGAAAGACTAAGCCGAAGGTAGACTCTCAAACAAAGGATACGAGGCCATGCCGAAGGTGGGCTCGAAAAAAGAAAGGCCAAGCCGAGGGTGGGTTTTCAAAGAAAGACTATGCCGAAGGTAGACTCTCAAACAAAGGATACGAGGCCATGCCGAAGGTGGGATCGAAAAAGAAAGGCCAAGCCGAGGGTGGACTTTCAAAGAAAGACTAAGCTGAAGGTAGACTCTCAAACAAACGATACGAGGCCATGCCGAAGGAGGGCTCGAAAAAGAAAGGCCAAGCCGAGGGGGGGCTTTCAAAGAAAGACTAAGCCGAAGGTAGACACTCAAACAAAGGATACGAGGCCATGCCGAAGGTGGGCTCGAAAAGGAATGGCCGAGCCGAGGGTGGGCTTTCAAAGAAAGACTATGCCGAAGGTAGACACTCAAACAAAGGATACGAGCCCATGCCGAAGGTGGGCTCGAAAAAAGAAAAGCCAAGCCGAGGGTGGACTTTCAAAGAAAGACTAAGCCGAGGGTAGACTCTCAAACAAAGGATACGAGGCCATGCCGAAGGTGGGCACGAAAAAGAAAGGCCAAGCAGAGGGTGGACTTTCAAAGAAAGACTAAGCCGAAGGTAGACTCTCAAACAAAGGATACGAGGCCATGCCGAAGGTGGGATCGAAAAAGAAAGGCCAAGTCGAGGGTGGGCTTTCAAAGAAAGGCTAAGTCGAAGGTAGACTCTCAAACAAAGGATACAAGGCCATGCCGAAGGTGGGCTCGAAAAAGAAAGGCCAAGCCGAGGGTGGACTTTCAAAGAAAGACTAAGCCGAAGGTAGACTCTCAAACAAAGGATACGAGGCCATGCCGAAGGTGCGCTCGAAAAAAGAAAGGCCAAGCCGAGTGTGGGTTTTCAAAGAAAGACTATGCCGAAGGTAGACTCTCAAACAAAGGATACGAGGCCATGCCGAAGGTGGGCTCGAAAAAAGAAAGGCCAAGGCGAGGGTGGGTTTTCAAAGAAAGACTAAGCCAAAGGTAGACTCTCAAACAAAGGATACGAGGCCATGCTGAAGGTGGGCTCGAAAAGGAAAGGCCAAGCCGAGGGTGGACTTTCAAAGAAAGACTAAGCCGAAGGTAGACTCTCAAACAAAGGATACGAGGCCATGCCGAAGGTGGGCTCAAAAAAAGAAAGGCCAAGCCGAGGGTGGGTTTTCAAAGAAAGACTATGCCGAAGGTAGACTCTCAAACAAAGGATACGAGGCCATGCCGAAGGTGGGCTCGAAAAAGAAAGGCCAAGCCGAGGGTGGGTTTTCAAAGAAAGACTATGCCGAAGGTAGACTCTCAAACAAAGGATATGAGGCCATGCCGAAGGTGGGCACGAAAAAGAAAGGCCAAGCCGAGGGTGGACTTTCAAAGAAAGACTAAGCTGAAGGTAGACTCTCAAACAAACGATACGAGGCCATGCCGAAGGAGGGCTCGAAAAAGAAAGGCCAAGCCGAGGGGGGGCTTTCAAAGAAAGACTAAGCCGAAGGTAGACACTCAAACAAAGGATACGAGGCCATGCCGAAGGTGGGCTCGAAAAGGAATGTCCGAGCCGAGGGTGGGCTTTCAAAGAAAGACTATGCCGAAGGTAGACTCTCAAACAAAGGATACGAGCCCATGCCGAAGGTGGGCTCGAAAAAAGAAAAGCCAAGCCGAGGGTGGACTTTCAAAGAAAGACTAAGCCGAGGGTAGACTCTCAAACAAAGGATACGAGGCCATGCCGAAGGTGGGCACGAAAAAGAAAGGCCAAGCAGAGGGTGGACTTTCAAAGAAAGACTAAGCCGAAGGTAGACTCTCAAACAAAGGATACGAGGGCATGCCGAAGGTGGGATCGAAAAAGAAAGGCCAAGTCGAGGGTGGGCTTTCAAAGAAAGACTAAGTCGAAGGTAGACTCTCAAACAAAGGATACAAGGCCATGCCGAAGGTGGGCTCGAAAAAGAAAGGCCAAGCCGAGGGTGGACTTTCAAAGAAAGACTAAGCCGAAGGTAGACTCTCAAACAAAGGATACGAGGCCATGCCGAAGGTGGGCTCGAAAAAAGAAAGGCCAAGCCGAGGGTGGGTTTTCAAAGAAAGACTATGCCGAAGGTAGACTCTCAAACAAATGATACGAGGCCATGCCGAAGGTGGGCTCGAAAAAAGAAAGGCCAAGGCGAGGGTGGGTTTTCAAAGAAAGACTAAGCCAAAGGTAGACTCTCAAACATAGGATACGAGGCCATGCTGAAGGTGGGCTCGAAAAGGAAAGGCCAAGCCGAGGGTGGACTTTCAAAGAAAGACTAAGCCGAAGGTAGACTCTCAAACAAAGGATACGAGGCCATGCCGAAGGTGGGCTCGAAAAAGAAAGACCAAGCCGAGGGTGGACTTTCAAAGAAAGACTAAGTCGAAGGTAGACTCTCAAACAAAGGATACGAGGCCATGCCGAAGGTGGGCTCGAAAAAAGAAAGGCCAAGCCGAGGGTGGACTTTCAAAGAAAGACTAAGCCGAAGGTAGACTCTCAAACAAAGGATACGAGGCCATGCTGAAGGTGGGCTCGAAAAAGAAAAGCCAAGCCGAGGGTAGGATTTTAAAGAAAGACTATGCCGAATGTAGACTCTCAAACAAAGGATACGAGGTCATGCCGAAGGTGGGCTCGAAAAAGAAAGGCCAAGCCGAGGGTGGACTTTCAAAGAAAGACTAAGCTGAAGGTAGACTCTCAAACAAACGATACGAGGCCATGCCGAAGGAGGGCTCGAAAAAGAAAGGCCAAGCCGAGGGTGGGCTTTCAAAGAAAGACTAAGCCGAAGGTAGACTCTCAAACAAAGGATACGAGGCCATGCCGAAGGTGGGCTCGAAAAAAGAAAGGCCAAGCCGAGGGTGGGTTTTCAAAGAAAGACTATGCCGAAGGTAGACTCTCAAACAAAGGATACGAGGCCATGCCGAAGGTGGGATCGAAAAAGAAAGGCCAAGCCGAGGGTGGACTTTCAAAGAAAGACTAAGCTGAAGGTAGACTCTCAAACAAACGATACGAGGCCATGCCGAAGGAGGGCTCGAAAAAGAAAGGCCAAGCCGAGGGGGGGCTTTCAAAGAAAGACTAAGCCGAAGGTAGACACTCAAACAAAGGATACGAGGCCATGCCGAAGGTGGGCTCGAAAAGGAATGGCCGAGCCGAGGGTGGGCTTTCAAAGAAAGACTATGCCGAAGGTAGACACTCAAACAAAGGATACGAGCCCATGCCGAAGGTGGGCTCGAAAAAAGAAAAGCCAAGCCGAGGGTGGACTTTCAAAGAAAGACTAAGCCGAGGGTAGACTCTCAAACAAAGGATACGAGGCCATGCCGAAGGTGGGCACGAAAAAGAAAGGCCAAGCAGAGGGTGGACTTTCAAAGAAAGACTAAGCCGAAGGTAGACTCTCAAACAAAGGATACGAGGCCATGCCGAAGGTGGGATCGAAAAAGAAAGGCCAAGTCGAGGGTGGGCTTTCAAAGAAAGGCTAAGTCGAAGGTAGACTCTCAAACAAAGGATACAAGGCCATGCCGAAGGTGGGCTCGAAAAAGAAAGGCCAAGCCGAGGGTGGACTTTCAAAGAAAGACTAAGCCGAAGGTAGACTCTCAAACAAAGGATACGAGGCCATGCCGAAGGTGCGCTCGAAAAAAGAAAGGCCAAGCCGAGTGTGGGTTTTCAAAGAAAGACTATGCCGAAGGTAGACTCTCAAACAAAGGATACGAGGCCATGCCGAAGGTGGGCTCGAAAAAAGAAAGGCCAAGGCGAGGGTGGGTTTTCAAAGAAAGACTAAGCCAAAGGTAGACTCTCAAACAAAGGATACGAGGCCATGCTGAAGGTGGGCTCGAAAAGGAAAGGCCAAGCCGAGGGTGGACTTTCAAAGAAAGACTAAGCCGAAGGTAGACTCTCAAACAAAGGATACGAGGCCATGCCGAAGGTGGGCTCAAAAAAAGAAAGGCCAAGCCGAGGGTGGGTTTTCAAAGAAAGACTATGCCGAAGGTAGACTCTCAAACAAAGGATACGAGGCCATGCCGAAGGTGGGCTCGAAAAAGAAAGGCCAAGCCGAGGGTGGGTTTTCAAAGAAAGACTATGCCGAAGGTAGACTCTCAAACAAAGGATATGAGGCCATGCCGAAGGTGGGCTCGAAAAAGAAAGGCCAAGCCGAGGGTGGACTTTCAAAGAAAGACTAAGCTGAAGGTAGACTCTCAAACAAACGATACGAGGCCATGCCGAAGGAGGGCTCGAAAAAGAAAGGCCAAGCCGAGGGGGGGCTTTCAAAGAAAGACTAAGCCGAAGGTAGACACTCAAACAAAGGATACGAGGCCATGCCGAAGGTGGGCTCGAAAAGGAATGTCCGAGCCGAGGGTGGGCTTTCAAAGAAAGACTATGCCGAAGGTAGACTCTCAAACAAAGGATACGAGCCCATGCCGAAGGTGGGCTCGAAAAAAGAAAAGCCAAGCCGAGGGTGGACTTTCAAAGAAAGACTAAGCCGAGGGTAGACTCTCAAACAAAGGATACGAGGCCATGCCGAAGGTGGGCACGAAAAAGAAAGGCCAAGCAGAGGGTGGACTTTCAAAGAAAGACTAAGCCGAAGGTAGACTCTCAAACAAAGGATACGAGGGCATGCCGAAGGTGGGATCGAAAAAGAAAGGCCAAGTCGAGGGTGGGCTTTCAAAGAAAGACTAAGTCGAAGGTAGACTCTCAAACAAAGGATACAAGGCCATGCCGAAGGTGGGCTCGAAAAAGAAAGGCCAAGCCGAGGGTGGACTTTCAAAGAAAGACTAAGCCGAAGGTAGACTCTCAAACAAAGGATACGAGGCCATGCCGAAGGTGGGCTCGAAAAAAGAAAGGCCAAGCCGAGGGTGGGTTTTCAAAGAAAGACTATGCCGAAGGTAGACTCTCAAACAAATGATACGAGGCCATGCCGAAGGTGGGCTCGAAAAAAGAAAGGCCAAGGCGAGGGTGGGTTTTCAAAGAAAGACTAAGCCAAAGGTAGACTCTCAAACATAGGATACGAGGCCATGCTGAAGGTGGGCTCGAAAAGGAAAGGCCAAGCCGAGGGTGGACTTTCAAAGAAAGACTAAGCCGAAGGTAGACTCTCAAACAAAGGATACGAGGCCATGCCGAAGGTGGGCTCAAAAAAAGAAAGGCCAAGCCGAGGGTGGGTTTTCAAAGAAAGACTATGCCGAAGGTAGACTCTCAAACAAAGGATACGAGGCCATGCCGAAGGTGGGCTCGAAAAAGAAAGGCCAAGCCGAGGGTGGACTTTCAAAGAAAGACTAAGCAGAAGGTAGACTTTCAAACAAACGATACGAGGCCATGCCGAAGGAGGGCTCGAAAAAGAAAGGCCAAGCCGAGGGGGGGCTTTCAAAGAAAGACTAAGCCGAAGGTAGACACTCAAACAAAGGATACGAGGCCATGCCGAAGGTGGGCTCGAAAAGGAAAGGCCGAGCCGAGGGTGGGCTTTCAAAGAAAGACTATGCCGAAGGTAGACTCTCAAACAAAGGATACGAGCCCATCCCGAAGGTGGGCTCGAAAAAAGAAAAGCCAAGCCGAGGGTGGACTTTCAAAGAAAGACTAAGCCGAGGGTAGACTCTCAAACAAAGGATACGAGGCCATGCCGAAGGTGGGCTCGAAAAAAGAAAGGCCAAGCCGAGGTGGGTTTTCAAAGAAAGACTATGTCGAAGGTAGACTCTCAAACAAAGGATACGAGGCCATGCCGAAGGTGGGCATGAAAAAAGAAAGGCCATGCCGAGGGTGGGTTTTCAAAGAAAGACTAAGACGAAGGTAGACACTCAAACAAAGGATACGAGGCCATGCTGAAGGTGGGCTCAAAAAAGAAAGGCCAAGCCGAGGGTGGGCTTTCAAAGAAAGACTAAGCCGAAGGTAGACTCTCAAACAAAGGATACGAGGCCATGCCGAAGGTGAGATCGAAAAAGAAAGGCCAAGCCGAGGGTGGGCTTTCAAAGAAAGACTAAGTCGAAGGTAGACTCTCAAACAAAGGATACGAGGCCATGCCGAAGGTGGGATCGAAAAAGAAAGGCCAAGCCGAGGGTGGGCTTTCAAAGAAAGACTAAGTCGAAGGTAGACTCTCAAACAAAGGATACGAGGCCATGCCGAAGGTGGGCTCGAAAAAGAAAGGCCAAGCAGAGGGTGGACTTTCAAAGAAAGACTAAGCCGAAGGTAGACTCTCAAACAAAGGATACGAGGCCATGCCGAAGGTGGGATCGAAAAAGAAAGGCCAAGTCGAGGGTGGGCTTTCAAAGAAAGACTAAGTCGAAGGTAGACTCTCAAACAAAGGATACGAGGCCATGCCGAAGGTGGGCTCGAAAAAGAAAGGCCAAGCCGAGGGTGCACTTTCAAAGAAAGACTAAGCCGAAGGTAGACTCTCAAACAAAGGATACGAGGCCATGCCGAAGGTGGGCTCGAAAAAAGAAAGGCCAAGCCGGGGGTGGGTTTTCAAAGAAAGACTATGCCGAAGGTAGACTCTCAAACAAAGGATACGAGGCCATGCCAAAGGTGGGCTCGAAAAAAGAAAGGCCAAGGCGAGGGTGGGTTTTCAAAGAAAGACTAAGCCGGAGGTAGACTCTCAAACAAAGGATACGAGGCCATGCCGAAGGTGGGATCAAAAAAGAAAGGCCAAGCCGAGGGTGGGCTTTCAAAGAAAGACTAAGTCGAAGGTAGACTCTCAAACAAAGAATACGAGGCCATGCCGAAGGTGGGCTCGAAAAAAGAAAGGCCAAGCCGAGGGTGGACTTTCAAAGAAAGACTAAGCCGAAGGTAGACTCTCAAACAAACGATACGAGGCCATGCCGAAGGAGGGCTCGAAAAAGAAAGGCCAAGCCGAGGGTGGGGTTTCAAAGAAAGACTAAGCCGAAGGTAGACTCTCAAACAAAGGATACGAGGCCATGCCGAAGGTGGGATCGAAAAAGAAAGGCCAAGCCGAGGGTGGGGTTTCAAAGAAAGACTAAGCCGAAGATAGACTCTCAAACAAACGATACGAGGCCATGCCGAAGGAGGGCTCGAAAAAGAAAGGCCAAGCCGAGGGTGGGGTTTCAAAGAAAGACTAAGTCGAAGGTAGACTCTCAAACAAAGGATACGAGGCCATGCCGAAGGTGGGCTCGAAAAAGAAATTCCAAGCCGAGGGTGGACTTTCAAAGAAAGACTAAGCCGAAGGTAGACTCTCAAACAAAGGATACGAGGCCATGCCGAAGGTGGGCTCAAAAAAAGAAAGGCCAAGCCGAGGTTGGGTTTTCAAAGAAAGACTATGCCGAAGGTAGACTCTCAAACAAAGGATACGAGGCCATGCCGAAGGAGGGATCGAAAAAGAAAGGCCAAGCCGAGGGTGGGCTTTAAAAAAAAGACTAAGTCGAAGGTAGACTCTCAAACAAAGGATACGAGGCCGTGCCGACGGTGGGCTCGAAAAAGAAAGGCCAAGCCGAGGGTGGACTTTCAAAGAAAGACTAAGCCGAAGGTAGACTCTGAAACAAAGGATACGAGGCCATGCCGAAGGATGGCTCAAAAAAAGAAAGGCCAAGCCGAGGGTGGGTTTTCAAAGAAAGACTATGCCGAAGGTAGACTCTCAAACAAAGGATACGAGGCCACGCCGAAGGTGGGCTCGAAAAAAGAAAGGCCAAGCCGAGGGTGGGTTTTCAAAGAAAGACTAAGCCGAAGGTAGACTCTCAAACAAAGGATACGAGGCCATGCCGAAGGTGGGCTCGAAAAAGAAAGGCCAAGCCGAGGGTGGCCTTTCAAAGAAAGACTAAGCTGAAGGTAGACTCTCAAACAAACGATACGAGGCCATGCCGAAGGAGGGCTCGAAAAAGAAAGGCCAAGCCGAGGGTGGGGTTTAAAAGAAAGACTAAGCCGAAGGTAGACTCTCAAACAAAGGATACGAGGCCATGCCGAAGGTGGGATCGAAAAAGAAAGGCCAAGCCGAGGGTGGGCTTTCAAAGAAAGACTAAGTCGAAGGTAGACTCTCAAACAAAGGATACGAGGCCATGCCGAAGGGTGGCTCGAAAAAGAAAGGCCAAGCAGAGGGTGGACTTTCAAAGAAAGACTAAGCCGAAGGTAGACTCTCAAACAAAGGATACGAGGCCATGCCGAAGGTGGGATCGAAAAAGAAAGGCCAAGTCGAGGGTGGGCTTTCAAAGAAAGACTAAGTCGAAGGTAGACTCTCAAACAAAGGATACGGGGCCATGCCGAAGGTGGGCTCGAAAAAGAAAGGCCAAGCCGAGGGTGGACTTTCAAAGAAAGACTAAGCCGAAGGTAGACTCTCAAACAAAGGATACGAGGCCATGCCGAAGGTGGGCTCGAAAAAAGAAAGGCCAAGCCGAGGTTGGGTTTTCAAAGAAAGACTATGCCGAAGGTAGACTCTCAAACAAAGGATACGAGGCCATGCCGAAGGAGGGATCGAAAAAGAAAGGCCAAGCCGAGGGTGGGCTTTAAAAGAAAGACTAAGTCGAAGGTAGACTCTCAAACAAAGGATACGAGGCCGTGCCGACGGTGGGCTCGAAAAAGAAAGGCCAAGCCGAGGGTGGACTTTCAAAGAAAGACTAAGCCGAAGGTAGACTCTCAAACAAAGGATACGAGGCCATGCCGAAGGATGGCTCAAAAAAAGAAAGGCCAAGCCGAGGGTGGGTTTTCAAAGAAAGACTATGCCGAAGGTAGACTCTCAAACAAAGGATACGAGGCCACGCCGAAGGTGGGCTCGAAAAAAGAAAGGCCAAGCCGAGGGTGGGTTTTCAAAGAAAGACTAAGCCGAAGGTAGACTCTCAAACAAAGGATACGAGGCCATGCCGAAGGTGGGCTCGAAAAAAGAAAGGCCAAGCCGAGGGTGGGTTTTCAAAGAAAGACTAAGCCGAGGGTGGGCTCGAAAAAGAAAGGCCAAGCCGAGGGTGGCCTTTCAAAGAAAGACTAATCCGAAGGTAGAATCTCAAACAAAGGATACGAGGCCATGCCGAAGGTGGGCTCGAAAAAGAAAGGCCAAGCCGAGGGTGGACTTTCAAAGAAAGACTAAGCCGAAGGTAGACTCTCAAACAAAGGATACGAGGCCATGCCGAAGGTGGGCTCGAAAAAAGAAAGGCCAAGCCGAGGGTGGGTTTTCAAAGAAAGACTAAGCCGAGGGTGGGCTCGAAAAAGAAAGGCCAAGCCGAGGGTGGCCTTTCAAAGAAAGACTAATCCGAAGGTAGAATCTCAAACAAAGGATACGAGGCCATGCCGAAGGTGGGCTCGAAAAAGAAAGGCCAAGCCGAGGGTGGACTTTCAAAGAAAGACTAAGCCGAAGGTAGACTCTCAAACAAAGGATACGAGGCCATGCCGAAGGTGGGCTCGAAAAAAGAAAGGCCAAGCCGAGGGTGGGTTTTCAAAGAAAGACTATGCCGAAGGTAGACTCTCAAACAAAGGATACGAGGCCATGCCGAA
The DNA here is from genome assembly GCA_022829125.1 of Lathyrus tuberosus. Taxonomy (NCBI): domain Eukaryota; kingdom Viridiplantae; phylum Streptophyta; class Magnoliopsida; order Fabales; family Fabaceae; genus Lathyrus; species Lathyrus tuberosus. Next base: position 7,104,620 of record JALAZF010000229.1, read on the forward strand.
GGTGGGCTCGAAAAAGAAAGGCCAAGCCGAGGGTGGACTTTCAAAGAAAGACTAAGCTGAAGGTAGACGCTCAAACAAACGATACGAGGCCATGCCGAAGGAGGGCTCGAAAAAGAAAGGACAAGCCGAGGGTGGGTTTTCAAAGAAAGACTAAGTCGAAGGTAGACTCTCAAATAAAGGATACGAGGCCATGCCGAAGGTGGGCTCGAAAAAAGAAAGGCCAAGCCGAGGGTGGGTTTTCAAAGAAAGACTAAGCCGAAGGTAGACTCTCAAACAAAGGATACGAGGCCATGCCGAAGGTGGGCTCGAAAAAGAAAGGCCAAGCCGAGGGTGGGTTTTCAAAGAAAGACTATGCCGAAGGTAGACTCTCAAACAAACGATACGAGGCCATGCCGAAGGTGGGCTCGAAAAAGAAAGGCCAAGCAGAGGGTGGACTTTCAAAGAAAGACTAAGCCGAAGGTAGACTCTCAAACAAAGGATACGAGGTCATGCCGAAGGTGGGCTCGAAAAAGAAATGCCAAACCGAGGGTGGACTTTCAAAGAAAGACTAAGCCGAAGGTAGACTCTCAAACAAAGGATACGAGGCCATGCCGAAGGTGGGCTCGAAAAAGAAAGACCAAGCCGAGGGTGGACTGTCAAAGAAAGACTAAGTCGAAGGTAGACTCTCAAACAAAGGATACGAGGCCATGCCGAAGGCGGGCTCGAAAAAAGAAAGGCCAAGCCGAGGGTGGGTTTTCAAAGAAAGACTAAGCCGAAGGTAGACTCTCAAACAAAGGATACGAGGCCATGCTGAAGGTGGGCTCGAAAAAGAAAAGCCAAGCTGAGGGTGGGCTTTCAAAGAAAGACTAAGCTGGAGGTAGACTCTCAAACAAAGGATACGAGGTCATGCCGAAGGTGGGATCAAAAAAGAAAGGCCAAGCCGAGGGTGGGATTTCAAAGAAAGACTAAGTCGAAGGTAGACTCTCAAACAAAGGATACGAGGCCATGCCGTAGGTGGGCTCGAAAAAGAAAGGCCAAGCCGAGGGTGGACTTTCAAAGAAAGACTAAGCCGAAGGTAGACTCTCAAACAAAGGATACGAGGCCATGCCGAAGGTGGGCTCGAAAAAGAAAGGCCAAGCCGAGGGTGGACTTTCAAAGAAAGACTAAGCTGAAGGTAGACTCTCAAACAAACGATACGAGGCCATGCCGAAGGTGGGCTCGAAAAAGAAAGGCCAAGCCGAGGGTGGGTTTTCAAAGAAAGACTAAGCCGAAGGTAGACTCTCAAACAAAGGATACGAGGCCATGCCGAAGGTGGGCTCGAAAAAGAAAGGCCAAGCCGAGGGTGGGTTTTCAAAGAAAGACTAAGCTGAAGGTAGACTCTCAAACAAAGGATACGAGGCCATGCCGAAGGTGGGCTCGAAAAAGAAAGGCCAAGCCGAGGGTTGACTTTCAAAGAAAGACTAAGCCGAAGGTAGACTCTCAAACAAAGGATACGAGGCCATGCCGAAGGTGGGCTCGAAAAAAGAAAGGCCAAGCCGAGGGTGGGTTTTCAAAGAAAGACTAAGCCAAAGGTAGACTCTCAAACAAAGGATACGAGGCCATGCCGAAGGTGGGATCGAAAAAGAAAGGCCAAGCCGAGGGTGGGCTTTCAAAGAAAGACTAAGCTGGAGGTAGACTCTCAAACAAAGGATACGAGGCCATGCCGAAGGTGGGCTCGAAAAAGAAAGGCCAAGCCGAGGGTGGGTTTTCAAAGAAAGACTATGCCGAAGGTAGACTCTCAAACAAACGATACGAGGCCATGCCGAAGGTGGGCTCGAAAAAGAAAGGCCAAGCAGAGGGTGGACTTTCAAAGAAAGACTAAGCCGAAGGTAGACTCTCAAACAAAGGATACGAGGTCATGCCGAAGGTGGGCTCGAAAAAGAAATGCCAAACCGAGGGTGGACTTTCAAAGAAAGACTAAGCCGAAGGTAGACTCTCAAACAAAGGATACGAGGCCATGCCGAAGGTGGGCTCGAAAAAGAAAGACCAAGCCGAGGGTGGACTGTCAAAGAAAGACTAAGTCGAAGGTAGACTCTCAAACAAAGGATACGAGGCCATGCCGAAGGCGGGCTCGAAAAAAGAAAGGCCAAGCCGAGGGTGGGTTTTCAAAGAAAGACTAAGCCGAAGGTAGACTCTCAAACAAAGGATACGAGGCCATGCTGAAGGTGGGCTCGAAAAAGAAAAGCCAAGCTGAGGGTGGGCTTTCAAAGAAAGACTAAGCTGGAGGTAGACTCTCAAACAAAGGATACGAGGTCATGCCGAAGGTGGGATCAAAAAAGAAAGGCCAAGCCGAGGGTGGGATTTCAAAGAAAGACTAAGTCGAAGGTAGACTCTCAAACAAAGGATACGAGGCCATGCCGTAGGTGGGCTCGAAAAAGAAAGGCCAAGCCGAGGGTGGACTTTCAAAGAAAGACTAAGCCGAAGGTAGACTCTCAAACAAAGGATACGAGGCCATGCCGAAGGTGGGCTCGAAAAAAGAAAGGCCAAGCCGAGGGTGGGTTTTCAAAGAAAGACTATGCCGAAGGTAGACTCTCAAACAAAGGATACGAGGCCATGCCGAAGGTGGGCTCGAAAAAGAAAGGCCAAGCCGAGGGTGGACTTTCAAAGAAAGACTAAGCTGAAGGTAGACTCTCAAACAAACGATACGAGGCCATGCCGAAGGTGGGCTCGAAAAAGAAAGGCCAAGCCGAGGGTGGGTTTTCAAAGAAAGACTAAGCCGAAGGTAGACTCTCAAACAAAGGATACGAGGCCATGCCGAAGGTGGGCTCGAAAAAGAAAGGCCAAGCCGAGGGTGGGTTTTCAAAGAAAGACTAAGCTGAAGGTAGACTCTCAAACAAAGGATACGAGGCCATGCCGAAGGTGGGCTCGAAAAAGAAAGGCCAAGCCGAGGGTTGACTTTCAAAGAAAGACTAAGCCGAAGGTAGACTCTCAAACAAAGGATACGAGGCCATGCCGAAGGTGGGCTCGAAAAAAGAAAGGCCAAGCCGAGGGTGGGTTTTCAAAGAAAAACTAAGCCAAAGGTAGACTCTCAAACAAAGGATACGAGGCCATGCCGAAGGTGGGATCGAAAAAGAAAGGCCAAGCCGAGGGTGGGCTTTCAAAGAAAGACTAAGCTGGAGGTAGACTCTCAAACAAAGGATACGAGGCCATGCCGAAGGTGGGCTCGAAAAAGAAAGGCCAAGCCGAGGGTGGAATTTCAAAGAAAGACTAAGTCGAAGGTAGACTCTCAAACAAAGGATACGAGGCCATGCCGAAGGTGGGCACGAAAAAGAAAGGCCAAGCCGAGGGTGGACTTTCAAAGAAAGACTAAGCCGAAGGAAGACTCTCAAACAAAGGATACGAGGCCATGCCGAAGGTGGGCTCGAAAAAGAAAGGCCAAACCGAGGGTGGACTTTCAAAGAAAGACTAAGCCGAAGGTAGACTCTCAAACAAAGGATACGAGGCCATGCCGAAGGTGGGCTCGAAAAAGAAAGACCAAGCCGAGGGTGGACTTTCAAAGAAAGACTAAGTCGAAGGTAGACTCTCAAACAAAGGATACGAGGCCATCCCGAAGGTGGGCTCGAAAAAAGAAAGGCCAAGCCGAGGGTGGACTTTCAAAGAAAGACTAAGCCGAAGGTAGACTCTCAAACAAAGGATACGAGGCCATGCTGAAGGTGGGCTCGAAAAAGAAAAGCCAAGCCGAGGGTAGGATTTTAAAGAAAGACTATGCCGAATGTAGACTCTCAAACAAAGGATACGAGGCCATGCCGAAGGTGGGCTCGAAAAAGAAAGGCCAAGCCGAGGGTGGACTTTCAAAGAAAGACTAAGCTGAAGGTAGACTCTCAAACAAACGATACGAGGCCATGCCGAAGGAGGGCTCGAAAAAGAAAGGCCAAGCCGAGGGTGGGCTTTCAAAGAAAGACTAAGCCGAAGGTAGACTCTCAAACAAAGGATACGAGGCCATGCCGAAGGTGGGCTCGAAAAAAGAAAGGCCAAGCCGAGGGTGGGTTTTCAAAGAAAGACTATGCCGAAGGTAGACTCTCAAACAAAGGATACGAGGCCATGCCGAAGGTGGGCTCGAAAAAGAAAGGCCAAGCCGAGGGTGGACTTTCAAAGAAAGACTAAGCTGAAGGTAGACTCTCAAACAAACGATACGAGGCCATGTCGAAGGAGGGCTCGAAAAAGAAAGGCCAAGCCGAGGGGGGGCTTTCAAAGAAAGACTAAGCCGAAGGTAGACACTCAAACAAAGGATACGAGGCCATGCCGAAGGTGGGCTCGAAAAGGAATGGCCGAGCCGAGGGTGGGCTTTCAAAGAAAGACTATGCCGAAGGTAGACACTCAAACAAAGGATACGAGCCCATGCCGAAGGTGGGCTCGAAAAAAGAAAAGCCAAGCCGAGGGTGGACTTTCAAAGAAAGACTAAGCCGAGGGTAGACTCTCAAACAAAGGATACGAGGCCATGCCGAAGGTGGGCACGAAAAAGAAAGGCCAAGCAGAGGGTGGACTTTCAAAGAAAGACTAAGCCGAAGGTAGACTCTCAAACAAAGGATACGAGGCCATGCCGAAGGTGGGATCGAAAAAGAAAGGCCAAGTCGAGGGTGGGCTTTCAAAGAAAGGCTAAGTCGAAGGTAGACTCTCAAACAAAGGATACAAGGCCATGCCGAAGGTGGGCTCGAAAAAGAAAGGCCAAGCCGAGGGTGGACTTTCAAAGAAAGACTAAGCCGAAGGTAGACTCTCAAACAAAGGATACGAGGCCATGCCGAAGGTGCGCTCGAAAAAAGAAAGGCCAAGCCGAGTGTGGGTTTTCAAAGAAAGACTATGCCGAAGGTAGACTCTCAAACAAAGGATACGAGGCCATGCCGAAGGTGGGCTCGAAAAAAGAAAGGCCAAGGCGAGGGTGGGTTTTCAAAGAAAGACTAAGCCAAAGGTAGACTCTCAAACAAAGGATACGAGGCCATGCTGAAGGTGGGCTCGAAAAGGAAAGGCCAAGCCGAGGGTGGACTTTCAAAGAAAGACTAAGCCGAAGGTAGACTCTCAAACAAAGGATACGAGGCCATGCCGAAGGTGGGCTCAAAAAAAGAAAGGCCAAGCCGAGGGTGGGTTTTCAAAGAAAGACTATGCCGAAGGTAGACTCTCAAACAAAGGATACGAGGCCATGCCGAAGGTGGGCTCGAAAAAGAAAGGCCAAGCCGAGGGTGGGTTTTCAAAGAAAGACTATGCCGAAGGTAGACTCTCAAACAAAGGATATGAGGCCATGCCGAAGGTGGGCTCGAAAAAGAAAGGCTAAGCCGAGGGTGGACTTTCAAAGAAAGACTAAGCTGAAGGTAGACTCTCAAACAAACGATACGAGGCCATGCCGAAGGAGGGCTCGAAAAAGAAAGGCCAAGCCGAGGGGGGGCTTTCAAAGAAAGACTAAGCCGAAGGTAGACACTCAAACAAAGGATACGAGGCCATGCCGAAGGTGGGCTCGAAAAGGAATGGCCGAGCCGAGGGTGGGCTTTCAAAGAAAGGCTATGCCGAAGGTAGACTCTCAAACAAAGGATACGAGCCCATGCCGAAGGTGGGCTCGAAAAAAGAAAAGCCAAGCCGAGGGTGGACTTTCAAAGAAAGACTAAGCCGAGGGTAGACTCTCAAACAAAGGATACGAGGCCATGCCGAAGGTGGGCACGAAAAAGAAAGGCCAAGCAGAGGGTGGACTTTCAAAGAAAGACTAAGCCGAAGGTAGACTCTCAAACAAAGGATACGAGGGCATGCCGAAGGTGGGATCGAAAAAGAAAGGCCAAGTCGAGGGTGGGCTTTCAAAGAAAGACTAAGTCGAAGGTAGACTCTCAAACAAAGGATACAAGGCCATGCCGAAGGTGGGCTCGAAAAAGAAAGGCCAAGCCGAGGGTGGACTTTCAAAGAAAGACTAAGCCGAAGGTAGACTCTCAAACAAAGGATACGAGGCCATGCCGAAGGTGGGCTCGAAAAAAGAAAGGCCAAGCCGAGGGTGGGTTTTCAAAGAAAGACTATGTCGAAGGTAGACTCTCAAACAAATGATACGAGGCCATGCCGAAGGTGGGCTCGAAAAAAGAAAGGCCAAGGCGAGGGTGGGTTTTCAAAGAAAGACTAAGCCAAAGGTAGACTCTCAAACATAGGATACGAGGCCATGCTGAAGGTGGGCTCGAAAAGGAAAGGCCAAGCCGAGGGTGGACTTTCAAAGAAAGACTAAGCCGAAGGTAGACTCTCAAACAAAGGATACGAGGCCATGCCGAAGGTGGGCTCAAAAAAAGAAAGGCCAAGCCGAGGGTGGGTTTTCAAAGAAAGACTATGCCGAAGGTAGACTCTCAAACAAAGGATACGAGGCCATGCCGAAGGTGGGCTCGAAAAAGAAAGGCCAAGCCGAGGGTGGACTTTCAAAGAAAGACTAAGCAGAAGGTAGACTTTCAAACAAACGATACGAGGCCATGCCGAAGGAGGGCTCGAAAAAGAAAGGCCAAGCCGAGGGGGGGCTTTCAAAGAAAGACTAAGCCGAAGGTAGACACTCAAACAAAGGATACGAGGCCATGCCGAAGGTGGGCTCGAAAAGGAAAGGCCGAGCCGAGGGTGGGCTTTCAAAGAAAGACTATGCCGAAGGTAGACTCTCAAACAAAGGATACGAGCCCATCCCGAAGGTGGGCTCGAAAAAAGAAAAGCCAAGCCGAGGGTGGACTTTCAAAGAAAGACTAAGCCGAGGGTAGACTCTCAAACAAAGGATACGAGGCCATGCCGAAGGTGGGCTCGAAAAAAGAAAGGCCAAGCCGAGGTGGGTTTTCAAAGAAAGACTATGTCGAAGGTAGACTCTCAAACAAAGGATACGAGGCCATGCCGAAGGTGGGCATGAAAAAAGAAAGGCCATGCCGAGGGTGGGTTTTCAAAGAAAGACTAAGACGAAGGTAGACACTCAAACAAAGGATACGAGGCCATGCTGAAGGTGGGCTCAAAAAAGAAAGGCCAAGCCGAGGGTGGGCTTTCAAAGAAAGACTAAGCCGAAGGTAGACTCTCAAACAAAGGATACGAGGCCATGCCGAAGGTGAGATCGAAAAAGAAAGGCCAAGCCGAGGGTGGGCTTTCAAAGAAAGACTAAGTCGAAGGTAGACTCTCAAACAAAGGATACGAGGCCATGCCGAAGGTGGGATCGAAAAAGAAAGGCCAAGCCGAGGGTGGGCTTTCAAAGAAAGACTAAGTCGAAGGTAGACTCTCAAACAAAGGATACGAGGCCATGCCGAAGGTGGGCTCGAAAAAGAAAGGCCAAGCAGAGGGTGGACTTTCAAAGAAAGACTAAGCCGAAGGTAGACTCTCAAACAAAGGATACGAGGCCATGCCGAAGGTGGGATCGAAAAAGAAAGGCCAAGTCGAGGGTGGGCTTTCAAAGAAAGACTAAGTCGAAGGTAGACTCTCAAACAAAGGATACGAGGCCATGCCGAAGGTGGGCTCGAAAAAGAAAGGCCAAGCCGAGGGTGCACTTTCAAAGAAAGACTAAGCCGAAGGTAGACTCTCAAACAAAGGATACGAGGCCATGCCGAAGGTGGGCTCGAAAAAAGAAAGGCCAAGCCGGGGGTGGGTTTTCAAAGAAAGACTATGCCGAAGGTAGACTCTCAAACAAAGGATACGAGGCCATGCCAAAGGTGGGCTCGAAAAAAGAAAGGCCAAGGCGAGGGTGGGTTTTCAAAGAAAGACTAAGCCGGAGGTAGACTCTCAAACAAAGGATACGAGGACATGCCGAAGGTGGGATCAAAAAAGAAAGGCCAAGCCGAGGGTGGGCTTTCAAAGAAAGACTAAGTCGAAGGTAGACTCTCAAACAAAGAATACGAGGCCATGCCGAAGGTGGGCTCGAAAAAAGAAAGGCCAAGCCGAGGGTGGACTTTCAAAGAAAGACTAAGCCGAAGGTAGACTCTCAAACAAACGATACGAGGCCATGCCGAAGGAGGGCTCGAAAAAGAAAGGCCAAGCCGAGGGTGGGGTTTCAAAGAAAGACTAAGCCGAAGGTAGACTCTCAAACAAAGGATACGAGGCCATGCCGAAGGTGGGATCGAAAAAGAAAGGCCAAGCCGAGGGTGGGGTTTCAAAGAAAGACTAAGCCGAAGATAGACTCTCAAACAAACGATACGAGGCCATGCCGAAGGAGGGCTCGAAAAAGAAAGGCCAAGCCGAGGGTGGGGTTTCAAAGAAAGACTAAGTCGAAGGTAGACTCTCAAACAAAGGATACGAGGCCATGCCGAAGGTGGGCTCGAAAAAGAAAGGCCAAGCCGAGGGTGGACTTTCAAAGAAAGACTAAGCCGAAGGTAGACTCTCAAACAAAGGATACGAGGCCATGCCGAAGGTGGGCTCAAAAAAAGAAAGGCCAAGCCGAGGTTGGGTTTTCAAAGAAAGACTATGCCGAAGGTAGACTCTCAAACAAAGGATACGAGGCCATGCCGAAGGAGGGATCGAAAAAGAAAGGCCAAGCCGAGGGTGGGCTTTAAAAAAAAGACTAAGTCGAAGGTAGACTCTCAAACAAAGGATACGAGGCCGTGCCGACGGTGGGCTCGAAAAAGAAAGGCCAAGCCGAGGGTGGACTTTCAAAGAAAGACTAAGCCGAAGGTAGACTCTGAAACAAAGGATACGAGGCCATGCCGAAGGATGGCTCAAAAAAAGAAAGGCCAAGCCGAGGGTGGGTTTTCAAAGAAAGACTATGCCGAAGGTAGACTCTCAAACAAAGGATACGAGGCCACGCCGAAGGTGGGCTCGAAAAAAGAAAGGCCAAGCCGAGGGTGGGTTTTCAAAGAAAGACTAAGCCGAAGGTAGACTCTCAAACAAAGGATACGAGGCCATGCCGAAGGTGGGCTCGAAAAAGAAAGGCCAAGCCGAGGGTGGCCTTTCAAAGAAAGACTAAGCTGAAGGTAGACTCTCAAACAAACGATACGAGGCCATGCCGAAGGAGGGCTCGAAAAAGAAAGGCCAAGCCGAGGGTGGGGTTTCAAAGAAAGACTAAGCCGAAGGTAGACTCTCAAACAAAGGATACGAGGCCATGCCGAAGGTGGGATCGAAAAAGAAAGGCCAAGCCGAGGGTGGGCTTTCAAAGAAAGACTAAGTCGAAGGTAGACTCTCAAACAAAGGATACGAGGCCATGCCGAAGGGTGGCTCGAAAAAGAAAGGCCAAGCAGAGGGTGGACTTTCAAAGAAAGACTAAGCCGAAGGTAGACTCTCAAACAAAGGATACGAGGCCATGCCGAAGGTGGGATCGAAAAAGAAAGGCCAAGTCGAGGGTGGGCTTTCAAAGAAAGACTAAGTCGAAGGTAGACTCTCAAACAAAGGATACGGGGCCATGCCGAAGGTGGGCTCGAAAAAGAAAGGCCAAGCCGAGGGTGGACTTTCAAAGAAAGACTAAGCCGAAGGTAGACTCTCAAACAAAGGATACGAGGCCATGCCGAAGGTGGGCTCGAAAAAAGAAAGGCCAAGCCGAGCTTGGGTTTTCAAAGAAAGACTATGCCGAAGGTAGACTCTCAAACAAAGGATACGAGGCCATGCCGAAGGAGGGATCGAAAAAGAAAGGCCAAGCCGAGGGTGGGCTTTAAAAGAAAGACTAAGTCGAAGGTAGACTCTCAAACAAAGGATACGAGGCCGTGCCGACGGTGGGCTCGAAAAAGAAAGGCCAAGCCGAGGGTGGACTTTCAAAGAAAGACTAAGCCGAAGGTAGACTCTCAAACAAAGGATACGAGGCCATGCCGAAGGATGGCTCAAAAAAAGAAAGGCCAAGCCGAGGGTGGGTTTTCAAAGAAAGACTATGCCGAAGGTAGACTCTCAAACAAAGGATACGAGGCCACGCCGAAGGTGCGCTCGAAAAAAGAAAGGCCAAGCCGAGGGTGGGTTTTCAAAGAAAGATTAAGCCGAAGGTAGACTCTCAAACAAAGGATACGAGGCCATGCCGAAGGTGGGCTCGAAAAAGAAAGGCCAAGCCGAGGGTGGCCTTTCAAAGAAAGACTAAGCAGAAGGTAGACTCTCAAACAAACGATACGAGGCCATGCCGAAGGAGGGCTCGAAAAAGAAAGGCCAAGCCGAGGGTGGGGTTTCAAAGAAAGACTAAGCCGAAGGTAGACTCTCAAACAAAGGATACGAGGCCATGCCGAAGGTGGGATCGAAAAAGAAAGGCCAAGCCGAGGGTGGGCTTTCAAAGAAAGACTAAGTCGAAGGTAGACTCTCAAACAAAGGATACGAGGCCATGCCGAAGGTGGGCTCAAAAAAGAAAGGCCAAGCAGAGGGTGGACTTTCAAAGAAAGACTAAGCCGAAGGTAGACTCTCAAACAAAGGATACGAGGCCATGCTGAAGGTGGGATCGAAAAAGAAAGGCCAAGTCGAGGGTGGGCTTTCAAAGAAAGACTAAGTCGAAGGTAGACTCTCAAACAAAGGATACGAGGCCATGCCAAAGGTGGGCCCGAAAAAGAAAGGCCAAGCCGAGGGTGGACTTTCAAAGAAAGACTAAGCCGAAGGTAGACTCTCAAACAAAGGATACGAGGCCATGCCGAAGGTGGGCTCGAAAAAAGAAAGGCCAAGCCGAGGTTGGGTTTTCAAAGAAAGACTATGCCGAAGGTAGACTCTCAAACAAAGGATACGAGGCCATGCCGAAGGTGGGATCGAAAAAGAAAGGCCAAGCCGAGGGTGGGCTTTAAAAGAAAGACTAAGTCGAAGGTAGACTCTCAAACAAAGGATACGAGGCCGTGCCGACGGTGGGCTCGAAAAAGAAAGGCCAAGCCGAGGGTGGACTTTCAAAGAAAGACTAAGCCGAAGGTAGACTCTCAAACAAAGGATACGAGGCCATGCGGAAGGATGGGTCAAAAAAAGAAAGGCCAAGCCGAGGGTGGGTTTTCAAAGAAAGACTATGCCGAAGGTAGACTCTCAAACAAAGGATACGAGCCCACGCCGAAGGTGGGCTCGAAAAAAGAAAGGCCAAGCCGAGGGTGGGTTTTCAAAGAAAGACTAAGCCGAAGGTAGACTCTCAAACAAAGGATACGAGGCCATGCCGAAGGTGGGCTCGAAAAAGAAAGGCCAAGCCGAGGGTGGCCTTTCAAAGAAAGACTAAGCCGAAGGTAGACTCTCAAACAAAAGATACGAGGCCATGCCGAAGGTGGGATCGAAAAAGAAAGGCCAAGCCGAGGGTGGGCTTTCAAAGAAAGACTAAGTCGAAGGTAGACGCTCAAACAAAGGATACGAGGCCATGCCGAAGGTGGGCTCGAAAAAAGAAAGGCCAAGCCGAGGGTGGGCTTTCAATGAAAGACTAAGCCGAAGGTAGACTCTTAAACAAAGGATACGAGCCCATGCCGAAGGTGGGATCGAAAAAGAAAGGCCAAGCAGAGGGTGGGCTTTCAAAGAAAGACAAAGCCGAAGGTAGACTCTCAAACAAAGGATACGAGGCCATGCCGAAGGTTGGATCGAAAAAGAAAGGCCAAGCTGAGGGTGGGCTTTCAAAGAAAGACTAAGTCGAAGGTAGACTCTCAAACAAAGGATACGAGGCCATGCCGAAGGTGGGCTCGAAAAAGAAAGGCCAAGCCGAAGGTGGACTTTCAAAGAAAGACTAAGCCGAAGGTAGACTCTCAAACAAAGGATACGAGGCCATGCCGAAGGTGGGCTCGAAAAAAGAAAGGCCAAGCCGAGGGTGGGTTTTCAAAGAAAGACTATGCCGAAGGTAGACTCTCAAACAAAGGATACGAGGCCATGCCGAAGGTGGGCTCGAAAAAAGAAAGGCCATGCCGAGGGTGGGTTTTCAAAGAAAGACTAAGACGAAGGTAGACTCTCAAACAAAGGATACGAGGCCATGCCGAAGGAGGGATCGAAAAAGAAAGGCCAAGCCGAGGGTGGGCTTTAAAAAAAAGACTAAGTCGAAGGTAGACTCTCAAACAAAGGATACGAGGCCGTGCCGACGGTGGGCTCGAAAAAGAAAGGCCAAGCCGAGGGTGGACTTTCAAAGAAAGACTAAGCCGAAGGTAGACTCTCAAACAAAGGATACGAGGCCATGCCGAAGGATGGCTCAAAAAAAGAAAGGCCAAGCCGAGGGTGGGTTTTCAAAGAAAGACTATGCCGAAGGTAGACTCTCAAACAAAGGATACGAGGCCACGCCGAAGGTGGGCTCGAAAAAAGAAAGGCCAAGCCGAGGGTGGGTTTTCAAAGAAAGACTAAGCCGAAGGTAGACTCTCAAACAAAGGATACGAGGCCATGCCGAAGGTGGGCTCGAAAAAGAAAGGCCAAGCCGAGGGTGGCCTTTCAAAGAAAGACTAAGCTGAAGGTAGACTCTCAAACAAACGATACGAGGCCATGCCGAAGGAGGGCTCGAAAAAGAAAGGCCAAGCCGAGGGTGGGGTTTCAAAGAAAGACTAAGCCGAAGGTAGACTCTCAAACAAAGGATACGAGGCCATGCCGAAGGTGGGATCGAAAAAGAAAGGCCAAGCCGAGGGTGGGCTTTCAAAGAAAGACTAAGTCGAAGGTAGACTCTCAAACAAAGGATACGAGGCCATGCCGAAGGGTGGCTCGAAAAAGAAAGGCCAAGCAGAGGGTGGACTTTCAAAGAAAGACTAAGCCGAAGGTAGACTCTCAAACAAAGGATACGAGGCCATGCCGAAGGTGGGATCGAAAAAGAAAGGCCAAGTCGAGGGTGGGCTTTCAAAGAAAGACTAAGTCGAAGGTAGACTCTCAAACAAAGGATACGGGGCCATGCCGAAGGTGGGCTCGAAAAAGAAAGGCCAAGCCGAGGGTGGACTTTCAAAGAAAGACTAAGCCGAAGGTAGACTCTCAAACAAAGGATACGAGGCCATGCCGAAGGTGGGCTCGAAAAAAGAAAGGCCAAGCCGAGGTTGGGTTTTCAAAGAAAGACTATGCCGAAGGTAGACTCTCAAACAAAGGATACGAGGCCATGCCGAAGGAGGGATCGAAAAAGAAAGGCCAAGCCGAGGGTGGGCTTTAAAAGAAAGACTAAGTCGAAGGTAGACTCTCAAACAAAGGATACGAGGCCGTGCCGACGGTGGGCTCGAAAAAGAAAGGCCAAGCCGAGGGTGGCCTTTCAAAGAAAGACTAAGCTGAAGGTAGACTCTCAAACAAACGATACGAGGCCATGCCGAAGGTGGGATCGAAAAAGAAAGGCCAAGCCGAGGGTGGGATTTCAAAGAAAGACTAAGTCGAAGGTAGACGCTCAAACAAAGGATACGAGGCCATGCCGAAGGTGGGCTCGAAAAAAGAAAGGCCAAGCCGAGGTTGGGTTTTCAAAGAAAGACTATGCCGAAGGTAGACTCTCAAACAAAGGATACGAGGCCATGCCGAAGGTGGGATCGAAAAAGAAAGGCCAAGCCGAGGGTGGGCTTTAAAAGAAAGACTAAGTCGAAGGTAGACTCTCAAACAAAGGATACGAGTCCGTGCCGACGGTGGGCTCGAAAAAGAAAGGCCAAGCCGAGGGTGGACTTTCAAAGAAAGACTAAGCCGAAGGTAGACTCTCAAACAAAGGATACGAGGCCATGCGGAAGGATGGCTCAAAAAAAGAAAGGCCAAGCCGAGGGTGGGTTTTCAAAGAAAGACTATGCCGAAGGTAGACTCTCAAACAAAGGATACGAGGCCACGCCGAAGGTGGGCTCGAAAAAAGAAAGGCCAAGCCGAGGGTGGGTTTTCAAAGAAAGACTAAGCCGAAGGTAGACTCTCAAACAAAGGATACGAGGCCATGCCGAAGGTGGGCTCGAAAAAGAAAGGCCAAGCCGAGGGTGGCCTTTCAAAGAAAGACTAAGCCGAAGGTAGACTCTCAAACAAAAGATACGAGGCCATGCCGAAGGTGGGATCGAAAAAGAAAGGCCAAGCCGAGGGTGGGATTTCAAAGAAAGACTAAGTCGAAGGTAGACGCTCAAACAAAGGATACGAGGCCATGCCGAAGGTGGGCTCGAAAAAAGAAAGGCCAAGCCGAGGGTGGGCTTTCAATGAAAGACTAAGCCGAAGGTAGACTCTCAAACAAAGGATACGAGCCCATGCCGAAGGTGGGATCGAAAAAGAAAGGCCAAGCAGAGGGTGGGCTTTCAAAGAAAGACAAAGCCGAAGGTAGACTCTCAAACAAAGGATACGAGGCCATGCCGAAGGTGGGATCGAAAAAGAAAGGCCAAGCTGAGGGTGGGCTTTCAAAGAAAGACTAAGTCGAAGGTAGACTCTCAAACAAAGGATACGAGGCCATGCCGAAGGTGGGCTTGAAAAAGAAAGGCCAAGCCGAGGGTGGACTTTCAAAGAAAGACTAAGCCGAAGGTAGACTCTCAAACAAAGGATACGAGGCCATGCCGAAGGTGGGCTCGAAAAAAGAAAGGCCAAGCCGAGGGTGGGTTTTCAAAGAAAGACTATGCCGAAGGTAGACTCTCAAACAAAGGATACGAGGCCATGCCGAAGGTGGGCTCGAAAAAAGAAAGGCCATGCCGAGGGTGGGTTTTCAAAGAAAGACTAAGACGAAGGTAGACTCTCAAACAAAGGATACGAGGCCATGCTGAAGGTGGGCTCGAAAAAGAAAGGCCAAGCCGAGGGTGGGCTTTCAAAGAAAGACTAAGCCGAAGGTAGACTCTCAAACAAACGATACGAGGCCATGCCGAAGGAGGGCTCGAAAAAGAAAGGCCAAGCCGAGGGTGGGGTTTCAAAGAAAGACTAAGTCGAAGGTAGACTCTCAAACAAAGGATACGAGGCCATGCCGAAGGTGGGCTCGAAAAAGAAAGGCCAAGCAGAGGGTGGACTTTCAAAGAAAGACTAAGCCGAAGGTAGACTCTCAAACAAAGGATACGAGGCCATGCCGAAGGTGGGATCGAAAAAGAAAGGCCAAGTCGAGGGTGGGCTTTCAAAGAAAGACTAAGTCGAAGGTAGACTCTCAAACAAAGGATACGAGGCCATGCCAAAGGTGGGCTCGAAAAAGAAAGGCCAAGCCGAGGGTGGACTTTCAAAGAAAGACTAAGCCGAAGGTAGACTCTCAAACAAAGGATACGAGGCCATGCCGAAGGTGGGCTCGAAAAAAGAAAGGCCAAGCCGAGGTTGGGTTTTCAAAGAAAGACTATGCCGAAGGTAGACTCTCAAACAAAGGATACGAGGCTATGCCGAAGGTGGGATCGAAAAAGAAAGGCCAAGCCGAGGGCGGGCTTTAAAAGAAAGACTAAGTCGAAGGTAGACTCTCAAACAAAGGATACGAGGCCGTGCCGACGGTGGGCTCGAAAAAGAAAGGCCAAGCCGAGGGTGGACTTTCAAAGAAAGACTAAGCCGAAGGTAGACTCTCAAACAAAGGATACGAGGCCATGCCGAAGGATGGCACAAAAAAAGAAAGGCCAAACCGAGGGTGGGTTTTCAAAGAAAGACTATGCCGAAGGTAGACTCTCAAACAAAGGATACGAGGGAACGCCGAAGGTGGGCTCGAAAAAAGAAAGGCCAAGCCGAGGGTGGGTTTTCAAAGAAAGACTAAGCCGAAGCTAGACTCTCAAACAAAGGATAACAGGCCATGCCAAAGGTGGGCTCGAAAAAGAAAGGCCAAGCCGAGGGTGGGTTTTCAAAGAAAGACTATGCCGAAGGTAGACTCTCAAACAAAGGATACGAGGCCACGCCGAAGGTGGGCTCGAAAAAAGAAAGGCCAAGCCGAGGGTGGGTTTTCAAAGAAAGACTAAGCCGAAGGTAGACTCTCAAAAAAAGGATACGAGGCCATGCCGAAGGAGGGCTCGAAAAAGAAAGGCCAAGCCGAGGGTGGGTTTTCAAAGAAAGACTATGCCGAAGGTAGACTCTCAAACAAAGGATACGAGGCCACGCCGAAGGTGGGCTCGAAAAAAGAAAGGCCAAGCCGAGGGTGGACTTTCAAAGAAAGACTAAGCCGAAGGTAGACTCTCAAACAAAGGATACGAGGCCATGCCGAATGATGGCTCAAAAAAAGAAAGGCCAAGCCGAGGGTGGGTTTTCAAAGAAAGACTATGCCGAAGGTAGACTCTCAAACAAAGGATACGAGGCCACGCCGAAGGTGGGATCGAAAAAGAAAGGCCAAGCCGAGGGTGGGCTTTAAAAGAAAGACTAAGTCGAAGGTAGACTCTCAAACAAAGGATACGAGGCCGTGCCGACGGTGGGCTCGAAAAAGAAAGGCCAAGCCGAGGGTGGACTTTCAAAGAAAGACTAAGCCGAAGGTAGACTCTCAAACAAAGGATACGAGGCCATGCGGAAGGATGGCTCAAAAAAAGAAAGGCCAAGCCGAGGGTGGGTTTTCAAAGAAAGACTATGCCGAAGGTAGACTCTCAAACAAAGGATACGAGGCCACGCCGAAGGTGGGCTCGAAAAAAGAAAGGCCAAGCAGAGGGTGGGTTTACAAAGAAAGACTAAGCCGAAGGTAGACTCTCAAACAAAGGATACGAGGCCATGCCGAAGGTGGGCTCGAAAAAGAAAGGCCAAGCCGAGGGTGGCCTTTCAAAGAAAGACTAAGCCGAAGGTAGACTCTCAAACAAAAGATACGAGGCCATGCCGAAGGTGGGATCGAAAAAGAAAGGCCAAGCCGAGGGTGGGCTTTCAAAGAAAGACTAAGTCGAAGGTAGACGCTCAAACAAAGGATACGAGGCCATGCCGAAGGTGGGCTCGAAAAAAGAAAGGCCAAGCCGAGGGTGGGCTTTCAATGAAAGACTAAGCCGAAGGTAGACTCTCAAACAAAGGATACGAGCCCATGCCGAAGGTGGGATCGAAAAAGAAAGGCCAAGCAGAGGGTGGGCTTTCAAAGAAAGACAAAGCCGAAGGTAGACTCTCAAACAAAGGATACGAGGCCATGCCGAAGGTGGGATCGAAAAAGAAAGGCCAAGCTGAGGGTGGGCTTTCAAAGAAAGACTAAGTCGAAGGTAGACTCTCAAACAAAGGATACGAGGCCATGCCGAAGGTGGGCTCGAAAAAGAAAGGCCAAGCCGAGGGTGGACTTTCAAAGAAAGACTAAGCCGAAGGTAGACTCTCAAACAAAGGATACGAGGCCATGCCGAAGGTGGGCTCGAAAAAAGAAAGGCCAAGCCGAGGGTGGGTTTTCAAAGAAAGACTATGCCGAAGGTAGACTCTCAAACAAAGGATACGAGGCCATGCCGAAGGTGGGCTCGAAAAAAGAAAGGCCATGCCGAGGGTGGGTTTTCAAAGAAAGACTAAGACGAAGGTAGACTCTCAAACAAAGGATACGAGGCCATGCTGAAGGTGGGCTCGAAAAAGAAAGGCCAAGCCGAGGGTGGGCTTTCAAAGAAAGACTAAGCCGAAGGTAGACTCTCAAACAAATGATACGAGGCCATGCCGAAGGAGGGCTCGAAAAAGAAAGGCCAAGCCGAGGGTGGGGTTTCAAAGAAAGACTAAGTCGAAGGTAGACTCTCAAACAAAGGATACGAGGCCATGCCGAAGGTGGGCTCGAAAAAGAAAGGCCAACTGAGGGTGGACTTTCAAAGAAAGACTAAGCCGAAGGTAGACTCTCAAACAAAGGATACGAGGCCAATGCGAAGGTGGGATCGAAAAAGAAAGGCCAAGTCGAGGGTGGGCTTTCAAAGAAAGACTAAGTCGAAGGTAGACTCTCAAACAAAGGATACGAGGCCATGCCAAAGGTGGGCTCGAAAAAGAAAGGCCAAGCCGAGGGTGGACTTTCAAAGAAAGACTAAGCCGAAGGTAGACTCTCAAACAAAGGATACGAGGCCATGCCGAAGGTGGGCTCGAAAAAAGAAAGGCCAAGCCGAGGTTGGGTTTTCAAAGAAAGACTATGCCGAAGGTAGACTCTCAAACAAAGGATACGAGGCCACGCCGAAGGTGGGCTCGAAAAAAGAAAGGCCAAGCCGAGGGTGGACTTTCAAAGAAAGACTAAGCCGAAGGTAGACTCTCAAACAAAGGATACGAGGCCATGCCGAAGGATGGCTCAAAAAAAGAAAGGCCAATCCGAGGGTGGGTTTTCAAAGAAAGACTATGCCGAAGGTAGACTCTCAAACAAAGGATACGAGGCCACGCCGAAGGTGGGATCGAAAAAGAAAGGCCAAGCCGAGGGTGGGCTTTAAAAGAAAGACTAAGTCGAAGGTAGACTCTCAAACAAAGGATACGAGGCCGTGCCGACGGTGGGCTCGAAAAAGAAAGGCCAAGCCGAGGGTGGACTTTCAAAGAAAGACTAAGCCGAAGGTAGACTCTCAAACAAAGGATACGAGGCCATGCGGAAGGATGGCTCAAAAAAAGAAAGGCCAAGCCGAGGGTGGGTTTTCAAAGAAAGACTATGCCGAAGGTAGACTCTCAAACAAAGGATACGAGGCCACGCCGAAGGTGGGCTCGAAAAAAGAAAGGCCAAGCAGAGGGTGGGTTTACAAAGAAAGACTAAGCCGAAGGTAGACTCTCAAACAAAGGATACGAGGCCATGCCGAAGGTGGGCTCGAAAAAGAAAGGCCAAGCCGAGGGTGGCCTTTCAAAGAAAGACTAAGCCGAAGGTAGACTCTCAAACAAAAGATACGAGGCCATGCCGAAGGTGGGATCGAAAAAGAAAGGCCAAGCCGAGGGTGGGCTTTCAAAGAAAGACTAAGTCGAACGTAGACGCTCAAACAAAGGATACGAGGCCATGCCGAAGGTGGGCTCGAAAAAAGAAAGGCCAAGCCGAGGGTGGGCTTTCAATGAAAGACTAAGCCGAAGGTAGACTCTCAAACAAAGGATACGAGCCCATGCCGAAGGTGGGATCGAAAAAGAAAGGCCAAGCAGAGGGTGGGCTTTCAAAGAAAGACAAAGCCGAAGGTAGACTCTCAAACAAAGGATACGAGGCCATGCCGAAGGTGGGATCGAAAAAGAAAGGCCAAGCTGAGGGTGGGCTTTCAAAGAAAGACTAAGTCGAAGGTAGACTCTCAAACAAAGGATACGAGGCCATGCCGAAGGTGGGCTCGAAAAAGAAAGGCCAAGCCGAGGGTGGACTTTCAAAGAAAGACTAAGCCGAAGGTAGACTCTCAAACAAAGGATACGAGGCCATGCCGAAGGTGGGCTCGAAAAAAGAAAGGCCAAGCCGAGGGTGGGTTTTCAAAGAAAGACTATGCCGAAGGTAGACTCTCAAACAAAGGATACGAGGCCATGCCGAAGGTGGGCTCGAAAAAAGAAAGGCCATGCCGAGGGTGGGTTTTCAAAGAAAGACTAAGACGAAGGTAGACTCTCAAACAAAGGATACGAGGCCATGCTGAAGGTGGGCTCGAAAAAGAAAGGCCAAGCCGAGGGTGGGCTTTCAAAGAAAGACTAAGCCGAAGGTAGACTCTCAAACAAATGATACGAGGCCATGCCGAAGGAGGGCTCGAAAAAGAAAGGCCAAGCCGAGGGTGGGGTTTCAAAGAAAGACTAAGTCGAAGGTAGACTCTCAAACAAAGGATACGAGGCCATGCCGAAGGTGGGCTCGAAAAAGAAAGGCCAACTGAGGGTGGACTTTCAAAGAAAGACTAAGCCGAAGGTAGACTCTCAAACAAAGGATACGAGGCCAATGCGAAGGTGGGATCGAAAAAGAAAGGCCAAGTCGAGGGTGGGCTTTCAAAGAAAGACTAAGTCGAAGGTAGACTCTCAAACAAAGGATACGAGGCCATGCCAAAGGTGGGCTCGAAAAAGAAAGGCCAAGCCGAGGGTGGACTTTCAAAGAAAGACTAAGCCGAAGGTAGACTCTCAAACAAAGGATACGAGGCCATGCCGAAGGTGGGCTCGAAAAAAGAAAGGCCAAGCCGAGGTTGGGTTTTCAAAGAAAGACTATGCCGAAGGTAGACTCTCAAACAAAGGATACGAGGCCACGCCGAAGGTGGGCTCGAAAAAAGAAAGGCCAAGCCGAGGGTGGACTTTCAAAGAAAGACTAAGCCGAAGGTAGACTCTCAAACAAAGGATACGAGGCCATGCCGAAGGATGGCTCAAAAAAAGAAAGGCCAAGCCGAGGGTGGGTTTTCAAAGAAAGACTATGCCGAAGGTAGACTCTCAAACAAAGGATACGAGGCCACGCCGAAGGTGGGATCGAAAAAGAAAGGCCAAGCCGAGGGTGGGCTTTAAAAGAAAGACTAAGTCGAAGGTAGACTCTCAAACAAAGGATACGAGGCCGTGCCGACGGTGGGCTCGAAAAAGAAAGGCCAAGCCGAGGGTGGACTTTCAAAGAAAGACTAAGCCGAAGGTAGACTCTCAAACAAAGGATACGAGGCCATGCGGAAGGATGGCTCAAAAAAAGAAAGGCCAAGCCGAGGGTGGGTTTTCAAAGAAAGACTATGCCGAAGGTAGACTCTCAAACAAAGGATACGAGGCCACGCCGAAGGTGGGCTCGAAAAAAGAAAGGCCAAGCCGAGGGTGGGTTTTCAAAGAAAGACTAAGCCGAAGGTAGACTCTCAAACAAAGGATACGAGGCCATGCCGAAGGTGGGCTCGAAAAAGAAAGGCCAGGCCGAGGGTGGCCTTTCAAAGAAAGACTAAGCCGAAGGTAGACTCTCAAACAAAAGATACGAGGCCATGCCGAAGGTGGGATCGAAAAAGAAAGGCCAAGCCGAGGGTGGGCTTTCAAAGAAAGACTAAGTCGAAGGTAGACGCTCAAACAAAGGATACGAGGCCATGCCGAAGGTGGGCTCGAAAAAAGAAAGGCCAAGCCGAGGGTGGGCTTTCAATGAAAGACTAAGCCGAAGGTAGACTCTCAAACAAAGGATACGAGCCCATGCCGAAGGTGGGATCGAAAAAGAAAGGCCAAGCAGAGGGTGGGCTTTCAAAGAAAGACAAAGCCGAAGGTAGACTCTCAAACAAAGGATACGAGGCCATGCCCAAGGTGGGCTCGAAAAAAGAAAGGCCAAGCCGAGGTTGGGTTTTCAAAGAAAGACTATGCCGAAGGTAGACTCTCAAACAAAGGATACGAGGCTATGCCGAAGGTGGGATCGAAAAAGAAAGGCCAAGCCGAGGGTGGGCTTTAAAAGAAAGACTAAGTCGAAGGTAGACTCTCAAACAAAGGATACGAGGCCGTGCCGACGGTGGGCTCGAAAAAGAAAGGCCAAGCCGAGGGTGGACTTTCAAAGAAAGACTAAGCCAAAGGTAGACTCTCAAACAAAGGATACGAGGCCATGCCGAAGGATGGCTCAAAAAAAGAAAGGCCAAACCGAGGGTGGGTTTTCAAAGAAAGACTATGCCGAAGGTAGACTCTCAAACAAAGGATACGAGGCCACGCCGAAGGTGGGCTCGAAAAAAGAAAGGCCAAGCCGAGGGTGGGTTTTCAAAGAAAGACTAAGCCGAAGGTAGACTCTCAAACAAAGGATAACAGGCCATGCCAAAGGTGGGCTCGAAAAAGAAAGGCCAAGCCGAGGGTGGCCTTTCAAAGAAAGACTAAGCCGAAGGTAGACTCTCAAACAAAAGATACGAGGCCATGCCGAAGGTGGGATCGAAAAAAAAGGCCAAGCCGAGGGTGGGCTTTCAAAGAAAGACTAAGTCGAAGGTAGACGCTCAAACAAAGGATACGAGGCCATGCCGAAGGTGGGCTCGAAAAAGAAAGGCCAAGCCGAGGGTGGGTTTTCAAAGAAAGACTATGCCGAAGGTAGACTCTCAAACAAAGGATACGAGGCCACGCCGAAGGTGGGCTCGAAAAAAGAAAGGCCAAGCCGAGGGTGGACTTTCAAAGAAAGACTAAGCCGAAGGTAGACTCTCAAACAAAGGATACGAGGCCATGCCGAAGGATGGCTCAAAAAAAGAAAGGCCAAGCCGAGGGTGGGCTTTCTAAGAAAGACTATGCCGAAGGTAGACTCTCAAACAAAGGATACGAGGCCACGCCGAAGGTGGGCTCGAAAAAAGAAAGGCCAAGCCGAGGGTGGGTTTTCAAAGAAAGACTAAGCCGAAGGTAGACTCTCAAACAAAGGATACGAGGCCATGCCGAAGGTGGGCTCGAAAAAGAAAGGCCAAGCCGAGGGTGGCCTTTCAAAGAAAGACTAAGCTGAAGGTAGACTCTCAAACAAACGATACGAGGCCATGCCGAAGGAGGGCTCGAAAAAGAAAGGCCAAGCCGAGGGTGGGGTTTCAAAGAAAGACTAAGCCGAAGGTAGACTCTCAAACAAAGGACACGAGGCCATGCCGAAGGTGGGATCGAAAAAGAAAGGCCAAGCCGAGGGTGGGCTTTCAAAGAAAGACTAAGTCGAAGGTAGACTCTCAAACAAAGGATAAGAGGCCATGCCGAAGGGTGGCTCGAAAAAGAAAGGCCAAGCAGAGGGTGGACTTTCAAAGAAAGACTAAGCCGAAGGTAGACTCTCAAACAAAGGATACGAGGCCATGCCGAAGGTGGGATCGAAAAAGAAAGGCCAAGTCGAGGGTGGGCTTTCAAAGAAAGACTAAGTCGAAGGTAGACTCTCAAATAAAGGATACGGGGCCATGCCGAAGGTGGGCTCGAAATAGAAAGGCCAAGCCGAGGGTGGACTTTCAAAGAAAGACTAAGCCGAAGGTAGACTCTCAAACAAAGGATACGAGGCCATGCCGAAGGTGGGCTCGAAAAAAGAAAGGCCAAGCCGAGGTTGCGTTTTCAAAGAAAGACTATGCCGAAGGTAGACTCTCAAACAAAGGATACGAGGCCATGCCGAAGGAGGGATCGAAAAAGAAAGGCCAAGCCGAGGGTGGGCTTTAAAAGAAAGACTAAGTCGAAGGTAGACTCTCAAACAAAGGATACGAGGCCGTGCCGACGGTGGGCTCGAAAAAGAAAGGCCAAGCCGAGGGTGGACTTTCAAAGAAAGACTAAGCCGAAGGTAGACTCTCAAACAAAGGATACGAGGCCATGCCGAAGGATGGCTCAAAAAAAGAAAGGCCAAGCCGAGGGTGGGTTTTCAAAGAAAGACTATGCCGAAGGTAGACTCTCAAACAAAGGATACGAGGCCACGCCGAAGGTGGGCTCGAAAAAAGAAAGGCCAAGCCGAGGGTGGGTTTTCAAAGAAAGACTAAGCCGAAGGTAGACTCTCAAACAAAGGATACGAGGCCATGCCAAATGTGGGCTAGAAAAAGAAAGGCCAAGCCGAGGGTGGCCTTTCAAAGAAAGACTAAGCTGAAGGTAGACTCTCAAACAAACGATACGAGGCCATGCCGAAGGAGGGCTCGAAAAAGAAAGGCCAAGCCGAGGGTGGGGTTTCTAAGAAAGACTAAGCCGAAGGTAGACTCTCAAACAAAGGATACGAGGCCATGCCGAAGGTGGGATCGAAAAAGAAAGGCCAAGTCGAGGGTGGGCTTTCAAAGAAAGACTAAGTCGAAGGTAGACTCTCAAATAAAGGATACGGGGCCATGCCGAAGGTGGGCTCGAAATAGAAAGGCCAAGCCGAGGGTGGACTTTCAAAGAAAGACTAAGCCGAAGGTAGACTCTCAAACAAAGGATACGAGGCCATGCCGAAGGTGGGCTCGAAAAAAGAAAGGCCAAGCCGAGGTGGCGTTTTCAAAGAAAGACTATGCCGAAGGTAGACTCTCAAACAAAGGATACGAGGCCATGCCGAAGGAGGGATCGAAAAAGAAAGGCCAAGCCGAGGGTGGGCTTTAAAAGAAAGACTAAGTCGAAGGTAGACTCTCAAACAAAGGATACGAGGCCGTGCCGACGGTGGGCTCGAAAAAGAAAGGCCAAGCCGAGGGTGGGCTTTCAAAGAAAGACTAAGTCGAAGGTTGACTCTCAAACAAAGGATACGAGGCCATGCCGAAGGGTGGCTCGAAAAAGAAAGGCCAAGCCGAGGGTGGGCTTTAAAAGAAAGACTAAGTCGAAGGTAGACTCTCAAACAAAGGATACGAGGCCGTGCCGACGGTGGGCTCGAAAAAGAAAGGCCAAGCCGAGGGTGGACTTTCAAAGAAAGACTAAGCCGAAGGTAGACTCTCAAACAAAGGATACGGGGCCATGCCGAAGGTGGGCTCGAAAAAGAAAGGCCAAGCCGAGGGTGGACTTTCAAAGAAAGACTAAGCCGAAGGTAGACTCTCAAACAAAGGATACGAGGCCATGCCGCAGGTGGGCTCGAAAAAAGAAAGGCCAAGCCGAGGTTGGGTTTTCAAAGAAAGACTATGCCGAAGGTAGACTCTCAAACAAAGGATACGAGGCCATGCCGAAGGAGGGATCGAAAAAGAAAGGCCAAGCCGATGGTGGGCTTTAAAAGAAAGACTAAGTCGAAGGTAGACTCTCAAACAAAGGATACGAGGCCGTGCCGACGGTGGGCTCGAAAAAGAAAGGCCAAGCCGAGGGTGGACTTTCAAAGAAAGACTAAGCCGAAGGTAGACTCTCAAACAAAGGATACGAGGCCATGCCGAAGGTGGGCTCGAAAAAGAAAGGCCAAGCCGAGGGTGGCCTTTCAAAGAAAGACTAAGCTGAAGGTAGACTCTCAAACAAACGATACGAGGCCATGCCGAAGGAGGGTGTAATACCCCAAAATTTGCTCTCCTCCTTTTGGCATCATAGCATGGCATTATCATTTATCATATCATATCCATCTCATTAGCATTGCATTGCATTTAACATAGAAAAATGAAGCATAGCATCTTTCTTACCATCAGGGCATGTGATCAGGTGGAAGGTGGACAATCAAGGGATCATTCAAAGCACAAAAAGGTCAATCAAGTTGGCTCTAGGCAAGCCAAGAGGTCTCTCATGTCTCATACTATCTCAATTGATCTTCCAAAATCTCAAGAAAGTGAAATCCAATGGGAGATTGAAGCAATACATCTTTCATCATGCAAGAGGTTCAAAAATTGAAGGAAAACCCTCAAAAGAGATAGCTCATTGATCCAAAATCATTCTCAAGTGGCATTTCTCATCATCCTTTAAGGGGACACACAGCATACTCTGAGGAATTTGAAATTGAAGACTGCACTTTTACCTCCTAACCAAAGGGGGCCAAAATTAGGGTTTCCATTTAAATCAGGGAATCTTTGATTTTTTGGGCAAGACTTGATGTCATGGTTTTCTATATGTCCCTAGGTATATGGATGTGGAAGATTGCATCTCAATTAGTTTTGGAGGTGGTTCAATTGGAAGAAAGATCAAGAATCAGAGAAATTGGGGCAAAGTCAAATAATCAGAGGAAAAAGTCAACTCTTGACTTTTTGAGGCCAAATTCATGAAATTCATGTTACATATGTCCAATGTACAAAATTTGATCAAGAAACTCCAAAGGAATCATGAAAAAATCAAGATGTGGAAAGTTGCCATTTTTGGATGAAGTAGGGTTACTAAAAATAGCAAGTTTTGGCCATTTTGCATCAGAATTGGAACCAAGGCCATTCAAAATTGAAGCACCAAATGAAAATTCCACTCTGCCTCAATGAAAGGCCTTGCTTTAAGCTTCAAATCCATGTGTGGAACATCTCCATTGGATAAAAATTGAGTGAGATATGATTGATCAAAGTTTGAGCAAAGTAGGTTCAAAACTAGGTCATGACCAAGATTTTCAAGGCACGCGCGCAGTCATTTTCACAAACACATGGTGGGCCAAATGTATTGATCAATTACTCATGATTAGAGGCTTCAAATGGAAAATCTTTCAACATCAAAGTTGTTCCTCTATGTGAGATCTTCAAAGTTGGTGTTTATCAATTTTTCATCTGATCAAAGGTTAAGGAGTTATGATGGCTCAAAGTATGGTCAATGTAACTGAAATTTGACCAGGTCACAACCAGGTCATGCCACACATGCGCGCGTTCTGCAGCATTGTAAGCCTGTCTTGAGTTCCTATGTTTGAAGCTCATTTTCAATATGTTGCAAGTCTCATTTTCACTTCTTTTCAACATCAAAGTTGTTGTACCATGTACACACTTTGAAATGGTACCAAGATCACTCATGTCCATGGCTTGAAGAGAGAGATATCCATGCGCAAACTTCACCATTTCCAACTGAGGAATCACATCAGAGTTAGCAGTTTGGTTCAGACATTCATCAAACAATCCATGAACTTTATTTCCACATTTGGTCAAGCACATATCACCTACACAATGTTTAACATCACGTGCCTTGCATGAAAATAGAGAGAACAACTTGTTGAGCAAGTTTCTGCCACAACAACCTTACCATTCCAAGCTTCACTTTTCATTCCACCATAACTGCCGTGAACATTCCCACACCACACCACAACCATCAATGACTCGCCCCTAACTAACTTGACTCAGTTAGTTAGGGTGCACTCAGTCTAACCACTGTGACTCATCTAACTCAACTCAGTTTAACCTTGGTTAACTCACACTATAAAACCAAATCTCACCTCACAACTTCATTTCCAACCACATTCTCTCAAAACACTTCAAACTCTCTCTCACATTCTCTCTACTTTCTCTCTGATTTCACACGATTTTCACCATCTTCCATTCACATTTCATCTTCATCCTCATCAAGGTTTCACTTCTGATCAAGAACAAGAGAGAAGAAGTTCAGTTCATCAATGGCAGCTTAGTTCAGTTGAGTTTTCTTTGTGGTTTTCTTCAAGATCTCAAGTTCAGTGGCATTTATTTTGCTCCACTCAAGCTCAAGAGCATAGGAGGATCATCTCTGGTCTTCTGTTACTTTGAAGAACTTCAAATTCAGGTTTCTTCTCCAACCTTCGTTTTCTGAAATTTCACTTGTTTTCTATTGGTTTGAGCTTCTTAGAAGCTATGTTGAATCCGGCTAGTTGATAGGCCTTTTAGAGGCATAGTTTCAAAGCCTAGGGCATGATTTGATCTCCTCTGTTCTTGCTATGTGTGTGTGTTTTGTGATTTTTATGAGCATATTCATGATGTGCATAAGCTTAGCTTTCGATTGGTACACATTTTGTGCATTTTGGTGACGTTTGAAGATTGCAGATGGTGGTGAGTGGCCGGAGAAGGTGACCGGAGGTCCCTCTCCGGCCGGTGGTCTTTATGTTAGGGTTTCTTGCAGTTTGAATGTCAGCCGTATGATGTTGTTGATCCAACGCACGAAAACACGCCAGCACATTAAAATTCATGTGCCTCTCACGTGGTTCTTCTGATTTTATTTTTAAACGTGGTGTGGTGTGGTACATGGTAGGGAGTGTGGACTTGCACGCATGTTCTTTGATTTTGGTTACTTTGACTCTTACGTTGACCAGACTTAATCCAATGGTGTGAATTGATTGACTTTTTTGTTGACTGAGTGCATGCTAGTTGTTGTGTACTGCGCGCTTAATGGACCTAATCAGATTGCTATCCCCACCCCCTTTGTTAAAAAGCCCAATTGATTTGAACTCATATTTGCTATGTTCACACCCCCCATTCCTTTTTACATTTCATATTATTTTTCCATTTTTCCACACGTTTGCTTTTTAATTTTTAAAAATACTAAATAGCATCATAAAATTCTACAAAAATTCATGTGTATTCTTAAAACATTTAGGAAATTTTTCATGATTTTATTTTCTGATTTTATGACCATTTTGCCCCTGTTCCATTATTTCTTTTGAATTTCCATTTGCATGCATACTTAATGTGACATATAATTTTGTGCATTTTTTTCTTGATCATAAAAAATGATTTTGATGCCTTTCTTTTTGCATTGTGGTCACAATATGTTGGGGTATGTTTGGGATTTATGAGATGATTTTTAAGTCTTTTTTGGATGGCTTTTGATGTGTTGCTTTGAGCATGAATGCATGAAACTTCCATGAGACTTTGACCTAATTGTTGAGTGACTTTGGTTCTGATTCATTGCTTGTGGACTTGATATGTTAATGGCATGGGTTTAAGGTGTTTGATTGGTGAAAGTCATAATTTTTGGAGCATGTTTGCTATTTGTTTGAAGCATGAAGTTTAACTTGTTCATTTTGTGAATGCATGCCTCATGTTTGGTTTGCTTGATCATGAAGGCACTTGTGCCATGAGTTGTGGTTTTGTTTGAGGATGTATAATATGTTAATTGACTTCTGATTGTGACATTTGGGTTTCATCTTTGCATGTTCGATGTTTATCTTGCACCTTAAGTCACTTGTTTCACAAGTATGAACCACATTCACATCACTTCACCTTTTCTTCTTTGCTTCTTGTTGGATTGAGATTTTGTTTGCATGATTTGGTATGCTCATTTAGGATAACATTAGGTTGTGTAAATATGAGTTACATTCTGACTTGGAAGCATGTATAGCATTTAATCTCATTTTACTTTGTTTGTCAACTTGTTTGAATTTGATTTGTTCATTATATTTTCTTACTTTACTTGTAAGTGATTGTGCTAACCATGTAGGGGCTTTGGTAAGTTTCAATTGAGTGTGGATAAGGAATCCACATTCAACTTCTATCCTTTCTCTTTTACAATTCCATTTTGTGTTTTGTTAAGCACTTATGTGCTTTCTTTTAATAACTCATTACTTTCCCTTTTGAATTACAATTCATCTTCTACTTTAGAAGTGAATTGTTTAATTCTTTCTTTCTTTAGACTTTAGGTTGAAACCTCACAAACTTTAGGATCACTCCCTTAACTAATCAATTAGGATTGAGTCTTAGTCCATATAGATTTTACCTTTACCTTCTCTTGAGTCTTTCATCTTCTCATCTCAAAGAAAATTCAAAACATATAATAAAGGTAGGCATTTATTGCATTTAGGCCTTTCATATAAAGAAAAGATTATAAGGGGTCTTCTCTTGTAATCTTAGAATGTGTAGCATATAGCCCATCTTGGGTCAATGTGTTAAACATTTGATCTTGTATGAGGGACTTAAATGCAATACTTGTTGAAGGTGCAAATAATAAAAAACACTTCTTCATTTCATAATCAACAAAAAACACTTAATAAACACAAGTATGCTAGTGTGTTTGAACCTTGACAATTGGAACTAAGTGTGGGGGTCTTCTTCCCTCCTAGTGTACTTTCCTACCCATTCCATCTTGGAATGTGAGAAGGTACACATTCCAATGACTAAGATCCAGATACACTATCATATGCAAACAAATGAAAAAACTCTTAAAAGACAAAAACAAACAATAACGTCTTTCCTTCGGGGATTCTTTTCTCACCTCACTCACTCTCAGCGTACGAATGTGCTTCTACTCGTTCTCTTGCAAGATGGTAACGCACTCGGACCAGCGAGCCTGCAACACCTGAGCCAGAACGTGAGCCGTTCCCTAAAAAACACAAACAATCTTTCCCTAGTGAGGGGAACTACGTCGCTCTGATTCTCATGCTCCCGATGAGATACGTAGGCAGTGGGGTAGGGCCCATGCGAGCACTTCTTTTATTTTCCCTACATTTGTTTCCCGTTCCTTTTCTTTTCTTTCTCCTTTCTTTCTTTCAGTTCCTTTTCCAGTATCCTTTTTTCTATCACCCTTTGATCGAGACAAGCAAGCGTGGATCCCATCGGGTACGATGGACGCGAGGGGGTGCTAATACCTTCCTCTCGCGTAACCGACTCCCGAACCCAGTTCTCTTGGTCGCGAGACCATGCTCTTTCCTTTTCTTCAGGTTTATGCAGTGTTTCCTTTCCCTCTCATGGGATAAATACACATTGCTGGCGACTCTGTTTCGGTGCCACTTTCGCGTTTGTACTAGGATGAAAATCCCGGGAGCGACAGCTGGCGACTCTGCTGGGGATACCACCCAGAATCTCTGGTTTCCTTAGCGAGTCAATCCTAGCGCTTGTTTGTTTTTCTTTCATCGGGTGTTTACTGTTGTGCTGTGTTTACTGTTTTATTGTATGGTTACTTACTGCTTTACTGTACATTACTGTATTTACCGCATTTTAGCATTTTCATTTCACATGATATATTATGCTATACTGGACTGTGTTGTTTTCTGTTTGGCGGGATGGGTGTTCTGAGAGATAAGCCCACTACCAAGGCTTGAGTACATACATAGGTATTAGAGTGGATAGTCATGACGCTTGTGTGGTGGTGACCACGTATTGTTGTTCATGAGACCCACAACCAGACGAGGTTCTATCAGGAGCTTTCTGCTACTGCATGTTATGCAGGCCAGTGGTTATTCTCTTGAGGAACTGTCGACTCTGGTGACCATTCCCGAGGACTCAGTTGCGGCACTCCTCCCGAGTTGTGACAGTGGCAGACCACATTCCGTGGCAAACCCATTGCACATTCTCGATCCGAGGACCCAATGCTGGGAACTTGCTATAGGACATCCCTTTTTGAAAGAGAATCAGCGGAGGCACTCCTCGATTGGCGGTAGTACTGTACCCTGAGGGATGAATGTACTATTGCTTCTCGACCTCAGTGCCAGAAGCTGAGGACCTTTTTGTTTTGGAGAATCAGTTGAGGCCTCCTCGATTGATGATGATGCCAAACCAGAAATGGTGAACGTATCATCATTTCTCGACCTGAGAGCCCGGGATACTGAACATCCTAGTACCCACATGTGAGAAGGACGGGTTGTTTACAGGTTTGCAGGTAACCATGACCTCCTACATACCCGGTTTTCTATCATCATTGCACAAAAAGGAAGTTTCATCCTATTGTATTCAGATGGTTCTTATCTATGGTTCTATATTAGTCTCAGAGCTACACTGACACCGTTCACAGTTCAGCACAGACACCTGATTACCTGATCACATTGCCCTTTGCATTGCATTATCATATCCTAACATACATGTTTATTCATTTCCAGGTGCATATATTACCCTTGATTCCAGTCATCAGGTCCCTGCAAAGATGAACGCTAAAGAGAGGAAGAATATCATCAGCTACAAGTTCCTTACGCCTACTTTGGGCCCTATTGTTGTGCTGAAGGGAATGGCGAGCCCGGCAGCACGAGAAGCTTTTGAAGAGAAATATGGGTGGATTTTATCGGTGGTCCGTAATGTCAGTGATTATGAAGCCAGAGGTCTCCATACGTTGATGCAGTTCTATGATCCGCCTCTGAGATGTTTTGTATTTCCAGACTATGTGTTGGTTCCTACCCTGGAGGAGTATTCCAACATGTTGGGGATTGCTATCAAGGAGGAGCCCCCTTTCTTTGGATCAGTGGGGGATCTTGACTTTGGGAAGTTGGCTGGTGCTCTTTATTTGAGCAAATCAGAGCTAAGTGACAATGTCTCCAACAAAGGAAAGATTCGTGGTTACAAGCTGGAATATCTGATTAAGAAGGCCCAGGAAGCAGCTAAAGGCGAGAATTGGCTTGTTTTTAATGCTCTGTTAGCCCTTTGTATATACGGCATAGTGTTGTTTCCCAACGAGCCGGATTTTATTGATACGGACGCTATACGAATATTCATGATGAAGAACCCGGTGCCAACGCTACTGGGAGATCTTCATTACTCATTGTACAACCGAAACGAAAAGAAAAGAGGAGGGATAATTCGTTGTTGTGCACCCTTGTTCTATAAGTGGTTTGCGGGCCGTTTACCACAATCAGGGGCTTTTGTGGATTCCAAAGATTCTCTAGAGTGGAAACAGCGTTTAATGGGATTGGTGGCCAAGGACATCGTATGGGTAGATCATGGGCTGATTGGTAAGAATATTATCCACAGCTGTGGTAAGTTCCCTAACGTTCCACTGATAGGAAGACTGGGTGGGATTAACTACAATCCTTCTTTGGCCATTCGGCAATTTGGATATGCCCTGACAGGTCCGCCTATCAAGAGAGATGTGGAGGAGTCCCTCTATTTTCATACATCAGATGGTTGGGAAGCAGCACAGAAAGCTTCTGAAAGCTGGGGTAGCATACTGAAAAAGGGGAAAGTTACTCTGGGAAAGCCTAACAACCGGGTTTATCCAGCATATGAAGAGTGGGTGAAGAAAAGAGTTGAAGATTTTCTCTTGCCTTTTGGTAAGGCACCCCTTTTGTATCCGGAGAATGAGAAAGCAAGAAGCACTGCTACTGTGGAAGAAGTTGACAAGTTGCAAGCCTTGGTGAAAAAGCTCCAAGGAGAGAATTCCGAGTTGAATAGCTGTCTTCAGAATGCTCTACATGCCAACAAAGAGCTGGAGCGGAAAGCCCAAGATGCTGAACAAATCCTAACTGCAAAAGAAAAAGACTTTGCTGGAAGAGCCCAACATTTCCGGAAGATTAGTAAAGGTGCTGATGATGCTACTCAAGCCCACAAGCAAACCAAACAGGCGTTAGCACAGACCAAAGAAAAGTTAACAAAATTTCAGCACGCTTGGGACGAAGTTAGGATAGAGAATGCCGAATTACAGGAACAGTTGCAGATTAAGGACGAAGAGCTTGAAAAGGCGCATGAGCAGAGGAGAAAGTATCGGGAAAGCCTCGGTAAGAGTCAGGAACAGCTAGAAGAAGCTAGAGGTGAGCTAAGGAATACCAAGAAAGAGCTTGAAGAAGTCATGATAGAAAGGGAGATACTCAAGACGCAAGCCGGCATAAAGAGACACAAAGGAGTGTGTGATGACGAGGCTCTGATGCTGCACATGGGTTCTTTAACTGAAGCTCTTGAGAAAAGGGATGTCTTGATCAAAGAAATGATTGAAAAGCCGAATCACCAGCGTACCCGTATACTTTTTGAGGAGATCAAATACTCAAGTGATAAGCTGAAGGGTGTGGAATTGTCAGACTGATGTTCTTTTCCTTATATTTTGTTGTTAATGGTTACCATCAGGCTTGTTGATGGATCCATTTTTCCTTGTATTGCATTTGCGGTTGAACCTTTCTTAAATGTACTTGAATACTTCGTTGAATGAGTATGAGCAGTTTTATTCAGAATTATTCCTTATCAGATAGCTGCACACAAGCACATGACCACGACACGTCTCTTTATATCACAATTTCTGGTCTTCAGATTTCTGTGGTGGGATTGGAATCAGGGTATAAAGCACCTCGGAAATGACAAACATGGCATTGCATGGCATTGCATATCATTTTGCATTTTTGTTACTTGCTTTTCAGGTACTCGTTGCGGGGTCTCTAACCTTTATTTGGTTTCAGGCAGTATAGCGGAGAGTCATATTCACCGATATTCGACGCGAAGGAATCAAGTAAGAATCATGGATCAAGTGCAAAGTGATTTGGCGGAAATGAGGGCGCGTATGGACCAGTTCATGACCCTCATGACTGGCATGGCGCAAAATCAGGAGAGACTGAGGCTTCTGGTAGAGCGTCCCGACAATGGGCCCGAAGGTGATCATCATGACAATTCACAGGGACACGGCATCCCTCCTCCCGGTGGCAACCCTCCTCCTGGTGGTAACAATCGGGGTAATGGAAATGGTAGGCATGCTGGTGTTACTCTTGAAGATACTCTGGAAGACCAATTTACTCTGCTGGATGCTGATGTGGGTAATCAAGGGGATCGAAGGTATGATGAGTTAGCAGAGAAGATCAGGGCCATAGAATGCAAGAACTCTATGGGTATTGATGTTACCAGCTTGGGGCTGGTCTCAGGAGTCAGAATTCCCCCTAAGTTCAAACCTCCCACTTTTGATAAGTATCACGGCAATGCGTGTCCCCAAACGCATCTTCAAGCTTACTTTGGGAAGATTTCAGCCCATACGGATGACGAGAAGCTATGGATGCACTATTTTCAGGACAGTCTGGCTGGGGCATCCTTGACCTGGTACATGAAGTTGAATAGAGCTGCTGTGAAGAATTGGAAAGATCTGGCAGAAGCGTTCCTGAAGCAATACCAATATAATATTGACATGGCGCCCAACCGCACCCAATTGCAGGGATTGTCACAAAATGCCAAGGAGAGTTTCAAAGAATATGCACAGAGGTGGAGGGAAATGGCTGCCCAGGTCCAACCTCCCTTGTCAGACAGAGAAATGGCAGATATGTTCATGGGCACATTGCAAGGGGCCTATCTGGATAGATTAGCTGCTTGTCCGTCAACTGGATTTGCTGATATTGTGATTGCGGGAGAAAGAATAGAAAGTCTGTTAAAGCTTGGAAAGATCCAGGATGTGAGTGGGGCTGGCTCTTCGGGGACGAAGAAACCGTTTGCTAGTAACCAGAAAAGAAGAGAAGGTGATACGAATGCTGTGTTTAGAGGACGAGGCAGAGGGCGTTCTCGAGCTTATTATCAGGTAGATGCTGTAACAATCCCCACACCGTCTGTTCAGAAACAACAACCCCAACAACAAGTTCAACAGCAACAACCTTTTTTCCAGCAAAGGTCTAGACAGAGGGATCGTAAGATGGATCCTCTCCCTATGACTTATGCCGCGCTGTTGCCCCGGCTACTCGAGTTAAAGTTGGTAGAACTCCGTACTATGAAAGCTCCGGTTGCTGGAAACCTGCCACCTAACTTCGATGCTAATGCTCGTTGTGAGTTCCACTCAGGTGCTCAGGGGCACTCCATCGAAAAGTGCTGGGCTTTCCATCATAAAGTACAAGATTTGATTGATGCTAAATGTGTACGCTATTGAAGATGGGAGGAGATTGAATCTGGTGACAGATATCCGTCAAGTGAAAACTTCTTTGTTGGTTGTAAAAGATCGTTTATTGAAGGGACAGGTGTTCCCGGGCTGTAATCAAGATTGCTTTGAGTGTATGAATCAGGAGAACGGCTGTGATAAGTTGAAGTTGGGTTTACAGAATCTGATCGATGAAGGATGTCTACAGTTCGACAGAGTCGTGAAAGACACTGATGAGATATCAACCGTGACCATCTATTACACTCCCGCTGAGATTCAAATGCCGGTCAATGCAGTTCCCGTGGCGAGTGTTGCGCCAGAAAGGCCCAGTCCTGTCACTATCACGGTGCCAGGACCAATTCCGTTCACGTCTACGAAGGCTATCCCATGGCACTATGGGGCAGATGTATATTACGAAGGTAAAAAACAGGAAGTTGAGTCATCAGTCAGCCCAAATGTTGATAACGTAGGGGGTGTAGGGGGCTTTACAAGGAGTGGAAGGTTGTTCGCTCCCCCAACCTTGAGAAGTGATAAGGAGGTAGAAGCTGCAGCAAAGGATAAGGGTAAACAGGTGGTTGAAAGTGCGCTTACACCTGAAGCAGAGACAAAGATTACTTTTGATAAGGAAATGGAAGAATTTATGAAGATAATCAAGAAAAGCGATTATAAGATTGTGGACCAACTGAATCAGACCCCTTCAAAGATTTCAATCTTGTCACTATTGATGTGCTCTGATGCGCACCGGCAGGCGTTGTTGAAAGTGTTAAAGAGTGCATACGTGCCACAAGAAATTACTGTTAATCAGCTCGAGGGCGTAATCTCCAATGTTAATGTCAGCCATGGCTTGGGCTTTACAAGTAGAGATTTGACTGTTGAAGGAAGAAACCATAATAAGGCTTTGCATATCACGATGGAGTGTAAGGGCGCAGTGTTATCTCATGTACTGGTAGACACTGGTTCATCACTCAATGTCTTGCCCAAGAAGGCATTAATGAAACTGGAAGTTGATGGTTTGATCTTAAGGCCTAGTGAGTTGGTGGTCAGAGCATTCGATGGAACTAGACGATCTGTGTTTGGTGAGGTGGAATTGCCCGTACAAATTGGACCACAGGTATTCAAATCCACGTTCCATGTAATGGACATACAACCTGCATATAGCTGCCTATTGGGACGCCCTTGGATTCACGGAGCCGGGGCTGTTACTTCTACTCTACATCAAAAGCTGAAGTATGAGTTTGAAGGGCAGGTTGTGACGGTGTGCGGGGAAGAAGACATCTTTGTGAGTCACCTGTCCACGTTCAAGTACATTGAAATGGATGGGGAAATTCATGAGATGCTGTGCCAATCATTTGAAGCAGTCAATATTGACGATGCACCTGAGTCTTCTTCTGTACCAGTCGGGGCTGGTACCTCCATTTCATCTTACAAACAAGCTGTCGAAGTCGTCAGGGCAGGCAACGCCCAAGGTTGGGGCAGGTTGATAGAGACCCCAATAAAGGAAGACAAATTTGGTATTGGTTATCATCCCTCTACAACTTCAGATGCGGGGAGCAGGGGACCCATTACTTTCAATAGTGGGGGAATTATCTACATGGACCAGTCTTGTGCAGCCACGGAGGATAGTGTTGACAGTGATTGTGACCTGGACAACTGGGTACGCCCTCATGCTTCGGGACAACAAGTGCAGAACTGGTTCGTTGAAGAAGTCATCCGGGTTACTCTTCAGACAGAGTAATTTTTCTTTGTTTTTTCTAACCATAATGCATGACAAAATCTTGCGCTCTGCCCAAGGCGTATAGATTCATTTGTAGGGCCACCATGGTTGCATTTGCAATGTTTAATCATTAATAAAGGACGTTTTGCAATCAAATTTTGTTCTCTGTCTTTCAGTTTTTATTTTTGCACAAAAAAATAAAATGGCAATGTTTCATTTTCTTTTGTTTTGCTTAAAAATAAATTCTAAAATAAGGCATGAACCCGTTCATGCAGACTTGATCCTCCGGATACCACTGATAACGATTTTGATATGGCCATGTATGACTTTGACAATCCGATTTATCAAGCCGAAGAAGGGGATGGGAAAGATTGTGAACTTTCTGAAGAACTGGCCAGATTGTTGAAACAAGAGGAAAGGGTCATCCAGCCTCATCAGGAGACTGTAGAAATCATCAATATTGGTACCAAGGACGCCAAGAAAGAGATCAGGATTGGTGCCAGCTTGCAAGCAGATGTGAAGCAAACTTTGACGGAAATGTTGCGCGAGTATGTTGACATCTTCGCCTGGTCGTATCAAGACATGCCGGGGTTGGATACGGATATTGTCGTGCACAGGCTACCATTGAGAGAAGAATGTCCGCCAGTCAAGCAGAAACTTCGTCGGACTCACCCCGACATGGCCTTAAAGATTAAGGAGGAAGTCCAGAAGCAGTGGGACGCTGGTTTTCTTGCTGTGACAAAGTATCCTCCATGGGTAGCCAACATCGTGCCAGTACCGAAGAAAGATGGAAAAGTGAGAATGTGTGTGGATTATCGAGATCTCAATAAAGCTAGCCCGAAAGATGATTTTCCACTACCTCATATTGATGTGCTGGTCGATAATACAGCTCAATTTTCAGTGTTCTCATTTATGGACGGGTTCTCCGGGTACAACCAGATCAAGATGGCACCTGAAGACATGGAGAAGACCACGTTCATTACTCCGTGGGGTACATATTGTTATAAAGTAATGCCTTTTGGGTTGAAAAACGCAGGGGCAACGTACCAGCGGGCGATGGTGACATTGTTTCATGACTTGATTCATAAGGAGATCGAATGTTATGTAGATGATATGATTGCCAAGTCGAGAACAGAAGAGGAACATCTGGTTAATCTGAAAAAGCTGTTTGAAAGGTTGAGAAAGTTTCGTCTGAGATTAAATCCAAACAAGTGCACGTTTGGGGTGCGTTCTGGAAAGTTGCTGGGCTTCATTGTGAGCGAAAGAGGAATCGAGGTTGATCCTGCCAAGGTGAAAGCAATACAAGAAATGCCTGAACCGAGAACAGAAAAAGAGGTTCGTGGTTTCTTGGGTAGATTGAACTACATTGCAAGGTTCATATCTCACCTAACAGCCACGTGTGAACCAATATTTAAATTGTTAAGGAAAGATCAAACGGTCAGGTGGAATGACGATTGCCAATTGGCATTCGATAAGATAAAAGAATACTTGCAGGAACCTCCGATTCTAATGCCTCCAGTTGAAGGGAGACCGCTGATAATGTATCTGACAGTGCTTGAAGGTTCCATGGGTTGTGTTCTCGGTCAACATGACGAGACAGGTAGGAAGGAGCATGCTATTTACTACCTGAGCAAAAAGTTCAATGATTGTGAGTCCCGATACTCAATGCTTGAAAAGACATGCTGTGCACTTGCATGGGCCGCTAAGCGATTGAGGCAATATATGGTTAGGCACACGACCTTGTTGATTTCAAAAATGGATCCTATCAAGTACATTTTCGAGAAACCGGCATTGACAGGCAGAGTTGCACGGTGGCAAATGGTCTTGACAGAGTATGACATTCAGTACACTTCACAAAAGGCCATCAAAGGAAGTATCTTGTCCGACTATCTTGCGCAACAGCCGATTGATGATTACCAACCCATGAAGTTTGACTTCCCTGATGAAGACATCATGTTTCTCAAAGCTAAAGACTGTGAGGAACCACTTCCGGAGGAGGGGCCAGACCCTGAATCCAAATGGAGTCTGATGTTTGATGGGGCTGTCAATATGAATGGGTGCGGAGTTGGAGCAGTTCTTATCACGCCGGAAGGTGTTCATATGCCGTTCACTGCCCGAATAACTTTCGGATGCACCAACAATGAAGCAGAGTACGAAGCTTGTATAATGGGGATCGAGGAGGCGATTAATCTACGGATTAAGACCCTTGATATATTCGGTGATTCAGCTTTGGTAATCAATCAAGTGAAAGGGAGCTGGTACACGCACCAAGCAAATCTAATGCCGTATAGAGATTATACGAGGAGATTGCTGACATTTTTCACAACAGTGAAACTGTACCATATTCCTCGAGATGAGAATAGGTTCGCTGATGCCTTGGCCACTTTGTCTTCCATGATCAAAGTGCAAGGATGGAACCATGTACCTAAGATTGAGGTATCCCGCCTTGACAGACCAGCATTTGTGTTTGCGGTCGATGCAACGTCTGATGACAAGCCATGGTTTCATGACATTAAGTGTTTCTTGAAAAGTCAAGAGTACCCGTCAGGGGCATCGTCCAAAGACAGGAAGACGTTGAGAAGGTTAGCTGGTAGTTTCTTCTTGAACAAAGATGGCGTACTGTATAAAAGAAATTTTGACACGGTCCTGCTTAGATGTGTGGATAGACATGAAGCAGACTTGTTGATGATTGAAGTGCACGAAGGCTCTTTCGGTACTCACGCCGGAGGGCAGGCAATGGCTAAAAAGTTGTTAAGGTCGGGATATTATTGGTTGACTATGGAGTCAGATTGTTGCAAATATGCCCGCAAATGCCATAAATGCCAGATCTATGCAGACAGGGTGCATGTGCCTCCAAATCCGTTGAGTATCATGTCGTCGCCTTGGCCGTTTGCCATGTGGGGCATTGATATGATCGGAAAGATTGAGCCTACAGCTTCCAATGGTCATCGTTTCATCTTGGTGGCAATTGATTACTTCACCAAATGGGTTGAAGCCGCATCCTATGCCAATGTTACAAAACAAGTGGTCGCTCGTTTCTTAAAACGGGATATCATTTGCCGATATGGAGTTCCCGAAAGAATCATTACTGATAATGGTTCTAATTTGAACAATAAGATGATGGCTGAGTTATGCCGGGACTTCAAAATCGAACACCACAATTCTTCTCCGTACCGCCCAAAGATGAATGGCGCGGTCGAAGCGGCCAACAAAAATATCAAGAAGATTGTGCAGAAGATGGTTGTCACGTACAAAGATTGGCATGAGATGTTACCATTTGCTTTGCATGGGTATCGAACGTCGGTACGCACGTCCACTGGGGCAACCCCATTCTCACTTGTATATGGTATGGAGGCAGTGCTACCGGTTGAAGTAGAGATTCCGTCCCTCAGAGTCATGATGGATGTTAAGCTAGATGAAGCTGAATGGGTACGAGCCAGATTTGATCAGTTGAGCCTTATTGAGGAAAAGCGATTGGCGGCTGTATGTCATGGGCAACTATACCAGCGCAGAATGAAGCAGGCATTTGACCAAAAGGTGCGTCCTCGGGTTTATAAAGTCGGAGATGTGGTACTCAAAAGGATCCTTCCTCCCAATACAGATCACAGGGGCAAATGGACTCCTAATTATGAAGGTCCATTCGTGGTTAAAAAGGTCTTTTCGGGCGGAGCTTTATTGCTTACAACCATGGATGGCGAAGACTTTTCATCCCCTGTTAACTCGGACGTAGTCAAAAAATACTTCGCATGAATAGACCCGCTGGATAATAAAAATAAAAAAAATCCAGGCAAAAAAGGGCATCCCGGCGAACCAAAAACAGAATAAGGTTCGGGCAAAAATTAGGGATATAATTGAAAAAAATTGTACACCCGGTAAGTTGAAAACCCGAAAGGGCAACTTAGGCAAAAAAGGGGATCCTGGTGGATC
Source organism: Lathyrus tuberosus (assembly GCA_022829125.1). NCBI lineage: Eukaryota > Viridiplantae > Streptophyta > Magnoliopsida > Fabales > Fabaceae > Lathyrus > Lathyrus tuberosus. The sequence goes on from JALAZF010000229.1 coordinate 7,144,476, forward strand.
GAAAACCTGAAAGGGCGGTCCACACAAAAGAGGGATTTAAGCGAATGACTACAGTCTGAGTTATCTGTACCCATTACCGTTTGAACAACTGACGTTCTGAAGAATAGGAATCGGTCTGATCATTCCTCAGAAGGCAAGGTCGGGGAGTTTTGAAGACATACTGGTCATAACAGAATGGAAACTCAGTGGAATTCCGTTTTCACATTGCCATTAGGATAGTTTCTTGTCTCAATTTTTCAGCGATCACCTCTTTCCAGGGATTGCTTCCAGATGTAATTGCCTATTCTGGGCTCTCAGTCAATAAATTGAATTTCAATAAAAAGCTTTCTATTTTTGTTTTATTGCTTTGTTTGCAAAAACGTCCTAATTGTTGATAAAACATTGCATTTGAAAACATGGCAGCCTTGCAATAACATGCGCAGAAAAAATATTTGAAATTACTTCGAATGTTGAATACTCCCGGATGGTGGATTCTAGCCACGCAATATTCGGGGCATGTGGGCATATTCTTTTGTTGCAGGTAGCAGGTGCAGATGATTTTAAGCACAAGACCAGCAATAAATCACCCCACGCAAAAGACTGGGGCAATTATGGGTAAGGAGATCGGCGTTTATCGGGTCGATCTCAGTGAATTAAGTTCAACTGGGTACCGTTGTATCTTATTAAGTCGATTCTCTCATTCAGTACTTCCAACAGCTACAAGCTTTTCTATATCGATAACGGTCACGGGTTCCCCAAAAAGGTGGTCTCATCGACACTGAAACTGATGGTCATTATCCCCAGCGAAGTCACAAGAGTTTGAAGAGGCTAGATCTTCTGTAAAATCCTCTTATGACATCCCCTTCGGGGACGAATTGTTGTTTTGTCCAAGCACGGGGCAGGTTTGGTTCCCCAGCATGAAGTGTTGGTCACCCCCAGTAGAGTTTGAGGACAGTTGGTCTTCTGTAAAATCCTCTCGAAAGGCATTCCCCAACATGAGACGCTTTAAAGCAGTTTTCTCCAGCAGAGTTTGTTATAAACTCGTCATCCCCAACGGAATTGTCCAAAGGGAAAGCTCGCCTAACATGGGGCATTGTGGTACTCATCCTAAGCTTGACAGTCATATTCTTCAGCAGACTACTGTGGATTTGCTTTGGGTTTCCCCAACAGATCTCTAAGGACTCTTTCTAGCAAGTTGCAGTAGAATGTTCTAACCAGGATTTGCATATCCCTGGCAGAGTAGCCCTGATACCCAGCAAGATCGTATCTCTGGTCATGGTATCCTCACAGAGGTCAGCATCGAATCTTGTCAATACTCCCCAGCTGAGTTGTCGTTCTCCCCGCAGAGGTTTATCAGATCGACAGAATCTATTCCTCAACAAGGATGGTACAGCCTTTCCCCAGCCGGGTCAGAAGGTTGATAATCCCTATAAAGGATCTTGGGTTGAATAAATCCCCAAGCAGAGTTTTAATGGCTCATTTCCCCAGCAGGACGTCATTTAAAAATTCTCATCCCCAGCGGAATCGCTGTGACCAGAATTCGTTCCCCCAAACAGATGGAATAATTCCTGGCAGAGTCGTCATTCCCTCATATCTTAAAGTCCAATTTATTTTTGGCAAGCTTGACAATTCGAAGCAGACGGATTGTTCATCCATTCGCCAGCAGAGATATTATCCTTTTAGGAGTCTCCGAGATTAAATCATTGATTGTGGTTCCTCAGCAGAGTCGGCAGAGATGTCTGGCGCAGAGGCAGAGAGTAATTCGATTTTAAAATTCTAAAAGTCCAACAGTGGATTGGCGAAAGGTCCATCTAAGGGTGGCATATTCTAAAAGTCCAACAGTGGATTGGCAAAAGTCCATCTTCGGGTGGCAAAGCAGCTAAAAGTCCAACAGTGGATTGGCAAAAGTCCGTCTTCGGGTGGCAAAAGTCCAACAGTGGATTGGCAAAAGTCCGTCTTCGGGTGGCAAAAGTCCAACAGTGGATTGGCAAAAGTCCGTCTTCGGGTGGCAAAAGTCCAACAGTGGATTGGCAAAAGTCCGTCTTCGGGTGGCAAAAGTCCAACAGTGGATTGGTAAAAGTCCGTCTTCGGGTGGCAAAAGTCCGTCTTCGGGTGGCAAAAGTCCAACAGTGGATTGGCAAAAGTCCATCTAAGGGTGGCATATTTCAAAGTCCACCAGTAGCGTGGCAGGCCAGTAGTCGTCTGGAGTTGCATAAAAGACATTATTAAAGTCCACCAGCAGTGTGGCAAGCCAGTAGTCGTCTGGCGTCGTTCAAAAGATGTTATCAAAGTCCACCAGTAGCGTGGCAGGCCAGTAGTCGTCTGGAGTTGCATAAAAGACATTATCAAAGTCCACCAGCAGTGTGGCAAGCCAGTAGTCGTCTGGAGTTGCATAAAAGACATTATCAAAGTCCACCAGCAGTGTGGCAAGCCAGTAGTCGTCTGGCGTCGTTCAAAAGACGTTATCAAAGTCCACCAGTAGCGTGACAGGCCAGTAGTCGTCTGGAATTGCATAAAAGACATTATTAAAGTCCACCAGTAGCGTGGCAAGCCAGTAGTCGTCTGGCATCGTTCAAAAGACAGATCTCTCCGACGTTTCGTCGAGGATTCAATCCAGCAGTCTCATTGGGTTTATATCCCTTTTCTTTTTCATCATCCAGAGCAAATTTTTGGTTATATTTGGTATTCAATCACTATATACCTTGAAAGTCCGAAAGCATTTGCTTTCAGGCATTCAGGTCTACAGCGCTTGAATAGGGGCAGCTGTAATACCCCAAAATTTGCTCTCCTCCTTTTGGCATCATAGCATGGCATTATCATTTATCATATCATATCCATCTCATTAGCATTGCATTGCATTTAACATAGAAAAATGAAGCATAGCATCTTTCTTACCATCAGGGCATGTGATCAGGTGGAAGGTGGACAATCAAGGGATCATTCAAAGCACAAAAAGGTCAATCAAGTTGGCTCTAGGCAAGCCAAGAGGTCTCTCATGTCTCATACTATCTCAATTGATCTTCCAAAATCTCAAGAAAGTGAAATCCAATGGGAGATTGAAGCAATACATCTTTCATCATGCAAGAGGTTCAAAAATTGAAGGAAAACCCTCAAAAGAGATAGCTCATTGATCCAAAATCATTCTCAAGTGGCATTTCTCATCATCCTTTAAGGGGACACACAGCATACTCTGAGGAATTTGAAATTGAAGACTGCACTTTTACCTCCTAACCAAAGGGGGCCAAAATTAGGGTTTCCATTTAAATCAGGGAATCTTTGATTTTTTGGGCAAGACTTGATGTCATGGTTTTCTATATGTCCCTAGGTATATGGATGTGGAAGATTGCATCTCAATTAGTTTTGGAGGTGGTTCAATTGGAAGAAAGATCAAGAATCAGAGAAATTGGGGCAAAGTCAAATAATCAGAGGAAAAAGTCAACTCTTGACTTTTTGAGGCCAAATTCATGAAATTCATGTTACATATGTCCAATGTACAAAATTTGATCAAGAAACTCCAAAGGAATCATGAAAAAATCAAGATGTGGAAAGTTGCCATTTTTGGATGAAGTAGGGTTACTAAAAATAGCAAGTTTTGGCCATTTTGCATCAGAATTGGAACCAAGGCCATTCAAAATTGAAGCACCAAATGAAAATTCCACTCTGCCTCAATGAAAGGCCTTGCTTTAAGCTTCAAATCCATGTGTGGAACATCTCCATTGGATAAAAATTGAGTGAGATATGATTGATCAAAGTTTGAGCAAAGTAGGTTCAAAACTAGGTCATGACCAAGATTTTCAAGGCACGCGCGCAGTCATTTTCACAAACACATGGTGGGCCAAATGTATTGATCAATTACTCATGATTAGAGGCTTCAAATGGAAAATCTTTCAACATCAAAGTTGTTCCTCTATGTGAGATCTTCAAAGTTGGTGTTTATCAATTTTTCATCTGATCAAAGGTTAAGGAGTTATGATGGCTCAAAGTATGGTCAATGTAACTGAAATTTGACCAGGTCACAACCAGGTCATGCCACACATGCGCGCGTTCTGCAGCATTGTAAGCCTGTCTTGAGTTCCTATGTTTGAAGCTCATTTTCAATATGTTGCAAGTCTCATTTTCACTTCTTTTCAACATCAAAGTTGTTGTACCATGTACACACTTTGAAATGGTACCAAGATCACTCATGTCCATGGCTTGAAGAGAGAGATATCCATGCGCAAACTTCACCATTTCCAACTGAGGAATCACATCAGAGTTAGCAGTTTGGTTCAGACATTCATCAAACAATCCATGAACTTTATTTCCACATTCGGTCAAGCACATATCACCTACACAATGTTTAACATCACGTGCCTTGCATGAAAATAGAGAGAACAACTTGTTGAGCAAGTTTCTGCCACAACAACCTTACCATTCCAAGCTTCACTTTTCATTCCACCATAACTGCCGTGAACATTCCCACACCACACCACAACCATCAATGACTCGCCCCTAACTAACTTGACTCAGTTAGTTAGGGTGCACTCAGTCTAACCACTGTGACTCATCTAACTCAACTCAGTTTAACCTTGGTTAACTCACACTATAAAACCAAATCTCACCTCACAACTTCATTTCCAACCACATTCTCTCAAAACACTTCAAACTCTCTCTCACATTCTCTCTACTTTCTCTCTGATTTCACACGATTTTCACCATCTTCCATTCACATTTCATCTTCATCCTCATCAAGGTTTCACTTCTGATCAAGAACAAGAGAGAAGAAGTTCAGTTCATCAATGGCAGCTTAGTTCAGTTGAGTTTTCTTTGTGGTTTTCTTCAAGATCTCAAGTTCAGTGGCATTTATTTTGCTCCACTCAAGCTCAAGAGCATAGGAGGATCATCTCTGGTCTTCTGTTACTTTGAAGAACTTCAAATTCAGGTTTCTTCTCCAACCTTCGTTTTCTGAAATTTCACTTGTTTTCTATTGGTTTGAGCTTCTTAGAAGCTATGTTGAATCCGGCTAGTTGATAGGCCTTTTAGAGGCATAGTTTCAAAGCCTAGGGCATGATTTGATCTCCTCTGTTCTTGCTATGTGTGTGTGTTTTGTGATTTTTATGAGCATATTCATGATGTGCATAAGCTTAGCTTTCGATTGGTACACATTTTGTGCATTTTGGTGACGTTTGAAGATTGCAGATGGTGGTGAGTGGCCGGAGAAGGTGACCGGAGGTCCCTCTCCGGCCGGTGGTCTTTATGTTAGGGTTTCTTGCAGTTTGAATGTCAGCCGTATGATGTTGTTGATCCAACGCACGAAAACACGCCAGCACATTAAAATTCATGTGCCTCTCACGTGGTTCTTCTGATTTTATTTTTAAACGTGGTGTGGTGTGGTACATGGTAGGGAGTGTGGACTTGCACGCATGTTCTTTGATTTTGGTTACTTTGACTCTTACGTTGACCAGACTTAATCCAATGGTGTGAATTGATTGACTTTTTTGTTGACTGAGTGCATGCTAGTTGTTGTGTACTGCGCGCTTAATGGACCTAATCAGATTGCTATCCCCACCCCCTTTGTTAAAAAGCCCAATTGATTTGAACTCATATTTGCTATGTTCACACCCCCCATTCCTTTTTACATTTCATATTATTTTTCCATTTTTCCACACGTTTGCTTTTTAATTTTTAAAAATACTAAATAGCATCATAAAATTCTACAAAAATTCATGTGTATTCTTAAAACATTTAGGAAATTTTTCATGATTTTATTTTCTGATTTTATGACCATTTTGCCCCTGTTCCATTATTTCTTTTGAATTTCCATTTGCATGCATACTTAATGTGACATATAATTTTGTGCATTTTTTTCTTGATCATAAAAAATGATTTTGATGCCTTTCTTTTTGCATTGTGGTCACAATATGTTGGGGTATGTTTGGGATTTATGAGATGATTTTTAAGTCTTTTTTGGATGGCTTTTGATGTGTTGCTTTGAGCATGAATGCATGAAACTTCCATGAGACTTTGACCTAATTGTTGAGTGACTTTGGTTCTGATTCATTGCTTGTGGACTTGATATGTTAATGGCATGGGTTTAAGGTGTTTGATTGGTGAAAGTCATAATTTTTGGAGCATGTTTGCTATTTGTTTGAAGCATGAAGTTTAACTTGTTCATTTTGTGAATGCATGCCTCATGTTTGGTTTGCTTGATCATGAAGGCACTTGTGCCATGAGTTGTGGTTTTGTTTGAGGATGTATAATATGTTAATTGACTTCTGATTGTGACATTTGGGTTTCATCTTTGCATGTTCGATGTTTATCTTGCACCTTAAGTCACTTGTTTCACAAGTATGAACCACATTCACATCACTTCACCTTTTCTTCTTTGCTTCTTGTTGGATTGAGATTTTGTTTGCATGATTTGGTATGCTCATTTAGGATAACATTAGGTTGTGTAAATATGAGTTACATTCTGACTTGGAAGCATGTATAGCATTTAATCTCATTTTACTTTGTTTGTCAACTTGTTTGAATTTGATTTGTTCATTATATTTTCTTACTTTACTTGTAAGTGATTGTGCTAACCATGTAGGGGCTTTGGTAAGTTTCAATTGAGTGTGGATAAGGAATCCACATTCAACTTCTATCCTTTCTCTTTTACAATTCCATTTTGTGTTTTGTTAAGCACTTATGTGCTTTCTTTTAATAACTCATTACTTTCCCTTTTGAATTACAATTCATCTTCTACTTTAGAAGTGAATTGTTTAATTCTTTCTTTCTTTAGACTTTAGGTTGAAACCTCACAAACTTTAGGATCACTCCCTTAACTAATCAATTAGGATTGAGTCTTAGTCCATATAGATTTTACCTTTACCTTCTCTTGAGTCTTTCATCTTCTCATCTCAAAGAAAATTCAAAACATATAATAAAGGTAGGCATTTATTGCATTTAGGCCTTTCATATAAAGAAAAGATTATAAGGGGTCTTCTCTTGTAATCTTAGAATGTGTAGCATATAGCCCATCTTGGGTCAATGTGTTAAACATTTGATCTTGTATGAGGGACTTAAATGCAATACTTGTTGAAGGTGCAAATAATAAAAAACACTTCTTCATTTCATAATCAACAAAAAACACTTAATAAACACAAGTATGCTAGTGTGTTTGAACCTTGACAATTGGAACTAAGTGTGGGGGTCTTCTTCCCTCCTAGTGTACTTTCCTACCCATTCCATCTTGGAATGTGAGAAGGTACACATTCCAATGACTAAGATCCAGATACACTATCATATGCAAACAAATGAAAAAACTCTTAAAAGACAAAAACAAACAATAACGTCTTTCCTTCGGGGATTCTTTTCTCACCTCACTCACTCTCAGCGTACGAATGTGCTTCTACTCGTTCTCTTGCAAGATGGTAACGCACTCGGACCAGCGAGCCTGCAACACCTGAGCCAGAACGTGAGCCGTTCCCTAAAAAACACAAACAATCTTTCCCTAGTGAGGGGAACTACGTCGCTCTGATTCTCATGCTCCCGATGAGATACGTAGGCAGTGGGGTAGGGCCCATGCGAGCACTTCTTTTATTTTCCCTACATTTGTTTCCCGTTCCTTTTCTTTTCTTTCTCCTTTCTTTCTTTCAGTTCCTTTTCCAGTATCCTTTTTTCTATCACCCTTTGATCGAGACAAGCAAGCGTGGATCCCATCGGGTACGATGGACGCGAGGGGGTGCTAATACCTTCCTCTCGCGTAACCGACTCCCGAACCCAGTTCTCTTGGTCGCGAGACCATGCTCTTTCCTTTTCTTCAGGTTTATGCAGTGTTTCCTTTCCCTCTCATGGGATAAATACACATTGCTGGCGACTCTGTTTCGGTGCCACTTTCGCGTTTGTACTAGGATGAAAATCCCGGGAGCGACAGCTGGCGACTCTGCTGGGGATACCACCCAGAATCTCTGGTTTCCTTAGCGAGTCAATCCTAGCGCTTGTTTGTTTTTCTTTCATCGGGTGTTTACTGTTGTGCTGTGTTTACTGTTTTATTGTATGGTTACTTACTGCTTTACTGTACATTACTGTATTTACCGCATTTTAGCATTTTCATTTCACATGATATATTATGCTATACTGGACTGTGTTGTTTTCTGTTTGGCGGGATGGGTGTTCTGAGAGATAAGCCCACTACCAAGGCTTGAGTACATACATAGGTATTAGAGTGGATAGTCATGACGCTTGTGTGGTGGTGACCACGTATTGTTGTTCATGAGACCCACAACCAGACGAGGTTCTATCAGGAGCTTTCTGCTACTGCATGTTATGCAGGCCAGTGGTTATTCTCTTGAGGAACTGTCGACTCTGGTGACCATTCCCGAGGACTCAGTTGCGGCACTCCTCCCGAGTTGTGACAGTGGCAGACCACATTCCGTGGCAAACCCATTGCACATTCTCGATCCGAGGACCCAATGCTGGGAACTTGCTATAGGACATCCCTTTTTGAAAGAGAATCAGCGGAGGCACTCCTCGATTGGCGGTAGTACTGTACCCTGAGGGATGAATGTACTATTGCTTCTCGACCTCAGTGCCAGAAGCTGAGGACCTTTTTGTTTTGGAGAATCAGTTGAGGCCTCCTCGATTGATGATGATGCCAAACCAGAAATGGTGAACGTATCATCATTTCTCGACCTGAGAGCCCGGGATACTGAACATCCTAGTACCCACATGTGAGAAGGACGGGTTGTTTACAGGTTTGCAGGTAACCATGACCTCCTACATACCCGGTTTTCTATCATCATTGCACAAAAAGGAAGTTTCATCCTATTGTATTCAGATGGTTCTTATCTATGGTTCTATATTAGTCTCAGAGCTACACTGACACCGTTCACAGTTCAGCACAGACACCTGATTACCTGATCACATTGCCCTTTGCATTGCATTATCATATCCTAACATACATGTTTATTCATTTCCAGGTGCATATATTACCCTTGATTCCAGTCATCAGGTCCCTGCAAAGATGAACGCTAAAGAGAGGAAGAATATCATCAGCTACAAGTTCCTTACGCCTACTTTGGGCCCTATTGTTGTGCTGAAGGGAATGGCGAGCCCGGCAGCACGAGAAGCTTTTGAAGAGAAATATGGGTGGATTTTATCGGTGGTCCGTAATGTCAGTGATTATGAAGCCAGAGGTCTCCATACGTTGATGCAGTTCTATGATCCGCCTCTGAGATGTTTTGTATTTCCAGACTATGTGTTGGTTCCTACCCTGGAGGAGTATTCCAACATGTTGGGGATTGCTATCAAGGAGGAGCCCCCTTTCTTTGGATCAGTGGGGGATCTTGACTTTGGGAAGTTGGCTGGTGCTCTTTATTTGAGCAAATCAGAGCTAAGTGACAATGTCTCCAACAAAGGAAAGATTCGTGGTTACAAGCTGGAATATCTGATTAAGAAGGCCCAGGAAGCAGCTAAAGGCGAGAATTGGCTTGTTTTTAATGCTCTGTTAGCCCTTTGTATATACGGCATAGTGTTGTTTCCCAACGAGCCGGATTTTATTGATACGGACGCTATACGAATATTCATGATGAAGAACCCGGTGCCAACGCTACTGGGAGATCTTCATTACTCATTGTACAACCGAAACGAAAAGAAAAGAGGAGGGATAATTCGTTGTTGTGCACCCTTGTTCTATAAGTGGTTTGCGGGCCGTTTACCACAATCAGGGGCTTTTGTGGATTCCAAAGATTCTCTAGAGTGGAAACAGCGTTTAATGGGATTGGTGGCCAAGGACATCGTATGGGTAGATCATGGGCTGATTGGTAAGAATATTATCCACAGCTGTGGTAAGTTCCCTAACGTTCCACTGATAGGAAGACTGGGTGGGATTAACTACAATCCTTCTTTGGCCATTCGGCAATTTGGATATGCCCTGACAGGTCCGCCTATCAAGAGAGATGTGGAGGAGTCCCTCTATTTTCATACATCAGATGGTTGGGAAGCAGCACAGAAAGCTTCTGAAAGCTGGGGTAGCATACTGAAAAAGGGGAAAGTTACTCTGGGAAAGCCTAACAACCGGGTTTATCCAGCATATGAAGAGTGGGTGAAGAAAAGAGTTGAAGATTTTCTCTTGCCTTTTGGTAAGGCACCCCTTTTGTATCCGGAGAATGAGAAAGCAAGAAGCACTGCTACTGTGGAAGAAGTTGACAAGTTGCAAGCCTTGGTGAAAAAGCTCCAAGGAGAGAATTCCGAGTTGAATAGCTGTCTTCAGAATGCTCTACATGCCAACAAAGAGCTGGAGCGGAAAGCCCAAGATGCTGAACAAATCCTAACTGCAAAAGAAAAAGACTTTGCTGGAAGAGCCCAACATTTCCGGAAGATTAGTAAAGGTGCTGATGATGCTACTCAAGCCCACAAGCAAACCAAACAGGCGTTAGCACAGACCAAAGAAAAGTTAACAAAATTTCAGCACGCTTGGGACGAAGTTAGGATAGAGAATGCCGAATTACAGGAACAGTTGCAGATTAAGGACGAAGAGCTTGAAAAGGCGCATGAGCAGAGGAGAAAGTATCGGGAAAGCCTCGGTAAGAGTCAGGAACAGCTAGAAGAAGCTAGAGGTGAGCTAAGGAATACCAAGAAAGAGCTTGAAGAAGTCATGATAGAAAGGGAGATACTCAAGACGCAAGCCGGCATAAAGAGACACAAAGGAGTGTGTGATGACGAGGCTCTGATGCTGCACATGGGTTCTTTAACTGAAGCTCTTGAGAAAAGGGATGTCTTGATCAAAGAAATGATTGAAAAGCCGAATCACCAGCGTACCCGTATACTTTTTGAGGAGATCAAATACTCAAGTGATAAGCTGAAGGGTGTGGAATTGTCAGACTGATGTTCTTTTCCTTATATTTTGTTGTTAATGGTTACCATCAGGCTTGTTGATGGATCCATTTTTCCTTGTATTGCATTTGCGGTTGAACCTTTCTTAAATGTACTTGAATACTTCGTTGAATGAGTATGAGCAGTTTTATTCAGAATTATTCCTTATCAGATAGCTGCACACAAGCACATGACCACGACACGTCTCTTTATATCACAATTTCTGGTCTTCAGATTTCTGTGGTGGGATTGGAATCAGGGTATAAAGCACCTCGGAAATGACAAACATGGCATTGCATGGCATTGCATATCATTTTGCATTTTTGTTACTTGCTTTTCAGGTACTCGTTGCGGGGTCTCTAACCTTTATTTGGTTTCAGGCAGTATAGCGGAGAGTCATATTCACCGATATTCGACGCGAAGGAATCAAGTAAGAATCATGGATCAAGTGCAAAGTGATTTGGCGGAAATGAGGGCGCGTATGGACCAGTTCATGACCCTCATGACTGGCATGGCGCAAAATCAGGAGAGACTGAGGCTTCTGGTAGAGCGTCCCGACAATGGGCCCGAAGGTGATCATCATGACAATTCACAGGGACACGGCATCCCTCCTCCCGGTGGCAACCCTCCTCCTGGTGGTAACAATCGGGGTAATGGAAATGGTAGGCATGCTGGTGTTACTCTTGAAGATACTCTGGAAGACCAATTTACTCTGCTGGATGCTGATGTGGGTAATCAAGGGGATCGAAGGTATGATGAGTTAGCAGAGAAGATCAGGGCCATAGAATGCAAGAACTCTATGGGTATTGATGTTACCAGCTTGGGGCTGGTCTCAGGAGTCAGAATTCCCCCTAAGTTCAAACCTCCCACTTTTGATAAGTATCACGGCAATGCGTGTCCCCAAACGCATCTTCAAGCTTACTTTGGGAAGATTTCAGCCCATACGGATGACGAGAAGCTATGGATGCACTATTTTCAGGACAGTCTGGCTGGGGCATCCTTGACCTGGTACATGAAGTTGAATAGAGCTGCTGTGAAGAATTGGAAAGATCTGGCAGAAGCGTTCCTGAAGCAATACCAATATAATATTGACATGGCGCCCAACCGCACCCAATTGCAGGGATTGTCACAAAATGCCAAGGAGAGTTTCAAAGAATATGCACAGAGGTGGAGGGAAATGGCTGCCCAGGTCCAACCTCCCTTGTCAGACAGAGAAATGGCAGATATGTTCATGGGCACATTGCAAGGGGCCTATCTGGATAGATTAGCTGCTTGTCCGTCAACTGGATTTGCTGATATTGTGATTGCGGGAGAAAGAATAGAAAGTCTGTTAAAGCTTGGAAAGATCCAGGATGTGAGTGGGGCTGGCTCTTCGGGGACGAAGAAACCGTTTGCTAGTAACCAGAAAAGAAGAGAAGGTGATACGAATGCTGTGTTTAGAGGACGAGGCAGAGGGCGTTCTCGAGCTTATTATCAGGTAGATGCTGTAACAATCCCCACACCGTCTGTTCAGAAACAACAACCCCAACAACAAGTTCAACAGCAACAACCTTTTTTCCAGCAAAGGTCTAGACAGAGGGATCGTAAGATGGATCCTCTCCCTATGACTTATGCCGCGCTGTTGCCCCGGCTACTCGAGTTAAAGTTGGTAGAACTCCGTACTATGAAAGCTCCGGTTGCTGGAAACCTGCCACCTAACTTCGATGCTAATGCTCGTTGTGAGTTCCACTCAGGTGCTCAGGGGCACTCCATCGAAAAGTGCTGGGCTTTCCATCATAAAGTACAAGATTTGATTGATGCTAAAGCCATCAATTTCTCTCCCGCTCCTAATATTACTCAGCATCCCATGCCTGATCATAGCGCAGCAAATGTGTACGCTATTGAAGATGGGAGGAGATTGAATCTGGTGACAGATATCCGTCAAGTGAAAACTTCTTTGTTGGTTGTAAAAGATCGTTTATTGAAGGGACAGGTGTTCCCGGGCTGTAATCAAGATTGCTTTGAGTGTATGAATCAGGAGAACGGCTGTGATAAGTTGAAGTTGGGTTTACAGAATCTGATCGATGAAGGATGTCTACAGTTCGACAGAGTCGTGAAAGACACTGATGAGATATCAACCGTGACCATCTATTACACTCCCGCTGAGATTCAAATGCCGGTCAATGCAGTTCCCGTGGCGAGTGTTGCGCCAGAAAGGCCCAGTCCTGTCACTATCACGGTGCCAGGACCAATTCCGTTCACGTCTACGAAGGCTATCCCATGGCACTATGGGGCAGATGTATATTACGAAGGTAAAAAACAGGAAGTTGAGTCATCAGTCAGCCCAAATGTTGATAACGTAGGGGGTGTAGGGGGCTTTACAAGGAGTGGAAGGTTGTTCGCTCCCCCAACCTTGAGAAGTGATAAGGAGGTAGAAGCTGCAGCAAAGGATAAGGGTAAACAGGTGGTTGAAAGTGCGCTTACACCTGAAGCAGAGACAAAGATTACTTTTGATAAGGAAATGGAAGAATTTATGAAGATAATCAAGAAAAGCGATTATAAGATTGTGGACCAACTGAATCAGACCCCTTCAAAGATTTCAATCTTGTCACTATTGATGTGCTCTGATGCGCACCGGCAGGCGTTGTTGAAAGTGTTAAAGAGTGCATACGTGCCACAAGAAATTACTGTTAATCAGCTCGAGGGCGTAATCTCCAATGTTAATGTCAGCCATGGCTTGGGCTTTACAAGTAGAGATTTGACTGTTGAAGGAAGAAACCATAATAAGGCTTTGCATATCACGATGGAGTGTAAGGGCGCAGTGTTATCTCATGTACTGGTAGACACTGGTTCATCACTCAATGTCTTGCCCAAGAAGGCATTAATGAAACTGGAAGTTGATGGTTTGATCTTAAGGCCTAGTGAGTTGGTGGTCAGAGCATTCGATGGAACTAGACGATCTGTGTTTGGTGAGGTGGAATTGCCCGTACAAATTGGACCACAGGTATTCAAATCCACGTTCCATGTAATGGACATACAACCTGCATATAGCTGCCTATTGGGACGCCCTTGGATTCACGGAGCCGGGGCTGTTACTTCTACTCTACATCAAAAGCTGAAGTATGAGTTTGAAGGGCAGGTTGTGACGGTGTGCGGGGAAGAAGACATCTTTGTGAGTCACCTGTCCACGTTCAAGTACATTGAAATGGATGGGGAAATTCATGAGATGCTGTGCCAATCATTTGAAGCAGTCAATATTGACGATGCACCTGAGTCTTCTTCTGTACCAGTCGGGGCTGGTACCTCCATTTCATCTTACAAACAAGCTGTCGAAGTCGTCAGGGCAGGCAACGCCCAAGGTTGGGGCAGGTTGATAGAGACCCCAATAAAGGAAGACAAATTTGGTATTGGTTATCATCCCTCTACAACTTCAGATGCGGGGAGCAGGGGACCCATTACTTTCAATAGTGGGGGAATTATCTACATGGACCAGTCTTGTGCAGCCACGGAGGATAGTGTTGACAGTGATTGTGACCTGGACAACTGGGTACGCCCTCATGCTTCGGGACAACAAGTGCAGAACTGGTTCGTTGAAGAAGTCATCCGGGTTACTCTTCAGACAGAGTAATTTTTCTTTGTTTTTTCTAACCATAATGCATGACAAAATCTTGCGCTCTGCCCAAGGCGTATAGATTCATTTGTAGGGCCACCATGGTTGCATTTGCAATGTTTAATCATTAATAAAGGACGTTTTGCAATCAAATTTTGTTCTCTGTCTTTCAGTTTTTATTTTTGCACAAAAAAATAAAATGGCAATGTTTCATTTTCTTTTGTTTTGCTTAAAAATAAATTCTAAAATAAGGCATGAACCCGTTCATGCAGACTTGATCCTCCGGATACCACTGATAACGATTTTGATATGGCCATGTATGACTTTGACAATCCGATTTATCAAGCCGAAGAAGGGGATGGGAAAGATTGTGAACTTTCTGAAGAACTGGCCAGATTGTTGAAACAAGAGGAAAGGGTCATCCAGCCTCATCAGGAGACTGTAGAAATCATCAATATTGGTACCAAGGACGCCAAGAAAGAGATCAGGATTGGTGCCAGCTTGCAAGCAGATGTGAAGCAAACTTTGACGGAAATGTTGCGCGAGTATGTTGACATCTTCGCCTGGTCGTATCAAGACATGCCGGGGTTGGATACGGATATTGTCGTGCACAGGCTACCATTGAGAGAAGAATGTCCGCCAGTCAAGCAGAAACTTCGTCGGACTCACCCCGACATGGCCTTAAAGATTAAGGAGGAAGTCCAGAAGCAGTGGGACGCTGGTTTTCTTGCTGTGACAAAGTATCCTCCATGGGTAGCCAACATCGTGCCAGTACCGAAGAAAGATGGAAAAGTGAGAATGTGTGTGGATTATCGAGATCTCAATAAAGCTAGCCCGAAAGATGATTTTCCACTACCTCATATTGATGTGCTGGTCGATAATACAGCTCAATTTTCAGTGTTCTCATTTATGGACGGGTTCTCCGGGTACAACCAGATCAAGATGGCACCTGAAGACATGGAGAAGACCACGTTCATTACTCCGTGGGGTACATATTGTTATAAAGTAATGCCTTTTGGGTTGAAAAACGCAGGGGCAACGTACCAGCGGGCGATGGTGACATTGTTTCATGACTTGATTCATAAGGAGATCGAATGTTATGTAGATGATATGATTGCCAAGTCGAGAACAGAAGAGGAACATCTGGTTAATCTGAAAAAGCTGTTTGAAAGGTTGAGAAAGTTTCGTCTGAGATTAAATCCAAACAAGTGCACGTTTGGGGTGCGTTCTGGAAAGTTGCTGGGCTTCATTGTGAGCGAAAGAGGAATCGAGGTTGATCCTGCCAAGGTGAAAGCAATACAAGAAATGCCTGAACCGAGAACAGAAAAAGAGGTTCGTGGTTTCTTGGGTAGATTGAACTACATTGCAAGGTTCATATCTCACCTAACAGCCACGTGTGAACCAATATTTAAATTGTTAAGGAAAGATCAAACGGTCAGGTGGAATGACGATTGCCAATTGGCATTCGATAAGATAAAAGAATACTTGCAGGAACCTCCGATTCTAATGCCTCCAGTTGAAGGGAGACCGCTGATAATGTATCTGACAGTGCTTGAAGGTTCCATGGGTTGTGTTCTCGGTCAACATGACGAGACAGGTAGGAAGGAGCATGCTATTTACTACCTGAGCAAAAAGTTCAATGATTGTGAGTCCCGATACTCAATGCTTGAAAAGACATGCTGTGCACTTGCATGGGCCGCTAAGCGATTGAGGCAATATATGGTTAGGCACACGACCTTGTTGATTTCAAAAATGGATCCTATCAAGTACATTTTCGAGAAACCGGCATTGACAGGCAGAGTTGCACGGTGGCAAATGGTCTTGACAGAGTATGACATTCAGTACACTTCACAAAAGGCCATCAAAGGAAGTATCTTGTCCGACTATCTTGCGCAACAGCCGATTGATGATTACCAACCCATGAAGTTTGACTTCCCTGATGAAGACATCATGTTTCTCAAAGCTAAAGACTGTGAGGAACCACTTCCGGAGGAGGGGCCAGACCCTGAATCCAAATGGAGTCTGATGTTTGATGGGGCTGTCAATATGAATGGGTGCGGAGTTGGAGCAGTTCTTATCACGCCGGAAGGTGTTCATATGCCGTTCACTGCCCGAATAACTTTCGGATGCACCAACAATGAAGCAGAGTACGAAGCTTGTATAATGGGGATCGAGGAGGCGATTAATCTACGGATTAAGACCCTTGATATATTCGGTGATTCAGCTTTGGTAATCAATCAAGTGAAAGGGAGCTGGTACACGCACCAAGCAAATCTAATGCCGTATAGAGATTATACGAGGAGATTGCTGACATTTTTCACAACAGTGAAACTGTACCATATTCCTCGAGATGAGAATAGGTTCGCTGATGCCTTGGCCACTTTGTCTTCCATGATCAAAGTGCAAGGATGGAACCATGTACCTAAGATTGAGGTATCCCGCCTTGACAGACCAGCATTTGTGTTTGCGGTCGATGCAACGTCTGATGACAAGCCATGGTTTCATGACATTAAGTGTTTCTTGAAAAGTCAAGAGTACCCGTCAGGGGCATCGTCCAAAGACAGGAAGACGTTGAGAAGGTTAGCTGGTAGTTTCTTCTTGAACAAAGATGGCGTACTGTATAAAAGAAATTTTGACACGGTCCTGCTTAGATGTGTGGATAGACATGAAGCAGACTTGTTGATGATTGAAGTGCACGAAGGCTCTTTCGGTACTCACGCCGGAGGGCAGGCAATGGCTAAAAAGTTGTTAAGGTCGGGATATTATTGGTTGACTATGGAGTCAGATTGTTGCAAATATGCCCGCAAATGCCATAAATGCCAGATCTATGCAGACAGGGTGCATGTGCCTCCAAATCCGTTGAGTATCATGTCGTCGCCTTGGCCGTTTTCCATGTGGGGCATTGATATGATCGGAAAGATTGAGCCTACAGCTTCCAATGGTCATCGTTTCATCTTGGTGGCAATTGATTACTTCACCAAATGGGTTGAAGCCGCATCCTATGCCAATGTTACAAAACAAGTGGTCGCTCGTTTCTTAAAACGGGATATCATTTGCCGATATGGAGTTCCCGAAAGAATCATTACTGATAATGGTTCTAATTTGAACAATAAGATGATGGCTGAGTTATGCCGGGACTTCAAAATCGAACACCACAATTCTTCTCCGTACCGCCCAAAGATGAATGGCGCGGTCGAAGCGGCCAACAAAAATATCAAGAAGATTGTGCAGAAGATGGTTGTCACGTACAAAGATTGGCATGAGATGTTACCATTTGCTTTGCATGGGTATCGAACGTCGGTACGCACGTCCACTGGGGCAACCCCATTCTCACTTGTATATGGTATGGAGGCAGTGCTACCGGTTGAAGTAGAGATTCCGTCCCTCAGAGTCATGATGGATGTTAAGCTAGATGAAGCTGAATGGGTACGAGCCAGATTTGATCAGTTGAGCCTTATTGAGGAAAAGCGATTGGCGGCTGTATGTCATGGGCAACTATACCAGCGCAGAATGAAGCAGGCATTTGACCAAAAGGTGCGTCCTCGGGTTTATAAAGTCGGAGATGTGGTACTCAAAAGGATCCTTCCTCCCAATACAGATCACAGGGGCAAATGGACTCCTAATTATGAAGGTCCATTCGTGGTTAAAAAGGTCTTTTCGGGCGGAGCTTTATTGCTTACAACCATGGATGGCGAAGACTTTTCATCCCCTGTTAACTCGGACGTAGTCAAAAAATACTTCGCATGAATAGACCCGCTGGATAATAAAAATAAAAAAAATCCAGGCAAAAAAGGGCATCCCGGCGAACCAAAAACAGAATAAGGTTCGGGCAAAAATTAGGGATATAATTGAAAAAAATTGTACACCCGGTAAGTTGAAAACCCGAAAGGGCAACTTAGGCAAAAAAGGGGATCCTGGTGGATCGAAAACCTGAAAGGGCGGTCCACACAAAAGAGGGATTTAAGCGAATGACTACAGTCTGAGTTATCTGTACCCATTACCGTTTGAACAACTGACGTTCTGAAGAATAGGAATCGGTCTGATCATTCCTCAGAAGGCAAGGTCGGGGAGTTTTGAAGACATACTGGTCATAACAGAATGGAAACTCAGTGGAATTCCGTTTTCACATTGCCATTAGGATAGTTTCTTGTCTCAATTTTTCAGCGATCACCTCTTTCCAGGGATTGCTTCCAGATGTAATTGCCTATTCTGGGCTCTCAGTCAATAAATTGAATTTCAATAAAAAGCTTTCTATTTTTGTTTTATTGCTTTGTTTGCAAAAACGTCCTAATTGTTGATAAAACATTGCATTTGAAAACATGGCAGCCTTGCAATAACATGCGCAGAAAAAATATTTGAAATTACTTCGAATGTTGAATACTCCCGGATGGTGGATTCTAGCCACGCAATATTCGGGGCATGTGGGCATATTCTTTTGTTGCAGGTAGCAGGTGCAGATGATTTTAAGCACAAGACCAGCAATAAATCACCCCACGCAAAAGACTGGGGCAATTATGGGTAAGGAGATCGGCGTTTATCGGGTCGATCTCAGTGAATTAAGTTCAACTGGGTACCGTTGTATCTTATTAAGTCGATTCTCTCATTCAGTACTTCCAACAGCTACAAGCTTTTCTATATCGATAACGGTCACGGGTTCCCCAAAAAGGTGGTCTCATCGACACTGAAACTGATGGTCATTATCCCCAGCGAAGTCACAAGAGTTTGAAGAGGCTAGATCTTCTGTAAAATCCTCTTATGACATCCCCTTCGGGGACGAATTGTTGTTTTGTCCAAGCACGGGGCAGGTTTGGTTCCCCAGCATGAAGTGTTGGTCACCCCCAGTAGAGTTTGAGGACAGTTGGTCTTCTGTAAAATCCTCTCGAAAGGCATTCCCCAACATGAGACGCTTTAAAGCAGTTTTCTCCAGCAGAGTTTGTTATAAACTCGTCATCCCCAACGGAATTGTCCAAAGGGAAAGCTCGCCTAACATGGGGCATTGTGGTACTCATCCTAAGCTTGACAGTCATATTCTTCAGCAGACTACTGTGGATTTGCTTTGGGTTTCCCCAACAGATCTCTAAGGACTCTTTCTAGCAAGTTGCAGTAGAATGTTCTAACCAGGATTTGCATATCCCTGGCAGAGTAGCCCTGATACCCAGCAAGATCGTATCTCTGGTCATGGTATCCTCACAGAGGTCAGCATCGAATCTTGTCAATACTCCCCAGCTGAGTTGTCGTTCTCCCCGCAGAGGTTTATCAGATCGACAGAATCTATTCCTCAACAAGGATGGTACAGCCTTTCCCCAGCCGGGTCAGAAGGTTGATAATCCCTATAAAGGATCTTGGGTTGAATAAATCCCCAAGCAGAGTTTTAATGGCTCATTTCCCCAGCAGGACGTCATTTAAAAATTCTCATCCCCAGCGGAATCGCTGTGACCAGAATTCGTTCCCCCAAACAGATGGAATAATTCCTGGCAGAGTCGTCATTCCCTCATATCTTAAAGTCCAATTTATTTTTGGCAAGCTTGACAATTCGAAGCAGACGGATTGTTCATCCATTCGCCAGCAGAGATACTATCCTTTTAGGAGTCTCCGAGATTAAATCATTGATTGTGGTTCCTCAGCAGAGTCGGCAGAGATGTCTGGCGCAGAGGCAGAGAGTAATTCGATTTTAAAATTCTAAAAGTCCAACAGTGGATTGGCGAAAGGTCCATCTAAGGGTGGCATATTCTAAAAGTCCAACAGTGGATTGGCAAAAGTCCATCTTCGGGTGGCAAAGCAGCTAAAAGTCCAACAGTGGATTGGCAAAAGTCCGTCTTCGGGTGGCAAAAGTCCAACAGTGGATTGGCAAAAGTCCGTCTTCGGGTGGCAAAAGTCCAACAGTGGATTGGCAAAAGTCCGTCTTCGGGTGGCAAAAGTCCAACAGTGGATTGGCAAAAGTCCGTCTTCGGGTGGCAAAAGTCCAACAGTGGATTGGTAAAAGTCCGTCTTCGGGTGGCAAAAGTCCGTCTTCGGGTGGCAAAAGTCCAACAGTGGATTGGCAAAAGTCCATCTAAGGGTGGCATATTTCAAAGTCCACCAGTAGCGTGGCAGGCCAGTAGTCGTCTGGAGTTGCATAAAAGACATTATTAAAGTCCACCAGCAGTGTGGCAAGCCAGTAGTCGTCTGGCGTCGTTCAAAAGACGTTATCAAAGTCCACCAGTAGCGTGGCAGGCCAGTAGTCGTCTGGAGTTGCATAAAAGACATTATCAAAGTCCACCAGCAGTGTGGCAAGCCAGTAGTCGTCTGGAGTTGCATAAAAGACATTATCAAAGTCCACCAGCAGTGTGGCAAGCCAGTAGTCGTCTGGCGTCGTTCAAAAGACGTTATCAAAGTCCACCAGTAGCGTGACAGGCCAGTAGTCGTCTGGAATTGCATAAAAGACATTATTAAAGTCCACCAGTAGCGTGGCAAGCCAGTAGTCGTCTGGCATCGTTCAAAAGACAGATCTCTCCGACGTTTCGTCGAGGATTCAATCCAGCAGTCTCATTGGGTTTATATCCCTTTTCTTTTTCATCATCCAGAGCAAATTTTTGGTTATATTTGGTATTCAATCACTATATACCTTGAAAGTCCGAAAGCATTTGCTTTCAGGCATTCAGGTCTACAGCGCTTGAATAGGGGCAGCTGTAATACCCCAAAATTTGCTCTCCTCCTTTTGGCATCATAGCATGGCATTATCATTTATCATATCATATCCATCTCATTAGCATTGCATTGCATTTAACATAGAAAAATGAAGCATAGCATCTTTCTTACCATCAGGGCATGTGATCAGGTGGAAGGTGGACAATCAAGGGATCATTCAAAGCACAAAAAGGTCAATCAAGTTGGCTCTAGGCAAGCCAAGAGGTCTCTCATGTCTCATACTATCTCAATTGATCTTCCAAAATCTCAAGAAAGTGAAATCCAATGGGAGATTGAAGCAATACATCTTTCATCATGCAAGAGGTTCAAAAATTGAAGGAAAACCCTCAAAAGAGATAGCTCATTGATCCAAAATCATTCTCAAGTGGCATTTCTCATCATCCTTTAAGGGGACACACAGCATACTCTGAGGAATTTGAAATTGAAGACTGCACTTTTACCTCCTAACCAAAGGGGGCCAAAATTAGGGTTTCCATTTAAATCAGGGAATCTTTGATTTTTTGGGCAAGACTTGATGTCATGGTTTTCTATATGTCCCTAGGTATATGGATGTGGAAGATTGCATCTCAATTAGTTTTGGAGGTGGTTCAATTGGAAGAAAGATCAAGAATCAGAGAAATTGGGGCAAAGTCAAATAATCAGAGGAAAAAGTCAACTCTTGACTTTTTGAGGCCAAATTCATGAAATTCATGTTACATATGTCCAATGTACAAAATTTGATCAAGAAACTCCAAAGGAATCATGAAAAAATCAAGATGTGGAAAGTTGCCATTTTTGGATGAAGTAGGGTTACTAAAAATAGCAAGTTTTGGCCATTTTGCATCAGAATTGGAACCAAGGCCATTCAAAATTGAAGCACCAAATGAAAATTCCACTCTGCCTCAATGAAAGGCCTTGCTTTAAGCTTCAAATCCATGTGTGGAACATCTCCATTGGATAAAAATTGAGTGAGATATGATTGATCAAAGTTTGAGCAAAGTAGGTTCAAAACTAGGTCATGACCAAGATTTTCAAGGCACGCGCGCAGTCATTTTCACAAACACATGGTGGGCCAAATGTATTGATCAATTACTCATGATTAGAGGCTTCAAATGGAAAATCTTTCAACATCAAAGTTGTTCCTCTATGTGAGATCTTCAAAGTTGGTGTTTATCAATTTTTCATCTGATCAAAGGTTAAGGAGTTATGATGGCTCAAAGTATGGTCAATGTAACTGAAATTTGACCAGGTCACAACCAGGTCATGCCACACATGCGCGCGTTCTGCAGCATTGTAAGCCTGTCTTGAGTTCCTATGTTTGAAGCTCATTTTCAATATGTTGCAAGTCTCATTTTCACTTCTTTTCAACATCAAAGTTGTTGTACCATGTACACACTTTGAAATGGTACCAAGATCACTCATGTCCATGGCTTGAAGAGAGAGATATCCATGCGCAAACTTCACCATTTCCAACTGAGGAATCACATCAGAGTTAGCAGTTTGGTTCAGACATTCATCAAACAATCCATGAACTTTATTTCCACATTCGGTCAAGCACATATCACCTACACAATGTTTAACATCACGTGCCTTGCATGAAAATAGAGAGAACAACTTGTTGAGCAAGTTTCTGCCACAACAACCTTACCATTCCAAGCTTCACTTTTCATTCCACCATAACTGCCGTGAACATTCCCACACCACACCACAACCATCAATGACTCGCCCCTAACTAACTTGACTCAGTTAGTTAGGGTGCACTCAGTCTAACCACTGTGACTCATCTAACTCAACTCAGTTTAACCTTGGTTAACTCACACTATAAAACCAAATCTCACCTCACAACTTCATTTCCAACCACATTCTCTCAAAACACTTCAAACTCTCTCTCACATTCTCTCTACTTTCTCTCTGATTTCACACGATTTTCACCATCTTCCATTCACATTTCATCTTCATCCTCATCAAGGTTTCACTTCTGATCAAGAACAAGAGAGAAGAAGTTCAGTTCATCAATGGCAGCTTAGTTCAGTTGAGTTTTCTTTGTGGTTTTCTTCAAGATCTCAAGTTCAGTGGCATTTATTTTGCTCCACTCAAGCTCAAGAGCATAGGAGGATCATCTCTGGTCTTCTGTTACTTTGAAGAACTTCAAATTCAGGTTTCTTCTCCAACCTTCGTTTTCTGAAATTTCACTTGTTTTCAATTGGTTTGAGCTTCTTAGAAGCTATGTTGAATCCGGCTAGTTGATAGGCCTTTTAGAGGCATAGTTTCAAAGCCTAGGGCATGATTTGATCTCCTCTGTTCTTGCTATGTGTGTGTGTTTTGTGATTTTTATGAGCATATTCATGATGTGCATAAGCTTAGCTTTCGATTGGTACACATTTTGTGCATTTTGGTGACGTTTGAAGATTGCAGATGGTGGTGAGTGGCCGGAGAAGGTGACCGGAGGTCCCTCTCCGGCCGGTGGTCTTTATGTTAGGGTTTCTTGCAGTTTGAATGTCAGCCGTATGATGTTGTTGATCCAACGCACGAAAACACGCCAGCACATTAAAATTCATGTGCCTCTCACGTGGTTCTTCTGATTTTATTTTTAAACGTGGTGTGGTGTGGTACATGGTAGGGAGTGTGGACTTGCACGCATGTTCTTTGATTTTGGTTACTTTGACTCTTACGTTGACCAGACTTAATCCAATGGTGTGAATTGATTGACTTTTTTGTTGACTGAGTGCATGCTAGTTGTTGTGTACTGCGCGCTTAATGGACCTAATCAGATTGCTATCCCCACCCCCTTTGTTAAAAAGCCCAATTGATTTGAACTCATATTTGCTATGTTCACACCCCCCATTCCTTTTTACATTTCATATTATTTTTCCATTTTTCCACACGTTTGCTTTTTAATTTTTAAAAATACTAAATAGCATCATAAAATTCTACAAAAATTCATGTGTATTCTTAAAACATTTAGGAAATTTTTCATGATTTTATTTTCTGATTTTATGACCATTTTGCCCCTGTTCCATTATTTCTTTTGAATTTCCATTTGCATGCATACTTAATGTGACATATAATTTTGTGCATTTTTTTCTTGATCATAAAAAATGATTTTGATGCCTTTCTTTTTGCATTGTGGTCACAATATGTTGGGGTATGTTTGGGATTTATGAGATGATTTTTAAGTCTTTTTTGGATGGCTTTTGATGTGTTGCTTTGAGCATGAATGCATGAAACTTCCATGAGACTTTGACCTAATTGTTGAGTGACTTTGGTTCTGATTCATTGCTTGTGGACTTGATATGTTAATGGCATGGGTTTAAGGTGTTTGATTGGTGAAAGTCATAATTTTTGGAGCATGTTTGCTATTTGTTTGAAGCATGAAGTTTAACTTGTTCATTTTGTGAATGCATGCCTCATGTTTGGTTTGCTTGATCATGAAGGCACTTGTGCCATGAGTTGTGGTTTTGTTTGAGGATGTATAATATGTTAATTGACTTCTGATTGTGACATTTGGGTTTCATCTTTGCATGTTCGATGTTTATCTTGCACCTTAAGTCACTTGTTTCACAAGTATGAACCACATTCACATCACTTCACCTTTTCTTCTTTGCTTCTTGTTGGATTGAGATTTTGTTTGCATGATTTGGTATGCTCATTTAGGATAACATTAGGTTGTGTAAATATGAGTTACATTCTGACTTGGAAGCATGTATAGCATTTAATCTCATTTTACTTTGTTTGTCAACTTGTTTGAATTTGATTTGTTCATTATATTTTCTTACTTTACTTGTAAGTGATTGTGCTAACCATGTAGGGGCTTTGGTAAGTTTCAATTGAGTGTGGATAAGGAATCCACATTCAACTTCTATCCTTTCTCTTTTACAATTCCATTTTGTGTTTTGTTAAGCACTTATGTGCTTTCTTTTAATAACTCATTACTTTCCCTTTTGAATTACAATTCATCTTCTACTTTAGAAGTGAATTGTTTAATTCTTTCTTTCTTTAGACTTTAGGTTGAAACCTCACAAACTTTAGGATCACTCCCTTAACTAATCAATTAGGATTGAGTCTTAGTCCATATAGATTTTACCTTTACCTTCTCTTGAGTCTTTCATCTTCTCATCTCAAAGAAAATTCAAAACATATAATAAAGGTAGGCATTTATTGCATTTAGGCCTTTCATATAAAGAAAAGATTATAAGGGGTCTTCTCTTGTAATCTTAGAATGTGTAGCATATAGCCCATCTTGGGTCAATGTGTTAAACATTTGATCTTGTATGAGGGACTTAAATGCAATACTTGTTGAAGGTGCAAATAATAAAAAACACTTCTTCATTTCATAATCAACAAAAAACACTTA
Source organism: Lathyrus tuberosus (assembly GCA_022829125.1). Classification (NCBI taxonomy): domain Eukaryota; kingdom Viridiplantae; phylum Streptophyta; class Magnoliopsida; order Fabales; family Fabaceae; genus Lathyrus; species Lathyrus tuberosus. The sequence goes on from JALAZF010000229.1 coordinate 7,169,900, forward strand.
ATAAACACAAGTATGCTAGTGTGTTTGAACCTTGACAATTGGAACTAAGTGTGGGGGTCTTCTTCACTCCTAGTGTACTTTCCTACCCATTCCATCTTGGAATGTGAGAAGGTACACATTCCAATGACTAAGATCCAGATACACTATCATATGCAAACAAATGAAAAAACTCTTAAAAGACAAAAACAAACAATAACGTCTTTCCTTCGGGGATTCTTTTCTCACCTCACTCACTCTCAGCGTACGAATGTGCTTCTACTCGTTCTCTTGCAAGATGGTAACGCACTCGGACCAGCGAGCCTGCAACACCTGAGCCAGAACGTGAGCCGTTCCCTAAAAAACACAAACAATCTTTCCCTAGTGAGGGGAACTACGTCGCTCTGATTCTCATGCTCCCGATGAGATACGTAGGCAGTGGGGTAGGGCCCATGCGAGCACTTCTTTTATTTTCCCTACATTTGTTTCCCGTTCCTTTTCTTTTCTTTCTCCTTTCTTTCTTTCAGTTCCTTTTCCAGTATCCTTTTTTCTATCACCCTTTGATCGAGACAAGCAAGCGTGGATCCCATCGGGTACGATGGACGCGAGGGGGTGCTAATACCTTCCTCTCGCGTAACCGACTCCCGAACCCAGTTCTCTTGGTCGCGAGACCATGCTCTTTCCTTTTCTTCAGGTTTATGCAGTGTTTCCTTTCCCTCTCATGGGATAAATACACATTGCTGGCGACTCTGTTTCGGTGCCACTTTCGCGTTTGTACTAGGATGAAAATCCCGGGAGCGACAGAGGGCTCGAAAAAGAAAGGCCAAGCCGAGGGTGGGGTTTCAAAGAAAGACTAAGCCGAAGGTAGACTCTCAAACAAAGGATACGAGGCCATGCCGAAGGTGGGATCGAAAAAGAAAGGCCAAGCCGAGGGTGGGCTTTCAAAGAAAGACTAAGTCGAAGGTAGACTCTCAAACAAAGGATACGGGGCCATGCCGAAGGTGGGCTCGAAATAGAAAGGCCAAGCCGAGGGTGGACTTTCAAAGAAAGACTAAGCCGAAGGTAGACTCTCAAACAAAGGATACGAGGCCGTGCCGACGGTGGGCTCGAAAAAGAAAGGCCAAGCCGAGGGTGGACTTTCAAAGAAAGACTAAGCCGAAGGTAGACTCTCAAACAAAGGATACGAGGCCATGCCGAAGGATGGCTCAAAAAAAGAAAGGCCAAGCCGAGGGTGGGTTTTCAAAGAAAGACTATGCCGAAGGTAGACTCTCAAACAAAGGATACGAGGCCACGCCGAAGGTGGGCTCGAAAAAAGAAAGGCCAAGCCGAGGGTGGGTTTTCAAAGAAAGACTAAGCCGAAGGTAGACTCTCAAACAAAGGATACGAGGCCATGCCGAAGGTGGGCTCGAAAAAGAAAGGCCAAGCCGAGGGTGGCCTTTCAAAGAAAGACTAAGCTGAAGGTAGACTCTCAAACAAACGATACGAGGCCATGCCGAAGGAGGGCTCGAAAAAGAAAGGCCAAGCCGAGGGTGGGGTTTCAAAGAAAGACTAAGCCGAAGGTAGACTCTCAAACAAAGGATACGAGGCCATGCCGAAGGTGGGATCGAAAAAGAAAGGCCAAGCCGAGGGTTGGCTTTCAAAGAAAGACTAAGTCGAAGGTTGACTCTCAAACAAAGGATACGAGGCCATGCCGAAGGGTGGCTCGAAAAAGAAAGGCCAAGCAGAGGGTAGACTTTCAAAGAAAGACTAAGCCGAAGGTAGACTCTCAAACAAAGGATACGAGGCCATGCCGAAGGTGGGATCGAAAAAGAAAGGCCAAGTCGAGGGTGGGCTTTCAAAGAAAGACTAAGTCGAAGGTAGACTCTCAAACAAAGGATACGGGGCCATGCCGAAGGTGGGCTCGAAAAAGAAAGGCCAAGCCGAGGGTGGACTTTCAAAGAAAGACTAAGCCGAAGGTAGACTCTCAAACAAAGGATACGAGGCCATGCCGCAGGTGGGCTCGAAAAAAGAAAGGCCAAGCCGAGGTTGGGTTTTCAAAGAAAGACTATGCCGAAGGTAGACTCTCAAACAAAGGATACGAGGCCATGCCGAAGGAGGGATCGAAAAAGAAAGGCCAAGCCGAGGGTGGGCTTTAAAAGAAAGACTAAGTCGAAGGTAGACTCTCAAACAAAGGATACGAGGCCGTGCCGACGGTGGGCTCGAAAAAGAAAGGCCAAGCCGAGGGTGGACTTTCAAAGAAAGACTAAGCCGAAGGTAGACTCTCAAACAAAGGATACGAGGCCATGCCGAAGGATGGCTCAAAAAAAGAAAGGCCAAGCCGAGGGTGGGTTTTCAAAGAAAGACTATGCCGAAGGTAGACTCTCAAACAAAGGATACGAGGCCACGCCGAAGGTGGGCTCGAAAAAAGAAAGGCCAAGCCGAGGGTGGGTTTTCAAAGAAAGACTAAGCCGAAGGTAGACTCTCAAACAAAGGATACGAGGCCATGCCGAAGGTGGGCTCGAAAAAGAAAGGCCAAGCCGAGGGTGGCCTTTCAAAGAAAGACTAAGCTGAAGGTAGACTCTCAATCAAACGATACGAGGCCATGCTGAAGGAGGGCTCGAAAAAGAAAGGCCAAGCCGAGGGTGGGGTTTCAAAGAAAGACTTAGCCGAAGGTAGACTCTCAAACAAAGGATACGAGGCCATGCCGAATGTGGGATCGAAAAAGAAAGGCCAAGCCGAGGGTGGGCTTTCAAAGAAAGACTAAGTCGAAGGTTGACTCTCAAACAAAGGATACGAGGCCATGCCGAAGGGTGGCTCGAAAAAGAAAGGCCAAGCAGAGGGTGGACTTTCAAAGAAAGACTAAGCCGAAGGTAGACTCTCAAACAAAGGATACGAGGCCATGCCGAAGGTGGGATCGAAAAAGAAAGGCCAAGTCGAGGGTGGGCTTTCAAAGAAAGACTAAGTCGAAGGTAGACTCTCAAACAAAGGATACGGGGCCATGCCGAAGGTGGGCTCGAAAAAGAAAGGCCAAGCCGAGGGTGGACTTTCAAAGAAAGACTAAGCCGAAGGTAGACTCTCAAACAAAGGATACGAGGCCATGCCGCAGGTGGGCTCGAAAAAAGAAAGGCCAAGCCGAGGTTGGGTTTTCAAAGAAAGACTATGCCGAAGGTAGACTCTCAAACAAAGGATACGAGGCCATGCCGAAGGAGGGATCCAAAAAGAAAGGCCAAGCCGAGGGTGGGCTTTAAAAGAAAGACTAAGTCGAAGGTAGACTCTCAAACAAAGGATACGAGGCCGTGCCGACGGTGGGCTCGAAAAAGAAAGGCCAAGCCGAGGGTGGACTTTCAAAGAAAGACTAAGCCGAAGGTAGACTCTCAAACAAAGGATACGAGGCCATGCCGAAGGATGGCTCAAAAAAAGAAAGGCCAAGCCGAGGGTGGGTTTTCAAAGAAAGACTATGCCGAAGGTAGACTCTCAAACAAAGGATACGAGGCCACGCCGAAGGTGGGCTCGAAAAAAGAAAGGCCAAGCCGAGGGTGGGTTTTCAAAGAAAGACTAAGCCGAAGGTAGACTCTCAAACAAAGGATACGAGGCCATGCCGAAGGTGGGCTCGAAAAAGAAAGGCCAAGCCGAGGGTGGCCTTTCAAAGAAAGACTAAGCTGAAGGTAGACTCTCAAACAAACGATACGAGGCCATGCCGAAGGAGGGCTCGAAAAAGAAAGGCCAAGCCGAGGGTGGGGTTTCAAAGAAAGACTAAGCCGAAGGTAGACTCTCAAACAAAGGATACGAGGCCATGCCGAAGGTGGGATCGAAAAAGAAAGGCCAAGCCGAGGGTGGGCTTTCAAAGAAAGACTAAGTCGAAGGTTGACTCTCAAACAAAGGATACGAGGCCATGCCGAAGGGTGGCTCGAAAAAGAAAGGCCAAGCAGAGGGTGGACTTTCAAAGAAAGACTAAGCCGAAGGTAGACTCTCAAACAAAGGATACGAGGCCATGCCAAAGGTGGGATCGAAAAAGAAAGGCCAAGTCGAGGGTGGGCTTTCAAAGAAAGACTAAGTCGAAGGTAGACTCTCAAACAAAGGATACGGGGCCATGCCGAAGGTGGGCTCGAAAAAGAAAGGCCAAGCCGAGGGTGGACTTTCAAAGAAAGACTAAGCCGAAGGTAGACTCTCAAACAAAGGATACGAGGCCATGCCGCAGGTGGGCTCGAAAAAAGAAAGGCCAAGCCGAGGTTGGGTTTTCAAAGAAAGACTATGCCGAAGGTAGACTCTCAAACAAAGGATACGAGGCCATGCCGAAGGAGGGATCGAAAAAGAAAGGCCAAGCCGAGGGTGGGCTTTAAAAGAAAGACTAAGTCGAAGGTATACTCTCAAACAAAGGATACGAGGCCGTGCCGACGGTGGGCTCGAAAAAGAAAGGCCAAGCCGAGGGTGGACTTTCAAAGAAAGACTAAGCCGAAGGTAGACTCTCAAACAAAGGATACGAGGCCATGCCGAAGGATGGCTCAAAAAAAGAAAGGCCAAGCCGAGGGTGGGTTTTCAAAGAAAGACTATGCCGAAGGTAGACTCTCAAACAAAGGATACGAGGCCACGCCGAAGGTGGGCTCGAAAAAAGAAAGGCCAAGCCGAGGGTGGGTTTTCAAAGATAGACTAAGCCGAAGGTAGACTCTCAAACAAAGGATACGAGGCCATGCCGAAGGTGGGATCGAAAAAGAAAGGCCAAGCCGAGGGTGGCCTTTCAAAGAAAGACTAAGCTGAAGGTAGACTCTCAAACAAAAGATACGAGGCCATGCCGAAGGTGGGATCGAAAAAGAAAGGCCAAGTCGAGGGTGGGCTTTCAAAGAAAGACTAAGTCGAAGGTAGACTCTCAAACAAAGGATACGAGGCCATGCCGAAGGTGGGCTCAAAAAAGAAAGGCCAAGCAGAGGGTGGACTTTCAAAGAAAGACTAAGCCGAAGGTAGACTCTCAAACAAAGGATACGAGGCCATGCCGAAGGTGGGATCGAAAAAGAAAGGCCAAGTCGAGGGTGGGCTTTCAAAGAAAGACTAAGTCGAAGGTAGACTCTCAAACAAAGGATACGAGGCCATGCCAAAGGTGGGCTCGAAAAAGAAAGGCCAAGCCGAGGGTGGGCTTTCAAAGAAAGACTAAGTCGAAGGTAGACTCTCAAACAAAGGATACGAGGCCATGCCGAAGGTGGGCTCGAAAAAAGAAAGGCCAAGCCGAGGTTGGGTTTTCAAAGAAAGACTATGCCGAAGGTAGACTCTCAAACAAAGGATACGAGGCCATGCCGAAGGTGGGATCGAAAAAGAAAGGCCAAGCCGAGGGTGGGCTTTAAAAGAAAGACTAAGTCGAAGGTAGACTCTCAAACAAAGGATACGAGGCCGTGCCGACGGTGGGCTCGAAAAAGAAAGGCCAAGCCGAGGGTGAACTTTCAAAGAAAGACTAAGCCGAAGGTAGACTCTCAAACAAAGGATACGAGGCCATGCGGAAGGATGGCTCAAAAAAAGAAAGGCCAAGCCGAGGGTGGGTTTTCAAAGAAAGACTATGCCGAAGGTAGACTCTCAAACAAAGGATACGAGGCCACGCCGAAGGTGGGCTCGAAAAAAGAAAGGCCAAGCCGAGGGTGGGTTTTCAAAGAAAGACTAAGCCGAAGGTAGACTCTCAAACAAAGGATACGAGGCCATGCCGAAGGTGGGCTCGAAAAAGAAAGGCCAAGCCGAGGGTGGCCTTTCAAAGAAAGACTAAGCCGAAGGTAGACTCTCAAACAAAAGATACGAGGCCATGCCGAAGGTGGGATCGAAAAAGAAAGGCCAAGCCGAGGGTGGGCTTTCAAAGAAAGACTAAGTCGAAGGTAGACGCTCAAACAAAGGATATGAGGCCATGCCGAAGGTGGGCTCGAAAAAAGAAAGGCCAAGCCGAGGGTGGGCTTTCAATGAAAGACTAAGCCGAAGGTAGACTCTCAAACAAAGGATACGAGCCCATGCCGAAGGTGGGATCGAAAAAGAAAGGCCAAGCAGAGGGTGGGCTTTCAAAGAAAGACAAAGCCGAAGGTAGACTCTCAAACAAAGGATACGAGGCCATGCCGAAGGTGGGATCGAAAAAGAAAGGCCAAGCTGAGGGTGGGCTTTCAAAGAAAGACTAAGTCGAAGGTAGACTCTCAAACAAAGGATACGAGGCCATGCCGAAGGTGGGCTCGAAAAAGAAAGGCCAAGCCGAGGGTGGACTTTCAAAGAAAGACTAAGCCGAAGGTAGACTCTCAAACAAAGGATACGAGGCCATGCCGAAGGTGGGCTCGAAAAAAGAAAGGCCAAGCCGAGGGTGGGTTTTCAAAGAAAGACTATGCCGAAGGTAGACTCTCAAACAAAGGATACGAGGCCATGCCGAAGGTGGGCTCGAAAAAAGAAAGGCCATGCCGAGGGTGGGTTTTCAAAGAAAGACTAAGACGAAGGTAGACTCTCAAACAAAGGATACGAGGCCATGCTGAAGGTGGGCTCGAAAAAGAAAGGCCAAGCCGAGGGTCGGCTTTCAAAGAAAGACTAAGCCGAAGGTAGACTCTCAAACAAACGATACGAGGCCATGCCGAAGGAGGGCTCGAAAAAGAAAGGCCAAGCCGAGGGTGGGGTTTCAAAGAAAGACTAAGCCGAAGGAAGACTCTCAAACAAAGGATATGAGGCCATGCCGAAGGTGGGATCGAAAAATAAAGGCCAAGCCGAGGGTGGGCTTTCAAAGAAAGACTAAGTCGAAGGTAGACTCTCAAACAAAGGATACGAGGCCATGCCGATGGTGGGCTCGAAAAAGAAAGGCCAAGCAGAGGGTGGACTTTCAAAGAAAGACTAAGCCGAAGGTAGACTCTCAAACAAAGGATACGAGGCCATGCCGAAGGTGGGATCGAAAAAGAAAGGCCAAGTCGAGGGTGGGCTTTCAAAGAAAGACTAAGTCGAAGGTAGACTCTCAAACAAAGGATACGAGGCCATGCCAATGGTGGGCTCGAAAAAGAAAGGCCAAGCCGAGGGTGGACTTTCAAAGAAAGACTAAGCCGAAGGTAGACTCTCAAACAAAGGATACGAGGCCATGCCGAAGGTGGGCTCGAAAAAAGAAAGGCCAAGCCGAGGTTGGGTTTTCAAAGAAAGACTATGCCGAAGGTAGACTCTCAAACAAAGGATACGAGGCTATGCCGAAGGTGGGATCGAAAAAGAAAGGCCAAGCCGAGGGTGGGCTTTAAAAGAAAGACTAAGTCGAAGGTAGACTCTCAAACAAAGGATACGAGGCCATGCCGAAGGATGGCTCAAAAAAAGAAAGGCCAAGCCGAGGGTGGGTTTTCAAAGAAAGACTATGCTGAAGGTAGACTCTCAAACAAAGGATACGAGGCCACGCCGAAGGTGGGCTCGAAAAAAGAAAGGCCAAGCCGAGGGTGGGTTTTCAAAGAAAGACTAAGCCGAAGGTAGACTCTCAAACAAAGGATAACAGGCCATGCCAAAGGTGGGCTCGAAAAAGAAAGGCCAAGCCGAGGGTGGCCTTTCAAAGAAAGACTAAGCCGAAGGTAGACTCTCAAACAAAAGATACGAGGCCATGCCGAAGGTGGGATCGAAAAAAAAGGCCAAGCCGAGGGTGGGCTTTCAAAGAAAGACTTAGTCGAAGGTAGACGCTCAAACAAAGGATACGAGGCCATGCCGAAGGTGGGATCGAAAAAAGAAAGGCCAAGCCGAGGGTGGGCTTTCAATGAAAGACTAAGCCGAAGGTAGACTCTCAAACAAAGGATACGAGCCCATGCCGAAGGTGGGATCGAAAAAGAAAGGCCATGCAGAGGGTGGGCTTTCAAAGAAAGACAAAGCCGAAGGTAGACTCTCAAACAAAGGATACGAGGCCATGCCGAAGGTGGGATCGAAAAAGAAAGGCCAAGCTGAGGGTGTGCTTTCAAAGAAAGACTAAGTCGAAGGTAGACTCTCAAACAAAGGATACGAGGCCATGCCGAAGGTGGGCTCGAAAAAGAAAGGCCAAGCCGAGGGTGGGTTTTCAAAGAAAGACTATGCTGAAGGTAGACTCTCAAACAAAGGATACGAGGCCACGCCGAAGGTGGGCTCGAAAAAAGAAAGGCCAAGCCGAGGGTGGGTTTTCAAAGAAAGACTAAGCCGAAGGTAGACTCTCAAACAAAGGATAACAGGCCATGCCAACGGTGGGCTCGAAAAAGAAAGGCCAAGCCGAGGGTGGCCTTTCAAAGAAAGACTAAGCCGAAGGTAGACTCTCAAACAAAAGATACGAGGCCATGCCGAAGGTGGGATCGAAAAAAAAGGCCAAGCCGAGGGTGGGCTTTCAAAGAAAGACTTAGTCGAAGGTAGACGCTCAAACAAAGGATACGAGGCCATGCCGAAGGTGGGCTCGAAAAAAGAAAGGCCAAGCCGAGGTTGGGTTTTCAAAGAAAGACTATGCCGAAGGTAGACTCTCAAACAAAGGATACGAGGCTATGCCGAAGGTGGGATCGAAAAAGAAAGGCCAAGCCGAGGGTGGGCTTTAAAAGAAAGACTAAGTCGAAGGTAGACTCTCAAACAAAGGATACGAGGCCATGCCGAAGGATGGCTCAAAAAAAGAAAGGCCAAGCCGAGGGTGGGTTTTCAAAGAAAGACTATGCTGAAGGTAGACTCTCAAACAAAGGATACGAGGCCACGCCGAAGGTGGGCTCGAAAAAAGAAAGGCCAAGCCGAGGGTGGGTTTTCAAAGAAAGACTAAGCCGAAGGTAGACTCTCAAACAAAGGATAACAGGCCATGCCAAAGGTGGGCTCGAAAAAGAAAGGCCAAGCCGAGGGTGGCCTTTCAAAGAAAGACTAAGCCGAAGGTAGACTCTCAAACAAAAGATACGAGGCCATGCCGAAGGTGGGATCGGAAAAAAAGGCCAAGCCGAGGGTGGGCTTTCAAAGAAAGACTTAGTCGAAGGTAGACGCTCAAACAAAGGATACGAGGCCATGCCGAAGGTGGGATCGAAAAAAGAAAGGCCAAGCCGAGGGTGGGCTTTCAATGAAAGACTAAGCCGAAGGTAGACTCTCAAACAAAGGATACGAGCCCATGCCGAAGGTGGGATCGAAAAAGAAAGGCCATGCAGAGGGTGGGCTTTCAATGAAAGACAAAGCCGAAGGTAGACTCTCAAACAAAGGATACGAGGCCATGCCGAAGGTGGGCTCGAAAAAAGAAAGGCCAAGCCGAGGTTGGGTTTTCAAAGAAAGACTATGCCGAAGGTAGACTCTCAAACAAAGGATACGAGGCTATGCCGAAGGTGGGATCGAAAAAGAAAGGCCAAGCCGAGGGTGGGCTTTAAAAGAAAGACTAAGTCGAAGGTAGACTCTCAAACAAAGGATACGAGGCCATGCCGAAGGATGGCTCAAAAAAAGAAAGGCCAAGCCGAGGGTGGGTTTTCAAAGAAAGACTATGCTGAAGGTAGACTCTCAAACAAAGGATACGAGGCCACGCCGAAGGTGGGCTCGAAAAAAGAAAGGCCAAGCCGAGGGTGGGTTTTCAAAGAAAGACTAAGCCGAAGGTAGACTCTCAAACAAAGGATAACAGGCCATGCCAAAGGTGGGCTCGAAAAAGAAAGGCCAAGCCGAGGGTGGCCTTTCAAAGAAAGACTAAGCCGAAGGTAGACTCTCAAACAAAAGATACGAGGCCATGCCGAAGGTGGGATCGAAAAAAAAGGCCAAGCCGAGGGTGGGCTTTCAAAGAAAGACTTAGTCGAAGGTAGACGCTCAAACAAAGGATACGAGGCCATGCCGAAGGTGGGATCGAAAAAAGAAAGGCCAAGCCGAGGGTGGGCTTTCAATGAAAGACTAAGCCGAAGGTAGACTCTCAAACAAAGGATACGAGCCCATGCCGAAGGTGGGATCGAAAAAGAAAGGCCATGCAGAGGGTGGGCTTTCAAAGAAAGACAAAGCCGAAGGTAGACTCTCAAACAAAGGATACGAGGCCATGCCGAAGGTGGGATCGAAAAAGAAAGGCCAAGCTGAGGGTGTGCTTTCAAAGAAAGACTAAGTCGAAGGTAGACTCTCAAACAAAGGATACGAGGCCATGCCGAAGGTGGGCTCGAAAAAGAAAGGCCAAGCCGAGGGTGGGTTTTCAAAGAAAGACTATGCTGAAGGTAGACTCTCAAACAAAGGATACGAGGCCACGCCGAAGGTGGGCTCGAAAAAAGAAAGGCCAAGCCGAGGGTGGGTTTTCAAAGAAAGACTAAGCCGAAGGTAGACTCTCAAACAAAGGATAACAGGCCATGCCGAAGGTGGGCTCGAAAAAAGAAAGGCCAAGCCGAGGTTGGGTTTTCAAAGAAAGACTATGCCGAAGGTAGACTCTCAAACAAAGGATACGAGGCTATGCCGAAGGTGGGATCGAAAAAGAAAGGCCAAGCCGAGGGTGGGCTTTAAAAGAAAGACTAAGTCGAAGGTAGACTCTCAAACAAAGGATACGAGGCCATGCCGAAGGATGGCTCAAAAAAAGAAAGGCCAAGCCGAGGGTGGGTTTTCAAAGAAAGACTATGCTGAAGGTAGACTCTCAAACAAAGGATACGAGGCCACGCCGAAGGTGGGCTCGAAAAAAGAAAGGCCAAGCCGAGGGTGGGTTTTCAAAGAAAGACTAAGCCGAAGGTAGACGCTCAAACAAAAGATACGAGGCCATGCCGAAGGTGGGATCGAAAAAAAAGGCCAAGCCGAGGGTGGGCTTTCAAAGAAAGACTTAGTCGAAGGTAGACGCTCAAACAAAGGATACGAGGCCATGCCGAAGGTGGGATCGAAAAAAGAAAGGCCAAGCCGAGGGTGGGCTTTCAATGAAAGACTAAGCCGAAGGTAGACTCTCAAACAAAGGATACGAGCCCATGCCGAAGGTGGGATCGAAAAAGAAAGGCCATGCAGAGGGTGGGCTTTCAAAGAAAGACAAAGCCGAAGGTAGACTCTCAAACAAAGGATACGAGGCCATGCCGAAGGTGGGATCGAAAAAGAAAGGCCAAGCTGAGGGTGTGCTTTCAAAGAAAGACTAAGTCGAAGGTAGACTCTCAAACAAAGGATACGAGGCCATGCCGAAGGTGGGCTCGAAAAAGAAAGGCCAAGCCGAGGGTGGACTTTCAAAGAAAGACTAAGCCGAAGGTAGACTCTCAAACAAAGGATACGAGGCCATGCCGAAGTTGGGCTCGAAAAAAGAAAGGCCAAGCCGAGGGTGGGTTTTCAAAGAAAGACTATGCCGAAGGTAGACTCTCAAACAAAGGATACGAGGCCATGCCGAAGGTGGGCTCGAAAAAAGAAAGGCCATGCCGAGGGTGGGTTTTCAAAGAAAGACTAAGACGAAGGTAGACTCTCAAACAAAGGATACGAGGCTATGCTGAAGGTGGGCTCGAAAAAGAAAGGCCAAGCCGAGGGTGGGCTTTCAAAGAAAGACTAACCGAAGGTAGACTCTCAAACAAAGGATACGAGGCCATCCCGAAGGTGAGATCGAAAAAGAAAGGCCAAGCCGAGGGTGGGCTTTCAAAGAAAGACTAAGTCGAAGGTAGACTCTCAAACAAAGAATACGAGGCCATGTCGAAGGTGGGCTCGAAAAAAGAAAGGCCAAGCCGAGGGTGGACTTTCAAAGAAAGACTAAGCCGAAGGTAGACTCTCAAACAAAGGATACGAGGCCATGCCGAAGGTGGGCTCGAAAAAGAAAGGCCAAGCCGAGGGTGGGTTTTCAAAGAAAGACTATGCCGAAGGTAGACTCTCAAACAAACGATAAGAGGCCATGCCGAAGGTGGGCTCGAAAAAGAAAGGCCAAGCCGAGGGTGGGGTTTCAAAGAAAGACTAAGCCGAAGGTAGACTCTCAAACAAAGGATATGAGGCCATGCCGAAGGAGGGATCGAAAAAGAAAGGCCAAGCCGAGGGTGGGCTTTCAAAGAAAGACTAAGTCTAAGGTAGACTCTCAAACAAAGGATACGAGGCCATGCCGAAGGTGGGCTCGAAAAAGAAAGGCCAAGCCGAGGGTGGGTTTTCAAAGAAAGACTATGCCGAAGGTAGACTCTCAAACAAAGGATACGAGGCCACGCCGAAGGTGGGCTCGAAAAAAGAAAGGCCAAGCCGAGGGTGGGTTTTCAAAGAAAGACTAAGCCGAAGGTAGACTCTCAAACAATGGATACGAGGCCATGCCGAAGGTGGGCTCGAAAAAGAAAGGCCAAGCCGATGGTGGCTTTTCAAAGAAAGACTAAGCTGAAGGTAGACTATCAAACAAACGATACGAGGCCATGCCGAAGGAGGGCTCGAAAAAGAAAGGCCAAGCCGAGGGTGGGGTTTCAAAGAAAGACTAAGCCGAAGGTAGACTTTCAAACAAAGGATACGAGGCCATGCCGAAGGTGGGATCGAAAAAGAAAGGCCAAGCCGAGGGTGGGCTTTCAAAGAAAGACTAAGTCGAAGGTAGACTCTCAAACAAAGGATACGAGGCCATGCCGAAGGTGGGCTCAAAAAAGAAAGGCCAAGCAGAGGGTGGACTTTCGAAGAAAGACTAAGCCGAAGGTAGACTCTCAAACAAAGGATACGAGGCCATGCCGAAGGTGGGATCGAAAAAGAAAGGCCAAGCCGAGGGTGGACTTTCAAAGAAAGACTAAGCCGAAGGTAGACTCTCAAACAAAGGATACGAGGCCATGCCGAAGTTGGGCTCGAAAAAAGAAAGGCCAAGCCGAGGGTGGGTTTTCAAAGAAAGACTATGCCGAAGGTAGACTCTCAAACAAAGGATACGAGGCCATGCCGAAGGTGGGCTCGAAAAAAGAAAGGCCAAGCCGAGGTTAGGTTTTCAAAGAAAGACTATGCCGAAGGTAGACTCTCAAACAAAGGATACGAGGCCATGCCGAAGGTGGGATCGAAAAAGAAAGGCTAAGCCGAGGGTGGGCTTTAAAAGAAAGACTAAGTCGAAGGTAGACTCTCAAACAAAGGATACGAGGCCGTCCCGACGGTGGGCTCGAAAAAGAAAGGCCAAGCCGAGGTTGGGTTTTCAAAGAAAGACTATGCCGAAGGTAGACTCTCAAACAAAGGATACGAGGCCATGCCGAAGGTGGGATCGAAAAAGAAAGGCCAAGCCGAGGGTGGGCTTTAAAAGAAAGACTAAGTCGAAGGTAGACTCTCAAACAAAGGATACGAGGCCGTGCCGACGGTGGGCTCGAAAAAGAAAGGCCAAGCCGAGGGTGGACTTTCAAAGAAAGACTAAGCCGAAGGTAGACTCTCAAACAAAGGATACGAGGCCATGCGGAAGGATGGCTCAAAAAAAGAAAGGCCAAGCCGAGGGTGGGTTTTCAAAGAAAGACTATGCCGAAGGTAGACTCTCAAACAAAGGATACGAGGCCACGCCGAAGGTGGGCTCGAAAAAAGAAAGGCCAAGCCGAGGGTGGGTTTTCAAAGAAAGACTAAGCCGAAGGTAGACTCTCAAACAAAGGATACGAGGCCATGTCGAAGGTGGGCTCGAAAAAGAAAGGCCAAGCCGAGGGTGGCCTTTCAAAGAAAGACTAAGCCGAAGGTAGACTCTCAAACAAAAGATTCGAGGCCATGCCGAAGGTGGGATCGAAAAAGAAAGGCCAAGCCGAGGTTGGGCTTTCAAAGAAAGACTAAGTCGAAGGTAGACGCTCAAACAAAGGATACGAGGCCATGCCGAAGGTGGGCTCGAAAAAAGAAAGGCCAAGCCGAGGGTGGGCTTTCAATGAAAGACTAAGCCGAAGGTAGACTCTCAAACAAAGGATACGAGCCCATGCCGAAGGTGGGATCGAAAAAGAAAGGCCAAGCAGAGGGTGGACTTTCAAAGAAAGACAACGCCGAAGGTAGACTCTCAAACAAAGGATACGAGGCCATGCCGAAGGTGGGATCGAAAAAGAAAGGCCAAGCTGAGGGTGGGCTTTCAAAGAAAGACTAAGTCGAAGGTAGACTCTCAAACAAAGGATACGAGGCCATGCCGAAGGTGGGCTCGAAAAAGAAAGGCCAAGCCGAGGGTGGACTTTCAAAGAAAGACTAAGCCGAAGGTAGACTCTCAAACAAACGATACGAGGCCATGCCGAAGGAGGGCTCGAAAAAGAAAGGCCAAGCCGAGGGTGGGGTTTCAAAGAAAGACTAAGCCGAAGGTAGACTCTCAAACAAAGGATACGAGGCCATGCCGAAGGTGGGATCGAAAAAGAAAGGCCAAGCCGAGGGTGGGCTTTCAAAGAAAGACTAAGTCGAAGGTAGACTCTCAAACAAAGGATACGAGGCCATGCCGAAGGTGGGCTCGAAAAAGAAAGGCCAAGCAGAGGGTGGACTTTCAAAGAAAGACTAAGCCGAAGGTAGACTCTCAAACAAAGGATACGAGGCCATGCCGAAGGTGGGATCAAAAATGAAAGGCCAAGTCGAGGGTGGGCTTTCAAAGAAAGACTAAGTCGAAGGTAGACTCTCAAACAAAGGATACGAGGCCATGCCAAAGGTGGGCTCGAAAAAGAAAGGCCAAGCCGAGGGTGGACTTTCAAAGAAAGACTAAGCCGAAGGTAGACTCTCAAACAAAGGATACGAGGCCATGCCGAAGGTGGGCTCGAAAAAAGAAAGGCCAAGCCGAGGTTGGGTTTTCAAAGAAAGACTGTGCCGAAGGTAGACTCTCAAACAAAGGATACGAGGCCATGCCGAAGGTGGGATCGAAAAAGAAAGGCCAAGCCGAGGGTGGGATTTAAAAGAAAGACTAAGTCGAAGGTAGACTCTCAAACAAAGGATACGAGGCCGTGCCGACGGTGGGCTCGAAAAAGAAAGGCCAAGCCGAGGGTGGACTTTCAAAGAAAGACTAAGCCGAAGGTAGACTCTCAAACAAAGGATACGAGGCCATGCCGAAGGTGGGATCGAAAAAGAAAGGCCAAGCCGAGGGTGGACTTTCAAAGAAAGACTAAGCCGAAGGTAGACTCTCAAACAAAGGATACGAGGCCATGCCGAAGTTGGGCTCGAAAAAAGAAAGGCCAAGCCGAGGGTGGGTTTTCAAAGAAAGACTATGCCGAAGGTAGACTCTCAAACAAAGGATACGAGGCCATGCCGAAGGTGGGCTCGAAAAAAGAAAGGCCAAGCCGAGGTTAGGTTTTCAAAGAAAGACTATGCCGAAGGTAGACTCTCAAACAAAGGATACGAGGCCATGCCGAAGGTGGGATCGAAAAAGAAAGGCTAAGCCGAGGGTGGGCTTTAAAAGAAAGACTAAGTCGAAGGTAGACTCTCAAACAAAGGATACGAGGCCGTGCCGACGGTGGGCTCGAAAAAGAAAGGCCAAGCCGAGGTTGGGTTTTCAAAGAAAGACTATGCCGAAGGTAGACTCTCAAACAAAGGATACGAGGCCATGCCGAAGGTGGGATCGAAAAAGAAAGGCCAAGCCGAGGGTGGGCTTTAAAAGAAAGACTAAGTCGAAGGTAGACTCTCAAACAAAGGATACGAGGCCGTGCCGACGGTGGGCTCGAAAAAGAAAGGCCAAGCCGAGGGTAGACTTTCAAAGAAAGACTAAGCCGAAGGTAGACTCTCAAACAAAGGATACGAGGCCATGCGGAAGGATGGCTCAAAAAAAGAAAGGCCAAGCCGAGGGTGGGTTTTCAAAGAAAGACTATGCCGAAGGTAGACTCTCAAACAAAGGATACGAGGCCACGCCGAAGGTGGGCTCGAAAAAAGAAAGGCCAAGCCGAGGGTGGGTTTTCAAAGAAAGACTAAGCCGAAGGTAGACTCTCAAACAAAGGATACGAGGCCATGCCGAAGGTGGGCTCGAAAAAGAAAGGCCAAGCCGAGGGTGGCCTTTCAAAGAAAGACTAAGCCGAAGGTAGACTCTCAAACAAAAGATTCGAGGCCATGCCGAAGGTGGGATCGAAAAAGAAAGGCCAAGCCGAGGGTGGGCTTTCAAAGAAAGACTAAGTCGAAGGTAGACGCTCAAACAAAGGATACGAGGCCATGCCGAAGGTGGGCTCGAAAAAAGAAAGGCCAAGCCGAGGGTGGGCTTTCAATGAAAGACTAAGCCGAAGGTAGACTCTCAAACAAAGGATACGAGCCCATGCCGAAGGTGGGATCGAAAAAGAAAGGCCAAGCAGAGGGTGGACTTTCAAAGAAAGACTAAGTCGAAGGTAGACTCTCAAACAAAGGATACGAGGCCATGCCGAAGGTGGGCTCGAAAAAGAAAGGCCAAGCAGAGGGTGGACTTTCAAAGAAAGACTAAGCCGAAGGTAGACTCTCAAACAAAGGATACGAGGCCATGCCGAAGGTGGGATCAAAAATGAAAGGCCAAGTCGAGGGTGGGCTTTCAAAGAAAGACTAAGTCGAAGGTAGACTCTCAAACAAAGGATACGAGGCCATGCCAAAGGTGGGCTCGAAAAAGAAAGGCCAAGCCGAGGGTGGACTTTCAAAGAAAGACTAAGCCGAAGGTAGACTCTCAAACAAAGGATACGAGGCCATGCCGAAGGTGGGCTCGAAAAAAGAAAGGCCAAGCCGAGGTTGGGTTTTCAAAGAAAGACTGTGCCGAAGGTAGACTCTCAAACAAAGGATACGAGGCCATGCCGAAGGTGGGATCGAAAAAGAAAGGCCAAGCCGAGGGTGGGATTTAAAAGAAAGACTAAGTCGAAGGTAGACTCTCAAACAAAGGATACGAGGCCGTGCCGACGGTGGGCTCGAAAAAGAAAGGCCAAGCCGAGGGTGGACTTTCAAAGAAAGACTAAGCCGAAGGTAGACTCTCAAACAAAGGATACGAGGCCATGCCGAAGGTGGGATCGAAAAAGAAAGGCCAAGCCGAGGGTGGACTTTCAAAGAAAGACTAAGCCGAAGGTAGACTCTCAAACAAAGGATACGAGGCCATGCCGAAGTTGGGCTCGAAAAAAGAAAGGCCAAGCCGAGGGTGGGTTTTCAAAGAAAGACTATGCCGAAGGTAGACTCTCAAACAAAGGATACGAGGCCATGCCGAAGGTGGGCTCGAAAAAAGAAAGGCCAAGCCGAGGTTAGGTTTTCAAAGAAAGACTATGCCGAAGGTAGACTCTCAAACAAAGGATACGAGGCCATGCCGAAGGTGGGATCGAAAAAGAAAGGCTAAGCCGAGGGTGGGCTTTAAAAGAAAGACTAAGTCGAAGGTAGACTCTCAAACAAAGGATACGAGGCCGTGCCGACGGTGGGCTCGAAAAAGAAAGGCCAAGCCGAGGTTGGGTTTTCAAAGAAAGACTATGCCGAAGGTAGACTCTCAAACAAAGGATACGAGGCCATGCCGAAGGTGGGATCGAAAAAGAAAGGCCAAGCCGAGGGTGGGCTTTAAAAGAAAGACTAAGTCGAAGGTAGACTCTCAAACAAAGGATACGAGGCCGTGCCGACGGTGGGCTCGAAAAAGAAAGGCCAAGCCGAGGGTAGACTTTCAAAGAAAGACTAAGCCGAAGGTAGACTCTCAAACAAAGGATACGAGGCCATGCGGAAGGATGGCTCAAAAAAAGAAAGGCCAAGCCGAGGGTGGGTTTTCAAAGAAAGACTATGCCGAAGGTAGACTCTCAAACAAAGGATACGAGGCCACGCCGAAGGTGGGCTCGAAAAAAGAAAGGCCAAGCCGAGGGTGGGTTTTCAAAGAAAGACTAAGCCGAAGGTAGACTCTCAAACAAAGGATACGAGGCCATGCCGAAGGTGGGCTCGAAAAAGAAAGGCCAAGCCGAGGGTGGCCTTTCAAAGAAAGACTAAGCCGAAGGTAGACTCTCAAACAAAAGATTCGAGGCCATGCCGAAGGTGGGATCGAAAAAGAAAGGCCAAGCCGAGGGTGGGCTTTCAAAGAAAGACTAAGTCGAAGGTAGACGCTCAAACAAAGGATACGAGGCCATGCCGAAGGTGGGCTCGAAAAAAGAAAGGCCAAGCCGAGGGTGGGCTTTCAATGAAAGACTAAGCCGAAGGTAGACTCTCAAACAAAGGATACGAGCCCATGCCGAAGGTGGGATCGAAAAAGAAAGGCCAAGCAGAGGGTGGACTTTCAAAGAAAGACAACGCCGAAGGTAGACTCTCAAACAAAGGATACGAGGCCATGCCGAAGGTGGGATCGAAAAAGAAAGGCCAAGCTGAGGGTGGGCTTTCAAAGAAAGACTAAGTCGAAGGTAGACTCTCAAACAAAGGATACGAGGCCATGCCGAAGGTGGGCTCGAAAAAGAAAGGCCAAGCCGAGGGTGGACTTTCAAAGAAAGACTAAGCCGAAGGTAGACTCTCAAACAAACGATACGAGGCCATGCCGAAGGAGGGCTCGAAAAAGAAAGGCCAAGCCGAGGGTGGGGTTTCAAAGAAAGACTAAGCCGAAGGTAGACTCTCAAACAAAGGATACGAGGCCATGCCGAAGGTGGGATCGAAAAAGAAAGGCCAAGCCGAGGGTGGGCTTTCAAAGAAAGACTAAGTCGAAGGTAGACTCTCAAACAAAGGATACGAGGCCATGCCGAAGGTGGGCTCGAAAAAGAAAGGCCAAGCAGAGGGTGGACTTTCAAAGAAAGACTAAGCCGAAGGTAGACTCTCAAACAAAGGATACGAGGCCATGCCGAAGGTGGGATCAAAAATGAAAGGCCAAGTCGAGGGTGGGCTTTCAAAGAAAGACTAAGTCGAAGGTAGACTCTCAAACAAAGGATACGAGGCCATGCCAAAGGTGGGCTCGAAAAAGAAAGGCCAAGCCGAGGGTGGACTTTCAAAGAAAGACTAAGCCGAAGGTAGACTCTCAAACAAAGGATACGAGGCCATGCCGAAGGTGGGCTCGAAAAAAGAAAGGCCAAGCCGAGGTTGGGTTTTCAAAGAAAGACTGTGCCGAAGGTAGACTCTCAAACAAAGGATACGAGGCCATGCCGAAGGTGGGATCGAAAAAGAAAGGCCAAGCCGAGGGTGGGATTTAAAAGAAAGACTAAGTCGAAGGTAGACTCTCAAACAAAGGATACGAGGCCGTGCCGACGGTGGGCTCGAAAAAGAAAGGCCAAGCCGAGGGTGGACTTTCAAAGAAAGACTAAGCCGAAGGTAGACTCTCAAACAAAGGATACGAGGCCATGCGGAAGGATGGCTCAAAAAAAGAAAGGCCAAGCCGAGGGTGGGTTTTCAAAGAAAGACTATGCCGAAGGTAGACTCTCAAACAAAGGATACGAGGCCACGCCGAAGGTGGGCTCGAAAAAAGAAAGGCCAAGCCGAGGGTGGGTTTTCAAAGAAAGACTAAGCCGAAGGTAGACTCTCAAACAAAGGATACGAGGCCATGCCGAAGGTGGGCTCGAAAAAGAAAGGCCAAGTCGAGGGTGGCCTTTCAAAGAAAGACTAAGCCGAAGGTAGACTCTCAAACAAAAGATACGAGGCCATGCCGAAGGTGGGATCGAAAAAGAAAGGCCAAGCCGAGGGTGGGCTTTCAAAGAAAGACTAAGTCGAAGGTAGACGCTCAAACAAAGGATACGAGGCCATGCCGAAGGTGGGCTCAAAAAAGAAAGGCCAAGCAGAGGGTGGACTTTCAAAGAAAGACTAAGCCGAAGGTAGACTCTCAAACAAAGGATACGAGGCCATGCCGAAGGTGGGATCGAAAATGAAAGGCCAAGTCGAGGGTGGGCTTTCAAAGAAAGACTAAGTCGAAGGTAGACTCTCAAACAAAGGATACGAGGCCATGCCAAAGGTGGGCTCGAAAAAGAAAGGCCAAGCCGAGGGTGGACTTTCAAAGAAAGACTAAGCCGAAGGTAGACTCTCAAACAAAGGATACGAGGCCATGCCGAAGGTGGGCTCGAAAAAAGAAAGGCCAAGCCGAGGTTGGGTTTTCAAAGAAAGACTGTGCCGAAGGTAGACTCTCAAACAAAGGATACGAGGCCATGCCGAAGGTGGGATCGAAAAAGAAAGGCCAAGCCGAGGGTGGGATTTAAAAGAAAGACTAAGTCGAAGGTAGACTCTCAAACAAAGGATACGAGGCCGTGCCGACGGTGGGCTCGAAAAAGAAAGGCCAAGCCGAGGGTGGACTTTCAAAGAAAGACTAAGCCGAAGGTAGACTCTCAAACAAAGGATACGAGGCCATGCGGAAGGATGGCTCAAAAAAAGAAAGGCCAAGCCGAGGGTGGGTTTTCAAAGAAAGACTATGCCGAAGGTAGACTCTCAAACAAAGGATACGAGGCCACGCCGAAGGTGGGCTCGAAAAAAGAAAGGCCAAGCCGAGGGTGGGTTTTCAAAGAAAGACTAAGCCGAAGGTAGACTCTCAAACAAAGGATACGAGGCCATGCCGAAGGTGGGCTCGAAAAAGAAAGGCCAAGTCGAGGGTGGCCTTTCAAAGAAAGACTAAGCCGAAGGTAGACTCTCAAACAAAAGATACGAGGCCATGCCGAAGGTGGGATCGAAAAAGAAAGGCCAAGCCGAGGGTGGGCTTTCAAAGAAAGACTAAGTCGAAGGTAGACGCTCAAACAAAGGATACGAGGCCATGCCGAAGGTGGGCTCAAAAAAGAAAGGCCAAGCAGAGGGTGGACTTTCAAAGAAAGACTAAGCCGAAGGTAGACTCTCAAACAAAGGATACGAGGCCATGCCGAAGGTGGGATCGAAAAAGAAAGGCCAAGTCGAGGGTGGGCTTTCAAAGAAAGACTAAGTCGAAGGTAGACTCTCAAACAAAGGATACGAGGCCATGCCAAAGGTGGGCTCGAAAAAGAAAGGCCAAGCCGAGGGTGGACTTTCAAAGAAAGACTAAGCCGAAGGTAGACTCTCAAACAAAGGATACGAGGCCATGCCGAAGGTGGGCTCGAAAAAAGAAAGGCCAAGCAGAGGTTGGGTTTTCAAAGAAAGACTAAGTCGAAGGTAGACTCTCAAACAAAGGATACGAGGCCATGCGGAAGGATGGCTCAAAAAAAGAAAGGCCAAGCCGAGGGTGGGTTTTCAAAGAAAGACTATGCCGAAGGTAGACTCTCAAACAAAGGATACGAGGCCACGCCGAAGGTGGGCTCGAAAAAAGAAAGGCCAAGCCGAGGGTGGGTTTTCAAAGAAAGACTAAGCCGAAGGTAGACTCTCAAACAAAGGATACGAGGCCATGCCGAAGGTGGGCTCGAAAAAGAAAGGCAAATCGAGGGTGGCCTTTCAAAGAAAGACTAAGCCGAAGGTAGACTCTCAAACAAAAGATACGAGGCCATGCCGAAGGTGGGATCGAAAAAGAAAGGCCAAGCCGAGGGTGGGCTTTCAAAGAAAGACTAAGTCGAAGGTAGACGCTCAAACAAAGGATACGAGGCCATGCCGAAGGTGGGCTCAAAAAAGAAAGGCCAAGCAGAGGGTGGACTTTCAAAGAAAGACTAAGCCGAAGGTAGACTCTCAAACAAAGGATACGAGGCCATGCCGAAGGTGGGATCGAAAAAGAAAGGCCAAGTCGAGGGTGGGCTTTCAAAGAAAGACTAAGTCGAAGGTAGACTCTCAAACAAAGGATACGAGGCCATGCCAAAGGTGGGCTCGAAAAAGAAAGGCCAAGCCGAGGGTGGACTTTCAAAGAAAGACTAAGCCGAAGGTAGACTCTCAAACAAAGGATACGAGGCCATGCGGAAGGATGGCTCAAAAAAAGAAAGGCCAAGCCGAGGGTGGGTTTTCAAAGAAAGACTATGCCGAAGGTAGACTCTCAAACAAAGGATACGAGGCCACGCCGAAGGTGGGCTCGAAAAAAGAAAGGCCAAGCCGAGGGTGGGTTTTCAAAGAAAGACTAAGCCGAAGGTAGACTCTCAAACAAAGGATACGAGGCCATGCCGAAGGTGGGCTCGAAAAAGAAAGGCCAAGTCGAGGGTGGCCTTTCAAAGAAAGACTAAGCCGAAGGTAGACTCTCAAACAAAAGATACGAGGCCATGCCGAAGGTGGGATCGAAAAAGAAAGGCCAAGCCGAGGGTGGGCTTTCAAAGAAAGACTAAGTCGAAGGTAGACGCTCAAACAAAGGATACGAGGCCATGCCGAAGGTGGGCTCGAAAAAAGAAAGGCCAAGCCGAGGGTGGGCTTTCAATGAAAGACTAAGCCGAAGGTAGACTCTCAAACAAAGGATACGAGGCCATGCCGAAGGTGGGATCGAAAAAGAAAGGCCAAGCAGAGGGTGGGCTTTCAAAGAAAGACAAAGCCGAAGGTAGACTCTCAAACAAAGGATACGAGGCCATGCCGAAGGTGGGATCGAAAAAGAAAGGCCAAGATGAGGGTGGGCTTTCAAAGAAAGACTAAGTCGAAGGTAGACTCTCAAACAAAGGATACGAGGCCATGCCGAAGGTGGGATCGAAAAAGAAAGGCCAAGCTGAGGGTGGGCTTTCAAAGAAAGACTAAGTCGAAGGTAGACTCTCAAACAAAGGATACGAGGCCATGCCGAAGGTGGGCTCCAAAAAGAAAGGCCAAGCAGAGGGTGGACTTTCAAAGAAAGACTAAGCCGAAGGTAGACTCTCAAACAAAGGATACGAGGCCATGCCGAAGGTGGGATCGAAAAAGAAAGGCCAAGTCGAGGGTGGGCTTTCAAAGAAAGACTAAGTCGAAGGTAGACTCTCAAACAAAGGATACGAGGCCATGCCAAAGGTGGGCTCGAAAAAGAAAGGCCAAGCCGAGGGTGGACTTTCAAAGAAAGACTAAGCCGAAGGTAGACTCTCAAACAAAGGATACGAGGCCATGCCGAAGGTGGGCTCGAAAAAAGAAAGGCCAAGCCGAGGTTGGGTTTTCAAAGAAAGACTATGCCGAAGGTAGACTCTCAAACAAAGGATACGAGGCCATGCCGAAGGTGGGATCGAAAAAGAAAGGCCAAGCCGAGGGTGGGCTTTAAAAGAAAGACTAAGTCGAAGGTAGACTCTCAAACAAAGGATACGAGGCCGTGCCGACGGTGGGCTCGAAAAAGAAAGGCCAAGCCGAGGGTGGACTTTCAAAGAAAGACTAAGCCGAAGGTAGACTCTCAAACAAAGGATACGAGGCCATGCCGAAGGTGGGATCGAAAATGAAAGGCCAAGTCGAGGGTGGGCTTTCAAAGAAAGACTAAGTCGAAGGTAGACTCTCAAACAAAGGATACGAGGCCATGCCAAAGGTGGGCTCGAAAAAGAAAGGCCAAGCCGAGGGTGGACTTTCAAAGAAAGACTAAGCCGAAGGTAGACTCTCAAACAAAGGATACGAGGCCATGCCGAAGGTGGGCTCGAAAAAAGAAAGGCCAAGCCGAGGTTGGGTTTTCAAAGAAAGACTGTGCCGAAGGTAGACTCTCAAACAAAGGATACGAGGCCATGCCGAAGGTGGGATCGAAAAAGAAAGGCCAAGCCGAGGGTGGGATTTAAAAGAAAGACTAAGTCGAAGGTAGACTCTCAAACAAAGGATACGAGGCCGTGCCGACGGTGGGCTCGAAAAAGAAAGGCCAAGCCGAGGGTGGACTTTCAAAGAAAGACTAAGCCGAAGGTAGACTCTCAAACAAAGGATACGAGGCCATGCGGAAGGATGGCTCAAAAAAAGAAAGGCCAAGCCGAGGGTGGGTTTTCAAAGAAAGACTATGCCGAAGGTAGACTCTCAAACAAAGGATACGAGGCCACGCCGAAGGTGGGCTCGAAAAAAGAAAGGCCAAGCCGAGGGTGGGTTTTCAAAGAAAGACTAAGCCGAAGGTAGACTCTCAAACAAAGGATACGAGGCCATGCCGAAGGTGGGCTCGAAAAAGAAAGGCCAAGTCGAGGGTGGCCTTTCAAAGAAAGACTAAGCCGAAGGTAGACTCTCAAACAAAAGATACGAGGCCATGCCGAAGGTGGGATCGAAAAAGAAAGGCCAAGCCGAGGGTGGGCTTTCAAAGAAAGACTAAGTCGAAGGTAGACGCTCAAACAAAGGATACGAGGCCATGCCGAAGGTGGGCTCGAAAAAAGAAAGGCCAAGCCGAGGGTGGGCTTTCAATGAAAGACTAAGCCGAAGGTAGACTCTCAAACAAAGGATACGAGCCCATGCCGAAGGTGGGATCGAAAAAGAAAGGCCAAGCAGAGGGTGGGCTTTCAAAGAAAGACAAAGCCGAAGGTAGACTCTCAAACAAAGGATACGAGGCCATGCCGAAGGTGGGATCGAAAAAGAAAGGCCAAGCTGAGGGTGGGCTTTCAAAGAAAGACTAAGTCGAAGGTAGACTCTCAAACAAAGGATACGAGGCCATGCCGAAGGTGGGATCGAAAAAGAAAGGCCAAGCTGAGGGTGGGCTTTCAAAGAAAGACTAAGTCGAAGGTAGACTCTCAAACAAAGGATACGAGGCCATGCCGAAGGTGGGCTCCAAAAAGAAAGGCCAAGCAGAGGGTGGACTTTCAAAGAAAGACTAAGCCGAAGGTAGACTCTCAAACAAAGGATACGAGGCCATGCCGAAGGTGGGATCGAAAAAGAAAGGCCAAGTCGAGGGTGGGCTTTCAAAGAAAGACTAAGTCGAAGGTAGACTCTCAAACAAAGGATACGAGGCCATGCCAAAGGTGGGCTCGAAAAAGAAAGGCCAAGCCGAGGGTGGACTTTCAAAGAAAGACTAAGCCGAAGGTAGACTCTCAAACAAAGGATACGAGGCCATGCCGAAGGTGGGCTCGAAAAAAGAAAGGCCAAGCCGAGGTTGGGTTTTCAAAGAAAGACTATGCCGAAGGTAGACTCTCAAACAAAGGATACGAGGCCATGCCGAAGGTGGGATCGAAAAAGAAAGGCCAAGCAGAGGGTGGGCTTTCAAAGAAAGACAAAGCCGAAGGTAGACTCTCAAACAAAGGATACGAGGCCATGCCGAAGGTGGGATCGAAAAAGAAAGGCCAAGCTGAGGGTGGGCTTTCAAAGAAAGACTAAGTCGAAGGTAGACTCTCAAACAAAGGATACGAGGCCATGCCGAAGGTGGGATCGAAAAAGAAAGGCCAAGCTGAGGGTGGGCTTTCAAAGAAAGACTAAGTCGAAGGTAGACTCTCAAACAAAGGATACGAGGCCATGCCGAAGGTGGGCTCCAAAAAGAAAGGCCAAGCAGAGGGTGGACTTTCAAAGAAAGACTAAGCCGAAGGTAGACTCTCAAACAAAGGATACGAGGCCATGCCGAAGGTGGGATCGAAAAAGAAAGGCCAAGTCGAGGGTGGGCTTTCAAAGAAAGACTAAGTCGAAGGTAGACTCTCAAACAAAGGATACGAGGCCATGCCAAAGGTGGGCTCGAAAAAGAAAGGCCAAGCCGAGGGTGGACTTTCAAAGAAAGACTAAGCCGAAGGTAGACTCTCAAACAAAGGATACGAGGCCATGCCGAAGGTGGGCTCGAAAAAAGAAAGGCCAAGCCGAGGTTGGGTTTTCAAAGAAAGACTATGCCGAAGGTAGACTCTCAAACAAAGGATACGAGGCCATGCCGAAGGTGGGATCGAAAAAGAAAGGCCAAGCCGAGGGTGGGCTTTAAAAGAAAGACTAAGTCGAAGGTAGACTCTCAAACAAAGGATACGAGGCCGTGCCGACGGTGGGCTCGAAAAAGAAAGGCCAAGCCGAGGGTGGACTTTCAAAGAAAGACTAAGCCGAAGGTAGACTCTCAAACAAAGGATACGAGGCCATGCCGAAGGTGGGATCGAAAATGAAAGGCCAAGTCGAGGGTGGGCTTTCAAAGAAAGACTAAGTCGAAGGTAGACTCTCAAACAAAGGATACGAGGCCATGCCAAAGGTGGGCTCGAAAAAGAAAGGCCAAGCCGAGGGTGGACTTTCAAAGAAAGACTAAGCCGAAGGTAGACTCTCAAACAAAGGATACGAGGCCATGCCGAAGGTGGGCTCGAAAAAAGAAAGGCCAAGCCGAGGTTGGGTTTTCAAAGAAAGACTGTGCCGAAGGTAGACTCTCAAACAAAGGATACGAGGCCATGCCGAAGGTGGGATCGAAAAAGAAAGGCCAAGCCGAGGGTGGGATTTAAAAGAAAGACTAAGTCGAAGGTAGACTCTCAAACAAAGGATACGAGGCCGTGCCGACGGTGGGCTCGAAAAAGAAAGGCCAAGCCGAGGGTGGACTTTCAAAGAAAGACTAAGCCGAAGGTAGACTCTCAAACAAAGGATACGAGGCCATGCGGAAGGATGGCTCAAAAAAAGAAAGGCCAAGCCGAGGGTGGGTTTTCAAAGAAAGACTATGCCGAAGGTAGACTCTCAAACAAAGGATACGAGGCCACGCCGAAGGTGGGCTCGAAAAAAGAAAGGCCAAGCCGAGGGTGGGTTTTCAAAGAAAGACTAAGCCGAAGGTAGACTCTCAAACAAAGGATACGAGGCCATGCCGAAGGTGGGCTCGAAAAAGAAAGGCCAAGTCGAGGGTGGCCTTTCAAAGAAAGACTAAGCCGAAGGTAGACTCTCAAACAAAAGATACGAGGCCATGCCGAAGGTGGGATCGAAAAAGAAAGGCCAAGCCGAGGGTGGGCTTTCAAAGAAAGACTAAGTCGAAGGTAGACGCTCAAACAAAGGATACGAGGCCATGCCGAAGGTGGGCTCGAAAAAAGAAAGGCCAAGCCGAGGGTGGGCTTTCAATGAAAGACTAAGCCGAAGGTAGACTCTCAAACAAAGGATACGAGCCCATGCCGAAGGTGGGATCGAAAAAGAAAGGCCAAGCAGAGGGTGGGCTTTCAAAGAAAGACAAAGCCGAAGGTAGACTCTCAAACAAAGGATACGAGGCCATGCCGAAGGTGGGATCGAAAAAGAAAGGCCAAGCTGAGGGTGGGCTTTCAAAGAAAGACTAAGTCGAAGGTAGACTCTCAAACAAAGGATACGAGGCCATGCCGAAGGTGGGATCGAAAAAGAAAGGCCAAGCCGAGGGTGGGCTTTCAAAGAAAGACTAAGTCGAAGGTAGACTCTCAAACAAAGGATACGAGGCCATGCCGAAGGTGGGCTCAAAAAAGAAAGGCCAAGCAGAGGGTGGACTTTCAAAGAAAGACTAAGCCGAAGGTAGACTCTCAAACAAAGGATACGAGGCCATGCCGAAGGTGGGATCGAAAAAGAAAGGCCAAGTCGAGGGTGGGCTTTCAAAGAAAGACTAAGTCGAAGGTAGACTCTCAAACAAAGGATACGAGGCCATGCCAAAGGTGGGCTCGAAAAAGAAAGGCCAAGCCGAGGGTGGACTTTCAAAGAAAGACTAAGCCGAAGGTAGACTCTCAAACAAAGGATACGAGGCCATGCCGAAGGTGGGCTCGAAAAAAGAAAGGCCAAGCCGAGGTTGGGTTTTCAAAGAAAGACTATGCCGAAGGTAGACTCTCAAACAAAGGATACGAGGCCATGCCGAAGGTGGGATCGAAAAAGAAAGGCCAAGCCGAGGGTGGGCTTTAAAAGAAAGACTAAGTCGAAGGTAGACTCTCAAACAAAGGATACGAGGCCGTGCCGACGGTGGGCTCGAAAAAGAAAGGCCAACCGAGGGTGGACTTTCAAAGAAAGACTAAGCCGAAGGTAGACTCTCAAACAAAGGATACGAGGCCATGCGGAAGGATGGCTCAAAAAAAGAAAGGCCAAGCCGAGGGTGGGTTTTCAAAGAAAGACTATGCCGAAGGTAGACTCTCAAACAAAGGATACGAGGCCACGCCGAAGGTGGGCTCGAAAAAAGAAAGGCCAAGCCGAGGGTGGGTTTTCAAAGAAAGACTAAGCCGAAGGTAGACTCTCAAACAAAGGATACGAGGCCATGCCGAAGGTGGGCTCGAAAAAGAAAGGCCAAGCCGAGGGTGGCCTTTCAAAGAAAGACTAAGCCGAAGGTAGACTCTCAAACAAAAGATACGAGGCCATGCCGAAGGTGGGATCGAAAAAGAAAGGCCAAGCCGAGGGTGGGCTTTCAAAGAAAGACTAAGTCGAAGGTAGACGCTCAAACAAAGGATACGAGGCCATGCCAAAGGTGGGCTCGAAAAAAGAAAGGCCAAGCCGAGGGTGGGCTTTCAATGAAAGACTAAGCCGAAGATAGACTCTCAAACAAAGGATACGAGCCCATGCCGAAGGTGGGATCGAAAAAGAAAGGCCAAGTAGAGGGTGGGCTTTCAAAGAAAGACAAAGCCGAAGGTAGACTCTCAAACAAAGGATACGAGGCCATGCCGAAGGTGGGATCGAAAAAGAAAGGCCAAGCTCAGGGTGGGCTTTCAAAGAAAGACTAAGTCGAAGGTAGACTCTCAAACAAAGGATACGAGGCCATGCCGAAGGTGGGCTCGAAAAAGAAAGGCCAAGCCGAGGGTGGACTTTCAAAGAAAGACTAAGCCGAAGGTAGACTCTCAAACAAACGATACGAGGCCATGCCGAAGGAGGGCTCGAAAAAGAAAGGCCAAGCCGAGGGTGGGGTTTCAAAGAAAGACTAAGCCGAAGGTAGACTCTCAAACAAAGGATACGAGGCCATGCCGAAGGTGGGATCGAAAAAGAAAGGCCAAGTCGAGGGTGGGCTTTCAAAGAAAGACTAAGTCGAAGGTAGACTCTCAAACAAAGGATACGAGGCCATGCCGAAGGTGGGCTCAAAAAAGAAAGGCCAAGCAGAGGGTGGACTTTCAAAGAAAGACTAAGCCGATGGTAGACTCTCAAACAAAGGATACGAGGCCATGCCGAAGGTGGGATCGAAAATGAAAGGCCAAGTCGAGGGTGGGCTTTCAAAGAAAGACTAAGTCGAAGGTAGACTCTCAAACAAAGGATACGAGGCCATGCCAAAGGTGGGCTCGAAAAAGAAAGGCCAAGCCGAGGGTGGACTTTCAAAGAAAGACTAAGCCGAAGGTAGACTCTCAAACAAAGGATACGAGGCCATGCCGAAGGTGGGCTCGAAAAAAGAAAGGCCAAGCCGAGGTTGGGTTTTCAAAGAAAGACTTTGCCGAAGGTAGACTCTCAAACAAAGGATACGAGGCCATGCCGAAGGTGGGCTGGAAAAAGAAAGGCCAAGCCGAGGGTGGCCTTTCAAAGAAAGACTAAGCCGAAGGTAGACTCTCAAACAAAAGATACGAGGCCATGCCGAAGGTGGGATCGAAAAAGAAAGGCCAAGCCGAGGGTGGGCTTTCAAAGAAAGACTAAGTCGAAGGTAGACGCTCAAACAAAGGATACGAGGCCATGCCGAAGGTGGGCTCGAAAAAAGAAAGGCCAAGCCGAGGGTGGGCTTTCAATGAAAGACTAAGCCGAAGGTAGACTCTCAAACAAAGGATACGAGCCCATGCCGAAGGTGGGATCGAAAAAGAAAGGCCAAGCAGAGGGTGGGCTTTCAAAGAAAGACAAAGCCGAAGGTAGACTCTCAAACAAAGGATACGAGGCCATGCCGAAGGTGGGATCGAAAATGAAAGGCCAAGTCGAGGGTGGGCTTTCAAAGAAAGACTAAGTCGAAGGTAGACTCTCAAACAAAGGATACGAGGCCATGCCAAAGGTGGGCTCGAAAAAGAAAGGCCAAGCCGAGGGTGGACTTTCAAAGAAAGACTAAGCCGAAGGTAGACTCTCAAACAAAGGATACGAGGCCATGCCGAAGGTGGGCTCGAAAAAAGAAAGGCCAAGCCGAGGTTGGGTTTTCAAAGAAAGACTGTGCCGAAGGTAGACTCTCAAACAAAGGATACGAGGCCATGCCGAAGGTGGGATCGAAAAAGAAAGGCCAAGCCGAGGGTGGGATTTAAAAGAAAGACTAAGTCGAAGGTAGACTCTCAAACAAAGGATACGAGGCCGTGCCGACGGTGGGCTCGAAAAAGAAAGGCCAAGCCGAGGGTGGACTTTCAAAGAAAGACTAAGCCGAAGGTAGACTCTCAAACAAAGGATACGAGGCCATGCGGAAGGATGGCTCAAAAAAAGAAAGGCCAAGCCGAGGGTGGGTTTTCAAAGAAAGACTATGCCGAAGGTAGACTCTCAAACAAAGGATACGAGGCCACGCCGAAGGTGGGCTCGAAAAAAGAAAGGCCAAGCCGAGGGTGGGTTTTCAAAGAAAGACTAAGCCGAAGGTAGACTCTCAAACAAAGGATACGAGGCCATGCCGAAGGTGGGCTCGAAAAAGAAAGGCCAAGTCGAGGGTGGCCTTTCAAAGAAAGACTAAGCCGAAGGTAGACTCTCAAACAAAAGATACGAGGCCATGCCGAAGGTGGGATCGAAAAAGAAAGGCCAAGCCGAGGGTGGGCTTTCAAAGAAAGACTAAGTCGAAGGTAGACGCTCAAACAAAGGATACGAGGCCATGCCGAAGGTGGGCTCGAAAAAAGAAAGGCCAAGCCGAGGGTGGGCTTTCAATGAAAGACTAAGCCGAAGGTAGACTCTCAAACAAAGGATACGAGCCCATGCCGAAGGTGGGATCGAAAAAGAAAGGCCAAGCAGAGGGTGGGCTTTCAAAGAAAGACAAAGCCGAAGGTAGACTCTCAAACAAAGGATACGAGGCCATGCCGAAGGTGGGATCGAAAAAGAAAGGCCAAGCTGAGGGTGGGCTTTCAAAGAAAGACTAAGTCGAAGGTAGACTCTCAAACAAAGGATACGAGGCCATGCCGAAGGTGGGATCGAAAAAGAAAGGCCAAGCCGAGGGTGGGCTTTCAAAGAAAGACTAAGTCGAAGGTAGACTCTCAAACAAAGGATACGAGGCCATGCCGAAGGTGGGCTCAAAAAAGAAAGGCCAAGCAGAGGGTGGACTTTCAAAGAAAGACTAAGCCGAAGGTAGACTCTCAAACAAAGGATACGAGGCCATGCCGAAGGTGGGATCGAAAAAGAAAGGCCAAGTCGAGGGTGGGCTTTCAAAGAAAGACTAAGTCGAAGGTAGACTCTCAAACAAAGGATACGAGGCCATGCCAAAGGTGGGCTCGAAAAAGAAAGGCCAAGCCGAGGGTGGACTTTCAAAGAAAGACTAAGCCGAAGGTAGACTCTCAAACAAAGGATACGAGGCCATGCCGAAGGTGGGCTCGAAAAAAGAAAGGCCAAGCCGAGGTTGGGTTTTCAAAGAAAGACTATGCCGAAGGTAGACTCTCAAACAAAGGATACGAGGCCATGCCGAAGGTGGGATCGAAAAAGAAAGGCCAAGCCGAGGGTGGGCTTTAAAAGAAAGACTAAGTCGAAGGTAGACTCTCAAACAAAGGATACGAGGCCGTGCCGACGGTGGGCTCGAAAAAGAAAGGCCAACCGAGGGTGGACTTTCAAAGAAAGACTAAGCCGAAGGTAGACTCTCAAACAAAGGATACGAGGCCATGCGGAAGGATGGCTCAAAAAAAGAAAGGCCAAGCCGAGGGTGGGTTTTCAAAGAAAGACTATGCCGAAGGTAGACTCTCAAACAAAGGATACGAGGCCACGCCGAAGGTGGGCTCGAAAAAAGAAAGGCCAAGCCGAGGGTGGGTTTTCAAAGAAAGACTAAGCCGAAGGTAGACTCTCAAACAAAGGATACGAGGCCATGCCGAAGGTGGGCTCGAAAAAGAAAGGCCAAGCCGAGGGTGGCCTTTCAAAGAAAGACTAAGCCGAAGGTAGACTCTCAAACAAAAGATACGAGGCCATGCCGAAGGTGGGATCGAAAAAGAAAGGCCAAGCCGAGGGTGGGCTTTCAAAGAAAGACTAAGTCGAAGGTAGACGCTCAAACAAAGGATACGAGGCCATGCCAAAGGTGGGCTCGAAAAAAGAAAGGCCAAGCCGAGGGTGGGCTTTCAATGAAAGACTAAGCCGAAGATAGACTCTCAAACAAAGGATACGAGCCCATGCCGAAGGTGGGATCGAAAAAGAAAGGCCAAGCAGAGGGTGGGCTTTCAAAGAAAGACAAAGCCGAAGGTAGACTCTCAAACAAAGGATACGAGGCCATGCCGAAGGTGGGATCGAAAAAGAAAGGCCAAGCTCAGGGTGGGCTTTCAAAGAAAGACTAAGTCGAAGGTAGACTCTCAAACAAAGGATACGAGGCCATGCCGAAGGTGGGCTCGAAAAAGAAAGGCCAAGCCGAGGGTGGACTTTCAAAGAAAGACTAAGCCGAAGGTAGACTCTCAAACAAACGATACGAGGCCATGCCGAAGGAGGGCTCGAAAAAGAAAGGCCAAGCCGAGGGTGGGGTTTCAAAGAAAGACTAAGCCGAAGGTAGACTCTCAAACAAAGGATACGAGGCCATGCCGAAGGTGGGATCGAAAAAGAAAGGCCAAGTCGAGGGTGGGCTTTCAAAGAAAGACTAAGTCGAAGGTAGACTCTCAAACAAAGGATACGAGGCCATGCCGAAGGTGGGCTCAAAAAAGAAAGGCCAAGCAGAGGGTGGACTTTCAAAGAAAGACTAAGCCGATGGTAGACTCTCAAACAAAGGATACGAGGCCATGCCGAAGGTGGGATCGAAAATGAAAGGCCAAGTCGAGGGTGGGCTTTCAAAGAAAGACTAAGTCGAAGGTAGACTCTCAAACAAAGGATACGAGGCCATGCCAAAGGTGGGCTCGAAAAAGAAAGGCCAAGCCGAGGGTGGACTTTCAAAGAAAGACTAAGCCGAAGGTAGACTCTCAAACAAAGGATACGAGGCCATGCCGAAGGTGGGCTCGAAAAAAGAAAGGCCAAGCCGAGGTTGGGTTTTCAAAGAAAGACTTTGCCGAAGGTAGACTCTCAAACAAAGGATACGAGGCCATGCCGAAGGTGGGCTGGAAAAAGAAAGGCCAAGCCGAGGGTGGCCTTTCAAAGAAAGACTAAGCCGAAGGTAGACTCTCAAACAAAAGATACGAGGCCATGCCGAAGGTGGGATCGAAAAAGAAAGGCCAAGCCGAGGGTGGGCTTTCAAAGAAAGACTAAGTCGAAGGTAGACGCTCAAACAAAGGATACGAGGCCATGCCGAAGGTGGGCTCGAAAAAAGAAAGGCCAAGCCGAGGGTGGGCTTTCAATGAAAGACTAAGCCGAAGGTAGACTCTCAAACAAAGGATACGAGCCCATGCCGAAGGTGGGATCGAAAAAGAAAGGCCAAGCAGAGGGTGGGCTTTCAAAGAAAGACAAAGCCGAAGGTAGACTCTCAAACAAAGGATACGAGGCCATGCCGAAGGTGGGATCGAAAAAGAAAGGCCAAGCTGAGGGTGGGCTTTCAAAGAAAGACTAAGTCGAAGGTAGACTCTCAAACAAAGGATACGAGGCCATGCCGAAGGTGGGCTCGAAAAAGAAAGGCCAAGCCGAGGGTGGACTTTCAAAGAAAGACTAAGCCGAAGGTAGACTCTCAAACAAAGGATACGAGGCCATGCCGAAGGTGGGCTCGAAAAAAGAAAGGCCAAGCCGAGGGTGGGTTTTCAAAGAAAGACTATGCCGAAGGTAGACTCTCAAACAAAGGATACGAGGCCATGCCGAAGGTGGGCTCGAAAAAAGAAAGGCCATGCCGAGGGTGGGTTTTCAAAGAAAGACTAAGACGAAGGTAGACTCTCAAACAAAGGATACGAGGCCATGCTGAAGGTGGGCTCGAAAAAGAAAGGACAAGCCGAGGGTGGGCTTTCAAAGAAAGACTAAGCCGAAGGTAGACTCTCAAACAAAGGATACGAGGCCACGCCGAAGGTGGGCTCGAAAAAAGAAAGGCCAAGCCGAGGGTGGGTTTTCAAAGAAAGACTAAGCCGAAGGTAGACTCTCAAACGAAGGATACGAGGCCATGCCGAAGGTGGGCTCGAAAAAGAAAGGCCAAGCCAAGGGTGGCCTTTCAAAGAAAGACTAAGCTGAAGGTAGACTCTCAAACAAACGATACGAGGCCATGCCGAAGGAGGGCTCGAAAAAGAAAGGCCAAGCCGAGGGTGGGGTTTTAAAGAAAGACTAAGCCGAAGGAAGACTCTCAAACAAAGGATACGAGGCCATGCCGAAGGTGGGATCGAAAAATAAAGGCCAAGCTGAGGGTGGGCTTTCAAAGAAAGACTAAGTCGAAGGTAGACTCTCAAACAAAGGATACGAGGCCATGCCGAAGGTGGGCTCGAAAAAGAAAGGCCAAGCAGAGGGTGGACTTTCAAAGAAAGACTAAGCCGAAGGTAGACTCTCAAACAAAGGATACGAGGCCATGCCGAAGGTGGGATCGAAAAAGAAAGGCCAAGTCGAGGGTGGGCTTTCAAAGCAAGACTAAGTCGAAGGTAGACTCTCAAACAAAGGATACGAGGCCATGCCAAAGGTGGGCTCGAAAAAGAAAGGCCAAGCCGAGGGTGGACTTTCAAAGAAAGACTAAGCCGAAGGTAGACTCTCAAACAAAGGATACGAGGCCATGCCGAAGGTGGGCTCGAAAAAAGAAAGGCCAAGCCGAGGTTGGGTTTTCAAAGAAAGACTATGCCGAAGGTAGACTCTCAAACAAAGGATACGAGGCCATGCCGAAGGTGGGATCGAAAAAGAAAGGCCAAGCCGAGGGTGGGCTTTAAAAGAAAGACTAAGTCGAAGGTAGACTCTCAAACAAAGGATACGAGGCCGTGCCGACGGTGGGCTCGAAAAAGAAAGGCCAAGCCGAGGGTGGACTTTCAAAGAAAGACTAAGCCGAAGGTAGACTCTCAAACAAAGGATACGAGGCCATGCCGAAGGATGGCTCAAAAAAAGAAAGGCCAAGCCGAGGGTGGGTTTTCAAAGAAGACTATGCCGAAGGTAGACTCTCAAACAAAGGATACGAGGCCACGCCGAAGGTGGGCTCGAAAAAAGAAAGGCCAAGCCGAGGGTGGGTTTTCAAAGAAAGACTAAGCCGAAGGTAGACTCTCAAACAAAGGATAACAGGCCATGCCAAAGGTGGGCTCGAAAAAGAAAGGCCAAGCCGAGGGTGGCCTTTCCAAGAAAGACTAAGCCGAAGGTAGACTCTCAAACAAAAGATACGAGGCCATGCCGAAGGTGGGATCGAAAAAAAAGGCCAAGCCGAGGGTGGGCTTTCAAAGAAAGACTAAGTCGAAGGTAGACGCTCAAACAAAGGATACGAGGCCATGCCGAAGGTGGGTTCGAAAAAAGAAAGGCCAAGTCGAGGGTGGGCTTTCAATGAAAGACTAAGCCGAAGGTAGACTCTCAAACAAAGGATACGAGCCCATGCCGAAGGTGGGATCGAAAAAGAAAGGCCAAGCAGAGGGTGGGCTTTCAAAGAAAGACAAAGCCGAAGGTAGACTCTCAAACAAAGGATACGAGGCCATGCCGAAGGTGGGATCGAAAAAGAAAGCCCAAGCTGAGGGTGGGCTTTCAAAGAAAGACTAAGTCGAAGGTAGACTCTCAAACAAAGGATACGAGGCCATGCCGAAGGTGGGCTCGAAAAAGAAAGGCCAAGCCGAGGGTGGACTTTCAAAGAAAGACTAAGCCGAAGGTAGACTCTCAAACAAAGGATACGAGGCCATGCCGAAGGTGGGCTCGAAAAAAGAAAGGCCAAGCCGAGGGTGGGTTTTCAAAGAAAGACTATGCCGAAGGTAGACTCTCAAACAAAGGATACGAAGCCATGCCGAAGGTGGGCTCGAAAAAAGAAAGGCCATGCCGAGGGTGGGTTTTCAAAGAAAGACTAAGACGAAGGTAGACTCTCAAACAAAGGATACGAGGCCATGCTGAAGGTGGGCTCGAAAAAGAAAGGCCAAGCCGAGGGTGGGCTTTCAAAGAAAGACTAAGCCGAAGGTAGACTCTCAAACAAAGGATACGAGGCCATCCCGAAGGTGAGATCGAAAAAGAAAGGCCAAGCCGAGGGTGGGCTTTCAAAGAAAGACTAAGTCGAAGGTAGACTCTCAAACAAAGAATACGAGGCCATGCCGAAGGTGGGCTCGAAAAAAGAAAGGCCAAGCCGAGGGTGGACTTTCAAAGAAAGACTAAGCCGAAGGTAGACTCTCAAACAAAGGATACGAGGCCATGCCGAAGGTGGGCTCGAAAAAGAAAGGCCAAGCCGAGGGTGGGTTTTCAAAGAAAGACTATGCCAAAGGTAGACTCTCAAACAAACGATACAAGGCCATGCCGAAGGTGGGCTCGAAAAAGGAAGGCCAAGCCGAGGGTGGGGTTTCAAAGAAAGACTAAGCCGAAGGTAGACTCTCAAACAAAGGATATGAGGCCATGCCGAAGGTGGGATCGAAAAAGAAAGGCCAAGCCGAGGGTGGGCTTTCAAAGAAAGACTAAGTCTAAGGTGGACTCTCAAACAAAGGATACGAGGCCATTCCGAAGGTGGGCTCGAAAAAGAAAGGCCAAGCAGAGGGTGGACTTTCAAAGAAAGACTAAGCCGAAGGTAGACTCTCAAACAAAGGATACGAGGCCATGCCGAAGGTGGGATCGAAAAAGAAAGGCCAAGTCGAGGGTGGGCTTTCAAAGAAAGACTAAGTCGAAGGTAGACTCTTAAACAAAGGATACGAGGCCATGCCGAAGGTGGGCTCGAAAAAGAAAGGCCAAGCCGAGGGTGGACTTTCAAAGAAAGACTAAGCCGAAGGTAGACTCTCAAACAAAGGATACGAGGCCATGCCGAAGGTGGGCTCGAAAAAAGAAAGGCCAAGCCGAGGGTGGGTTTTCAAAGAAAGACTATGCCGAAGGTAGACTCTCAAACAAAGGATACGAGGCCATGCCGAAGGTGGGCTCGAAAAAAGAAAGGCCAAGCCGAGGGTGGGTTTTCAAAGAATGACTAAGCCGAAGGTAGACTCTCAAACAAAGGATACGAGGCCATGCTGAAGGTGGGCTCGAAAAAGAAAGGCCAAGCCGAGGGTGGGCTTTCAAAGAAAGACTAAGCTGGAGGTAGACTCTCAAACAAAGGATACGAGGCCATGCCGAAGGTGGGATCAAAAAAGAAAGGCCAAGCCGAGGGTGGGCTTTCAAAGAAAGACTAAGTCGAAGGTAGACTGTCAAACAAAGAATACGAGCCCATGCCGAAGGTGGGCTCGAAAAAAGAAAGGCCAAGCCGAGGGTGGACTTTCAAAGAAAGACTAAGCCGAAGGTAGACTCTCAAACAAAGGATACGAGGCCATGCCGAAGGTGGGCTCGAAATAGAAAGGCCAAGCCGAGGGTGGACTTTCAAAGAAAGACTAAGCTGAAGGTAGACTCTCAAACAAACGATACGAGGCCATGCCGAAGGAGGGCTCGAAAAAGAAAGGCCAAGCCGAGGGTGGGCTTTCAAAGAAAGACTAAGCCGAAGGTAGACTCTCAAACAAAGGATACGAGGCCATGCCGAAGGTGGGCTTGAAAAAAGAAAGGCCATGCCGAGGGTGGGTTTTCAAAGAAAGACTAAGACGAAGGTAGACTCTCAAACAAAGGATACGAGGCCATGCTGAAGGTGGGCTCGAAAAAGAAAGGCCAAGCCGAGGGTGGGCTTTCAAAGAAAGACTATGCCGAAGGTAGACTCTCAAACAAAGGATACGAGGCCATGCCGAAGGTGGGCTCGAAAAAAGAAAGGCCAAGCCGAGGGTAGGTTTTCAAAGAATGACTAAGCCGAAGGTAGACTCTCAAACAAAGGATACGAGGCCATGCTGAAGGTGGGCTCGAAAAAGAAAGGCCAAGCCGAGGGTGGGCTTTCAAAGAAAGACTAAGCTGGAGGTAGACTCTCAAACAAAGGATACGAGGCCATGCCGAAGGTGGGATCAAAAAAGAAAGGCCAAGCCGAGGGTGGGCTTTCAAAGAAAGACTAAGTCGAAGGTAGACTCTCAAACAAAGAATACGAGCCCATGCCGAAGGTGGGCTCGAAAAGGAAAGGCCGAGCCGAGGGTGAGCTTTCAAAGAAAGACTATGCCGAAGGTAGACTCTCAAACAAAGGATACGAGCCCATGTCGAAGGTGGGCTCGAAAAAAGAAAAGCCAAGCCGAGGGTGGACTTTCAAAGAAAGACTAAGCCGAAGGTAGACTCTCAAACAAAGGATACGAGGCCATGCCGAAGGTGGGCTCAAAAAAAGAAAGGCCAAGCCGAGGGTGGGTTTTCAAAGAAAGACTATGCCGAAGGTAGACTCTCAAACAAAGGATACGAGGCCATGCCGAAGGTGGGCTTGAAAAAAGAAAGGCCATGCAGAGGGTGGATTTTCAAAGAAAGACTAAGACGAAGGTAGACTCTCAAACAAAGGATACGAGGCCATGCTGAAGGTGGGCTCGAAAAAGAAAGGCCAAGCCGAGGGTGGGCTTTCAAAGAAAGACAAAGCCGAAGGTAGACTCTAAAAACAAAGGATACGAGGCCATGCCGAAGGTGAGATCGAAAAAGAAAGGCCAACCCGAGGGTGGGCTTTCAAAGAAAGACTAAGTCGAAGGTAGACTCTCAAACAAAGGATACGAGGCCATGCCGAAGGTGGGATCGAAAAAGAAAGGCCAAGCCGAGGGTGGAGTTTCAAAGAAAGACTAAGTCGAAGGTAGACTCTCAAACAAAGGATACGAGGCCATGCCGAAGGTGGGCTCGAGAAAGAAAGGCCAAGCAGAGGGTGGACTTTCAAAGAAAGACTAAGCCGAAGGTAGACTCTCAAACAAAGGATACGAGGCCATGCCGAAGGTGGGATCGAAAAAGAAAGGCCAAGTCGAGGGTGGGCTTTCAAAGAAAGACAAAGTCGAAGGTAGACTCTCAAACAAAGGATACGAGGGCATGCCGAAGGTGGGCTCGAAAAAAGAAAGGCCAAGGCGAGGGTGGGTTTTCAAAGAAAGACTAAGCCGAAGATAGACTCTCAAACAAAGGATACGAGGCCATGCTGAAGGTGGGCTCCAAAAAGAAAGGCCAAGCCGAGGGTGGGCTTTCAAAGAAAGACTAAGCCGGAGGTAGACTCTCAAACAAAGGATACGAGGCCATGCCGAAGGTGGGATCAAAAAAGAAAGGCCAAGCCGAGGGTGGGCTTTCAAAGAAAGACTAAGTCGAAGGTAGACTCTCAAACAAAGAATACGAGTCCATGCCGAAGGTGGGCTCGAAAAAAGAAAGGCCAAGCCGAGGGTGGACTTTCAAAGAAACACTAAGCCGAAGGTAGACTCTCAAACAAAGGATACGAGGCCATGCCGAAGGTGGGCACGAAAAAGAAAGGCCAAGTCGAGGGTGGACTTTCAAAGAAAGACTAAGCTGAAG
Source organism: Lathyrus tuberosus (assembly GCA_022829125.1). NCBI lineage: Eukaryota > Viridiplantae > Streptophyta > Magnoliopsida > Fabales > Fabaceae > Lathyrus > Lathyrus tuberosus. The sequence continues at coordinate 7,208,564 of JALAZF010000229.1, forward strand.
GTAGACTCTCAAACAAACAATACGAGGCCATGCCGAAGGAGGGCTCGAAAAAGAAAGGACAAGCCGAGGGTGGGCTTTCAAAGAAAGACTAAGCCGAAGGTAGACTCTCAAACAAAGGATACGAGGCCATGCCGAAGGTGGGCTCGAAAAGGAAAGGCCGAGCCGAGGGTGGGCTTTCAAAGAAAGACTATGCCGAAGGTAGACTCTCAAACAAAGGATACGAGCCCATGCCGAAGGTGGGCTCGAAAAAAGAAAAGCCAAGCCGAGGGTGGACTTTCAAAGAAAGACTAAGCCGAAGGTAGACTCTCAAACAAAGGATACGAGGCCATGTCGAAGGTGGGCTCGAAAAAAGAAAGGCCAAGCCGAGGGTGGGTTTTCAAAGAAAGACTATGCCGAAGGTAGACTCTCAAACAAAGGATACGAGGCCATGCCGAAGGTGGGCTTGAAAAAAGAAAGGCCATGCCGAGGGTGGGTTTTCAAAGAAAGACTAAGACGAAGGTAGACTCTCAAACAAAGGATACGAGGCCATGCTGAAGGTGGGCTCGAAAAAGAAAGGCCAAGCCGAGGGTGGGCTTTCATAGAAAGACTAAGCCGAAGGTAGACTCTCAAACAAAGGATACGAGGCCATGCCGAAGGTGAGATCGAAAAAGAAAGGCCAAGCCGAGGGTGGGCTTTCAAAGAAAGACTAAGTCGAAGGTAGACTCTCAAAGAAAGGATACGAGGCCATGCCGAAGGTGGGATCGAAAAAGAAAGGCCAAGCCGAGGGTGGGCTTTCAAGGAAAGACTAAGTCGAAGGTAGACTCTCAAACAAAGGATAGGAGGCCATGCCGAAGGTGGGCTCGAAAAAGAAAGGCCAAGCAGAGGGTGGACTTTCAAAGAAAGACTAAGCCGAAGGTAGACTCTCAAACAAAGGATACGAGGCCATGTCGAAGGTGGGATCGAAAAAGAAAGGCCAAGCCGAGGGTGGGCTTTCAAAGAAAGACTAAGTCGAAGGTAGACTCTCAAACAAAGGATACGAGGCCATGCCGAAGGTGGGCTCGAAAAAGAAAGGCCAAGCAGAGGGTGGACTTTCAAAGAAAGACTAAGCCGAAGGTAGACTCTCAAACAAAGGATACGAGTCCATGCCGAAGGTGGGATCGAAAAAGAAAGGCCAAGTCGAGGGTGGGCTTTCAAAGAAAGACTAAGTCGAAGGTAGACTCTTAAACAAAGGATACGAGGCCATGCCGAAGGCGGGGTCGAAAAAGAAAGGCCAAGCCGAGGGTGGGTTTCCAAAGAAAGACTAAGCCGAAGGTAGACTCTCAAACAAAGGATACGAGGCCATGCTGAAGGTGGGCTCGAAAAAGAAATGCCAAGCCGAGGGTGGGCTTTCAAAGAAAGACTAAGCTGAAGGTAGACTCTCAAACAAAGGATACGAGGCCATGCCGAAGGTGGGCTCGAAAAAAGAAAGGCCAAGCCGAGGGTGGGTTTTCAAAGAAAGACTATGCTGAAGGTAGACTCTCAAACAAAGGATACGAGGCCATGCCGAAGGTGGGCTCGAAAAAGAAAGGCCAAGCCGAGGGTGGACTTTCAAAGAAAGACTAAGCTGAAGGTAGACTCTCAAACAAACGATACGAGGCCATGCCGAAGGAGGGCTCGAAAAAGAAAGGCCAAGGCGAGGGGGGGCTTTCAAAGAAAGACTAAGCCGAAGGTAGACTCTCAAATAAAGGATACGAGGCCATGCCGAAGGTGGGCTCGAAAAGGAAAGGCCGAGCTGAGGGTGGGCTTTCAAAGAAAGACTATGCCGAAGGTAGACTCTCAAACAAAGGATACGAGCCCATGCCGAAGATGGGCTCGAAAAAAGAAAAGCCAAGCCGAGGGTGGACTTTCAAAGAAAGACTAAGCCGAAGGTAGACTCTCAAACAAAGGATACGAGGCCATGTCGAAGGTGGGCTCGAAAAAAGAAAGGCCAAGCCGAGGGTGGGTTTTCAAAGAAAGACTATGCCGAAGGTAGACTCTCAAACAAAGGATACGAGGCCATGCCGAAGGTGGGCTTGAAAAAAGAAAGGCCATGCCGAGGGTGGGTTTTCAAAGAAAGACTAAGACGAAGGTAGACTCTCAAACAAAGGATACGAGACCATGCTGAAGGTGGGCTCGAAAAAGAAAGGCCAAGCCGAGGGTGGGCTTTCAAAGAAAGACTAAGCCGAAGGTAGACTCTCAAACAAAGGATACGAGGCCATGCCGAAGGTGAGATCGAAAAAGAAAGGCCAAGCCGAGGGTGGGCTTTCAAAGAAAGACTAAGTCGAAGGTAGACTCTCAAAGAAAGGATACGAGGCCATGCCGAAGGTGGGATCGAAAAAGAAAGGCCAAGCCGAGGGTGGGCTTTCAAGGAAAGAATAAGTCGAAGGTAGACTCTCAAACAAAGGATAGGAGGCCATGCCGAAGGTGGGCTCGAAAAAGAAAGGCCAAGCAGAGGGTGGACTTTCAAAGAAATACTAAGCCGAAGGTAGACTCTCAAACAAAGGATACGAGGCCATGTCGAAGGTGGGATCGAAAAAGAAAGGCCAAGCCGAGGGTGGGCTTTCAAAGAAAGACTAAGTCGAAGGTAGACTCTCAAACAAAGGATACGAGGCCATGCCGAAGGTGGGCTCGAAAAAGAAAGGCCAAGCAGAGGGTGGACTTTCAAAGAAAGACTAAGCCGAAGGTAGACTCTCAAACAAAGGATACGAGTCCATGCCGAAGGTGGGATCGAAAAAGAAAGGCCAAGTCGAGGGTGGGCTTTCAAAGAAAGACTAAGTCGAAGGTAGACTCTCAAACAAAGGATACGAGGCCATGCCGAAGGTGGGGTCGAAAAAGAAAGGCCAAGCCGAGGGTGGGTTTCCAAAGAAAGACTAAGCCGAAGGTAGACTCTCAAACAAAGGATACGAGGCCATGCTGAAGGTGGGCTCGAAAAAGAAATGCCAAGCCGAGGGTGGGCTTTCAAAGAAAGACTAAGCTGAAGGTAGACTCTCAAACAAAGGATACGAGGCCATGCCGAAGGTGGGCTCGAAAAAAGAAAGGCCAAGCCGAGGGTGGGTTTTCAAAGAAAGACTATGCTGAAGGTAGACTCTCAAACAAAGGATACGAGGCCATGCCGAAGGTGGGCTCGAAAAAGAAAGGCCAAGCCGAGGGTGGACTTTCAAAGAAAGACTAAGCTGAAGGTAGACTCTCAAACAAACGATACGAGGCCATGCCGAAGGAGGGCTCGAAAAAGAAAGGCCAAGGCGAGGGGGGGCTTTCAAAGAAAGACTAAGCCGAAGGTAGACTCTCAAATAAAGGATACGAGGCCATGCCGAAGGTGGGCTCGAAAAGGAAAGGCCGAGCTGAGGGTGGGCTTTCAAAGAAAGACTATGCCGAAGGTAGACTCTCAAACAAAGGATACGAGCCCATGCCGAAGATGGGCTCGAAAAAAGAAAAGCCAAGCCGAGGGTGGACTTTCAAAGAAAGACTAAGCCGAAGGTAGACTCTCAAACAAAGGATACGAGGCCATGTCGAAGGTGGGCTCGAAAAAAGAAAGGCCAAGCCGAGGGTGGGTTTTCAAAGAAAGACTATGCCGAAGGTAGACTCTCAAACAAAGGATACGAGGCCATGCCGAAGGTGGGCTTGAAAAAAGAAAGGCCATGCCGAGGGTGGGTTTTCAAAGAAAGACTAAGACGAAGGTAGACTCTCAAACAAAGGATACGAGACCATGCTGAAGGTGGGCTCGAAAAAGAAAGGCCAAGCCGAGGGTGGGCTTTCAAAGAAAGACTAAGCCGAAGGTAGACTCTCAAACAAAGGATACGAGGCCATGCCGAAGGTGAGATCGAAAAAGAAAGGCCAAGCCGAGGGTGGGCTTTCAAAGAAAGACTAAGTCGAAGGTAGACTCTCAAAGAAAGGATACGAGGCCATGCCGAAGGTGGGATCGAAAAAGAAAGGCCAAGCCGAGGGTGGGCTTTCAAGGAAAGACTAAGTCGAAGGTAGACTCTCAAACAAAGGATAGGAGGCCATGCCGAAGGTGGGCTCGAAAAAGAAAGGCCAAGCAGAGGGTGGACTTTCAAAGAAAGACTAAGCCGAAGGTAGACTCTCAAACAAAGGATACGAGGCCATGTCGAAGGTGGGATCGAAAAAGAAAGGCCAAGTCGAGGGTGGGCTTTCAAAGAAAGACTAAGTCGAAGGTAGACTCTCAAACAAAGGATACGAGGCCATGCCGAAGGTGGGCTCGAAAAAGAAAGGCCAAGCCGAGGGTGGACTTTCAAAGAAAGACTAAGCCGAAGGTAGACTCTCAAACAAAGGATACGAGGCCATGCCGAAGGTGGGCTCGAAAAAAGAAAGGCCAAGCCGAGGGTGGGTTTTCAAAGAAAGACTATGCCGAAGGTAGACTCTCAAACAAAGGATACGAGGCCATGCCGAAGGTGGGCTCAAAAAAAGAAAGGCCAAGCCGAGGGTGGATTTTCAAAGAAAGACTAAGCGGAAGGTAGACTCTCAAACAAAGGATACGAGGCCATGCTGAAGGTGGGCTCGAAAAAGAAATGCCAAGCCGAGGGTGGGCTTTCAAAGAAAGACTAAGCTGGAGGTAGACTCTCAAACAAAGGATACGAGGCCATGCCGAAGGTGGGATCAAAAAAGAAAGGCCAAGCCGAGGGTGGGCTTTCAAAGAAAGACTAAGTCGAAGGTAGACTCTCAAACAAAGGATACGAGGCCATGCCGAAGGTAGGCTCGAAAAAGAAAGGCCAAGCCGAGGGTGGACTTTCAAATAAAGACTAAGCCGAAGGTAGACTCTCAAACAAAGGATACGAGGCCATGCCGAAGGAGGGTTCGAAAAAGAAAGGCCAAGGCGAGGGGGGGATTTCAAAGAAAGACTAAGCCGAAGGTAGACTCTCAAATAAAGGATACGAGGCCATGCCGAAGGTGGGCTCGAAAAGGAAAGGCCGAGCTGAGGGTGGGCTTTCAAAGAAAGACTATGCCGAAGGTAGACTCTCAAACAAAGGATACGAGCCCATGCCGAAGGTGGGCTCGAAAAAAGAAAAGCCAAGCCGAGGGTGGACTTTCAAAGAAAGACTAAGCCGAAGGTAGACTCTCAAACAAAGGATACGAGGCCATGTCGAAGGTGGGCTCGAAAAAAGAAAGGCCAAGCCGAGGGTGGGTTTTCAAAGAAAGACTATGCCGAAGGTAGACTCTCAAACAAAGGATACGAGGCCATGCCGAAGGTGGGCTTGAAAAATGAAAGGCCATGCCGAGGGTGGGTTTTCAAAGAACGACTAAGACGAAGGTAGACTCTCAAACAAAGGATACGAGGCCATGCTGAAGGTGGGCTCGAAAAAGAAAGGCCAAGCCGAGGGTGGGCTTTCAATGAAAGACTAAGCCGAAGGTAGACTCTCAAACAAAGGATACGAGGCCATGCCGAAGGTGAGATCGAAAAAGAAAGGCCAAGCCGAGGGTGGGCTTTCAAAGAAAGACTAAGTCGAAGGTAGACTCTCAAAAAAAGGATACGAGGCCATGCCGAAGGTGGGATCGAAAAAGAAAGGCCAAGCCGAGGGTGGGCTTTCAAGGAAAGACTAAGTCGAAGGTAGACTCTCAAACAAAGGATAGGAGGCCATGCCGAAGGTGGGCTCGAAAAAGAAAGGCCAAGCAGAGGGTGGACTTTCAAAGAAAGACTAAGCCTAAGGTAGACTCTCAAACAAAGGATACGAGGCCATGTCGAAGGTGGGATCGAAAAAGAAAGGCCAAGTCGAGGGTGGGCTTTCAAAGAAAGACTAAGTCGAAGGTAGACTCTCAAACAAAGGATACGAGGCCATCCCGAAGGTGGGCTCGAAAAAGAAAGGCCAAGCCGAGGGTGGACTTTCAAAGAAAGACTAAGCCGAAGGTAGACTCTCAAACAAAGGATACGAGGCCATGCCGAAGGTGGGCTCGAAAAAAGAAAGGCCAAGCCGAGGGTGGGTTTTCAAAGAAAGACTATGCCGAAGGTAGACTCTCAAACAAAGGATACGAGGCCATGCCGAAGGTGGGCTCGAAAAAAGAAAGGCCAAGCCGAGGGTGGATTTTCAAAGAAAGACTAAGCAGAAGGTAGACTCTCAAACAAAGGATACGAGGCCATGCTGAAGGTGGGCTCGAAAAAGAAATGCCAAGCCGAGGGTGGGCTTTCAAAGAAAGACTAAGCTGGAGGTAGACTCTCAAACAAAGGATACGAGGCCATGCCGAAGGTGGGATCAAAAAAGAAAGGCCAAGCCGAGGGTGGGCTTTCAAAGAAAGACTAAGTCGAAGGTAGACTCTCAAACAAAGGATACGAGGCCATGCCGAAGGTGGGCTCGAAAGGGAAAGGCCAAGCCGAGGGTGGACTTTCAAATAAAGACTAAGCCGAAGGTAGACTCTCAAACAAAGGATACGAGGCCATGCCGAAGGTGGGCTCGAAAAAAGAAAGGCCAAGCCGAGGGTGGGTTTTCAAAGAAAGACTATGCCGAAGGTAGACTCTCAAACAAAGGATACGAGGCCATGCCGAAGGTGGGCTCGAAATAGAAAGGCCAAGCCGAGGGTGGACTTTCAAAGAAAGACTAAGCTGAAGGTAGACTCTCAAACAAACGATACGAGGCCATGCCGAAGGAGGGCTCGAAAAAGAAAGGCCAAGCCGAGGGGGGGCTTTCAAAGAAAGACTAAACCGAAGGTAGACTGTCAAATAAAGGATACGAGGCCATGCCGAAGGTGGGCTCGAAAAGGAAAGGCCGAGCCGAGGGTGGGCTTTCAAAGAAAGACTATGCCGAAGGTAGGCTCTCAAACAAAGGATACGAGCCCATGCCGAAGGTGGGCTCGAAAAAAGAAAAGCCAAGCCGAGGGTGGACTTTCAAAGAAAGACTAAGTCGAAGGTAGACTCTCAAACAAAGAATACGAGGCCATGCCGAAGGTGGGCTCGAAAAAAGAAAGGCCAAGCCGAGGGTGGACTTTCAAAGAAAGACTAAGCCGAAGGTAGACTCTCAAACAAAGGATACGAGGCCATGCCGAAGGTGGGCTCGAAAAAGAAAGGCCAAGCCGAGGGTGGGTTTTCAAAGAAAGACTATGCCGAAGGTAGACTCTCAAACAAACGATACGAGGCCATGCCGAAGGTGGGCTCGAAAAAGAAAGGCCAAGCCGAGGGTGGGGTTTCAAAGAAAGACTAAGCCGAAGGTAGACTCTCAAACAAAGGATACGAGGCCATGCCGAAGGTGGGTTCGAAAAAGAAAGGCCAAGCCGAGGGTGGACTTTCAAAGAAAGACTAAGCTGAAGGTAGACTCTCAAACAAAGGATACGAGGCCATGCCGAAGGTAGGCTCGAAAAAAGAAAGGCCAAGCCGAGGGTGGGTTTTCAAAGAAAGACTCTGCTGAAGGTAGACTCTCAAACAAAGGATACGAGGCCATGCCGAAGGTGGGCTCGAAAAAGAAAGGCCAAGCCGAGGGTGGACTTTCAAAGAAAGACTAAGCTGAAGGTAGACTCTCAAACAAACGATACGAGGCCATGCCGAAGGAGGGCTCGAAAAAGAAAGGCCAAGGCGAGGGGGGGCTTTCAAAGAAAGACTAAGCCGAAGGTAGACTCTCAAATAAAGGATACGAGGCCATGCCGAAGGTGGGCTCGAAAAGGAAAGGCCGAGCTGAGGGTGGGCTTTCAAAGAAAGACTATGCCGAAGGTAGACTCTCAAACAAAGGATACGAGGCCATGCCGAAGGTGGGATCGAAAAAGAAAGGCCAAGCAGAGGGTGGACTTTCAAAGAAAGACTAAGCCGAAGGTAGACTCTCAAATAAAGGATACGAGGCCATGCTGTCGCTCCCGGGATTTTCATCCTAGTACAAACGCGAAAGTGGCACCGAAACAGAGTCGCCAGCAATGTGTATTTATCCCAAGAGAGGGAAAGGAAACACCGCGTAAACCTGAAGAGAAGGAAAGAGCATGGTCTTGCGACCAAGAGAAATGGGTTCGGGAGTCGGTTACGCGAGAGGAAGGTATTAGCACCCCCTCACGTCCATCGTACCCGATGGGATCCACGCTTGCTTGTCTCGATCAAAGGGTGTAAAGAAAGGAATACTGAGAAAGAACTGAAAAAAGGAAAGGAGAAAGAAAAGAAAAGGAACGGGAAACAAACGTAGGGAAAATAAAAGAAGTGCTCGCATGGGCCCTACCCCACTGCCTACGTATCTCATCGGGAGCATGAGAATCAGAGCGACGTAGTTCCCCTCACTAGGGATGAATTGTTTGTGTTTTTTAGAGAACGGCTTACGTTCTAGCTCAGGTGTTGCAGGCTCGCTGGTCCGAGTGCGTTACCATCTTGCAAGAGAACGAGGAGAAGCGCGTTCGTGCGTTGAGAGTGAATGAGGTGGGAAAAGAATTCCCGAAGGAAAGACGTTATTGTTTGTTTTTGTCTTTTAAGAGTTTTTCATTTGTTTGCATATGATAGTGTATCTGAATCTTAGTCATTGGAATGTGTACATCCTCACATTCCAAGATGGAATGGGTAAGAAAGCACACTAAGAGTGAAGAAGACCCCCACACTTAGTTCCAATTGTCAAGGTTCAAACACACTAGCATACTTGTGTTTATTAGGTGTTTTGTTGATTAAGAAATGAAGAAGTGTTTTTTATTATTTGCACCTTCAACAAGTATTGCATTTAAGTCCCTCATACAAGATCAAATGTTTAACACATTGACCCAAGATGGGATATATGCTACACATTCTAAGATTACAAGAGAAGACCCCTTATAATCTTTTCTTTATATGAAAGGCCTAAATGCAATAAATGCCTACCTTTATTATATGTTTTGAATTTTCTTTGAGATGAGAAAAGAGACTCAAGAGAGGAGAAAAGGTAAAACCTATATGGACTAAGACTCAATCCTAATTGATTAGTTAAGGGAGTGATCCTAAGGTTTGTGAGGTTTCAACCTAACGTCTAAAGAAAGAATGAATTAAACAATTCACTTCTAAAGTAGAAGATGAATTGTAATTCACAAAGGGCAAGTGATGAGTTATTAAAAGAAAGCACATAAGTGCTTAACAAAACACAAAATGGAATTGTAAAAGAGAAAGGATAGAAGTTGAATGTGGATTCCTTATCCACACTCAATTGAAACTTACCAAAACCCCTACATGGTTAGCACAATCACTTACAAGTAAAATAAGAAAAAATAATGAACAAATCAAATTCAAACAAGTTGACAAACAAAGTAAAATGAGATTGAATGCTATACATGCTTCCAAGTCAGAATGTAACTCATATTTACACAACCTAATGTTATCCTAAATGAGCATACCAAATCATGCAAACAAAATCTCAATCCAACAAGAAGCAAAGAAGAAAAGGTGAAGTGATGTGAATGTGGTTCATACTTGTGAAACAAGTGACTTAAGGTGCAAGATAAACATCAAACATGCAAAGATGAAACCCAAATGTCACAATCAGAAGTCAATTAACATGCTATACATCCTCCAACAAAACCACAACTCATGGCACAAGTGCCTTCATGATCAAGCAAACCAAACATGAGGCATGCATTCACAAAATGAACAAGTTAAACTTCATGCTTCAAACAAATAGCAAACATGCTTCAAAAATTATGACTTTCACCAATCAAACACTTTAAACACATGCCATTAACATATCAAGTCCACAAGCAATGAATCAGAACCAAAGTCACTCAACAATTAGGTCAAAGTCTCATGGAAGTTTCATGCATTCATGCTCAAAGCAACACATCAAAAGTCATCCAAAAAAGACTTAAAAATCATCTCATAAATCTCAAACATACCTCAACATATTGTGACCACAATGCAAAAAGAAAGGCATCAAAATCATTTTTTATGATCAAGAACAAAAATGCACAAAACCATATGTCACATTAAGTATGCATACAAATGGAAATTCAAAAGAAATAATGGAACAGGGGCAAAATGGTCATAAAATCAGAAAATAAAATCATGAAAAATTTCCTAAATGTTTTAAGAATACACATGAATTTTTGTAGAATTTTATAATGTCATTTGGTATTTTTAATAAATGGAAAGCAAACATGTATGAAAGAAATAAAAATAAAAATGAATGCAAAACAAAGGGGGGTATGAACATAGCAATTGGACAGTTCAAACTGGTTTGGGCTTTAGAAAATGGGGTGCGAATAACAATCTGATTTAGGTCCACTAAGCGCGCCAAACACAATAACAAAAATGCACCTGCAGTCAACAATCTTGACTCACTCACAACCATTAGATCAATTCAAAGTCAAGTCAAAGTCAAAGTACACAGAATCAATGCACGTGCGTGAGGACACACACTCACTACCATGCACTGCACCACATAGTGCTTAAGTGAAATCAGAAAATATGCACATGATTTGCACGTGAAATTTAATGTGCTGGTACATTGTAGGCCACACGATCAGAAAACATGAACGGATAGGATTAAAACATGATAAACCCTAACAGTTAAAGTCACCGGCCGGAGAGGGACCTCCGGTCACCTTCTCCGGTCACTCACCACCGTCTGCAACCTTCAAACTCTCCAGAAATTCACAAGCCATATATCAAAAGAAAGCTGAACTCACGCACATCACTAATCTACCATTTAATTTCACAGATCAATCATGTATAAAGAGAATCGAGCACAAACATTTTTGCCCTAGAAAATATTCTAAACACCTATAGTGCCTATCACTAGCCAGAACTCACACTGCTTCTAGTAAGCCACAAATACCATGAAAACAAGCTAAATTCAGTGAAGAAAGTTTGAGAAGAATGGAACCTGAAGTTGGAGAACTCTTGGATCAACAGAAAACCAGAGAAATGCAATTAACCTTGAGCTTCCTCAGAGCAAAATAAATGCTCAGAATCTTTAGATCTTGAAGAAGATAGTTGGAGATTTGAGAATATAATGTTGCTGCACTTGGAGGATTATGGTTGATTCAGTCTCTTCTTGATCCAGCAATACCAAATAATGATGATGATTGATGAAGATGAGTGATGGAAATGATGAATTCGTATGAGATCAGAGAGAGAGAATAGAGAGAATTTTGAGAGAAAGAGTGAGAATGATTTGAAGTGAGAGTGAAAAATGAGAATCCTCTTCTAATTGTGCAGAGTTTAGCTTATATAGTTGTGGTTAGGAGTTAACTGGTGTGGTTGATGGTTAGAACTCAAGTTAACTGAGTTAGTTAACTGAGTTTGAGTTAACTAACTGAGTCCTGTTAGTTATTGGCACGGGTTAAGGTTTTGTTCAGGTGAGAGTGAGCTCATGATGTGGTATGGTGGTGATTAGAAGGAATGGTAGTGACGTATGTTGTGTAACAGCAAGCTTGCACCACAAGTTTTTGTTTTTTCCTCTTTGGTGTATGAGAGCATGGCATGGCATGAGTGTAAGATATTGTTGTTTGTCCAAATGAAGCAATGTGGATGATGTAATAGCCTGCGTGCAAACTGGATCAAAAACCACAATGTCAACATTCATCCTTGGAAGCCTCACACCAATGAAACCATGGCTGTTTGAGGATGAATTTCTCTAGGTGCATTGCATGAAATGACGAAATTTTGATGCCATTGGAGAGAGGACACACTATAGGACATTGTTGATGTTGAAATTAGATAGAATTGAGGCTTGGAACATGATCAAAAATGGCTCGAAACAGAAGGAAAACCAACTGGTGCATGGACGTGTGAATTGGTCTACAGGCAAGGCCTTGGTGCCTATGGAAATTCAGTGTGACACCCTCATGTTTGGACCATCATAACTCTCCATACATTGATCAAATGAAAAAATCATAAACATCACTCTTGAAGCTCTCACATAGAGGAACAACTTTCATGTTGAAAGATTTTTCATTTGATGTCTCTGACCAATAGAAAAATGAGTGTACATTTGGCCCACCATCTGTTTGTGAAAATGACTGCGCGCGAGATTGGCCAAACCTGGTCATGGCATGGTTTTTGGCCTACTTTCCTCCAACTTTGATCAATCATATCTCCCTCCTTTTTTATCCAATGGAAATGTTCCACACATGGATTTGAAGCTTAAAACAAGATCTTTCATTGAGGCAGAGTGGATTTTTCATTTGGTGCCCCAAATTTGAATGGCCTTGGTTCAAACTCTGATGCAAAAATGGCCAAAACTTGCTATTTTTAGTAACCCTACTTCATCCAAAAATGGCAACTTTCCACATCTTGATTTTTTCATGATTCCTTTGGAGTTTCTTGACCAAATTTTGTACATTGGACATATGTAACATGAATTTCATGAATTTGGCCTCAAAAAGTCAAGAGTTGACTTTTTCCTCTGATTATTTGACTTTGCCCCAATTTCTCTGATTCTTGATCTTTCTTCCAATTGAACCACTTCTAAAACCAATTGAGATGCAATCTTCCACACATATACACTTAAGAACATGTAGAATACCATGACAACAAGCTTTGTCCAAAAAATCAAAGATTCCCTGATTTAATGTGAAACCCTAGTTTTGACCCCCTTTGGTTAGGAGGAAATTGCACATCTTCCAAATCCAAATTCCTCAGAGTATGTTGTGTATCCTCTTAAAGGATGATGAGAAATGCCACTTGAGAATGATTTTGAATCAATGGGCCATCTCTTTTGAGGGTTTTCCTTCAATTTTTGAATCTCTTGCATAGTGAAAGATGTAGTGCTTCAATCTTCCATTGAATCTCACTTCCTTGAGGTTTTGGAAGATCAATTGAGATAGTATGAGACATGAGAGACCTCTTGGCTTGTCTAGAGCCAACTTGATTGACCTTTTTGTGCTTTGAATGATTCCTTGATTGTCTACCTTCTACCTGATCACATGCCCTGATGGTAAGAAGGATGCCATGCTTCATTTTTCTATGTTAAATGCAATGCAATGCTAATGAGATGGACATGATATGATAAATGATAATGCCATGCTATGATGCCAAAAGGGAAGAGCAAATTTTGGGGTATTACAGCTGCCCCTATTCAAGCGCTGTAGACCTGAATGCCTGAAAGCAATTGCTTTCGGACTTTCAAGGTATATAGTGATTGAATACCAAATATAACCAAAAATTTGCTCTGGATGATGAAGAATAACAGGGATATAAACCCAACGAGACTGCTGGATTGAGTCCTCGATGAAACGTCGGAGAGATCTGTCTTTTGAACGACGCCAGACGACTACTGGCTTGCCACGCTGCTGGTGGACTTTAACAACGTCTTTTGAACGACGCCAGACGACTACTGGCTTGCCACGCTACTGATGGACTTTAATAATGTCTTTTATGCAATTCCAGACGACTACTGGCCTGCCACACTACTGGTGGACTTTAATAATGTCTTTTATGCAACTCCAGACGACTACTGGCCTGCCACACTACTGGTGGACTTTAATAATGTCTTTTATGCAATTCCAGACGACTACTGGCCTGCCACACTACTGGTGGACTTTAATAATGTCTTTTATGCAACTCCAGACGACTACTGGCCTGCCACACTACTGGTGGACTTTAATAATGTCTTTTATGCAATTCCAGACGACTACTGGCCTGCCACACTACTGGTGGACTTTGCAGCTTCGTGCCACCCGAAGATGGACTTTTGCCAATCCACTGTTGGACTTTTGCCACCCGAAGACGGACTTTTGCCAATCCACTGTTGGACTTTTGCCACCCGAAGACGGACTTTTGCCAATCCACTGTTGGACTTTTGCCACCCGAAGACGGACTTTTGCCAATCCATTGTTGGACTTTGAGAATATGCCACCCTTAGATGGACCTTTCGCCAATCCACTGTTGGACTTTCGCCACCCGAAGACGGACTTTTGCCAATCCACTGTTGGACTTTGAGAATATGCCACCCTTAGATGGACCTTTCGCCAATCCACTGTTGGACTTTGAGAATATGCCACCCTTAGATGGACCTTTCGCCAATCCACTGTTGGACTTTGAGAATATGCCACCCTTAGATGGACCTTTCGCCAATCCACCGTTGGACTTTTAGCATTTTAAAATCGAATTACTCTCTGCCTCTGCGCCAGACATCTCTGCCGACTCTGCTGAGGAACCACAATCAATGATTTGACTTTTAGAGGTTCCTGAGAGGATAATATCTCTGCCGGCGAATGGATGAACAATCCGTCTGCTTCGAATTGTCAAGTTTGCCAAAAATAAATTGGACTTTAAGATATGAGGGAATGACGACTCTGGCAGGAATTATTCCATCTGTTTGGGGCTGGATTCTGGTCACAGCGATTCCGCTGGGGATGAGAATTTTTAAATGACGTCCTGCTGGGGAAATGAACCATTAAAACTCTGCTTGGGGATTTATTCAACCCAAGATCCTTTATAGGGATTATCAACCTTCTGACCCGGCTAGGGAAAGGCTGTACCATCCTTGTTGAGGAATAGATTCTGTCGATCTGATAAACCTCTGCGGAGAGAACAACAACTCAGCTGGAAGTTGCTGACACGATTCGATGCTGACCTCTGTGGGGATACCATGACCAGAGATACGATCTTGCTGGGTATCAGGGCTACTCTGCCAGGGATATGCAAATCCTGGTTAGAACATTCTACTGCAACTTGCTAGAAAGAGTCCTTAGAGATCTGTTGGGGAAACCCAAAGCAAATCCACAGTAGTCTGCTGAAGAATATGACTGTCAAGCTTAGGATGAGTACCCCAATGCCCCATGTTAGGCGAGCTTTCCCTTTGGACAATTCCGTTGGGGATGACGAGTTTATAACAAACTCTGCTGGAGAAAACTGCTTTAAAGCGTCTCGTGTTGGGGAATGCCTTTTGAGAGAATTTTACAGAAGACCAACTGTCCTCAAACTCTACTGGGGGTGACCAACACTTCATGCTGGGGAAACAATCATGCCCCATGCTTGGACAACACAACAAATCGTCCCCGCAAAGGATGTCATAAGAGGATTTTACAGAAGATCTAGCCTCTTCAAACTCTTGTGACTTCGCTAGGGATAATGACCATCAGTTTCGGTGTCGACGAGACCACTCTTTTGGGGAACCGGTGACCGTTATCGATATAGAAAAGCTTGTAGCTGTTGGAAGTACTGAATGAGAGAATCGACTTAATAAGATGCAACGGTACCCAGTTGAACTTAATTCACTGATATCGACCCGTTATGAACAATCGTCGACCGAACGATGAACGCCGATCTCCTTACCCATAATTGCCCCAGTCTTTTGCGTGGGGTGATTTATTGCTGGTCTTGTGCTTAAAATCATCTGCACCTGCTACCTGCAACAAAAGAATATGCCCACATGCCCCGAATATTGCGTGGCTAGAATCCACCATCCGGGAGTATTCAACATTCGAAGTAATTTCAAATGTTTTTTTTGCGCATGTTATTGCAAGGCTGTCATGTTTTCAAATGCAATGTTTTATCAAAAATTAGGACGTTTTTGCAAACAAAGCAATAAAACAAAAATGGCAAGCTTTTTACTGAAATTCAATTTATTGACTGAGAGCCCAGAATAGGCAATTACATCTGGAAGCAATCCCTGGAAAGAGGTGATCGCTGAAAATTGAGAAAAGAAACTATCCTAATGGCAATGTGAAAACGGAATTCCACTGAGTTTCCATTCTGTTATGACCAGTATGTCTTCAAAACTCCCCGACCTTGCCTTCTGAGGAATGATCAGACCGATTCCTATCCTTCAGAACGTCAGTTGTTCAAACGGTGACAGGGTACAGATAACTCAAACCGTAGTCATTCGCTTAAATCCCTCTTTTGTGTGGACCGCCCTTTCAGGTTTTCGATCCACCAGGATACCCTTTTTTGCCTAAGTTGCCCTTTCGGGTTTTCAACTTACCGGGTGTACAAAATTTTTCAATTATATCCCTAATTTTTGCCCGAACCTTATTCTGTTTTTGGTTCGCCGGGATGCCCTTTTTTGCCTGGATTTTTTTTATTTTTATTATCCAGCGGGTCTATTCATGCGAAGTATTTTTTGACTACGTCCGAGTTGACAGGGGATGAAAAGTCTTCGCCATCCATGGTTGTAAGCAATAAAGCTCCGCCCGAAAAGACCTTTTTAACCACGAATGGACCTTCATAATTAGGAGTCCATTTGCCCCTGTGATCTGTATTGGGAGGAAGGATCCTTTTGAGTACCACATCTCCGACTTTGTAAACCCGAGGACGCACCTTTTGGTCAAATGCCTGTTTCATTCTGCGCTGATATAGTTGCCCATGGCATACAGCCGCCAATCGCTTTTCCTCAATAAGGCTCAACTGATCAAATCTGGCTCGTACCCATTCAGCTTCATCTAGCTTAACATCCATCATAACTCTGAGGGACGGAATCTCTACTTCAACTGGTAGCACTGCCTCCATACCATATACAAGTGAGAATGGGGTTGCCCCAGTAGACGTGCGTACCGACGTTCGATACCCATGCAAAGCAAATGGTAACATCTCATGCCAATCTTTGTACGTGACAACCATCTTCTGTACAATCTTCTTGATATTTTTGTTGGCCGCTTCGACCGCGCCATTCATCTTTGGGCGGTACGGAGAAGAATTGTGGTGTTCGATTTTGAAGTCCCGGCATAACTCAGCCATCATCTTATTATTCAAATTAGAACCATTATCAGTAATGATTCTTTCGGGAACTCCATATCGGCAAATGATATCCCGTTTTAAGAAACGAGCGACCACTTGTTTTGTAACATTGGCATAGGATGCGGCTTCAACCCATTTGGTGAAGTAATCAATTGCCACCAAGATGAAACGATGACCATTGGAAGCTGTAGGCTCAATCTTTCCGATCATATCAATGCCCCACATGGCAAACGGCCAAGGCGACGACATGATACTCAACGGATTTGGAGGCACATGCACCTTGTCTGCATAGATCTGGCATTTATGGCATTTGCGGGCATATTTACAACAATCTGACTCCATAGTCAACCAATAATATCCCGATCTTAACAACTTTTTAGCCATTGCATGCCCTCCGGCGTGAGTACCGAAAGAGCCTTCGTGCACTTCAATCATCAACAAGTCTGCTTCATGTCTATCCACACATCTAAGCAGGACCGTGTCAAAATTTCTTTTATACAGCACGCCATCTTTGTTCAAGAAGAAACTACCAGCTAACCTTCTCAAAGTCTTCCTGTCTTTGGACGATGCCCCTGACGGGTACTCTTGACTTTTCAAGAAACACTTAATATCATGAAACCATGGCTTGTCATCAGACGTCGCATCGACCGCAAACACAAATGCTGGTCTGTCAAGGCGGGATACCTCAATCTTAGGTACATGGTTCCATCCTTGCACTTTGATCATGGAAGACAAAGTGGCCAAGGCATCAGCGAACCTATTCTCATCTCGAGGAATATGGTACAGTTTCACTGTTGTGAAAAACGTCAGCAATCTCCTCGTATAATCTCTATACGGCACTAGATTTGCTTGGTGCGTGTACCAACTCCCTTTCACTTGATTGATTACCAAAGCTGAATCACCGAATATATCAAGGGTTTTAATCCGTAGATTAATCGCCTCCTCGATCCCCATTATACAAGCTTCGTACTCTGCTTCATTGTTGGTGCATCCGAAAGTTATTCGGGCAGTGAACGGCATATGAACACCTTCCGGCGTGATAAGGACTGCTCCAACTCCGCACCCATTCATATTGACAGCCCCATCAAACATCAGACTCCATTTGGATTCAGGGTCTGGCCCCTCCTCCGGAAGTGGTTCCTCGCAGTCTTTAGCTTTGAGAAACATGATGTCTTCATCAGGGAAGTCAAACTTCATGGGTTGGTAATCATCAATCGGCTGTTGCGCAAGATAGTCGGACAAGATACTTCCTTTGATGGCCTTTTGTGAAGTGTACTGAATGTCATACTCTGTCAAGACCATTTGCCACCGTGCAACTCTGCCTGTCAATGCTGGTTTCTCGAAAATGTACTTGATAGGATCCATTTTTGAAATCAACAAGGTTGTGTGCCTAATCATATATTGCCTCAATCGCTTAGCGGCCCATGCAAGTGCACAACATGTCTTTTCAAGCATGGAGTATCGGGACTCACAATCATTGAACTTTTTGCTCAGGTAGTAAATAGCATGCTCCTTCCTACCTGTCTCGTCATGTTGACCGAGAACACAACCCATGGATCCTTCAAGTACTGTCAGATACATTATCAGTGGTCTCCCTTCAACTGGAGGCATTAGAATCGGAGGTTCCTGCAAGTATTCTTTTATCTTATCGAATGCCAATTGGCAATCGTCATTCCACCTGACCGTTTGGTCTTTCCTTAACAATTTAAATATTGGTTCACATGTGGCTGTTAGGTGAGATATGAACCTTGCAATGTAGTTCAATCTACCCAAGAAACCACGAACCTCTTTTTCTGTTCTCGGTTCAGGCATTTCTTGTATTGCTTTCACCTTGGCAGGATCAACCTCGATTCCTCTTTCGCTCACAATGAAACCTAGCAATTTTCCAGAACGTACCCCAAACGTGCACTTGTTTGGGTTCAATCTTAGACGGAACTTTCTCAACCTTTCAAACAGCTTTTTCAGGTTAACCAGATGTTCCTCTTCTGTTCTCGACTTGGCAATCATATCATCTACATAACATTCGATCTCCTTATGAATCAAGTCATGAAACAATGTCACCATCGCCCGCTGGTACGTTGCCCCTGCGTTTTTCAACCCAAAAGGCATTACTTTATAACAATATGTACCCCACGGAGTAATGAACGTGGTCTTCTCCATATCCTCAGGTGCCATCTTGATCTGGTTGTACCCGGAGAAACCGTCCATAAATGAGAACACTGAAAATTGAGCTGTATTATCGACCAGCACATCAATATTGTCGCTCCCGGGATTTTCATCCTAGTACAAACGCGAAAGTGGCACCGAAACAGAGTCGCCAGCAATGTGTATTTATCCCATGAGAGGGAAAGGAAACACTGCATAAACCTGAAGAAAAGGAAAGAGCATGGTCTCGCGACCAAGAGAACTGGGTTCGGGAGTCGGTTACGCGAGAGGAAGGTATTAGCACCCCCTCGCGTCCATCGTACCCGATGGGATCCACGCTTGCTTGTCTCGATCAAAGGGTGATAGAAAAAAGGATACTGGAAAAGGAACTGAAAGAAAGAAAGGAGAAAGAAAAGAAAAGGAACGGGAAACAAATGTAGGGAAAATAAAAGAAGTGCTCGCATGGGCCCTACCCCACTGCCTACGTATCTCATCGGGAGCATGAGAATCAGAGCGACGTAGTTCCCCTCACTAGGGAAAGATTGTTTGTGTTTTTAGGGAACGGCTCACGTTCTGGCTCAGGTGTTGCAGGCTCGCTGGTCCGAGTGCGTTACCATCTTGCAAGAGAACGAGTAGAAGCACATTCGTACGCTGAGAGTGAGTGAGGTGAGAAAAGAATCCCCGAAGGAAAGACGTTATTGTTTGTTTTTGTCTTTTAAGAGTTTTTTCATTTGTTTGCATATGATAGTGTATCTGGATCTTAGTCATTGGAATGTGTACCTTCTCACATTCCAAGATGGAATGGGTAGGAAAGTACACTAGGAGTGAAGAAGACCCCCACACTTAGTTCCAATTGTCAAGGTTCAAACACACTAGCATACTTGTGTTTATTAAGTGTTTTTTGTTGATTATGAAATGAAGAAGTGTTTTTTATTATTTGCACCTTCAACAAGTATTGCATTTAAGTCCCTCATACAAGATCAAATGTTTAACACATTGACCCAAGATGGGCTATATGCTACACATTCTAAGATTACAAGAGAAGACCCCTTATAATCTTTTCTTTATATGAAAGGCCTAAATGCAATAAATGCCTACCTTTATTATATGTTTTGAATTTTCTTTGAGATGAGAAGATGAAAGACTCAAGAGAAGGTAAAGGTAAAATCTATATGGACTAAGACTCAATCCTAATTGATTAGTTAAGGGAGTGATCCTAAAGTTTGTGAGGTTTCAACCTAAAGTCTAAAGAAAGAAAGAATTAAACAATTCACTTCTAAAGTAGAAGATGAATTGTAATTCAAAAGGGAAAGTAATGAGTTATTAAAAGAAAGCACATAAGTGCTTAACAAAACACAAAATGGAATTGTAAAAGAGAAAGGATAGAAGTTGAATGTGGATTCCTTATCCACACTCAATTGAAACTTACCAAAGCCCCTACATGGTTAGCACAATCACTTACAAGTAAAGTAAGAAAATATAATGAACAAATCAAATTCAAACAAGTTGACAAACAAAGTAAAATGAGATTAAATGCTATACATGCTTCCAAGTCAGAATGTAACTCATATTTACACAACCTAATGTTATCCTAAATGAGCATACCAAATCATGCAAACAAAATCTCAATCCAACAAGAAGCAAAGAAGAAAAGGTGAAGTGATGTGAATGTGGTTCATACTTGTGAAACAAGTGACTTAAGGTGCAAGATAAACATCGAACATGCAAAGATGAAACCCAAATGTCACAATCAGAAGTCAATTAACATATTATACATCCTCAAACAAAACCACAACTCATGGCACAAGTGCCTTCATGATCAAGCAAACCAAACATGAGGCATGCATTCACAAAATGAACAAGTTAAACTTCATGCTTCAAACAAATAGCAAACATGCTCCAAAAATTATGACTTTCACCAATCAAACACCTTAAACCCATGCCATTAACATATCAAGTCCACAAGCAATGAATCAGAACCAAAGTCACTCAACAATTAGGTCAAAGTCTCATGGAAGTTTCATGCATTCATGCTCAAAGCAACACATCAAAAGCCATCCAAAAAAGACTTAAAAATCATCTCATAAATCCCAAACATACCCCAACATATTGTGACCACAATGCAAAAAGAAAGGCATCAAAATCATTTTTTATGATCAAGAAAAAAATGCACAAAATTATATGTCACATTAAGTATGCATGCAAATGGAAATTCAAAAGAAATAATGGAACAGGGGCAAAATGGTCATAAAATCAGAAAATAAAATCATGAAAAATTTCCTAAATGTTTTAAGAATACACATGAATTTTTGTAGAATTTTATGATGCTATTTAGTATTTTTAAAAATTAAAAAGCAAACGTGTGGAAAAATGGAAAAATAATATGAAATGTAAAAAGGAATGGGGGGTGTGAACATAGCAAATATGAGTTCAAATCAATTGGGCTTTTTAACAAAGGGGGTGGGGATAGCAATCTGATTAGGTCCATTAAGCGCGCAGTACACAACAACTAGCATGCACTCAGTCAACAAAAAAGTCAATCAATTCACACCATTGGATTA
This sequence comes from Lathyrus tuberosus, assembly GCA_022829125.1. Taxonomy (NCBI): domain Eukaryota; kingdom Viridiplantae; phylum Streptophyta; class Magnoliopsida; order Fabales; family Fabaceae; genus Lathyrus; species Lathyrus tuberosus. Next base: position 7,229,816 of record JALAZF010000229.1, read on the forward strand.
AGTCTGGTCAACGTAAGAGTCAAAGTAACCAAAATCAAAGAACATGCGTGCAAGTCCACACTCCCTACCATGTACCACACCACACCACGTTTAAAAATAAAATCAGAAGAACCACGTGAGAGGCACATGAATTTTAATGTGCTGGCGTGTTTTCGTGCGTTGGATCAACAACATCATACGGCTGACATTCAAACTGCAAGAAACCCTAACATAAAGACCACCGGCCGGAGAGGGACCTCCGGTCACCTTCTCCGGCCACTCACCACCATCTGCAATCTTCAAACGTCACCAAAATGCACAAAATGTGTACCAATCGAAAGCTAAGCTTATGCACATCATGAATATGCTCATAAAAATCACAAAACACACACACATAGCAAGAACAGAGGAGATCAAATCATGCCCTAGGCTTTGAAACTATGCCTCTAAAAGGCCTATCAACTAGCCGGATTCAACATAGCTTCTAAGAAGCTCAAACCAATAGAAAACAAGTGAAATTTCAGAAAACGAAGGTTGGAGAAGAAACCTGAATTTGAAGTTCTTCAAAGTAACAGAAGACCAGAGATGATCCTCCTATGCTCTTGAGCTTGAGTGGAGCAAAATAAATGCCACTGAACTTGAGATCTTGAAGAAAACCACAAAGAAAACTCAACTGAACTAAGCTGCCATTGATGAACTGAACTTCTTCTCTCTTGTTCTTGATCAGAAGTGAAACCTTGATGAGGATGAAGATGAAATGTGAATGGAAGATGGTGAAAATCGTGTGAAATCAGAGAGAAAGTAGAGAGAATGTGAGAGAGAGTTTGAAGTGTTTTGAGAGAATGTGGTTGGAAATGAAGTTGTGAGGTGAGATTTGGTTTTATAGTGTGAGTTAACCAAGGTTAAACTGAGTTGAGTTAGATGAGTCACAGTGGTTAGACTGAGTGCACCCTAACTAACTGAGTCAAGTTAGTTAGGGGCGAGTCATTGATGGTTGTGGTGTGGTGTGGGAATGTTCACGGCAGTTATGGTGGAATGAAAAGTGAAGCTTGGAATGGTAAGGTTGTTGTGGCAGAAACTTGCTCAACAAGTTGTTCTCTCTATTTTCATGCAAGGCACGTGATGTTAAACATTGTGTAGGTGATATGTGCTTGACCAAATGTGGAAATAAAGTTCATGGATTGTTTGATGAATGTCTGAACCAAACTGCTAACTCTGATGTGATTCCTCAGTTGGAAATGGTGAAGTTTGCGCATGGATATCTCTCTCTTCAAGCCATGGACATGAGTGATCTTGGTACCATTTCAAAGTGTGTACATGGTACAACAACTTTGATGTTGAAAAGAAGTGAAAATGAGACTTGCAACATATTGAAAATGAGCTTCAAACATAGGAACTCAAGACAGGCTTACAATGCTGCAGAACGCGCGCATGTGTGGCATGACCTGGTTGTGACCTGGTCAAATTTCAGTTACATTGACCATACTTTGAGCCATCATAACTCCTTAACCTTTGATCAGATGAAAAATTGATAAACACCAACTTTGAAGATCTCACATAGAGGAACAACTTTGATGTTGAAAGATTTTCCATTTGAAGCCTCTAATCATGAGTAATTGATCAATACATTTGGCCCACCATGTGTTTGTGAAAATGACTGCGCGCGTGCCTTGAAAATCTTGGTCATGACCTAGTTTTGAACCTACTTTGCTCAAACTTTGATCAATCATATCTCACTCAATTTTTATCCAATAGAGATGTTCCACACATGGATTTGAAGCTTAAAGCAAGGCCTTTCATTGAGGCAGAGTGGAATTTTCATTTGGTGCTTCAATTTTGAATGGCCTTGGTTCCAATTCTGATGCAAAATGGCCAAAACTTGCTATTTTTAGTAACCCTACTTCATCCAAAAATGGCAACTTTCCACATCTTGATTTTTTCATGATTCCTTTGGAGTTTCTTGATCAAATTTTGTACATTGGACATATGTAACATGAATTTCATGAATTTGGCCTCAAAAAGTCAAGAGTTGACTTTTTCCTCTGATTATTTGACTTTGCCCCAATTTCTCTGATTCTTGATCTTTCTTCCAATTGAACCACCTCCAAAACTAATTGAGATGCAATCTTCCACATCCATATACCTAGGGACATATAGAAAACCATGACATCAAGTCTTGCCCAAAAAATCAAAGATTCCCTGATTTAAATGGAAACCCTAATTTTGGCCCCCTTTGGTTAGGAGGTAAAAGTGCAGTCTTCAATTTCAAATTCCTCAGAGTATGCTGTGTGTCCCCTTAAAGGATGATGAGAAATGCCACTTGAGAATGATTTTGGATCAATGAGCTATCTCTTTTGAGGGTTTTCCTTCAATTTTTGAACCTCTTGCATGATGAAAGATGTATTGCTTCAATCTCCCATTGGATTTCACTTTCTTGAGATTTTGGAAGATCAATTGAGATAGTATGAGACATGAGAGACCTCTTGGCTTGCCTAGAGCCAACTTGATTGACCTTTTTGTGCTTTGAATGATCCCTTGATTGTCCACCTTCCACCTGATCACATGCCCTGATGGTAAGAAAGATGCTATGCTTCATTTTTCTATGTTAAATGCAATGCAATGCTAATGAGATGGATATGATATGATAAATGATAATGCCATGCTATGATGCCAAAAGGAGGAGAGCAAATTTTGGGGTATTACAGCTGCCCCTATTCAAGCGCTGTAGACCTGAATGCCTGAAAGCAAATGCTTTCGGACTTTCAAGGTATATAGTGATTGAATACCAAATATAACCAAAAATTTGCTCTGGATGATGAAGAAGAAAAGGGATATAAACCCAACAAGACTGCTGGATTGAATCTTCGACGAAACGTCGGAGAGATCTGTCTTTTGAACGATGCCAGACGACTACTGGCTTGCCACGCTACTGGTGGACTTTAATAATGTCTTTTATGCAATTCCAGACGACTACTGGCCTGTCACGCTACTGGTGGACTTTGATAACGTCTTTTGAACGACGCCAGACGACTACTGGCTTGCCACACTGCTGGTGGACTTTGATAATGTCTTTTATGCAACTCCAGACGACTACTGGCTTGCCACACTGCTGGTGGACTTTGATAATGTCTTTTATGCAACTCCAGACGACTACTGGCCTGCCACGCTACTGGTGGACTTTGATAACGTCTTTTGAACGACGCCAGACGACTACTGGCTTGCCACACTGCTGGTGGACTTTAATAATGTCTTTTATGCAACTCCAGACGACTACTGGCCTGCCACGCTACTGGTGGACTTTGAAATATGCCACCCTTAGATGGACTTTTGCCAATCCACTGTTGGACTTTTGCCACCCGAAGACGGACTTTTGCCACCCGAAGACGGACTTTTACCAATCCACTGTTGGACTTTTGCCACCCGAAGACGGACTTTTGCCAATCCACTGTTGGACTTTTGCCACCCGAAGACGGACTTTTGCCAATCCACTGTTGGACTTTTGCCACCCGAAGACGGACTTTTGCCAATCCACTGTTGGACTTTTGCCACCCGAAGACGGACTTTTGCCAATCCACTGTTGGACTTTTAGCTGCTTTGCCACCCGAAGATGGACTTTTGCCAATCCACTGTTGGACTTTTAGAATATGCCACCCTTAGATGGACCTTTCGCCAATCCACTGTTGGACTTTTAGAATTTTAAAATCGAATTACTCTCTGCCTCTGCGCCAGACATCTCTGCCGACTCTGCTGAGGAACCACAATCAATGATTTAATCTCGGAGACTCCTAAAAGGATAATATCTCTGCTGGCGAATGGATGAACAATCCGTCTGCTTCGAATTGTCAAGCTTGCCAAAAATAAATTGGACTTTAAGATATGAGGGAATGACGACTCTGCCAGGAATTATTCCATCTGTTTGGGGGAACGAATTCTGGTCACAGCGATTCCGCTGGGGATGAGAATTTTTAAATGACGTCCTGCTGGGGAAATGAGCCATTAAAACTCTGCTTGGGGATTTATTCAACCCAAGATCCTTTATAGGGATTATCAACCTTCTGACCCGGCTGGGGAAAGGCTGTACCATCCTTGTTGAGGAATAGATTCTGTCGATCTGATAAACCTCTGCGGGGAGAACGACAACTCAGCTGGGGAGTATTGACAAGATTCGATGCTGACCTCTGTGAGGATACCATGACCAGAGATACGATCTTGCTGGGTATCAGGGCTACTCTGCCAGGGATATGCAAATCCTGGTTAGAACATTCTACTGCAACTTGCTAGAAAGAGTCCTTAGAGATCTGTTGGGGAAACCCAAAGCAAATCCACAGTAGTCTGCTGAAGAATATGACTGTCAAGCTTAGGATGAGTACCACAATGCCCCATGTTAGGCGAGCTTTCCCTTTGGACAATTCCGTTGGGGATGACGAGTTTATAACAAACTCTGCTGGAGAAAACTGCTTTAAAGCGTCTCATGTTGGGGAATGCCTTTCGAGAGGATTTTACAGAAGACCAACTGTCCTCAAACTCTACTGGGGGTGACCAACACTTCATGCTGGGGAACCAAACCTGCCCCGTGCTTGGACAAAACAACAATTCGTCCCCGAAGGGGATGTCATAAGAGGATTTTACAGAAGATCTAGCCTCTTCAAACTCTTGTGACTTCGCTGGGGATAATGACCATCAGTTTCAGTGTCGATGAGACCACCTTTTTGGGGAACCTGTGACCGTTATCGATATAGAAAAGCTTGTAGCTGTTGGAAGTACTGAATGAGAGAATCGACTTAATAAGATACAACGGTACCCAGTTGAACTTAATTCACTGAGATCGACCCGATAAACGCCGATCTCCTTACCCATAATTGCCCCAGTCTTTTGCGTGGGGTGATTTATTGCTGGTCTTGTGCTTAAAATCATCTGCACCTGCTACCTGCAACAAAAGAATATGCCCACATGCCCCGAATATTGCGTGGCTAGAATCCACCATCCGGGAGTATTCAACATTCGAAGTAATTTCAAATATTTTTTCTGCGCATGTTATTGCAAGGCTGCCATGTTTTCAAATGCAATGTTTTATCAACAATTAGGACGTTTTTGCAAACAAAGCAATAAAACAACAATAGAAAGCTTTTTATTGAAATTCAATTTATTGACTGAGAGCCCAGAATAGGCAATTACATCTGGAAGCAATCCCTGGAAAGAGGTGATCGCTGAAAAATTGAGACAAGAAACTATCCTAATGGCAATGTGAAAACGGAATTCCACTGAGTTTCCATTCTGTTATGACCAGTATGTCTTCAAAACTCCCCGACCTTGCCTTCTGAGGAATGATCAGACCGATTCCTATTCTTCAGAACGTCAGTTGTTCAAACGGTAATGGGTACAGATAACTCAGACTGTAGTCATTCGCTTAAATCCCTCTTTTGTGTGGACCGCCCTTTCAGGTTTTCAATCCACCAGGATCCCCTTTTTTGCCTAAGTTGCCCTTTCGGGTTTTCAACTTACCGGGTGTACAATTTTTTTCAATTATATCCCTAATTTTTGCCCGAACCTTATTCTGTTTTTGGTTCGCCGGGATGCCCTTTTTTGCCTGGATTTTTTTTATTTTTATTATCCAGCGGGTCTATTCATGCGAAGTATTTTTTGACTACGTCCGAGTTAACAGGGGATGAAAAGTCTTCGCCATCCATGGTTGTAAGCAATAAAGCTCCGCCCGAAAAGACCTTTTTAACCACGAATGGACCTTCATAATTAGGAGTCCATTTGCCCCTGTGATCTGTATTGGGAGGAAGGATCCTTTTGAGTACCACATCTCCGACTTTATAAACCCGAGGACGCACCTTTTGGTCAAATGCCTGCTTCATTCTGCGCTGGTATAGTTGCCCATGACATACAGCCGCCAATCGCTTTTCCTCAATAAGGCTCAACTGATCAAATCTGGCTCGTACCCATTCAGCTTCATCTAGCTTAACATCCATCATGACTCTGAGGGACGGAATCTCTACTTCAACCGGTAGCACTGCCTCCATACCATATACAAGTGAGAATGGGGTTGCCCCAGTGGACGTGCGTACCGACGTTCGATACCCATGCAAAGCAAATGGTAACATCTCATGCCAATCTTTGTACGTGACAACCATCTTCTGCACAATCTTCTTGATATTTTTGTTGGCCGCTTCGACCGCGCCATTCATCTTTGGGCGGTACGGAGAAGAATTGTGGTGTTCGATTTTGAAGTCCCGGCATAACTCAGCCATCATCTTATTGTTCAAATTAGAACCATTATCAGTAATGATTCTTTCGGGAACTCCATATCGGCAAATGATATCCCGTTTTAAGAAACGAGCGACCACTTGTTTTGTAACATTGGCATAGGATGCGGCTTCAACCCATTTGGTGAAGTAATCAATTGCCACCAAGATGAAACGATGACCATTGGAAGCTGTAGGCTCAATCTTTCCGATCATATCAATGCCCCACATGGCAAACGGCCAAGGCGACGACATGATACTCAACGGATTTGGAGGCACATGCACCCTGTCTGCATAGATCTGGCATTTATGGCATTTGCGGGCATATTTGCAACAATCTGACTCCATAGTCAACCAATAATATCCCGACCTTAACAACTTTTTAGCCATTGCCTGCCCTCCGGCGTGAGTACCGAAAGAGCCTTCGTGCACTTCAATCATCAACAAGTCTGCTTCATGTCTATCCACACATCTAAGCAGGACCGTGTCAAAATTTCTTTTATACAGTACGCCATCTTTGTTCAAGAAGAAACTACCAGCTAACCTTCTCAACGTCTTCCTGTCTTTGGACGATGCCCCTGACGGGTACTCTTGACTTTTCAAGAAACACTTAATGTCATGAAACCATGGCTTGTCATCAGACGTTGCATCGACCGCAAACACAAATGCTGGTCTGTCAAGGCGGGATACCTCAATCTTAGGTACATGGTTCCATCCTTGCACTTTGATCATGGAAGACAAAGTGGCCAAGGCATCAGCGAACCTATTCTCATCTCGAGGAATATGGTACAGTTTCACTGTTGTGAAAAATGTCAGCAATCTCCTCGTATAATCTCTATACGGCATTAGATTTGCTTGGTGCGTGTACCAGCTCCCTTTCACTTGATTGATTACCAAAGCTGAATCACCGAATATATCAAGGGTCTTAATCCGTAGATTAATCGCCTCCTCGATCCCCATTATACAAGCTTCGTACTCTGCTTCATTGTTGGTGCATCCGAAAGTTATTCGGGCAGTGAACGGCATATGAACACCTTCCGGCGTGATAAGAACTGCTCCAACTCCGCACCCATTCATATTGACAGCCCCATCAAACATCAGACTCCATTTGGATTCAGGGTCTGGCCCCTCCTCCGGAAGTGGTTCCTCACAGTCTTTAGCTTTGAGAAACATGATGTCTTCATCAGGGAAGTCAAACTTCATGGGTTGGTAATCATCAATCGGCTGTTGCGCAAGATAGTCGGACAAGATACTTCCTTTGATGGCCTTTTGTGAAGTGTACTGAATGTCATACTCTGTCAAGACCATTTGCCACCGTGCAACTCTGCCTGTCAATGCCGGTTTCTCGAAAATGTACTTGATAGGATCCATTTTTGAAATCAACAAGGTCGTGTGCCTAACCATATATTGCCTCAATCGCTTAGCGGCCCATGCAAGTGCACAGCATGTCTTTTCAAGCATTGAGTATCGGGACTCACAATCATTGAACTTTTTGCTCAGGTAGTAAATAGCATGCTCCTTCCTACCTGTCTCGTCATGTTGACCGAGAACACAACCCATGGAACCTTCAAGCACTGTCAGATACATTATCAGCGGTCTCCCTTCAACTGGAGGCATTAGAATCGGAGGTTCCTGCAAGTATTCTTTTATCTTATCGAATGCCAATTGGCAATCGTCATTCCACCTGACCGTTTGATCTTTCCTTAACAATTTAAATATTGGTTCACACGTGGCTGTTAGGTGAGATATGAACCTTGCAATGTAGTTCAATCTACCCAAGAAACCACGAACCTCTTTTTCTGTTCTCGGTTCAGGCATTTCTTGTATTGCTTTCACCTTGGCAGGATCAACCTCGATTCCTCTTTCGCTCACAATGAAGCCCAGCAACTTTCCAGAACGCACCCCAAACGTGCACTTGTTTGGATTTAATCTCAGACGAAACTTTCTCAACCTTTCAAACAGCTTTTTTAGATTAACCAGATGTTCCTCTTCTGTTCTCGACTTGGCAATCATATCATCTACATAACATTCGATCTCCTTATGAATCAAGTCATGAAACAATGTCACCATCGCCCGCTGGTACGTTGCCCCTGCGTTTTTCAACCCAAAAGGCATTACTTTATAACAATATGTACCCCACGGAGTAATGAACGTGGTCTTCTCCATATCTTCAGGTGCCATCTTGATCTGGTTGTACCCGGAGAACCCGTCCATAAATGAGAACACTGAAAATTGAGCTGTATTATCGACCAGCACATCAATATGAGGTAGTGGAAAATCATCTTTCGGGCTAGCTTTATTGAGATCTCGATAATCCACACACATTCTCACTTTTCCATCTTTCTTCGGTACTGGCACGATGTTGGCTACCCATGGAGGATACTTTGTCACAGCAAGAAAACCAGCGTCCCACTGCTTCTGGACTTCCTCCTTAATCTTTAAGGCCATGTCGGGGTGAGTCCGACGAAGTTTCTGCTTGACTGGCGGACATTCTTCTCTCAATGGTAGCCTGTGCACGACAATATCCGTATCCAACCCCGGCATGTCTTGATACGACCAGGCGAAGATGTCAACATACTCGCGCAACATTTCCGTCAAAGTTTGCTTCACATCTGCTTGCAAGCTGGCACCAATCCTGATCTCTTTCTTGGCGTCCTTGGTACCAATATTGATGATTTCTACAGTCTCCTGATGAGGCTGGATGACCCTTTCCTCTTGTTTCAACAATCTGGCCAGTTCTTCAGAAAGTTCACAATCTTTCCCATCCCCTTCTTCGGCTTGATAAATCGGATTGTCAAAGTCATACATGGCCATATCAAAATCGTTATCAGTGGTATCCGGAGGATCAAGTCTGCATGAACGGGTTCATGCCTTATTTTAGAATTTATTTTTAAGCAAAACAAAAGAAAATGAAACATTGCCATTTTATTTTTTTGTGCAAAAATAAAAACTGAAAGACAGAGAACAATTTGATTGCAAAACGTCCTTTATTAATGATTAAACATTGCAAATGCAACCATGGTGGCCCTACAAATGAATCTATACGCCTTGGGCAGAGCGCAAGATTTTGTCATGCATTATGGTTAGAAAAAACAAAGAAAAATTACTCTGTCTGAAGAGTAACCCGGATGACTTCTTCAACGAACCAGTTCTGCACTTGTTGTCCCGAAGCATGAGGGCGTACCCAGTTGTCCAGGTCACAATCACTGTCAACACTATCCTCCGTGGCTGCACAAGACTGGTCCATGTAGATAATTCCCCCACTATTGAAAGTAATGGGTCCCCTGCTCCCCGCATCTGAAGTTGTAGAGGGATGATAACCAATACCAAATTTGTCTTCCTTTATTGGGGTCTCTATCAACCTGCCCCAACCTTGGGCGTTGCCTGCCCTGACGACTTCGACAGCTTGTTTGTAAGATGAAATGGAGGTACCAGCCCCGACTGGTACAGAAGAAGACTCAGGTGCATCGTCAATATTGACTGCTTCAAATGATTGGCACAGCATCTCATGAATTTCCCCATCCATTTCAATGTACTTGAACGTGGACAGGTGACTCACAAAGATGTCTTCTTCCCCGCACACCGTCACAACCTGCCCTTCAAACTCATACTTCAGCTTTTGATGTAGAGTAGAAGTAACAGCCCCGGCTCCGTGAATCCAAGGGCGTCCCAATAGGCAGCTATATGCAGGTTGTATGTCCATTACATGGAACGTGGATTTGAATACCTGTGGTCCAATTTGTACGGGCAATTCCACCTCACCAAACACAGATCGTCTAGTTCCATCGAATGCTCTGACCACCAACTCACTAGGCCTTAAGATCAAACCATCAACTTCCAGTTTCATTAATGCCTTCTTGGGCAAGACATTGAGTGATGAACCAGTGTCTACCAGTACATGAGATAACACTGCGCCCTTACACTCCATCGTGATATGCAAAGCCTTATTATGGTTTCTTCCTTCAACAGTCAAATCTCTACTTGTAAAGCCCAAGCCATGGCTGACATTAACATTGGAGATTACGCCCTCGAGCTGATTAACAGTAATTTCTTGTGGCACGTATGCACTCTTTAACACTTTCAACAACGCCTGCCGGTGCGCATCAGAGCACATCAATAGTGACAAGATTGAAATCTTTGAAGGGGTCTGATTCAGTTGGTCCACAATCTTATAATCGCTTTTCTTGATTATCTTCATAAATTCTTCCATTTCCTTATCAAAAGTAATCTTTGTCTCTGCTTCAGGTGTAAGCGCACTTTCAATCACCTGTTTACCCTTAGCCTTTGCTGCAGCTTCTACCTCCTTATCACTTCTCAAGGTTTGGGGAGCGAACAACCTTCCACTCCTTGTAAAGCCTCCTACACCCCCTACGTTATCAACATTTGGGCTGACTGATGACTCAACTTCCTGTTTCTTACCTTCGTAATATACATCTGCCCCATAGTGCCATGGGATAGCCTTCGTAGACGTGAACGGAATTGGTCCTGGCACCGTGATAGTGACAGGACTGGGCCTTTCTGGCGCAACACTCGCCACGGGAACTGCATTGACCGGCATTTGAATCTCAGCGGGAGTGTAATAGATGGTCACGGTTGATATCTCATCAGTGTCTTTCACGACTCTGTCGAACTGTAGACATCCTTCATCGATCAGATTCTGTAAACCCAACTTCAACTTATCACAGCCGTTCTCCTGATTCATACACTCAAAGCAATCTTGATTACAGCCCGGGAACACCTGTCCCTTCAATAAACGATCTTTTACAACCAACAAAGAAGTTTTCACTTGACGGATATCTGTCACCAGATTCAATCTCCTCCCATCTTCAATAGCGTACACATTTGCTGCGCTATGATCAGGCATGGGATGCTGAGTAATATTAGGAGCGGGAGAGAAATTGATGGCTTTAGCATCAATCAAATCTTGTACTTTATGATGGAAAGCCCAGCACTTTTCGATGGAGTGCCCCTGAGCACCTGAGTGGAACTCACAACGAGCATTAGCATCGAAGTTAGGTGGCAGGTTTCCAGCAACCGGAGCTTTCATAGTACGGAGTTCTACCAACTTTAACTCGAGTAGCCGGGGCAACAGCGCGGCATAAGTCATAGGGAGAGGATCCATCTTACGATCCCTCTGTCTAGACCTTTGCTGGAAAAAAGGTTGTTGCTGTTGAACTTGTTGTTGGGGTTGTTGTTTCTGAACAGACGGTGTGGGGATTGTTACAGCATCTACCTGATAATAAGCTCGAGAACGCCCTCTGCCTCGTCCTCTAAACACAGCATTCGTATCACCTTCTCTTCTTTTCTGGTTACTAGCAAACGGTTTCTTCGTCCCCGAAGAGCCAGCCCCACTCACATCCTGGATCTTTCCAAGCTTTAACAGACTTTCTATTCTTTCTCCCGCAATCACAATATCAGCAAATCCAGTTGACGGACAAGCAGCTAATCTATCCAGATAGGCCCCTTGCAATGTGCCCATGAACATATCTGCCATTTCTCTGTCTGACAAGGGAGGTTGAACCTGGGCAGCCATTTCCCTCCACCTCTGTGCATATTCTTTGAAACTCTCCTTGGCATTTTGTGACAATCCCTGCAATTGGGTGCGGTTGGGCGCCATGTCAATATTATATTGGTATTGCTTCAGGAACGCTTCTGCCAGATCTTTCCAATTCTTCACAGCAGCTCTATTCAACTTCATGTACCAGGTCAAGGATGCCCCAGCCAGACTGTCCTGAAAATAGTGCATCCATAGCTTCTCGTCATCCGTATGGGCTGAAATCTTCCCAAAGTAAGCTTGAAGATGCGTTTGGGGACACGCATTGCCGTGATACTTATCAAAAGTGGGAGGTTTGAACTTAGGGGGAATTCTGACTCCTGAGACCAGCCCCAAGCTGGTAACATCAATACCCATAGAGTTCTTGCATTCTATGGCCCTGATCTTCTCTGCTAACTCATCATACCTTCGATCCCCTTGATTACCCACATCAGCATCCAGCAGAGTAAATTGGTCTTCCAGAGTATCTTCAAGAGTAACACCAGCATGCCTACCATTTCCATTACCCCGATTGTTACCACCAGGAGGAGGGTTGCCACCGGGAGGAGGGATGCCGTGTCCCTGTGAATTGTCATGATGATCACCTTCGGGCCCATTGTCGGGACGCTCTACCAGAAGCCTCAGTCTCTCCTGATTTTGCGCCATGCCAGTCATGAGGGTCATGAACTGGTCCATACGCGCCCTCATTTCCGCCAAATCACTTTGCACTTGATCCATGATTCTTACTTGATTCCTTCGCGTCGAATATCGGTGAATATGACTCTCCGCTATACTGCCTGAAACCAAATAAAGGTTAGAGACCCCGCAACGAGTACCTGAAAAGCAAGTAACAAAAATGCAAAATGATATGCAATGCCATGCAATGCCATGTTTGTCATTTCCGAGGTGCTTTATACCCTGATTCCAATCCCACCACAGAAATCTGAAGACCAGAAATTGTGATATAAAGAGACGTGTCGTGGTCATGTGCTTGTGTGCAGCTATCTGATAAGGAATAATTCTGAATAAAACTGCTCATACTCATTCAACGAAGTATTCAAGTACATTTAAGAAAGGTTCAACCGCAAATGCAATACAAGGAAAAATGGATCCATCAACAAGCCTGATGGTAACCATTAACAACAAAATATAAGGAAAAGAACATCAGTCTGACAATTCCACACCCTTCAGCTTATCACTTGAGTATTTGATCTCCTCAAAAAGTATACGGGTACGCTGGTGATTCGGCTTTTCAATCATTTCTTTGATCAAGACATCCCTTTTCTCAAGAGCTTCAGTTAAAGAACCCATGTGCAGCATCAGAGCCTCGTCATCACACACTCCTTTGTGTCTCTTTATGCCGGCTTGCGTCTTGAGTATCTCCCTTTCTATCATGACTTCTTCAAGCTCTTTCTTGGTATTCCTTAGCTCACCTCTAGCTTCTTCTAGCTGTTCCTGACTCTTACCGAGGCTTTCCCGATACTTTCTCCTCTGCTCATGCGCCTTTTCAAGCTCTTCGTCCTTAATCTGCAACTGTTCCTGTAATTCGGCATTCTCTATCCTAACTTCGTCCCAAGCGTGCTGAAATTTTGTTAACTTTTCTTTGGTCTGTGCTAACGCCTGTTTGGTTTGCTTGTGGGCTTGAGTAGCATCATCAGCACCTTTACTAATCTTCCGGAAATGTTGGGCTCTTCCAGCAAAGTCTTTTTCTTTTGCAGTTAGGATTTGTTCAGCATCTTGGGCTTTCCGCTCCAGCTCTTTGTTGGCATGTAGAGCATTCTGAAGACAGCTATTCAACTCGGAATTCTCTCCTTGGAGCTTTTTCACCAAGGCTTGCAACTTGTCAACTTCTTCCACAGTAGCAGTGCTTCTTGCTTTCTCATTCTCCGGATACAAAAGGGGTGCCTTACCAAAAGGCAAGAGAAAATCTTCAACTCTTTTCTTCACCCACTCTTCATATGCTGGATAAACCCGGTTGTTAGGCTTTCCCAGAGTAACTTTCCCCTTTTTCAGTATGCTACCCCAGCTTTCAGAAGCTTTCTGTGCTGCTTCCCAACCATCTGATGTATGAAAATAGAGGGACTCCTCCACATCTCTCTTGATAGGCGGACCTGTCAGGGCATATCCAAATTGCCGAATGGCCAAAGAAGGATTGTAGTTAATCCCACCCAGTCTTCCTATCAGTGGAACGTTAGGGAACTTACCACAGCTGTGGATAATATTCTTACCAATCAGCCCATGATCTACCCATACGATGTCCTTGGCCACCAATCCCATTAAACGCTGTTTCCACTCTAGAGAATCTTTGGAATCCACAAAAGCCCCTGATTGTGGTAAACGGCCCGCAAACCACTTATAGAACAAGGGTGCACAACAACGAATTATCCCTCCTCTTTTCTTTTCGTTTCGGTTGTACAATGAGTAATGAAGATCTCCCAGTAGCGTTGGCACCGGGTTCTTCATCATGAATATTCGTATAGCGTCCGTATCAATAAAATCCGGCTCGTTGGGAAACAACACTATGCCGTATATACAAAGGGCTAACAGAGCATTAAAAACAAGCCAATTCTCGCCTTTAGCTGCTTCCTGGGCCTTCTTAATCAGATATTCCAGCTTGTAACCACGAATCTTTCCTTTGTTGGAGACATTGTCACTTAGCTCTGATTTGCTCAAATAAAGAGCACCAGCCAACTTCCCAAAGTCAAGATCCCCCACTGATCCAAAGAAAGGGGGCTCCTCCTTGATAGCAATCCCCAACATGTTGGAATACTCCTCCAGGGTAGGAACCAACACATAGTCTGGAAATACAAAACATCTCAGAGGCGGATCATAGAACTGCATCAACGTATGGAGACCTCTGGCTTCATAATCACTGACATTACGGACCACCGATAAAATCCACCCATATTTCTCTTCAAAAGCTTCTCGTGCTGCCGGGCTCGCCATTCCCTTCAGCACAACAATAGGGCCCAAAGTAGGCGTAAGGAACTTGTAGCTGATGATATTCTTCCTCTCTTTAGCGTTCATCTTTGCAGGGACCTGATGACTGGAATCAAGGGTAATATATGCACCTGGAAATGAATAAACATGTATGTTAGGATATGATAATGCAATGCAAAGGGCAATGTGATCAGGTAATCAGGTGTCTGTGCTGAACTGTGAACGGTGTCAGTGTAGCTCTGAGACTAATATAGAACCATAGATAAGAACCATCTGAATACAATAGGATGAAACTTCCTTTTTGTGCAATGATGATAGAAAACCGGGTATGTAGGAGGTCATGGTTACCTGCAAACCTGTAAACAACCCGTCCTTCTCACATGTGGGTACTAGGATGTTCAGTATCCCGGGCTCTCAGGTCGAGAAATGATGATACGTTCACCATTTCTGGTTTGGCATCATCATCAATCGAGGAGGCCTCAACTGATTCTCCAAAACAAAAAGGTCCTCAGCTTCTGGCACTGAGGTCGAGAAGCAATAGTACATTCATCCCTCAGGGTACAGTACTACCGCCAATCGAGGAGTGCCTCCGCTGATTCTCTTTCAAAAAGGGATGTCCTATAGCAAGTTCCCAGCATTGGGTCCTCGGATCGAGAATGTGCAATGGGTTTGCCACGGAATGTGGTCTGCCACTGTCACAACTCGGGAGGAGTGCCGCAACTGAGTCCTCGGGAATGGTCACCAGAGTCGACAGTTCCTCAAGAGAATAACCACTGGCCTGCATAACATGCAGTAGCAGAAAGCTCCTGATAGAACCTCGTCTGGTTGTGGGTCTCATGAACAACAATACGTGGTCACCACCACACAAGCGTCATGACTATCCACTCTAATACCTATGTATGTACTCAAGCCTTGGTAGTGGGCTTATCTCTCAGAACACCCATCCCGCCAAACAGAAAACAACACAGTCCAGTATAGCATAATATATCATGTGAAATGAAAATGCTAAAATGCGGTAAATACAGTAATGTACAGTAAAGCAGTAAGTAACCATACAATAAAACAGTAAATACAGCACAACAGTAAACACCCGATGAAAGAAAAACAAACAAGCGCTAGGATTGACTCGCTAAGGAAACCAGAGATTCTGGGTGGTATCCCCAGCAGAGTCGCCAGCTGTCGCTCCCGGGATTTTCATCCTAGTACAAACGCGAAAGTGGCACCGAAACAGAGTCGCCAGCAATGTGTATTTATCCCATGAGAGGGAAAGGAAACACTGCATAAACCTGAAGAAAAGGAAAGAGCATGGTCTCGCGACCAAGAGAACTGGGTTCGGGAGTCGGTTACGCGAGAGGAAGGTATTAGCACCCCCTCGCGTCCATCGTACCCGATGGGATCCACGCTTGCTTGTCTCGATCAAAGGGTGATAGAAAAAAGGATACTGGAAAAGGAACTGAAAGAAAGAAAGGAGAAAGAAAAGAAAAGGAACGGGAAACAAATGTAGGGAAAATAAAAGAAGTGCTCGCATGGGCCCTACCCCACTGCCTACGTATCTCATCGGGAGCATGAGAATCAGAGCGACGTAGTTCCCCTCACTAGGGAAAGATTGTTTGTGTTTTTAGGGAACGGCTCACGTTCTGGCTCAGGTGTTGCAGGCTCGCTGGTCCGAGTGCGTTACCATCTTGCAAGAGAACGAGTAGAAGCACATTCGTACGCTGAGAGTGAGTGAGGTGAGAAAAGAATCCCCGAAGGAAAGACGTTATTGTTTGTTTTTGTCTTTTAAGAGTTTTTTCATTTGTTTGCATATGATAGTGTATCTGGATCTTAGTCATTGGAATGTGTACCTTCTCACATTCCAAGATGGAATGGGTAGGAAAGTACACTAGGAGTGAAGAAGACCCCCACACTTAGTTCCAATTGTCAAGGTTCAAACACACTAGCATACTTGTGTTTATTAAGTGTTTTTTGTTGATTATGAAATGAAGAAGTGTTTTTTATTATTTGCACCTTCAACAAGTATTGCATTTAAGTCCCTCATACAAGATCAAATGTTTAACACATTGACCCAAGATGGGCTATATGCTACACATTCTAAGATTACAAGAGAAGACCCCTTATAATCTTTTCTTTATATGAAAGGCCTAAATGCAATAAATGCCTACCTTTATTATATGTTTTGAATTTTCTTTGAGATGAGAAGATGAAAGACTCAAGAGAAGGTAAAGGTAAAATCTATATGGACTAAGACTCAATCCTAATTGATTAGTTAAGGGAGTGATCCTAAAGTTTGTGAGGTTTCAACCTAAAGTCTAAAGAAAGAAAGAATTAAACAATTCACTTCTAAAGTAGAAGATGAATTGTAATTCAAAAGGGAAAGTAATGAGTTATTAAAAGAAAGCACATAAGTGCTTAACAAAACACAAAATGGAATTGTAAAAGAGAAAGGATAGAAGTTGAATGTGGATTCCTTATCCACACTCAATTGAAACTTACCAAAGCCCCTACATGGTTAGCACAATCACTTACAAGTAAAGTAAGAAAATATAATGAACAAATCAAATTCAAACAAGTTGACAAACAAAGTAAAATGAGATTAAATGCTATACATGCTTCCAAGTCAGAATGTAACTCATATTTACACAACCTAATGTTATCCTAAATGAGCATACCAAATCATGCAAACAAAATCTCAATCCAACAAGAAGCAAAGAAGAAAAGGTGAAGTGATGTGAATGTGGTTCATACTTGTGAAACAAGTGACTTAAGGTGCAAGATAAACATCGAACATGCAAAGATGAAACCCAAATGTCACAATCAGAAGTCAATTAACATATTATACATCCTCAAACAAAACCACAACTCATGGCACAAGTGCCTTCATGATCAAGCAAACCAAACATGAGGCATGCATTCACAAAATGAACAAGTTAAACTTCATGCTTCAAACAAATAGCAAACATGCTCCAAAAATTATGACTTTCACCAATCAAACACCTTAAACCCATGCCATTAACATATCAAGTCCACAATCAATGAATCAGAACCAAAGTCACTCAACAATTAGGTCAAAGTCTCATGGAAGTTTCATGCATTCATGCTCAAAGCAACACATCAAAAGCCATCCAAAAAAGACTTAAAAATCATCTCATAAATCCCAAACATACCCCAACATATTGTGACCACAATGCAAAAAGAAAGGCATCAAAATCATTTTTTATGATCAAGAAAAAAATGCACAAAATTATATGTCACATTAAGTATGCATGCAAATGGAAATTCAAAAGAAATAATGGAACAGGGGCAAAATGGTCATAAAATCAGAAAATAAAATCATGAAAAATTTCCTAAATGTTTTAAGAATACACATGAATTTTTGTAGAATTTTATGATGCTATTTAGTATTTTTAAAAATTAAAAAGCAAACGTGTGGAAAAATGGAAAAATAATATGAAATGTAAAAAGGAATGGGGGGTGTGAACATAGCAAATATGAGTTCAAATCAATTGGGCTTTTTAACAAAGGGGGTGGGGATAGCAATCTGATTAGGTCCATTAAGCGCGCAGTACACAACAACTAGCATGCACTCAGTCAACAAAAAAGTCAATCAATTCACACCATTGGATTAAGTCTGGTCAACGTAAGAGTCAAAGTAACCAAAATCAAAGAACATGCGTGCAAGTCCACACTCCCTACCATGTACCACACCACACCACGTTTAAAAATAAAATCAGAAGAACCACGTGAGAGGCACATGAATTTTAATGTGCTGGCGTGTTTTCGTGCGTTGGATCAACAACATCATACGGCTGACATTCAAACTGCAAGAAACCCTAACATAAAGACCACCGGCCGGAGAGGGACCTCCGGTCACCTTCTCCGGCCACTCACCACCATCTGCAATCTTCAAACGTCACCAAAATGCACAAAATGTGTACCAATCGAAAGCTAAGCTTATGCACATCATGAATATGCTCATAAAAATCACAAAACACACACACATAGCAAGAACAGAGGAGATCAAATCATGCCCTAGGCTTTGAAACTATGCCTCTAAAAGGCCTATCAACTAGCCGGATTCAACATAGCTTCTAAGAAGCTCAAACCAATAGAAAACAAGTGAAATTTCAGAAAACGAAGGTTGGAGAAGAAACCTGAATTTGAAGTTCTTCAAAGTAACAGAAGACCAGAGATGATCCTCCTATGCTCTTGAGCTTGAGTGGAGCAAAATAAATGCCACTGAACTTGAGATCTTGAAGAAAACCACAAAGAAAACTCAACTGAACTAAGCTGCCATTGATGAACTGAACTTCTTCTCTCTTGTTCTTGATCAGAAGTGAAACCTTGATGAGGATGAAGATGAAATGTGAATGGAAGATGGTGAAAATCGTGTGAAATCAGAGAGAAAGTAGAGAGAATGTGAGAGAGAGTTTGAAGTGTTTTGAGAGAATGTGGTTGGAAATGAAGTTGTGAGGTGAGATTTGGTTTTATAGTGTGAGTTAACCAAGGTTAAACTGAGTTGAGTTAGATGAGTCACAGTGGTTAGACTGAGTGCACCCTAACTAACTGAGTCAAGTTAGTTAGGGGCGAGTCATTGATGGTTGTGGTGTGGTGTGGGAATGTTCACGGCAGTTATGGTGGAATGAAAAGTGAAGCTTGGAATGGTAAGGTTGTTGTGGCAGAAACTTGCTCAACAAGTTGTTCTCTCTATTTTCATGCAAGGCACGTGATGTTAAACATTGTGTAGGTGATATGTGCTTGACCAAATGTGGAAATAAAGTTCATGGATTGTTTGATGAATGTCTGAACCAAACTGCTAACTCTGATGTGATTCCTCAGTTGGAAATGGTGAAGTTTGCGCATGGATATCTCTCTCTTCAAGCCATGGACATGAGTGATCTTGGTACCATTTCAAAGTGTGTACATGGTACAACAACTTTGATGTTGAAAAGAAGTGAAAATGAGACTTGCAACATATTGAAAATGAGCTTCAAACATAGGAACTCAAGACAGGCTTACAATGCTGCAGAACGCGCGCATGTGTGGCATGACCTGGTTGTGACCTGGTCAAATTTCAGTTACATTGACCATACTTTGAGCCATCATAACTCCTTAACCTTTGATCAGATGAAAAATTGATAAACACCAACTTCGAAGATCTCACATAGAGGAACAACTTTGATGTTGAAAGATTTTCCATTTGAAGCCTCTAATCATGAGTAATTGATCAATACATTTGGCCCACCATGTGTTTGTGAAAATGACTGCGCGCGTGCCTTGAAAATCTTGGTCATGACCTAGTTTTGAACCTACTTTGCTCAAACTTTGATCAATCATATCTCACTCAATTTTTATCCAATAGAGATGTTCCACACATGGATTTGAAGCTTAAAGCAAGGCCTTTCATTGAGGCAGAGTGGAATTTTCATTTGGTGCTTCAATTTTGAATGGCCTTGGTTCCAATTCTGATGCAAAATGGCCAAAACTTGCTATTTTTAGTAACCCTACTTCATCCAAAAATGGCAACTTTCCACATCTTGATTTTTTCATGATTCCTTTGGAGTTTCTTGATCAAATTTTGTACATTGGACATATGTAACATGAATTTCATGAATTTGGCCTCAAAAAGTCAAGAGTTGACTTTTTCCTCTGATTATTTGACTTTGCCCCAATTTCTCTGATTCTTGATCTTTCTTCCAATTGAACCACCTCCAAAACTAATTGAGATGCAATCTTCCACATCCATATACCTAGGGACATATAGAAAACCATGACATCAAGTCTTGCCCAAAAAATCAAAGATTCCCTGATTTAAATGGAAACCCTAATTTTGGCCCCCTTTGGTTAGGAGGTAAAAGTGCAGTCTTCAATTTCAAATTCCTCAGAGTATGCTGTGTGTCCCCTTAAAGGATGATGAGAAATGCCACTTGAGAATGATTTTGGATCAATGAGCTATCTCTTTTGAGGGTTTTCCTTCAATTTTTGAACCTCTTGCATGATGAAAGATGTATTGCTTCAATCTCCCATTGGATTTCACTTTCTTGAGATTTTGGAAGATCAATTGAGATAGTATGAGACATGAGAGACCTCTTGGCTTGCCTAGAGCCAACTTGATTGACCTTTTTGTGCTTTGAATGATCCCTTGATTGTCCACCTTCCACCTGATCACATGCCCTGATGGTAAGAAAGATGCTATGCTTCATTTTTCTATGTTAAATGCAATGCAATGCTAATGAGATGGATATGATATGATAAATGATAATGCCATGCTATGATGCCAAAAGGAGGAGAGCAAATTTTGGGGTATTACAAATATGAGGTAGTGGAAAATCATCTTTCGGGCTAGCTTTATTAAGATCTCGATAATCCACACACATTCTCACTTTTCCATCTTTCTTCGGTACTGGCACGATGTTGGCTACCCATGGCGGATACTTTGTCACAGCAAGAAAACCAGCGTCCCACTGCTTCTGGACTTCCTCCTTAATCTTTAAAGCCATGTCGGGGTGAGTCCGACGAAGTTTCTGCTTGACTGGCGGACATTCTTCTCTCAATGGTAGCCTGTGCACGACAATATCTGTATCCAACCCCGGCATGTCTTGATACGACCAGGCGAAGACGTCAACATACTCGCGCAACATTTCCGTCAAAGTTTGCTTCACATCTGCTTGCAAGCTGGCACCAATCCTGATCTCTTTTTTGGCGTCCTTGGTACCAATATTGATGATGTCTACAGTCTCCTGATGAGGCTGGATGACCCTTTCCTCCTGTTTCAACAATCTGGCCAGTTCTTCAGGGAGTTCACAATCTTTCTCATCCCCTTCTTCGGCTTGATAAATCGGATTGTCAAAGTCATACATGGCCATATCAAAATCGTTATCAGTGGTATCCGGAGGATCAAGTCTGCATGAACGGGTTCATGCCTTATTTTAGAATTTATATTTTAAGCAAAACAAAAGAAAATGAAACATTGCCATTTTATATTTTTTGTGCAAAAATAAAAACTGAAAGACAGAGAACAAAATTTGATTGCAAAACGTCCTTTATTAATGATTAAACATTGCAAATGCAACCATGGTGGCCCTACAAATGAATCTATACGCCTTGGGCAGAGCGCAAGATTTTGTCATGCATTATGGTTAGAAAAAACAAAGAAAAATTACTCTGTCTGAAGAGTAACCCGGATGACTTCTTCAACGAACCAGTTCTGCACTTGTTGTCCCGGAGCACGAGGGCGTACCCAGTTGTCCAGGTCACAATTACTGTCAACACTATCCTCCGTGGCTGCACAAGACTGGTCCATGTAGATAATTCCCCCACTATTGAAAGTAATGGGTCCCCTGCTCCCCGCATCTGAAGTTGTAGAGGGATGATAACCAATACCAAATTTGTCTTCCTTCATTGGGGTCTCTATCAACCTGCCCCAACCTTGGGCGTTGCCTGCCCTGACGACTTCGACAGCTTGTTTGTAAGATGAAATGGAGGTACCAGCCCCAACTGGTACAGAAGAAGACTCAGGTGCATCGTCAATATTGACTGCTTCAAATGATTGGCACAGCATCTCATGAATTTCCCCATCCATTTCAATGTACTTGAATGTGGACAAGTGACTCACAAAGATGTCTTCTTCCCCACACACTGTCACAACCTGCCCTTCAAACTCATACTTCAGCTTTTGATGTAGAGTAGAAGTAACAGCCCCGGCTCCGTGAATCCAAGGGCGTCCCAATAGGCAGCTATATGCAGGTTGTATGTCCATTACATGGAACGTGGATTTGAATACCTGTGGTCCAATTTGTACGGGCAATTCCACCTCACCAAACACAGATCGTCTGGTCCCATCGAATGCTCTAACCACCAATTCACTAGGCCTTAAGATCAAACCATCAACTTCCAGCTTCATTAATGCCTTCTTGGGCAAGACATTGAGTGATGAACCAGTGTCTACCAGTACATGAGATAACACTGCGCCCTTACACTCCATCGTGATATGCAAAGCCTTATTGTGGTTTCTTCCTTCAATAGTCAGATCTCTGCTTGTAAATCCCAAGCCATGGCTGACATTAACATTGGAGATTACGCCCTCGAGCTGATTAACAGTAATTTCTTGTGGCACGTACGCACTCTTCAACACTTTCAACAACGCCTGTCGGTGCGCATCAGAGCACATCAATAGTGACAAGATTGAAATCTTTGAAGGGGTCTGATTCAGTTGGTCCACAATCTTATAATCGCTTTTCTTGATTATCTTCATAAATTCTTCCATTTCCTTATCAAAAGTAATCTTTGTCTCTGCTTCAGGTGTAGGCGCACTTTCAACCACCTGTTTACCTTTAGCCTTTGCTGCGGCTTCTGCCTCTTTATCACTTCTCAAGGTTGGGGGAGCGAACAACCTTCCACTCCTTGTAAAACCCCCTACACCCCCTACGTTATCAATATTTGGGCTGACTGATGACTCAACTTCCTGTTTTTTACCTTCGTAATATACATCTGCCCCATAGTGCCATGGGATAGCTTTCGTGGATGTGAACGGAATTGGTCCTGGCACCGTGATAGTGACAGGACTGGGCCCTTCTGGCGCAACACTCGCCACGGGAACTGCATTGACCGGCATTTGAATCTCAGCGGGAGTGTAATAGATGGTCACGGTTGATATCTCATCAGTGTCTTTCACGACTCTGTCGAACTGTAGACATCCTTCATCGATCAGATTCTGTAAACCCATCTTCAACTTATCACAGCCGTTCTCCTGATTCATACACTCAAAGCAATCTTGATTACAGCCCGGGAACACCTGTCCCTTCAATAAACGATCTTTTACAACCAACAAAGAAGTTTTCACTTGACGGATATCTGTCACCAGATTCAATCTCCTCCCATCTTCAATAGCGTACACATTTGCTGCGCTATGATCAGGCATGGGATGCTGAGTAATATTAGGAGCGGGAGAGAAATTGATGGCTTTAGCATCAATCAAATCTTGTACTTTATGATGGAAAGCCCAGCATTTTTCAATGGAGTGCCCCTGAGCACCTGAGTGGAACTCACAACGAGCATTAGCATCGAAGTTAGGTGGCAGGTTTCCGGTAACCGGAGCTTTCATAGTACGGAGTTCTACCAACTTTAACTCGAGTAGCCGGGGCAACAGCGCGGCATAAGTCATAGGGAGAGGATCCATCTTACGATCCCTCTGTCTAGACCTTTGCTGGAAAAAAGGTTGTTGCTGTTGAACTTGTTGTTGGGGTTGTTGTTTCTGAACAGACGGTGTGGGGATTGTCACAGCATCTACCTGATAATAAGCTCGAGAACGCCCTCTGCCTCGTCCTCTAAACACAGCATTCGTATCACCTTCTCTTCTTTTCTGGTTACTAGCAAACGGTTTCTTCGTCCCCGAAGAGCCAGCCCCACTCACATCCTGGATCTTTCCAAGCTTTAACAGACTTTCTATTCTTTCTCCCGCAATCACAATATCAGCAAATCCAGTTGACGGACAAGCAGCTAATCTATCCAGATAGGCCCCTTGCAAGGTGCCCATGAACATATCTGCCATTTCTCTGTCTGACAAGGGAGGTTGGACCTGGGCAGCCATTTCCCTCCACCTCTGTGCATATTCTTTGAAACTCTCCTTGGCATTTTGTGACAATCCCTGCAATTGGGTGCGGTTGGGCGCCATGTCAATATTGTACTGGTATTGCTTCAAGAACGCTTCTGCCAGATCTTTCCAATTCTTCACAGCAGCTCTATTCAACTTCATGTACCAGGTCAAGGACGCCCCAGCCAGACTGTCCTGAAAATAGTGCATCCATAGCTTCTCGTCATCCGTATGGGCTGAAATCTTCCCAAAGTAAGCTTGAAGATGCGTTTGGGGACACGCATTGCCGTGATACTTATCAAAAGTGGGAGGTTTGAATTTAGGGGGAATTCTGACTCCTGAGACCAGCCCCAAGCTGGTAACATCAATACCCATAGAGTTCTTGCATTCTATGGCCCTGATCTTTTCTGCTAACTCCTCATACCTTCGATCACCTTGATTACCCACATCAGCGTCTAGTAGAGTAAATTGGTCTTCCAGAGTATCTTCAAGAGTAACACCAGTCTGCCTACCATTTCCATTACCCCGATTGTTACCACCAGGAGGAGGGTTGCCACCGGGAGGAGGAATGCCATGTCCCTGTGAATTGTCATGATGATCACCTTCGGGCCCATTGTCGGGACGCTCTACCAGAAGCCTCAGTCTCTCCTGATTTTGCGCCATGCCAGTCATGAGGGTCATGAACTGGTCCATACGCGCCCTCATTTCCGCCAAATCACTTTGCACTTGATCCATGATTCTTACTTGATTCCTTCGCGTCGAATATCGGTGAATATGACTCTCCGCTATACTGCCTGAAACCAAATAAAGGTTAGAGACCCTGCAACGAGTACCTGAAAAGCAAGTAACAAAAATGCAAAATGATATGCAATGCCATGCAATGCTATGTTTGTCATTTCCGAGGTGCTTTATACCCTGATTCCAATCCAACCACAGAAATCTGAAGACCAGAAATTGTGATATAAAGAGACGTGTCGTGGTCATGTGCTTGTGTGCAGCTATCTGATAAGGAATAATTCTGAATAAAACTGCTCATACTCATTCAACAAAGTATTCAAGTACATTTAAGAAAGGCTCATCCGCAAATGCAATACAAGGAAAAATGGATCCATCAACAAGCCTGATGGTAACCATTAATAACAAAATATAAGGAAAAGAACATCAGTCTGACAATTCCACACCCTTCAGCTTATCACTCGAGTATTTGATCTCCTCAAAAAGTATACGGGTACGCTGGTGATTCGGCTTTTCAATCATTTCTTTGATCAAGACATCCCTTTTCTCAAGAGCTTCAATTAAAGAACCCAAATGCAGCATCAGAGCCTCGTCATCACACACTCCTTTGTGTCTCTTTATGCCGGCTTGCGTCTTGAGTATCTCCCTTTCTATCATGACTTCTTCAAGCTCTTTCTTGGTATTCCTTAGCTCACCTCTAGCTTCTTCTAGCTGTTCCTGACTCTTACCGAGGCTTTCCCGATACTTTCTCCTCTGCTCATGCGCCTTTTCAAGCTCTTCGTCCTTAATCTGCAACTGTTCCTGTAATTCGGCATTCTCTATCCTAACTTCATCCCAAGCGTGCTGAAATTTTGTTAACTTTTCTTTGGTCTGTGCTAACGCCTGTTTGGTTTGCTTGTGGGCTTGAGTAGCATCATCAGCACCTTTACTAATCTTCCGGAAATGTTGGGCTCTTCCAGCAAAGTCTTTTTCTTTTGCAGTTAGGATTTGTTCAGCATCTTGGGCTTTCCGCTCCAGCTCTTTGTTGGCATGTAGAGCATTCTGAAGACGGCTACTCAACTCGAAATTCTCTCCTTGGAGCTTTTTCACCAAG
This sequence comes from Lathyrus tuberosus, assembly GCA_022829125.1. NCBI lineage: Eukaryota > Viridiplantae > Streptophyta > Magnoliopsida > Fabales > Fabaceae > Lathyrus > Lathyrus tuberosus. Next base: position 7,255,933 of record JALAZF010000229.1, read on the forward strand.
GCTTGCAACTTGTCAACTTCTTCCACAGTAGCAGTGCTTTTTGCTTTCTCATTCTCCGGATACAAAAGGGGTGCCTTACCAAAAGGCAAGAGAAAATCTTCAACTCTTTTCTTCACCCACTCTTCATATGCTGGATAAACCCGGTTGTTAGGCTTTCCTAGAGTAACTTTCCCCTTTTTCAGTATGCTACCCCAGCTTTCAGAAGCTTTCTGTGCTGCTTCCCAACCATCTGATGTATGAAAATAGAGGGACTCCTCCACATCTCTCTTGATAGGCGGACCTGTCAGGGCATATCCAAATTGCCGAATGGCCAGAGAAGGATTGTAGTTAATCCCACCCAGTCTTCCTATCAGTGGAACGTTAGGGAACTTACCACAGCTGTGGATAATATTCTTGCCAATCAGCCCATGATCTACCCATACGATGTCCTTGGCCACCAATCCCATTAAACGCTGTTTCCACTCTAGAGAATCTTTGGAATCCACAAAAGCCCCTGATTGTGGTAAACGGCCCGCAAACCACTTATAGAATAAGGGTGCACAACAACGAATTATCCCTCCTCTTTTCTTTTCATTTCGGTTGTACAATGAATAGTGAAGATCTCCCAGTAGCGTTGGCACCGGGTTCTTCATCATGAATATTCGTATAGCGTCCGTATCAATGAAATCCGGCTCGTTGGGAAACAACACTATGCCGTATATACAAAGGGCTAGCAAAGCATTAAAAACAAGCCACTTCTCGCCTTTAGCTGCTTCCTGGGCCTTCTTAATCAGATATTCCAGCTTGTAACCACGAAACTTTCCTTTGTTGGAGACATTGTCACTTAACTCTGATTTGCTCAAATACAGAGCACCAGCCAACTTCCCAAAGTCAAGATCCCCCACCGATCCAAAGAAAGGGGGCTCCTCCTTGATAGCAATCCCCAACATGTTGGAATACTCCTCCAGGGTAGGAACCAACACATAGTCTGGAAACACAAAACATCTCAGAGGCGGATCATAGAACTGCATCAACGTATGGAGACCTCTGGCTTCATAATCACTGACATTACGAACCATAGATAAAATCCACCCATATTTCTCTTCAAAAGCTTCTCGTACTGCAGGACTCGCCATTCCCTTCAGCATAACAATAGGGCCCAAAGTAGGCGTAAGGAACTTATAGCTGATGATATTCTTCCTCTCTTTAGTGTTCATCTTTGCAGCGACCTGATGACTGGAATCAAGGGTAATATGCACCTGGAAATGAATAAACATGTATGTTAGGATATGATAATGCAATGCAAAGGGCAATGTGATCAGGTAATCAGGTGTCTGTGCTGAACTGTGAACGGTGTCAGTGTAGCTCTGAGACTAATATAGAACCAGAGATAAGAACCATCTGAATACAATAGGATGAAACTTCCTTTTGGTGCAATGATGATAGAAAACCGGGTATGTAGGAGGTCATGGTTACCTGCAAACCTGTAAACAACCCGCCCTTCTCACATGTGGGCACTAGGATGTTCAGTATCCCGGGCTCTCAGGTCGAGAAATGATGATACGTTCACCATTTCTGGTTTGGCATCATCATCAATCGAGGAGGCCTCAACTGATTCTCCAAAACAAAAAGGTCCTCAGCTTCTGGCACTGAGGTCGAGAAGCAATAGTACATTCATCCCTCAGGGTACAGTACTACCGCCAATCGAGGAGTGCCTCCGCTGATTCTCTTTCAAAAAGGGATGTCCTATAGCAAGTTCCCAGCATTGGGTCCTCGGATCGAGAATGTGCAATGGGTTTGCCACGGAATGTGGTCTGCCACTGTCACAACTCGGGAGGAGTGCCGCAACTGAGTCCTCGGGAATGGTCACCAGAGTCGACAGTTCCTCAAGAGAATAACCACTGGCCTGCATAACATGCAGTAGCAGAAAGCTCCTGATAGAACCTCGTCTGGTTGTGGGTCTCATGAACAACAATACGTGGTCACCACCACGCAAGCGTCATGACTATCCACTCTAATACCTATGTATGTACTCAAGCCTTGGTAGTGGGCTTATCTCTCAGAACACCCATCCCGCCAAACAGACAAAACAGTGCAACACAATATAATATGTGATATGTAATGCTAAAATGCGGTAAATACAGTAATGTACAGTAAAACGGTAAATAACCATACAATAAAATAGTAAATACAGCACAACAGTAAACACCCAATGAAAGAAAAGCAGACAAGCGCTAGGATTGACTCGCTAAGGAAACCAGAGATTCTGGGTTCTGTCCCCAGCAGAGTCGCCAGCTGTCGCTCCCCGGGATTTTCATCCTAGTACAAACGCGAAAGTGGCACCGAAACAGAGTCGCCAGCAATGTGTATTTATCCCAAGAGAGGGAAAGGAAACACCGCGTAAACCTGAAGAGAAGGAAAGAGCATGGTCTTGCGACCAAGAGAAATGGGTTCGGGAGTCGGTTACGCGAGAGGAAGGTATTAGCACCCCCTCACGTCCATCGTACCCGATGGGATCCACGCTTGCTTGTCTCGATCAAAGGGTGTAAAGAAAGGAATACTGAGAAAGAACTGAAAAAAGGAAAGGAGAAAGAAAAGAAAAGGAACGGGAAACAAACGTAGGGAAAATAAAAGAAGTGCTCGCATGGGCCCTACCCCACTGCCTACGTATCTCATCGGGAGCATGAGAATCAGAGCGACGTAGTTCCCCTCACTAGGGATGAATTGTTTGTGTTTTTTAGAGAACGGCTTACGTTCTAGCTCAGGTGTTGCAGGCTCGCTGGTCCGAGTGCGTTACCATCTTGCAAGAGAACGAGGAGAAGCGCGTTCGTGCGTTGAGAGTGAATGAGGTGGGAAAAGAATTCCCGAAGGAAAGACGTTATTGTTTGTTTTTGTCTTTTAAGAGTTTTTCATTTGTTTGCATATGATAGTGTATCTGAATCTTAGTCATTGGAATGTGTACATCCTCACATTCCAAGATGGAATGGGTAAGAAAGCACACTAAGAGTGAAGAAGACCCCCACACTTAGTTCCAATTGTCAAGGTTCAAACACACTAGCATACTTGTGTTTATTAGGTGTTTTGTTGATTAAGAAATGAAGAAGTGTTTTTTATTATTTGCACCTTCAACAAGTATTGCATTTAAGTCCCTCATACAAGATCAAATGTTTAACACATTGACCCAAGATGGGATATATGCTACACATTCTAAGATTACAAGAGAAGACCCCTTATAATCTTTTCTTTATATGAAAGGCCTAAATGCAATAAATGCCTACCTTTATTATATGTTTTGAATTTTCTTTGAGATGAGAAAAGAGACTCAAGAGAGGAGAAAAGGTAAAACCTATATGGACTAAGACTCAATCCTAATTGATTAGTTAAGGGAGTGATCCTAAGGTTTGTGAGGTTTCAACCTAACGTCTAAAGAAAGAATGAATTAAACAATTCACTTCTAAAGTAGAAGATGAATTGTAATTCACAAAGGGCAAGTGATGAGTTATTAAAAGAAAGCACATAAGTGCTTAACAAAACACAAAATGGAATTGTAAAAGAGAAAGGATAGAAGTTGAATGTGGATTCCTTATCCACACTCAATTGAAACTTACCAAAACCCCTACATGGTTAGCACAATCACTTACAAGTAAAATAAGAAAAAATAATGAACAAATCAAATTCAAACAAGTTGACAAACAAAGTAAAATGAGATTGAATGCTATACATGCTTCCAAGTCAGAATGTAACTCATATTTACACAACCTAATGTTATCCTAAATGAGCATACCAAATCATGCAAACAAAATCTCAATCCAACAAGAAGCAAAGAAGAAAAGGTGAAGTGATGTGAATGTGGTTCATACTTGTGAAACAAGTGACTTAAGGTGCAAGATAAACATCAAACATGCAAAGATGAAACCCAAATGTCACAATCAGAAGTCAATTAACATGCTATACATCCTCCAACAAAACCACAACTCATGGCACAAGTGCCTTCATGATCAAGCAAACCAAACATGAGGCATGCATTCACAAAATGAACAAGTTAAACTTCATGCTTCAAACAAATAGCAAACATGCTTCAAAAATTATGACTTTCACCAATCAAACACTTTAAACACATGCCATTAACATATCAAGTCCACAAGCAATGAATCAGAACCAAAGTCACTCAACAATTAGGTCAAAGTCTCATGGAAGTTTCATGCATTCATGCTCAAAGCAACACATCAAAAGTCATCCAAAAAAGACTTAAAAATCATCTCATAAATCTCAAACATACCTCAACATATTGTGACCACAATGCAAAAAGAAAGGCATCAAAATCATTTTTTATGATCAAGAACAAAAATGCACAAAACCATATGTCACATTAAGTATGCATACAAATGGAAATTCAAAAGAAATAATGGAACAGGGGCAAAATGGTCATAAAATCAGAAAATAAAATCATGAAAAATTTCCTAAATGTTTTAAGAATACACATGAATTTTTGTAGAATTTTATAATGTCATTTGGTATTTTTAATAAATGGAAAGCAAACATGTATGAAAGAAATAAAAATAAAAATGAATGCAAAACAAAGGGGGGTATGAACATAGCAATTGGACAGTTCAAACTGGTTTGGGCTTTAGAAAATGGGGTGCGAATAACAATCTGATTTAGGTCCACTAAGCGCGCCAAACACAATAACAAAAATGCACCTGCAGTCAACAATCTTGACTCACTCACAACCATTAGATCAATTCAAAGTCAAGTCAAAGTCAAAGTACACAGAATCAATGCACGTGCGTGAGGACACACACTCACTACCATGCACTGCACCACATAGTGCTTAAGTGAAATCAGAAAATATGCACATGATTTGCACGTGAAATTTAATGTGCTGGTACATTGTAGGCCACACGATCAGAAAACATGAACGGATAGGATTAAAACATGATAAACCCTAACAGTTAAAGTCACCGGCCGGAGAGGGACCTCCGGTCACCTTCTCCGGTCACTCACCACCGTCTGCAACCTTCAAACTCTCCAGAAATTCACAAGCCATATATCAAAAGAAAGCTGAACTCACGCACATCACTAATCTACCATTTAATTTCACAGATCAATCATGTATAAAGAGAATCGAGCACAAACATTTTTGCCCTAGAAAATATTCTAAACACCTATAGTGCCTATCACTAGCCAGAACTCACACTGCTTCTAGTAAGCCACAAATACCATGAAAACAAGCTAAATTCAGTGAAGAAAGTTTGAGAAGAATGGAACCTGAAGTTGGAGAACTCTTGGATCAACAGAAAACCAGAGAAATGCAATTAACCTTGAGCTTCCTCAGAGCAAAATAAATGCTCAGAATCTTTAGATCTTGAAGAAGATAGTTGGAGATTTGAGAATATAATGTTGCTGCACTTGGAGGATTATGGTTGATTCAGTCTCTTCTTGATCCAGCAATACCAAATAATGATGATGATTGATGAAGATGAGTGATGGAAATGATGAATTCGTATGAGATCAGAGAGAGAGAATAGAGAGAATTTTGAGAGAAAGAGTGAGAATGATTTGAAGTGAGAGTGAAAAATGAGAATCCTCTTCTAATTGTGCAGAGTTTAGCTTATATAGTTGTGGTTAGGAGTTAACTGGTGTGGTTGATGGTTAGAACTCAAGTTAACTGAGTTAGTTAACTGAGTTTGAGTTAACTAACTGAGTCCTGTTAGTTATTGGCACGGGTTAAGGTTTTGTTCAGGTGAGAGTGAGCTCATGATGTGGTATGGTGGTGATTAGAAGGAATGGTAGTGACGTATGTTGTGTAACAGCAAGCTTGCACCACAAGTTTTTGTTTTTTCCTCTTTGGTGTATGAGAGCATGGCATGGCATGAGTGTAAGATATTGTTGTTTGTCCAAATGAAGCAATGTGGATGATGTAATAGCCTGCGTGCAAACTGGATCAAAAACCACAATGTCAACATTCATCCTTGGCAGCCTCACACCAATGAAACCATGGCTGTTTGAGGATGAATTTCTCTAGGTGCATTGCATGAAATGACGAAATTTTGATGCCATTGGAGAGAGGACACACTATAGGACATTGTTGATGTTGAAATTAGATAGAATTGAGGCTTGGAACATGATCAAAAATGGCTCGAAACAGAAGGAAAACCAACTGGTGCATGGACGTGTGAATTGGTCTACAGGCAAGGCCTTGGTGCCTATGGAAATTCAGTGTGACACCCTCATGTTTGGACCATCATAACTCTCCATACATTGATCAAATGAAAAAATCATAAACATCACTCTTGAAGCTCTCACATAGAGGAACAACTTTCATGTTGAAAGATTTTTCATTTGATGTCTCTGACCAATAGAAAAATGAGTGTACATTTGGCCCACCATCTGTTTGTGAAAATGACTGCGCGCGAGATTGGCCAAACCTGGTCATGGCATGGTTTTTGGCCTACTTTCCTCCAACTTTGATCAATCATATCTCCCTCCTTTTTTATCCAATGGAAATGTTCCACACATGGATTTGAAGCTTAAAACAAGATCTTTCATTGAGGCAGAGTGGATTTTTCATTTGGTGCCCCAAATTTGAATGGCCTTGGTTCAAACTCTGATGCAAAAATGGCCAAAACTTGCTATTTTTAGTAACCCTACTTCATCCAAAAATGGCAACTTTCCACATCTTGATTTTTTCATGATTCCTTTGGAGTTTCTTGACCAAATTTTGTACATTGGACATATGTAACATGAATTTCATGAATTTGGCCTCAAAAAGTCAAGAGTTGACTTTTTCCTCTGATTATTTGACTTTGCCCCAATTTCTCTGATTCTTGATCTTTCTTCCAATTGAACCACTTCTAAAACCAATTGAGATGCAATCTTCCACACATATACACTTAAGAACATGTAGAATACCATGACAACAAGCTTTGTCCAAAAAATCAAAGATTCCCTGATTTAATGTGAAACCCTAGTTTTGACCCCCTTTGGTTAGGAGGAAATTGCACATCTTCCAAATCCAAATTCCTCAGAGTATGTTGTGTATCCTCTTAAAGGATGATGAGAAATGCCACTTGAGAATGATTTTGAATCAATGGGCCATCTCTTTTGAGGGTTTTCCTTCAATTTTTGAATCTCTTGCATAGTGAAAGATGTAGTGCTTCAATCTTCCATTGAATCTCACTTCCTTGAGGTTTTGGAAGATCAATTGAGATAGTATGAGACATGAGAGACCTCTTGGCTTGTCTAGAGCCAACTTGATTGACCTTTTTGTGCTTTGAATGATTCCTTGATTGTCTACCTTCTACCTGATCACATGCCCTGATGGTAAGAAGGATGCCATGCTTCATTTTTCTATGTTAAATGCAATGCAATGCTAATGAGATGGACATGATATGATAAATGATAATGCCATGCTATGATGCCAAAAGGGAAGAGCAAATTTTGGGGTATTACACATGCCGAAGGTGGGCTCGAAAAAAGAAAGGCCAAGCCGAGGGTGGGCTTTCAAAGAAAGACTAAGTCGAAGGTAGACTCTCAAACAAAGGATACGAGGCCATGCCGAAGGTGGGTTCGAAAAAGAAAGGCCAAGCCGAGGGTGGACTTTCAAAGAAAGACTAAGCTGAAGGTAGACTCTCAAACAAAGGATACGAGGCCATGCCGAAGGTAGGCTCGAAAAAAGAAAGGCCAAGCCGAGGGTGGGTTTTCAAAGAAAGACTATGCTGAAGGTAGACTCTCAAACAAAGGATACGAGGCCATGCCGAAGGTGGGCTCGAAAAAGAAAGGCCAAGCCGAGGGTGGACTTTCAAAGAAAGACTAAGCTGAAGGTAGACTCTCAAACAAACGATACGAGGCCATGCCGAAGGAGGGCTCGAAAAAGAAAGGCCAAGGCGAGGGGGGGCTTTCAAAGAAAGACTAAGCCGAAGGTAGACTCTCAAATAAAGGATACGAGGCCATGCCGAAGGTGGGCTCGAAAAGGAAAGGCCGAGCTGAGGGTGGGCTTTCAAAGAAAGACTATGCCGAAGGTAGACTCTCAAACAAAGGATACGAGCCCATGCCGAAGGTGGGCTCGAAAAAAGAAAAGTCAAGCCGAGGGTGGACTTTCAAAGAAAGACTAAGCCGAAGGTAGACTCTCAAACAAAGGAGACGAGGCCATGTCGAAGGTGGGCTCGAAAAAAGAAAGGCCAAGCCGAGGGTGGGTTTTCAAAGAAAGACTATGCCGAAGGTAGACTCTCAAACAAAGGATACGAGGCCATGCCGAAGGTGGGCTTGAAAAAAGAAAGGCCATGCCGAGGGTGGGTTTTCAAAGAAAGACTAAGACGAAGGTAGACTCTCAAACAAAGGATACGAGGCCATGCTGAAGGTGGGCTCGAAAAAGAAAGGCCAAGCCGAGGGTGGGCTTTCAAAGAAAGACTAAGCCGAAGGTAGACTCTCAAACAAAGGATACGAGGCCATGCCGAAGGTGAGATCGAAAAAGAAAGGCCAAGCCGAGGGTGGGCTTTCAAAGAAAGACTAAGTCGAAGGTAGACTCTCAAACAAAAGATACGAGGCCATGCCGAAGGTGGGATCGAAAAAGAAAGGCCAAGCCGAGGGTGTGCTTTCAAGGAAAGACTAAGTCGAAGGTAGACTCTCAAACAAAGGATACGAGGCCATGCCGAAGGTGGGCTCGAAAAAGAAAGGCCAAGCAGAGGGTGGACTTTCAAAGAAAGACTAAGCCGAAGGTAGACTCTCAAACAAAGGATACGAGGCCATGCCGAAGGTGGGATCGAAAAAGAAAGGCCAAGTCGAGGGTGGGCTTTCAAAGAAAGACTAAGTCGAAGGTAGACTCTCAAACAAAGGATACGAGGCCATGCCGAAGGTGGGTTCGAAAAAGAAAGCCCAAGCCGAGGGTGCACTTTCAAAGAAAGACTAAGCCGAAGGTAGACTCTCAAACAAAGGATACGAGGCCATGCCGAAGGTGGGCTCGAAAAAGAAAGGCCAAGCCGAGGGTGGGTTTTCAAAGAAAGACTATGCCGAAGGTAGACTCTCAAACAAAGGATACGAGGCCATGCCGAAGGTGGGCTCGAAAAAAGAAAGGCCAAGCCGAGGGTGGGTTTTCAAAGAAAGACTAAGCCGAAGGTAGACTCTCAAACAAAGGATACGAGGCCATGCTGAAGGTGGGCTCGAAAAAGAAATGCCAAGCCGAGGGTGGGCTTTCAAAGAAAGACTAAGCCGGAGGTAGACTCTCAAACAAAGGATACGAGGCCATGCCGAAGGTGGGATCAAAAAAGAAAGGCCAAGCCGAGGGTGGGCTTTCAAAGAAAGACTAAGTCGAAGGTAGACTCTCAAACAAAGGATACGAGGCCATGCCGAAGGTGGGCTCGAAAAAGAAAGGCCAAGCCGAGGGTGGACTTTCAAATAAAGACTAAGCCGAAGGTAGACTCTCAAACAAAGGATACGAGGCCATGCCGAAGGTGGGCTCGAAAAAAGAAAGGCCAAGCCGAGGGTGGGTTTTCAAAGAAAGACTATGCCGAAGGTAGACTCTCAAACAAAGGATACAAGGCCATGCCGAAGGTGGGCTCGAAATAGAAAGGCCAAGCCGAGGGTGGACTTTCAAAGAAAGACTAAGCTGAAGGTAGACTCTCAAACAAACGATACGAGGCCATGCCGAAGAAGGGCTCGAAAAAGAAAGGCCAAGCCGAGGGGGGGCTTTCAAAGAAAGACTAAGCCGAAGGTAGACTGTCAAATAAAGGATACGAGGCCATGCCGAAGGTGGGCTCGAAAAGGAAAGGCCGAGCCGAGGGTGGGCTTTCAAAGAAAGACTATGCCAAAGGTAGACTCTCAAACAAAGGATACGAGCCCATGCCGAAGGTGGGCTTGAAAAAAGAAAAGCCAAGCCGAGGGTGGACTTTCAAAGAAAGACTAAGTCGAAGGTAGACTCTCAAACAAAGAATACGAGGCCATGCCGAAGGTGGGCTCGAAAAAAGAAAGGCTAAGCCGAGGGTGGACTTTCAAAGAAAGACTAAGCCGAAGGTAGACTCTCAAACAAAGGATACGAGGCCATGCCGAAGGTGGGCTCGAAAAAGAAAGGCCAAGCCGAGGGTGGGTTTTCAAAGAAAGACTATGCCGAAGGTAGACTCTCAAACAAACGATACGAGGCCATGCCGAAGGTGGGCTCGAAAAAGAAAGGCCAAGCCGAGGGTGGGGTTTCAAAGAAAGACTAAGCCGAAGGTAGACTCTCAAACAAAGGATACGAGGCCATGCCGAAGGTGGGATCGAAAAAGAAAGGCCAAGGAGAGGGTGGACTTTCAAAGAAAGACTAAGCCGAAGGTAGACTCTCAAACAAAGGATACGAGGCCATGCCGAAGGTGGGATCGAAAAACAAAGGCCAAGTCGAGAGTGGGCTTTCAAAGAAAGACTAAGTCGAAGGTAGACTCTCAAACAAAGGATACGAGGCCATGCCGAAGGTGGGCTCGAAAAAGAAAGGCCAAGCCGAGGGTGGACTTTTAAAGAAAGACTAAGCCGAAGGTAGACTCTCAAACAAAGGATACGAGGCCATGCCGAAGGTGGGCTCGAAAAAAGAAAGGCCAAGCCGAGGGTGGGTTTCCAAAGAAAGACTAAGCCGAAGGTAGACTCTCAAACAAAGGATACGAGGCCATGCTGAAGGTGGGCTCGAAAAAGAAATGCCAAGCCGAGGGTGGGCTTTCAAAGAAAGACTAAGCTGGAGGTAGACTCTCAATCAAAGGATACGAGGCCATGCCGAAGGTGGGATCAAAAAATAAAGGCCAAGCCGAGGGTGGGCTTTCAAAGAAAGACTAAGTCGAAGGTAGACTCTCAAACAAAGGATACGAGGCCATGCCGAAGGTGGGCTCGAAAAAGAAAGGCCAAGCCGAGGGTGGACTTTCAAAGAAAGACTAAGCTGAAGGTAGACTCTCAAACAAAGCATACGAGGCCATGCCGAAGGTGGGCTCGAAAAAAGAAAGGCCAAGCCGAGGGTGGGTTTTCAAAGAAAGACTATGCTGAAGGTAGACTCTCAAACAAAGGATACGAGGCCATGCCGAAGGTGGGCTCGAAAAAGAAAGGCCAAGCCGAGGGTGGACTTTCAAAGAAAGACTAAGCTGAAGGTAGACTCTCAAACAAACGATACGAGGCCATGCCGAAGGAGGGCTCGAAAAAGAAAGGCCAAGGCAAGGGGGGGCTTTCAAAGAAAGACTAAGCCGAAGGTAGACTCTCAAATAAAGGATACGAGGCCATGCCGAAGGTGGGCTCGAAAAGGAAAGGGCGAGCTGAGGGTGGGCTTTCAAAGAAAGACTATGCCGAAGGTAGACTCTCAAACAAAGGATACGAGCCCATGCCGAAGGTGGGCTCGAAAAAAGAAAAGCCAAGCCGAGGGTGGGTTTTCAAAGAAAGACTATGCCGAAGGTAGACTCTCAAACAAAGGATACGAGGCCATGCTGAAGGTGGGCTTGAAAAAAGAAAGGCCATGCCGAGGGTGGGTTTTCAAAGAAAGACTAAGACGAAGGTAGACTCTCAAACAAAGGATACGAGGCCATGCCGAAGGTGGGCTCGAAAAAGAAAGGCCAAGCCGAGGGTGGACTTTCAAAGAAAGACTAAGCTGAAGGTAGACTCTCAAACAAACGATACGAGGCCATGCCGAAGGAGGGCTCGAAAAAGAAAGGCCAAGGAGAGGGGGGGCTTTCCAAGAAAGACTATGCCGAAGGTAGACTCTCAAACAAAGGATACGAGGCCATGCCGAAGGTGGGCTCGAAAAAGAAAGGCCAAGCCGAGGGTGGACTTTCAAAGAAAGACTAAGCCGAAGGTAGACTCTCAAACAAAGGATACGAGGCCATGCCGAAGGTGGGCTCGAAAAAAGAAAGGCCAAGCCGAGGGTGGATTTTCAAAGAAAGACTAAGCGGAAGGTAGACTCTCAAACAAAGGATACGAGGCCATGCTGAAGGTGGGCTCGAAAAAGAAATGCCAAGCCGAGGGTGGGCTTTCAAAGAAAGACTAAGCTGGAGGTAGACTCTCAAACAAAGGATACGAGGCCATGCCGAAGGTGGGATCAAAAAAGAAAGGCCAAGCCGAGGGTGGGCTTTCAAAGAAAGACTAAGTCGAAGGTAGACTCTCAAACAAAGGATACGAGGCCATGCCGAAGGTGGGCTCAAAAAAGAAAGGCCAAGCCGAGGGTGGACTTTCAAATAAAGACTAAGCCGAAGGTAGACTCTCAAACAAAGGATACGAGGCCATGCCGAAGGTGGGCTCGAAAAAAGAAAGGCCAAGCCGAGGGTGGGTTTTCAAAGAAAGATTATGCCGAAGGTAGACTCTCAAACAAAGGATACGAGGCCATGCCGAAGGTGGGCTCGAAATAGAAAGGCCAAGCCGAGGGTGGACTTTCAAAGAAAGACTAAGCTGAAGGTAGACTCTAAAACAAACGATACGAGGCCATGCCGAAGGAGGGCTCGAAAAAGAAAGGCCAAGCCGAGGGGGGGCTTTCAAAGAAAGACTATGCCGAAGGTAGACTCTCAAACAAAGGATGCGAGCCCATGCCGAAGGTGGGCTCGAAAAAAGAAAACCCAAGCCGAGGGTGGACTTTCAAAAAAAGACTAAGCCAAAGGTAGACTCTCAAACAAAGGATACGAGGCCATGTCGAAGGTGGGCTCGAAAAAAGAAAGGCCAAGCCGAGGGTGGGTTTTCAAAGAAAGACTATGCCGAAGGTAGACTCTCAAACAAAGGATACGAGGCCATGCCGAAGGTGGGATTGAAAAAAGAAAGGCCATGCCGAGGGTGGGTTTTCAAAGAAAGACTAAGACGAAGGTAGACTCTCAAACAAAGGATACGAGGCCATGCTGAAGGTGGGCTCGAAAAAGAAAGGCCAAGCCGAGGGTGGGCTTTCAAAGAAAGACTAAGCCGAAGGTAGACTCTCAAACAAAGGATACGAGGCCATGCCGAAGGTGAGATCGAAAAAGAAAGGCCAAGCCGAGGGTGGGCTTTCAAAGAAAGACTAAGTCGAAGGTAGACTCTCAAACAAAGGATACGAGGCCATGCCGAAGGTGGGATCGAAAAAGAAAGGCCAAGCCGAGGGTGGGCTTTCAAGGAAAGACTAAGTCGAAGGTAGACTCTCAAACAAAGGATACGAGGCCATGCCGAAGGTGGGCTCGAAAAAGAAAGGCCAAGCAGAGGGTGGACTTTCAAAGAAAGACTAAGCCGAAGGTAGACTCTCAAACAAAGGATACGAGGCCATGCCGAAGGTGGGATCGAAAAAGAAAGGCCAAGTCGAGGGTGGGCTTTCAAAGAAAGACTAAGTCGAAGGTGGACTCTCAAACAAAGGAGACGAGGCCATGCCGAAGGTGGGCTCGAAAAAGAAAGGCCAAGCCGAGGGTGCACTTTCAAAGAAAGACTAAGCCGAAGGTAGACTCTCAAACAAAGGATACGAGGCCATGCCGAAGGTGGGCTCGAAAAAAGAAAGGCCAAGCCGAGGGTGGGTTTTCAAAGAAAGACTATGCCGAAGGTAGACTCTCAAACAAAGGATACGAGGCCATGCCGAAGGTGGGCTCGAAAAAAGAAAGGCCAAGCCGAGGGTGGGTTTTCAAAGAAAGACTAAGCCGAAGGTAGACTCTCAAACAAAGGATACGAGGCCATGCTGAAGGTGGGCTCGAAAAAGAAATGCCAAGCCGAGGGTGGGCTTTCAAAGAAAGACTAAGCCGGAGGTAGACTCTCAAACAAAGGATACGAGGCCATGCCGAAGGTGGGATCAAAAAAGAAAGGCCAAGCCGAGGGTGGGGTTTCAAAGAAAGACTAAGTCGAAGGTAGACTCTCAAACAAAGGATACGAGGCCATGCCGAAGGAGGGCTCGAAAAAGAAAGGCCAAGCCGAGGGTGGACTTTCAAAGAAAGACTAAGCTGAAGGTAGACTCTCAAACAAAGGATACGAGGCCATGCCGAAGGTGGGCTCGAAAAAGAAAGGCCAAGCCGAGGGTGGGTTTTCAAAGAAAGACTATGCCGAAGGTAGACTCTCAAACAAACGATACGAGGCCATGCCGAAGGTGGGCTCGAAAAAGAAAGGCCAAGCCGAGGGTGGGGTTTCAAAGAAAGACTAAGCCGAAGGTAGACTCTAAAACAAAGGATACGAGGCCATGCCGAAGGTGGGATCGAAAAAGAAAGGCCAAGGAGAGGGTGGACTTTCAAAGAAAGACTAAGCCGAAGGTAGACTCTCAAACAAAGGATACGAGGCCATGCCGAAGGTGGGATCGAAAAACAAAGGCCAAGTCGAGGGTGGGCTTTCAAAGAAAGACTAAGTCGAAGGTAGACTCTCAAACAAAGGATACGAGGCCATGCCGAAGGTGGGCTCGAAAAAGAAAGGCCAAGCCGAGGGTGGACTTTCAAAGAAAGACTAAGCCGAAGGTAGACTCTCAAACAAAGGATACGAGGCCATGCCGAAGGTTGGCTCGAAAAAAGAAAGGCCAAGCCGAGGGTGGGTTTCCAAAGAAAGACTAAGCCGAAGGTAGACTCTCAAACAAAGGATACGAGGCCATGCTGAAGGTGGGCTCTAAAAAGAAATGCCAAGCCGAGGGTGGGCTTTCAAAGAAAGACTAAGCTGGAGGTAAACTCTCAAACAAAGGATACGAGGCCATGCCGAAGGTGGGATCAAAAAATAAAGGCCAAGCCGAGGGTGGGCTTTCAAAGAAAGACTAAGTCGAAGGTAGACTCTCAAACAAAGGATATGAGGCCATGCCGAAGGTGGGCTCGAAAAAGAAAGGCCAAGCCGAGGGTGGACTTTCAAAGAAAGACTAAGCTGAAGGTAGACTCTCAAACAAAGGATACGAGGCCATGCCGAAGGTGGGCTCGAAAAAAGAAAGGCCAAGCCGAGGGTGGGTTTTCAAAGAAAGACTATGCTGAAGGTAGACTCTCAAACAAAGGATACGAGGCCATGCCAAAGGTGGGCTCGAAAAAGAAAGGCCAAGCCGAGGGTGGACTTTCAAAGAAAGACTAAGCTGAAGGTAGACTCTCAAACAAACGATACGAGGCCATGTCGAAGGAGGGCTCGAAAAAGAAAGGCCAAGGCGAGGGGGGGCTTTCAAAGAAAGACTAAGCCGAAGGTAGACTCTCAAATAAAGGATACGAGGCCATGCCGAAGGTGGGCTCGAAAAGGAAAGGCCGAGCTGAGGGTGGGCTTTCAAAGAAAGACTATGCCGAAGGTAGACTCTCAAACAAAGGATACGAGCCCATGCCGAAGGTGGGCTCGAAAAAAGAAAAGCCAAGCCGAGGGTGGACTTTCAAAGAAAGACTAAGCCGAAGGTAGACTCTCAAACAAAGGATACGAGGCCATGTCGAAGGTCGGCTCGAAAAAAGAAAGGCCAAGCCGAGGGTGGGTTTTCAAAGAAAGACTATGCCGAAGGTAGACTCTCAAACAAAGGATACGAGGCCATGCCGAATGTGGGCTTGAAAAAAGAAAGGCCATGCCGAGGGTGGGTTTTCAAAGAAAGACTAAGACGAAGGTAGACTCTCAAACAAAGGATACGAGGCCATGCTGAAGGTGGGCTCGAAAAAGAAAGGCCAAGCCGAGGGTGGGCTTTCAAAGAAAGACTAAGCCGAAGGTAGACTCTCAAACAAAGGATACGAG
Source organism: Lathyrus tuberosus (assembly GCA_022829125.1). NCBI lineage: Eukaryota > Viridiplantae > Streptophyta > Magnoliopsida > Fabales > Fabaceae > Lathyrus > Lathyrus tuberosus. The sequence goes on from JALAZF010000229.1 coordinate 7,271,506, forward strand.
GCCATGCCGAAGGTGAGATCGAAAAAGAAAGGCCAAGCCGAGGGTGGGCTTTCAAAGAAAGACTAAGTCGAAGGTAGACTCTCAAACAAAGGATACGAGGCCATGCCGAAGGTGGGATCGAAAAAGAAAGAACAAGCCGAGGGTGGGCTTTCAAGGAAAGACTAAGTCGAAGGTAGACTCTCAAACAAAGGATACGAGGCCATGCCGAAGGTGGGCTCGAAAAAGAAAGGCCAAGCAGAGGGTGGACTTTCAAAGAAAGACTAAGCCGAAGGTAGACTCTCAAACAAAGGATACGAGGCCATGCCGAAGGTGGGATCGAAAAAGAAAGGCCAAGTCGAGGGTGGGTTTCAAAGAAAGACTAAGTCGAAGGTAGACTCTCAAACAAAGGATACGAGGCCATGCCGAAGGTGGGCTCGAAAAAGAAAGGCCAAGCCGAGGGTGGACTTTCAAAGAAAGACTAAGCCGAAGGTAGACTCTCAAACAAAGGATACGAGGCCATGCCGAAGGTGGGCTCGAAAAAAGAAAGGCCAAGCTGAGGGTGGGTTTTCAAAGAAAGACTATGCCGAAGGTAGACTCTCAAACAAAGGATACGAGGCCATGCCGAAGGTGGGCTCGAAAAAAGAAAGGCCAAGCCGAGGGTGGGTTTTCAAAGAAAGACTAAGCCGAAGGTAGACTCTCAAACAAAGGATACGAGGCCATGCTGAAGGTGGGCTCGAAAAAGAAATGCCAAGCCGAGGGTGGGCTTTCAAAGAAAGACTTAGCTGGAGGTAGACTCTCAAACAAAGGATACGAGGCCATGCCGAAGGTGGGATCAAAAAAGAAAGGCCAAGCCGAGGGTGGGCTTTCAAAGAAAGACTAAGTCGAAGGTAGACTCTCAAACAAAGGATACGAGGCCATGCCGAAGGTGGGCTCGAAAAAGAAAGGCCAAGTCGAGGGTGGACTTTCAAATAAAGACTAAGCCGAAGGTAGACTCTCAAACAAAGGATACGAGGCCATGCCGAAGGTGGGCTCGAAAAAAGAAAGGCCAAGCCGAGGGTGGGTTTTCAAAGAAAGACTATGCCGAAGGTAGACTCTCAAACAAAGGATACGAGGCCATGCCGAAGGTGGGCTCGGAATAGAAAGGCCAAGCCGAGGGTGGACTTTCAAAGAAAGACTAAGCTGAAGGTAGACTCTCAAACAAACGATACGAGGCCATGCCGAAGGAGGGCTCGAAAAAGAAAGGCCAAGCCGAGGGGAGGCTTTCAAAGAAAGACTAAGCCGAAGGTAGACTGTCAAATAAAGGATACGAGGCCATGCCGAAGGTGGGCTCGAAAAGGAAAGGCCGAGCCGAGGGTGGGCTTTCAAAGAAAGACTATGCCGAAGGTAGACTCTCAAACAAAGGATACGAGCCCATGCCGAAGGTGGGCTCGAAAAAAGAAAAGCGAAGCCGATGGTGGACTTTCAAAGAAAGACTAAGCCGAAGGTAGACTCTCAAACAAAGGATACGAGGCCATGCCGAAGGTGGGCTCGAAAAATGAAAGGCCAAGCCGAGGGTGGGTTTTCAGAGAAAGACTATGCCGAAGGTAGACTCTCAAACAAAGGATACGAGGCCATGCCGAAGGTGGGCTTGAAAAAAGAAAGGCCATGCCGAGGGTGGGTTTTCAAAGAAAGACTAAGACGAAGGTAGACTCTCAAACAAAGGATACGAGGCCATGCTGAACGTGGGCTCGAAAAAGAATGGCCAAGCCGAGGGTGGGCTTTCAAAGAAAGACTAAGCCGAAGGTAGACTCTCAAACAAAGGATACGAGGCCATGCCGAAGGTGAGATCGGAAAAGAAAGGCCAAGCCGAGGGTGGGCTTTCAAAGAAAGACTAAGTCGAAGGTAGACTCTCAAACAAAGGATACGAGGCCATGCCGAAGGTGGGATCGAAAAAGATAGGCCAAGCCGAGGGTGGGCTTTCAAAGAAAGACTAAGTCGAAGGTAGACTCTCAAACAAAGGATACGAGGCCATGCCGAAGGCGGGCTCAAAAAAGAAAGGCCAAGCAGAGGGTGGACTTTCAAAGAAAGACTAAGCAGAAGGTAGAATCTCAAACAAAGGATACGAGGCCATGCCGAAGGTGGGATCGAAAAAGAAAGGCCAAGTCGAGGGTGGGCTTTCAAAGAAAGACTAAGTCGAAGGTAGACTCTCAAACAAAGGATACGAGGCCATGCCGAAGGTGGGCTCGAAAAAGAAAGGCCAAGCCGAGGGTGGACTTTCAAAGAAAGACTAAGCCGAAGGTAGACTCTCAGACAAAGGATACGAAGCCATGCCGAAGGTGGGCTCGAAAAAAGAAAGGCCAAGCCGAGGGTGTGTTTTCAAAGAAAGACTATGCCGAAGGTAGACTCTCAAACAAAGGATACGAGGCCATGCCGAAGGTGGGCTCGAAAAAGAAAGGCCAAGCCGAGGGTGGACTTTCAAAGAAAGACTAAGCTGAAGGTAAACTCTCAAACAAACGATTCGAGGCCATGCCGAAGGAGGGCTCGAAAAAGAAAGGCCAAGCCGAGGGTGGGTTTTCAAAGAAAGACTATGCCGAAGGTAGACTCTCAAACAAAGGATACGAGGCCATGCCGAAGGTGGGCTCGGAATAGAAAGGCCAAGCCGAGGGTGGACTTTCAAAGAAAGACTAAGCTGAAGGTAGACTCTCAAACAAACGATACGAGGCCATGCCGAAGGAGGGCTCGAAAAAGAAAGGCCAAGCCGAGGGGAGGCTTTCAAAGAAAGACTAAGCCGAAGGTAGACTGTCAAATAAAGGATACGAGGCCATGCCGAAGGTGGGCTCGAAAAGGAAAGGCCGAGCCGAGGGTGGGCTTTCAAAGAAAGACTATGCCGAAGGTAGACTCTCAAACAAAGGATACGAGCCCATGCCGAAGGTGGGCTCGAAAAAAGAAAAGCGAAGCCGATGGTGGACTTTCAAAGAAAGACTAAGCCGAAGGTAGACTCTCAAACAAAGGATACGAGGCCATGCCGAAGGTGGGCTCGAAAAAAGAAAGGCCAAGCCGAGGGTGGGTTTTCAGAGAAAGACTATGCCGAAGGTAGACTCTCAAACAAAGGATACGAGGCCATGCCGAAGGTGGGCTTGAAAAAAGAAAGGCCATGCCGAGGGTGGGTTTTCAAAGAAAGACTAAGACGAAGGTAGACTCTCAAACAAAGGATACGAGGCCATGCTGAACGTGGGCTCGAAAAAGAATTGCCAAGCCGAGGGTGGGCTTTCAAAGAAAGACTAAGCCGAAGGTAGACTCTCAAACAAAGGATACGAGGCCATGCCGAAGGTGAGATCGGAAAAGAAAGGCCAAGCCGAGGGTGGGCTTTCAAAGAAAGACTAAGTCGAAGGTAGACTCTCAAACAAAGGATACGAGGCCATGCCGAAGGTGGGATCGAAAAAGACAGGCCAAGCCGAGGGTGGGCTTTCAAAGAAAGACTAAGTCGAAGGTAGACTCTCAAACAAAGGATACGAGGCCATGCCGAAGGCGGGCTCAAAAAAGAAAGGCCAAGCAGAGGGTGGACTTTCAAAGAAAGACTAAGCAGAAGGTAGAATCTCAAACAAAGGATACGAGGCCATGCCGAAGGTGGGATCGAAAAAGAAAGGCCAAGTCGAGGGTGGGCTTTCAAAGAAAGACTAAGTCGAAGGTAGACTCTCAAACAAAGGATACGAGGCCATGCCGAAGGTGGGCTCGAAAAAGAAAGGCCAAGCCGAGGGTGGACTTTCAAAGAAAGACTAAGCCGAAGGTAGACTCTCAGACAAAGGATACGAAGCCATGCCGAAGGTGGGCTCGAAAAAAGAAAGGCCAAGCCGAGGGTGTGTTTTCAAAGAAAGACTATGCCGAAGGTAGACTCTCAAACAAAGGATACGAGGCCATGCCGAAGGTGGGCTCGAAAAAGAAAGGCCAAGCCGAGGGTGGACTTTCAAAGAAAGACTAAGCTGAAGGTAAACTCTCAAACAAACGATTCGAGGCCATGCCGAAGGAGGGCTCGAAAAAGAAAGGCCAAGCCGAGGGGGGGCTTTCAAAGAAAGACTAAGCCGAAGGTAGACTCTCAAATAAAGGATACGAGGCCATGCCGAAGGTGGGCTCGAAAAGTAAAGGCCGAGCCGAGGGTGGGCTTTCAAAGAAAGACTATGCCGAAGGTAGTCTCTCAAACAAAGGATACGAGGCCATGCCGAAGGTGGGCTTGAAAAAAGAAAGGCCATGCCGAGGGTGGGTTTTCAAAGAAAGACTAAGACGAAGGTAGACTCTCAAACAAAGGATACGAGGCCATGCCGAAGGTGGGCTCGAAAAAAGAAAGGCCAAGCCGAGGGTGGGTTTTCAAAGAAAGACTATGCCGAAGGTAGACTCTCAAACAAAGGATACGAGGCCATGCCGAAGGTGGGCTTGAAAAAAGAAAGGCCATGCCGAGGGTGGGTTTTCAAAGAAAGACTAAGACGAAGGTAGACTCTCAAACAAAGGATACGAGGCCATGCTGAAGGTGGGCTCGAAAAAGAAAGGCCAAGCCGAGGGTGGGCTTTCAAAGAAAGACTAAGCCGAAGGTAGACTCTCAAACAAAGGATACGAGGCCATGCCGAAGGTGAGATCGAAAAAGAAAGGCCAAGCCGAGGGTGGGATTTCAAAGAAAGACTAAGTCGAAGGTAGACTCTCAAACAAAGGATACGAGGCCATGCCGAAGGTGGGATCGAAAAAGAAAGGCCAAGTCGAGGGTGGGCTTTCAAAGAAAGACTAAGTCGAAGGTAGACTCTCAAATAAAGGATACGAGGCCATGCCGAAGGTGGGCTCGAAAAGGAAAGGCCGAGCCGAGGGTGGGCTTTCAAAGAAAGACTATGCCGAAGGTAGACTCTCAAACAAAGGATACGAGCCCATGCCGAAGGTGGGCTCGAAAAAAGAAAAGCCAAGCCGAGGGTGGACTTTCAAAGAAAGACTAAGCCGAAGGTAGACTCTCAAACAAAGGATACGAGGCCATGCCGAAGGTGGGCTCGAAAAAAGAAAGGCCAAGCCGAGGGTGGGTTTTCAGAGAAAGACTATGCAGAAGGTAGACTCTCAAACAAAGGATACGAGGCCATGCCGAAGGTGGGCTTGAAAAAAGAAAGGCCATGCCGAGGGTGGGTTTTCAAAGAAAGACTAAGACGAAGGTAGACTCTCAAACAAAGGATACGAGGCCATGCTGAAGGTGGGCTCGAAAAAGAAAGGCCAAGCCGAGGGTGGGCTTTCAAAGAAAGACTAAGCCGAAGGTAGACTCTCAAACAAAGGATACGAGGCCATGCCGAAGGTGAGATCGAAAAAGAAAGGCCAAGCCGAGGGTGGGCTTTCAAAGAAAGACTAAGTCGAAGGTAGACTCTCAAACAAAGGATACGAGGCCATGCCGAAGGTGGGATCGAAAAAGACAGGCCAAGCCGAGGGTGGGCTTTCAAAGAAAGACTAAGTCGAAGGTAGACTCTCAAACAAAGGATACAAGGCCATGCCGAAGGTGGGCTCAAAAAAGAAAGGCCAAGCAGAGGGTGGACTTTCAAAGAAAGACTAAGCCGAAGGTAGACTCTCAAACAAAGGATACGAGGCCATGCTGAAGGTGGGCTCGAAAAAGAAATGCCAAGCCGGGGGTGGGCTTTCAAAGAAAGACTAAGCTGGAGGTAGACTCTCAAACAAAGGATACGAGGCCATGCCGAAGGTGGGATCAAAAAAGAAAGGCCAAGCCGAGGGTGGGCTTTCAAAGAAAGACTAAGTCGAAGGTAGACTCTCAAACAAAGGATACGAGGCCATGCCGAAGGTGGGCTCGAAAAAGAAAGGCCAAGTCGAGGGTGGACTTTCAAATAAAGACTAAGCCGAAGGTAGACTCTCAAACAAAGGATACGAGGCCATGCCGAAGGTGGGCTCGAAAAAAGAAAGGCCAAGCCGAGGGTGGGTTTTCAAAGAAAGACTATGCCGAAGGTAGACTCTCAAACAAAGGATACGAGGCCATGCCGAAGGTGGGCTCGGAATAGAAAGGCCAAGCCGAGGGTGGACTTTCAAAGAAAGACTAAGCTGAAGGTAGACTCTCAAACAAACGATACGAGGCCATGCCGAAGGAGGGCTCGAAAAAGAAAGGCCAAGCCGAGGGGGGGCTTTCAAAGAAAGACTAAGCCGAAGGTAGACTGTCAAATAAAGGATACGAGGCCATGCCGAAGGTGGGCTCGAAAAGGAAAGGCCGAGCCGAGGGTGGGCTTTCAAAGAAAGACTATGCCGAAGGTAGACTCTCAAACAAAGGATACGAGCCCATGACGAAGGTGGGCTCGAAAAAAGAAAAGCCAAGCCGAGGGTGGACTTTCAAAGAAAGACTAAGCCGAAGGTAGACTCTCAAACAAAGGATACGAGGCCATGCCGAAGGTGGGCTCGAAAAAAGAATGGCCAAGCCGAGGGTGGGTTTTCAGAGAAAGACTATGCCGAAGGTAGACTCTCAAACAAAGGATACGAGGCCATGCCGAAGGTGGGCTTGAAAAAAGAAAGGCCATGCCGAGGGTGGGTTTTCAAAGAAAGACTAAGACGAAGGTAGACTCTCAAACAAAGGATACGAGGCCATGCTGAAGGTGGGCTCGAAAAAGAAAGGCCAAGCCGAGGGTGGGCTTTCAAAGAAAGACTAAGCCGAAGGTAGACTCTCAAACAAAGGATACGAGGCCATGCCGAAGGTGAGATCGAAAAAGAAAGGCCAAGCCGAGGGTGGGCTTTCAAAGAAAGACTAAGTCGAAGGTAGACTCTCAAACAAAGGATACGAGGCCATGCCAAAGGTGGGATCGAAAAAGACAGGCCAAGCCGAGGGTGGGCTTTCAAAGAAAGACTAAGTCGAAGGTAGACTCTCAAACAAAGGATACGAGGCCATGCCGAAGGTGGGCTCAAAAATGAAAGGCCAAGCAGAGGGTGGACTTTCAAAGAAAGACTAAGCCGAAGGTAGAATCTCAAACAAAGGATACGAGGCCATGCCGATGGTGGGATCGAAAAAGAAAGGCCAAGTCGAGGGTGGGCTTTCAAAGAAAGACTAAGTCGAAGGTAGACTCTCAAACAAAGGATACGAGGCCATGCCGAAGGTGGGCTCGAAAAAGAAAGGCCAAGCCGAGGGTGGACTTTCAAAGAAAGACTAAGCCGAAGGTAGACTCTCAGACAAAGGATACGAAGCCATGCCGAAGGTGGGCTCGAAAAAAGAAAGGCCAAGCCGAGGGTGGGTTTTCAAAGAAAGACTATGCCGAAGGTAGACTCTCAAACAAAGGATACGAGGCCATGCCGAAGGTGGGCTCGAAAAAGAAAGGCCAAGCCGAGGGTGGACTTTCAAAGAAAGACTAAGCTGAAGGTAGACTCTCAAACAAACGATTCGAGGCCATGCCGAAGGAGGGCTCGAAAAAGAAAGGCCAAGCCGAGGGGGGGCTTTCAAAGAAAGACTAAGCCGAAGGTAGACTCTCAAATAAAGGATACGAGGCCATGCCGAAGGTGGGCTCGAAAAGTAAAGGCCGAGCCGAGGGTGGGCTTTCAAAGAAAGACTATGCCGAAGGTAGACTCTCAAACAAAGGATACGAGCCCATGCCGAAGGTGGGCTCGAAAAAAGAAAAGCCAAGCCGAGGGTGGACTTTCAAAGAAAGACTAAGCCGAAGGTAGACTCTCAAACAAAGGATACGAGGCCATGCCGAAGGTGGGCTCGAAAAAAGAAAGGCCAAGCCGAGGGTGGGTTTTCAAAGAAAGACTATGCCGAAGGTAGACTCTCAAACAAAGGATACGAGGCCATGCCGAAGGTGGGCTTGAAAAAAGAAAGGCCATGCCGAGGGTGGGTTTTCAAAGAAAGACTAAGACGAAGGTAGACTCTCAAACAAAGGATACGAGGCCATGCTGAAGGTGGGCTCGAAAAAGAAAGGCCAAGCCGAGGGTGGGCTTTCAAAGAAAGACTAAGCCGAAGGTAGACTCTCAAACAAAGGATACGAGGCCATGCCGAAGGTGAGATCGAAAAAGAAAGGCCAAGCCGAGGGTGGGCTTTCAAAGAAAGACTAAGTCGAAGGTAGACTCTCAAACAAAGGATACGAGGCCATGCCGAAGGTGGGATCGAAAAAAGAAAGGCCAAGCCGAGGGTGGGTTTTCAAAGAAAGACTATGCCGAAGGTAGACTCTCAAACAAAGGATACGAGGCCATGCCGAAGGTGGGCTCGAAAAAGAAAGGCCAAGCCGAGGGTGGACTTTCAAAGAAAGACTAAGCTGAAGGTAGACTCTCAAACAAACGATTCGAGGCCATGCCGAAGGAGGGCTCGAAAAAGAAAGGCCAAGCCGAGGGGGGGCTTTCAAAGAAAGACTAAGCCGAAGGTAGACTCTCAAATAAAGGATACGAGGCCATGCCGAAGGTGGGCTCGAAAAGTAAAGGCCGAGCCGAGGGTGGGCTTTCAAAGAAAGACTATGCCGAAGGTAGACTCTCAAACAAAGGATACGAGCCCATGCCGAAGGTGGGCTCGAAAAAAGAAAAGCCAAGCCGAGGGTGGACTTTCAAAGAAAGACTAAGCCGAAGGTAGACTCTCAAACAAAGGATACGAGGCCATGCCGAAGGTGGGCTCGAAAAAAGAAAGGCCAAGCCGAGGGTGGGTTTTCAAAGAAAGACTATGCCGAAGGTAGACTCTCAAACAAAGGATACGAGGCCATGCCGAAGGTGGGCTTGAAAAAAGAAAGGCCATGCCGAGGGTGGGTTTTCAAAGAAAGACTAAGACGAAGGTAGACTCTCAAACAAAGGATACGAGGCCATGCTGAAGGTGGGCTCGAAAAAGAAAGGCCAAGCCGAGGGTGGGCTTTCAAAGAAAGACTAAGCCGAAGGTAGACTCTCAAACAAAGGATACGAGGCCATGCCGAAGGTGAGATCGAAAAAGAAAGGCCAAGCCGAGGGTGGGCTTTCAAAGAAAGACTAAGTCGAAGGTAGACTCTCAAACAAAGGATACGAGGCCATGCCGAAGGTGGGATCGAAAAAGAAAGGCCAAGTCGAGGGTGGGCTTTCAAAGAAAGACTAAGTCGAAGGTAGACTCTTAAATAAATAATACGAGGCCATGCCGAAGGTGGGCTCGAAAAGGAAAGGCCGAGCCGAGGGTGGGCTTTCAAAGAAAGACTATGCCGAAGGTAGACTCTCAAACAAAGGATACGAGCCCATGCCGAAGGTGGGCTCGAAAAAAGAAAAGCCAAGCCGAGGGTGGACTTTCAAAGAAAGACTAAGCCGAAGGTAGACTCTCAAACAAAGGATACGAGGCCATGCTAAAGGTGGGCTCGAAAAAAGAAAGGCCAAGCCGAGGGTGGGTTTTCAAAGAAAGGCTATGCCGAAGGTAGACTCTCAAACAAAGGATACGAGGCCATGCCGAAGGTGGGCTTGAAAAAAGAAAGGCCATGCCGAGGGTAGGTTTTCAAAGAAAGACTAAAACGAAGGTAGACTCTCAAACAAAGGATACGAGGCCATGCTGAAGGTGGGCTCGAAAAAGAAAGGCCAAGCCGAGGGTGGGCTTTCAAAGAAAGACTAAGCCGAAGGTAGACTCTCAAACAAAGGATACGAGGCCATGCCGAAGGTGAGATCGAAAAAGAAAGGCCAAGCCGAGGGTGGGATTTCAAAGAAAGACTAAGTCGAAGGTAGACTCTCAAAGATAGGATACGAGGCCATGCCGAAGGTGGGATCGAAAAAGAAAGGCCAAGCCGAGGGTGGACTTTAAAAGAAAGACTAAGTCGAAGGTAGACTCTCAAACAAAGGATACGAGGCCATGCCGAAGGTGGGCTCGAAAAAGAAAGGCCAAACAGAGGGTGGACTTTCAAAGAAAGACTAAGCCGAAGGTAGAAACTCAAACAAAGGATACGAGGCTATGCCGAAGGTGGGATCGAAAAAGAAAGGCCAAGTCGAGGGTGGGCTTTCAAAGAAAGACTAAGTCGAAGGTAGACTCTCAAACAAAGGATACGAGGCCATGCCGAAGGTGGGCTCGAAAAAAGAAAGGCCAAGCCGAGGGTGGGTTTTCAAAGAAAGACTATGCCGAAGGTAGACTCTCAAACAAAGGATACGAGGCCATGCCGAAGGTGGGCTTGAAAAAAGAAAGGCCATGCCGAGGGTGGGTTTTCAAAGAAAGACTAAGACGAAGGTAGACTCTCAAACAAAGGATACGAGGCCATGCTGAAGGTGGGCTCGAAAAAGAAAGGCCAAGCCGAGGGTGGGCTTTCAAAGAAAGACTAAGCCGAAGGTAGACTCTCAAACAAAGGATACGAGGCCATGCCGAAGGTGAGATCGAAAAAGAAAGGCCAAGCCGAGGGTGGGCTTTCAAAGAAAGACTAAGTCGAAGGTAGACTCTCAAATAAAGGATACGAGGCCATGCCGAAGGTGGGATCGAAAAAGAAAGGCCAAGTCGAGGGTGGGCTTTCAAAGAAAGACTAAGTCGAAGGTAGACTCTCAAATAAATAATACGAGGCCATGCCGAAGGTGGGCTCGAAAAGGAAAGGCCGAGCCGAGGGTGGGCTTTCAAAGAAAGACTATGCCGAAGGTAGACTCTCAAACAAAGGATACGAGCCCATGCCGAAGGTGGGCTCGAAAAAAGAAAAGCCAAGCCGAAGGTGGACTTTCAAAGAAAGACTAAGCCGAAGGTAGACTCTCAAACAAAGGATACGAGGCCATGCCGAAGATGGGCTCGAAAAAAGAAAGGCCAAGCCGAGGGTGGGTTTTCAAAGAAAGGCTATGCCGAAGGTAGACTCTCAAACAAAGGATACGAGGCCATGCCGAAGGTGGGCTTGAAAAAAGAAAGGCCATGCCGAGGGTGGGTTTTCAAAGAAAGACTAAAACGAAGGTAGACTCTCAAACAAAGGATACGAGGCCATGCTGAAGGTGGGCTCGAAAAAGAAAGGCCAAGCCGAGGGTGGGCTTTCAAAGAAAGACTAAGCCGAAGGTAGACTCTCAAACAAAGGATACGAGGCCATGCCGAAGGTGAGATCGAAAAAGAAAGGCCACGCCGAGGGTGGGCTTTCAAAGAAAGACTAAGTCGAAGGTAGACTCTCAAAGAAAGGATACGAGGCCATGCCGAAGGTGGGATCGAAAAAGAAAGGCCAAGCCGAGGGTGGACTTTCAAAGAAAGACTAAGTCGAAGGTAGACTCTCAAACAAAGGATACGAGGCCATGCCGAAGGTGGGCTCGAAAAAGAAAGGCCAAACAGAGGGTGGACTTTCAAAGAAAGACTAAGCCGAAGGTAGAATCTCAAACAAAGGATACGAGGCTATGCCGAAGTTGGGATCGAAAAAGAAAGGCCAAGTCGAGGGTGGGCTTTCAAAGAAAGACTAAGTCGAAGGTAGACTCTCAAACAAAGGATACGAGGCCATGCCGAAGGTGGGCTCGAAAAAGAAAGGCCAAGCAGAGGGTGGACTTTCAAAGAAAGACTAAGCCGAAGGTAGAATCTCAAACAAAGGATACGAGGCCATGCCGAAGGTGGGATCGAAAAAGAAAGGCCAAGTCGAGGGTGGGCTTTCAAAGAAAGACTAAGTCTAAGTTAGACTCTCAAACAAAGGATACGAGGCCATGCCGAAGGTGGGCTCGAAAAAGAAAGGCCAAGCCGTGGGTGGACTTTCAAAGAAAGACTAAGCCGAAGGTAGACTCTCAAACAAAGGATATGAGGCCATGCCGAAGGTGGGCTCGAAAAAAGAAAGGCCAAGCCGAGGGTGGGTTTTCAAAGAAAGACTATGCCGAAGGTAGACTCTCAAACAAAGGATACGAGGCCATGCCGAAGGTGGGCTCTAAAAAAGAAAGGCCAAGCCTAGGGTGGGTTTTCAAAGAAAGACTAAGTCGAAGGTAGACTCTCAAACAAAGGATACGAGGCCATGCTGAAGGTGGGCTCGAAAAAGAAAGGCCAAGCCGAGGGTGGGCTTTCAAAGAAAGACTAAGCCGAAGGTAGACTCTCAAACAAAGGATACGAGGCCATGCCGAAGGTGAGATCGAAAAAGAAAGGCCGAGCCGAGGGTGGGCTTTCAAAGAAAGACTAAGACGAAGGTAGACTCTCAAACAAAGGATACGAGGCCATGCTGAAGGTGGGCTCGAAAAAGAAAGGCCAAGCCGAGGGTGGGCTTTCAAAGAAAGACTAAGCCGAAGGTAGACTCTCAAACAAAGGATACGAGGCCATGCCGAAGGTGAGATCGAAAAAGAACGGCCAAACCGAGGGTGGGCTTTCAAAGAAAGACTAAGTCGAAGGCAGACTCTCAAAGAAAGGATACGAGGCCATGCCGAAGGTGGGATCGAAAAAGAAAGGCCAAGCCGAGGGTGGACTTTCAAAGAAAGACTAAGTCGAAGGTAGACTCTCAAACAAAGGATACGAGGCCATGCCGAAGGTGGGCTCGAAAAAGAAAGGCCAAGCAGAGGGTGGACTTTCAAAGAAAGACTAAGCCGAAGGTAGAATCTCAAACAAAGGATACGAGGCCATGCCGAAGGTGGGATCGAAAAAGAAAGGCCAAGTCGAGGGTGGGCTTTCAAAGAAAGACTAAGTCTAAGTTAGACTCTCAAACAAAGGATACGAGGCCATGCCGAAGGTGGGCTCGAAAAAGAAAGGCCAAGCCGAGGGTGGACTTTCAAAGAAAGACTAAGCCGAAGGTAGACTCTCAAACAAAGGATACGAGGCCATGCCAAAGGTGGGCTCGAAAAAAGAAAGGCCAAGCCGAGGGTGGGTTTTCAAATAAAGACTATGCCGAAGGTAGACTCTCAAACAAAGGATACGAGGCCATGCCGAAGGTGGGCTCGAAAAAAGAAAGGCCAAGGCGAGGGTGGGTTTTCAAAGAAAGACTAAGCCGAAGGTAGATTCTCAAACAAAGGATACGAGGCCATGCTGAAGGTGGGCTCGAAAAAGAAAGGCCAAGCCGAGGGTGGACTTTCAAAGAAAGACTAAGCCGAAGGTAGACTCTCAAACAAAGGATACGAGGCCATGCTGAAGGTGGGCTCGAAAAAAGAAAGGCCAAGCCGAGGGTGGGTTTTCAAAGAAAGACTATGCCGAAGGTAGACTCTCAAACAAAGGATACGAGGCCATGCCGAAGGTGGGCTCTAAAAAAGAAAGGCCAAGCCTAGGGTGGGTTTTCAAAGAAAGACTATGTCGAAGGTAGACTCTCAAAAAAAGGATACGAGGCCATGCCGAAGGTGGGATCGAAAAAGAAAGGCCAAGCCGAGGGTGGACTTTCAAAGAAAGACTAAGCTGAAGGTAGACTCTCAAACAAACGATTCGAGGCCATGCTGAAGGTGGGCTCGAAAAAGAAAGGCCAAGCCGAGGGGGGGCTTTCAAAGAAAGACTAAGCTGAAGGTAGACTCTCAAATAAAGGATACGAGGCCATGCCGAAGGTGGGCTCGAAAAGGAAAGGCCGAGCCGAGGGTGGGCTTTCAAAGAAAGACTATGCCGAAGGTAGACTCTCAAACAAAGGATACGAGCCCATGCCGAAGGTGGGCTCGAAAAAAGAAAAGCTAAGCCGAGGGTGGACTTTCAAAGAAAGACTAAGCCGAAGGTAGACTCTCAAACAAAGGATACGAGGCCATGCCGAAGGTGGGCTCGAAAAAAGAAAGGCCAAGCCGAGGGTGGGTTTTCAAAGAAAGACTATGCCGAAGGTAGACTCTCAAACAAAGGATACGAGGCCATGCCGAAGGTGGGCTTGAAAAAAGAAAGGCCATGCTGAGGGTGGGTTTTCAAAGAAAGACTAAGACGAAGGTAGACTCTCAAACAAAGGATACGAGGCCATGCTGAAGGTGGGCTCGAAAAAGAAAGGCCAAGCCGAGGGTGGGCTTTCAAAGAAAGACTAAGCCGAAGGTAGACTCTCAAACAAAGGATACGAGGCCATGCCGAAGGTGAGATCGAAAAAGAACGGCCAAACCGAGGGTGGGCTTTCAAAGAAAGACTAAGTCGAAGGCAGACTCTCAAAGAAAGGATACGAGGCCATGCCGAAGGTGGAATCGAAAAAGAAAGGCCAAGCCGAGGGTGGACTTTCAAAGAAAGACTAAGTCGAAGGCAGACTCTCAAAGAAAGGATACGAGGCCATGCCGAAGGTGGGATCGAAAAAGAAAGGCCAAGCCGAGGGTGGACTTTCAAAGAAAGACTAAGTCGAAGGTAGACTCTCAAACAAAGGATACGAGGCCATGCCGAAGGTGGGCTCGAAAAAGAAAGGCCAAGCAGAGGGTGGACTTTCAAAGAAAGACTAAGCCGAAGGTAGAATCTCAAACAAAGGATACGAGACCATGCCGAAGGTGGGATCGAAAAAGAAAGGCCAAGTCGAGGGTGGGCTTTCAAAGAAAGACTAAGTCTAAGTTAGACTCTCAAACAAAGGATACGAGGCCATGCCGAAGGTGGGCTCGAAAAAGAAAGGCCAAGCCGAGGGTGGACTTTCAAAGAAAGACTAAGCCGAAGGTAGACTCTCAAACAAAGGATACGAGGCCATGCCGAAGGTGGGCTCGAAAAAAGAAAGGCCAAGCCGAGGGTGGGTTTTCAAATAAAGACTATGCCGAAGGTAGACTCTCAAACAAAGGATACGAGGCCATGCCGAAGGTGGGCTCGAAAAAAGAAAGGCCAAGGCGAGGGTGGGTTTTCAAAGAAAGGCTAAGCCGAAGGTAGACTCTCAAACAAAGGATACGAGGCCATGCTGAAGGTGGGCTCGAAAAAGAAAGGCCAAGCCGAGGGTGGACTTTCAAAGAAAGACTAAGCCGAAGGTAGACTCTCAAACAAAGGATACGAGGCCATGCTGAAGGTGGGCTCGAAAAAAGAAAGGCCAAGCCGAGGGTGGGTTTTCAAAGAAAGACTATGCCGAAGGTAGACTCTCAAACAAAGGATACGAGGCCATGCCGAAGGTGGGCTCTAAAAAAGAAAGGCCAAGCCTAGGGTGGGTTTTCAAAGAAAGACTATGTCGAAGGTAGACTCTCAAAAAAAGGATATGAGGCCATGCCGAAGGTGGGATCGAAAAAGAAAGGCCAAGCCGAGGGTGGACTTTCAAAGAAAGACTAAGCTGAAGGTAGACTCTCAAACTAACGATACGAGGCCATGCTGAAGGTGGGCTCGAAAAAGAAAGGCCAAGCCGAGGGGGGCTTTCAAAGAAAGACTAAGCTGAAGGTAGACTCTCAAATAAAGGATACGAGGCCATGCCGAAGGTGGGCTCGAAAAGGAAAGGCCGAGCCGAGGGTGGGCTTTCAAAGAAAGACTATGCCGAAGGTAGACTCTCAAACAAAGGATACGAGCCCATGCCGAAGGTGGGCTCGAAAAAAGAAAAGCTAAGCCGAGGGTGGACTTTCAAAGAAAGACTAAGCCGAAGGTAGACTCTCAAACAAAGGATACGAGGCCATGCCGAAGGTGGGCTCGAAAAAAGAAAGGCCAAGCCGAGGGTGGGTTTTCAAAGAAAGACTATGCCGAAGGTAGACTCTCAAACAAAGGATACGAGGCCATGCCGAAGGTGGGCTTGAAAAAAGAAAGGCCATGCTGAGGGTGGGTTTTCAAAGAAAGACTAAGACGAAGGTAGACTCTCAAACAAAGGATACGAGGCCATGCTGAAGGTGGGCTCGAAAAAGAAAGGCCAAGCCGAGGGTGGGCTTTCAAAGAAAGACTAAGCCGAAGGTAGACTCTCAAACAAAGGATACGAGGCCATGCCGAAGGTGAGATCGAAAAAGAACGGCCAAACCGAGGGTGGGCTTTCAAAGAAAGACTAAGTCGAAGGCAGACTCTCAAAGAAAGGATACGAGGCCATGCCGAAGGTGGAATCGAAAAAGAAAGGCCAAGCCGAGGGTGGACTTTCAAAGAAAGACTAAGTCGAAGGTAGACTCTCAAACAAAGGATACGAGGCCATGCCGAAGGTGGGCTCGAAAAAGAAAGGCCAAGCAGAGGGTGGACATTCAAAGAAAGACTAAGCCGAAGGTAGAATCTCAAACAAAGGATACGAGGCCATGCCGAAGGTGGGATCGAAAAAGAAAGGCCAAGTCGAGGGTGGGCTTTCAAAGAAAGACTAAGTCTAAGTTAGACTCTCAAACAAAGGATACGAGGCCATGCCGAAGGTGGGCTCGAAAAACAAAGGCCAAGCCGAGGGTGGACTTTCAAAGAAAGACTAAGCCGAAGGTAGACTCTCAAACAAAGGATACGAGGTCATGCCGAAGGTGGGCTCGAAAAAAGAAAGGCCAAGCCGAGGGTGGGTTTTCAAATAAAGACTATGCCGAAGGTAGACTCTCAAACAAAGGATACGAGGCCATGCCGAAGGTGGGCTCGAAAAAAGAAAGGCCAACGCGAGGGTGGGTTTTCAAAGAAAGACTAAGCCGAAGGTAGACTCTCAAACAAAGGATACTAGGCCATGCTGAAGGTGGGCTCGAAAAAGAAAGGCCAAGCCGAGGGTGGACTTTCAAAGAAAGACTAATCCGAAGGTAGACTCTCAAACAAAGGATACGAGGCCATGCTGAAGGTGGGCTCGAAAAAAGAAAGGCCAAGCCGAGGGTGGGTTTTCAAAGAAAGACTATGCCGAAGGTAGACTCTCAAACAAAGGATACGAGGCCATGCCGAAGGTGGGCTCTAAAAAAGAAAGGCCAAGCCTAGGGTGGGTTTTCAAAGAAAGACTATGTCGAAGGTAGACTCTCAAAAAAAGGATACGAGGCCATGCCGAAGGTGGGATCGAAAAAGAAAGGCCCAGCCGAGGGTGGACTTTCAAAGAAAGACTAAGCTGAAGGTAGACTCTCAAACAAACGATTCGA
The DNA here is from genome assembly GCA_022829125.1 of Lathyrus tuberosus. NCBI lineage: Eukaryota > Viridiplantae > Streptophyta > Magnoliopsida > Fabales > Fabaceae > Lathyrus > Lathyrus tuberosus. The sequence goes on from JALAZF010000229.1 coordinate 7,288,192, forward strand.
GGCCATGCCGAAGGAGGGCTCGAAAAAGAAAGGCCAAGCCGAGGGGGGGCTTTCAAAGAAAGACTAAGCTGAAGGTAGACTCTCAAATAAAGGATACGAGGCCATGCCGAAGGTGGGCTCGAAAAGTAAAGGCCGAGCCGAGGGTGGGCTTTCAAAGAAAGACTATGCCGAAGGTAGACTCTCAAACAAAGGATACGAGCCCATGCCGAACGTGGGCTCGAAAAAAGAAAATCCAAGCCGAGGGTGGACTTTCAAAGAAAGACTAAGCCGATGGTAGACTCTCAAACAAAGGATACGAGGCCATGCCGAAGGTGGGCTCGAAAAAAGAAAGGCCAAGCCGAGGGTGGGTTTTCAAAGAAAGACTATGCCGAAGGTAGACTCTCAAACAAAGGATACGAGGCCATGCCGAAGGTGGGCTTGAAAAAAGAAAGGCCATGCCGAGGGTGGATTTTCAAAGAAAGACTAAGACGAAGGTAGACTCTCAAACAAAGGATACGAGGCCATGCTGAAGGTGGGCTCGAAAAAGAAAGGCCAAGCCGAGGGTGGGCTTTCAAAGAAAGACTAGGCCGAAGGTAGACTCTCAAACAAAGGATACGAGGCCATGCCGAATGTGAGATCGAAAAAGAAAGGCCAAGCCGAGGGTGGGCTTTCAAAGAAAGACTAAGTCGAAGGTAGACTCTCAAACAAAGGATACGAGGCCATGCCGAAGGTGGGATCGAAAAAGAAAGGCCAAGCCGAGGGTGGGCTTTCAAAGAAAGACTAAGTCGAAGGTAGACTCTCAAACAAAGGATACGAGGCCATGCCGAAGGTGGGCTCGAAAAAGAAAGGCCAAGCAGAGGGTGGACTTTCAAAGAAAGACTAAGCCGAAGGTAGAATCTCAAACAAAGGATACGAGGCCATGCCGAAGGTGGGATCGAAAAAGAAAGGCCAATTCGAGGGTGGGCTTTCAAAGAAAGACTAAGTCGAAGGTAGACTCTCAAATAAAGGATACGAGGCCATGCCGAAGGTGGGCTCGAAAAAGAAAGGCCAAGCCGAGGGTGGACTTTCAAAGAAAGACTAAGCCGAAGGTAGACTCTCAAACAAAGGATACGAAGCCATGCCGAAGGTGGGCTCAAAAAAATATAGGCCAAGCCGAGGGTGGGTTTTCAAAGAAAGACTATGCCGAAGGTAGACTCTCAAACAAAGGATACGAGGCCATGCCGAAGGTGGGCTCGAAAAAAGAAAGGCCAAGCCGAGGGTGGGTTTTCAAAGAAAGACTATGCCGAAGGTAGACTCTCAAACAAAGGATACGAGGCCATGCCGAAGGTGGGCTCGAAAAAGAAAGGCCAAGTCGAGGGTGGACTTTCAAAGAAAGACTAAGCTGAAGGTAGACTCTCAAACAAACGATTCGAGGCCATGCCGAAGGAGGGCTCGAAAAAGAAAGGCCAAGCCGAGGGGGGGCTTTCAAAGAAAGACTAAGCCGAAGGTAGACTCTCAAATAAAGGATACGAGGCCATGCCGAAGGTGGGCTCGAAAAGTAATGGTCGAGCCGAGGGTGGGCTTTCAAAGAAAGACTATCCCGAAGGTAGACTCTCAAACAAAGGATACGAGCCCATGCCGAAGGTGGGCTCGAAAAAAGAAAAGCCAAGCCGAGGGTGGACTTTCAAAGAAAGACTAAGCCGAAGGTAGACTCTCAAACAAAGGATACGAGGCCATGCCGAAGGTGGGCTCGAAAAAAGAAAGGCCAAGCCGAGGGTGGGTTTTCAAAGAAAGACTATGTCGAAGGTAGACTCTCAAACAAAGGATACGAGGCCATGCCGAAGGTGGGCTCGAAAAAGGAAAAGCCAAGCCGAGGGTGGACTTTCAAAGAAAGACTAAGCCGAAGGTAGACTCTCAAACAAAGTATAAGAGGCCATCCCGAAGGTGGGCTCGAAAAAAGAAAGGCCAAGCCGAGGGTCGGTTTTCAAAGAAAGACTATGCCGAAGGTAGACTCTCAAACAAAGGATACGAGGCCATGCCGAAGGTGGGCTTGAAAAAAGAAAGGCCATGCCGAGGGTGGGTTTTCAAAGAAAGACTAAGACGAAGGTAGACTCTCAAACAAAGGATACGAGGCCATGCTGAAGGTGGGCTCGAAAAAGAAAGGCCAAGCCGAGGGTGGGCTTTCAAAGAAAGACTAAGCCGAAGGTAGACTCTCAAACAAAGGATACGAGGCCATGCCGAAGGTGGGATCGAAAAAGAAAGGCCAAGCCGAGGGTGGGCTTTCAAAGAAAGACTAAGCCGAAGGTAGACTCTCAAACAAAGGATACGAGGCCATGCCGAAGGTGGGATCGAAAAAGAAAGGCCAAGTCGAGGGTGGGAATTCAAAGAAAGACTAAGTCGAAGGTAGACTCTCAAACAAAGGATACGAGGCCATGCCGAAGGTGGGATCGAAAAAGAAAGGCCAAGTCGAGGGTGGGCATTCAAAGAAAGACTAAGTCGAAGGTAGACTCTCAAACAAAGGATACGAGGCCATGCCGAAGGTGGGCTCGAAAAAGAAAGGCCAAGCCGAGGGTGGACTTTCAAAGAAAGACTAAGCCGAAGGTAGACTCTCAAACAAAGGATACGAGGCCATGCCGAAGGTGGGCTCGAAAAAAGAAAGGCTAAGCCGAGGGTGGGTTTTCAAAGAAAGACTATGCCGAAGGTAGACTCTCAAACAAAGGATACGAGGCCATGCCGAAGGTGGGCTCGAAAAAGAAAGGCCAAGTCGAGGGCGGACTTTCAAAGAAAGACTATGCCGAAGGTAGACTCTCAAACAAAGGATACGAGGCCATGCCGAAGGTGGGTTCGAAAAAGAAAGGCCAAGCCGAGGGTGGACTTTCAAAGAAAGACTAAGCTGAAGGTAGACTCTCAAAAAAACGATACGAGGCCATGCCGAAGGAGGGCTCGAAAAAGAAAGGCCAAGCCGAGGGGGGGCTTTCAAAGAAAGACTAAGCCGAAGGTAGACTCTCAAACAAAGGATACGAGGCCATGCCGAAGGTGGGCTCGAAAAAGAAAGGCCGAGCCGAGGGTGGGCTTTCAAAGAAAGACTATGCCGAAGGTAGACTATCAAACAAAGGATACGAGCCCATGCCGAAGGTGGGCTCGAAAAAAGAAAAGCCAAGCCGAGGGTGGACTTTCAAAGAAAGACTAAGCCGAAGGTAGACTCTCAAACAAAGGATACGAGGCCATGCCGATGGTGGCCTCGAAAAAAGAAAGGCCAAGCCGAGGGTCGGTTTTCAAAGAAAGACTATGCCGAAGGTAGACTCTCAAACAATGGATACGAGGCCATGCCGAAGGTGGGCTTGAAAAAAGAAAGGCCATGCCGAGGGTGGGTTTTCAAAGAAAGACTAAGACGAAGGTAGACTCTCAAACAAAGGATACGAGGCCATGCTGAAGGTGGGCTCGAAAAAGAAAGGCCAAGCCGAGGGTGGGCTTTCAAAGAAAGACTAAGCCGAAGGTAGACTCTCAAACAAAGGATACGAGGCCATGCCGAAGGTGAGATCGAAAAAGAAAGGCCAAGCCGAGGGTGGGCTTTCAAAGAAAGACTAAGTCGAAGGTAGACTCTCAAACAAAGGATACGAGGCCATGCCGAAGGTGGGATCGAAAAAGAAAGGCCAAGCCGAGGGTGGGCTTTCAAAGAAAGACTAAGTCGAAGGTAGACTCTCAAACAAAGGATACGAGGCCATGCCGAAGGTGGGCTCGAAAAAGAAAGGCCAAGTAGATGGTGGACTTTCAAAGAAAGACTAAGCCGAAGGTAGACTCTCAAACAAAGGATACGAGGCCATGCCGAAGGTGGGATCGAAAAAGAAAGGCCAAGTCGAGGGTGGGCATTCAAAGAAAGACTAAGTCGAAGGTAGACTCTCAAACAAAGGATACGAGGCCATGCCGAAGGTGGGCTCGAAAAAGAAAGGCCAAGCCGAGGGTGGACTTTCAAAGAAAGACTAAGCCGAAGGTAGACTCTCAAACAAAGGATACGAGGCCATGCCGAAGGTGGGCTCGAAAAAAGAAAGGCCAAGCCGAGGGTGAGTTTTCAAAGAAAGACTATGCCGGAGGTAGAATCTCAAACAAAGGATACGAGGCCATGCCGAAGGTGGGCTCGAAAAAAGAAAGGCCAAGGCGAGGGTGGGTTTTCAAAGAAAGACTAAGCCGAAGGTAGACTCTCAAACAAAGGATACGAGGCCATGCTGAAGGTGGGCTCGAAAAAGAAAGGCCAAGCCGAGGGTGGGCTTTCAAAGAAAGACTAAGCCGGAGGTAGACTCTCAAACAAAAGATACGAGGCCATGCCGAAGGTGGGACCAAAAAAGAAAGGCCAAGTCGAGGGTGGGCTTTCAAAGAAAGACTAAGTCGAAGGTAGACTCTCAAACAAAGAATACGAGGCCATGCCGAAGGTGGGCTCGAAAAAAGAAAGGCCAAGCCGAGGGTGGGCATTCAAAGAAAGACTAAGTCGAAGGTAGACTCTCAAACAAAGGATACGAGGCCATGCCGAAGGTGGGATCGAAAAAGAAAGGCCAAGTCGAGGGTGGGCATTCAAAGAAAGACTAAGTCGAAGGTAGACTCTCAAACAAAGGATACGAGGCCATGCCGAAGGTGGGCTTGAAAAAGAAAGGCCAAGCCGAGGGTGGACTTTCAAAGAAAGACCAAGCCGAAGGTAGACTCTCAAACAAAGGATACGAGGCCATGCCGAAGGTGGGCTCGAAAAGTAAAGGTCGAGCCGAGGGTGGGATTTCAAAGAAAGACTATCCCGAAGGTAGACTCTCAAACAAAGGATACGAGGCCATGCCGAATGTGGGCTCGAAAAAGAAAGGTCAAGTCGAGGGCGGACTTTCAAAGAAAGACTATGCCGAAGGTAGACTCTCAAACAAAGGATACAAGGCCATGCCGAAGGTGGGCTAGAAAAAGAAAGGCCAAGCCGAGGGTGGACTTTCAAAGAAAGACTAAGCTGAAGGTAGACTCTCAAAAAAACGATACGAGGCCATGCCAAAGGAGGGCTCGAAAAAGAAAGGTAAAGCCGAGGGGGGGCTTTCAAAGAAAGACTAAGCCGAAGGTAGACTCTCAAACAAAGGATACGAGGCCATGCCGAAGGTGGGCTCGAAAAGGAAAGGCCGAGCCGAGGGTGGGCTTTCAAAGAAAGACTATGCCGAAGGTAGACTATCAAACAAAGGATACGAGCCCATGCCGAAGGTGGGCTCTAAAAAAGAAAAGCCAAGCCGAGGGTGGACTTTCAAAGAAAGACTAAGCCGAAGGTAGACTCTCAAACAAAGGATACGAGGCCATGCCGAAGGTGGGATCAAAAAAGAAAGGCCAAGCCGAGGGTGGGCTTTCAAAGAAAGACTAAGTCGAAGGTAGACTCTCAAACAAAGGATACGAGGCCATGCCGAAGGTGGGCTCGAAAAAGAAAGGCCAAGTAGATGGTGGACTTTCAAAGAAAGACTAAGCCGAAGGTAGACTCTCAAACAAAGGATACGAGGCCATGCCGAAGGTGTGATCGAAAAAGAAAGGCCAAGTCGAGGGTGGGCATTCAAAGAAAGACTAAGTCGAAGGTAGACTCTCAAACAAAGGATACGAGGCCATGCCGAAGGTGGGCTCGAAAAAGAAAGGCCAAGCCGAGGGTGGACTTTCAAAGAAAGACTAAGCCGAAGGTAGACTCTCAAACAAAGGATACGAGGCCATGCCGAAGGTGGGCTCGAAAAAAGAATGGCCAAGCCGAGGGTGGATTTTCAAAGAAAGACTATGCCGAAGGTAGACTCTCAAACAAAGGATACGAGGCCATGCCGAAGGTGGGCTCGAAAAGGAAAGGCCGAGCCGAGGGTGGGCTTTCAAAGAAAGACTATGCCGAAGGTAGACTATCAAACAAAGGATACGAGGCCATGCCGAAGGTGGGCTTGAAAAAAGAAAGGCCATGCCGAGGGTGGGTTTTCAAAGAAAGACTAAGACGAAGGTAGACTCTCAAACAAAGGATACGAGACCATGCTGAAGGTGGGCTCGAAAAAGAAAGGCCAAGCCGAGGGTGGGCTTTCAAAGAAAGACTAAGCCGAAGGTAGACTCTCAAACAAAGGATACGAGGCCATGCCGATGGTGGCCTCGAAAAAAGAAAGGCCAAGCCGAGGGTGGGTTTTCAAAGAAAGACTATGCCGAAGGTAGACTCTCAAACAAAGGATACGAGGCCATGCCGAAGGTGGGCTTGAAAAAAGAAAGGCCATGCCGAGGGTGGGTTTTCAAAGAAAGACTAAGACGAAGGTAGACTCTCAAACAAAGGATACGAGGCAATGCTGAAGGTGGGCTCGAAAAAGAAAGGCCAAGCCGAGGGTGGGCTTTCAAAGAAAGACTAAGCCGAAGGTAGACTCTCAAACAAAGGATACGAGGCCATGCCGAAGGTGAGATCGAAAAAGAAAGGCCAAGCCGAGGGTGGGCTTTCAAAGAAAGACTAAGTCGAAGGTAGACTCTCAAACAAAGGATACGAGGCCATGCCGAAGGTGGGATCGAAAAAGAAAGGCCAAGCCGAGGGTGGGCTTTCAAAGAAAGACTAAGTCGAAGGTAGACTCTCAAACAAAGGATACGAGGCCATGCCGAAGGTGGGCTCGAAAAAGAAAGGCCAAGTAGATGGTGGACTTTCAAAGAAAGACTAAGCCGAAGGTAGACTCTCAAAGAAAGGATACGAGGCCATGCCGAAGGTGGGATCGAAAAAGAAAGGCCAAGTCGAGGGTGGGCATTCAAAGAAAGACTAAGTCGAAGGTAGACTCTCAAACAAAGGATACGAGGCCATGCCGAAGGTGGGCTCGAAAAAGAAAGGCCAAGCCGAGGGTGGACTCTCAAAGAAAGACTAAGCCGAAGGTAGACTCTCAAACAAAGGATACGAGGCCATGCCGAAGGTTGGCTCGAAAAAAGAAAGGCCAAGCCGAGGGTGGGTTTTCAAAGAAAGACTATGCCGGAGGTAGAATCTCAAACAAAGGATACGAGGCCATGCCGAAGGTGGGCTCGAAAAAAGAAAGGCCAAGGCGAGGGTGGGTTTTCAAAGAAAGACTATGCCGAAGGTAGACTCTCAAACAAAGGATACGAGGCCATGCCGAAGGTGGGCTCGAAAAAGAAAGGCCAAGCCGAGGGTGGACTTTCAAAGAAAGTATAAGCCGAAGGTAGACTCTCAAACAAAGGATACGAGGCCATGCCGAAGGTGGGCTCGAAAAAAGAAAGGCTAAGCCGAGGGTGGGTTTTCAAAGAAAGACTATGCCGAAGGTAGACTCTCAAACAAAGGATACGAGGCCATGCCGAATGTGGGCTCGAAAAAGAAAGGCCAAGTCGAGGGCGGACTTTCAAAGAAAGACTATGCCGAAGGTAGACTCTCAAACAAAGGATACGAGGCCATGCCGAAGGTGGGTTAGAAAAAGAAAGGCCAAGCCGAGGGTGGACTTTCAAAGAAAGACTAAGCTGAAGGTAGACTCTCAAAAAAACCATACGAGGCCATGCCGAAGGAGGGCTCGAAAAAGAAAGGCCAAGCCGAGGGGGGGCTTTCAAAGAAAGACTAAGCCGAAGGTAGACTCTCAAACAAAGGATACGAGGCCATGCCGAAGGTGGGCTCGAAAAGGAAAGGCCGAGCCGAGGGTGGGCTTTCAAAGAAAGACTATGCCGAAGGTAGACTATCAAACAAAGGATACGAGCCCATGCCGAAGGTGGGCTCGAAAAAAGAAAAGCCAAGCCGAGGGTGGACTTTCAAAGAAAGACTAAGCCGAAGGTAGTCTCTCAAACAAAGGATACGAGGCCATGCCGAAGGTGGGATCAAAAAAGAAAAGCCAAGCCGAGGGTGGGCTTTCAAAGAAAGACTAAGTCGAAGGTAGACTCTCAAACAAAGGATACGAGGCCATGCCGAAGGTGGGCTCGAAAAAGAAAGGCCAAGTAGATGGTGGACTTTCAAAGAAAGACTAAGCAGAAGGTAGACTCTCAAACAAAGGATACGAGGCCATGCCGAAGGTGGGATCGAAAAAGAAAGGCCAAGTCGAGGGTGGGCATTCAAAGAAAGACTAAGTCGAAGGTAGACTCTCAAACAAAGGATACGAGGCCATGCCGAAGGTGGGCTCGAAAAAGAAAGGCCAAGCCGAGGGTGGACTTTCAAAGAAAGACTAAGCCGAAGGTAGACTCTCAAACAAAGGATACGAGGCCATGCCGAAGGTGGGCTCGAAAAAAGGAAGGCCAAGCCGAGGGTGGGTTTTCAAAGAAAGACTATGCTGAAGGTAGACTCTCAAACAAAGGATACGAGGCCATGCCGAAGGTGGGCTCGAAAAAAGAAAGGCCAAGGCGAGGGTGGGTTTTCAAAGAAAGACTAAGCCGAAGGTAGACTCTCAAACAAAGGATACGAGGCCATGCTGAAGGTGGGCTCGAAAAAGAAAGGCCAAGCCGAGGGTGGGCTTTCAAAGAAAGACTAAGCCGGAGGTAGACTCTCAAACAAAGGATACGAGGCCATGCCGAAGGTGGGATCAAAAAAGAAAGGCCAAGCCGAGGGTGGGCTCTCAAAGAAAGACTAAGTCGAAGGTAGACTCTCAAACAAAGAATACGAGGCCATGCCGAAGGTGGGCTCGAAAAAGAAAGGCCAAGCCGAGGGTGGACTTTCAAAGAAAGACTAAGCCGAAGGTAGACTCTCAAACAAAGGATACGAGGCCATGCCGAAGGTGGGCTCGAAAAAAGAAAGGCTAAGCCGAGGGTGGGTTTTCAAAGAAAGACTATGCCGAAGGTAGACTCTCAAACAAAGGATACGAGTCCATGCCGAATGTGGGCTCGAAAAAGAAAGGCCAAGTCGAGGGCGGACTTTCAAAGAAAGACTATGCCGAAGGTAGACTCTCAAACAAAGGATACGAGGCCATGCCGAAGGTGGGTTAGAAAAAGAAAGGCCAAGCCGAGGGTGGACTTTCAAAGAAAGACTAAGCTGAAGGTAGACTCTCAAAAAAACGATACGAGGCCATGCCGAAGGAGGGCTCGAAAAAGAAAGCCCAAGCCGAGGGGGGGCTTTCAAAGAAAGACTAAGCCGAAGGTAGACTCTCAAACAAAGGATACGAGGCCATGCCGAAGGTGGGCTCGAAAAGGAAAGGCCGAGCCGAGGGTGGGCTTTCAAAGAAAGACTATGCCGAAGGTAGACTATCAAACAAAGGATACGAGCCCATGCCGAAGGTGGGCTCGAAAAAAGAAAAGCCAAGCCGAGGGTGGACTTTCAAAGAAAGACTAAGCCGAAGGTAGACTCTCAAACAAAGGATACGAGGCCATGCCGAAGGTGGGATCAAAAAAGAAAGGCCAAGCCGAGGGTGGGCTTTCAAAGAAAGACTAAGTCGAAGGTAGACTCTCAAACAAAGGATACGAGGCCATGCCGAAGGTGGGCTCGAAAAAGAAAGGCCAAGTAGATGGTGGACTTTCAAAGAAAGACTAAGCCGAAGGTAGACTCTCAAACAAAGGATACGAGGCCATGCCGAAGGTGGGATCGAAAAGAAAGGCCAAGTCGAGGGTGGGCATTCAAAGAAAGACTAAGTCGAAGGTAGACTCTCAAACAAAGGATACGAGGCCATGCCGAAGGTGGGCTCGAAAAAGAAAGGCCAAGCCGAGGGTGGACTTTCAAAGAAAGACTAAGCCGAAGGTAGACTCTCAAACAAAGGATACGAGGCCATGCCGAAGGTGGGCTCGAAAAAAGGAAGGCCAAGCCGAGGGTGGGTTTTCAAAGAAAGACTATGCCGAAGGTAGACTCTCAAACAAAGGATACGAGGCCATGCCGAAGGTGGGCTCGAAAAGGAAAGGCCGAGCCGAGGGTGGGCTTTCAAAGAAAGACTATGCCGAAGGTAGACTATCAAACAAAGGATACGAGCCCATGCCGAAGGTGGGCTCGAAAAAAGAAAAGCCAAGCCGAGGGTGGACTTTCAAAGAAAGACTAAGCCGAAGGTAGACTCTCAAACAAAGGATACGAGGCCATGCCGAAGGTGGGATCAAAAAAGAAAGGCCAAGCCGAGGGTGGGCTTTCAAAGAAAGACTAAGTCGAAGGTAGACTCTCAAACAAAGGATACGAGGCCATGCCGAAGGTGGGCTCGAAAAAGAAAGGCCAAGTAGATGGTGGACTTTCAAAGAAAGACTAAGCCGAAGGTAGACTCTCAAACAAAGGATACGAGGCCATGCCGAAGGTGTGATCGAAAAAGAAAGGCCAAGTCGAGGGTGGGCATTCAAAGAAAGACTAAGTCGAAGGTAGACTCTCAAACAAAGGATACGAGGCCATGCCGAAGGTGGGCTCGAAAAAGAAAGGCCAAGCCGAGGGTGGACTTTCAAAGAAAGACTAAGCCGAAGGTAGACTCTCAAACAAAGGATACGAGGCCATGCCGAAGGTGGGCTCGAAAAAAGAAAGGCCAAGCCGAGGGTGGATTTTCAAAGAAAGACTATGCCGAAGGTAGACTCTCAAACAAAGGATACGAGGCCATGCCGAAGGTGGGCTCGAAAAGGAAAGGCCGAGCCGAGGGTGGGCTTTCAAAGAAAGACTATGCCGAAGGTAGACTATCAAACAAAGGATACGAGGCCATGCCGAAGGTGGGCTTGAAAAAAGAAAGGCCATGCCGAGGGTGGGTTTTCAAAGAAAGACTAAGACGAAGGTAGACTCTCAAACAAAGGATACGAGACCATGCTGAAGGTGGGCTCGAAAAAGAAAGGCCAAGCCGAGGGTGGGCTTTCAAAGAAAGACTAAGCCGAAGGTAGACTCTCAAACAAAGGATACGAGGCCATGCCGATGGTGGCCTCGAAAAAAGAAAGGCCAAGCCGAGGGTGGGTTTTCAAAGAAAGACTATGCCGAAGGTAGACTCTCAAACAAAGGATACGAGGCCATGCCGAAGGTGGGCTTGAAAAAAGAAAGGCCATGCCGAGGGTGGGTTTTCAAAGAAAGACTAAGACGAAGGTAGACTCTCAAACAAAGGATACGAGGCCATGCTGAAGGTGGGCTCGAAAAAGAAAGGCCAAGCCGAGGGTGGGCTTTCAAAGAAAGACTAAGCCGAAGGTAGACTCTCAAACAAAGGATACGAGGCCATGCCGAAGGTGAGATCGAAAAAGAAAGGCCAAGCCGAGGGTGGGCTTTCAAAGAAAGACTAAGTCGAAGGTAGACTCTCAAACAAAGGATACGAGGCCATGCCGAAGGTGGGCTCGAAAAGGAAAGGCCGAGCCGAGGGTGGGCTTTCAAAGAAAGACTATGCCGAAGGTAGACTATCAAACAAAGGATACGAGCCCATGCCGAAGGTGGGCTCGAAAAAAGAAAAGCCAAGCCGAGGGTGGACTTTCAAAGAAAGACTAAGCCGAAGGTAGTCTCTCAAACAAAGGATACGAGGCCATGCCGAAGGTGGGATCAAAAAAGAAAAGCCAAGCCGAGGGTGGGCTTTCAAAGAAAGACTAAGTCGAAGGTAGACTCTCAAACAAAGGATACGAGGCCATGCCGAAGGTGGGCTCGAAAAAGAAAGGCCAAGTAGATGGTGGACTTTCAAAGAAAGACTAAGCAGAAGGTAGACTCTCAAACAAAGGATACGAGGCCATGCCGAAGGTGGGATCGAAAAAGAAAGGCCAAGTCGAGGGTGGGCATTCAAAGAAAGACTAAGTCGAAGGTAGACTCTCAAACAAAGGATACGAGGCCATGCCGAAGGTGGGCTCGAAAAAGAAAGGCCAAGCCGAGGGTGGACTTTCAAAGAAAGACTAAGCCGAAGGTAGACTCTCAAACAAAGGATACGAGGCCATGCCGAAGGTGGGCTCGAAAAAAGGAAGGCCAAGCCGAGGGTGGGTTTTCAAAGAAAGACTATGCTGAAGGTAGACTCTCAAACAAAGGATACGAGGCCATGCCGAAGGTGGGCTCGAAAAAAGAAAGGCCAAGGCGAGGGTGGGTTTTCAAAGAAAGACTAAGCCGAAGGTAGACTCTCAAACAAAGGATACGAGGCCATGCTGAAGGTGGGCTCGAAAAAGAAAGGCCAAGCCGAGGGTGGGCTTTCAAAGAAAGACTAAGCCGGAGGTAGACTCTCAAACAAAGGATACGAGGCCATGCCGAAGGTGGGATCAAAAAAGAAAGGCCAAGCCGAGGGTGGGCTCTCAAAGAAAGACTAAGTCGAAGGTAGACTCTCAAACAAAGAATACGAGGCCATGCCGAAGGTGGGCTCGAAAAAGAAAGGCCAAGCCGAGGGTGGACTTTCAAAGAAAGACTAAGCCGAAGGTAGACTCTCAAACAAAGGATACGAGGCCATGCCGAAGGTGGGCTCGAAAAAAGAAAGGCTAAGCCGAGGGTGGGTTTTCAAAGAAAGACTATGCCGAAGGTAGACTCTCAAACAAAGGATACGAGTCCATGCCGAATGTGGGCTCGAAAAAGAAAGGCCAAGTCGAGGGCGGACTTTCAAAGAAAGACTATGCCGAAGGTAGACTCTCAAACAAAGGATACGAGGCCATGCCGAAGGTGGGTTAGAAAAAGAAAGGCCAAGCCGAGGGTGGACTTTCAAAGAAAGACTAAGCTGAAGGTAGACTCTCAAAAAAACGATACGAGGCCATGCCGAAGGAGGGCTCGAAAAAGAAAGCCCAAGCCGAGGGGGGGCTTTCAAAGAAAGACTAAGCCGAAGGTAGACTCTCAAACAAAGGATACGAGGCCATGCCGAAGGTGGGCTCGAAAAGGAAAGGCCGAGCCGAGGGTGGGCTTTCAAAGAAAGACTATGCCGAAGGTAGACTATCAAACAAAGGATACGAGCCCATGCCGAAGGTGGGCTCGAAAAAAGAAAAGCCAAGCCGAGGGTGGACTTTCAAAGAAAGACTAAGCCGAAGGTAGACTCTCAAACAAAGGATACGAGGCCATGCCGAAGGTGGGATCAAAAAAGAAAGGCCAAGCCGAGGGTGGGCTTTCAAAGAAAGACTAAGTCGAAGGTAGACTCTCAAACAAAGGATACGAGGCCATGCCGAAGGTGGGCTCGAAAAAGAAAGGCCAAGTAGATGGTGGACTTTCAAAGAAAGACTAAGCCGAAGGTAGACTCTCAAACAAAGGATACGAGGCCATGCCGAAGGTGGGATCGAAAAGAAAGGCCAAGTCGAGGGTGGGCATTCAAAGAAAGACTAAGTCGAAGGTAGACTCTCAAACAAAGGATACGAGGCCATGCCGAAGGTGGGCTCGAAAAAGAAAGGCCAAGCCGAGGGTGGACTTTCAAAGAAAGACTAAGCCGAAGGTAGACTCTCAAACAAAGGATACGAGGCCATGCCGAAGGTGGGCTCGAAAAAAGGAAGGCCAAGCCGAGGGTGGGTTTTCAAAGAAAGACTATGCCGAAGGTAGACTCTCAAACAAAGGATACGAGGCCATGCCGAAGGTGGGCTCGAAAAGGAAAGGCCGAGCCGAGGGTGGGCTTTCAAAGAAAGACTATGCCGAAGGTAGACTATCAAACAAAGGATACGAGCCCATGCCGAAGGTGGGCTCGAAAAAAGAAAAGCCAAGCCGAGGGTGGACTTTCAAAGAAAGACTAAGCCGAAGGTAGACTCTCAAACAAAGGATACGAGGCCATGCCGAAGGTGGGATCAAAAAAGAAAGGCCAAGCCGAGGGTGGGCTTTCAAAGAAAGACTAAGTCGAAGGTAGACTCTCAAACAAAGGATACGAGGCCATGCCGAAGGTGGGCTCGAAAAAGAAAGGCCAAGTAGATGGTGGACTTTCAAAGAAAGACTAAGCCGAAGGTAGACTCTCAAACAAAGGATACGAGGCCATGCCGAAGGTGTGATCGAAAAAGAAAGGCCAAGTCGAGGGTGGGCATTCAAAGAAAGACTAAGTCGAAGGTAGACTCTCAAACAAAGGATACGAGGCCATGCCGAAGGTGGGCTCGAAAAAGAAAGGCCAAGCCGAGGGTGGACTTTCAAAGAAAGACTAAGCCGAAGGTAGACTCTCAAACAAAGGATACGAGGCCATGCCGAAGGTGGGCTCGAAAAAAGAAAGGCCAAGCCGAGGGTGGATTTTCAAAGAAAGACTATGCCGAAGGTAGACTCTCAAACAAAGGATACGAGGCCATGCCGAAGGTGGGCTCGAAAAGGAAAGGCCGAGCCGAGGGTGGGCTTTCAAAGAAAGACTATGCCGAAGGTAGACTATCAAACAAAGGATACGAGGCCATGCCGAAGGTGGGCTTGAAAAAAGAAAGGCCATGCCGAGGGTGGGTTTTCAAAGAAAGACTAAGACGAAGGTAGACTCTCAAACAAAGGATACGAGACCATGCTGAAGGTGGGCTCGAAAAAGAAAGGCCAAGCCGAGGGTGGGCTTTCAAAGAAAGACTAAGCCGAAGGTAGACTCTCAAACAAAGGATACGAGGCCATGCCGATGGTGGCCTCGAAAAAAGAAAGGCCAAGCCGAGGGTGGGTTTTCAAAGAAAGACTATGCCGAAGGTAGACTCTCAAACAAAGGATACGAGGCCATGCCGAAGGTGGGCTTGAAAAAAGAAAGGCCATGCCGAGGGTGGGTTTTCAAAGAAAGACTAAGACGAAGGTAGACTCTCAAACAAAGGATACGAGGCCATGCTGAAGGTGGGCTCGAAAAAGAAAGGCCAAGCCGAGGGTGGGCTTTCAAAGAAAGACTAAGCCGAAGGTAGACTCTCAAACAAAGGATACGAGGCCATGCCGAAGGTGAGATCGAAAAAGAAAGGCCAAGCCGAGGGTGGGCTTTCAAAGAAAGACTAAGTCGAAGGTAGACTCTCAAACAAAGGATACGAGGCCATGCCGAAGGTGGGATCGAAAAAGAAAGGCCAAGCCGAGGGTGGGCTTTCAAAGAAAGACTAAGTCGAAGGTAGACTCTCAAACAAAGGATACGAGGCCATGCCGAAGGTGGGCTCGAAAAAGAAAGGCCAAGTAGATGGTGGATTTAAAAGAAAGACTAAGCCGAAGGTAGACTCTCAAACAAAGGATACGAGGGCATGCAGAAGGTGGGATCGAAAAAGAAAGGCCAGGTCGAGGGTGGGCATTCAAAGAAAGACTAAGTCGAAGGTAGACTCTCAAACAAAGGATATGAGGCCATGCCGAAGGTGGGCTCGAAAAAGAAAGGCCAAGCCGAGGGTGGACTCTCAAACAAAGGATACGAGGCCATGCCGAAGGTGGGCTCGAAAAAAGAAAGGCCAAGCCGAGGGTGGGTTTTCAAAGAAAGACTATGCCGGAGGTAGACTCTCAAACAAAGGATACGAGGCCATGCCGAAGGTGGGTTCGAAAAAAGAAAGGCCAAGGCGAGGGTGGGTTTTCAAAGAAAGACTAAGCCGAAGGTAGACTCTCAAACAAAGGATACGAGGCCATGCTGAAAGTGGGCTCGAAAAAGAAAGGCCAAGCCGAGGGTGGGCTTTCAAAGAAAGACTAAGCCGGAGGTAGACTCTCAAACAAAGGATACGAGGCCATGCCGAAGGTGGGATCAAAAAAGAAAGGCCAAGCCGAGGGTGGGCTTTCAAAGAAAGACTAAGTCGAAGGTAGACTCTCAAACAAAGAATACGAGGCCATGCCGAAGGTGGGCTCGAAAAAAGAAAGGCCAAGCCGAGGGTGGGCATTCAAAGAAAGACTTAGTCGAAGGTAGACTCTCAAACAAAGGATACGAGGCCATGCCGAAGGTGGGATCGAAAAAAGAAAGGCTAAGCCGAGGGTGGGTTTTCAAAGAAAGACTATGCCGAAGGTAGACTCTCAAACAAAGGATACGAGGCCATGCCGAAGGTGGGCTCGAAAAAGAAAGGCCAAGCCGAGGGTGGACTTTCAAAGAAAGTATAAGCCGAAGGTAGACTCTCAAACAAAGGATTCGAGGCCATGCCGAAGGTGGGCTCGAAAAAAGAAAGGCTAAGCCGAGGGTGGGTTTTCAAAGAAAGACTATGCCGAAGGTAGACTCTCAAACAAAGGATACGAGGCCATGCCGAATGTGGGCTCGAAAAAGAAAGGCCAAGTCGAGGGCGGACTTTCAAAGAAAGACTATGCCGAAGGTAGACTCTCAAACAAAGGATACGAGGCCATGCCGAAGGTGGGTTAGAAAAAGAAAGGCCAAGCCGAGGGTGGACTTTCAAAGAAAGACTAAGCTGAAGGTAGACTCTCAAAAAAACGATACGAGGCCATGCCGAAGGAGGGCTCGAAAAAGAAAGCCCAAGCCGAGGGGGGGCTTTCAAAGAAAGACTAAGCCGAAGGTAGACTCTCAAACAAAGGATACGAGGCCATGCCGAAGGTGGGCTCGAAAAGGAAAGGCCGAGCCGAGGGTGGGCTTTCAAAGAAAGACTATGCCGAAGGTAGACTATCAAACAAAGGATACGAGCCCATGCCGAAGGTGGGCTCGAAAAAAGAAAAGCCAAGCCGAGGGTGGACTTTCAAAGAAAGACTAAGCCGAAGGTAGACTCTCAAACAAAGGATACGAGGCCATGCCGAAGGTGGGATCAAAAAAGAAAGGCCAAGCCGAGGGTGGGCTTTCAAAGAAAGACTAAGTCGAAGGTAGACTCTCAAACAAAGGATACGAGGCCATGCCGAAGGTGGGCTCGAAAAAGAAAGGCCAAGTAGATGGTGGACTTTCAAAGAAAGACTAAGCCGAAGGTAGACTCTCAAACAAAGGATACGAGGCCATGCCAAAGGTGGGATCGAAAAGAAAGGCCAAGTCGAGGGTGGGCATTCAAAGAAAGACTAAGTCGAAGGTAGACTCTCAAACAAAGGATACGAGGCCATGCCGAAGGTGGGCTCGAAAAAGAAAGGCCAAGCCGAGGGTTGACTTTCAAAGAAAGACTAAGCCGAAGGTAGACTCTCAAACAAAGGATACGAGGCCATGCCGAAGGTGGGCTCGAAAAAAGGAAGGCCAAGCCGAGGGTGGGTTTTCAAAGAAAGACTATGCCGAAGGTAGACTCTCAAACAAAGGATACGAGGCCATGCCGAAGGTGGGCTCGAAAAAAGAAAGGCCAAGGCGAGGGTGGGTTTTCAAAGAAAGACTAAGCCGAAGGTAGACTCTCAAACAAAGGATACGAGGCCATGCTGAAGGTGGGCTCGAAAAAGAAAGGCCAAGCCGAGGGTGGGCTTTCAAAGAAAGACTAAGCCGGAGGTAGACTCTCAAACAAAGGATACGAGGCCATGCCGAAGGTGGGATCAAAAAAGAAAGGCCAAGCCGAGGGTGGGCTCTCAAAGAAAGACTAAGTCGAAGGTAGACTCTCAAACAAAGAATACGAGGCCATGCCGAAGGTGGGCTCGAAAAAGAAAGGCCAAGCCGAGGGTGGACTTTCAAAGAAAGACTAAGCCGAAGGTAGACTCTCAAACAAAGGATACGAGGCCATGCCGAAGGTGGGCTCGAAAAAAGAAAGGCCAAGCCGAGGGTGGACTTTCAAAGAAAGACTATGCCGAAGGTAGACTCTCAAACAAAGGATACGAGGCCATGCCGAATGTGGGATCAAAAAAGAAAGGCCAAGTCGAGGGCGGACTTTCAAAGAAAGACTATGCCGAAGGTAGACTCTCAAACAAAGGATACGAGGCCATGCCGAAGGTGGGTTAGAAAAAGAAAGGCCAAGCCGAGGGTGGACTTTCAAAGAAAGACTAAGCTGAAGGTAGACTCTCAAAAAAACGATACGAGGCCATGCCGAAGGAGGGCTCGAAAAAGAAAGCCCAAGCCGAGGGGGGGCTTTCAAAGAAAGACTAAGCTGAAGGTAGACTCTCAAACAAAGGATACGAGGCCATGCCGAAGGAGGGCTCGAAAAGGAAAGGCCGAGCCGAGGGTGGGCTTTCAAAGAAAGACTATGCCGAAGGTAGACTATCAAACAAAGGATACGAGCCCATGCCGAAGGTGGGCTCGAAAAAAGAAAAGCCAAGCCGAGGGTGGACTTTCAAAGAAAGACTAAGCCGAAGGTAGACTCTCAAACAAAGGATACGAGGCCATGCCGAAGGTGGGATCAAAAAAGAAAGGCCAAGCCGAGGGTGGGCTTTCAAAGAAAGACTAAGTCGAAGGTAGACTCTCAAACAAAGGATACGAGGCCATGCCGAAGGTGGGCTCGAAAAAGAAAGGCCAAGTAGATGGTGGACTTTCAAAGAAAGACTAAGCCGAAGGTAGACTCTCAAACAAAGGATACGAGGCCATGCCGAAGGTGGGATCGAAAAGAAAGGCCAAGTCGAGGGTGGGCATTCAAAGAAAGACTAAGTCGAAGGTAGACTCTCAAACAAAGGATACGAGGCCATGCCGAAGGTGGGCTCGAAAAAGAAAGGCCAAGCCGAGGGTGGAATTTCAAAGAAAGACTAAGCCGAAGGTAGACTCTCAAACAAAGGATACGAGGCCATGCCGAAGGTGGGCTCGAAAAAAGGAAGGCCAAGCCGAGGGTGGGTTTTCAAAGAAAGACTATGCTGAAGGTAGACTCTCAAACAAAGGATACGAGGCCATGCCGAAGGTGGGCTCGAAAAAAGAAAGGCCAAGGCGAGGGTGGGTTTTCAAAGAAAGACTAAGCCGAAGGTAGACTCTCAAACAAAGGATACGAGGCCATGCTGAAGGTGGGCTCGAAAAAGAAAGGCCAAGCCGAGGGTGGGCTTTCAAAGAAAGACTAAGCCGGAGGTAGTCTCTCAAACAAAGGATACGAGGCCATGCCGAAGGTGGGATCAAAAAAGAAAGGCCAAGCCGAGGGTGGGCTTTCAAAGAAAGACTAAGTCGAAGGTAGACTCTCAAACAAAGAATACGAGGCCATGCCGAAGGTGGGCTCGAAAAAGAAAGGCCAAGCCGAGGGTGGACTTTCAAAGAAAGACTAAGCCGAAGGTAGACTCTCAAACAAAGGATACGAGGCCATGCCGAAGGTGGGCTCGAAAAAAGAAAGGCTAAGCCGAGGGTGGGTTTTCAAAGAAAGACTATGCCGAAGGTAGACTCTCAAACAAAGGATACGAGGCTATGCCGAATGTGGGCTCGAAAAAGAAAGGCCAAGTCGAGGGCGGACTTTCAAAGAAAGACTATGCCGAAGGTAGACTCTCAAACAAAGGATACGAGGCCATGCCGAAGGTGGGTTAGAAAAAGAAAGGCCAAGCCGAGGGTGGACTTTCAAAGAAAGACTAAGCTGAAGGTAGACTCTCAAAAAAACGATACGAGGCCATGCCGAAGGAGGGCTCGAAAAAGAAAGCCCAAGCCGAGGGGGGGCTTTCAAAGAAAGACTAAGCCGAAGGTAGACTCTCAAACAAAGGATACGAGGCCATGCCGAAGGTGGGCTCGAAAAGGAAAGGCCGAGCCGAGGGTGGGCTTTCAAAGAAAGACTATGCCGAAGGTAGACTATCAAACAAAGGATACGAGCCCATGCCGAAGGTGGGCTCGAAAAAAGAAAAGCCAAGCCGAGGGTGGACTTTCAAAGAAAGACTAAGCCGAAGGTAGACTCTCAAACAAAGGATACGAGGCCATGCCGAAGGTGGGATCAAAAAAGAAAGGCCAAGCCGAGGGTGGGCTTTCAAAGAAAGACTAAGTCGAAGGTAGACTCTCAAACAAAGGATACGAGGCCATGCCGAAGGTGGGCTCGAAAAAGAAAGGCCAAGTAGATGGTGGACTTTCAAAGAAAGACTAAGCCGAAGGTAGACTCTCAAACAAAGGATACGAGGCCATGCCGAAGGTGGGATCGAAAAGAAAGGCCAAGTCGAGGGTGGGCATTCAAAGAAAGACTAAGTCGAAGGTAGACTCTCAAACAAAGGATACGAGGCCATGCCGAAGGTGGGCTCGAAAAAGAAAGGCCAAGCCGAGGGTGGAATTTCAAAGAAAGACTAAGCCGAAGGTAGACTCTCAAACAAAGGATACGAGGCCATGCCGAAGGTGGGCTCGAAAAAAGGAAGGCCAAGCCGAGGGTGGGTTTTCAAAGAAAGACTATGCCGAAGGTAGACTCTCAAACAAAGGATACGAGGCCATGCCGAAGGTGGGCTCGAAAAAAGAAAGGCCAAGGCGAGGGTGGGTTTTCAAAGAAAGACTAAGCCGAAGGTAGACTCTCAAACAAAGGATACGAGGCCATGCTGAAGGTGGGCTCGAAAAAGAAAGGCCAAGCCGAGGGTGGGCTTTCAAAGAAAGACTAAGCCGGAGGTAGTCTCTCAAACAAAGGATACGAGGCCATGCCGAAGGTGGGATCAAAAAAGAAAGGCCAAGCCGAGGGTGGGCTCTCAAAGAAAGACTAAGTCGAAGGTAGACTCTCAAACAAAGAATACGAGGCCATGCCGAAGGTGGGCTCGAAAAAGAAAGGCCAAGCCGAGGGTGGACTTTCAAAGAAAGACTAAGCCGAAGGTAGACTCTCAAACAAAGGATACGAGGCCATGCCGAAGGTGGGCTCGAAAAAAGAAAGGCTAAGCCGAGGGTGGGTTTTCAAAGAAAGACTATGCCGAAGGTAGACTCTCAAACAAAGGATACGAGGCTATGCCGAATGTGGGCTCGAAAAAGAAAGGCCAAGTCGAGGGCGGACTTTCAAAGAAAGACTATGCCGAAGGTAGACTCTCAAACAAAGGATACGAGGCCATGCCGAAGGTGGGCTCGAAAAAGAAAGGCCGAGCCGAGGGTGGACTTTCAAAGAAAGACTAAGCTGAAGGTAGACTCTCAAAAAAACGTTACGAGGCCATGCCGAAGGAGGGCTCGAAAAAGAAAGGCCAAGCCTAGGGGGGCTTTCAAAGAAAGACTAAGCCGAAGGTAGACTCTCAAACAAAGGATTCGAGGCCATGCCGAAGGTGGGCTCGAAAAGGAAAGGCCGAGCCGAGGGTGGGCTTTCAAAGAAAGACTATGCCGAAGGTAGACTATCAAACAAAGGATACGAGGCCATGCCGAAGGTGGGCTCGAAAAAAGAAAAGCCAAGCCGAGGGTGGACTTTCAAAGAAAGACTAAGCCGAAGGTAGTCTCTCAAACAAAGGATACGAGGCCATGCCGAAGGTGGGCTCGAAAAAGAAAGGCCAAGTAGATGGTGGACTTTCAAAGAAAGACTAAGCCGAAGGTAGACTCTCAAACAAAGGATACGAGGCCATGCCGAAGGTGGGATCGAAAAGAAAGGCCAAGTCGAGGGTGGGCATTCAAAGAAAGACTAAGTCGAAGGTAGACTCTCAAACAAAGGATACGAGGCCATGCCGAAGGTGGGCTCGAAAAAGAAAGGCCAAGCCGAGGGTGGACTTTCAAAGAAAGACTAAGCCGAAGGTAGACTCTCAAACAAAGGATACGAGGCCATGCCGAAGGTGGGCTCGAAAAAAGGAAGGCCAAGCCGAGGGTGGGTTTTCAAAGAAAGACTATGCCGAAGGTAGACTCTCAAACAAAGGATACGAGGCCATGCCGAAGGTGGGCTCGAAAAAAGAAAGGCCAAGGCGAGGGTGGGTTTTCAAAGAAAGACTAAGCCGAAGGTAGACTCTCAAACAAAGGATACGAGGCCATGCTGAAGGTGGGCTCGAAAAAGAAAGGCCAAGCCGAGGGTGGGCTTTCAAAGAAAGACTAAGCCGGAGGTAGTCTCTCAAACAAAGGATACGAGGCCATGCCGAAGGTGGGATCAAAAAAGAAAGGCCAAGCCGAGGGTGGGCTTTCAAAGAAAGACTAAGTCGAAGGTAGACTCTCAAACAAAGAATACGAGGCCATGCCGAAGGTGGGCTCGAAAAAGAAAGGCCAAGCCGAGGGTGGACTTTCAAAGAAAGACTAAGCCGAAGGTAGACTCTCAAACAAAGGATACGAGGCCATGCCGAAGGTGGGCTCGAAAAAAGAAAGGCTAAGCCGAGGGTGGGTTTTCAAAGAAAGACTATGCCGAAGGTAGACTCTCAAACAAAGGATACGAGGCTATGCCGAATGTGGGCTCGAAAAAGAAAGGCCAAGTCGAGGGCGGACTTTCAAAGAAAGACTATGCCGAAGGTAGACTCTCAAACAAAGGATACGAGGCCATGCCGAAGGTGGGCTCGAAAAAGAAAGGCCGAGCCGATGGTGGACTTTCAAAGAAACACTAAGCTGAAGGTAGACTCTCAAAAAAACGTTAAGAGGCCATGCCGAAGGAGGGCTCGAAAAAGAAAGGCCAAGCCTAGGGGGGCTTTCAAAGAAAGACTAAGCCGAAGGTAGACTCTCAAACAAAGGATTCGAGGCCATGCCGAAGGTGGGCTCGAAAAGGAAAGGCCGAGCCGAGGGTGGGCTTTCAAAGAAAGACTATGCCGAAGGTAGACTATCAAACAAAGGATACGAGCCCATGCCGAAGGTGGGCTCGAAAAAAGAAAAGCCAAGCCGAGGGTGGACTTTCAAAGAAAGACTAAGCCGAAGGTAGACTCTCAAACAAAGGATATGAGGCCATGCCGAAGGTGGCCTCGAAAAAGAAAGGCCAAGTAGATGGTGGACTTTCAAAGAAAGACTAAGCCGAAGGTAGACTCTCAAACAAAGGATACGAGGCCATGCCGAAGGTGGGATCGAAAAAGAAAGGCCAAGTCGAGGGTGGGCATTCAAAGAAAGACTAAGTCGAAGGTAGACTCTCAAACAAAGGATACGAGGCCATGCCGAAGGTGGGCTCGAAAAAGAAAGGCCAAGCCGAGGGTAGACTTTCAAAGAAAGACTAAGCCGAAGGTAGACTCTCAAACAAAGGATACGAGGCCATGCCGAAGGTGGGCTCGAAAAAAGAAAGACCAAGCCGAGGGTGGGTTTTCAAAGAAAGACTATGCCGAAGGTAGACTCTCAAACAAAGGATACGAGGCCATGCCGAAGGTGGGCTCAAAAAAAGATAGGCCAAGGCGAGGGTGGGTTTCAAAGAAAGACTAAGCCGAAGGTAGACTCTCAAACAAAGGATACGAGGCCATGCCGAAGGTGAGATCGAAAAAGAAAGGCCAAGCCGAGGGGGGCTTTCAAAGAAAGACTAAGCCGAAGTAGACTCTCAAACAAAGGATACGAGGCCATGCCGAAGGTGGGCTCGAAAAGGAAAGGCCGAGCCGAGGGTGGGCTTTCAAAGAAAGACTATGCCGAAGGTAGACTATCAAACAAAGGATACGAGCCCATGCCGAAGGTGGGCTCGAAAAAAGAAAAGCCAAGCCGAGGGTGGACTTTCAAAGAAAGACTAAGCCGAAGGTAGACTCTCAAACAAAGGATACGAGGCCATGCCGAAGGTGGCCTCGAAAAAAGAAAGGCCAAGCCGAGGGTGGGTTTTCAAAGAAAGACTATGCCGAAGGTAGACTCTCAAACAAAGGATACGAGGCCATGCCGAAGGTGGGCTTGAAAAAAGAAAGGCCATGCCGAGGGTGGGTTTTCAAAGAAATACTAAGACGAAGGTAGACTCTCAAACAAAGGATACGAGGCCATGCTGAAGGTGGGATCGAAAAAGAAAGGCCAAGCCGAGGGTGGGCTTTCAAAGAAAGACTAAGCCGAAGGTAGACTCTCAAACAAAGGATACGAGGCCATGCCGAAGGTGAGATCGAAAAAGAAAGGCCAAGCCGAGGGTGGGCTTTCAAAGAAAGACTAAGTCGAAGGTAGACTCTCAAACAAAGGATACGAGGCCATGCCGAAGGTGGGATCGAAAAAGAAAGGCCAAGCCGAGGGTGGGCTTTCAAAGAAAGACTAAGTCGAAGGTAGACTCTCAAACAAAGGATACGAGGCCATGCCGAAGGTGGGCTCGAAAAAGAAAGGCCAAGTAGATGGTGGACTTTCAAAGAAAGACTAAGTCGAAGGTAGACTCTCAAACAAAGGATACGAGGCCATGCCGAAGGTGGGCTCGAAAAAGAAAGGCCAAGCCGAGGGTGGACTTTCAAAGAAAGACTAAGCCGAAGGTAGACTCTCAAACAAAGGATACGAGGCCATGCCGAAGGTGGGCTCAAAAAAAGAAAGGCTAAGCCGAGGGTGGGTTTTCAAAGAAAGACTATGCCGAAGGTAGACTCTCAAACAAAGGATACGAGGCCATGCCGAAGGTGGGCTCGAAAAAGAAAGGCCAAGTCGAGGGCGGACTTTCAAAGAAAGACTATGCCGAAGGTAGACTCTCAAACAAAGGATACGAGGCCATGCCGAAGGTGGGCTCGAAAAAGAAAGGCCAAGCCGAGGGTGGACTTTCAAAGAAAGACTAAGCTGAAGGTAGACTCTCAAAAAAACGATACGAGGCCATGCCGAAGGAGGGCTCGAAAAAGAAAGGCCAAGCCGAGGGGGGGCTTTCAAAGAAAGATTAAGCCGAAGGTAGACTCTCAAACAAAGGATACGAGGCCATGCCGAAGGTGGGCTCGAAAAGGAAAGGCCGAGCCGAGGGTGGGCTTTCAAAGAAAGACTATGCCGAAGGTAGACTATCAAACAAAGGATACGAGCTCATGCCGAAGGTGGGCTCGAAAAAAGAAAAGCCAAGCCGAGGGTGGACTTTCAAATAAAGACTAAGCCGAAGGTAGACTCTCAAACAAAGGATACGAGGCCATGCCGAAGGTGGCCTCGAAAAAAGAAAGGCCAAGCCGAGGGTGGGTTTTCAAAGAAAGACTATGCCGAAGGTAGACTCTCAAACAAAGGGTACGAGGCCATGCCGAAGGTGGGCTTGAAAAAAGAAAGGCCATGCCGAGGGTGGGTTTTCAAAGAAATACTAAGACGAAGGTAGACTCTCAAACAAAGGATACGAGGCCATGCTGAAGGTGGGCTCGAAAAAGAAAGGCCAAGCCGAGGGTGGGCTTTCAAAGAAAGACTAAGCCGAAGGTAGACTCTCAAACAAAGGATACGAGGCCATGCCAAAGGTGGGATCGAAAAAGAAAGGCCAAGCCGAGGGTGGGCTTTCAAAGAAAGACTAAGTCGAAGGTAGACTCTCAAACAAAGGATACGAGGCCATGCCGAAGGTGGGCTCGAAAAAGAAAGGCCAAGTAGATGGTGGACTTTCAAAGAAAGACTAAGCCGAAGGTAGACTCTCAAACAAAGGATACGAGGCCATGCCGAAGGTGGGATCGAAAAAGAAAGGCCAAGTCGAGGGTGGGCATTCAAAGAAAGACTAAGTCGAAGGTAGACTCTCAAACAAAGGATACGAGGCCATGCCGAAGGTGGGCTCGAAAAAGAAAGGCCAAGTAGATGGTGGACTCTCAAAGAAAGACTAAGTCGAAGGTAGACTCTCAAACAAAGGATACGAGGCCATGCCGAAGGTGGGCTCGAAAAAGAAAGGCCAAGTAGATGGTGGACTTTCAAAGAAAGACTAAGTCGAAGGTAGACTCTCAAACAAAGGATACGAGGCCATGCCGTAGGTGGGCTCGAAAAAATAAAGGCCAAGCCGAGGGTGGGTTTTCAAAGAAAGACTATGCCGAAGGTAGACTCTCAAACAAAGGATACGAGGCCATGCCGAAGGTGGGCTTGAAAAAAGAAAGGCCATGCCGAGGGTGGGTTTTCAAAGAAATACTAAGACGAAGGTAGACTCTCAAACAAAGGATACGAGGCCATGCTGAAGGTGGGCTCGAAAAAGAAAGGCCAAGCCGAGGGTGGGCTTTCAAAGAAAGACTAAGCCGAAGGTAGACTCTCAAACAAAGGATACGAGGCCATGCCGAAGGTGAGATCGAAAAGGAAAGGCCAAGCCGAGGGTGGGCTTTCAAAGAAAGACTAAGTCGAAGGTAGACTCTCAAACAAAGGATACGAGGCCATGCCGAAGGTGGGATCGAAAAAGAAAGGCCAAGCCGAGGGTGGGCTTTCAAAGAAAGACTAAGTCGAAGGTAGACTCTCAAACAAAGGATACGAGGCCATGCCGAAGGTGGGCTCGAAAAAGAAAGGCCAAGTAGATGGTGGACTTTCAAAGAAAGACTAAGTCGAAGGTAGACTCTCAAACAAAGGATACGAGGCCATGCCGAAGGTGGGCTCGAAAAAGAAAGGCCAAGCTGAGGGTGGACTTTCAAAGAAAGACTAAGCCGAAGGTAGACTCTCAAACAAAGGATACGAGGCCATGCCGAAGGTGGGCTCGAAAAAGAAAGGCCAAGCCGAGGGTGGACTTTCAAAGAAAGACTAAGCTGAAGGTAGACTCTCAAACAAAGGATATGAGGCCATGCCGAAGGTGGCCTCGAAAAAGAAAGGCCAAGTAGATGGTGGACTTTCAAAGAAAGACTAAGCCGAAGGTAGACTCTCAAACAAAGGATACGAGGCCATGCCGAAGGTGGGATCGAAAAAGAAAGGCCAAGTCGAGGGTGGGCTTTCAAAGAAAGACTAAGCCGAAGGTAGACTCTCAAACAAAGGATACGAGGCCATGCCGAAGGTGGGATCGAAAAAGAAAGGCCAAGCCGAGGGTGGGCTTTCAAAGAAAGACTAAGTCGAAGGTAGACTCTCAAACAAAGGATACGAGGCCATGCCGAAGGTGGGATCGAAAAAGAAAGGCCAAGCCGAGGGTGGGCTTTCAAAGAAAGACTAAGTCGAAGGTAGACTCTCAAACAAAGGATACGAGGCCATGCCGAAGGTGGGCTCGAAAAAGAAAGGCCAAGTAGATGGTGGACTTTCAAAGAAATACTAAGACGAAGGTAGACTCTCAAACAAAGGATACGAGGCCATGCTGAAGGTGGGCTCGAAAAAGAAAGGCCAAGCCGAGGGTGGGCTTTCAAAGAAAGACTAAGCCGAAGGTAGACTCTCAAACAAAGGATACGAGGCCATGCCGAAGGTGAGATCGAAAAGGAAAGGCCAAGCCGAGGGTGGGCTTTCAAAGAAAGACTAAGTCGAAGGTAGACTCTCAAACAAAGGATACGAGGCCATGCCGAAGGTGGGCTCGAAAAGGAAAGGCCGAGCCGAGGGTGGGCTTTCAAAGAAAGACTATGCCGAAGGTAGACTATCAAACAAAGGATACGAGCCCATGCCGAAGGTGGGCTCGAAAAAAGAAAAGCCAAGCCGAGGGTGGACTTTCAAAGAAAGACTAAGCCGAAGGTAGACTCTCAAACAAAGGATATGAGGCCATGCCGAAGGTGGCCTCGAAAAAGAAAGGCCAAGTAGATGGTGGACTTTCAAAGAAAGACTAAGCCGAAGGTAGACTCTCAAACAAAGGATACGAGGCCATGCCGAAGGTGGGATCGAAAAAGAAAGGCCAAGTCGAGGGTGGGCATTCAAAGAAAGACTAAGTCGAAGGTAGACTCTCAAACAAAGGATACGAGGCCATGCCGAAGGTGGGCTCGAAAAAGAAAGGCCAAGCCGAGGGTAGACTTTCAAAGAAAGACTAAGCCGAAGGTAGACTCTCAAACAAAGGATACGAGGCCATGCCGAAGGTGGGCTCGAAAAAAGAAAGACCAAGCCGAGGGTGGGTTTTCAAAGAAAGACTATGCCGAAGGTAGACTCTCAAACAAAGGATACGAGGCCATGCCGAAGGTGGGCTCAAAAAAAGATAGGCCAAGGCGAGGGTGGGTTTCAAAGAAAGACTAAGCCGAAGGTAGACTCTCAAACAAAGGATACGAGGCCATGCCGAAGGTGAGATCGAAAAAGAAAGGCCAAGCCGAGGGGGGCTTTCAAAGAAAGACTAAGCCGAAGTAGACTCTCAAACAAAGGATACGAGGCCATGCCGAAGGTGGGCTCGAAAAGGAAAGGCCGAGCCGAGGGTGGGCTTTCAAAGAAAGACTATGCCGAAGGTAGACTATCAAACAAAGGATACGAGCCCATGCCGAAGGTGGGCTCGAAAAAAGAAAAGCCAAGCCGAGGGTGGACTTTCAAAGAAAGACTAAGCCGAAGGTAGACTCTCAAACAAAGGATACGAGGCCATGCCGAAGGTGGCCTCGAAAAAAGAAAGGCCAAGCCGAGGGTGGGTTTTCAAAGAAAGACTATGCCGAAGGTAGACTCTCAAACAAAGGATACGAGGCCATGCCGAAGGTGGGCTTGAAAAAAGAAAGGCCATGCCGAGGGTGGGTTTTCAAAGAAATACTAAGACGAAGGTAGACTCTCAAACAAAGGATACGAGGCCATGCTGAAGGTGGGATCGAAAAAGAAAGGCCAAGCCGAGGGTGGGCTTTCAAAGAAAGACTAAGCCGAAGGTAGACTCTCAAACAAAGGATACGAGGCCATGCCGAAGGTGAGATCGAAAAAGAAAGGCCAAGCCGAGGGTGGGCTTTCAAAGAAAGACTAAGTCGAAGGTAGACTCTCAAACAAAGGATACGAGGCCATGCCGAAGGTGGGATCGAAAAAGAAAGGCCAAGCCGAGGGTGGGCTTTCAAAGAAAGACTAAGTCGAAGGTAGACTCTCAAACAAAGGATACGAGGCCATGCCGAAGGTGGGCTCGAAAAAGAAAGGCCAAGTAGATGGTGGACTTTCAAAGAAAGACTAAGTCGAAGGTAGACTCTCAAACAAAGGATACGAGGCCATGCCGAAGGTGGGCTCGAAAAAGAAAGGCCAAGCCGAGGGTGGACTTTCAAAGAAAGACTAAGCCGAAGGTAGACTCTCAAACAAAGGATACGAGGCCATGCCGAAGGTGGGCTCAAAAAAAGAAAGGCTAAGCCGAGGGTGGGTTTTCAAAGAAAGACTATGCCGAAGGTAGACTCTCAAACAAAGGATACGAGGCCATGCCGAAGGTGGGCTCGAAAAAGAAAGGCCAAGTCGAGGGCGGACTTTCAAAGAAAGACTATGCCGAAGGTAGACTCTCAAACAAAGGATACGAGGCCATGCCGAAGGTGGGCTCGAAAAAGAAAGGCCAAGCCGAGGGTGGACTTTCAAAGAAAGACTAAGCTGAAGGTAGACTCTCAAAAAAACGATACGAGGCCATGCCGAAGGAGGGCTCGAAAAAGAAAGGCCAAGCCGAGGGGGGGCTTTCAAAGAAAGATTAAGCCGAAGGTAGACTCTCAAACAAAGGATACGAGGCCATGCCGAAGGTGGGCTCGAAAAGGAAAGGCCGAGCCGAGGGTGGGCTTTCAAAGAAAGACTATGCCGAAGGTAGACTATCAAACAAAGGATACGAGCTCATGCCGAAGGTGGGCTCGAAAAAAGAAAAGCCAAGCCGAGGGTGGACTTTCAAATAAAGACTAAGCCGAAGGTAGACTCTCAAACAAAGGATACGAGGCCATGCCGAAGGTGGCCTCGAAAAAAGAAAGGCCAAGCCGAGGGTGGGTTTTCAAAGAAAGACTATGCCGAAGGTAGACTCTCAAACAAAGGGTACGAGGCCATGCCGAAGGTGGGCTTGAAAAAAGAAAGGCCATGCCGAGGGTGGGTTTTCAAAGAAATACTAAGACGAAGGTAGACTCTCAAACAAAGGATACGAGGCCATGCTGAAGGTGGGCTCGAAAAAGAAAGGCCAAGCCGAGGGTGGGCTTTCAAAGAAAGACTAAGCCGAAGGTAGACTCTCAAACAAAGGATACGAGGCCATGCCAAAGGTGGGATCGAAAAAGAAAGGCCAAGCCGAGGGTGGGCTTTCAAAGAAAGACTAAGTCGAAGGTAGACTCTCAAACAAAGGATACGAGGCCATGCCGAAGGTGGGCTCGAAAAAGAAAGGCCAAGTAGATGGTGGACTTTCAAAGAAAGACTAAGCCGAAGGTAGACTCTCAAACAAAGGATACGAGGCCATGCCGAAGGTGGGATCGAAAAAGAAAGGCCAAGTCGAGGGTGGGCATTCAAAGAAAGACTAAGTCGAAGGTAGACTCTCAAACAAAGGATACGAGGCCATGCCGAAGGTGGGCTCGAAAAAGAAAGGCCAAGTAGATGGTGGACTCTCAAAGAAAGACTAAGTCGAAGGTAGACTCTCAAACAAAGGATACGAGGCCATGCCGAAGGTGGGCTCGAAAAAGAAAGGCCAAGTAGATGGTGGACTTTCAAAGAAAGACTAAGTCGAAGGTAGACTCTCAAACAAAGGATACGAGGCCATGCCGTAGGTGGGCTCGAAAAAATAAAGGCCAAGCCGAGGGTGGGTTTTCAAAGAAAGACTATGCCGAAGGTAGACTCTCAAACAAAGGATACGAGGCCATGCCGAAGGTGGGCTTGAAAAAAGAAAGGCCATGCCGAGGGTGGGTTTTCAAAGAAATACTAAGACGAAGGTAGACTCTCAAACAAAGGATACGAGGCCATGCTGAAGGTGGGCTCGAAAAAGAAAGGCCAAGCCGAGGGTGGGCTTTCAAAGAAAGACTAAGCCGAAGGTAGACTCTCAAACAAAGGATACGAGGCCATGCCGAAGGTGAGATCGAAAAGGAAAGGCCAAGCCGAGGGTGGGCTTTCAAAGAAAGACTAAGTCGAAGGTAGACTCTCAAACAAAGGATACGAGGCCATGCCGAAGGTGGGATCGAAAAAGAAAGGCCAAGCCGAGGGTGGGCTTTCAAAGAAAGACTAAGTCGAAGGTAGACTCTCAAACAAAGGATACGAGGCCATGCCGAAGGTGGGCTCGAAAAAGAAAGGCCAAGTAGATGGTGGACTTTCAAAGAAAGACTAAGTCGAAGGTAGACTCTCAAACAAAGGATACGAGGCCATGCCGAAGGTGGGCTCGAAAAAGAAAGGCCAAGCTGAGGGTGGACTTTCAAAGAAAGACTAAGCCGAAGGTAGACTCTCAAACAAAGGATACGAGGCCATGCCGAAGGTGGGCTCGAAAAAAGAAAGGCTAAGCCGAGGGTGGGTTTTCAAAGAAAGACTATGCCGAAGGTAGACTCTCAAACAAAGGATACGAGGCCATGCCGAAGGTGGGCTCGAAAAAGAAAGGCCAAGTCGAGGGCGGACTTTCAAAGAAAGACTATGCCGAAGGTAGACTCTCAAACAAAGGATACGAGGCCATGCCGAAGGTGGGCTCGAAAAAGAAAGGCCAAGCCGAGGGTGGACTTTCAAAGAAAGACTAAGCTGAAGGTAGACTCTCAAAAAAATGATACGAGGCCATGCCGAAGGAGGGCTCGAAAAAGAAAGGCCAATCCGAGGGGGGGCTTTCAAAGAAAGACTAAGCCGAAGGTAGACTCTCAAACAAAGGATACGAGGCCATGCCGAAGGTGGGCTCGAAAAGGAAAGGTCGAGCCGAGGGTGGGCTTTCAAAGAAAGACTATGCCGAAGGTAGACTATCAAACAAAGGATACGAGCCCATGCCGAAGGTGGGCTCGAAAAAAGAAAAGCCAAGCCGAGGGTGGACTTTCAAAGAAAGACTAAGCCGAAGGTAGTCTCTCAAACAAAGGATACGAGGCCATGCCGAAGGTGGCCTCGAAAAAAGAAAGGCCAAGCCGAGGGTGGGTTTTCAAAGAAAGACTATGCCGAAGGTAGACTCTCAAACAAAGGATACGAGGCCATGCCAAATGTGGGGTTGAAAAAAGAAAGGCTATGCCGAGGGTGGGTTTCCAAAGAAATACTAAGACGAAGGTAGACTCTCAAACAAAGGATACGAGGCCATGCTGAAGGTGGGCTCGAAAAAGAAAGGCCAAGTCGAGGGTGGGCATTCAAAGAAAGACTAAGTCGAAGGTAGACTCTCAAACAAAGGATACGAGGCCATGCCGAAGGTGGGCTCGAAAAAGAAAGGCCAAGTAGATGGTGGACTCTCAAAGAAAGACTAAGTCGAAGGTAGACTCTCAAACAAAGGATACGAGGCCATGCCGAAGGTGGGCTCGAAAAAGAAAGGCCAAGTAGATGGTGGGCTTTCAAAGAAAGACTAAGTCGAAGGTAGACTCTCAAACAAAGGATACGAGGCCATGCCGAAGGTGGCCTCGAAAAAAGAAAGGCCAAGCCGAGGGTGGGTTTTCAAAGAAAGACTATGTCGAAGGTAGACTCTCAAACAAAGGATACGAGGCCATGCCGAAGGTGGGCTTGAAAAAAGAAAGGCCATGCCGAGGGTGGGTTTTCAAAGAAATACTAAGACGAAGGTAGACTCTCAAACAAAGGATACGAGGCCATGCTGAAGGTGGGCTCGAAAAAGAAAGGCCAAGCCGAGGGTGGGTTTTCAAAGAAAGACTAAGCCGAAGGTAGACTCTCAAACAAAGGATACGAGGCCATGCCGAAGGTGAGATCGAAAAAGAAAGGCCAAGCCGAGGGTGGGCTTTCAAAGAAAGACTAAGTCGAAGGTAGACTCTCAAACCAAGGATACGAGGCCATGCCGAAGGTGGGATCGAAAAAGAAAGGCCAAGCCGAGGGTGGGCTTTCAAAGAAAGACTAAGTCGAAGGTTGACTCTCAAACAAAGGATACGAGGCCATGCCGAAGGTGGGCTCGAAAAAGAAAGGCCAAGTAGATGGTGTACTTTCAAAGAAAGACTAAGTCGAAGGTAGACTCTCAAACAAAGGATACGAGGCCATGCCGAAGGTGGGCTCGAAAAAGAAAGGCCAAGCTGAGGGTGGACTTTCAAAGAAAGACTAAGCCGAAGGTAGACTCTCAAACAAAGGATACGAGGCCATGCCGAAGGTGGGCTCGAAAAAAGAAAGGCTAAGCCGAGGGTGGGTTTTCAAAGAAAGACTATGCCGAAGGTAGACTCTCAAACAAAGGATACGAGGCCATGCCGAAGGTGGGCTCGAAAAAGAAAGGCCAAGTCGAGGGCGGACTTTCAAAGAAAGACTATGCCGAAGGTAGACTCTCAAACAAAGGATACGAGGCCATGCCGAAGGTGGGCTCGAAAAAGAAAGGCCAAGCCGAGGGTGGACTTTCAAAGAAAGACTAAGCTGAAGGTAGACTCTCAAAAAAACGATACGAGGCCATGCCGAAGGAGGGCTCGAAAAAGAAAGGCCAAGCCGAGGGGGGGCTTTCAAAGAAAGACTAAGCCGAAGGTAGACTCTCAAACAAAGGATACGAGGCCATGCCGAAGGTGGGCTCGAAAAGGAAAGTCCGAGCCGAGGGTGGGCTTTCAAAGAAAGACTATGCCGAAGGTAGACTATCAAACAAAGGATACGAGCCCATGCCGAAGGTGGGCTCGAAAAAAGAAAGGCCAAGCCGAGGGTGGACTTTCAAAGAAAGACTAAGCCGAAGGTAGACTCTCAAACAAAGGATACGAGGCCATGCCGAAGGTGGGCTCGAAAAAGAAAGGCCAAGTAGATGGTGGACTCTCAAAGAAAGACTAAGTCGAAGGTAGACTCTCAAACAAAGGATACGAGGCCATGCCGAAGGTGGGCTCAAAAAAGAAAGGCCAAGTAGATGGTGGACTTTCAAAGAAAGACTAAGTCGAAGGTAGACTCTCAAACAAAGGATACGAGGCCATGCCGAAGGTGGCCTCGAAAAAAGAAAGGCCAAGCCGAGGGTGGGTTTTCAAAGAAAGACTATGCCGAAGGTAGACTCTCAAACAAAGGATACGAGGCCATGCCGAAGGTGGGTTTTCAAAGAAATACTAAGACGAAGGTAGACTCTCAAACAAAGGATACGAGGCCATGCTGAAGGTGGGCTCGAAAAAGAAAGGCCAAGCCGAGGGTGGGCTTTCAAAGAAAGACTAAGTCGAAGGTAGACTCTCAAACAAAGGATACGAGGCCATGCCGAAGGTGGGATCGAAAAAGAAAGGCCAAGCCGAGGGTGGGCTTTCAAAGAAAGACTAAGTCGAAGGTAGACTCTCAAACAAAGGATACGAGGCCATGCCGAAGGTGGGCTCGAAAAAGAAAGGCCAAGTAGATGGTGGACTTTCAAAGAAAGACTAAGTCGAAGGTAGACTCTCAAACAAAGGATACGAGGCCATGCCGAAGGTGGGCTCGAAAAAGAAAGGCCAAGCTGAGGGTGGACTTTCAAAGAAAGACTAAGCCGAAGGTAGACTCTCAAACAAAGGATACGAGGCCATGCCGAAGGTGGGCTCGAAAAAAGAAAGGCTAAGCCGAGGGTGGGTTTTCAAAGAAAGACTATGCCGAAGGTAGACTCTCAAACAAAGGATACGAGGCCATGCCGAAGGTGGGCTCGAAAAAGAAAGGCCAAGTCGAGGGCGGACTTTCAAAGAAAGACTATGCCGAAGGTAGACTCTCAAACAAAGGATACGAGGCCATGCCGAAGGTGGGCTCGAAAAAGAAAGGCCAAGCCGAGGGGGGACTTTCAAAGAAAGACTAAGCTGAAGGTAGACTCTCAAAAAAATGATACGAGGCCATGCCGAAGGAGGGCTCTAAAAAGAAAGGCCAAGCCGAGGGGGGGCTTTCAAAGAAAGACTAAGCCGAAGGTAGACTCTCAAACAAAGGATACGAGGCCATGCCGAAGGTGGGCTCGAAAAGGAAAGGCCGAGCCGAGGGTGGGCTTTCAAAGAAAGACTATGCCGAAGGTAGACTATCAAACAAAGGATACGAGCCCATGCCGAAGGTGGGCTCGAAAAAAGAAAAGCCAAGCCGAGGGTGGACTTTCAAAGAAAGACTAAGCCGAAGGTAGACTCTCAAACAAAGGATACGAGGCCATGCCGAAGGTGGCCTCGAAAAAAGAAAGGCCAAGCCGAGGGTGGGTTTTCAAAGAAAGACTATGCCGAAGGTAGACTCTCAAACAAAGGATACGAGGCCATGCCGAAGGTGGGCTTGAAAAAAGAAAGGCCATGCCGAGGGTGGGTTTCCAAAGAAATACTAAGACGAAGGTAGACTCTCAAACAAAGGATACGAGGCCATGCTGAAGGTGGGCTCGAAAAAGAAAGGCCAAGCCGAGGGTGGGCTTTCAAAGAAAGACTAAGCCGAAGGTAGACTCTCAAACAAAGGATACGAGGCCATGCCGAAGGTGAGATCGAAAAAGAAAGGCCAAGCCGAGGGTGGGCTTTCAAAGAAAGACTAAGTCGAAGGTAGACTCTCAAACAAAGGATACGAGGCCATGCCAAAGGTGGGATCGAAAAAGAAAGGCCAAGCCGAGGGTGGGCTTTCAAAGAAAGACTAAGTCGAAGGTAGACTCTCAAACAAAGGATACGAGGCCATGCCGAAGGTGGGATCGAAAAAGAAAGGCCAAGTAGATGGTGGACTTTCAAAGAAAGACTAAGCCGAAGGTAGACTCTCAAACAAAGGATACGAGGCCAGGCCGAAGGTGGGATCGAAAAAGAAAGGCCAAGTCGAGGGTGGGCATTCAAAGAAAGACTAAGTCGAAGGTAGACTCTCAAACAAAGGATACGATGCCATGCCGAAGGTGGGCTCGAAAAAGAAAGGCCAAGCCGAGGGTGGACTTTCAAAGAAAGACTAAGCCGAAGGTAGACTCACAAACAAAGGATACGAGGCCATGCCGAAGGTGGGCTCGAAAAAAGAAAGGCCAAGCCGAGGGTGGGTTTTCAATGAAAGACTATGCCGAAGGTAGACTCTCAAACAAAGGATACGAGGCCATGCCGAAGGTGGGCTCGAAAAAAGAAAGGCCAAGGCGAGGGTGGGTTTTCAAAGAAATACTAAGCCGAAGGTAGACTCTCAAACAAAGGATACGAGGCCATGCTGAAGGTGGGCTCGAAAAAGAAAGGCCAAGCCGAGGGTGGGCTTTCAAAGAAAGACTAAGCCGGAGGTAGACTCTCAAACAAAGGATACGAGGCCATGCCGAAGGTGGGATCAAAAAAGAAAGGCCAAGCCGAGGGTGGGCTTTCAAAGAAAGACTAAGTCGAAGGCAGACTCTCAAACAAAGAATACGAGGCCATGCCGAAGGTGGGCTCGAAAAAAGAAAGGCCAAGTCGAGGGTGGGCATTCAAAGAAAGACTAAGTCGAAGGTAGACTCTCAAACAAAGGATACGAGGCCATGCCGAAGGTGGGATCGAAAAAGAAAGGCCATGTCGAGGGTGAGCATTCAAAGAAAGACTAAGTCGAAGGTAGACTCTCAAACAAAGGATACGAGGCCATGCCGAAGGTGGGCTCGAAAAAGAAAAGCCAAGCCGAGGGTGGACTTTCAAAGAAAGACTAAGCCGAAGGTAGACTCTCAAACAAAGGATACGAGGCCATGCCGAAGGTGGGCTCGAAAAAAGAAAGGCCAAGCCGAGGGTGGGTTTTCAAAGAAATACTAAGACGAAGGTAGACTCTCAAACAAAGGATACGAGGCCATGCTGAAGGTGGGCTCGAAAAAGAAAGGCCAAGCCGAGGGTGGGCTTTCAAAGAAAGACTAAGCCGAAGGTAGACTCTCAAACAAAGGATACGAGGCCATGCCGAAGGTGAGATCGAAAAAGAAAGGCCAAGCCGAGGGTGGGCTTTCAAAGAAAGACTAAGTCGAAGGTAGACTCTCAAACAAAGGATACGAGGCCATGCCAAAGGTGGGATCGAAAAAGAAAGGCCAAGCCGAGGGTGGGCTTTCAAAGAAAGACTAAGTCGAAGGTAGACTCTCAAACAAAGGATACGAGGCCATGCCGAAGGTGGGCTCGAAAAAGAAAGGCCAAGTAGATGGTGGACTTTCAAAGAAAGACTAAGCCGAAGGTAGACTCTCAAACAAAGGATACGAGGCCATGCCGAAGGTGGGATCGAAAAAGAAAGGCCAAGTCGAGGGTGGGCATTCAAAGAAAGACTAAGTCGAAGGTAGACTCTCAAACAAAGGATACGAGGCCATGCCGAAGGTGGGCTCGAAAAAGAAAGGCCAAGCCGAGGGGGGGATTTCAAAGAAAGACTAAGCCGAAGGTAGACTCTCAAACAAAGGATACGAGGCCATGCCGAAGGTGGGCTCGAAAAAAGAAAGGCTAAGCCGAGGGTGGGTTTTCAAAGAAAGACTAAGCTGAAGGTAGACTCTCAAAAAAACGATACGAGGCCATGCCGAAGGAGGGCTCGAAAAAGAAAGGCCAAGCCGAGGGTGGACTTTCAAAGAAAGACTAAGCCGAAGGTAGACTCTCAAACAAAGGATACGAGGCCATGCCGAAGGTGGCCTCGAAAAAAGAAAGGCCAAGCCGAGGGTGGGTTTTCAAAGAAAGACTATGCCGAAGGTAGACTCTCAAACAAAGGATACGAGGCCATGCCGAAGGTGGGCTTGAAAAAAGAAAGGCCATGCCGAGGGTGGGTTTTCAAAGAAATACTAAGACGAAGGTAGACTCTCAAACAAAGGATACGAGGCCATGCTGAAGGTGGGCTCGAAAAAGAAAGGCCAAGCCGAGGGTGGGCTTTCAAAGAAAGACTAAGCCGAAGGTAGACTCTCAAACAAAGGATACGAGGCCATGCCGAAGGTGAGATCGAAAAAGAAAGGCCAAGCCGAGGGTGGGCTTTCAAAGAAAGACTAAGTCGAAGGTAGACTCTCAAACAAAGGATACGAGGCCATGCCAAAGGTGGGATCGAAAAAGAAAGGCCAAGCCGAGGGTGGGCTTTCAAAGAAAGACTAAGTCGAAGGTAGACTCTCAAACAAAGGATACGAGGCCATGCCGAAGGTGGGCTCGAAAAAGAAAGGCCAAGTAGATGGTGGACTTTCAAAGAAAGACTAAGCCGAAGGTAGACTCTCAAACAAAGGATACGAGGCCATGCCGAAGGTGGGATCGAAAAAGAAAGGCCAATTCGAGGGTGGGCATTCAAAGAAAGACTAAGTCGAAGGTAGACTCTCAAACAAAGGATACGAGGCCATGCCGAAGGTGGGCTCGAAAAAGAAAGGCCAAGCCGAGGGTGGACTTTCAAAGAAAGACTAAGCCGAAGGTAGACTCTCAAACAAAGGATACGAGGCCATGCCGAAGGTGGGCTCGAAAAAAGAAAGGCCAAGCCGAGGGTGGGTTTTCAATGAAAGACTATGCTGAAGGTAGACTCTCAAACAAAGGATACGAGGCCATGCCGAAGGTGGGCTCGAAAAAAGAAAGGCCAAGGCGAGGGTGGGTTTTCAAAGAAAGACTAAGCCGAAGGTAGACTCTCAAACAAAGGATACGAGGCCATGCCGAAGGTGGCCTCGAAAAAAGAAAGGCCAAGCCGAGGGTGGGTTTTCAAAGAAAGACTATGCCGAAGGTAGACTCTCAAACAAAGGATACGAGGCCATGCCGAAGGTGGGCTTGAAAAAAGAAAGGCCATGCCGAGGGTGGGTTTTCAAAGAAATACTAAGACGAAGGTAGACTCTCAAACAAAGGATACGAGGCCATGCTGAAGGTGGGCTCGAAAAAGAAAGGCCAAGCCGAGGGTGGGCTTTCAAAGAAAGACTAAGCCGAAGGTAGACTCTCAAACAAAGGATACGAGGCCATGCCGAAGGTGAGATCGAAAAAGAAAGGCCAAGCCGAGGGTGGGCTTTCAAAGAAAGACTAAGTCGAAGGTAGACTCTCAAACAAAGGATACGAGGCCATGCCAAAGGTGGGATCGAAAAAGAAAGGCCAAGCCGAGGGTGGGCTTTCAAAGAAAGACTAAGTCGAAGGTAGACTCTCAAACAAAGGATACGAGGCCATGCCGAAGGTGGGCTCGAAAAAGAAAGGCCAAGTAGATGGTGGACTTTCAAAGAAAGACTAAGCCGAAGGAAGACTCTCAAACAAAGGATACGAGGCCATGCCGAAGGTGGGATCGAAAAAGAAAGGCCAAGTCGAGGGTGGGCATTCAAAGAAAGACTAAGTCGAAGGTAGACTCTCAAACAAAGGATACGAGGCCATGCCGAAGGTGGGCTCGAAAAAGAAAGGCCAAGCCGAGGGTGGACTTTCAAAGAAAGACTAAGCCGAAGGTAGACTCTCAAACAAAGGATACGAGGCCATGCCGAAGGTGGGCTCGAAAAAAGAAAGGCCAAGCCGAGGGTGGGTTTTCAATGAAAGACTATGCTGAAGGTAGACTCTCAAACAAAGGATACGAGGCCATGCCGAAGGTGGGCTCGAAAAAAGAAAGGCCAAGGCGAGGGTGGGTTTTCAAAGAAAGACTAAGCCGAAGGTAGACTCTCAAACAAAGGATACGAGGCCATGCTGAAGGTGGGCTCGAAAAAGAAAGGCCAAGCCGAGGGTGGGCTTTCAAAGAAAGACTAAGCCGGAGGTAGACTCTCAAACAAAGGATACGAGGCCATGCCGAAGGTGGGATCAAAAAAGAAAGGCCAAGCCGAGGGTGGGCTTTCAAAGAAAGACTAAGTCGAAGGTAGACTCTCAAACAAAGAATACGAGGCCATGCCGAAGGTGGGCTCGAAAAAAGAAAGGCCAAGTCGAGGGTGGGCATTCAAAGAAAGACTAAGTCGAAGGTAGACTCTCAAACAAAGGATACGAGGCCATGCCGAAGGTGGGATCGAAAAAGAAAGGCCAAGTCGAGGGTGAGCATTCAAAGAAAGACTAAGTCGAAGGTAGACTCTCAAACAAAGGATACGAGGCCATGCCGAAGGTGGGCTCGAAAAAGAAAAGCCAAGCCGAGGGTGGACTTTCAAAGAAAGACTAAGCCGAAGGTAGACTCTCAAACAAAGGATACGAGGCCATGCCGAAGGTGGGCTCGAAAAAAGAAAGGCTAAGCCGAGGGTGGGTTTTCAAAGAAAGACTATGCCGAAGGTAGATTCTCAAACAAAGGATACGAGGCCATGCCGAAGGTGGGCTCGAAAAAGAAAGGCCAAGTCGAGGGCGGACTTTCAAAGAAAGACTATGCCGAAGGTAGACTCTCAAACAAAGGATACGAGGCCATGCCGAAGGTGGGCTCGAAAAAGATAGGCCAAGCCGAGGGTGGACTTTCAAAGAAAGACTAAGCTGAAGGTAGACTCTCAAAAAAACGATACGAGGCCATGCCGAAGGAGGGCTCGAAAAAGAAAGGCCAAGCCGAGGGGGGGATTTCAAAGAAAGACTAAGCCGAAGTAGACTCTCAAACAAAGGATACGAGGCCATGCCGAAGGTGGGCTCGAAAAGGAAAGGCCGAGCCGAGGGTGGGCTTTCAAAGAAAGACTATGCCGAAGGTAGACTATCAAACAAAGGATACGAGCCCATGCCGAAGGTGGGCTCGAAGAAAGAAAAGCCAAGCCGAGGGTGGACTTTCAAAGAAAGACTAAGCCGAAGGTAGACTCTCAAACAAAGGATACGAGGCCATGCCGAAGGTGGCCTCGAAAAAAGAAAGGCCATGCCGAGGGTGGGTTTTCAAAGAAAGACTATGCCGAAGGTAGACTCTCAAACAAAGGATACGAGGCCATGCCGAAGGTGGGCTTGAAAAAAGAAAGGCCATGCCGAGGGTGGGTTTTCAAAGAAATACTAAGACGAAGGTAGACTCTCAAACAAAGGATACGAGGCCATGCTGAAGGTGGGCTCGAAAAAGAAAGGCCAAGCCGAGGGTGGGCTTTCAAACAAAGACTAAGCCGAAGGTAGACTCTCAAACAAAGGATACGAGGCCATGCCGAAGGTGAGATCGAAAAAGAAAGGTCAAGCCGAGGGTGGGCTTTCAAAGAAAGACTAAGTCGAAGGTAGACGCTCAAACAAAGGATACGAGGCCATGCCGAAGGTGGGATCGAAAAAGAAAGGCCAAGCCGAGGGTGGGCTTTCAAAGAAAGACTAAGTCGAAGGTAGACTCTCAAACAAAGGATACGAGGCCATGCCGAAGGTGGGCTCGAAAAAGAAAGGCCAAGTTGATGGTGGACTTTCAAAGAAAGACTAAGTCACAGGTAGACTCTCAAACAAAGGATACGAGGCCATGCCGAAGGTGGGCTCGAAAAAGAAAGGCCAAGCCGAGGGTGGACTTTCAAAGAAAGACTAAGCCGATGGTAGACTCTCAAACAAAGGATACGAGGCCATGCCGAAGGTGGGCTCGAAAAAAGAAAGGCTAAGCCGAGGGTGGGTTTTCAAAGAAAGACTATGCCGAAGGTAGACTCTCAAACAAAGGATACGAGGCCATGCCGAAGGTGGGCTCGAAAAAGAAAGGCCAAGTCGAGGGCGGACTTTCAAAGAAAGACTATGCCGAAGGTAGACTCTCAAACAAAGGATACGAGGCCATGCCGAAGGTGGGCTCAAAAAAGAAAGGCCAAGCCAAGGGTGGACTTTCAAAGAAAGACTAAGCCGAAGGTAGACTCTCAAACAAAGGATACGAGGCCATGCCGAAGGTGGGCTTGAAAAAAGAAAGGCCATGCCGAGGGTGGGTTTTCAAAGAAATACTAAGACGAAGGTAGACTCTCAAACAAAGGATACGAGGCCATGCTGAAGGTGGGCTCGAAAAAGAAAGGCCAAGCCGAGGGTGGGCTTTCAAAGAAAGACTAAGCCGAAGGTAGACTCTCAAACAAAGGATACGAGGCCATGCCGAAGGTGAGATCGAAAAAGAAAGGCCAAGCCGAGGGTGGGCTTTCAAAGAAAGACTAAGTCGAAGGTAGACTCTCAAACAAAGGATACGAGGCCATGCCAAAGGTGGGATCGAAAAAGAAAGGCCAAGCCGAGGGTGGGCTTTCAAAGAAAGACTAAGTCGAAAGTAGACTCTCAAACAAAGG
This sequence comes from Lathyrus tuberosus, assembly GCA_022829125.1. NCBI lineage: Eukaryota > Viridiplantae > Streptophyta > Magnoliopsida > Fabales > Fabaceae > Lathyrus > Lathyrus tuberosus. The sequence continues at coordinate 7,329,121 of JALAZF010000229.1, forward strand.
ATACGAGGCCATGCCGAAGGTGGGCTCGAAAAAGAAAGGCCAAGTAGATGGTGGACTTTCAAAGAAAGACTAAGCCGAAGGTAGACTCTCAAACAAAGGATACGAGGCCATGCCGAAGGTGGGATCGAAAAAGAAAGGCCAAGTCGAGGGTGGGCTTTCAAAGAAAGACTAAGTCGAAGGTAGACTCTCAAACAAAGGATACGAGGCCATGCCGAAGGTGGGCTCGAAAAAGAAAGGCCAAGTTGATAGTGGACTTTCAAAGAAAGACTAAGTCGAAGGTAGACTCTCAAACAAAGGATACGAGGCCATGCCGAAGGTGGGCTCGAAAAAGAAAGGCCAAGCCGAGGGTGGACTTTCAAAGAAAGACTTAGCCGATGGTAGACTCTCAAACAAAGGATACGAGGCCATGCCGAAGGTGGGCTCGAAAAAAGAAAGGCTAAGCCGAGGGTGGGTTTTCAAAGAAAGACTATGCCGAAGGTAGACTCTCAAACAAAGGATACGAGGCCATGCTGAAGGTGGGCTCGAAAAAGAAAGGCCAAGTCGAGGGCGGACTTTCAAAGAAAGACTATGACGAAGGTAGACTCTCAAACAAAGGATACGAGGCCATGCCGAAGGTGGGCTCAAAAAAGAAAGGCCAAGCCGAGGGTGGACATTCAAAGAAAGACTAAGCTGAAGGTAGACTCTCAAAAAAAAGATACGAGGCCATGCCGAAGGAGGGCTCGAAAAAGAAAGGCCAAGCTGAGGGGGGGCTTTCAAAGAAAGACTAAGCCGAAGGTAGACTCTCAAACAAAGGATACGAGGCCATGCCGAAGGTGGGCTCGAAAAGGAAAGGTCGAGCCGAGGGTGGGCTTTCAAAGAAAGACTATGCCGAAGGTAGATTATCAAACAAAGGATACGAGCCCATGCCGAAGGTGGGCTCGAAAAAAGAAAAGCCAAGCCGAGGGTGGACTTTCAAAGAAAGACTAAGCCGAAGGTAGACTCTCAAACAAAGGATACGAGGCCATGCCGAAGGTGGCCTCGAAAAAAGAAAGGCCAAGCCGAGGGTGGGTTTTCAAAGAAAGACTATGCCGAAGGTAGACTCTCAAACAAAGGATACGAGGCCATGCCGAAGGTGGGCTTGAAAAAAGAAAGGCCATGCCGAGGGTGGGTTTTCAAAGAAATACTAAGACGAAGGTAGACTCTCAAACAAAGGATACGAGGCCATGCTGAAGGTGGGCTCGAAAAAGAAAGGCCAAGCCGAGGGTGGGCTTTCAAAGAAAGACTAAGCCGAAGGTAGACTCTCAAACAAAGGATACGAGGCCATGCCGAAGGTGAGATCGAAAAGGAAAGGCCAAGCCGAGGGTGGGCTTTCAAAGAAAGACTAAGTCGAAGGTAGACTCTCAAACAAAGGATACGAGGCCATGCCAAAGGTGGGATCGAAAAAGAAAGGCCAAGCCGAGGGTGGGCTTTCAAAGAAAGACTAAGTCGAAGGTAGACTCTCAAACAAAGGATACGAGGCCATGCCGAAGGTGGGCTCGAAAAAGAAAGGCCAAGTAGATGGTGGACTTTCAAAGAAAGACTAAGCCGAAGGTAGACTCTCAAACAAAGGATACGAGGCCATGCCGAAGGTGGGATCGAAAAAGAAAGGCCAAGTCGAGGGTGGGCATTCAAAGAAAGACTAAGTCGAAGGTAGACTCTCAAACAAAGGATACGAGGCCATGCCGAAGGTGGGCTTGAAAAAAGAAAGGCCATGCCGAGGGTGGGTTTTCAAAGAAATACTAAGACGAAGGTAGACTATCAAACAAAGGATACGAGGCCATGCTGAAGGTGGGCTCGAAAAAGAAAGGCCAAGCCGAGGGTGGGCTTTCAAAGAAAGACTAAGCCGAAGGTAGACTCTCAAACAAAGGATACGAGGCCATGCCGAAGGTGAGATCGAAAAAGAAAGGCCAAGCCGAGGGTGGGCTTTCAAAGAAAGACTAAGTCGAAGGTAGACTCTCAAACAAAGGATACGAGGCCATGCCAAAGGTGGGATCGAAAAAGAAAGGCCAAGCCGAGGGTGGGCTTTCAAAGAAAGACTAAGTCGAAGGTAGACTCTCAAACAAAGGATACGAGGCCATGCCGAAGGTGGGCTCGAAAAAGAAAGGCCAAGTAGATGGTGGACTTTCAAAGAAAGACTAAGCCGAAGGTAGACTCTCAAACAAAGGATACGAGGCCATGCCGAAGGTGGGATCGAAAAAGAAAGGCCAAGTCGAGGGTGGGCATTCAAAGAAAGACTAAGTCGAAGGTAGACTCTCAAACAAAGGATACGAGGCCATGCCGAAGGTGGGCTTGAAAAAAGAAAGGCCATGCCGAGGGTGGGTTTTCAAAGAAATACTAAGACGAAGGTAGACTCTCAAACAAAGGATACGAGGCCATGCTGAAGGTGGGCTCGAAAAAGAAAGGCCAAGTCGAGGGTGGGCTTTCAAAGAAAGACTAAGCCGAAGGTAGACTCTCAAACAAAGGATACGAGGCCATGCCGAAGGTGAGATCGAAAAAGAAAGGCCAAGCCGAGGGTGGGCTTTCAAAGAAAGACTAAGTCGAAGGTAGACTCTCAAACAAAGGATACGAGGCCATGCCAAAGGTGGGATCGAAAAAGAAAGGCCAAGCCGAGGGTGGGCTTTCAAAGAAAGACTAAGTCGAAGGTAGACTCTCAAACAAAGGATACGAGGCCATGCCGAAGGTGGGCTCGAAAAAGAAAGGCCAAGTAGATGGTGGACTTTCAAAGAAAGACTAAGCCGAAGGTAGACTCTCAAACAAAGGATACGAGGCCATGCCGAAGGTGGGATCGAAAAAGAAAGGCCAAGTCGAGGGTGGGCTTTCAAAGAAAGACTAAGTCGAAGGTAGACTCTCAAACAAAGGATACGAGGCCATGCCGAAGGTGGGCTCGAAAAAGAAAGGCCAAGTTGATAGTGGACTTTCAAAGAAAGACTAAGTCGAAGGTAGACTCTCAAACAAAGGATACGAGGCCATGCCGAAGGTGGGCTCGAAAAAGAAAGGCCAAGCCGAGGGTGGACTTTCAAAGAAAGACTAAGCCGATGGTAGACTCTCAAACAAAGGATACGAGGCCATGCCGAAGGTGGGCTCGAAAAAAGAAAGGCTAAGCCGAGGGTGGGTTTTCAAAGAAAGACTATGCCGAAGGTAGACTCTCAAACAAAGGATACGAGGCCATGCCGAAGGTGGGCTCGAAAAAGAAAGGGCAAGTCGAGGGCGGACTTTCAAAGAAAGACTATGACGAAGGTAGACTCTCAAACAAAGGATACGAGGCCATGCCGAAGGTGGGCTCAAAAAAGAAAGGCCAAGCCGAGGGTGGACTTTCAAAGAAAGACTAAGCTGAAGGTAGACTCTCAAAAAAACGATACGAGGCCATGCCGAAGGAGGGCTCGAAAAAGAAAGGCCAAGCTGAGGGGGGGCTTTCAAAGAAAGACTAAGCCGAAGGTAGACTCTCAAACAAAGGATACGAGGCCATGCCGAAGGTGGGCTCGAAAAGGAAAGGTCGAGCCGAGGGTGGGCTTTCAAAGAAAGACTATGCCGAAGGTAGATTATCAAACAAAGGATACGAGCCCATGCCGAAGGTGGGCTCGAAAAAAGAAAAGCCAAGCCGAGGGTGGACTTTCAAAGAAAGACTAAGCCGAAGGTAGACTCTCAAACAAAGGATACGAGGCCATGCCGAAGGTGGCCTCGAAAAAAGAAAGGCCAAGCCGAGGGTGGGTTTTCAAAGAAAGACTATGCCGAAGGTAGACTCTCAAACAAAGGATACGAGGCCATGCCGAAGGTGGGCTTGAAAAAAGAAAGGCCATGCCGAGGGTGGGTTTTCAAAGAAATACTAAGACGAAGGTAGACTCTCAAACAAAGGATACGAGGCCATGCTGAAGGTGGGCTCGAAAAAGAAAGGCCAAGCCGAGGGTGGGCTTTCAAAGAAAGACTAAGCCGAAGGTAGACTCTCAAACAAAGGATACGAGGCCATGCCGAAGGTGAGATCGAAAAGGAAAGGCCAAGCCGAGGGTGGGCTTTCAAAGAAAGACTAAGTCGAAGGTAGACTCTCAAACAAAGGATACGAGGCCATGCCAAAGGTGGGATCGAAAAAGAAAGGCCAAGCCGAGGGTGGGCTTTCAAAGAAAGACTAAGTCGAAGGTAGACTCTCAAACAAAGGATACGAGGCCATGCCGAAGGTGGGCTCGAAAAAGAAAGGCCAAGTAGATGGTGGACTTTCAAAGAAAGACTAAGCCGAAGGTAGACTCTCAAACAAAGGATACGAGGCCATGCCGAAGGTGGGATCGAAAAAGAAAGGCCAAGTCGAGGGTGGGCATTCAAAGAAAGACTAAGTCGAAGGTAGACTCTCAAACAAAGGATACGAGGCCATGCCGAAGGTGGGCTTGAAAAAAGAAAGGCCATGCCGAGGGTGGGTTTTCAAAGAAATACTAAGACGAAGGTAGACTCTCAAACAAAGGATACGAGGCCATGCTGAAGGTGGGCTCGAAAAAGAAAGGCCAAGCCGAGGGTGGGCTTTCAAAGAAAGACTAAGCCGAAGGTAGACTCTCAAACAAAGGATACGAGGCCATGCCGAAGGTGAGATCGAAAAAGAAAGGCCAAGCCGAGGGTGGGCTTTCAAAGAAAGACTAAGTCGAAGGTAGACTCTCAAACAAAGGATACGAGGCCATGCCAAAGGTGGGATCGAAAAAGAAAGGCCAAGCCGAGGGTGGGCTTTCAAAGAAAGACTAAGTCGAAGGTAGACTCTCAAACAAAGGATACGAGGCCATGCCGAAGGTGGGCTCGAAAAAGAAAGGCCAAGTAGATGGTGGACTTTCAAAGAAAGACTAAGCCGAAGGTAGACTCTCAAACAAAGGATACGAGGCCATGCCGAAGGTGGGATCGAAAAAGAAAGGCCAAGTCGAGGGTGGGCATTCAAAGAAAGACTAAGTCGAAGGTAGACTCTCAAACAAAGGATACGAGGCCATGCCGAAGGTGGGCTTGAAAAAAGAAAGGCCATGCCGAGGGTGGGTTTTCAAAGAAATACTAAGACGAAGGTAGACTCTCAAACAAAGGATACGAGGCCATGCTGAAGGTGGGCTCGAAAAAGAAAGGCCAAGTCGAGGGTGGGCTTTCAAAGAAAGACTAAGCCGAAGGTAGACTCTCAAACAAAGGATACGAGGCCATGCCGAAGGTGAGATCGAAAAAGAAAGGCCAAGCCGAGGGTGGGCTTTCAAAGAAAGACTAAGTCGAAGGTAGACTCTCAAACAAAGGATACGAGGCCATGCCAAAGGTGGGATCGAAAAAGAAAGGCCAAGCCGAGGGTGGGCTTTCAAAGAAAGACTAAGTCGAAGGTAGACTCTCAAACAAAGGATACGAGGCCATGCCGAAGGTGGGCTCGAAAAAGAAAGGCCAAGTAGATGGTGGACTTTCAAAGAAAGACTAAGCCGAAGGTAGACTCTCAAACAAAGGATACGAGGCCATGCCGAAGGTGGGATCGAAAAAGAAAGGCCAAGTCGAGGGTGGGCTTTCAAAGAAAGACTAAGTCGAAGGTAGACTCTCAAACAAAGGATACGAGGCCATGCCGAAGGTGGGCTCGAAAAAGAAAGGCCAAGTTGATAGTGGACTTTCAAAGAAAGACTAAGTCGAAGGTAGACTCTCAAACAAAGGATACGAGGCCATGCCGAAGGTGGGCTCGAAAAAGAAAGGCCAAGCCGAGGGTGGACTTTCAAAGAAAGACTAAGCCGATGGTAGACTCTCAAACAAAGGATACGAGGCCATGCCGAAGGTGGGCTCGAAAAAAGAAAGGCTAAGCCGAGGGTGGGTTTTCAAAGAAAGACTATGCCGAAGGTAGACTCTCAAACAAAGGATACGAGGCCATGCCGAAGGTGGGCTCGAAAAAGAAAGGGCAAGTCGAGGGCGGACTTTCAAAGAAAGACTATGACGAAGGTAGACTCTCAAACAAAGGATACGAGGCCATGCCGAAGGTGGGCTCAAAAAAGAAAGGCCAAGCCGAGGGTGGACTTTCAAAGAAAGACTAAGCTGAAGGTAGACTCTCAAAAAAACGATACGAGGCCATGCCGAAGGAGGGCTCGAAAAAGAAAGGCCAAGCTGAGGGGGGGCTTTCAAAGAAAGACTAAGCCGAAGGTAGACTCTCAAACAAAGGATACGAGGCCATGCCGAAGGTGGGCTCGAAAAGGAAAGGTCGAGCCGAGGGTGGGCTTTCAAAGAAAGACTATGCCGAAGGTAGATTATCAAACAAAGGATACGAGCCCATGCCGAAGGTGGGCTCGAAAAAAGAAAAGCCAAGCCGAGGGTGGACTTTCAAAGAAAGACTAAGCCGAAGGTAGACTCTCAAACAAAGGATACGAGGCCATGCCGAAGGTGGCCTCGAAAAAAGAAAGGCCAAGCCGAGGGTGGGTTTTCAAAGAAAGACTATGCCGAAGGTAGACTCTCAAACAAAGGATACGAGGCCATGCCGAAGGTGGGCTTGAAAAAAGAAAGGCCATGCCGAGGGTGGGTTTTCAAAGAAATACTAAGACGAAGGTAGACTCTCAAACAAAGGATACGAGGCCATGCTGAAGGTGGGCTCGAAAAAGAAAGGCCAAGCCGAGGGTGGGCTTTCAAAGAAAGACTAAGCCGAAGGTAGACTCTCAAACAAAGGATACGAGGCCATGCCGAAGGTGAGATCGAAAAGGAAAGGCCAAGCCGAGGGTGGGCTTTCAAAGAAAGACTAAGTCGAAGGTAGACTCTCAAACAAAGGATACGAGGCCATGCCAAAGGTGGGATCGAAAAAGAAAGGCCAAGCCGAGGGTGGGCTTTCAAAGAAAGACTAAGTCGAAGGTAGACTCTCAAACAAAGGATACGAGGCCATGACGAAGGTGGGCTCGAAAAAGAAAGGCCAAGTAGATGGTGGACTTTCAAAGAAAGACTAAGCCGAAGGTAGACTCTCAAACAAAGGATACGAGGCCATGCCGAAGGTGGGATCGAAAAAGAAAGGCCAAGTCGAGGGTGGGCATTCAAAGAAAGACTAAGTCGAAGGTAGACTCTCAAACAAAGGATACGAGGCCATGCCGAAGGTGGGCTCGAAAAAGAAAGGCCAAGCCGAGGGTGGACTTTCAAAGAAAGACTAAGCCGAAGGTAGACTCTCAAACAAAGGATACGAGGCCATGCCGAAGGTGGGCTCGAAAAAAGAAAGGCCAAGCCGAGGGTGGGTTTTCAATGGAAGACTATGCCGAAGGTAGACTCTCAAACAAAGGATACGAGGCCATGCCGAAGGAGGGCTAGAAAAAGAAAGGCCAAGCCGAGGGTGGACTTTCAAAGAAAGACTAAGCCGAAGGTAGACTCTCAAACAAAGGATACGAGGCCATGCCGAAGGTGGGCTCGAAAAAAGAAAGGCCAAGCCGAGGGTGGGTTTTCAATGAAAGACTATGCCGAAGGTAGACTCTCAAACAAAGGATACGAGGCCATGCCGAAGGTGGGCTCGAAAAAAGAAAGGCCAAGCCGAGGGTGGGTTTTCAATGAAAGACTATGCCGAAGGTAGACTCTCAAACAAAGGATACGAGGCCATGCCGAAGGTGGGCTCGAAAAAAGAAAGGCCAAGGCGAGGGTGGGTGTTCAAAGAAAGACTAAGTCGAAGGTAGACTCTCAAACAAAGGATACGAGGCCATGCCGAAGGTGGGCTCGAAAAAGAAAGGCCAAGCCGAGGGTGGGCTTTCAAAGAAAGACTAAGCCGAAGGTAGACTCTCAAACAAAGGATACGAGGCCATGCCGAAGGTGGGCTCGAAAAGGAAAGGTCGAGCCGAGGGTGGGCTTTCAAAGAAAGACTATGCCGAAGGTAGATTATCAAACAAAGGATACGAGCCCATGCCGAAGGTGGGCTCGAAAAAAGAAAAGCCAAGCCGAGGGTGGACTTTCAAAGAAAGACTAAGCCGAAGGTAGACTCTCAAACAAAGGATACGAGGCCATGCCGAAGGTGGCCTCGAAAAAAGAAAGGCCAAGCCGAGGGTGGGTTTTCAAAGAAAGACTATGCCGAAGGTAGACTCTCAAACAAAGGATACGAGGCCATGCCGAAGGTGGGCTTGAAAAAAGAAAGGCCATGCCGAGGGTGGGTTTTCAAAGAAATACTAAGACGAAGGTAGACTCTCAAACAAAGGATACGAGGCCATGCTGAAGGTGGGCTCGAAAAAGAAAGGCCAAGCCGAGGGTGGGCTTTCAAAGAAAGACTAAGCCGAAGGTAGACTCTCAAACAAAGGATACGAGGCCATGCCGAAGGTGAGATCGAAAAGGAAAGGCCAAGCCGAGGGTGGGCTTTCAAAGAAAGACTAAGTCGAAGGTAGACTCTCAAACAAAGGATACGAGGCCATGCCAAAGGTGGGATCGAAAAAGAAAGGCCAAGCCGAGGGTGGGCTTTCAAAGAAAGACTAAGTCGAAGGTAGACTCTCAAACAAAGGATACGAGGCCATGCCGAAGGTGGGCTCGAAAAAGAAAGGCCAAGTAGATGGTGGACTTTCAAAGAAAGACTAAGCCGAAGGTAGACTCTCAAACAAAGGATACGAGGCCATGCCGAAGGTGGGATCGAAAAAGAAAGGCCAAGTCGAGGGTGGGCATTCAAAGAAAGACTAAGTCGAAGGTAGACTCTCAAACAAAGGATACGAGGCCATGCCGAAGGTGGGCTCGAAAAAGAAAGGCCAAGCCGAGGGTGGACTTTCAAAGAAAGACTAAGCCGAAGGTAGACTCTCAAACAAAGGATACGAGGCCATGCCGAAGGTGGGCTCGAAAAAAGAAAGGCCAAGCCGAGGGTGGGTTTTCAATGAAAGACTATGCCGAAGGTAGACTCTCAAACAAAGGATACGAGGCCATGCCGAAGGAGGGCTAGAAAAAGAAAGGCCAAGCCGAGGGTGGACTTTCAAAGAAAGACTAAGCCGAAGGTAGACTCTCAAACAAAGGATACGAGGCCATGCCGAAGGTGGGCTCGAAAAAAGAAAGGCCAAGCCGAGGGTGGGTTTTCAATGAAAGACTATGCCGAAGGTAGACTCTCAAACAAAGGATACGAGGCCATGCCGAAGGTGGGCTCGAAAAAAGAAAGGCCAAGGTGAGGGTGGGTTTTCAAAGAAAGACTAAGCCGAAGGTAGACTCTCAAACAAAGGATACGAGGCCATGCTGAAGGTGGGCTCGAAAAAGAAAGGCCAAGCCGAGGGTGGGCTTTCAAAGAAAGACTAAGCCGGAGGAAGACTCTCAAACAAAGGATACGAGGCCATGCCGAAGGTGGGATCAAAAAAGAAAGGCCAAGCCGAGGGTGGGCTTTCAAAGAAAGACTAAGTCGAAGGTAGACTCTCAAACAAAGAATACGAGGCCATGCCGAAGGTGGGCTCGAAAAAAGAAAGGCCAAGTCGAGGGTGGGCATTCAAAGAAAGACTAAGTCGAAGGTAGACTCTCAAACAAAGGATACGAGGCCATGCCGAAGGTGGGCTCAAAAAAGAAAGGCCAAGCCGAGGGTGGACTTTCAAAGAAAGACTAAGCCGAAGGTAGACTCTCAAACAAAGGATACGAGGCCATGCCGAAGGGAGGCTCGAAAAAAGAAAGGCTAAGCCGAGGGTGGGTTTTCAAAGAAAGACTATGCCGAAGGTAGACTCTCAAACAAAGGATACGAGGCCATGCCGAAGGTGGGCTCGAAAAAGAAAGGCCAAGTCGAGGGTGGACTTTCAAAGAAAGACTATGCCGAAGGTAGACTCTCAAACAAAGGATACGAGGCCATGCCGAAGGTGGGCTCGAAAAAGAAAGGCCAAGCCGAGGGTGGACTTTCAAAGAAAGACTAAGCTGAAGGTAGACTCTCAAAAAAACGATACGAGGCCATGCCGAAGGAGGGCTCGAAAAAGAAAGGCCAAGCCGAGGGGGGGCTTTCAAAGAAAGACTAAGCCGAAGTAGACTCTCAAACAAAGGATACGAGGCCATGCCGAAGGTGGGCTCGAAAAGGAAAGGCCGAGCCGAGGGTGGGCTTTCAAAGAAAGACTATGCCGAAGGTAGACTATCAAACAAAGGATACGAGCCCATGCCGAAGGTGGGCTCGAAGAAAGAAAAGCCAAGCCGAGGGTGGACTTTAAAAGAAAGACTAAGCCGAAGGTAGACTCTCAAACAAAGGATACGAGGCCATGCCGAAGGTGGCCTCGAAAAAAGAAAGGCCAAGCCGAGGGTGGGTTTTCAAAGAAAGACTATGCCGAAGGTAGACTCTCAAACAAAGGATACGAGGCCATGCCGAAGGTGGGCTTGAAAAAAGAAAGGCCATGCCGAGGGTGGGTTTTCAAAGAAATACTAAGACGAAGGTAGACTCTCAAACAAAGGATACGAGGCCATGCTGAAGGTGGGCTCGAAAAAGAAAGGCCAAGCCGAGGGTGGGCTTTCAAAGAAAGACTAAGCCGAAGGTAGACTCTCAAACAAAGGATACGAGGCCATGCCGAAGGTGAGATCGAAAAAGAAAGGCCAAGCCGAGGGTGGGCTTTCAAAGAAAGACTAAGTCGAAGGTAGACTCTCAAACAAAGGATACGAGGCCATGCCGAAGGTGGGATCGAAAAAGAAAGGCCAAGTCGAGGGTGAGCATTCAAAGAAAGACTAAGTCGAAGGTAGACTCTCAAACAAAGGATACGAGGCCATGCCGAAGGTGGGCTCGAAAAAGAAAGGCCAAGCCGAGGGTGGACTTTCAAAGAAAGACTAAGCCGAAGGTAGACTCTCAAACAAAGGATACGAGGCCATGCCGAAGGTGGGCTCGAAAAAAGAAAGGCTAAGCCGAGGGTGGGTTTTCAAAGAAAGACTATGCCGAAGGTAGACTCTCAAACAAAGGATACGAGGCCATGCCGAAGGTGGGTTCGAAAAAGAAAGGCCAAGTCGAGGGCGGACTTTCAAAGAAAGACTATGCCGAAGGTAGACTCTCAAACAAAGGATACGAGGCCATGCCGAAGGTGGGCTCGAAAAAGAAAGGCCAAGCCGAGGGTGGACTTTCAAAGAAAGACTAAGCTGAAGGTAGACTCTCAAAAAAACGATACGAGGCCATGCCGAAGGAGGGCTCGAAAAAGAAAGGCCAAGCCGAGGGGGGGCTTTCAAAGAAAGACTAAGCCGAAGGTAGACTCTCAAACAAAGGATACGAGGCCATGCCGAAGGTGGGCTCGAAAAGGAAAGGTCGAGCCGAGGGTGGGCTTTCAAAGAAAGACTATGCCGAAGGTAGATTATCAAACAAAGGATACGAGCCCATGCCGAAGGTGGGCTCGAAAAAAGAAAAGCCAAGCCGAGGGTGGACTTTCAAAGAAAGACTAAGCCGAAGGTAGACTCTCAAACAAAGGATACGAGGCCATGCCGAAGGTGGCCTCGAAAAAAGAAAGGCCAAGCCGAGGGTGGGTTTTCAAAGAAAGACTATGCCGAAGGTAGACTCTCAAACAAAGGATACGAGGCCATGCCGAAGGTGGGCTTGAAAAAAGAAAGGCCATGCCGAGGGTGGGTTTTCAAAGAAATACTAAGACGAAGGTAGACTCTCAAACAAAGGATACGAGGCCATGCTGAAGGTGGGCTCGAAAAAGAAAGGCCAAGCCGAGGGTGGGCTTTCAAAGAAAGACTAAGCCGAAGGTAGACTCTCAAACAAAGGATACGAGGCCATGCCGAAGGTGAGATCGAAAAGGAAAGGCCAAGCCGAGGGTGGGCTTTCAAAGAAAGACTAAGTCGAAGGTAGACTCTCAAACAAAGGATACGAGGCCATGCCAAAGGTGGGATCGAAAAAGAAAGGCCAAGCCGAGGGTGGGCTTTCAAAGAAAGACTAAGTCGAAGGTAGACTCTCAAACAAAGGATACGAGGCCATGCCGAAGGTGGGCTCGAAAAAGAAAGGCCAAGTAGATGGTGGACTTTCAAAGAAAGACTAAGCCGAAGGTAGACTCTCAAACAAAGGATACGAGGCCATGCCGAAGGTGGGATCGAAAAAGAAAGGCCAAGTCGAGGGTGGGCATTCAAAGAAAGACTAAGTCGAAGGTAGACTCTCAAACAAAGGATACGAGGCCATGCCGAAGGTGGGCTTGAAAAAGAAAGGCCAAGCCGAGGGTGGACTTTCAAAGAAAGACTAAGCCGAAGGTAGACTCTCAAACAAATGATACGAGGCCATGCCGAAGGTGGGCTCGAAAAAAGAAAGGCCAAGCCGAGGGTGGGTTTTCAATGAAAGACTATGCCGAAGGTAGACTCTCAAACAAAGGATACGAGGCCATGCCGAGGGAGGGCTAGAAAAAGAAAGGCCAAGCCGAGGGTGGACTTTCAAAGAAAGACTAAGCCGAAGCTAGACTCTCAAACAAAGGATACGAGGCCATGCCGAAGGTGGGCTCGAAAAAAGAAAGGCCAAGCCGAGGGTGGGTTTTCAATGAAAGACTATGCCGAAGGTAGACTCTCAAACAAAGGATACGAGGCCATGCCGAAGGTGGGCTCGAAAAAAGAAAGGCCAAGGCGAGGGTGGGTTTTCAAAGAAAGACTAAGCCGAAGGTAGACTCTCAAACAAAGGATACGAGGCCATGCTGAAGGTGGGCTCGAAAAAGAAAGGCCAAGCCGAGGGTGGGCTTTCAAAGAAAGACTAAGCCGGAGGAAGACTCTCAAACAAAGGATACGAGGCCATGCCGAAGGTGGGATCAAAAAAGAAAGGCCAAGCCGAGGGTGGGCTTTCAAAGAAAGACTAAGTCGAAGGTAGACTCTCAAACAAAGAATACGAGGCCATGCCGAAGGTGGGCTCGAAAAAAGAAAGGCCAAGTCGAGGGTGGGCATTCAAAGAAAGACTAAGTCGAAGGTAGTCTCTCAAACAAAGGATACGAGGCCATGCCGAAGGTGGGCTCAAAATAGAAAGGCCAAGTCGAGGGTGAGCATTCAAAGAAAGACTAAGTCGAAGGTAGACTCTCAAACAAAGGATACGAGGCCATGCCGAAGGTGGGCTCAAAAAAGAAAGGCCAAGCCGAGGGTGGACTTTCAAAGAAAGACTAAGCCGAAGGTAGACTCTCAAACAAAGGATACGAGGCCATGCCGAAGGGAGGCTCGAAAAAAGAAAGGCTAAGCCGAGGGTGGGTTTTCAAAGAAAGACTATGCCGAAGGTAGACTCTCAAACAAAGGATACGAGGCCATGCCGAAGGTGGGCTCGAAAAAGAAAGGCCAAGTCGAGGGCGGACTTTCAAAGAAAGACTATGCCGAAGGTAGACTCTCAAACAAAGGATACGAGGCCATGCCGAAGGTGGGCTCGAAAAAGAAAGGCCAAGCCGAGGGTGGACTTTCAAAGAAAGACTAAGCTGAAGGTAGACTCTCAAAAAAACGATACGAGGCCATGCCGAAGGAGGGCTCGAAAAAGAAAGGCCAAGCCGAGGGGGGGCTTTCAAAGAAAGACTAAGCCGAAGTAGACTCTCAAACAAAGGATACGAGGCCATGCCGAAGGTGGGCTCGAAAAGGAAAGGCCGAGCCGAGGGTGGGCTTTCAAAGAAAGACTATGCCGAAGGTAGACTATCAAACAAAGGATACGAGCCCATGCCGAAGGTGGGCTCGAAGAAAGAAAAGCCAAGCCGAGGGTGGACTTTAAAAGAAAGACTAAGCCGAAGGTAGACTCTCAAACAAAGGATACGAGGCCATGCCGAAGGTGGCCTCGAAAAAAGAAAGGCCAAGCCGAGGGTGGGTTTTCAAAGAAAGACTATGCCGAAGGTAGACTCTCAAACAAAGGATACGAGGCCATGCCGAAGGTGGGCTTGAAAAAAGAAAGGCCATGCCGAGGGTGGGTTTTCAAAGAAATACTAAGACGAAGGTAGACTCTCAAACAAAGGATACGAGGCCATGCTGAAGGTGGGCTCGAAAAAGAAAGGCCAAGCCGAGGGTGGGCTTTCAAAGAAAGACTAAGCCGAAGGTAGACTCTCAAACAAAGGATACGAGGCCATGCCGAAGGTGAGATCGAAAAAGAAAGGCCAAGCCGAGGGTGGGCTTTCAAAGAAAGACTAAGTCGAAGGTAGACTCTCAAACAAAGGATACGAGGCCATGCCGAAGGTGGGATCGAAAAAGAAAGGCCAAGTCGAGGGTGAGCATTCAAAGAAAGACTAAGTCGAAGGTAGACTCTCAAACAAAGGATACGAGGCCATGCCGAAGGTGGGCTCGAAAAAGAAAGGCCAAGCCGAGGGTGGACTTTCAAAGAAAGACTAAGCCGAAGGTAGACTCTCAAACAAAGGATACGAGGCCATGCCGAAGGTGGGCTCGAAAAAAGAAAGGCTAAGCCGAGGGTGGGTTTTCAAAGAAAGACTATGCCGAAGGTAGACTCTCAAACAAAGGATACGAGGCCATGCCGAAGGTGGGTTCGAAAAAGAAAGGCCAAGTCGAGGGCGGACTTTCAAAGAAAGACTATGCCGAAGGTAGACTCTCAAACAAAGGATACGAGGCCATGCCGAAGGTGGGCTCGAAAAAGAAAGGCCAAGCCGAGGGTGGACTTTCAAAGAAAGACTAAGCTGAAGGTAGACTCTCAAAAAAACGATACGAGGCCATGCCGAAGGAGGGCTCGAAAAAGAAAGGCCAAGCCGAGGGGGGGCTTTCAAAGAAAGACTAAGCCGAAGGTAGACTCTCAAACAAAGGATACGAGGCCATGCCGAAGGTGGGCTCGAAAAGGAAAGGTCGAGCCGAGGGTGGGCTTTCAAAGAAAGACTATGCCGAAGGTAGATTATCAAACAAAGGATACGAGCCCATGCCGAAGGTGGGCTCGAAAAAAGAAAAGCCAAGCCGAGGGTGGACTTTCAAAGAAAGACTAAGCCGAAGGTAGACTCTCAAACAAAGGATACGAGGCCATGCCGAAGGTGGCCTCGAAAAAAGAAAGGCCAAGCCGAGGGTGGGTTTTCAAAGAAAGACTATGCCGAAGGTAGACTCTCAAACAAAGGATACGAGGCCATGCCGAAGGTGGGCTTGAAAAAAGAAAGGCCATGCCGAGGGTGGGTTTTCAAAGAAATACTAAGACGAAGGTAGACTCTCAAACAAAGGATACGAGGCCATGCTGAAGGTGGGCTCGAAAAAGAAAGGCCAAGCCGAGGGTGGGCTTTCAAAGAAAGACTAAGCCGAAGGTAGACTCTCAAACAAAGGATACGAGGCCATGCCGAAGGTGAGATCGAAAAGGAAAGGCCAAGCCGAGGGTGGGCTTTCAAAGAAAGACTAAGTCGAAGGTAGACTCTCAAACAAAGGATACGAGGCCATGCCAAAGGTGGGATCGAAAAAGAAAGGCCAAGCCGAGGGTGGGCTTTCAAAGAAAGACTAAGTCGAAGGTAGACTCTCAAACAAAGGATACGAGGCCATGCCGAAGGTGGGCTCGAAAAAGAAAGGCCAAGTAGATGGTGGACTTTCAAAGAAAGACTAAGCCGAAGGTAGACTCTCAAACAAAGGATACGAGGCCATGCCGAAGGTGGGATCGAAAAAGAAAGGCCAAGTCGAGGGTGGGCATTCAAAGAAAGACTAAGTCGAAGGTAGACTCTCAAACAAAGGATACGAGGCCATGCCGAAGGTGGGCTTGAAAAAGAAAGGCCAAGCCGAGGGTGGACTTTCAAAGAAAGACTAAGCCGAAGGTAGACTCTCAAACAAATGATACGAGGCCATGCCGAAGGTGGGCTCGAAAAAAGAAAGGCCAAGCCGAGGGTGGGTTTTCAATGAAAGACTATGCCGAAGGTAGACTCTCAAACAAAGGATACGAGGCCATGCCGAAGAAGGGCTAGAAAAAGAAAGGCCAAGCCGAGGGTGGACTTTCAAAGAAAGACTAAGCCGAAGGTAGACTCTCAAACAAAGGATACGAGGCCATGCCGAAGGTGGGCTCGAAAAAAGAAAGGCCAAGCCGAGGGTGGGTTTTCAATGAAAGACTATGCCGAAGGTAGACTCTCAAACAAAGGATACGAGGCCATGCCGAAGGTGGGCTCGAAAAAAGAAAGGCCAAGGCGAGGGTGGGTTTTCAAAGAAAGACTAAGCCGAAGGTAGACTCTCAAACAAAGGATACGAGGCCATGCTGAAGGTGGGCTCGAAAAAGAAAGGCCAAGCCGAGGGTGGGCTTTCAAAGAAAGACTAAGCCGGAGGAAGACTCTCAAACAAAGGATACGAGGCCATGCCGAAGGTGGGATCAAAAAAGAAAGGCCAAGCCGAGGGTGGGCTTTCAAAGAAAGACTAAGTCGAAGGTAGACTCTCAAACAAAGAATACGAGGCCATGCCGAAGGTGGGCTCGAAAAAAGAAAGGCCAAGTCGAGGGTGGGCATTCAAAGAAAGACTAAGTCGAAGGTAGTCTCTCAAACAAAGGATACGAGGCCATGCCGAAGGTGGGCTCAAAATAGAAAGGCCAAGTCGAGGGTGAGCATTCAAAGAAAGACTAAGTCGAAGGTAGACTCTCAAACAAAGGATACGAGGCCATGCCGAAGGTGGGCTCAAAAAAGAAAGGCCAAGCCGAGGGTGGACTTTCAAAGAAAGACTAAGCCGAAGGTAGACTCTCAAACAAAGGATACGAGGCCATGCCGAAGGGAGGCTCGAAAAAAGAAAGGCTAAGCCGAGGGTGGGTTTTCAAAGAAAGACTATGCCGAAGGTAGACTCTCAAACAAAGGATACGAGGCCATGCCGAAGGTGGGCCCGAAAAAGAAAGGCCAAGTCGAGGGCGGACTTTCAAAGAAAGACTATGCCGAAGGTAGACTCTCAAACAAAGGATACGAGGCCATGCCGAAGGTGGGCTCGAAAAAGAAAGGCCAAGCCGAGGGTGGACTTTCAAAGAAAGACTAAGCTGAAGGTAGACTCTCAAAAAAACGATACGAGGCCATGCCGAAGGAGGGCTCGAAAAAGAAAGGCCAAGCCGAGGGGGGGCTTTCAAAGAAAGACTAAGCCGAAGTAGACTCTCAAACAAAGGATACGAGGCCATGCCGAAGGTGGGCTCGAAAAGGAAAGGCCGAGCCGAGGGTGGGCTTTCAAAGAAAGACTATGCCGAAGGTAGACTATCAAACAAAGGATACGAGCCCATGCCGAAGGTGGGCTCGAAGAAAGAAAAGCCAAGCCGAGGGTGGACTTTAAAAGAAAGACTAAGCCGAAGGTAGACTCTCAAACAAAGGATACGAGGCCATGCCGAAGGTGGCCTCGAAAAAAGAAAGGCCAAGCCGAGGGTGGGTTTTCAAAGAAAGACTATGCCGAAGGTAGACTCTCAAACAAAGGATACGAGGCCATGCCGAAGGTGGGCTTGAAAAAAGAAAGGCCATGCCGAGGGTGGGTTTTCAAAGAAATACTAAGACGAAGGTAGACTCTCAAACAAAGGATACGAGGCCATGCTGAAGGTGGGCTCGAAAAAGAAAGGCCAAGCCGAGGGTGGGCTTTCAAAGAAAGACTAAGCCGAAGGTAGACTCTCAAACAAAGGATACGAGGCCATGCCGAAGGTGAGATCGAAAAAGAAAGGCCAAGCCGAGGGTGGGCTTTCAAAGAAAGACTAAGTCGAAGGTAGACTCTCAAACAAAGGATACGAGGCCATGCCGAAGGTGGGATCGAAAAAGAAAGGCCAAGTCGAGGGTGAGCATTCAAAGAAAGACTAAGTCGAAGGTAGACTCTCAAACAAAGGATACGAGGCCATGCCGAAGGTGGGCTCGAAAAAGAAAGGCCAAGCCGAGGGTGGACTTTCAAAGAAAGACTAAGCCGAAGGTAGACTCTCAAACAAAGGATACGAGGCCATGCCGAAGGTGGGCTCGAAAAAAGAAAGGCTAAGCCGAGGGTGGGTTTTCAAAGAAAGACTATGCCGAAGGTAGACTCTCAAACAAAGGATACGAGGCCATGCCGAAGGTGGGTTCGAAAAAGAAAGGCCAAGTCGAGGGCGGACTTTCAAAGAAAGACTATGCCGAAGGTAGACTCTCAAACAAAGGATACGAGGCCATGCCGAAGGTGGGCTCGAAAAAGAAAGGCCAAGCCGAGGGTGGACTTTCAAAGAAAGACTAAGCTGAAGGTAGACTCTCAAAAAAACGATACGAGGCCATGCCGAAGGAGGGCTCGAAAAAGAAAGGCCAAGCCGAGGGGGGGCTTTCAAAGAAAGACTAAGCCGAAGTAGACTCTCAAACAAAGGATACGAGGCCATGCCGAAGGTGGGCTCGAAAAGGAAAGGCCGAGCCGAGGGTGGGCTTTCAAAGAAAGACTATGCCGAAGGTAGACTATCAAACAAAGGATACGAGCCCATGCCGAAGGTGGGCTCGAAGAAAGAAAAGCCAAGCCGAGGGTGGACTTTCAAAGAAAGACTAAGCTGAAGGTAGACTCTCAAACAAAGGATACGAGGCCATGCCGAAGGTGGCCTCGAAAAAAGAAAGGCCAATCCGAGGGTGGGTTTTCAAAGAAAGACTATGCCGAAGGTAGACTCTCAAACAAAGGATACGAGGCCATGCCGAAGGTGGGCTTGAAAAAAGAAAGGCCATGCCGAGGGTGGGTTTTCAAAGAAATACTAAGACGAAGGTAGACTCTCAAACAAAGGATACAAGGCCATGCTGAAGGTGGGCTCGAAAAAGAAAGGCCAAGCCGAGGGTGGGCTTTCAAAGAAAGACTAAGCCGAAGGTAGACTCTCAAACAAAAGATACGAGGCCATGCCGAAGGTGAGATCGAAAAAGAAAGGCCAAGCCGAGGGTGGGCTTTCAAAGAAAGACTAAGTCGAAGGTAGACTCTCAAACAAAGGATACGAGGCCATGCCGAAGGTGGGATCGAAAAAGAAAGGCCAAGCCGAGGGTGGGCTTTCAAAGAAAGACTAAGTCGAAGGTAGACTCTCAAACAAAGGATACGAGGCCATGCCGAAGGTGGGCTCGAAAAAGAAAGGCCAAGTTGATGGTGGACTTTCAAAGAAAGACTAAGTCGAAGGTAGACTCTCAAACAAAGGATACGAGGCCATGCCGAAGGTGGGCTCGAAAAAGAAAGGCCAAGCCGAGGGTGGACTTTCAAAGAAAGACTAAGCCGAAGGTAGACTCTCAAACAAAGGATACGAGGCCATGCCGAAGGTGGGCTCGAAAAAAGAAAGGCTAAGCCGAGGGTGGGTTTTCAAAGAAACACTATGCCGAAGGTAGACTCTCAAACAAAGGATACGAGGCCATGCCGAAGGTGGGCTCGAAAAAGAAAGGCCAAGTCGAGGGCGGACTTTCAAAGAAAGACTATGCCGAAGGTAGACTCTCAAACAAAGGATACGAAGCCATGCCGAAGGTGGGCTCAAAAAAGAAAGGCCAAGCCGAGGGTGGACTTTCAAAGAAAGACTAAGCTGAAGGTAGACTCTCAAAAAAACGATACGGGGCCATGCCGAAGGAGGGCTCGAAAAAGAAAGGCCAAGCCGAGGGGGTGCTTTCAAAGAAAGACTAAGCCGAAGGTAGACTCTCAAACAAAGGATACGAGGCCATGCCGAAGGTGGGCTCGAAAAGGAAAGGTCGAGCCGAGGGTGGGCTTTCAAAGAAAGACTATGCCGAAGGTAGACTATCAAACAAAGGATACGAGCCCATGCCGAAGGTGGGCTCGAAAAAAGAAAAGCCAAGCCGAGGGTGGACTTTCAAAGAAAGACTAAGCCGAAGGTAGACTCTCAAACAAAGGATACGAGGCCATGCCGAAGGTGGCCTCGAAAAAAGAAAGGCCAAGCCGAGGGTGGGTTTTCAAAGAAAGACTATGCCGAAGGTAGACTCTCAAACAAAGGATACGAGGCCATGCCGAAGGTGGGCTTGAAAAAAGAAAGGCCATGCCGACGGTGGGTTTTCAAAGAAATACTAAGACGAAGGTAGACTCTCAAACAAAGGATACGAGGCCATGCTGAAGGTGGGCTCGAAAAAGAAAGGCCAAGCCGAGGGTGGGCTTTCAAAGAAAGACTAAGCCGAAGGTAGACTCTCAAACAAAGGATACGAGGCCATGCCGAAGGTGAGATCGAAAAAGAAAGGCCAAGCCGAGAGTGGGCTTTCAAAGAAAGACTAAGTCGAAGGTAGACTCTCAAACAAAGGATACGAGGCCATGCCAAAGGTGGGATCGAAAAAGAAAGGCCAAGCCGAGGGTGGGCTTTCAAAGAAAGACTAAGTCGAAGGTAGACTCTCAAACAAAGGATACGAGGCCATGCCGAAGGTGGGCTCGAAAAAGAAAGGCCAAGTAGATGGTGGCCTTTCAAAGAAAGACTAAGCCGAAGGTAGACTCTCAAACAAAGGATACGAGGCCATGCCGAAGGTGGGATCGAAAAAGAAAGGCCAAGTCGAGGGTGGGCATTCAAAGAAAGACTAAGTCGAAGGTAGACTCTCAAACAAAGGATACGAGGCCATGCCGAAGGTGGGCTCGAAAAAGAAAGGCCAAGCCGAGGGTGGACTTTCAAAGAAAGACTAAGCCGAAGGTAGACTCTCAAACAAAGGATACGAGGCCATGCCGAAGGTGGGCTCGAAAAAATAAAGGCCAAGCCGAGGGTGGATTTTCAAAGAAAGACTATGCTGAAGGTAGACTCTCAAACAAAGGATACGAGGCCATGCCGAAGGTGGGCTCGAAAAAAGAAAGGCCAAGGCGAGGGTGGGTTTTCAAAGAAAGACTAAGCCGAAGGTAGACTCTCAAACAAAGGATATGAGGCCATGCTGAAGGTGGGCTCGAAAAAGAAAGGCCAAGCCGAGGGTGGGCTTTCAAAGAAAGACTAAGCCGGAGGTAGACTCTCAAACAAAGGATACGAGGCCATGCCGAAGGTGGGATCAAAAAAGAAAGGCCAAGCCGAGGATGGGCTTTCAAAGAAAGACTACGTCGAAGGTAGACTCTCAAACAAAGAATACGAGGCCATGCCGAAGGTGGGCTCGAAAAAAGAAAGGCCAAGTCGAGGGTGGGCATTCAAAGAAAGACTAGGTCGAAGGTAGACTCTCAAACAAAGGATACGAGGCCATGCCGAAGGTGGGATCGAAAAAGAAAGACCAAGTCGAGGGTGGGCATTCAAAGAAAGACTAAGTCGAAGGTAGACTCTCAAACAAAGGATACGAGGCCATGCCAAAGGTGGGCTCGAAAAAGAGAGGCCAAGCCGAGGGTGGACTTTCAAAGAAAGACTAAGCCGAAGGTAGACTCTCAAAAAAATGATACGAGGCCATGCCGAAGGAGGGCTCTAAAAAGAAAGGCCAAGCCGAGGGGGGGCTTTCAAAGAAAGACTAAGCCGAAGGTAGACTCTCAAACAAAGGATACGAGGCCATGCCGAAGGTGGGCTCGAAAAGGAAAGGTCGAGCCGAGGGTGGGCTTTCAAAGAAAGACTATGCCGAAGGTAGACTATCAAACAAAGGATACGAGCCCATGCCGAAGGTGGGCTCGAAAAAAGAAAAGCCAAGCCGAGGGTGGACTTTCAAAGAAAGACTAAGCCGAAGGTAGACTCTCAAACAAAGGATACGAGGCCATGCCGAAGGTGGCCTCGAAAAAAGAAAGGCCAAGCCGAGGGTGGGTTTTCAAAGAAAGACTATGCCGAAGGTAGACTCTCAAACAAAGGATACGAGGCCATGCCGAAGGTGGGCTTGAAAAAAGAAAGGCCATGCCGACGGTGGGTTTTCAAAGAAATACTAAGACGAAGGTAGACTCTCAAACAAAGGATACGAGGCCATGCTGAAGGTGGGCTCGAAAAAGAAAGGCCAAGCCGAGGGTGGGCTTTCAAAGAAAGACTAAGCCGAAGGTAGACTCTCAAACAAAGGATACGAGGCCATGCCGAAGGTGAGATCGAAAAAGAAAGGCCAAGCCGAGGGTGGGCTTTCAAAGAAAGACTAAGTCGAAGGTAGACTCTCAAACAAAGGATACGAGGCCATGCCAAAGGTGGGATCGAAAAAGAAAGGCCAAGCCGAGGGTGGGCTTTCAAAGAAAGACTAAGTCGAAGGTAGACTCTCAAACAAAGGATACGAGGCCATGCCGAAGGTGGGCTCGAAAAAGAAAGGCCAAGTAGATGGTGGCCTTTCAAAGAAAGACTAAGCCGAAGGTAGACTCTCAAACAAAGGATACGAGGCCATGCCGAAGGTGGGATCGAAAAAGAAAGGCCAAGTCGAGGGTGGGCATTCAAAGAAAGACTAAGTCGAAGGTAGACTCTCAAACAAAGGATACGAGGCCATGCCGAAGGTGGGCTCGAAAAAGAAAGGCCAATCCGAGGGTGGGTTTTCAAAGAAAGACTATGCCGAAGGTAGACTCTCAAACAAAGGATACGAGGCCATGCCGAAGGTGGGCTCGAAAAAGAAAGGCCAAGTCGAGGGCGGACTTTCAAAGAAAGACTATGCCGAAGGTAGACTCTCAAACAAAGGATACGAGGCCATGCCGAAGGTGGGCTCGAAAAAGAAAGGCCAAGCCGAGGGGGGACTTTCAAAGAAAGACTAAGCTGAAGGTAGACTCTCAAAAAAATGATACGAGGCCATGCCGAAGGAGGGCTCTAAAAAGAAAGGCCAAGCCGAGGGGGGGCTTTCAAAGAAAGACTAAGCCGAAGGTAGACTCTCAAACAAAGGATACGAGGCCATGCCGAAGGTGGGCTCGAAAAGGAAAGGCCGAGCCGAGGGTGGGCTTTCAAAGAAAGACTATGCCGAAGGTAGACTATCAAACAAAGGATACGAGCCCATGCCGAAGGTGGGCTCGAAAAAAGAAAAGCCAAGCCGAGGGTGGACTTTCAAAGAAAGACTAAGCCGAAGGTAGACTCTCAAACAAAGGATACGAGGCCATGCCGAAGGTGGGCTCGAAAAGGAAAGGTCGAGCCGAGGGTGGGCTTTCAAAGAAAGACTATGCCGAAGGTAGACTATCAAACAAAGGATACGAGCCCATGCCGAAGGTGGGCTCGAAAAAAGAAAAGCCAAGCCGAGGGTGGACTTTCAAAGAAAGACTAAGCCGAAGGTAGACTCTCAAACAAAGGATACGAGGCCATGCCGAAGGTGGCCTCGAAAAAAGAAAGGCCAAGCCGAGGGTGGGTTTTCAAAGAAAGACTATGCCGAAGGTAGACTCTCAAACAAAGGATACGAGGCCATGCCGAAGGTGGGCTTGAAAAAAGAAAGGCCATGCCGACGGTGGGTTTTCAAAGAAATACTAAGACGAAGGTAGACTCTCAAACAAAGGATACGAGGCCATGCTGAAGGTGGGCTCGAAAAAGAAAGGCCAAGCCGAGGGTGGGCTTTCAAAGAAAGACTAAGCCGAAGGTAGACTCTCAAACAAAGGATACGAGGCCATGCCGAAGGTGAGATCGAAAAAGAAAGGCCAAGCCGAGGGTGGGCTTTCAAAGAAAGACTAAGTCGAAGGTATACTCTCAAACAAAGGATACGAGGCCATGCCAAAGGTGGGATCGAAAAAGAAAGGCCAAGCCGAGGGTGGGCTTTCAAAGAAAGACTAAGTCGAAGGTAGACTCTCAAACAAAGGATACGAGGCCATGCCGAAGGTGGGCTCGAAAAAGAAAGGCCAAGTAGATGGTGGCCTTTCAAAGAAAGACTAAGCCGAAGGTAGACTCTCAAACAAAGGATACGAGGCCATGCCGAAGGTGGGATCGAAAAAGAAAGGCCAAGTCGAGGGTGGGCATTCAAAGAAAGACTAAGTCGAAGGTAGACTCTCAAACAAAGGATACGAGGCCATGCCGAAAGTGGGCTCGAAAAAGAAAGGCCAAGCCGAGGGTGGACTTTCAAAGAAAGACTAAGCCGAAGGTAGACTCTCAAACAAAGGATACGAGGCCATGCCGAAGGTGGGCTCGAAAAAAGAAAGGCCAAGCCGAGGGTGGATTTTCAAAGAAAGACTATGCTGAAGGTAGACTCTCAAACAAAGGATACGAGGCCATGCCGAAGGTGGGCTCGAAAAAAGAAAGGCCAAGGCGAGGGTGGGTTTTCAAAGAAAGACTAAGCCGAAGGTAGACTCTCAAACAAAGGATATGAGGCCATGCTGAAGGTGGGCTCGAAAAAGAAAGGCCAAGCCGAGGGTGGGCTTTCAAAGAAAGACTAAGCCGGAGGTAGACTCTCAAACAAAGGATACGAGGCCATGCCGAAGGTGGGATCAAAAAAGAAAGGCCAAGCCGAGGATGGGCTTTCAAAGAAAGACTACGTCGAAGGTAGACTCTCAAACAAAGAATACGAGGCCATGCCGAAGGTGGGCTCGAAAAAAGAAAGGCCAAGTCGAGGGTGGGCATTCAAAGAAAGACTAGGTCGAAGGTAGACTCTCAAACAAAGGATACGAGGCCATGCCGAAGGTGGGATCGAAAAAGAAAGACCAAGTCGAGGGTGGGCATTCAAAGAAAGACTAAGTCGAAGGTAGACTCTCAAACAAAGGATACGAGCCCATGCCAAAGGTGGGCTCGAAAAAGAGAGGCCAAGCCGAGGGTGGACTTTCAAAGAAAGACTAAGCTGAAGGTAGACTCTCAAACAAAGGATACGAGGCCATGCCGAAGGTGGGCTCGAAAAAAGAAAGGCTAAACCGAGGGTGGGTTTTCAAAGAAAGACTATGCCGAAGGTAGACTCTCAAACAAAGGATACGAGGCCATGCCGAAGGTGGGCTCGAAAAAGAAAGGCCAAGTCGAGGGCGGACTTTCAAAGAAAGACTATGCCGAAGGTAGACTCTCAAACAAAGGATACGAGGCCATGCCGAAGGTGGGCTCGAAAAAGAAAGGCCAAGCCGAGGGTGGACTTTCAAAGAAAGACTAAGCTGAAGGTAGACTCTCAAAAAACCGATACGAGGCCATGCCGAAGGAGGGCTCGAAAAAGAAAGGCCAAGCCGAGGGGGGGCTTTCAAAGAAAGACTAAGCCAAAGTAGACTCTCAAACAAAGGATACGAGGCCATGCCGAAGGTGGGCTCGAAAAGGAAAGGTCGAGCCGAGGGTGGGCTTTCAAAGAAAGACTATGCCGAAGGTAGACTATCAAACAAAGGATACGAGCCCATGCCGAAGGTGGGCTCGAAAAAAGAAAAGCCAAGCCGAGGGTGGACTTTCAAAGAAAGACTAAGCCGAAGGTAGACTCTCAAACAAAGGATACGAGGCCATGCCGAAGGTGGCCTCGAAAAAAGAAAGGCCAAGCCGAGGGTGGGTTTTCAAAGAAAGACTATGCCGAAGGTAGACTCTCAAACAAAGGATACGAGGCCATGCCGAAGGTGGGCTTGAAAAAAGAAAGGCCATGCCGAGGGTGGGTTTTCAAAGAAATACTAAGACGAAGGTAGACTCTCAAACAAAGGATACGAGGCCATGCTGAAGGTGGGCTCGAAAAAGAAAGGCCAAGCCGAGGGTGGGCTTTCAAAGAAAGACTAAGCCGAAGGTAGACTCTCAAACAAAGGATACGAGGCCATGCCGAAGGTGGGCTCGAAAAAGAAAGGCCAAGCCGAGGGTGGGCTTTCAAAGAAAGACTAAGCCGAAGGTAGACTCTCAAACAAAGGATACGAGGCCATGCCGAAGATGGGCTCAAAAAAAAAAGGCCAAGCCGAGGGTGGACTTTCAAAGAAAGACTAAGCTGAAGGTAGACTCTCAAACAAAGGATACGAGGCCATGCCGAAGGTGGGCTTGAAAAAAGAAAGGCCATGCCGAGGGTGGGTTTTCAAAGAAATACTAAGACGAAGGTAGACTCTCAAACAAAGGATACGAGGCCATGCTGAAGGTGGGCTCGAAAAAGAAAGGCCAAGCCGAGGGTGGGCTTTCAAAGAAAGACTAAGCCGAAGGTAGACTCTCAAACAAAGGATACGAGGCCATGCCAAAGGTGGGATCGAAAAAGAAAGGCCAAGCCGAGGGTGGGCTTTCAAAGAAAGACTAAGTCGAAGGTAGACTCTCAAACAAAGGATACGAGGCCATGCCGAAGGTGGGCTCGAAAAAGAAAGGCCAAGTAGATGGTGGACTTTCAAAGAAAGACTAAGCCGAAGGTAGACTCTCAAACAAAGAATACGAGGCCATGCCGAAGGTGGGATCGAAAAAGAAAGGCCAAGTCGAGGGTGGGCATTCAAAGAAAGACTAAGTCGAAGGTAGACTCTCAAATAAAGGATACGAGCCCATGCCAAAGGTGGGCTCGAAAAAGAGAGGCCAAGCCGAGGGTGGACTTTCAAAGAAAGACTAAGCCGAAGGTAGACTCTCAAACAAAGGATACGAGGCCATGCCGAAGGTGGGCTCGAAAAAAGAAAGGCTAAGCCGAGGGTGGGTTTTCAAAGAAAGACTATGCCGAAGGTAGACTCTCAAACAAAGGATACGAGGCCATGCCGAAGGTGGGCTCGAAAAAGAAAGGCCAAGTCGAGGGCGGACTTTCAAAGAAAGACTATGCCGAAGGTAGACTCTCAAACAAAGGATACGAGGCCATGCCGAAGGTGGGCTCGAAAAAGAAAGGCCAAGCCGAGGGTGGACTTTCAAAGAAAGACTAAGCTGAAGGTAGACTCTCAAAAAAACGATACGAGGCCATGCCGAAGGAGGGCTCGAAAAAGAAAGGCCAAGCCGAGGGGGGGCTTTCAAAGAAAGACTAAGCCGAAGTAGACTCTCAAACAAAGGATACGAGGCCATGCCGAAGGTGGGCTCGAAAAGGAAAGGTCGAGCCGAGGGTGGGCTTTCAAAGAAAGACTATGCCGAAGGTAGACTATCAAACAAAGGATACGAGCCCATGCCGAAGGTGGGCTCGAAAAAAGAAAAGCCAAGCCGAGGGTGGACTTTCAAAGAAAGACTAAGCCGAAGGTAGACTCTCAAACAAAGGATACGAGGCCATGCCGAAGGTGGCCTCGAAAAAAGAAAGGCCAAGCCGAGGGTGGGTTTTCAAAGAAAGACTATGCCGAAGGTAGACTCTCAAACAAAGGATACGAGGCCATGCCGAAGGTGGGCTTGAAAAAAGAAAGGCCATGCCGAGGGTGGGTTTTCAAAGAAATACTAAGACGAAGGTAGACTCTCAAACAAAGGATACGAGGCCATGCTGATGGTGGGCTCGAAAAAGAAAGGCCAAGCCGAGGGTGGGCTTTCAAAGAAAGACTAAGCCGAAGGTAGACTCTCAAACAAAGGATACGAGGCCATGCCGAAGGTGGGCTCGAAAAAGAAAGGCCAAGCCGAGGGTGGGCTTTCAAAGAAAGACTAAGCCGAAGGTAGACTCTCAAACAAAGGATACGAGGCCATGCCGAAGATGGGCTCAAAAAAAAAAGGCCAAGCCGAGGGTGGACTTTCAAAGAAAGACTAAGCTGAAGGTAGACTCTCAAACAAAGGATACGAGGCCATGCCGAAGGTGGGCTTGAAAAAAGAAAGGCCATGCCGAGGGTGGGTTTTCAAAGAAATACTAAGACGAAGGTAGACTCTCAAACAAAGGATACGAGGCCATGCTGAAGGTGGGCTCGAAAAAGAAAGGCCAAGCCGAGGGTGGGCTTTCAAAGAAAGACTAAGCCGAAGGTAGACTCTCAAACAAAGGATACGAGGCCATGCCAAAGGTGGGATCGAAAAAGAAAGGCCAAGCCGAGGGTGGGCTTTCAAAGAAAGACTAAGTCGAAGGTAGACTCTCAAACAAAGGATACGAGGCCATGCCGAAGGTGGGCTCGAAAAAGAAAGGCCAAGTAGATGGTGGACTTTCAAAGAAAGACTAAGCCGAAGGTAGACTCTCAAACAAAGGATACGAGGCCATGCCGAAGGTGGGATCGAAAAAGAAAGGCCAAGTCGAGGGTGGGCATTCAAAGAAAGACTAAGTCGAAGGTAGACTCTCAAACAAAGGATACGAGGCCATGCCGAAGGTGGGCTCGAAAAAGAAAGGCCAAGCCGAGGGTGGACTTTCGAAGAAAGATTAAGCCGAAGGTAGACTCTCAAACAAAGGATACGAGGCCATGCCGAAGGTGGGCTCGAAAAAAGAAAGGCCAAGCCGAGGATGGGTTTTCAAAGAAAGACTATGCCGAAGGTAGACTCTCAAACAAAGGATACGAGGCCATGCCGAAGGTGGGCTCGAAAAAAGAAAGCCAAAGGCGAGGGTGGGTTTTCAAAGGAAGACTAAGCCGAAGGTAGACTCTCAAACAAAGGATACGAGGCCATGTTGAAGGTGGGCTCGAAAAAGAAAGGCCAAGCCGAGGGTGGGCTTTCAAAGAAAGACTAAGCCGGAGGTAGACTCTCAAATAAAGGATACGAGGCCATGCCGAAGGTGGGATCAAAAAAGAAAGGCCAAGCCGAGGGTGGGCTTTCAAAGAAAGACTAATTCGAAGGTAGACTCTCAAACAAAGAATACGAGGCCATGCCGAAGGTGGGCTCGAAAAAAGAAAGGCCAAGCCGAGGGTGGACTTTCAAAGAAAGACTAAGCCGAAGGTAGACTCTCAAACAACGGATACGAGGCCATGCCGAAGGTGGGATCGAAAAAGAAAGGCCAAGCCGAGGGTGGGCTTTAAAAGAAAGACTAAGTCGAAGGTAGAGTCTCAAACAAAGGATACGAGGCCGTGCCGACGGTGGGCTAGAAAAAGAAAGGCCAAGCCGAGGGTGGACTTTCAAAAAAAAGACTAAGCCGAAGGTAGACTCTCAAAAAAAGGATACGAGGCCATGCCGAAGGATGGCTCAAAAAACGAAAGGCTGAGCCGAGGGTGGGTTTTCAAAGAAAGACTAAGCCGAAGGTAGACTCTCAAACAAAGGATACGAGGCCATGCTGAAGGTGGGCTCGAAAAAGAAAGGCCAAGCCGAGGGTGGGCTTTCAAAGAAAGACTAAGCCGAAGGTAGACTCTCAAACAAAGGATACAAGGCCATGCCGAAGGTGGGATCGAAAAAGAAAGGCCAAGCCGAGGGAGGGCTTTCAAACAAAGACTAAGTCGAAGGTAGACTCTTAAACAAAGAATACGAGGCCATGCCGAAGGTGGGCTCGAAAAAAGAAAGGCCAAGCCGAGGGTGGACTTTCAAAGAAAGACTAAGTCGTAGGTTGACTCTCAAACAAAGGATATAAGGCCATGTCGAAGGTGGGCTCGAAAAAGAAAGGCCAAGCCGAGGGTGGGTTTTCAAAGAAAGACTATGCCGAAGTTAGACTCTCAAACAAACGATACGAGGCCATGCCGAAGGTGGGCTCGAAAAAGAAATGCCAAGCCGAGGGTGGGCTTTCAAAGAAAGACTAAGCCGAAGGTAGAGTCTCAAACAAAGGATACGAGGCCATGCCGAAGATGGGCTCAAAAAAAAAAGGCCATGCCGAGGGTGGACTTTCAAAGAAAGACTAAGCTGAAGGTAGACTCTCAAACAAAGGATACGAGGCCATGCCGAAGGTGGGCTCGAAAAAAGAAAAGCCAAGCCGAGGGTGGACTTTCAATGAAAGACTAAGCCGAAGGTAGACTCTCAAACAAAGGATACGAGGCCATGCCGAAGGTGGGATCGAAAAAGAAAGGCCAAGTCGAGGGTGGGATTTCAAAGAAAGACTAAGTCGAAGGTAGACTCTCAAACAAAGGATAAGAGGCCATGCCGAAGGTGGACTCGAAAAAGAAAGGCAAAGCCAAGGGTGGACTTTCAAAGAAAGACTAAGCCGAAGGTAGACTCTCAAACAAAGGATACGAGGCCATGCCGAAGGTGGGCTCAAAAAAGAAAGGCCAAGCCGAGGGTGGACTTTCAAAGAAAGACTAAGCCGAAGGTAGACTCTCAAACAAAGGATACGAGGCCATGCCGAAGGTGGGCTCGAAAAGGAAAGGCCGACCCGAGGGTGGACTTTCAAAGAAAGACAAAGCCGAAGGTAGACTCTCAAACAAAGGATACGAGGCCATGCCGAAGGTGGGATCGAAAAAGAAAGGCCAAGCCGAGGGTGGGCTTTAAAAGAAAGACTAAGTTGAAGGTAGAGTCTCAAACAAAGGATACGAGGCCGTGCCGACGGTGGGCTAGAAAAAGAAAGGCCAAGCCGAGGGTGGACTTTCAAAGAAAGACTAAGCTGAAGGTAGACTCTGAAACAAAGGATACGACGCCATGCCGAAGGATGGCTCAAAAAAAGAAAGGCCGAGCCGAGGGTGGGTTTTCAAAGAAAGACTAAGCCGAAGGTAGACTCTCAAACAAAGGATACGAGGCCATGCTGAAGGTGGGCTCGAAAAAGAAAGGCCAAGCCGAGGGTGGGCTTTCAAAGAAAGACTAAGCCGAAGGTAGACTCTCAAACAAAGGATACGAGGCCATGCCGAAGGTGGGATCGAAAAAGAAAGGCCAAGCCGAGGGAGGGCTTTCAAAGAAAGACTAAGTCGAAGGTAGACTCTCAAACAAAGAATACGAGGCCATGCCGAAGGTGGGCTCGAAAAAAGAAAGGCCAAGCCG
Organism: Lathyrus tuberosus; assembly: GCA_022829125.1. Classification (NCBI taxonomy): domain Eukaryota; kingdom Viridiplantae; phylum Streptophyta; class Magnoliopsida; order Fabales; family Fabaceae; genus Lathyrus; species Lathyrus tuberosus. The sequence continues at coordinate 7,359,254 of JALAZF010000229.1, forward strand.
AGGGTGGACTTTCAAAGAAAGACTAAGTCGTAGGTTGACTCTCAAACAAAGGATACAAGGCCATGCCGAAGGTGGGCTCGAAAAAGAAAGGCCAAGCCGAGGGTGGGTTTTCAAAGAAAGACTATGTCGAAGTTAGACTCTCAAACAAACGATACGAGGCCATGCCGAAGGTGGGCTCGAAAAAGAAAGGCCAAGCCGAGGGTGGGCTTTCAAAGAAAGACTAAGCCGAAGGTAGACTCTCAAACAAAGGATACGAGGCCATGCCGAAGATGGGCTCAAAAAAAAAAGGCCAAGCCGAGGGTGGACTTTCAAAGAAAGACTAAGCTCAAGGTAGACTCTCAAATAAAGGATACGAGGCCATGCCGAAGGTGGGCTCGAAAAAAGAAAAGCCAAGCCGAGGGTGGACTTTCAATGAAAGACTAAGCCGAAGGTAGACTCTCAAACAAAGGATACGAGGCCATGCCGAAGGTGGGATCAAAAAAGAAAGGCCAAGTCGAGGGTGGGATTTCAAAGAAAGACTAAGTCGAAGGTAGACTCTCAAACAAAGGATAAGAGGCCATGCCGAAGGTGGACTCGAAAAAGAAAGGCAAAGCCAAGGGTGTACTTTCAAAGAAAGACTAAGCCGAAGGTAGACTCTCAAACAAAGGATACGAGGCCATGCCGAAGGTGGGCTCGAAAAAGAAAGGCCAAGCCGAGGGTGGACTTTCAAAGAAAGACTATGCCGAAGGTAGACTCTCAAACAAAGGATACGAGGCCATGCCGAAGGTGGGCTCGAAAAAGAAAGGCCAAGCCGAGGGTGGGCTTTCAAAGAAAGACAAATTCGAAGGTTGACTCTCAAACAAAGGATACGAGGCCATGCCGAAGGTGGGATCGAAAAAGAAAGGCCAAGCCGAGGGTGGGCTTTAAAAGAAAGACTAAGTCGAAGGTAGAGTCTCAAACAAAGGATACGAGGCCGTGCCGACGGTGGGCTCGAAAAAGAAAGGCCAAGCCGAGGGTGGACTTTCAAAGAAAGACTAAGCCGAAGGTAGACTCTCAAACAAAGGATACGAGGCCATGCCGAAGGATGGCTCAAAAAAAGAATGGCCGAGCCGAGGGTGGGTTTTCAAAGAAAGACTATGCCGAAGGTAGACTCTCAAACAAAGGATACGAGGCCATGCCGAAGGTGGGCTCGAAAAAAGAAAGGCCAAGCCGAGGGTGGGTTTTCAAAGAAAGACTAAGCCGAAGGTAGACTCTCAAACAAAGGATACGAGGCCATGTCGAATGTGGGCTCGAAAAAGAAAGGCCAAGCCGAGGGTGGCCTTTCAAAGAAAGACTAAGCCGATGGTAGACTCTCAAACAAAAGATATGAGGCCATGCCGAAGGTGGGATCGAAAAAGAAAGGCCAACCCGAGGGTGGCCTTTAAAAGAAAGACTAAGTCGAAGGTAGACTCTCAAACAAAGGATACGAGGCCATGCCGAAGGTGGGCTCGAAAAAAGAAAGGCCAAGCCGAGGGTGGACTTTCAAAAAAAGACTAAGCCGAAGGTAGACTCTCAAACAAAGGATACGAGGCCATGCTGAAGGTGGGATCGAAAAAGAAAGGCCAAGCCGAGGGTGGGCTTTCAAAGAAAGACTAAGCCGATGGTAGACTCTCAAACAAAGGATACGAGGCCATGCCGCAGGTGGGATCGAAAAAGAAAGGCCAAGCCGAGGGTGGGCTTTCAAAGAAAGACTAAGTCGAATGTAGACTCTCAAACAAAGGATACGAGGCCATGCCGAAGGTGGGCTCGAAAAAAGAAAGGCCAAGCCGAGGGTGGACTTTCAAAAAAAGACTAAGCCGAAGGTAGACTCTCAAACAAAGGATACGAGGCCATGCTGAAGGTGGGATCGAAAAAGAAAGGCCAAGCCGAGGGTGGGCTTTCAAAGAAAGACTAAGCCGATGGTAGACTCTCAAACAAAGGATACGAGGCCATGCCGCAGGTGGGATCGAAAAAGAAAGGCCAAGCCGAGGGTGGGCTTTCAAAGAAAGACTAAGTCGAAGGTAGACTCTCAAACAAAGAATACGAGGGCATGCCGAAGGTGGGCTCGAAAAAAGAAAGGCCAAGCCGAGGGTGGCCTTTCAAAGAAAGACTAAGCTGAAGGTAGACTCTCAAACAAAAGATACGAGGCCATGCCGAAGGTGGGATCGAAAAAGAAAGGCCAAGCCGAGGGTGGGCTTTCAAAGAAAGACTAAGTCGAAGGTAGAATCTCAAACAAAGGATACGAGGCCATGCCGAATGTGGGTTCGAAAAAAGAAAGGCCAAGCCGAGGGTGGACTTTCAAAGAAAGACTAAGCCGAAGGTAGACTCTCAAACAAAGGATACGAGCCCATGCCGAAGGTGGGCTCGAAAAAGAAAGGACAAACAGAGGGTGGGCTTTCAAAGAAAGACAAAGCCGAAGGTAGACTCTCAAACAAAGGATACGAGGCGATGCCGAAGGTGGGATCGAAAAAGAAAGACCCAGCCGAGGGTGGGCTTTCAAAGAAAGACTAAGTCGTAGGTTGACTCTCAAACAAAGGATACAAGGCCATGCCGAAGGTGGGCTCGAAAAAGAAAGGCCAAGCCGAGGGTGGGTTTTCAAAGAAAGACTATGTCGAAGTTAGACTCTCAAACAAACGATACGAGGCCATGCCGAAGGTGGGCTCGAAAAAGAAAGGCCAAGCCGAGGGTGGGCTTTCAAAGAAAGACTAAGCCGAAGGTAGACTCTCAAACAAAGGATACGAGGCCATGCCGAAGATGGGCTCAAAAAAAAAAGGCCAAGCCGAGGGTGGACTTTCAAAGAAAGACTAAGCTAAAGGTAGACTCTCAAATAAAGGATACGAGGCCATGCCGAAGGTGGGCTCGAAAAAAGAAAAGCCAAGCCGAGGGTGGACTTTCAATGAAAGACTAAGCCGAAGGTAGACTCTCAAACAAAGGATACGAGGCCATGCCGAAGGTGGGATCGAAAAAGAAAGGCCAAGTCGAGGGTGGGATTTCAAAGAAAGACTAAGTCGAAGGTAGACTCTCAAACAAAGGATAAGAGGCCATGCCGAAGGTGGACTCGAAAAAGAAAGGCAAAGCCAAGGGTGTACTTTCAAAGAAAGACTAAGCCGAAGGTAGACTCTCAAACAAAGGATACGAGGCCATGCCGAAGGTGGGCTCGAAAAAGAAAGGCCAAGCCGAGGGTGGACTTTCAAAGAAAGACTATGCCGAAGGTAGACTCTCAAACAAAGGATACGAGGCCATGCCGAAGGTGGGCTCGAAAAAGAAAGGCCAAGCCGAGGGTGGGCTTTCAAAGAAAGACAAATTCGAAGGTTGACTCTCAAACAAAGGATACGAGGCCATGCCGAAGGTGGGATCGAAAAAGAAAGGCCAAGCCGAGGGTGGGCTTTAAAAGAAAGACTAAGTCGAAGGTAGAGTCTCAAACAAAGGATACGAGGCCGTGCCGACGGTGGGCTCGAAAAAGAAAGGCCAAGCCGAGGGTGGACTTTCAAAGAAAGACTAAGCCGAAGGTAGACTCTCAAACAAAGGATACGAGGCCATGCCGAAGGATGGCTCAAAAAAAGAATGGCCGAGCCGAGGGTGGGTTTTCAAAGAAAGACTATGCCGAAGGTAGACTCTCAAACAAAGGATACGAGGCCATGCCGAAGGTGGGCTCGAAAAAAGAAAGGCCAAGCTGAGGGTGGGTTTTCAAAGAAAGACTAAGCCGAAGGTAGACTCTCAAACAAAGGATACGAGGCCATGTCGAATGTGGGCTCGAAAAAGAAAGGCCAAGCCGAGGGTGGCCTTTCAAAGAAAGACTAAGCCGATGGTAGACTCTCAAACAAAAGATATGAGGCCATGCCGAAGGTGGGATCGAAAAAGAAAGGCCAACCCGAGGGTGGCCTTTAAAAGAAAGACTAAGTCGAAGGTAGACTCTCAAACAAAGGATACGAGGCCATGCCGAAGGTGGGCTCGAAAAAAGAAAGGCCAAGCCGAGGGTGGACTTTCAAAAAAAGACTAAGCCGAAGGTAGACTCTCAAACAAAGGATACGAGGCCATGCTGAAGGTGGGATCGAAAAAGAAAGGCCAAGCCGAGGGTGGGCTTTCAAAGAAAGACTAAGCCGATGGTAGACTCTCAAACAAAGGATACGAGGCCATGCCGCAGGTGGGATCGAAAAAGAAAGGCCAAGCCGAGGGTGGGCTTTCAAAGAAAGACTAAGTCGAAGGTAGACTCTCAAACAAAGGATACGAGGCCATGCCGAAGGTGGGCTCGAAAAAAGAAAGGCCAAGCCGAGGGTGGACTTTCAAAAAAAGACTAAGCCGAAGGTAGACTCTCAAACAAAGGATACGAGGCCATGCTGAAGGTGGGATCGAAAAAGAAAGGCCAAGCCGAGGGTGGGCTTTCAAAGAAAGACTAAGCCGATGGTAGACTCTCAAACAAAGGATACGAGGCCATGCCGCAGGTGGGATCGAAAAAGAAAGGCCAAGCCGAGGGTGGGCTTTCAAAGAAAGACTAAGTCGAAGGTAGACTCTCAAACAAAGAATACGAGGGCATGCCGAAGGTGGGCTCGAAAAAAGAAAGGCCAAGCCGAGGGTGGCCTTTCAAAGAAAGACTAAGCTGAAGGTAGACTCTCAAACAAAAGATACGAGGCCATGCCGAAGGTGGGATCGAAAAAGAAAGGCCAAGCCGAGGGTGGGCTTTCAAAGAAAGACTAAGTCGAAGGTAGAATCTCAAACAAAGGATACGAGGCCATGCCGAATGTGGGTTCGAAAAAAGAAAGGCCAAGCCGAGGGTGGACTTTCAAAGAAAGACTAAGCCGAAGGTAGACTCTCAAACAAAGGATACGAGCCCATGCCGAAGGTGGGCTCGAAAAAGAAAGGACAAACAGAGGGTGGGCTTTCAAAGAAAGACAAAGCCGAAGGTAGACTCTCAAACAAAGGATACGAGGCGATGCCGAAGGTGGGATCAAAAAAGAAAGGCCCAGCCGAGGGTGGGCTTTCAAAGAAAGACTAAGTCGTAGGTTGACTCTCAAACAAAGGATACAAGGCCATGCCGAAGGTGGGCTCGAAAAAGAAAGGCCAAGCCGAGGGTGGGTTTTCAAAGAAAGACTATGTCGAAGTTAGACTCTCAAACAAACGATACGAGGCCATGCCGAAGGTGGGCTCGAAAAAGAAAGGCCAAGCCGAGGGTGGGCTTTCAAAGAAAGACTAAGCCGAAGGTAGACTCTCAAACAAAGGATACGAGGCCATGCCGAAGATGGGCTCAAAAAAAAAAGGCCAAGCCGAGGGTGGACTTTCAAAGAAAGACTAAGCTAAAGGTAGACTCTCAAATAAAGGATACGAGGCCATGCCGAAGGTGGGCTCGAAAAAAGAAAAGCCAAGCCGAGGGTGGACTTTCAATGAAAGACTAAGCCGAAGGTAGACTCTCAAACAAAGGATACGAGGCCATGCCGAAGGTGGGATCGAAAAAGAAAGGCCAAGTCGAGGGTGGGATTTCAAAGAAAGACTAAGTCGAAGGTAGACTCTCAAACAAAGGATAAGAGGCCATGCCGAAGGTGGACTCGAAAAAGAAAGGCAAAGCCAAGGGTGTACTTTCAAAGAAAGACTAAGCCGAAGGTAGACTCTCAAACAAAGGATACGAGGCCATGCCGAAGGTGGGCTCGAAAAAGAAAGGCCAAGCCGAGGGTGGACTTTCAAAGAAAGACTATGCCGAAGGTAGACTCTCAAACAAAGGATACGAGGCCATGCCGAAGGTGGGCTCGAAAAAGAAAGGCCAAGCCGAGGGTGGGCTTTCAAAGAAAGACAAATTCGAAGGTTGACTCTCAAACAAAGGATACGAGGCCATGCCGAAGGTGGGATCGAAAAAGAAAGGCCAAGCCGAGGGTGGGCTTTAAAAGAAAGACTAAGTCGAAGGTAGAGTCTCAAACAAAGGATACGAGGCCGTGCCGACGGTGGGCTCGAAAAAGAAAGGCCAAGCCGAGGGTGGACTTTCAAAGAAAGACTAAGCCGAAGGTAGACTCTCAAACAAAGGATACGAGGCCATGCCGAAGGATGGCTCAAAAAAAGAATGGCCGAGCCGAGGGTGGGTTTTCAAAGAAAGACTATGCCGAAGGTAGACTCTCAAACAAAGGATACGAGGCCATGCCGAAGGTGGGCTCGAAAAAAGAAAGGCCAAGCCGAGGGTGGGTTTTCAAAGAAAGACTAAGCCGAAGGTAGACTCTCAAACAAAGGATATGAGGCCATGTCGAATGTGGGCTCGAAAAAGAAAGGCCAAGCCGAGGGTGGCCTTTCAAAGAAAGACTAAGCCGATGGTAGACTCTCAAACAAAAGATATGAGGCCATGCCGAAGGTGGGATCGCAAATGAAAGGCCAACCCGAGGGTGGCCTTTAAAAGAAAGACTAAGTCGAAGGTAGACTCTCAAACAAAGGATACGAGGCCATGCCGAAGGTGGGCTCGAAAAAAGAAAGGCCAAGCCGAGGGTGGACTTTCAAAAAAAGACTAAGCCGAAGGTAGACTCTCAAACAAAGGATACGAGGCCATGCTGAAGGTGGGATCGAAAAAGAAAGGCCAAGCCGAGGGTGGGCTTTCAAAGAAAGACTAAGCCGATGGTAGACTCTCAAACAAAGGATACGAGGCCATGCCGCAGGTGGGATCGAAAAAGAAAGGCCAAGCCGAGGGTGGGCTTTCAAAGAAAGACTAAGTCGAAGGTAGACTCTCAAACAAAGAATACGAGGGCATGCCGAAGGTGGGCTCGAAAAAAGAAAGGCCAAGCCGAGGGTGGCCTTTCAAAGAAAGACTAAGCTGAAGGTAGACTCTCAAACAAAAGATACGAGGCCATGCCGAAGGTGGGATCGAAAAAGAAAGGCCAAGCCGAGGGTGGGCTTTCAAAGAAAGACTAAGTCGAAGGTAGAATCTCAAACAAAGGATACGAGGCCATGCCGAATGTGGGTTCGAAAAAAGAAAGGCCAAGCCGAGGGTGGACTTTCAAAGAAAGACTAAGCCGAAGGTAGACTCTCAAACAAAGGATACGAGCCCATGCCGAAGGTGGGCTCGAAAAAGAAAGGACAAACAGAGGGTGGGCTTTCAAAGAAAGACAAAGCCGAAGGTAGACTCTCAAACAAAGGATACGAGGCGATGCCGAAGGTGGGCTCGAAAAAGAAAGGCCAAGCCGAGGGTGGACTTTCAAAGAAAGACTAAGTCGAAGGTAGTCTCTCAAACAAAGGATACGAGGCCATGCCGAAGGTGGGCTCGAAAAAGAAAGGCCAAGCCGAGGGTGGCCTTTCAAAGAAAGACTAAGCCGAAGGTAGACTCTCAAACAAAAGATACGAGGCCATGCCGAAGGTGGGATCGAAAAAGAAAGGCCAAGCCGAGGGTGGGCTTTCAAAGAAAGATTAAGTCGAAGGTAGAATCTCAAACAAAGGATACGAGGCCATGCCGAAGGTGGGATCAAAAAAGAAAGGCTAAGCCGAGGGTGGGCTTTCAAAGAAAGACTAAGTCGAAGGTAGAATCTCAAACAAAGGATATGAGCCCATGCCGAAGGTGGGCTCAAAAAAGAAAGGCCAAGCAGAGGGTGGGCTTTCAAAGAAAGACAAAGCCGAAGGTAGACTCTCAAACAAAGGATACGAGGCCATGCTGAAGGTGGGATCGAAAAAGAAAGGCCAAGCTGAGGGTGGGCTTTCAAAGAAAGACTAAGTCGAAGGTAGACTCGCAAACAAAGGATACGAGGCCATGCCGAAGGTGGGCTCGAAAAAGAAAGGCCAAGCCGAGGGTGGAATTTCAAAGAAAGACTAAGCCGAAGGTAGACTCTCAAACAAAGGATACGAGGCCATGCCGAAGGTGGGCTCGAAAAAAGAAAGGCCAAGCCGAGGGTGGGTTTTCAAAGAAAGACTATGCCGAAGGTAGACTCTCAAACAAAGGATACGAGGCCATGCCAAAGGTGGGCTCAAAAAAAGAAAGGCCAAGCCGAGGGTGGGTTTTCAAAGAAAGATTAAGCCGAAGGTAGACTCTCAAACAAAGGATACGAGGCCATGCTGAATGTGGGCTCGAAAAAGAAAGGCCAAGCCGAGGGTGGGCTTTCAAAGAAAGACTAAGCCGAAGGTAGACTCTCAAACAAAGGATACGAGGCCATGCCGAAGGTGGGATCGAAAAAGAAAGGCCAAGCCGAGGGTGGGCTTTCAAAGAAAGACGAAGTCGAAGGTAGACTCTCAAACAAAGAATACAAGGCCAGGCCGAAGGTGGGCTCGAAAAAAGAAAGGCCAAGCCGAGGGTGGACTTTCAAAGAAAGACTAAGCCGAAGGTAGACTCTCAAACAAAGGATACGAGGCCATGCCGAAGGTGGGCTCGAAAAAGAAAGGCCAAGCCGAGGGTGGACTTTCAAAGAAAGACTATGCCGAAGGTAGACTCTCAAACAAAGGATACGAGGCCATGCCGAAGGTGGGCTCGGAAAAGAAAGGCCAAGCCGAGGGTGGGCTTTCAAAGAAAGACAAATTCGAAGGTTGACTCTCAAACAAAGGATACGAGGCCATGCCGAAGGTGGGATCGAAAAAGAAAGGCCAAGCCGAGGGTGGGCTTTAAAAGAAAGACTAAGTCGAAGGTAGAGTCTCAAACAAAGGATACGAGGCCGTGCCGACGGTGGGCTCGAAAAAGAAAGGCCAAGCCGAGGGTGGACTTTCAAAGAAAGACTAAGCCGAAGGTAGACTCTCAAACAAAGGATACGAGGCCATGCCGAAGGATGGCTCAAAAAAAGAATGGCCGAGCCGAGGGTGGGTTTTCAAAGAAAGACTATGCCAAAGGTAGACTCTCAAACAAAGGATATGAGGACATGCCGAAGGTGGGCTCGAAAAAAGAAAGGCCAAGCCGAGGGTCGGTTTTCAAAGAAAGACTAAGCCGAAGGTAGACTCTCAAACAAAGGATACGAGGCCATGCCGAATGTGGGCTCGAAAAAGAAAGGCCAAGCCGAGGGTGGCCTTTCAAAGAAAGACTAAGCCGAAGGTAGACTCTCAAACAAAAGATATGAGGCCATGCCGAAGGTGGGATCGAAAAAGAAAGGCCAACCCGAGGGTGGCCTTTCAAAGAAAGACTAAGTCGAAGGTAGACTCTCAAACAAAGGATACGAGGCCATGCCGAAGGTGGGCTCGAAAAAAGAAAGGCCAAGCCGAGGGTGGACTTTCAAAAAAAGACTAAGCCGAAGGTAGACTCTCAAACAAAGGATACGAGGCCATGCTGAAGGTGGGATCGAAAAAGAAAGGCCAAGCCGAGGGTGGGCTTTCAAAGAAAGACTAAGCCGATGGTAGACTCTCAAACAAAGGATACGAGGCCATGCCGCAGGTGGGATCGAAAAAGAAAGGCCAAGCCGAGGGTGGGCTTTCAAAGAAATACTAAGTCGAAGGTAGACTCTCAAACAAAGAATACGAGGGCATGCCGAAGGTGGGCTCGAAAAAAGAAAGGCCAAGCCGAGGGTGGCCTTTCAAAGAATGACTAAGCCGAAGGTAGACTCTCAAACAAAAGATACGAGGCCATGCCGAAGGTGGGATCGAAAAAGAAAGGCCAAGCCGAGGGTGGGCTTTCAAAGAAAGACTAAGTTGAAGGTAGAATCTCAAACAAAGGATACGAGGCCATGCCGAATGTGGGTTCGAAAAAAGAAAGGCCAAGCCGTGGGTGGACTTTCAAAGAAAGACTAAGCCGAAGGTAGACTCTCAAACAAAGGATACGAGCCCATGCCGAAGGTGGGCTCGAAAAAGAAAGGCCAAACAGAGGGTGGGCTTTCAAAGAAAGACAAAGCTGAAGGTAGACTCTCAAACAAAGGATACGAGGCGATGCCGAAGGTGGGATCGAAAAAGAAAGGCCCAGCCGAGGGTGGGCTTTCAAAGAAAGACTAAGTCGAAGGTAGACTCTCATACAAAGGATACGAGGCCATGCTGAAGGTGGGCTCGAAAAAGAAAGGCCAAGCCGAGGGTGGACTTTCAAAGAAAGACTAAGCCGAAGGTAGACTCTCAAACAAAGGATACGAGGCCATGCCGAAGGTGGGATCGAAAAAGAAAGGCCAAGCCGAGGGTGGGCTTTCAAAGAAAGACGAAGTCGAAGGTAGACTCTCAAACAAAGAATACGAGGCTAGGCCGAAGGTGGGCTCGAAAAAAGAAAGGCCAAGCCGAGGGTGGAATTTCAAAGAAAGACTAAGCCGAAGGTAGACTCTCAAACAAAGGATACGAGGCCATGCCGAAGGTGGGCTCGAAAAAAGAAAGGCCAAGCCGAGGGTGGGTTTTCAAAGAAAGACTATGCCGAAGGTAGACTCTCAAACAAAGGATACGAGGCCATGCCAAAGGTGGGCTCAAAAAAAGAAAGGCCAAGCCGAGGGTGGGTTTTCAAAGAAAGATTAAGCCGAAGGTAGACTCTCAAACAAATGATACGAGGCCATGCTGAAGGTGGGCTCGAAAAAGAAAGGCCAAGCCGAGGGTGGGCTTTCAAAGAAAGACTAAGCCGAAGGTAGACTCTCAAACAAAGGATACGAGGCCATGCCGAAGGTGGGATCGAAAAAGAAAGGCCAAGCCGAGAGTGGGCTTTCAAAGAAAGACGAAGTCGAAGGTAGACTCTCAAACAAAGAATACGAGGCCAGGCCGAAGGTGGGCTCGAAAAAGAAAGGCCAAGCCGAGGGTGGGCTTTCAAAGAAAGACAAATTCGAAGGTTGACTCTCAAACAAAGGATACGAGGCCATGCCGAAGGTGGGATCGAAAAAGAAAGGCCAAGCCGAGGGTGGGCTTTAAAAGAAAGACTAAGTCGAAGGTAGAGTCTCAAACAAAGGATACGAGGCCGTGCCGACGGTGGGCTCGAAAAAGAAAGGCCAAGCCGAGGGTGGACTTTCAAAGAAAGACTAAGCCGAAGGTAGACTCTCAAACAAAGGATACGAGGCCATGCCGAAGGATGGCTCAAAAAAAGAATGGCCGAGCCGAGGGTGGGTTTTCAAAGAAAGACTATGCCGAAGGAAGACTCTCAAACAAAGCATACGAGGCCATGCCGAAGGTGGGCTCGAAAAAAGAAAGGCCAAGCCGAGGGTGGGTTTTCAAAGAAAGACTATGCCGAAGGTAGACTCTCAAACAAAGGATACGAGGCCATGCCAAAGGTGGGCTCAAAAAAAGAAAGGCCAAGCCGAGGGTGGGTTTTCAAAGAAAGATTAAGCCGAAGGTAGACTCTCAAACAAAGGATACGAGGCCATGCCGAAGGTGGGCTCGAAAAAAGAAAGGCCAAGCCGAGGGTGGGTTTTCAAAGAAAGACTATGCCGAAGGTAGACTCTCAAACAAAGGATACGAGGCCATGCCAAAGGTGGGCTCAAAAAAAGAAAGGCCAAGCCTAGGGTGGGTTTTCAAAGAAAGATTAAGCCGAAGGTAGACTCTCAAACAAAGGATACGAGGCCATGCTGAAGGTGGGCTCGAAAAAGAAAGGCCAAGCCGAGGGTGGGCTTTCAAAGAAAGACTAAGCCGAAGGTAGACTCTCAAACAAAGGATACGAGGCCATGCCGAAGGTGGGATCGAAAAAGAAAGGCCAAGCCGAGGGTGGGCTTTCAAAGAAAGACGAAGTCGAAGGTAGACTCTCAAACAAAGAATACGAGGCCAGGCCGAAGGTGGGCTCGAAAAAATAAAGGCCAAGCCGAGGGTGGACTTTCAAAGAAAGACTAAGCCGAAGGTAGACTCTCAAACAAAGGATACGAGGCCATGCCGAAGGTGGGCTCGAAAAAGAAAGGCCAAGCCGAGGGTGGACTTTCAAAGAAAGACTATGCCGAAGGTAGACTCTCAAACAAAGGATACGAGGCCATGCCGAAGGTGGGCTCGAAAAAGAAAGGCCAAGCCGAGGGTGGGCTTTCAAAGAAAGACAAATTCGAAGGTTGACTCTCAAACAAAGGATACGAGGCCATGCCGAAGGTGGGATCGAAAAAGAAAGGCCAAGCCGAGGGTGGGCTTTAAAAGAAAGACTAAGTGGAAGGTAGAGTCTCAAACAAAGGATACGAGGCCGTGCCGACGGTGGGCTCGAAAAAGAAAGGCCAAGCCGAGGGTGGACTTTCAAAGAAAGACTAAGCCGAAGGTAGACTCTCAAACAAAGGATACGAGGCCATGCCGAAGGTGGGCTCGAAAAAAGAAAGGCCAAGCCGAGGGTGGGTTTTCAAAGAAAGACTATGCCGAAGGTAGACTCTCAAACAAAGGATACGAGGCCATGCCAAAGGTGGGCTCAAAAAAAGAAAGGCCAAGCCGAGGGTGGGTTTTCAAAGAAAGATTAAGCCGAAGGTAGACTCTCAAACAAATGATACGAGGCCATGCTGAAGGTGGGCTCGAAAAAGAAAGGCCAAGCCGAGGGTGGGCTTTCAAAGAAAGACTAAGCCGAAGGTAGACTCTCAAACAAAGGATACGAGGCCATGCCGAAGGTGGGATCGAAAAAGAAAGGCCAAGCCGAGGGTGGGCTTTCAAAGAAAGACGAAGTCGAAGGTAGACTCTCAAACAAAGAATACGAGGCCAGGCCGAAGGTGGGCTCGAAAAAGAAAGGCCAAGCCGAGGGTGGGCTTTCAAAGAAAGACAAATTCGAAGGTTGACTCTCAAACAAAGGATACGAGGCCATGCCGAAGGTGGGATCGAAAAAGAAAGGCCAAGCCGAGGGTGGGCTTTAAAAGAAAGACTAAGTCGAAGGTAGAGTCTCAAACAAAGGATACGAGGCCGTGCCGACGGTGGGCTCGAAAAAGAAAGGCCAAGCCGAGGGTGGACTTTCAAAGAAAGACTAAGCCGAAGGTAGACTCTCAAACAAAGGATACGAGGCCATGCCGAAGGATGGCTCAAAAAAAGAATGGCCGAGCCGAGGGTGGGTTTTCAAAGAAAGACTATGCCGAAGGTAGACTCTCAAACAAAGGATACGAGGCCATGCCGAAGGTGGGCTCGAAAAAAGAAAGGCCAAGCCGAGGGTGGGTTTTCAAAGAAAGACTATGCCGAAGGTAGACTCTCAAACAAAGGATACGAGGCCATGCCAAAGGTGGGCTCAAAAAAAGAAAGGCCAAGCCGAGGGTGGGTTTTCAAAGAAAGATTAAGCCGAAGGTAGACTCTCAAACAAAGGATACGAGGCCAGGCCGAAGGTGGGCTCGAAAAAATAAAGGCCAAGCCGAGGGTGGACTTTCAAAGAAAGACTAAGCCGAAGGTAGACTCTCAAACAAAGGATACGAGGCCATGCCGAAGGTGGGCTCGAAAAAGAAAGGCCAAGCCGAGGGTGGACTTTCAAAGAAAGACTATGCCGAAGGTAGACTCTCAAACAAAGGATACGAGGCCATGCCGAAGGTGGGCTCGAAAAAGAAAGGCCAAGCCGAGGGTGGGCTTTCAAAGAAAGACAAATTCGAAGGTTGACTCTCAAACAAAGGATACGAGGCCATGCCGAAGGTGGGATCGAAAAAGAAAGGCCAAGCCGAGGGTGGGCTTTAAAAGAAAGACTAAGTGGAAGGTAGAGTCTCAAACAAAGGATACGAGGCCGTGCCGACGGTGGGCTCGAAAAAGAAAGGCCAAGCCGAGGGTGGACTTTCAAAGAAAGACTAAGCCGAAGGTAGACTCTCAAACAAAGGATACGAGGCCATGCCGAAGGTGGGCTCGAAAAAAGAAAGGCCAAGCCGAGGGTGGGTTTTCAAAGAAAGACTATGCCGAAGGTAGACTCTCAAACAAAGGATACGAGGCCATGCCAAAGGTGGGCTCAAAAAAAGAAAGGCCAAGCCGAGGGTGGGTTTTCAAAGAAAGATTAAGCCGAAGGTAGACTCTCAAACAAATGATACGAGGCCTTGCTGAAGGTGGGCTCGAAAAAGAAAGGCCAAGCCGAGGGTGGGCTTTCAAAGAAAGACTAAGCCGAAGGTAGACTCTCAAACAAAGGATACGAGGCCATGCCGAAGGTGGGATCGAAAAAGAAAGGCCAAGCCGAGGGTGGGCTTTCAAAGAAAGACGAAGTCGAAGGTAGACTCTCAAACAAAGGATACGAGCCCATGCCGAAGGTGGGCTCGAAAAATAAAGGCCAAGCCGAGGGTGGGCTTTCAAAGAAAGACAAATTCGAAGGTTGACTCTCAAACAAAGGATACGAGGCCATGCCGAAGGTGGGATCGAAAAAGAAAGGCCAAGCCGAGGGTGGGCTTTAAAAGAAAGACTAAGTCGAAGGTAGACTCGCAAACATAGGATACGAGGCCGTGCCGAAGGTGGGCTCGAAAAAGAAAGGACAAGCCGAGGGTGGACTTTCAAAGAAAGACTAAGCTGAAGGTAGACTCTCAAACAAAGGATACGAGGCCATGCCGAAGGTGGGCTCGAAAAAAGAAAGGCCAAGCCGAGGGTGGGTTTTCAAAGAAAGACTATGCCGAAGGTAGACTCTCAAACAAAGGATACGAGGCCATGCCGAAGGTGGGCTCGAAAAAAGAAAGGCCAAGCCGAGGGTGGGTTTTCAAAGAAAGATTAAGCCGAAGGTAGACTCTCAAACAAAGGATACGAGGCCATGCTGAAGGTGGGCTCGAAAAAGAAAGGCCAAGCCGAGGGTGGGCTTTCAAAGAAAGACTAAGCCGAAGGTAGACTCTCAAACAAAGGATACGAGGCCATGCCGAAGGTGGGATCGAAAAAGAAAGGCCAAGCCGAGGGTGGGCTTTCAAAGAAAGACGAAGTCGAAGGTAGACTCTCAAACAAAGAATACGAGGCCAGGCCGAAGGTGGGCTCGAAAAAAGAAAGGCCAAGCCGAGGGTGGACTTTGAAAGAAAGACTAAGCCGAAGGTAGACTCTCAAACAAAGGATACGAGGCCATGCCGAAGGTGGGCTCGAAAAAGAAAGGCTAAGCCGAGGGTGGACTTTCAAAGAAAGACTAAGCCGAAGGTAAACTCTCAAACAAAGGATACGAGGCCATGCTGAAGGTGGGCTCGAAAAAGAAAGGCCAAGCCGAGGGTGGCCTTTCAAAGAAAGACTAAGCCGAAGGTAGACTCTCAAACAAAAGATACGAGGCCATGCCGAAGGTGGGCTCGAAAAAGAAAGGCCAAGCCGAGGGTGGACTTTCAAAGAAAGACTATGCCGAAGGTAGACTCTCAAACAAAGGATACGAGGCCATGCCGAAGGTGGGCTCGAAAAAGAAAGGCCAAGCCGAGGGTGGGCTTTCAAAGAAAGACAAATTCGAAGGTTGACTCTCAAACAAAGGATACGAGGCCATGCCGAAGGTGGGATCGAAAAAGAAAGGCCAAGCCGAGGGTGGGCTTTAAAAGAAAGACTAAGTGGAAGGTAGAGTCTCAAACAAAGGATACGAGGCCGTGCCGACGGTGGGCTCGAAAAAGAAAGGCCAAGCCGAGGGTGGACTTTCAAAGAAAGACTAAGCCGAAGGTAGACTCTCAAACAAAGGATACGAGGCCATGCCGAAGGTGGGCTCGAAAAAAGAAAGGCCAAGCCGAGGGTGGGTTTTCAAAGAAAGACTATGCCGAAGGTAGACTCTCAAACAAAGGATACGAGGCCATGCCAAAGGTGGGCTCAAAAAAAGAAAGGCCAAGCCGAGGGTGGGTTTTCAAAGAAAGATTAAGCCGAAGGTAGACTCTCAAACAAATGATACGAGGCCATGCTGAAGGTGGGCTCGAAAAAGAAAGGCCAAGCCGAGGGTGGGCTTTCAAAGAAAGACTAAGCCGAAGGTAGACTCTCAAACAAAGGATACGAGGCCATGCCGAAGGTGGGATCGAAAAAGAAAGGCCAAGCCGAGGGTGGGCTTTCAAAGAAAGACGAAGTCGAAGGTAGACTCTCAAACAAAGAATACGAGGCCAGGCCGAAGGTGGGCTCGAAAAAGAAAGGCCAAGCCGAGGGTGGGCTTTCAAAGAAAGACAAATTCGAAGGTTGACTCTCAAACAAAGGATACGAGGCCATGCCGAAGGTGGGATCGAAAAAGAAAGGCCAAGCCGAGGGTGGGCTTTAAAAGAAAGACTAAGTCGAAGGTAGAGTCTCAAACAAAGGATACGAGGCCGTGCCGACGGTGGGCTCGAAAAAGAAAGGCCAAGCCGAGGGTGGACTTTCAAAGAAAGACTAAGCCGAAGGTAGACTCTCAAACAAAGGATACGAGGCCATGCCGAAGGATGGCTCAAAAAAAGAATGGACGAGCCGAGGGTGGGTTTTCAAAGAAAGACTATGCCGAAGGTAGACTCTCAAACAAAGGATACGAGGCCATGCCGAAGGTGGGCTCGAAAAAAGAAAGGCCAAGCCGAGGGTGGGTTTTCAAAGAAAGACTATGCCGAAGGTAGACTCTCAAACAAAGGATACGAGGCCATGCCAAAGGTGGGCTCAAAAAAAGAAAGGCCAAGCCGAGGGTGGGTTTTCAAAGAAAGATTAAGCCGAAGGTAGACTCTCAAACAAAGGATACGAGGCCAGGCCGAAGGTGGGCTCGAAAAAATAAAGGCCAAGCCGAGGGTGGACTTTCAAAGAAAGACTAAGCCGAAGGTAGACTCTCAAACAAAGGATACGAGGCCATGCCGAAGGTGGGGTCGAAAAAGAAAGGCCAAGCCGAGGGTGGACTTTCAAAGAAAGACTATGCCGAAGGTAGACTCTCAAACAAAGGATACGAGGCCATGCCGAAGGTGGGCTCGAAAAAGAAAGGCCAAGCCGAGGGTGGGCTTTCAAAGAAAGACAAATTCGAAGGTTGACTCTCAAACAAAGGATACGAGGCCATGCCGAAGGTGGGATCGAAAAAGAAAGGCCAAGCCGAGGGTGGGCTTTAAAAGAAAGACTAAGTGGAAGGTAGAGTCTCAAACAAAGGATACGAGGCCGTGCCGACGGTGGGCTCGAAAAAGAAAGGCCAAGCCGAGGGTGGACTTTCAAAGAAAGACTAAGCCGAAGGTATCTTCTCAAACAAAGGATACGAGGCCATGCCGAAGGTGGGCTCGAAAAAAGAAAGGCCAAGCCGAGGGTGGGTTTTCAAAGAAAGACTATGCCGAAGGTAGACTCTCAAACAAAGGATACGAGGCCATGCCAAAGGTGGGCTCAAAAAAAGAAAGGCCAAGCCGAGGGTGGGTTTTCAAAGAAAGATTAAGCCGAAGGTAGACTCTCAAACAAATGATACGAGGCCTTGCTGAAGGTGGGCTCGAAAAAGAAAGGCCAAGCCGAGGGTGGGCTTTCAAAGAAAGACTAAGCCGAAGGTAGACTCTCAAACAAAGGATACGAGGCCATGCCGAAGGTGGGATCGAAAAAGAAAGGCCAAGCCGAGGGTGGGCTTTCAAAGAAAGACGAAGTCGAAGGTAGACTCTCAAACAAAGGATACGAGCCCATGCCGAAGGTGGGCTCGAAAAATAAAGGCCAAGCCGAGGGTGGGCTTTCAAAGAAAGACAAATTCGAAGGTTGACTCTCAAACAAAGGATACGAGGCCATGCCGAAGGTGGGATCGAAAAAGAAAGGCCAAGCCGAGGGTGGGCTTTAAAAGAAAGACTAAGTCGAAGGTAGACTCGCAAACATAGGATACGAGGCCGTGCCGAAGGTGGGCTCGAAAAAGAAAGGACAAGCCGAGGGTGGACTTTCAAAGAAAGACTAAGCTGAAGGTAGACTCTCAAACAAAGGATACGAGGCCATGCCGAAGGTGGGCTCGAAAAAAGAAAGGCCAAGCCGAGGGTGGGTTTTCAAAGAAAGACTATGCCGAAGGTAGACTCTCAAACAAAGGATACGAGGCCATGCCGAAGGTGGGCTCGAAAAAAGAAAGGCCAAGCCGAGGGTGGGTTTTCAAAGAAAGATTAAGCCGAAGGTAGACTCTCAAACAAAGGATACGAGGCCATGCTGAAGGTGGGCTCGAAAAAGAAAGGCCAAGCCGAGGGTGGGCTTTCAAAGAAAGACTAAGCCGAAGGTAGACTCTCAAACAAAGGATACGAGGCCATGCCGAAGGTGGGATCGAAAAAGAAAGGCCAAGCCGAGGGTGGGCTTTCAAAGAAAGACGAAGTCGAAGGTAGACTCTCAAACAAAGAATACGAGGCCAGGCCGAAGGTGGGCTCGAAAAAAGAAAGGCCAAGCCGAGGGTGGACTTTGAAAGAAAGACTAAGCCGAAGGTAGACTCTCAAACAAAGGATACGAGGCCATGCCGAAGGTGGGCTCGAAAAAGAAAGGCCAAGCCGAGGGTGGACTTTCAAAGAAAGACTAAGCCGAAGGTAAACTCTCAAACAAAGGATACGAGGCCATGCTGAAGGTGGGCTCGAAAAAGAAAGGCCAAGCCGAGGGTGGCCTTTCAAAGAAAGACTAAGCCGAAGGTAGACTCTCAAACAAAAGATACGAGGCCATGCCGAAGGTGGGATCGAAAAAGAAAGGCCAAGTCGAGGGTGGGCTTTCAAAGAAAGACTAAGCCGAAGGTAGACTCTCAAACAAAGGATACGAGGCCATGCCGAAGGTGGGATCGAAAAAGAAAGGCCAAGCCGAGGGTGGGCTTTCAAAGAAAGACGAAGTCGAAGGTAGACTCTCAAACAAAGAATACGAGGCCAGGCCGAAGGTGGGCTCGAAAAAAGAAAGGCCAAGCCGAGGGTGGACTTTCAAAGAAAGACTAAGCCGAAGGTAGACTCTCAAACAAAGGATACGAGGCCATGCCGAAGGTGGGCTCGAAAAAGAAAGGCCAAGCCGAGGGTGGGTGTTCAAAGAAAGAATATGCCGAAGGTAGACTCTCAAACAAAGGATACGAGGCCAAGCCGCAGGTGGGATCGAAAAAGAAAGGCCAAGCCGAGGGTGGGCTTTCAAAGAAAGACTAAGTCGAAGGTAGACTCTCAAACAAAGAATACGAGGGCATGCCGAAGGTGGGCTCGAAAAAAGAAAGGCCAAGCCGAGGGTGGACTTTCAGAGAAAGACTAAGCCGAAGGTAGACTCTCAAACAAAGGATACGAGCCCATGCCGAAGGTGGGCTCGAAAAAGAAAGGCCAAGCAGAGGGTGGGCTTTCAAAGAAAGACAAAGCCGAAGGTAGACTCTCAAACAAAGGATACGAGGCGATGCCGAAGGTGGGATCGAAAAAGAAAGGCCAAGCCGAGGGTGGGCTTTCAAAGAAAGACTAAGTCGAAGGTAGACTCTCAAACAAAGGATACGAGGCCATGCCGAAGGTGGGGTCGAAAAAGAAAGGCCAAACCGAGGGTGGGCTTTCAAAGAAAGACTAAGTCGAAGGAAGACTCTCAAACAAAGGATACGAGGCCATGCCGAAGGTGGGCTCGAAAAAGAAAGGCCAAGCCGAGGGTGGACTTTCAAAGAAAGACTAAGCCGAAGGTAGACTCTCAAACAAAGGATACGAGGCCATGCTGAAGGTGGGCTCGAAAAAGAAAGGCCAAGCCGAGGGTGGCCTTTCAAAGAAAGACTAAGCCGAAGGTAGACTCTCAAACAAAAGATACGAGGCCATGCCGAAGGTGGGATCGAAAAAGAAAGGCCAAGTCAAGGGTGGGCTTTCAAAGAAAGACTAAGCCGAAGGTAGACTCTCAAACAAAAGATACGAGGCCATGCCGAAGGTGGGATCGAAAAAGAAAGGCCAAGCCGAGGGTGGGCTTTCAAAGAAAGACTAAGTCGAAGGTAGAATCTCAAACAAAGGATACGAGGCCATGCCGAAGGTGGGCTCGAAAAAAGAAAGGCTAAGCCGAGGGTGGACTTTCAAAGAAAGACTAAGTCGAAGGTAGACTCTCAAACAAAGGATACGAGCCCATGCCGAAGGTGGGCTCAAAAAATAAAGGCCAAGCAGAGGGTGGGCTTTCAAACAAAGACAAAGCCGAAGGTAGACTCTCGTACAAAGGATACGAGGCCATGCCGAAGGTGGGGTCGAAAAAGAAAGGCCAAACCGAGGGTGGGCTTTCAAAGAAAGACTAAGTCGAAGGAAGACTCTCAAACAAAGGATACGAGGCCATGCCGAAGGTGGGCTCGAAAAAAGAAAGGCCAAGCCGAGGGTGGACTTTCAAAGAAAGACTAAGCCGAAGGTAAACTCTCAAACAAAGGATACGAGGCCATGCTGAAGGTGGGCTCGAAAAAGAAAGGCCAAGCCGAGGGTAGCCTTTCAAAGAAAGACTAAGCCGAAGGTAGACTCTCAAACAAAGGATACGAGGCCATGCCGAAGGTGGGGTCGAAAAAGAAAGGCCAAACCGAGGGTGGGCTTTCAAAGAAAGACTAAGTCGAAGGAAGACTCTCAAACAAAGGATACGAGCCCATGCCGAAGGTGGGCTCGAAAAAGAAAGGCCAAGCAGAGGGTGGGCTTTCAAAGAAAGACAAAGCCGAAGGTAGACTCTCAAACAAAGGATACGAGGCCATGCTGAAGGTGGGCTCGAAAAAGAAAGGCCAAGCCGAGGGTGGCCTTTCAAAGAAAGACTAAGCCGAAGGTAGACTCTCAAACAAAAGATACGAGGCCATGCCGAAGGTGGGATCGAAAAAGAAAGGCCAAGCCGAGGGTGGGCTTTAAAAGAAAGACTAAGTGGAAGGTAGAGTCTCAAACAAAGGATACGAGGCCGTGCCGACGGTGGGCTCGAAAAAGAAAGGCCAAGCCGAGGGTGGACTTTCAAAGAAAGACTAAGCCGAAGGTATCTTCTCAAACAAAGGATACGAGGCCATGCCGAAGGTGGGCTCGAAAAAAGAAAGGCCAAGCCGAGGGTGGGTTTTCAAAGAAAGACTATGCCGAAGGTAGACTCTCAAACAAAGGATACGAGGCCATGCCAAAGGTGGGCTCAAAAAAAGAAAGGCCAAGCCGAGGGTGGGTTTTCAAAGAAAGATTAAGCCGAAGGTAGACTCTCAAACAAATGATACGAGGCCTTGCTGAAGGTGGGCTCGAAAAAGAAAGGCCAAGCCGAGGGTGGGCTTTCAAAGAAAGACTAAGCCGAAGGTAGACTCTCAAACAAAGGATACGAGGCCATGCCGAAGGTGGGATCGAAAAAGAAAGGCCAAGCCGAGGGTGGGCTTTCAAAGAAAGACGAAGTCGAAGGTAGACTCTCAAACAAAGGATACGAGCCCATGCCGAAGGTGGGCTCGAAAAATAAAGGCCAAGCCGAGGGTGGGCTTTCAAAGAAAGACAAATTCGAAGGTTGACTCTCAAACAAAGGATACGAGGCCATGCCGAAGGTGGGATCGAAAAAGAAAGGCCAAGCCGAGGGTGGGCTTTAAAAGAAAGACTAAGTCGAAGGTAGACTCGCAAACATAGGATACGAGGCCGTGCCGAAGGTGGGCTCGAAAAAGAAAGGACAAGCCGAGGGTGGACTTTCAAAGAAAGACTAAGCTGAAGGTAGACTCTCAAACAAAGGATACGAGGCCATGCCGAAGGTGGGCTCGAAAAAAGAAAGGCCAAGCCGAGGGTGGGTTTTCAAAGAAAGACTATGCCGAAGGTAGACTCTCAAACAAAGGATACGAGGCCATGCCGAAGGTGGGCTCGAAAAAAGAAAGGCCAAGCCGAGGGTGGGTTTTCAAAGAAAGATTAAGCCGAAGGTAGACTCTCAAACAAAGGATACGAGGCCATGCTGAAGGTGGGCTCGAAAAAGAAAGGCCAAGCCGAGGGTGGGCTTTCAAAGAAAGACTAAGCCGAAGGTAGACTCTCAAACAAAGGATACGAGGCCATGCCGAAGGTGGGATCGAAAAAGAAAGGCCAAGTCGAGGGTGGGCTTTCAAAGAAAGACGAAGTCGAAGGTAGACTCTCAAACAAAGAATACGAGGCCAGGCCGAAGGTGGGCTCGAAAAAAGAAAGGCCAAGCCGAGGGTGGACTTTGAAAGAAAGACTAAGCCGAAGGTAGACTCTCAAACAAAGGATACGAGGCCATGCCGAAGGTGGGCTCGAAAAAGAAAGGCCAAGCCGAGGGTGGACTTTCAAAGAAAGACTAAGCCGAAGGTAAACTCTCAAACAAAGGATACGAGGCCATGCTGAAGGTGGGCTCGAAAAAGAAAGGCCAAGCCGAGGGTGGCCTTTCAAAGAAAGACTAAGCCGAAGGTAGACTCTCAAACAAAAGATACGAGGCCATGCCGAAGGTGGGATCGAAAAAGAAAGGCCAAGTCGAGGGTGGGCTTTCAAAGAAAGACTAAGCCGAAGGTAGACTCTCAAACAAAGGATACGAGGCCATGCCGAAGGTGGGATCGAAAAAGAAAGGCCAAGCCGAGGGTGGGCTTTCAAAGAAAGACGAAGTCGAAGGTAGACTCTCAAACAAAGAATACGAGGCCAGGCCGAAGGTGGGCTCGAAAAAAGAAAGGCCAAGCCGAGGGTGGACTTTCAAAGAAAGACTAAGCCGAAGGTAGACTCTCAAACAAAGGATACGAGGCCATGCCGAAGGTGGGCTCGAAAAAGAAAGGCCAAGCCGAGGGTGGGTGTTCAAAGAAAGAATATGCCGAAGGTAGACTCTCAAACAAAGGATACGAGGCCAAGCCGCAGGTGGGATCGAAAAAGAAAGGCCAAGCCGAGGGTGGGCTTTCAAAGAAAGACTAAGTCGAAGGTAGACTCTCAAACAAAGAATACGAGGGCATGCCGAAGGTGGGCTCGAAAAAAGAAAGGCCAAGCCGAGGGTGGACTTTCAGAGAAAGACTAAGCCGAAGGTAGACTCTCAAACAAAGGATACGAGCCCATGCCGAAGGTGGGCTCGAAAAAGAAAGGCCAAGCAGAGGGTGGGCTTTCAAAGAAAGACAAAGCCGAAGGTAGACTCTCAAACAAAGGATACGAGGCGATGCCGAAGGTGGGATCGAAAAAGAAAGGCCAAGCCGAGGGTGGGCTTTCAAAGAAAGACTAAGTCGAAGGTAGACTCTCAAACAAAGGATACGAGGCCATGCCGAAGGTGGGGTCGAAAAAGAAAGGCCAAACCGAGGGTGGGCTTTCAAAGAAAGACTAAGTCGAAGGAAGACTCTCAAACAAAGGATACGAGGCCATGCCGAAGGTGGGCTCGAAAAAGAAAGGCCAAGCCGAGGGTGGACTTTCAAAGAAAGACTAAGCCGAAGGTAGACTCTCAAACAAAGGATACGAGGCCATGCTGAAGGTGGGCTCGAAAAAGAAAGGCCAAGCCGAGGGTGGCCTTTCAAAGAAAGACTAAGCCGAAGGTAGACTCTCAAACAAAAGATACGAGGCCATGCCGAAGGTGGGATCGAAAAAGAAAGGCCAAGTCAAGGGTGGGCTTTCAAAGAAAGACTAAGCCGAAGGTAGACTCTCAAACAAAAGATACGAGGCCATGCCGAAGGTGGGATCGAAAAAGAAAGGCCAAGCCGAGGGTGGGCTTTCAAAGAAAGACTAAGTCGAAGGTAGAATCTCAAACAAAGGATACGAGGCCATGCCGAAGGTGGGCTCGAAAAAAGAAAGGCTAAGCCGAGGGTGGACTTTCAAAGAAAGACTAAGTCGAAGGTAGACTCTCAAACAAAGGATACGAGCCCATGCCGAAGGTGGGCTCAAAAAATAAAGGCCAAGCAGAGGGTGGGCTTTCAAAGAAAGACAAAGCCGAAGGTAGACTCTCGTACAAAGGATACGAGGCCATGCCGAAGGTGGGGTCGAAAAAGAAAGGCCAAACCGAGGGTGGGCTTTCAAAGAAAGACTAAGTCGAAGGAAGACTCTCAAACAAAGGATACGAGGCCATGCCGAAGGTGGGCTCGAAAAAAGAAAGGCCAAGCCGAGGGTGGACTTTCAAAGAAAGACTAAGCCGAAGGTAAACTCTCAAACAAAGGATACGAGGCCATGCTGAAGGTGGGCTCGAAAAAGAAAGGCCAAGCCGAGGGTAGCCTTTCAAAGAAAGACTAAGCCGAAGGTAGACTCTCAAACAAAGGATACGAGGCCATGCCGAAGGTGGGGTCGAAAAAGAAAGGCCAAACCGAGGGTGGGCTTTCAAAGAAAGACTAAGTCGAAGGAAGACTCTCAAACAAAGGATACGAGCCCATGCCGAAGGTGGGCTCGAAAAAGAAAGGCCAAGCAGAGGGTGGGCTTTCAAAGAAAGACAAAGCCGAAGGTAGACTCTCAAACAAAGGATACGAGGCCATGCTGAAGGTGGGCTCGAAAAAGAAAGGCCAAGCCGAGGGTGGCCTTTCAAAGAAAGACTAAGCCGAAGGTAGACTCTCAAACAAAAGATACGAGGCCATGCCGAAGGTGGGATCGAAAAAGAAAGGCCAAGTTGAGGTTGGGCTTTCAAAGAAAGACTAAGCCGAAGGTAGACTCTCAAACAAAGGATACGAGGCCATGCCGAAGGTGGGATCGAAAAAGAAAGGCCAAGCCGAGGGTGGGCTTTCAAAGAAAGACGAAGTCGAAGGTAGACTCTCAAACAAAGAATACGAGGCCAGGCCGAAGGTGGGCTCGAAAAAAGAAAGGCCAAGCCGAGGGTGGACTTTCAAAGAAAGACTAAGTCGAAGGTAGACTCTCAAACAAAGGATACGAGGCCATGCCGAAGGTGGGCTCGAAAAAGAAAGGCCAAGCCGAGGGTGGGTGTTCAAAGAAAGAATATGCCGAAGGTAGACTCTCAAACAAAGGATACGAGGCGATGCC
Organism: Lathyrus tuberosus; assembly: GCA_022829125.1. Taxonomy (NCBI): domain Eukaryota; kingdom Viridiplantae; phylum Streptophyta; class Magnoliopsida; order Fabales; family Fabaceae; genus Lathyrus; species Lathyrus tuberosus. The sequence continues at coordinate 7,383,649 of JALAZF010000229.1, forward strand.
GAAGGTGGGATCGAAAAAGAAAGGCCAAGCCGATGGTGGGCTTTCAAAGAAAGACTAAGTCGAAGGTAGACTCTCAAACAAAGAATACGAGGCCATGCCGAAGGTGGGCTCGAAAAAGAAAGGCCAAGCCGAGGGTGGACTTTCAAAGAAAGACTAAGCCGAAGGTAGACTCTCAAACAAAGGATACGAGGCCATGCCGAAGGTGGGCTCGAAAAAGAAAGGCCAAGCAGAGGGTGGGCTTTCAAAGAAAGACAAAGCCGAAGGTAGACTCTCAAACAAAGGATATGAGGCCGTGCCGAAGGTGGGATCGAAAAAGAAAGGCCAAACCGAGGGTGGGCTTTCAAAGAAAGACTAAGTCGAAGGAAGACTAAGTCGAAGGAAGACTCTCAAACAAAGGATACGAGGCCATGCCGAAGGTGGGATCGAAAAAGAAAGGCCAAGCCGAGGGTGGGCTTTCAAAGAAAGACTAAGTCGAAGGTAGACTCTCAAACAAAGGATACGAGGCCATGCCGAAGGTGGGCTCGAAAAAGAAAGGCCAAGCCGAGGGTGGACTTTCAAAGAAAGACTAAGCCGAAGGTAGACTCTCAAACAAAGGATACGAGGCCATGCCGAAGGTGGGCTCGAAAAAGAAAGGCCAAGCAGAGGGTGGGCTTTCAAAGAAAGACAAAGCCGAAGGTAGACTCTCAAACAAAGGATACGAGGCGATGCCGAAGGTGGGATCGAAAAAGAAAGGCCAAGCCGAGGGTGGGCTTTCAAAGAAAGACTAAGTCGAAGGTAGACTCTCAAACAAAGGATACGAGGCCATGCCGAAGGTGGGGTCGAAAAAGAAAGGCCAAGCCGAGGGTGGGTTTTCAAAGAAAGACTATGCCGAACTTAGACTCTCAAACAAAGGATACGAGGCCATGCCAAAGGGGGGCTCGAAAAAAGAAAGGCCAAGCCGAGGGTGGGTTTTCAAAGAAAGATTAAGCCGAAGGTAGACTCTCAAATAAAGGATACGAGGCCATGCTGAAGGTGGGCTCGAAAAAGAAAGGCCAAGCCGAGGGTGGGCTTTCAAAGAAAGACTAAGCCGAAGGTAGACTCTCAAACAAAGGATACGAGGCCATGCCGAAGGTGGGATCAAAAAAGAAAGGCCAAGCCGAGGGTGGGCTTTCAAAGAAAGACGAAGTCGAAGGTAGACTCTCAAACAAAGAATACGAGGCCAGGCCGAAGGTGGGCTCGAAAAAAGAAAGGCCAAGCCGAGGGTGGACTTTCAAAGAAAGACTAAGCCGAAGGTAGACTCTCAAACAAAGGATACGAGGCCATGCCGAAGGTGGGCTCGAAAAAAGAAACGCCAAGGCGAGGGTGGGTTTTCAATGAAAGACTAAGCCGAAGGTAGACTCTCAAACAAAGGATACGAGGTCATGCCGACGGTGGGCTCGAAAAAGAAAGGCCAAGCCGAGGGTGGGTGTTCAAAGAAAGAATATGCCGAAGGTAGACTCTCAAACAAAGGATACGAGGCCAAGCCGCAGGTGGGATCGAAAAAGAAAGGCCAAGCCGAGGGTGGGCTTTCAAAGAAAGACTAAGTCGAAGGTAGACTCTCAAACAAAGAATACGAGGGCATGCCGAAGGTGGGCTCGAAAAAGAAAGGCCAAACCGAGGGTGGGCTTTCAAAGAAAGACTAAGTCGAAGGAAGACTCTCAAACAAAGGATACGAGGCCATGCCGAAGGTGGGCTCGAAAAAGAAAGGCCAAGCCGAGGGTGGACTTTCAAAGAAAGACTAAGCCGAAGGTAGACTCTCAAACAAAGGATACGAGGCCATGCTGAAGGTGGGCTCGAAAAAGAAAGGCCAAGCCGAGGGTGGCCTTTCAAAGAAAGACTAAGCCGAAGGTAGACTCTCAAACAAAAGATACGAGGCCATGCCGAAGGTGGGATCGAAAAAGAAAGGCCAAGTCAAGGGTGGGCTTTCAAAGAAAGACTAAGCCGAAGGTAGACTCTCAAACAAAAGATACGAGGCCATGCCGAAGGTGGGATCGAAAAAGAAAGGCCAAGCCGAGGGTGGGCTTTCAAAGAAAGACTAAGTCGAAGGTAGAATCTCAAACAAAGGATACGAGGCCATGCCGAAGGTGGGCTCGAAAAAAGAAAGGCTAAGCCGAGGGTGGACTTTCAAAGAAAGACTAAGTCGAAGGTAGACTCTCAAACAAAGGATACGAGCCCATGCCGAAGGTGGGCTCAAAAAATAAAGGCCAAGCAGAGGGTGGGCTTTCAAAGAAAGACAAAGCCGAAGGTAGACTCTCGTACAAAGGATACGAGGCCATGCCGAAGGTGGGGTCGAAAAAGAAAGGCCAAGCCGAGGGTGGGCTTTCAAAGAAAGACTAAGTCGAAGGAAGACTCTCAAACAAAGGATACGAGGCCATGCCGAAGGTGGGCTCGAAAAAAGAAAGGCCAAGCCGAGGGTGGACTTTCAAAGAAAGACTAAGCCGAAGGTAAACTCTCAAACAAAGGATACGAGGCCATGCTGAAGGTGGGCTCGAAAAAGAAAGGCCAAGCCGAGGGTGGCCTTTCAAAGAAAGACTAAGCCGAAGGTAGACTCTCAAACAAAGGATACGAGGCCATGCCGAAGGTGGGGTCGAAAAAGAAAGGCCAAACCGAGGGTGGGCTTTCAAAGAAAGACTAAGTCGAAGGAAGACTCTCAAACAAAGGATACGAGCCCATGCCGAAGGTGGGTTCGAAAAAGAAAGGCCAAGCAGAGGGTGGGCTTTCAAAGAAAGACAAAGCCGAAGGTAGACTCTCAAACAAAGGATACGAGGCCATGCTGAAGGTGGGCTCGAAAAAGAAAGGCCAAGCCGAGGGTGGCCTTTCAAAGAAAGACTAAGCCGAAGGTAGACTCTCAAACAAAAGATACGAGGCCATGCCGAAGGTGGGATCGAAAAAGAAAGGCCAAGTTGAGGGTGGGCTTTCAAAGAAAGACTAAGCCGAAGGTAGACTCTCAAACAAAGGATACGAGGCCATGCCGAAGGTGGGATCGAAAAAGAAAGGCCAAGCCGAGGGTGGGCTTTCAAAGAAAGACGAAGTCGAAGGTAGACTCTCAAACAAAGAATACGAGGCCAGGCCGAAGGTGGGCTCGAAAAAAGAAAGGCCAAGCCGAGGGTGGACTTTCAAAGAAAGACTAAGCCGAAGGTAGACTCTCAAACAAAGGATACGAGGCCATGCCGAAGGTGGGCTCGAAAAAGAAAGGCCAAGCCGAGGGTGGGTGTTCAAAGAAAGAATATGCCGAAGGTAGACTCTCAAACAAAGGATACGAGGCGATGCCGAAGGTGGGATCGAAAAAGAAAGGCCAAGCCGATGGTGGGCTTTCAAAGAAAGACTAAGTCGAAGGTAGACTCTCAAACAAAGATTACGAGGCCATGCCGAAGGTGGGCTCGAAAAAGAAAGGCCAAGCCGAGGGTGGACTTTCAAAGAAAGACTAAGCCGAAGGTAGACTCTCAAACAAAGGATACGAGGCCATGCCGAAGGTGGGCTCGAAAAAGAAAGGCCAAGCAGAGGGTGGGCTTTCAAAGAAAGACAAAGCCGAAGGTAGACTCTCAAACAAAGGATATGAGGCCGTGCCGAAGGTGGGATCGAAAAAGAAAGGCCAAACCGAGGGTGGGCTTTCAAAGAAAGACTAAGTCGAAGGAAGACTAAGTCGAAGGAAGACTCTCAAACAAAGGATACGAGGCCATGCCGAAGGTGGGATCGAAAAAGAAAGGCCAAGCCGAGGGTGGGCTTTCAAAGAAAGACTAAGTCGAAGGTAGACTCTCAAACAAAGGATACGAGGCTATGCCGAAGGTGGGCTCGAAAAAGAAAGGCCAAGCCGAGGGTGGACTTTCAAAGAAAGACTAAGCCGAAGGTAGACTCTCAAACAAAGGATACGAGGCCATGCCGAAGGTGGGCTCGAAAAAGAAAGGCCAAGCAGAGGGTGGGCTTTCAAAGAAAGACAAAGCCGAAGGTAGACTCTCAAACAAAGGATACGAGGCGATGCCGAAGGTGGGATCGAAAAAGAAAGGCCAAGCCGAGGGTGGGCTTTCAAAGAAAGACTAAGTCGAAGGTAGACTCTCAAACAAAGGATACGAGGCCATGCCGAAGGTGGGGTCGAAAAAGAAAGGCCAAGCCGAGGGTGGGTTTTCAAAGAAAGACTATGCCGAACTTAGACTCTCAAACAAAGGATACGAGGCCATGCCAAAGGGGGGCTCGAAAAAAGAAAGGCCAAGCCGAGGGTGGGTTTTCAAAGAAAGATTAAGCCGAAGGTAGACTCTCAAACAAAGGATACGAGGCCATGCTGAAGGTGGGCTCGAAAAAGAAAGGCCAAGCCGAGGGTGGGCTTTCAAAGAAAGACTAAGCCGAAGGTAGACTCTCAAACAAAGGATACGAGGCCATGCCGAAGGTGGGATCAAAAAAGAAAGGCCAAGCCGAGGGTGGGCTTTCAAAGAAAGACGAAGTCGAAGGTAGACTCTCAAACAAAGAATACGAGGCCAGGCCGAAGGTGGGCTCGAAAAAAGAAAGGCCAAGCCGAGGGTGGACTTTCAAAGAAAGACTAAGCCGAAGGTAGACTCTCAAACAAAGGATACGAGGCCATGCCGAAGGTGGGCTCGAAAAAAGAAACGCCGAGGCGAGGGTGGGTTTTCAATGAAAGACTAAGCCGAAGGTAGACTCTCAAACAAAGGATACGAGGTCATGCCGACGGTGGGCTCGAAAAAGAAAGGCCAAGCCGAGGGTGGGTGTTCAAAGAAAGAATATGCCGAAGGTAGACTCTCAAACAAAGGATACGAGGCCAAGCCGCAGGTGGGATCGAAAAAGAAAGGCCAAGCCGAGGGTGGGCTTTCAAAGAAAGACTAAGTCGAAGGTAGACTCTCAAACAAAGAATACGAGGGCATGTCGAAGGTGGGCTCGAAAAAAGAAAGGCCAAGCCGAGGGTGGACTTTCAGAGAAAGACTAAGTCGAAGGTAGACTCTCAAACAAAGGATACGAGCCCATGCCGAATGTGGGCTTGAAAAAGAAAGGCCAAGCAGAGGGTGGGCTTTCAAAGAAAGACAAAGCCGAAGGTAGACTCTCAAACAAAGGATACGAGGCGATGCCGAAGGTGGGATCGAAAAAGAAAGGCCAAGCCGAGGGTGGGCTTTCAAAGAAAGACTAAGTCGAAGGTAGACTCTCAAACAAAGGATACGAGGCCATGCCGAAGGTGGGCTCGAAAAAGAAAGGCCAAGCCGAGGGTGGACTTTCAAAGAAAGACTAAGCCGAAGGTAGACTCTCAAACAAAGGATACGAGGCCATGCCGAAGGTGGGCTCGAAAAAGAAAGGCCAAGCCGAGGGTGGACTTTCAAAGAAAGACTATGCCGAAGGTAGACTCTCAAACAAAGGATACGAGGCCATGCCGAAGGTTGGCTCGAAAAAGAAAGGCCAAGCAGAGGGTGGGCTTTCAAAGAAAGACAAAGCCGAAGGTAGACTCTCAAACAAAGGATACGAGCCCATGCCGAAGGTGGGCTCGAAAAAGAAAGGCCAAGCAGAGGGTTGGCTTTCAAAGAAAGACAAAGCCGAAGGTAGACTCTCAAACAAAGGATACGAGGCGATGCCGAAGGTGGGATCGAAAAAGAAAGGCCAAGCCGAGGGTGGGCTTTCAAAGAAAGACTAAGTCGAAGGTAGACTCTCAAACAAAGGATACGAGGCCATGCCGAAGGTGGGCTCGAAAAAGAAAGGCCAAGCCGAGGGTGGACTTTCAAAGAAAGACTAAGCCGAAGGTAGACTCTCAAACAAAGGATACGAGGCCATGCCGAAGGTGGGCTCGAAAAAGAAAGGCCAAGCCGAGGGTGGACTTTCAAAGAAAGACTATGCCGAAGGTAGACTCTCAATCAAAGGATACGAGGCCATGCCGAAGGTGGGCTCGAAAACGAAAGGCCAAGCAGAGGGTGGGCTTTCAAATAAAGACAAAGCCGAAGGTAGACTCTCAAACAAAGGATACGAGGCCATGCCGAAGGTGGGATCGAAAAAGAAAGGCCAAACCGAGGGTGGGCTTTCAAAGAAAGACTAAGTCGAAGGAAGACTCTCAAACAAAGGATACGAGGCCATGCCGAAGGTGGGCTCGAAAAAGAAAGGCCAAGCCGAGGGTGGACTTTCAAAGAAAGACTAAGCCGAAGGTAGACTCTCAAACAAAGGATATGAGGCCATGCTGAAGGTGGGCTCGAAAAAGAAAGCCCAAGCCGAGGGTAGGCTTTCAAAGAAAGACGAAGTCGAAGGTAGACTCTCAAACAAAAGATACGAGGCCATGCCGAAGGTGGGATCGAAAAAGAAAGGCCAAGTCGAGGGTGGGCTTTCAAAGAAAGACTAAGCCGAAGGTAGACTCTCAAACAAAACATACGAGGCCATGCCGAAGGTGGGATCGAAAAAGAAAGGCCAAGCCGAGGGTGGGCTTTCAAAGAAAGACTAAGTCGAAGGTAGAATCTCAAACAAAGGATACGAGGCCATGCCGAAGGTGGGCTCGAAAAAAGAAAGGCTAAGCCGAGGGTGGACTTTCAAAGAAAGACTAAGCCGAAGGTAGACTCTCAAACAAAGGATACGAGGCCATGCCGAAGGTGGGATCGAAAAAGAAAGGCCAAGCTGAGGGTGGGCTTTAAAAGAAAGACTAAGTCGAAGGTAGAGTCTCAAACAAAGGATACGAGGCCGTGCCGACGGTGGGCTCGAAAAAGAAAGGCCAAGCCGAGGGTGGACTTTCAAAGAAAGACTATGCCGAAGGTAGACTCTCAATCAAAGGATACGAGGCCAAGCCGAAGGTGGGCTCGAAAAAGAAAGGCCAAGCAGAGGGTGGGCTTTCAAAGAAAGACAAAGCCGAAGGTAGACTCTCAAACAAAGGATACGAGGCCATGCCGAAGGTGGGATCGAAAAAGAAAGGCCAAACCGAGGGTGGGCTTTCAAAGAAAGACTAAGTCGAAGGAAGACACTCAAACAAAGGATACAAGGCCATGCCGAAGGTGGGCTCGAAAAAGAAAGGCCAAGCCGAGGGTGGACTTTCAAAGAAAGACTAAGCCGAAGGTAGACTCTCAAACAAAGGATATGAGGCCATGCTGAAGGTGGGCTCGAAAAAGAAAGCCCAAGCCGAGGGTAGGCTTTCAATGAAAGACGAAGTCGAAGGTAGACTCTCAAACAAAAGATACGAGGCCATGCCGAAGGTGGGATCGAAAAAGAAAGGCCAAGTCGAGGGTGGGCTTTCAAAGAAAGACTAAGCCGAAGGTAGACTCTCAAACAAAACATACGAGGCCATGCCGAAGGTGGGATCGAAAAAGAAAGGCCAAGCCGAGGGTGGACTTTCAAAGAAAGACTATGCCGAAGGTAGACTCTCAATCAAAGGATACGAGGCCAAGCCGAAGGTGGGCTCGAAAAAGAAAGGCCAAGCAGAGGGTGGGATTTCAAAGAAAGACAAAGCCGAAGGTAGACTCTCAAACAAAGGATACGAGGCCATGCCGAAGGTGGGATCGAAAAAGAAAGGCCAAACCGAGGGTGGGCTTTCAAAGAAAGACTAAGTCGAAGGAAGACTCTCAAACAAAGGATACGAGGCCATGCCGAAGGTGGGCTCGAAAAAGAAAGGCCAAGCCGAGGGTGGACTTTCAAAGAAAGACTAAGCCGAAGGTAAACTCTCAAACAAAGGATACGAGGCCATGCTGAAGGTGGGCTCGAAAAAGAAAGGCCAAGCCGAGGGTGGCCTTTCAAAGAAAGACTAAGCCGAAGGTAGACTCTCAAACAAAAGATACGAGGCCATGCCGAAGGTGGGATCGAAAAAGAAAGGCCAAGTCGAGGGTGGGCTTTCAAAGAAAGACTAAGCCGAAGGTAAACTCTCAAACAAAGGATACGAGGCCATGCTGAAGGTGGGCTCGAAAAAGAAAGGCCAAGCCGAGGGTGGCCTTTCAAAGAAAGACTAAGCCGAAGGTAGACTCTCAAACAAAAGATACGAGGCCATGCCGAAGGTGGGATCGAAAAAGAAAGGCCAAGTCGAGGGTGGGCTTTCAAAGAAAGACTAAGCCGAAGGTAGACTCTCAAACAAAAGATACGAGGCCATGCCGAAGGTGGGATCGAAAAAGAAAGGCCAAGCCGAGGGTGGGCTTTCAAAGAAAGACTAACTCGAAGGTAGAATCTCAAACAAAGGATACGAGGCCATGCCGAAGGTGGGCTCGAAAAAAGAAAGGCTAAGCCGAGGGTGGACTTTCAAAGAAAGACTAAGCCGAAGGTAGACTCTCAAACAAAGGATACGAGCCCATGCCGAGGTGGCCTCAAAAAAGAAAGGCCAAGCAAAGGGTGGGCTTTCAAAGAAAGACAAAGCCGAAGGTAGACTCTCAAACAAAGGATACGAGGCCATGCCGAAGGTGGGCTCGAAAAAGAAAGGCCAAGCCGAGGGTGGACTTTCAAAGAAAGACTATGCCGAAGGTAGACTCTCAATCAAAGGATACGAGGCCATGCCGAAGGTGGGATCGAAAAAGAAAGGCCAAGCCGAGGGTGGGCTTTCAAAGAAAGACTAAGTCGAAGGTAGACTCTCAAACAAAGGATACGAGGCCATGCCGAAGGTGGGGTCGAAAAAGAAAGGCCAAGCCGAGGGTGGACTTTCAAAGAAAGACTAAGCCGAAGGTAGACTCTCAAACAAAGGATATGAGGCCATGCCGAAGGTGGGATCGAAAAAGAAAGGCCAAGTCGAGGGTGGGCTTTCAAAGAAAGAGTAAGTCGAAGGTAGACTCTCAAACAAAGGATACGAGGCCATGCCGAAGGTGGGCTCGAAAAAGAAAGGCCAAGCCGAGGGTGGACTTTCAAAGAAAGACTAAGCCGAAGGTAGACTCTCAAACAAAGGATACGAGGCCATGCCGAAGGTTGGCTCGAAAAAGAAAGGCCAAGCAGAGGGTGGGCTTTCAAAGAAAGACAAAGCCGAAGGTAGACTCTCAAACAAAGGATACGAGCCCATGCCGAAGGTGGGCTCGAAAAAGAAAGGCCAAGCAGAGGGTGGTCTTTCAAAGAAAGACAAAGCCAAAGGTAGACTCTCAAACAAAGGATACGAGGCGATGCCGAAGGTGGGATCGAAAAAGAAAGGCCAAGCCGAGGGTGGGCTTTCAAAGAAAGACTAAGTCGAAGGTAGACTCTCAAACAAAGGATACGAGGCCATGCCGAAGGTGGGCTCGAAAAAGAAAGGCCAAGCCGAGGGTGGACTTTCAAAGAAAGACTAAGCCGAAGGTAGACTCTCAAACAAAGGATACGAGGCCATGCCGAAGGTGGGCTCGAAAAAGAAAGGCCAAGTCGAGGGTGGACTTTCAAAGAAAGACTATGCCGAAGGTAGACTCTCAATCAAAGGATACGAGGCCATGCCGAAGGTGGGCTCGAAAAAGAAAGGCCAAGCAGAGGGTGGGCTTTCAAAGAAAGACAAAGCCGAAGGTAGACTCTCAAACAAAGGATACGAGGCCGTGCCGAAGGTGGGATCGAAAAAGAAAGGCCAAACCGAGGGTGGGCTTTCAAAGAAAGACTAAGTCGAAGGAAGACTAAGTCGAAGGAAGACTCTCAAACAAAGGATACGAGGCCATGCCGAAGGTGGGCTCGAAAAAGAAAGGCCAAGCCGAGGGTGGACTTTCAAAGAAAGACTAACCCGAAGGTAGACTCTCAAACAAAGGATACGAGGCCATGCTGAAGGTGGGCTCGAAAAAGAAAGGCCAAGCCGAGGGTGGCCTTTCAAAGAAAGACTAAGCCGAAGGTAGACTCTCAAACAAATGATACGAGGCCATGCCGAAGGTGGGATCGAAAAAGAAAGGCCAAGTCGAGGGTGGGCTTTCAAAGAAAGTCAAAGCCGAAGGTAGACTCTCAAACAAAAGATACGAGGCCATGCCGAAGGTGGGATCGAAAAAGAAAGGCCAAGCCGAGGGTGGGCTTTCAAAGAAAGACTAAGTCGAAGGTAGAATCTCAAACAAAGGATACGAGGCCATGCCGAAGGTGGGCTCGAAAAAAGAAAGGCTAAGCCGAGGGTGGACTTTCAAAGAAAGACTAAGCCGAAGGTAGACTCTCAAACAAAGGATACGAGCCCATGCCGAAGGTGGGCTCAAAAAATAAAGGCCAAGCAGAGGGTGGGCTTTCAAAGAAAGACAAAGCCGAAGGTAGACTCTCAAACAAAGGATACGAGGCCATGCCGAAGGTGGGATCGAAAAAGAAAGGCCAAGCTGAGGGTGGGCTTTCAAAGAAAGACTAAGTCGAAGGTAGACTCGCAAACATAGGATACGAGGCCATGCCGAAGGTGGGCTCGAAAAAGAAAGGCCAAGCCGAGGGTGGACTTTCAAAGAAAGACTAAGCCGAAGGTAGACTCTCAAACAAAGGATACGAGGCCATGCCGAAGGTGGGCTTGAAAAAAGAAAGGCCAAGCCGAGGGTGGGTTTTCAAAGAAAGACTATGCCGAACTTAGACTCTCAAACAAAGGATACGAGGCCATGCCAAAGGGGGGCTCGAAAAAAGAAAGGCCAAGCCGAGGGTGGGTTTTCAAAGAAAGATTAAGCCGAAGGTAGACTCTCAAACAAAGGATACGAGGCCATGCTGAAGGTGGGCTCGAAAAAGAAAGGCCAAGCCGAGGGTGGGCTTTCAAAGAAAGACTAAGCCGAAGGTAGACTCTCAAACAAAGGATACGAGGCCATGCCGAAGGTGGGATCAAAAAAGAAAGGCCAAGCCGAGGGTGGGCTTTCAAAGAAAGACGAAGTCGAAGGTAGACTCTCAAACAAAGAATACGAGGCCAGGCCGAAGGTGGGCTCGAAAAAAGAAAGGCCAAGCCGAGGGTGGACTTTCAAAGAAAGACTAAGCCGAAGGTAGACTCTCAAACAAAGGATACGAGGCCAAGCCGAAGGTGGGCTCGAAAAAAGAAACGCCAAGGCGAGGGTGGGTTTTCAATGAAAGACTAAGCCGAAGGTAGACTCTCAAACAAAGGATACGAGGTCATGCCGACGGTGGGCTCGAAAAAGAAAGGCCAAGCCGAGGGTGGGTGTTCAAAGAAAGAATATGCCGAAGGTAGACTCTCAAACAAAGGATACGAGGCCAAGCCGCAGGTGGGATCGAAAAAGAAAGGCCAAGCCGAGGGTGGGCTTTCAAAGAAAGACTAAGTCGAAGGTAGACTCTCAAACAAAGAATACGAGGGCATGCCGAAGGTGGGCTCGAAAAAAGAAAGGCCAAGCCGAGGGTGGACTTTCAGAGAAAGACTAAGTCGAAGGTAGACTCTCAAACAAAGGATACGAGCCCATGCCGAATGTGGGCTTGAAAAAGAAAGGCCAAGCAGAGGGTGGGCTTTCAAAGAAAGACAAAGCCGAAGGTAGACTCTCAAACAAAGGATACGAGGCGATGCCGAAGGTGGGATCGAAAAAGAAAGGCCAAGCCGAGGGTGGGCTTTCAAAGAAAGACTAAGTCGAAGGTAGACTCTCAAACAAAGGATACGAGGCCATGCCGAAGGTGGGCTCGAAAAAGAAAGGCCAAGCCGAGGGTGGACTTTCAAAGAAAGACTAAGCCGAAGGTAGACTCTCAAACAAAGGATACGAGGCCATGCCGAAGGTGGGCTCGAAAAAGAAAGGCCAAGCCGAGGGTGGACTTTCAAAGAAAGACTATGCCGAAGGTAGACTCTCAAACAAAGGATACGAGGCCATGCCGAAGGTTGGCTCGAAAAAGAAAGGCCAAGCAGAGGGTGGGCTTTCAAAGAAAGACAAAGCCGAAGGTAGACTCTCAAACAAAGGATACGAGCCCATGCCGAAGGTGGGCTCGAAAAAGAAAGGCCAAGCAGAGGGTTGGCTTTCAAAGAAAGACAAAGCCGAAGGTAGACTCTCAAACAAAGGATACGAGGCGATGCCGAAGGTGGGATCGAAAAAGAAAGGCCAAGCCGAGGGTGGGCTTTCAAAGAAAGACTAAGTCGAAGGTAGACTCTCAAACAAAGGATACGAGGCCATGCCGAAGGTGGGCTCGAAAAAGAAAGGCCAAGCCGAGGGTGGACTTTCAAATAAAGACTAAGCCGAAGGTAGACTCTCAAACAAAGGATACGAGGCCATGCCGAAGGTGGGCTCGAAAAAGAAAGGCCAAGCCGAGGGTGGACTTTCAAAGAAAGACTATGCCGAAGGTAGACTCTCAATCAAAGGATACGAGGCCATGCCGAAGGTGGGCTCGAAAAAGAAAGGCCAAGCAGAGGGTGGGCTTTCAAATAAAGACAAAGCCGAAGGTAGACTCTCAAACAAAGGATACGAGGCCATGCCGAAGGTGGGATCGAAAAAGAAAGGCCAAACCGAGGGTGGGCTTTCAAAGAAAGACTAAGTCGAAGGAAGACTCTTAAACAAAGGATACGAGGCCATGCCGAAGGTGGGCTCGAAAAAGAAAGGACAAGCCGAGGGTGGACTTTCAAAGAAAGACTAAGCCGAAGGTAGACTCTCAAACAAAGGATATGAGGCCATGCTGAAGGTGGGCTCGAAAAAGAAAGCCCAAGCCGAGGGTAGGCTTTCAAAGAAAGACGAAGTCGAAGGTAGACTCTCAAACAAAAGATACGAGGCCATGCCGAAGGTGGGATCGAAAAAGAAAGGCCAAGTCGAGGGTGGGCTTTCAAAGAAAGACTAAGCCGAAGGTAGACTCTCAAACAAAACATACGAGGCCATGCCGAAGGTGGGATCGAAAAAGAAAGGCCAAGCCGAGGGTGGGCTTTCAAAGAAAGACTAAGTCGAAGGTAGAATCTCAAACAAAGGATACGAGGCCATGCCGAAGGTGGGCTCGAAAAAAGAAAGGCTAAGCCGAGGGTGGACTTTCAAAGAAAGACTAAGCCGAAGGTAGACTCTCAAACAAAGGATACGAGGCCATGCCGAAGGTGGGATCGAAAAAGAAAGGCCAAGCTGAGGGTGGGCTTTAAAAGAAAGACTAAGTCGAAGGTAGAGTCTCAAACAAAGGATACGAGGCCGTGCCGACGGTGGGCTCGAAAAAGAAAGGCCAAGCCGAGGGTGGACTTTCAAAGAAAGACTATGCCGAAGGTAGACTCTCAATCAAAGGATACGAGGCCAAGCCGAAGGTGGGCTCGAAAAAGAAAGGCCAAGCAGAGGGTGGGCTTTCAAAGAAAGACAAAGCCGAAGGTATACTCTCAAACAAAGGATACGAGGCCATGCCGAAGGTGGGATCGAAAAAGAAAGGCCAAACCGAGGGTGGGCTTTCAAAGAAAGACTAAGTCGAAGGAAGACACTCAAACAAAGGATACAAGGCCATGCCGAAGGTGGGCTCGAAAAAGAAAGGCCAAGCCGAGGGTGGACTTTCAAAGAAAGACTAAGCCGAAGGTAGACTCTCAAACAAAGGATATGAGGCCATGCTGAAGGTGGGCTCGAAAAAGAAAGCCCAAGCCGAGGGTAGGCTTTCAATGAAAGACGAAGTCGAAGGTAGACTCTCAAACAAAAGATACGAGGCCATGCCGAAGGTGGGACCGAAAAAGAAAGGCCAAGTCGAGGGTGGGCTTTCAAAGAAAGACTAAGCCGAAGGTAGACTCTCAAACAAAACATACGAGGCCATGCCGAAGGTGGGATCGAAAAAGAAAGGCCAAGCCGAGGGTGGACTTTCAAAGAAAGACTATGCCGAAGGTAGACTCTCAATCAAAGGATACGAGGCCAAGCCGAAGGTGGGCTCGAAAAAGAAAGGCCAAGCAGAGGGTGGGCTTTCAAAGAAAGACAAAGCCGAAGGTAGACTCTCAAACAAAGGATACGAGGCCATGCCGAAGGTGGGATCGAAAAAGAAAGGCCAAACCGAGGGTGGGCTTTCAAAGAAAGACTAAGTCGAAGGAAGACTCTCAAACAAAGGATACGAGGCCATGCCGAAGGTGGGCTCGAAAAAGAAAGGCCAAGCCGAGGGTGGACTTTCAAAGAAAGACTAAGCCGAAGGTAAACTCTCAAACAAAGGATACGAGGCCATGCTGAAGGTGGGCTCGAAAAAGAAAGGCCAAGCCGAGGGTGGCCTTTCAAAGAAAGACTAAGCCGAAGGTAGACTCTCAAACAAAAGATACGAGGCCATGCCGAAGGTGGGATCGAAAAAGAAAGGCCAAGTCGAGGGTGGGCTTTCAAAGAAAGACTAAGCCGAAGGTAAACTCTCAAACAAAGGATACGAGGCCATGCTGAAGATGGGCTCGAAAAAGAAAGGCCAAGCCGAGGGTGGCCTTTCAAAGAAAGACTAAGCCGAAGGTAGACTCTCAAACAAAAGATACGAGGCCATGCCGAAGGTGGGATCGAAAAAGAAAGGCCAAGTCGAGGGTGGGCTTTCAAAGAAAGACTAAGCCGAAGGTAGACTCTCAAACAAAAGATACGAGGCCATGCCGAAGGTGGGATCGAAAAAGAAAGGCCAAGCCGAGGGTGGGCTTTCAAAGAAAGACTAACTCGAAGGTAGAATCTCAAACAAAGGATACGAGGCCATGCCGAAGGTGGGCTCGAAAAAAGAAAGGCTAAGCCGAGGGTGGACTTTCAAAGAAAGACTAAGCCGAAGGTAGACTCTCAAACAAAGGATACGAGCCCATGCCGAAGGTGGCCTCAAAAAAGAAAGGCCAAGCAAAGGGTGGGCTTTCAAAGAAAGACAAAGCCGAAGGTAGACTCTCAAACAAAGGATACGAGGCCATGCCGAAGGTGGGCTCGAAAAAGAAAGGCCAAGCCGAGGGTGGACTTTCAAAGAAAGACTATGCCGAAGGTAGACTCTCAATCAAAGGATACGAGGCCATGCCGAAGGTGGGCTCGAAAAAGAAAGGCCAAGCAGAGGGTGGGCTTTCAAAGAAAGACAAAGCCGAAGGTAGACTCTCAAACAAAGGATACGAGGCCATGCCGAAGGTGGGATCGAAAAAGAAAGGCCAAGCCGAGGGTGGGCTTTCAAAGAAAGACTAAGTCGAAGGAAGACTCTCAAACAAAGGATACGAGGCCATGCCGAAGGTGGGCTCGAAAAAGAAAGGCCAAGCCGAGGGTGGACTTTCAAAGAAAGACTAAGCCGAAGGTAAACTCTCAAACAAAGGATACGAGGCCATGCTGAAGGTGGGCTCGAAAAAGAAAGGCCAAGCCGAGGGTGGCCTTTCAAAGAAAGACTAAGCCGAAGGTAGACTCTCAAACAAAAGATACGAGGCCATGCCGAAGGTGGGATCGAAAAAGAAAGGCCAAGTCGAGGGTGGGCTTTCAAAGAAAGACTAAGCCGAAGGTAGACTCTCAAACAAAAGATACGAGGCCATGCCGAAGGTGGGATCGAAAAAGAAAGGCCAAGCCGAGGGTGGGTTTTCAAAGAAAGATTAAGCCGAAGGTAGACTCTCAAACAAAGGATACGAGGCCATGCTGAAGGTGGGCTCGAAAAAGAAAGGCCAAGCCGAGGGTGGGCTTTCAAAGAAAGACTAAGCCGAAGGTAGACTCTCAAACAAAGGATACGAGCCCATGCCGAAGGTGGCCTCAAAAAAGAAAGGCCAAGCAGAGGGTGGGCTTTCAAAGAAAGACAAAGCCGAAGGTAGACTCTCAAACAAAGGATACGACGCCATGCCGAAGGTGGGATCGAAAAAGAAAGGCCAAGCTGAGGGTGGGCTTTCAAAGAAAGACTAAGTCGAAGGTAGACTCGCAAACAAAGGATACGACGCCATGCCGAAGGTGGGATCGAAAAAGAAAGGCCAAGCAGAGGGTGGGCTTTCAAAGAAAGACAAAGCCGAAGGTAGACTCTCAAACAAAGGATACGAGGCGATGCCGAAGGTGGGATCGAAAAAGAAAGGCCAAGCCGAGGGTGGGCTTTCAAAGAAAGACTAAGTCGAAGGTAGACTCTCAAACAAAGGATACGAGGCCATGCCGAAGGTGGGCTCGAAAAAGAAAGGCCAAGCCGAGGGTGGACTTTCAAAGAAAGACTAAGCCGAAGGTAGACTCTCAAACAAAGGATACGAGGCCATGCCGAAGGTGGGCTCGAAAAAGAAAGGCCAAGCCGAGGGTGGACTTTCAAAGAAAGACTATGCCGAAGGTAGACTCTCAAACAAAGGATACGAGGCCATGCCGAAGGTTGGCTCGAAAAAGAAAGGCCAAGCAGAGGGTGGGCTTTCAAAGAAAGACAAAGCCGAAGGTAGACTCTCAAACAAAGGATACGAGCCCATGCCGAAGGTGGGTTCGAAAAAGAAAGGCCAAGCAGAGGGTTGGCTTTCAAAGAAAGACAAAGCCGAAGGTAGACTCTCAAACAAAGGATACGAGGCCATGCCGAAGGTGGGCTCGAAAAAGAAAGGCCAAGCCGAGGGTGGACTTTCAAAGAAAGACTAAGCCGAAGGTAGACTCTCAAACAAAGGATACGAGGCCATGCCGAAGGTGGGCTCGAAAAAGAAAGGCCAAGCCGAGGGTGGACTTTCAAAGAAAGACTATGCCGAAGGTAGACTCTCAATCAAAGGATACGAGGCCATGCCGAAGGTGGGCTCGAAAAAGAAAGGCCAAGCAGAGGGTGGGCTTTCAAATAAAGACAAAGCCGAAGGTAGACTCTCAAACAAAGGATACGAGGCCATGCCGAAGGTGGGATCGAAAAAGAAAGGCCAAACCGAGGGTGGGCTTTCAAAGAAAGACTAAGTCGAAGGAAGACTCTCAAACAAAGGATACGAGGCCATGCCGAAGGTGGGCTCGAAAAAGAAAGGCCAAGCCGAGGGTGGACTTTCAAAGAAAGACTAAGCCGAAGGTAGACTCTCAAACAAAGGATATGAGGCCATGCTGAAGGTGGGCTCGAAAAAGAAAGCCCAAGCCGAGGGTAGGCTTTCAAAGAAAGACGAAGTCGAAGGTAGACTCTCAAACAAAAGATACGAGGCCATGCCGAAGGTGGGATCGAAAAAGAAAGGCCAAGTCGAGGGTGGGCTTTCAAAGAAAGACTAAGCCGAAGGTAGACTCTCAAACAAAACATACGAGGCCATGCCGAAGGTGGGATCGAAAAAGAAAGGCCAAGCCGAGGGTGGGCTTTCAAAGAAAGACTAAGTCGAAGGTAGAATCTCAAACAAAGGATACGAGGCCATGCCGAAGGTGGGCTCGAAAAAAGAAAGGCTAAGCCGAGGGTGGACTTTCAAAGAAAGACTAAGCCGAAGGTAGACTCTCAAACAAAGGATACGAGGCCATGCCGAAGGTGGGATCGAAAAAGAAAGGCCAAGCTGAGGGTGGGCTTTAAAAGAAAGACTAAGTCGAAGGTAGAGTCTCAAACAAAGGATACGAGGCCGTGCCGACGGTGGGCTCGAAAAAGAAAGGCCAAGCCGAGGGTGGACTTTCAAAGAAAGACTATGCCGAAGGTAGACTCTCAATCAAAGGATACGAGGCCAAGCCGAAGGTGGGCTCGAAAAAGAAAGGCCAAGCAGAGGGTGGGCTTTCAAAGAAAGACAAAGCCGAAGGTAGACTCTCAAACAAAGGATACGAGGCCATGCCGAAGGTGGGATCGAAAAAGAAAGGCCAAACCGAGGGTGGGCTTTCAAAGAAAGACTAAGTCGAAGGAAGACACTCAAACAAAGGATACAAGGCCATGCCGAAGGTGGGCTCGAAAAAGAAAGGCCAAGCCGAGGGTGGACTTTCAAAGAAAGACTAAGCCGAAGGTAGACTCTCAAACAAAGGATATGAGGCCATGCTGAAGGTGGGCTCGAAAAAGAAAGCCCAAGCCGAGGGTAGGCTTTCAATGAAAGACGAAGTCGAAGGTAGACTCTCAAACAAAAGATACGAGGCCATGCCGAAGGTGGGATCGAAAAAGAAAGGCCAAGTCGAGGGTGGGCTTTCAAAGAAAGACTAAGCCGAAGGTAGACTCTCAAACAAAACATACGAGGCCATGCCGAAGGTGGGATCGAAAAAGAAAGGCCAAGCCGAGGGTGGACTTTCAAAGAAAGACTATGCCGAAGGTAGACTCTCAATCAAAGGATACGAGGCCAAGCCGAAGGTGGGCTCGAAAAAGAAAGGCCAAGCAGAGGGTGGGCTTTCAAAGAAAGACAAAGCCGAAGGTAGACTCTCAAACAAAGGATACGAGGCCATGCCGAAGGTGGGATCGAAAAAGAAAGGCCAAACCGAGGGTGGGCTTTCAAAGAAAGACTAAGTCGAAGGAAGACTCTCAAACAAAGGATACGAGGCCATGCCGAAGGTGGGCTCGAAAAAGAAAGGCCAAGCCGAGGGTGGACTTTCAAAGAAAGACTAAGCCGAAGGTAAACTCTCAAACAAAGGATACGAGGTCATGCTGAAGGTGGGCTCGAAAAAGAAAGGCCAAGCCGAGGGTGGCCTTTCAAAGAAAGACTAAGCCGAAGGTAGACTCTCAAACAAAAGATACGAGGCCATGCCGAAGGTGGGATCGAAAAAGAAAGGCCAAGTCGAGGGTGGGCTTTCAAAGAAAGACTAAGCCGAAGGTAAACTCTCAAACAAAGGATACGAGGCCATGCTGAAGGTGGGCTCGAAAAAGAAAGGCCAAGCCGAGGGTGGCCTTTCAAAGAAAGACTAAGCCGAAGGTAGACTCTCAAACAAAAGATACGAGGCCATGCCGAAGGTGGGATCGAAAAAGAAAGGCCAAGTCGAGGGTGGGCTTTCAAAGAAAGACTAAGCCGAAGGTAGACTCTCAAACAAAAGATACGAGGCCATGCCGAAGGTGGGATCGAAAAAGAAAGGCCAAGCCGAGGGTGGGCTTTCAAAGAAAGACTAACTCGAAGGTAGAATCTCAAACAAAGGATACGAGGCCATGCCGAAGGTGGGCTCGAAAAAAGAAAGGCTAAGCCGAGGGTGGACTTTCAAAGAAAGACTAAGCCGAAGGTAGACTCTCAAACAAAGGATACGAGCCCATGCCGAAGGTGGCCTCAAAAAAGAAAGGCCAAGCAAAGGGTGGGCTTTCAAAGAAAGACAAAGCCGAAGGTAGACTCTCAAACAAAGGATACGAGGCCATGCCGAAGGTGGGCTCGAAAAAGAAAGGCCAAGCCGAGGGTGGACTTTCAAAGAAAGACTATGCCGAAGGTAGACTCTCAATCAAAGGATACGAGGCCATGCCGAAGGTGGGCTCGAAAAAGAAAGGCCAAGCAGAGGGTGGGCTTTCAAAGAAAGACAAAGCCGAAGGTAGACTCTCAAACAAAGGATACGAGGCCATGCCGAAGGTGGGATCGAAAAAGAAAGGCCAAGCCGAGGGTGGGCTTTCAAAGAAAGACTAAGTCGAAGGAAGACTCTCAAACAAAGGATACGAGGCCATGCCGAAGGTGGGCTCGAAAAAGAAAGGCCAAGCCGAGGGTGGACTTTCAAAGAAAGACTAAGCCGAAGGTAGACTCTCAAACAAAGGATATGAGGCCATGCTGAAGGTGGGCTCGAAAAAGAAAGCCCAAGCCGAGGGTAGGCTTTCAAAGAAAGACGAAGTCGAAGGTAGACTCTCAAACAAAAGATACGAGGCCATGCCGAAGGTGGGATCGAAAAAGAAAGGCCAAGTCGAGGGTGGGCTTTCAAAGAAAGACTAAGCCGAAGGTAGACTCTCAAACAAAACATACGAGGCCATGCCGAAGGTGGGATCGAAAAAGAAAGGCCAAGCCGAGGGTGGGCTTTCAAAGAAAGACTAAGTCGAAGGTAGAATCTCAAACAAAGGATACGAGGCCATGCCGAAGGTGGGCTCGAAAAAAGAAAGGCTAAGCCGAGGGTGGACTTTCAAAGAAAGACTAAGCCGAAGGTAGACTCTCAAACAAAGGATACGAGGCCATGCCGAAGGTGGGATCGAAAAAGAAAGGCCAAGCTGAGGGTGGGCTTTAAAAGAAAGACTAAGTCGAAGGTAGAGTCTCAAACAAAGGATACGAGGCCGTGCCGACGGTGGGCTCGAAAAAGAAAGGCCAAGCCGAGGGTGGACTTTCAAAGAAAGACTATGCCGAAGGTAGACTCTCAATCAAAGGATACGAGGCCAAGCCGAAGGTGGGCTCGAAAAAGAAAGGCCAAGCAGAGGGTGGGCTTTCAAAGAAAGACAAAGCCGAAGGTAGACTCTCAAACAAAGGATACGAGGCCATGCCGAAGGTGGGATCGAAAAAGAAAGGCCAAACCGAGGGTGGGCTTTCAAAGAAAGACTAAGTCGAAGGAAGACACTCAAACAAAGGATACAAGGCCATGCCGAAGGTGGGCTCGAAAAAGAAAGGCCAAGCCGAGGGTGGACTTTCAAAGAAAGACTAAGCCGAAGGTAGACTCTCAAACAAAGGATATGAGGCCATGCTGAAGGTGGGCTCGAAAAAGAAAGCCCAAGCCGAGGGTAGGCTTTCAATGAAAGACGAAGTCGAAGGTAGACTCTCAAACAAAAGATACGAGGCCATGCCGAAGGTGGGATCGAAAAAGAAAGGCCAAGTCGAGGGTGGGCTTTCAAAGAAAGACTAAGCCGAAGGTAGACTCTCAAACAAAACATACGAGGCCATGCCGAAGGTGGGATCGAAAAAGAAAGGCCAAGCCGAGGGTGGACTTTCAAAGAAAGACTATGCCGAAGGTAGACTCTCAATCAAAGGATACGAGGCCAAGCCGAAGGTGGGCTCGAAAAAGAAAGGCCAAGCAGAGGGTGGGCTTTCAAAGAAAGACAAAGCCGAAGGTAGACTCTCAAACAAAGGATACGAGGCCATGCCGAAGGTGGGATCGAAAAAGAAAGGCCAAACCGAGGGTGGGCTTTCAAAGAAAGACTAAGTCGAAGGAAGACTCTCAAACAAAGGATACGAGGCCATGCCGAAGGTGGGCTCGAAAAAGAAAGGCCAAGCCGAGGGTGGACTTTCAAAGAAAGACTAAGCCGAAGGTAAACTCTCAAACAAAGGATACGAGGCCATGCTGAAGGTGGGCTCGAAAAAGAAAGGCCAAGCCGAGGGTGGCCTTTCAAAGAAAGACTAAGCCGAAGGTAGACTCTCAAACAAAAGATACGAGGCCATGCCGAAGGTGGGATCGAAAAAGAAAGGCCAAGTCGAGGGTGGGCTTTCAAAGAAAGACTAAGCCGAAGGTAAACTCTCAAACAAAGGATACGAGGCCATGCTGAAGGTGGGCTCGAAAAAGAAAGGCCAAGCCGAGGATGGCCTTTCAAAGAAAGACTAAGCCGAAGGTAGACTCTCAAACAAAAGATACGAGGCCATGCCGAAGGTGGGATCGAAAAAGAAAGGCCAAGTCGAGGGTGGGCTTTCAAAGAAAGACTAAGCCGAAGGTAGACTCTCAAACAAAAGATACGAGGCCATGCCGAAGGTGGGATCGAAAAAGAAAGGCCAAGCCGAGGGTGGGCTTTCAAAGAAAGACTAACTCGAAGGTAGAATCTCAAACAAAGGATACGAGGCCATGCCGAAGGTGGGCTCGAAAAAAGAAAGGCTAAGCCGAGGGTGGACTTTCAAAGAAAGACTAAGCCGAAGGTAGACTCTCAAACAAAGGATACGAGCCCATGCCGAAGGTGGCCTCAAAAAAGAAAGGCCAAGCAAAGGGTGGGCTTTCAAAGAAAGACAAAGCCGAAGGTAGACTCTCAAACAAAGGATACGAGGCCATGCCGAAGGTGGGCTCGAAAAAGAAAGGCCAAGCCGAAGGTGGACTTTCAAAGAAAGACTATGCCGAAGGTAGACTCTCAATCAAAGGATACGAGGCCATGCCGAAGGTGGGCTCGAAAAAGAAAGGCCAAGCAGAGGGTGGGCTTTCAAAGAAAGACAAAGCCGAAGGTAGACTCTCAAACAAAGGATACGAGGCCATGCCGAAGGTGGGATCGAAAAAGAAAGGCCAAGCCGAGGGTGGGCTTTCAAAGAAAGACTAAGTCGAAGGAAGACTCTCAAACAAAGGATACGAGGCCATGCCGAAGGTGGGCTCGAAAAAGAAAGGCCAAGCCGAGGGTGGACTTTCAAAGAAAGACTAAGCCGAAGGTAAACTCTCAAACAAAGGATACGAGGCCATGCTGAAGGTGGGCTCGAAAAAGAAAGGCCAAGCCGAGGGTGGCCTTTCAAAGAAAGACTAAGCCGAAGGTAGACTCTCAAACAAAAGATACGAGGCCATGCCGAAGGTGGGATCGAAAAAGAAAGGCCAAGTCGAGGGTGGGCTTTCAAAGAAAGACTAAGCCGAAGGTAGACTCTCAAACAAAAGATACGAGGCCATGCCGAAGGTGGGATCGAAAAAGAAAGGCCAAGCCGAGGGTGGGTTTTCAAAGAAAGATTAAGCCGAAGGTAGACTCTCAAACAAAGGATACGAGGGCATGCTGAAGGTGGGCTCGAAAAAGAAAGGCCAAGCCGAGGGTGGCCTTTCAAAGAAAGACTAAGCCGAAGGTAGACTCTCAAACAAAAGATACGAGGCCATGCCGAAGGTGGGATCGAAAAAGAAAGGCCAAGTCGAGGGTGGGCTTTCAAAGAAAGACTAAGCCGAAGGTAGACTCTCAAACAAAAGATACGAGGCCATGCCGAAGGTGGGATCGAAAAAGAAAGGCCAAGCCGAGGGTGGGCTTTCAAAGAAAGACTAACTCGAAGGTAGAATCTCAAACAAAGGATACGAGGCCATGCCGAAGGTGGGCTCGAAAAAAGAAAGGCTAAGCCGAGGGTGGACTTTCAAAGAAAGACTAAGCCGAAGGTAGACTCTCAAACAAAGGATACGAGCCCATGCCGAAGGTGGCCTCAAAAAAGAAAGGCCAAGCAAAGGGTGGGCTTTCAAAGAAAGACAAAGCCGAAGGTAGACTCTCAAACAAAGGATACGAGGCCATGCCGAAGGTGGGCTCGAAAAAGAAAGGCCAAGCCGAGGGTGGACTTTCAAAGAAAGACTATGCCGAAGGTAGACTCTCAATCAAAGGATACGAGGCCATGCCGAAGGTGGGCTCGAAAAAGAAAGGCCAAGCAGAGGGTGGGCTTTCAAAGAAAGACAAAGCCGAAGGTAGACTCTCAAACAAAGGATACGAGGCCATGCCGAAGGTGGGATCGAAAAAGAAAGGCCAAGCCGAGGGTGGGCTTTCAAAGAAAGACTAAGTCGAAGGAAGACTCTCAAACAAAGGATACGAGGCCATGCCGAAGGTGGGCTCGAAAAAGAAAGGCCAAGCCGAGGGTGGACTTTCAAAGAAAGACTAAGCCGAAGGTAAACTCTCAAACAAAGGATACGAGGCCATGCTGAAGGTGGGCTCGAAAAAGAAAGGCCAAGCCGAGGGTGGCCTTTCAAAGAAAGACTAAGCCGAAGGTAGACTCTCAAACAAAAGATACGAGGCCATGCCGAAGGTGGGATCGAAAAAGAAAGGCCAAGTCGAGGGTGGGCTTTCAAAGAAAGACTAAGCCGAAGGTAGACTCTCAAACAAAAGATACGAGGCCATGCCGAAGGTGGGATCGAAAAAGAAAGGCCAAGCCGAGGGTGGGTTTTCAAAGAAAGATTAAGCCGAAGGTAGACTCTCAAACAAAGGATACGAGGCCATGCTGAAGGTGGGCTCGAAAAAGAAAGGCCAAGCCGAGGGTGGGCTTTCAAAGAAAGACTAAGCCGAAGGTAGACTCTCAAACAAAGGATACGAGCCCATGCCGAAGGTGGCCTCAAAAAAGAAAGGCCAAGCAGAGGGTGGGCTTTCAAAGAAAGACAAAGCCGAAGGTAGACTCTCAAACAAAGGATACGACGCCATGCCGAAGGTGGGATCGAAAAAGAAAGGCCAAGCTGAGGGTGGGCTTTCAAAGAAAGACTAAGTCGAAGGTAGACTCGCAAACATAGGATACGAGGCCATGCCGAAGGTGGGCTCTAAAAAGAAAGGCCAAGCCGAGGGTGGACTTTCAAAGAAAGACTAAGCCGAAGGTAGACTCTCAAACAAAGGATACGAGGCCATGCCGAAGGTGGGCTCGAAAAAAGAAAGGCCAAGCCGAGGGTGGGTTTTCAAAGAAAGACTATGCCGAAGGTAGACTCTCAAACAAAGAATACGAGGCCATGCCAAAGGTGGGCTCGAAAAAAGAAAGGCCAAGCCGAGGGTGGGTTTTCAAAGAAAGATTAAGCCGAAGGTAGACTCTCAAACAAAGGATACGAGGCCATGCTGAAGGTGGGCTCGAAAAAGAAAGGCCAAGCCGAGGGTGGGCTTTCAAAGAAAGACTAAGCCGAAGGTAGACTCTCAAACAAAGGATACGAGGCCATGCCGAAGGTGGGATCGAAAAAGAAAGGCCAAGCCGAGGGTGGGCTTTCAAAGAAAGACGTAGTCGAAGGTAGACTCTCTAACAAAGAATACGAGGCCAGGCCGAAGGTGGGCTCGAAAAAAGAAAGGCCAAGCCGAGGGTGGACTTTCAAAGAAAGACTAAGCCGAAGGTAGACTCTCAAACAAAGGATACGAGGCCATGCCGAAGGTGGGATCGAAAAAGAAAGGCCAAGCTGAGGGTGGGCTTTAAAAGAAAGACTAAGTCGAAGGTAGAGTCTCAAACAAAGGATACGAGGCCGTGCCGACGGTGGGCTCGAAAAAGAAAGGCCAAGCCGAGGGTGGACTTTCAAAGAAAGACTATGCCAAAGGTAGACTCTCAATCAAAGGATACGAGGCCAAGCCGAAGGTGGGCTCGAAAAAGAAAGGCCAAGCAGAGGGTGGGCTTTCAAAGAAAGACAAAGCCGAAGGTAGACTCTCAAACAAAGGATATGAGGCCATGCCGAAGGTGGGATCGAAAAAGAAAGGCCAAACCGAGGGTGGGCTTTCAAAGAAAGACTAAGTCGAAGGAAGACTCTCAAACAAAGGATACGAGGCCATGCCGAAGGTGGGCTCGAAAAAGAAAGGCCAAGCCGAGGGTGGACTTTCAAAGAAAGACTAAGCCGAAGGTAAACTCTCAAA
Source organism: Lathyrus tuberosus (assembly GCA_022829125.1). Taxonomy (NCBI): domain Eukaryota; kingdom Viridiplantae; phylum Streptophyta; class Magnoliopsida; order Fabales; family Fabaceae; genus Lathyrus; species Lathyrus tuberosus. The sequence continues at coordinate 7,408,354 of JALAZF010000229.1, forward strand.
CAAAGGATACGAGGCCATGCTGAAGGTGGGCTCGAAAAAGAAAGGCCAAGCCGAGGGTGGCCTTTCAAAGAAAGACTAAGCCGAAGGTAGACTCTCAAACAAAAGATACGAGGCCATGCCGAAGGTGGGATCGAAAAAGAAAGGCCAAGTCGAGGGTGGGCTTTCAAAGAAAGACTAAGCCGAAGGTAGACTCTCAAACAAAAGATACGAGGCCATGCCGAAGGTGGGATCGAAAAAGAAAGGCCAAGCCGAGGGTGGGCTTTCAAAGAAAGACTAACTCGAAGGTAGAATCTCAAACAAAGGATACGAGGCCATGCCGAAGGTGGGCTCGAAAAAAGAAAGGCTAAGCCGAGGGTGGACTTTCAAAGAAAGACTAAGCCGAAGGTAGACTCTCAAACAAAGGATACGAGCCCATGCCGAAGGTGGCCTCAAAAAAGAAAGGCCAAGCAGAGGGTGGGCTTTCAAAGAAAGACAAAGCCGAAGGTAGACTCTCAAACAAAGGATACGACGCCATGCCGAAGGTGGGATCGAAAAAGAAAGGCCAAGCTGAGGGTGGGCTTTCAAAGAAAGACTAAGTCGAAGGTAGACTCGCAAACATAGGATACGAGGCTATGCCGAAGGTGGGCTCTAAAAAGAAAGGCCAAGCCGAGGGTGGACTTTCAAAGAAAGACTAAGCCGAAGGTAGACTCTCAAACAAAGAATACGAGGCCATGCCAAAGGTGGGCTCGAAAAAAGAAAGGCCAAGCCGAGGGTGGGTTTTCAAAGAAAGATTAAGCCGAAGGTAGACTCTCAAACAAAGGATACGAGGCCATGCTGAAGGTGGGCTCGAAAAAGAAAGGCCAAGCCGAGGGTGGGCTTTCAAAGAAAGACTAAGCCGAAGGTAGACTCTCAAACAAAGGATACGAGGCCATGCCGAAGGTGGGATCGAAAAAGAAAGGCCAAGCCGAGGGTGGGCTTTCAAAGAAAGACGTAGTCGAAGGTAGACTCTCAAACAAAGAATACGAGGCCAGGCCGAAGGTGGGCTCGAAAAAAGAAAGGCCAAGCCGAGGGTGGACTTTCAAAGAAAGACTAAGCCGAAGGTAGACTCTCAAACAAAGGATACGAGGCCATGCCGAAGGTGGGCTCGAAAAAGAAAGGCCAAGCCGAGGGTGGGTGTTCAAAGAAAGAATATGCCGAAGGTAGACTCTCAAACAAAGGATACGAGGCCAAGCCGCAGGTGGGATCGAAAAAGAAAGGCCAAGCCGAGGGTGGGCTTTCAAAGAAAGACTAAGTCTAAGGTAGACTCTCAAACAAAGAATACGAGGGCATGCCGAAGGTGGGCTCGAAAAAAGAAAGGCCAAGCCGAGGGTGGACTTTCAGAGAAAGACTAAGCCGAAGGTAGACTCTCAAACAAAGGATACGAGCCCATGCCGAAGGTGGGCTCGAAAAAGAAAGGCCAAGCAGAGGGTGGGCTTTCAAAGAAAGACAAAGCCAAAGGTAGACTCCCAAACAAAGGATACGATTCGATGCCGAAGGTGGGATCGAAAAAGAAAGGCCAAGCCGAGGGTGGGCTTTCAAAGAAAGACTAAGTCGAAGGTAGACTCTCAAACAAAGGATACGAGGCCATGCCGAAGGTGGGCTCGAAAAAGAAAGGCCAAGCCGAGGGTGGACTTTCAAAGAAAGACTAAGCCGAAGGTAGACTCTCAAACAAAGGATACGAGGCCATGCCGAAGGTGGGCTCGAAAAAAGAAAGGCCAAGCCGAGGGTGGGTTTTCAAAGAAAGACTATGCCGAAGGTAGACTCTCAAACAAAGAATACGAGGCCATGCCAAAGGTGGGCTCGAAAAAAGAAAGGCCAAGCCGAGGGTGGGTTTTCAAAGAAAGATTAAGCCGAAGGTAGACTCTCAAACAAAGGATACGAGGCCATGCTGAAGGTGGGCTCGAAAAAGAAAGGCCAAGCCGAGGGTGGGCTTTCAAAGAAAGACTAAGCCGAAGGTAGACTCTCAAACAAAGGATACGAGGCCATGCCGAAGGTGGGATCGAAAAAGAAAGGCCAAGCCGAGGGTGGGCTTTCAAAGAAAGACGTAGTCGAAGGTAGACTCTCAAACAAAGAATACGAGGCCAGGCCGAAGGTGGGCTCGAAAAAAGAAAGGCCAAGCCGAGGGTGGACTTTCAAAGAAAGACTAAGCCGAAGGTAGACTCTCAAACAAAGGATACGAGGCCATGCCGAAGGTGGGCTCGAAAAAGAAAGGCCAAGCCGAGGGTGGGTGTTCAAAGAAAGAATATGCCGAAGGTAGACTCTCAAACAAAGGATACGAGGCCAAGCCGCAGGTGGGATCGAAAAAGAAAGGCCAAGCCGAGGGTGGGCTTTCAAAGAAAGACTAAGTCTAAGGTAGACTCTCAAACAAAGAATACGAGGGCATGCCGAAGGTGGGCTCGAAAAAAGAAAGGCCAAGCCGAGGGTGGACTTTCAGAGAAAGACTAAGCCGAAGGTAGACTCTCAAACAAAGGATACGAGCCCATGCCGAAGGTGGGCTCGAAAAAGAAAGGCCAAGCAGAGGGTGGGCTTTCAAAGAAAGACAAAGCCAAAGGTAGACTCCCAAACAAAGGATACGATTCGATGCCGAAGGTGGGATCGAAAAAGAAAGGCCAAGCCGAGGGTGGGCTTTCAAAGAAAGACTAAGTCGAAGGTAGACTCTCAAACAAAGGATACGAGGCCATGCCGAAGGTGGGCTCGAAAAAGAAAGGCCAAGCCGAGGGTGGACTTTCAAAGAAAGACTAAGCCGAAGGTAGACTCTCAAACAAAGGATACGAGGCCATGCCGAAGGTGGGCTCGAAAAAAGAAAGGCCAAGCCGAGGGTGGGTTTTCAAAGAAAGACTATGCCGAAGGTAGACTCTCAAACAAAGAATACGAGGCCATGCCAAAGGTGGGCTCGAAAAAAGAAAGGCCAAGCCGAGGGTGGGTTTTCAAAGAAAGATTAAGCCGAAGGTAGACTCTCAAACAAAGGATACGAGGCCATGCTGAAGGTGGGCTCGAAAAAGAAAGGCCAAGCCGAGGGTGGGCTTTCAAAGAAAGACTAAGCCGAAGGTAGACTCTCAAACAAAGGATACGAGGCCATGCCGAAGGTGGGATCGAAAAAGAAAGGCCAAGCCGAGGGTGGGCTTTCAAAGAAAGACGTAGTCGAAGGTAGACTCTCAAACAAAGAATACGAGGCCAGGCCGAAGGTGGGCTCGAAAAAAGAAAGGCCAAGCCGAGGGTGGACTTTCAAAGAAAGACTAAGCCGAAGGTAGACTCTCAAACAAAGGATACGAGGCCATGCCGAAGGTGGGATCGAAAAAGAAAGGCCAAGCTGAGGGTGGGCTTTAAAAGAAAGACTAAGTCGAAGGTAGAGTCTCAAACAAAGGATACGAGGCCGTGCCGACGGTGGGCTCGAAAAAGAAAGGCCAAGCCGAGGGTGGACTTTCAAAGAAAGACTATGCCAAAGGTAGACTCTCAATCAAAGGATACGAGGCCAAGCCGAAGGTGGGCTCGAAAAAGAAAGGCCAAGCAGAGGGTGGGCTTTCAAAGAATGACAAAGCCGAAGGTAGACTCTCAAACAAAGGATATGAGGCCATGCCGAAGGTGGGATCGAAAAAGAAAGGCCAAACCGAGGGTGGGCTTTCAAAGAAAGACTAAGTCGAAGGAAGACTCTCAAACAAAGGATACGAGGCCATGCCGAAGGTGGGCTCGAAAAAGAAAGGCCAAGCCGAGGGTGGACTTTCAAAGAAAGACTAAGCCGAAGGTAAACTCTCAAACAAAGGATACGAGGCCATGCTGAAGGTGGGCTCGAAAAAGAAAGGCCAAGCCGAGGGTGGCCTTTCAAAGAAAGACTAAGCCGAAGGTAGACTCTCAAACAAAAGATACGAGGCCATGCCGAAGGTGGGATCGAAAAAGAAAGGCCAAGTCGAGGGTGGGCTTTCAAAGAAAGACTAAGCCGAAGGTAGACTCTCAAACAAAAGATACGAGGCCATGCCGAAGGTGGGATCGAAAAAGAAAGGCCAAGCCGAGGGTGGGCTTTCAAAGAAAGACTAACTCGAAGGTAGAATCTCAAACAAAGGATACGAGGCCATGCCGAAGGTGGGCTCGAAAAAAGAAAGGCTAAGCCGAGGGTGGACTTTCAAAGAAAGACTAAGCCGAAGGTAGACTCTCAAACAAAGGATACGAGCCCATGCCGAAGGTGGCCTCAAAAAAGAAAGGCCAAGCAGAGGGTGGGCTTTCAAAGAAAGACAAAGCCGAAGGTAGACTCTCAAACAAAGGATACGACGCCATGCCGAAGGTGGGATCGAAAAAGAAAGGCCAAGCTGAGGGTGGGCTTTCAAAGAAAGACTAAGTCGAAGGTAGACTCGCAAACATAGGATACGAGGCTATGCCGAAGGTGGGCTCTAAAAAGAAAGGCCAAGCCGAGGGTGGACTTTCAAAGAAAGACTAAGCCGAAGGTAGACTCTCAAACAAAGAATACGAGGCCATGCCAAAGGTGGGCTCGAAAAAAGAAAGGCCAAGCCGAGGGTGGGTTTTCAAAGAAAGATTAAGCCGAAGGTAGACTCTCAAACAAAGGATACGAGGCCATGCTGAAGGTGGGCTCGAAAAAGAAAGGCCAAGCCGAGGGTGGGCTTTCAAAGAAAGACTAAGCCGAAGGTAGACTCTCAAACAAAGGATACGAGGCCATGCCGAAGGTGGGATCGAAAAAGAAAGGCCAAGCCGAGGGTGGGCTTTCAAAGAAAGACGTAGTCGAAGGTAGACTCTCAAACAAAGAATACGAGGCCAGGCCGAAGGTGGGCTCGAAAAAAGAAAGGCCAAGCCGAGGGTGGACTTTCAAAGAAAGACTAAGCCGAAGGTAAACTCTCAAACAAAGGATACGAGGCCATGCCGAAGGTGGGCTCGAAAAAGAAAGGCCAAGCCGAGGGTGGGTGTTCAAAGAAAGAATATGCCGAAGGTAGACTCTCAAACAAAGGATACGAGGCCAAGCCGCAGGTGGGATCGAAAAAGAAAGGCCAAGCCGAGGGTGGGCTTTCAAAGAAAGACTAAGTCTAAGGTAGACTCTCAAACAAAGAATACGAGGGCATGCCGAAGGTGGGCTCGAAAAAAGAAAGGCCAAGCCGAGGGTGGACTTTCAGAGAAAGACTAAGCCGAAGGTAGACTCTCAAACAAAGGATACGAGCCCATGCCGAAGGTGGGCTCGAAAAAGAAAGGCCAAGCAGAGGGTGGGCTTTCAAAGAAAGACAAAGCCAAAGGTAGACTCCCAAACAAAGGATACGATTCGATGCCGAAGGTGGGATCGAAAAAGAAAGGCCAAGCCGAGGGTGGGCTTTCAAAGAAAGACTAAGTCGAAGGTAGACTCTCAAACAAAGGATACGAGGCCATGCCAAAGGTGGGCTCGAAAAAGAAAGGCCAAGCCGAGGGTGGACTTTCAAAGAAAGACTAAGCCGAAGGTAGACTCTCAAACAAAGGATACGAGGCCATGCCGAAGGTGGGCTCGAAAAAGAAAGGCCAAGCCGAGGGTGGACTTTCAAAGAAAGACTATGCCGAAGGTAGACTCTCAAACAAAGGATACGAGGCCATGCCGAAGGTTGGCTCGAAAAAGAAAGGCCAAGCAGAGGGTGGGCTTTCAAAGAAAGACAAAGCCGAAGGTAGACTCTCAAACAAAGGATACGAGGCCATGCCGAAGGTAGGATCGAAAAAGAAAGGCCAAGCCAAGGGTGGGCTTTCAAAGAAAGACTAAGTCGAAGGTAGACTCTCAAACAAAGGATACGAGGCCATGCTGAAGGTGGGCTCGAAAAAGAAAGGCCAAGCCGAGGGTGGACTTTCAAAGAAAGACTAAGCCGAAGGTAGACTCTCAAACAAAGGATTCGAGGCCATGCCGAAGGTGGGCTCGAAAAAGAAAGGCCAAGCCGAGGGTGGACTTTCAAAGAAAGACTATGCCGAAGGTAGACTCTCAAACAAAGGATACGAGGCCATGCCGAAGGTGGGCTCGAAAAAGAAAGGCCAAGCAGAGGGTGGGCTTTCAAAGAAAGACAAAGCCGAAGGTAGACTCTCAAACAAAGGATACAAGGCCATGCCGAAGGTGGGCTCGAAAAAAGAAAAGCCAAGCCGAGGGTGGGCTTTCAAAGAAAGACTAAGCCGAAGGTAGACTCTCAAACAAAAGATACGAGGCCATGCCGAAGGTGGGATCGAAAAAGAAAGGCCAAGCCGAGGGTGGGCTTTCAAAGAAAGACTAACTCGAAGGTAGAATCTCAAACAAAGGATACGAGGCCATGCCGAAGGTGGGCTCGAAAAAAGAAAGGCTAAGCCGAGGGTGGACTTTCAAAGAAAGACTAAGCCGAAGGTAGACTCTCAAACAAAGGATACGAGCCCATGCCGAAGGTGGCCTCAAAAAAGAAAGGCCAAGCAGAGGGTGGGCTTTCAAAGAAAGACAAAGCCGAAGGTAGACTCTCAAACAAAGGATACGACGCCATGCCGAAGGTGGGATCGAAAAAGAAAGGCCAAGCTGAGGGTGGGCTTTCAAAGAAAGACTAAGTCGAAGGTAGACTCGCAAACATAGGATACGAGGCCATGCCGAAGGTGGGCTCTAAAAAGAAAGGCCAAGCCGAGGGTGGACTTTCAAAGAAAGACTAAGCCGAAGGTAGACTCTCAAACAAAGAATACGAGGCCATGCCAAAGGTGGGCTCGAAAAAAGAAAGGCCAAGCCGAGGGTGGGTTTTCAAAGAAAGATTAAGCCGAAGGTAGACTCTCAAACAAAGGATACGAGGCCATGCTGAAGGTGGGCTCGAAAAAGAAAGGCCAAGCCGAGGGTGGGCTTTCAAAGAAAGACTAAGCCGAAGGTAGACTCTCAAACAAAGGATACGAGGCCATGCCGAAGGTGGGATCGAAAAAGAAAGGCCAAGCCGAGGGTGGGCTTTCAAAGAAAGACGTAGTCGAAGGTAGACTCTCAAACAAAGAATACGAGGCCAGGCCGAAGGTGGGCTCGAAAAAAGAAAGGCCAAGCCGAGGGTGGACTTTCAAAGAAAGACTAAGCCGAAGGTAGACTCTCAAACAAAGGATACGAGGCCATGCCGAAGGTGGGCTCGAAAAAGAAAGGCCAAGCCGAGGGTGGGTGTTCAAAGAAAGAATATGCCGAAGGTAGACTCTCAAACAAAGGATACGAGGCCAAGTCGCAGGTGGGATCGAAAAAGAAAGGCCATGCCGAGGGTGGGCTTTCAAAGAAAGACTAAGTCTAAGGTAGACTCTCAAACAAAGAATACGAGGGCATGCCGAAGGTGGGCTCGAAAAAAGAAAGGCCAAGCCGAGGGTGGACTTTCAGAGAAAGACTAAGCCGAAGGTAGACTCTCAAACAAAGGATACGAGCCCATGCCGAAGGTGGGCTCGAAAAAGAAAGGCCAAGCAGAGGGTGGGCTTTCAAAGAAAGACAAAGCCAAAGGTAGACTCCCAAACAAAGGATACGAGGCGATGCCGAAGGTGGGATCGAAAAAGAAAGGCCAAGCCGAGGGTGGGCTTTCAAAGAAAGACTAAGTCGAAGGTAGACTCTCAAACAAAGGATACGAGGCCATGCCGAAGGTGGGCTCGAAAAAGAAAGGCCAAGCCGAGGGTGGACTTTCAAAGAAAGACTAAGCCGAAGGTAGACTCTCAAACAAAGGATACGAGGCCATGCCGAAGGTGGACTCGAAAAAGAAAGGCCAAGCCGAGGGTGGACTTTCAAAGAAAGACTATGCCGAAGGTAGACTCTCAAACAAAGGATACGAGGCCATGCCGAAGGTTGGCTCGAAAAAGAAAGGCCAAGCAGAGGGTGGGCTTTCAAAGAAAGACAAAGCCGAAGGTAGACTCTCAAACAAAGGATACGAGGCCATGCCGAAGGTAGGATCGAAAAAGAAAGGCCAAGCCAAGGGTGGGCTTTCAAAGAAAGACTAAGTCGAAGGTAGACTCTCAAACAAAGGATACGAGGCCATGCTGAAGGTGGGCTCGAAAAAGAAAGGCCAAGCCGAGGGTGGACTTTCAAAGAAAGACTAAGCCGAAGGTAGACTCTCAAACAAAGGATTCGAGGCCATGCCGAAGGTGGGCTCGAAAAAGAAAGGCCAAGCCGAGGGTGGACTTTCAAAGAAAGACTATGCCGAAGGTAGACTCTCAAACAAAGGATACGAGGCCATGCCGAAGGTGGGCTCGAAAAAGAAAGGCCAAGCAGAGGGTGGGCTTTCAAAGAAAGACAAAGCCGAAGGTAGACTCTCAAACAAAGGATACGAGGCCATGCCGAAGGTGGGCTCGAAAAAAGAAAAGCCAAGCCGAGGGTGGACTTTCAAAGAAAGACTAAGCCGAAGGTAGACTCTCAAACAAAGGATACGAGGTCGTGCCGACGGTGGGATCGAAAAAGAAAGGCCAAGTCTAGGGTGGGCTTTCAAAGAAAGACTAAGTCGAAGGTAGACTCTCAAACAAAGGATACGAGGCCATGCCGAAGGTGGGCTCGAAAAAGAAAGGCAAAGCCGAGGGTGGACTTTCAAAGAAAGACTAAGCCGAAGGTAGACTCTCAAACAAAGGATACGAGGCCATGCCGAAGGTTGGCTCGAAAAAGAAAGGCCAAGCCGAGGGTGGACTTTCAAATAAAGACTATGCCGAAGGTAGACTCTCAAACAAAGGATACGAGGCCATGCCGAAGGTGGGATCGAAAAAGAAAGGCCAAGCCGAGGGTGGGCTTTCAAAGAAAGACAAAGCCGAAGGTAGACTCTCAAACAAAGGATACGAGGCCATGCCGAAGGTGGGATCGAAAAAGAAAGGCCAAGCCGAGGGTGGGCTTTAAAAGAAAGACTAAGTCGAAGGTAGAGTCTCAAACAAAGGATACGAGGTCGTGCTGACGGTGGGCTCGAAAAAGAAAGGCCAAGCCGAGGGTGGACTTTCAAAGAAAGACTAAGCCGAAGGTAGACTCTCAAACAAAGGATACGAGGCCATGCCGAAGGATGGCTCAAAAAAAGAAAGACCAAGCCGAGGGTGGGTTTTCAAAGAAAGACTATGCCGAAGGTAGACTCTCAAACAAAGGATACGAGGCCATGCCGAAGGTGGGCTCGAAAAAAGAAAGGCCAACCCGAGGGTGGGTTTTCAAAGAAAGACTAAGCCGAAGATAGACTCTCAAACAAAGGATACGAGGCCATGCCGAAGGTGGGCTCGAAAAAGAAAGGCCAAGCCGAGGGTGGCCTTTCAAAGAAAGACTAAGCCGAAGGTAGATTCTCAAAAAAAAGATACGAGGCCATGCCGAAGGTGGGATCGAAAAAGAAAGGCCAAGCCGAGGGTGGGCTTTCAAAGAAAGACTAAGTCGAAGGTTTACTCTCAAACAAAGGATACGAGGCCATGCCGAGGGTGGGCTCGAAAAAAGAAAGGCCAAGCCGAGGGTGGACATTCAAAGAAAGACTAAGTCGAAGGTAGACTCTCAAATAAAGGATACGAGCCCATGCCGAGGGTGGGCTCGAAAAAGAAAGGCCAAGCAAAGGGTGGGCTTTCAAAGAAAGACAAAGCCGAAGGTAGACTCTCAAACAAAGGATACGAGGCCACGCCGAAGGTGGGCTCGAAAAAGAAAGGCAAAGCCGAGGGTGGACTTTCAAAGAAAGACTAAGCCGAAGGTAGACTCTCAAACAAAGGATACGAGGCCATGCCGAAGGTGGGCTTGAAAAAGAAAGGCCAAGCCGAGGGTGGACTTTCAAAGAAAGACTATGCCGAAGGTAGACTCTCAAACAAAGGATACGAGGCCATGCCGAAGGTGGGCTCGAAAAAGAAAGGCCAAGCCGAGGGTGGGCTTTCAACGAAAGACAAAGCCGAAGGTAGACTCTCAAACAAAGGATACGAGGCCATGCCGAAGGTGGGATCGAAAAAGAAAAGCCAAGCCGAGGGTGGGCTTTAAAAGAAAGACTAAGTCGAAGGTAGAGTCTCAAACAAAGGATACGAGGCCGTGCCGACGGTGGGCTCAAAAAAGAAAGGCCAAGCCGAGGGTGGGCTTTCAAAGAAAGACAAAGCCGAAGGTAGACTCTCAAACAAACGATACGAGGCCATGCCGAAGGTGGGATCGAAAAAGAAAGGCCAAGCCGAGGGTGGGCTTTAAAAGAAAGACTAAGTCGAAGGTAGAGTCTCAAACAAAGGATACGAGGCCGTGCTGACGGTGGGCTCGAAAAAGAAAGGCCACCGGAGGGTGGACTTTCAAAGAAAGACTAAGCCGAAGGTAGACTCTCAAACAAAGGATACGAGGCCATGCCGAAGGATGGCTCAAAAAAAGAAAGACCAAGCCGAGGGTGGGTTTTCAAAGAAAGACTATGCCGAAGGTAGACTCTCAAACAAAGGATACGAGGCCATGCTGAAGGTGGGCTCGAAAAAAGAAAGGCCAAGCCGAGGGTGGGTTTTCAAAGAAAGACTAAGCCGAAGATAGACTCTCAAACAAAGGATACGAGGCCATGCCGAAGGTGGGCTCGAAAAAGAAAGGCCAAGCCGAGGGTGGCCTTTCAAAGAAAGACTAAGCCGAAGGTAGATTCTCAAAAAAAAGATACGAGGCCATGCCGAAGGTGGGATCGAAAAAGAAAGGCCAAGCCGAGGGTGGGCTTTCAAAGAAAGACTAAGTCGAAGGTATACTCTCAAACAAAGGATACAAGGTCATGCCGAGGGTGGGCTCGAAAAAAGAAAGGCCAAGCCGAGGGTGGACTTTCTAAGAAAGACTAAGCCGAAGGTCGACTCTCAAATAAAGGATACGAGCCCATGCCGAGGGTGGGCTCGAAAAAGAAAGGCCAAGCAAAGGGTGGGCTTTCAAAGAAAGACAAAGCCGAAGGTAGACTCTCATACATAGGATACGAGGCCACGCCGAAGGTGGGCTCGAAAAAGAAAGGCAAAGCCGAGGGTGGACTTTCAAAGAAAGACTAAGCCGAAGGTAGACTCTCAAACAAAGGATACGAGGCCATGCTGAAGGTGGGCTCGAAAAAGAAAGGCCAAGCCGAGGGTGGACTTTCAAAGAAAGACTATGCCGAAGGTAGACTCTCAAACAAAGGATACGAGGCCATGCCGAAGGTGGGCTCGAAAAAGAAAGGCCAAGCCGAGGGTGGGCTTTCAAAGAAAGACAAAGCCGAAGGTAGACTCTCAAACAAAGGATACGAGGCCATGCCGAAGGTGGGATCGAAAAAGAAAGGCCAAGCCGAGGGTGGGCTTTAAAAGAAAGACTAAGTCGAAGGTAGAGTCTCAAACAAAGGATACGAGGTCGTGCCGACGGTGGGCTCGAAAAAGAAAGGCCAAGCCGAGGGTGGACTTTCAAAGAAAGACTAAGCCGAAGGTAGACTCTCAAACAAAGGATACGAGGCCATGCCGAAGGATGGCTCAAAAAAAGAAAGGCCAAGCCGAGGGTGGGTTTTCAAAGAAAGACTATGCCGAAGGTAGACTCTCAAACAAAGGATACGAGGCCATGCCGAAGGTGGGCTCGAAAAAAGAAAGGCCAAGCCGAGGGTGGGTTTTCAAAGAAAGACTAAGCCGAAGGTAGACTCTCAAACAAAGGATACGAGGCCATGCCGAAGGTGGGCTCGAAAAAGAAAGGCCAAGCCGAGGGTGGCCTTTCAAAGAAATACTAAGCCGAAGGTAGACTCTCAAACAAAAGATATGAGGCTATGTCGAAGGTGGGATCGAAAAAGAAAGGCCAAGCCGAGGGTGGGCTTTCAAAGAAAGACTAAGTCGAAGGTAGACCCTCAAACAAAGGATACGAGGCCATGCCGAAGGTGGGATCGAAAAAAGAAAGGCCAAGCCGATGGTGGACTTTCAAAGAAAGACTAAGCCGAAGGTAGACTCTCAAACAAAGGATACGAGCCAATGCCGAAGGTGGGCTCGAAAAAGAAAGGCCAAGCAGAGGGTGGGCTTTCAAAGAAAGACAAAGCCGAAGGTAGACTCTCAAACAAAGGATATGAGGCCATGCCGAAGGTGGGATCGAAAAAGAAAGGCCAAGCCGAGGGTGGGCTTTAAAAGAAAGACTAAGTCGAAGGTAGAGTCTCAAACAAAGGATACGAGGCCGTGCCGACGGTGGGCTCGAAAAAGAAAGGCCAAGCCGAGGGTGGACTTTCAAAGAAAGACTAAGCCGAAGGTAGACTCTCAAACAAAGGATACGAGGCCATGCCGAAGGATGGCTCAAAAATAGAAAGGCCAAGCCGAGGGTGGGTTTTCATAGAAAGACTATGCCGAAGGTAGACTCTCAAAGAAAGGATATGAGGCCATGCCGAAGGTGGGCTCGAAAAAAGAAAGGCCAAGCCGAGGGTGGGTTTTCAAAGAAAGACTAAGCCGAAGGTAGACTCTCAAACAGAGGATACGAGGCCATGCCGAAGGTGGGCTCGAAAAAGAAAGGCCAAGCCGAGGGTGGCCTTTCAAAGAAAGACTAAGCCGAAGGTAGATTCTCAAAAAAAAGATACGAGGCCATGCCGAAGGTGGGATCGAAAAAGAAAGGCCAAGCCGAGGGTGGGCTTTCAAAGAAAGACTAAGTCGAAGGTATACTCTCAAACAAAGGATACGAGGCCATGCCGAGGGTGGGCTCGAAAAAAGAAAGGCCAAGCCGAGGGTGGACTTTCAAAGAAAGACTAAGTCGAAGGTAGACTCTCAAATAAAGGATACGAGCCCATGCCGAGGGTGGGCTCGAAAAAGGAAGGCCAAGCAAAGGGTGGGCTTTCAAAGAAAGACAAAGCCGAAGGTAGACTCTCAAACAAAGGATACGAGGCCACGCCGAAGGTGGGCTCGAAAAAGAAAGGCAAAGCCGAGGGTGGACTTTCAAAGAAAGACTAAGCCGAAGGTAGACTCTCAAACAAAGGATACGAGGCCATGCCGAAGGTGGGCTCGAAAAAGAAAGGCCAAGCCGAGGGTGGACTTTCAATGAAAGACTATGCCAAAGGTAGACTCTCAAACAAAGGATACGAGGCCATGCCGAAGGTGGGCTCGAAAAAGAAAGGCCAAGCCGAGGGTGGGCTTTCAAAGAAAGACAAAGCCGAAGGTAGACTCTCAAACAAAGGATACGAGGCCATGCCTAAGGTGGGATCGAAAAAGAAAGGCCAAGCCGAGGGTGGGCTTTAAAAGAAAGACTAAGCCGAAGGTAGAGTCTCAAACAAAGGATACGAGGCCGTGCCGACGGTGGGCTCAAAAAAGAAAGGCCAAGCCGAGGGTGGGCTTTCAAAGAAAGACAAAGCCGAAGGTAGACTCTCAAACAAAGGATACGAGGCCATGCCGAAGGTGGGATCGAAAAAGAAAGGCCAAGCCGAGGGTGGGCTTTAAAAGAAAGACTAAGTCGAAGGTAGAGTCTCAAACAAAGGATACGAGGCCGTGCTGACGGTGGGCTCGAAAAAGAAAGGCCAAGCCGAGGGTGGACTTTCAAAGAAAGACTAAGCCGAAGGTAGACTCTCAAACAAAGGATACGAGGCCATGCCGAAGGATGGCTCAAAAAAAGACAGACCAAGCCGAGGGTGGGTTTTCAAAGAAAGACTATGCCGAAGGTAGACTCTCAAACAAAGGATACGAGGCCATGCCGAAGGTGGGCTCGAAAAAAGAAAGGCCAAGCCGAGGGTGGGTTTTCAAAGAAAGACTAAGCCGAAGATAGACTCTCAAACAAAGGATACGAGGCCATGCCGAAGGTGGGCTCGAAAAAGAAAGGCCAAGCCGAGGGTGGCCTTTCAAAGAAAGACTAAGCCGAAGGTAGATTCTCAAAAAAAAGATACGAGGCCATGCCGAAGGTGGGATCGAAAAAGAAAGGCCAAGCCGAGGGTGGGCTTTCAAAGAAAGACTAAGTCGAAGGTATACTCTCAAACAAAGGATACAAGGCCATGCCGAGGGTGGGCTCGAAAAAAGAAAGGCCAAGCCGAGGGTGGACTTTCTAAGAAAGACTAAGCCGAAGGTCGACTCTCAAATAAAGGATACGAGCCCATGCCGAGGGTGGGCTCGAAAAAGAAAGGCCAAGCAAAGGGTGGGCTTTCAAAGAAAGACAAAGCCGAAGGTAGACTCTCAAACAAAGGATACGAGGCCACGCCGAAGGTGGGCTCGAAAAAGAAAGGCAAAGCCGAGGGTGGACTTTCAAAGAAAGACTAAGCCGAAGGTAGACTCTCAAACAAAGGATACGAGGCCATGCTGAAGGTGGGCTCGAAAAAGAAAGGCCAAGCCGAGGGTGGACTTTCAAAGAAAGACTATGCCGAAGGTAGACTCTCAAACAAAGGATACGAGGCCATGCCGATGGTGGGCTCGAAAAAGAAAGGCCAAGCCGAGGGTGGGCTTTCAAAGAAAGACAAAGCCGAAGGTAGACTCTCAAACAAAGGATACGAGGCCATGCCGAAGGTGGGATCGAAAAAGAAAGGCCAAGCCGAGGGTGGGCTTTAAAAGAAAGACTAAGTCGAAGGTAGAGTCTCAAACAAAGGATACGAGGCCGTGCCGACGGTGGGCTCGAAAAAGAAAGGCCAAGCCGAGGGTGGACTTTCAAAGAAAGACTAAGCCGAAGGTAGACTCTCAAACAAAGGATACGAGGCCATGCCGAAGGATGGCTCAAAAATAGAAAGGCCAAGCCGAGGGTGGGTTTTCATAGAAAGACTATGCCGAAGGTAGACTCTCAAACAAAGGATATGAGGCCATGCCGAAGGTGGGCTCGAAAAAAGAAAGGCCAAGCCGAGGGTGGGTTTTCAAAGAAAGACTAAGCCGAAGGTAGACTCTCAAACAGAGGATACGAGGCCATGCCGAAGGTGGGCTTGAAAAAGAAAGGCCAAGCCGAGGGTGGCCTTTCAAAGAAAGACTAAGCCGAAGGTAGACTCTCAAACAAAAGATATGAGGCCATGCCGAAGGTGGGATCGAAAAAGAAAGGCCAAGCCGAGGGTGGGCTTTCAAAGAAAGACTAAGTCGAAGGTAGACTCTCAAACAAAGGATACGAGGCCATGCCGAAGGTGGGCTCGAAAAAAGAAAGGCCAAGCCGAAGGTGGACTTTCAAAGACAGACTAAGCCGAAGGTAGACTCTCAAACAAAGGATACGAGCCCATGCCGAAGGTGGGCTCGAAAAAGAAAGGCCAAGCAGAGGGTGGGCTTTCAAAGAAAGACAAAGCCGAAGTTAGACTCTCAAACAAAGGATACGAGGCCATGCCGAAGGTGGGATCGAAAAAGAAAGGCCAAGCCGAGGGTGGGCTTTCAAAGAAAGACTAAGTCGAAGGTAGACTCTCAAACAAAGGATACGAGGCCATGCCGAAGGTGGGCTCGAAAAAGAAAGGCCAAGCCGAGGGTGGACTTTCAAAGAAAGACTAAGCCGAAGGTAGACTCTCAAACAAAGGATACGAGGCCATGCCGAAGGTGGGCTCGAAAAAAGAAAGGCCAAGCCGAGGGTGGGTTTTCAAAGAAAGACTATGCCGAAGGTAGACTCTCAAACAAAGGATACGAGGCCATGCCGAAGGTGGGCTCGAAAAAAGAAAGGCCAAGCCGAGGGTGGGTTTTCAAAGAAAGACTAAGCCGAAGGTAGACTCTCAAACAAAGGATACGAGGCCATGCTGAAGCTGGGCCCGAAAAAGAAAGGCCAAGCCGAGGGTGGTCTTTCAAAGAAAGACTAAGCCGTAGGTAGACTCTCAAACAAAGGATACGAGGCCATGCCGAAGGTGGGATCGAAAAAGAAAGGCCAAGCCGAGGGTGGGCTTTCAAAGAAAGACTAAGTCGAAGGTAGACTCTCAAACAAAGAATACGAGGCCATGCCGAAGGTGGGCTCGAAAAAAGAAAGGCCATGCCGAAGGTGGGCTCGAAAAAGAAAGGCCAAGCCGAGGGTGGGTTTTCAAAGAAAGACTATGCCGAAGGTAGACTCTCAAACAAAGGATACGAGGCCATACCGAAGGTGGGCTCGAAAAAAGAAAGGCCAAGCCGAGGGTGGTCTTTCAAAGAAAGACTAAGCCGTAGGTAGACTCTCAAACAAAGGATACGAGGCCATGCCGAAGGTGGGATCGAAAAAAAAAGGCCAAGCCGAGGGTGGGCTTTCAAAGAAAGACTAAGTCGAAGGTAGACACTCAAACAAAGGATACGAGGCCATGCCGAAGGTGGGCTCGAAAAAGAAAGGCCAAGCCGAGGGTGGACTTTCAAAGAAAGACTAAGCCGAAGGTAGACTCTCAAACAAAGGATACGAGGCCATGCCGAAGGTGGGCTCGAAAAAAGAAAGGTCAAGCCGAGGGTGGGTTTTCAAAGAAAGACTATGTCGAAGGTAGACTCTCAAACAAAGGATACGAGGCCATGCCGAAGGTGGGCTCGAAAAAAGAAAGGCCAAGCCGAGGGTGGGTTTTCAAAGAAAGGCTAAGCCGAAGGTAGACTCTCAAACAAAGGATACGAGGCCATGCTGAAGTTGGGCTCGAAAAAGAAAGGCCAAGCCGAGGGTGGTCTTTCAAAGAAAGACTAAGCCGTAGGTAGACTCTCAAACAAAGGATACGAGGCCATGCCGAAGGTGGGAACGAAAAAGAAAGGCCAAGCCGAGGGTGGGCTTTCAAAGAAAGACTAAGTCGAAGGTAGACTCTCAAACAAAGAATACGAGGCCATGCCGAATGTGGGCTCGAAAAAAGAAAGGCCAAGCCGAGGGTGGAGTTTCAAAGAAAGACTAAGCCGAAGGTAGACTCTCAAACAAAGGATACGAGGCCATGCCGAAGGTGGGCTCGAAAAAGAAAGGCCAAGCCGAGGGTGGGTTTTCAAAGAAAGACTATGCCGAAGGTAGACTCTCAAACAAACGATACGAGGCCATGCCGAAGGTGGGCTCGAAAAAGAAAGGCCAAGCCGAGGGTGGGCTTTCAAAGAAATACAAAGCCGAAGGTAGACTCTCAAACAAAGGATACGAGGCCATGCCGAAGGTGGGATCAAAAAATAAAGGCCAAGCCGAGGGTGGGCTTTAAAAGAAAGACTAAGTCGAAGGTAGACTCTCAAACAAAGGATACGAGGTCGTGCCGACGGTGGGCTCGAAAAAGAAAGGCCAAGCCGAGGGTGGACTTTCAAAGAAAGACTAAGCCGAAGGTAGACTCTTAAACAAAGGATACGAGGCCATGCCGAAGGATGGCTCAAAAAAAGAAAGGCCAAGCCGAGGGTGGGTTTCCAAAGAAAGACTATGCCGAAGGTAGACTCTCAAACAAAGGATACGAGGCCATGCCGAAGGTGGGCTAGAAAAAAGAAAGGCCAAGCCGAGGGTGGGTTTTCAAAGAAAGACTAAGCCGAAGGTAGACTCTTAAACAAAGGATACGAGGCCATGCCGAAGGTGGGCTCGAAAAAAGAAAGTCCAAGCCGAGGGTGGGTTTTCGAAGAAAGACAATGCCGAAGGTAGACTCTCAAACAAAGGATACGAGGCCATGCCGAAGGTGGGCTCAAAAAAAGAAAGGCCAAGCCGAGGGTGGGTTTTCAAAGAAAGACTGAGCCTAAGGTAGACTCTCAAACAAAGGATACGAGGCCATGCCGAAGGTGGGCTCGAAAAAGAAAGGCCAAGACGAGGGTGGGCTTTCAAAGAAAGACTAAGCCGAAGGTAGACTCTCAAACAAAGGATACGAGGCCATGCCGAAGGTGGGATCGAAAAAGAAAGGCTAAGCCGAGGGTGGGCTTTCAAAGAAAGACTAAGTCGAAAGTAGACTCTCAAACAAAGGATACGAGGCTATGCCGAAGGTGGGCTCGAAAAAGAAAGGCCAAGCCGAGGATGGGTTTTCAAAGAAAGGCCAAGTCCAGGGTGGGCTTTCAAAGAAAGACTAAGTCGAAGGTAGACTCTCAAACAAAGGATACGAGGCCATGCCGAAGGTGGGCTCGAAAAAGAAAGGACAAGCCGAGGGTGGACTTTCAAAGAAAGACTAAGCTGAAGGTAGACTCTCAAACAAAGGATACGAGGCCATGCCGAAGGTGGGATCGAAAAAGAAAGGCCAAGCCGAGGGTGGACTTTCAAAGAAAGTCTAAGCCGAAGGTAGACTCTCAAACAAAGGATACGAGGCCATGCCGAAGGTGGGCTCGAAAAAGAAAGGCAAAGCCGAGGGTGGACTTTCAAAGAAAGATTAATCTGAAGGTAGACTCTCAAACAAAGGATACGAGGCCATGCCGAAGGTGGGCTCGAAAAAAGAAAGGCCAAGCCGAGGGTGGGTTTTCAAAGAAAGACAATGCCGAAGGTAGAATCTCAAACAAAGGATACGAGGCCATGCCGAAGGTGGGCTCGAAAAAATAAAAGCCAAGCCGAGGGTGGGTTTTCAAAGAAAGACTGAGCCGAAGGTAGACACACAAATAAAGGATACGAGGCCATGCCGAAGGTGGGCTCGAAAAAGAAAGGCCAAGCCGAGGGAGGGCTTTCAAAGAAAGACTAAGCCGAAGGTAGACTCTCAAACAAAGGATACGAGGCCATGTCGAAGGTGGGATCGAAAAAGAAAGGCCAAGCCGAGGGTGGGCTTTCAAAGAAAGACTAAGTCGAAAGTAGTCTCTCAAACAAAGGATACGAGGCCATGCCGAAGGTGGGCTCGAAAAAGAAAGGCTAAGCCGAGGGTGGGTTTTCAAAGAAAGACTATGCCGAAGCTAGCCTCTCAAACAAAGGATACGAGGCCATGCCGAAGGTGGGCTAGAAAAAAGAAAGGCCAAGCCGAGGGTGGGTTTTTAATGAAAGACTAAGTCGAAGGTAGACTCTCAAACAAAGGATACGAGGCCATGCCGAAGGTGGGCTCGAAAAAGAAAGGCCAAGCCGAGGGTGGTCTTTCAAAGAAAGACTAAGCCGTAGGTAGACTCTCAAACAAAGGATACGAGGCCATGCCGAAGGTGGGTTCGAAAAAAGAAAGGCCAAGCCGAAGGTGGACTTTCAAAGAAAGACTAAGCCGAAGGTAGACTCTCAAACAAAGGATACGAGGCCATGCCGAAGGTGGGCTCGAAAAAGAAAGGCCAAGCAGAGGGTGGGTTTTCAAAGAAAGACAAAGCCGAAGGTAGACTCTCAAACAAAGGATACGAGGCCATGCCGAAGGTGGGGTCGAAAAAGAAAGGCCAAGCCGAGGGTGGGCTTTCAAAGAAAGACTAAGTCGAAGGTAGACTCTCAAACAAAGGATACGAGGCCATGCCGAAGGTGGGCTCGAAAAAGAAAGGCCAAGCCGAGGGTGGACTTTCAAAGAAAGACTAAGCCGAAGGTAGACTCTCAAACAAAGGATACGAGGCCATGCCGAAGGTGGGCTCGAAAAAAGAAAGGCCAAGCCGAGGGTGGGTTTTCAAAGAAAGACTATGCCGAAGGTAGACTCTCAAACAAAGGATACGAGGCCATGCCGAAGGTGGGCTCGAAAAAAGAAAGGCCAAGCCGAGGGTGGGTTTTCAAAGAAAGACTAAGCCGAAGGTAGACTCTCAAACAAAGGATACGAGGCCATGCTGAAGCTGGGCTCGAAAAAGAAAGGCCAAGCCGAGGGTGGTCTTTCAAAGAAAGACTAAGCCGTAGGTAGACTCTCAAACAAAGGATACGAGGCCATGCCGAAGGTGGGATCGAAAAAGAAAGGCCAGGCCGAGGGTGGGCTTTCAAAGAAAGACTAAGTCGAAGGTAGACTCTCAAACAAAGAATACGAGGCCATGCCGAAGGTGGGCTCGAAAAAAGAAAGGCCAAGCCGAGGGTGGACTTTCAAAGAAAGACTAAGCCGAAGGTAGACTCTCAAACAAAGGATACGAGGCCATGCCGAAGGTGGGCTCGAAAAAGAAAGGCCAAGCCGAGGGTGGGTTTTCAAAGAAAGACTATGCCGAAGGTAGACTCTCAAACAAAGGATACGAGGCCATGCCGAAGGTGGGCTCGAAAAAAGAAAGGCCAAGCCGAGGGTCGTCTTTCAAAGAAAGACTAAGCCGTAGGTAGACTCTCAAACAAAGGATACGAGGCCATGCCGAAGGTGGGATCGAAAAAGAAAGGCCAAGCCGAGGGTGGGCTTTCAAAGAAAGACTAAGTCGAGGGTAGACACTCAAACAAAGGATACGAGGCCATGCCGAAGGTGGGCTCGAAAAAGAAAGGCCAAGCCGAGGGTGGACTTTCAAAGAAAGATTAATCTGAAGGTAGACTCTCAAACAAAGGATACGAGGCCATGCCGAAGGTGGGCTCGAAAAAAGAAAGGCCAAGCCGAGGGTGGGTTTTCAAAGAAAGACAATGCCGAAGGTAGAATCTCAAACAAAGGATACGAGGCCATGCCGAAGGTGGGCTCGAAAAAATAAAAGCCAAGCCGAGGGTGGGTTTTCAAAGAAAGACTGAGCCGAAGGTAGACACACAAATAAAGGATACGAGGCCATGCCGAAGGTGGGCTCGAAAAAGAAAGGCCAAGCCGAGGGAGGGCTTTCAAAGAAAGACTAAGCCGAAGGTAGACTCTCAAACAAAGGATACGAGGCCATGTCGAAGGTGGGATCGAAAAAGAAAGGCCAAGCCGAGGGTGGGCTTTCAAAGAAAGACTAAGTCGAAAGTAGTCTCTCAAACAAAGGATACGAGGCCATGCCGAAGGTGGGCTCGAAAAAGAAAGGCTAAGCCGAGGGTGGGTTTTCAAAGAAAGACTATGCCGAAGCTAGCCTCTCAAACAAAGGATACGAGGCCATGCCGAAGGTGGGCTAGAAAAAAGAAAGGCCAAGCCGAGGGTGGGTTTTTAATGAAAGACTAAGTCGAAGGTAGACTCTCAAACAAAGGATACGAGGCCATGCCGAAGGTGGGCTCGAAAAAGAAAGGCCAAGCCGAGGGTGGTCTTTCAAAGAAAGACTAAGCCGTAGGTAGACTCTCAAACAAAGGATACGAGGCCATGCCGAAGGTGGGTTCGAAAAAAGAAAGGCCAAGCCGAAGGTGGACTTTCAAAGAAAGACTAAGCCGAAGGTAGACTCTCAAACAAAGGATACGAGGCCATGCCGAAGGTGGGCTCGAAAAAGAAAGGCCAAGCAGAGGGTGGGTTTTCAAAGAAAGACAAAGCCGAAGGTAGACTCTCAAACAAAGGATACGAGGCCATGCCGAAGGTGGGATCGAAAAAGAAAGGCCAAGCCGAGGGTGGGCTTTCAAAGAAAGACTAAGTCGAAGGTAGACTCTCAAACAAAGGATACGAGGCCATGCCGAAGGTGGGCTCGAAAAAGAAAGGCCAAGCCGAGGGTGGACTTTCAAAGAAAGACTAAGCCGAAGGTAGACTCTCAAACAAAGGATACGAGGCCATGCCGAAGGTGGGCTCGAAAAAAGAAAGGCCAAGCCGAGGGTGGGTTTTCAAAGAAAGACTATGCCGAAGGTAGACTCTCAAACAAAGGATACGAGGCCATGCCGAAGGTGGGCTCGAAAAAAGAAAGGCCAAGCCGAGGGTGGGTTTTCAAAGAAAGACTAAGCCGAAGGTAGACTCTCAAACAAAGGATACGAGGCCATGCTGAAGCTGGGCTCGAAAAAGAAAGGCCAAGCCGAGGGTGGTCTTTCAAAGAAAGACTAAGCCGTAGGTAGACTCTCAAACAAAGGATACGAGGCCATGCCGAAGGTGGGATCGAAAAAGAAAGGCCAGGCCGAGGGTGGGCTTTCAAAGAAAGACTAAGTCGAAGGTAGACTCTCAAACAAAGAATACGAGGCCATGCCGAAGGTGGGCTCGAAAAAAGAAAGGCCAAGTCGAGGGTGGACTTTCAAAGAAAGACTAAGCCGAAGGTAGACTCTCAAACAAAGGATACGAGGCCATGCCGAAGGTGGGCTCGAAAAAGAAAGGCCAAGCCGAGGGTGGGTTTTCAAAGAAAGACTATGCCGAAGGTAGACTCTCAAACAAAGGATACGAGGCCATGCCGAAGGTGGGCTCGAAAAAAGAAAGGCCAAGCCGAGGGTCGTCTTTCAAAGAAAGACTAAGCCGTAGGTAGACTCTCAAACAAAGGATACGAGGCCATGCCGAAGGTGGGATCGAAAAAGAAAGGCCAAGCCGAGGGTGGGCTTTCAAAGAAAGACTAAGTCGAGGGTAGACACTCAAACAAAGGATACGAGGCCATGCCGAAGGTGGGCTCGAAAAAGAAAGGCCAAGCCGAGGGTGGACTTTCAAAGAAAGACTAAGCCGAAGGTAGACTCTCAAACAAAGGATACGAGGCCATGCCGAAGGTGGGCTCGAAAAAAGAAAGGTCAAGCCGAGGGTGGGTTTTCAAAGAAAGACTATGTCGAAGGTAGACTCTCAAACAAAGGATACGAGGCCATGCCGAAGGTGGGCTCGAAAAAAGAAAGGCCAAGCCGAGGGTGGGTTTTCAAAGAAAGACTAAGCCGAAGGTAGACTCTCAAACAAAGGATACGAGGCCATGCTGAAGCTGGGCTTGAAAAAGAAAGGCCAAGCCGAGGGTGGTCTTTCAAAGAAAGACTAAGCCGTAGGTAGACTCTCAAACAAAGGATACGAGGCCATGCCGAAGGTGGGATCGAAAAAGAAAGGCCAAGCCGAGGGTGGGCTTTCAAAGAAAGACTAAGTCGAAGGTAGACTCTCAAACAAAGAATACGAGGCCATGCCGAAGGTGGGCTCGAAAAAAGAAAGGCCAAGCCGAGGGTGGACTTTCAAAGAAAGACTAAGCCGAAGGTAGACTCTCAAACAAAGGATACGAGGCCATGCCGAAGGTGGGATCGAAAAAGAAAGGCCAAGCCGAGGGTGGGCTTTCAAAGAAAGACTAAGTCGAAGGTAGACTCTCAAACAAAGAATACGAGGCCATGCCGAAGGTGGGCTCGAAAAAAGAAAGGCCAAGCCGAGGGTGGACTTTCAAAGAAAGACTAAGCCGAAGGTAGACTCTCAAACAAAGGATACGAGGCCATGCCGAAGGTGGGCTCGAAAAAAGAAAGGCCAAGCCGAGGGTGGTCTTTCAAAGAAAGACTAAACCGTAGGTAGACTCTCAAACAAAGGATACGAGGCCATGCTGAAGGTGGGATCGAAAAAGAAAGGCCAAGCCGAGGGTGGACTTTCAAAGAAAGACTAAGTCGAAGGTAGAAACTCAAACAAAGGATACGAGGCCATGCCGAAGGTCGGCTCGAAAAAGAAAGGCCAAGCCGAGGGTGGACTTTCAAAGAAAGACTAAGCCGAAGGTAGACTCTCAAACAAAGGATACGAGGCCATGCCGAAGGTGGGCTCGAAAAAAGAAAGGTCAAGCCGAGGGTGGGTTTTCAAAGAAAGACTATGTCGAAGGTAGACTCTCAAACAAAGGATACGAGGCCATGCCGAAGGTGGGCTCGAAAAAAGAAAGGCCAAGCCGAGGGTGGGTTTTCAAAGAAAGACTAAGCCGAAGGTAGACTCTCAAACAATGGATACGAGGCCATGCTGAAGCTGGGCTCGAAAAAGAAAGGCCAAGCCGAGGGTGGTCTTTCAAAGAAAGAGTAAGCCGTAGGTAGACTCTCAAACAAAGGATACGAGGCCATGCCGAAGGTGGGATCGAAAAAGAAAGGCCAAGCCGAGGGTGGCTTTCAAAGAAAGACTAAGTCGAAGGTAGACTCTCAAACAAAGAATACGAGGCCATGCCGAAGGTGGGCTCGAAAAAAGAAAGGCCAAGCCGAGGGTGGACTTTCAAAGAAAGACTAAGCCGAAGGTAGACTCTCAAACAAAGGATACGAGGCCATGCCGAAGGTGGGCTCGAAAAAGAAAGGCCAAGCCGAGGGTGGGTTTTCAAAGAAAGACTATGCCGAAGGTAGACTCTCAAACAAAGGATACGAGGCCATGCCGAAGGTGGGCTCGAAAAAAGAAAGGCCAAGCCGAGGGTCGTCTTTCAAAGAAAGACTAAGCCGTAGGTAGACTCTCAAACAAAGGATACGAGGCCATGCCGAAGGTGGGATCGAAAAAGAAAGGCCAAGCCGAGGGTGGGCTTTCAAAGAAAGACTAAGTCGAGGGTAGACACTCAAACAAAGGATACGAGGCCATGCCGAAGGTGGGCTCGAAAAAGAAAGGCCAAGCCGAGGGTGGACTTTCAAAGAAAGACTAAGCCGAAGGTAGACTCTCAAACAAAGGATACGAGGCCATGCCGAAGGTGGGCTCGAAAAAAGAAAGGTCAAGCCGAGGGTGGGTTTTCAAAGAAAGACTATGTCGAAGGTAGACTCTCAAACAAAGGATACGAGGCCATGCTGAAGCCGGGCTCGAAAAAGAAAGGCCAAGCCGAGGGTGGTCTTTCAAAGAAAGACTAAGCCGTAGGTAGACTCTCAAACAAAGGATACGAGGCCATGCCGAAGGTGGGATCGAAAAAGAAAGGCCAAGCCGAGGGTGGGCTTTCAAAGAAAGACTAAGTCGAAGGTAGACTCTCAAACAAAGAATACGAGGCCATGCCGAAGGTGGGCTCGAAAAAAGAAAGGCCAAGCCGAGGGTGGACTTTCAAAGAAAGACTAAGCCGAAGGTAGACTCTCAAACAAAGGATACGAGGCCATGCCGAAGGTGGGTTCGAAAAAGAAAGGCCAAGCCGAGTGTGGGTTTTCAAAGAAAGACTATGCCGAAGGTAGACTCTCAAACAAAGGATACGAGGCCATGCCGAAGGTGGGCTCGAAAAAAGAAAGGCCAAGCCGAGGGTGGTCTTTCAAAGAAAGACTAAACCGTAGGTAGACTCTCAAACAAAGGATACGAGGCCATGCTGAAGGTGGGATCGAAAAAGAAAGGCCAAGCCGAGGGTGGACTTTCAAAGAAAGACTAAGTCGAAGGTAGAAACTCAAACAAAGGATACGAGGCCATGCCGAAGGTCGGCTCGAAAAAGAAAGGCCAAGCCGAGGGTGGACTTTCAAAGAAAGACTAAGTCGAAGGTAGACTCTCAAACAAAGGATACGAGGCCATGCCGAAGGTGGGCTCGAAAAAAGAAAGGTCAAGCCGAGGGTGGGTTTTCAAAGAAAGACTATGTCGAAGGTAGACTCTCAAACAAAGGATACGAGGCCATGCCGAAGGTTGGCTCGAAAAAAGAAAGGCCAAGCCGAGGGTGGGTTTTCAAAGAAAGACTAAAACGAAGGTAGACTCTCAAACAATGGATACGAGGCCATGCTGAAGCTGGGCTCGAAAAAGAAAGGCCAAGCCGAGGGTGGTCTTTCAAAGAAAGAGTAAGCCGTAGGTAGACTCTCAAACAAAGGATACGAGGCCATGCCGAAGGTGGGATTGAAAAAGAAAGGCCAAGCCGAGGGTGGCTTTCAAAGAAAGACTAAGTCGAAGGTAGACTCTCAAACAAAGAATACGAGGCCATGCCGAAGGTGGGCTCGAAAAAAGAAAGGCCAAGCCGAGGGTGGAGTTTCAAAGAAAGACTAAGCCGAAGGTAGACTCTCAAACAAAGGATACGAGGCCATGCCGAAGGTGGGCTCGAAAAAGAAAGGCCAAGCCGAGGGTGGGTTTTCAAAGAAAGACTATGCCGAAGGTAGACTCTCAAACAAACGATACGAGGCCATGCCGAAGGTGGGCTCGAAAAAAGAAAGGCCAAGCCGAGGGTGGGTTTTCAAAGAAAGACTAAGCCGAAGGTAGACTCTCAAACAATGGATACGAGGCCATGCTGAAGCTGGGCTCGAAAAAGAAAGGCCAAGCCGAGGGTGGTCTTTCAAAGAAAGAGTAAGCCGTAGGTAGACTCTCAAACAAAGGATACGAGGCCATGCCGAAGGTGGGATCGAAAAAGAAAGGCCAAGCCGAGGGTGGCTTTCAAAGAAAGACTAAGTCGAAGGTAGACTCTCAAACAAAGAATACGAGGCCATGCCGAAGGTGGGCTCGAAAAAAGAAAGGCCAAGCCGAGGGTGGACTTTAAAAGAAAGACTAAGCCGAAGGTAGACTCTCAAACAAAGGATACGAGGCCATGCCGAAGGTGGGCTCGAAAAAGAAAGGCCAAGCCGAGGGTGGGTTTTCAAAGAAAGACTATGCCGAAGGTAGACTCTCAAACAAAGGATACGAGGCCATGCCGAAGGTGGGCTCGAAAAAAGAAAGGCCAAGCCGAGGGTCGTCTTTCAAAGAAAGACTAAGCCGTAGGTAGACTCTCAAACAAAGGATACGAGGCCATGCCGAAGGTGGGATCGAAAAAGAAAGGCCAAGCCGAGGGTGGGCTTTCAAAGAAAGACTAAGTCGAGGGTAGACACTCAAACAAAGGATACGAGGCCATGCCGAAGGTGGGCTCGAAAAAGAAAGGCCAAGCCGAGGGTGGACTTTCAAAGAAAGACTAAGCCGAAGGTAGACTCTCAAACAAAGGATACGAGGCCATGCCGAAGGTGGGCTCGAAAAAAGAAAGGTCAAGCCGAGGGTGGGTTTTCAAAGAAAGACTATGTCGAAGGTAGACTCTCAAACAAAGGATACGAGGCCATGCTGAAGCCGGGCTCGAAAAAGAAAGGCCAAGCCGAGGGTGGTCTTTCAAAGAAAGACTAAGCCGTAGGTAGACTCTCAAACAAAGGATACGAGGCCATGCCGAAGGTGGGATCGAAAAAGAAAGGCCAAGCCGAGGGTGGGCTTTCAAAGAAAGACTAAGTCGAGGGTAGACACTCAAACAAAGGATACGAGGCCATGCCGAAGGTGGGCTCGAAAAAGAAAGGCCAAGCCGAGGGTGGACTTTCAAAGAAAGACTAAGCCGAAGGTAGACTCTCAAACAAAGGATACGAGGCCATGCCGAAGGTGGGCTCGAAAAAAGAAAGGTCAAGCCGAGGGTGGGTTTTCAAAGAAAGACTATGTCGAAGGTAGACTCTCAAACAAAGGATACGAGGCCATGCCGAAGGTGGGCTCGAAAAAAGAAAGGTCAAGGCGAGGGTGGGTTTTCAAAGAAAGACTATGTCGAAGGTAGACTCTCAAACAAAGGATACGAGGCCATGCTGAAGCCGGGCTCGAAAAAGAAAGGCCAAGCCGAGGGTGGTCTTTCAAAGAAAGACTAAGCCGTAGGTAGACTCTCAAACAAAGGATACGAGGCCATGCCGAAGGTGGGATCGAAAAAGAAAGGCCAAGCCGAGGGTGGGCTTTCAAAGAAAGACTAAGTCGAAGGTAGACTCTCAAACAAAGAATACGAGGCCATGCCGAAGGTGGGCTCGAAAAAAGAAAGGCCAAGCCGAGGGTGGACTTTCAAAGAAAGACTAAGCCGAAGGTAGACTCTCAAACAAAGGATACGAGGCCATGCCGAAGGTGGGTTCGAAAAAGAAAGGCCAAGCCGAGTGTGGGTTTTCAAAGAAAGACTATGCCGAAGGTAGACTCTCAAACAAAGGATACGAGGCCATGCCGAAGGTGGGCTCGAAAAAAGAAAGGCCAAGCCGAGGGTGGTCTTTCAAAGAAAGACTAAACCGTAGGTAGACTCTCAAACAAAGGATACGAGGCCATGCTGAAGGTGGGATCGAAAAAGAAAGGCCAAGCCGAGGGTGGACTTTCAAAGAAAGACTAAGTCGAAGGTAGACTCTCAAACAAAGGATACGAGGCCGTGCCGACGGTGGGCTCGAAAAAAGAAAGGCCAAGCCGAGGGTGGAGTTTCAAAGAAAGACTAAGCCGAAGGTAGACTCTCAAACAAAGGATACGAGGCCATGCCGAAGGTGGGCTCGAAAAAGAAAGGCCAAGCCGAGGGTGGGTTTTCAAAGAAAGACTATGCCGAAGGTAGACTCTCAAACAAACGATACGAGGCCATGCCGAAGGTGGGCTCGAAAAAAGAAAGGCCAAGCCGAGGGTGGGTTTTCAAAGAAAGACTAAGCCGAAGGTAGACTCTCAAACAATGGATACGAGGCCATGCTGAAGCTGGGCTCGAAAAAGAAAGGCCAAGCCGAGGGTGGTCTTTCAAAGAAAGAGTAAGCCGTAGGTAGACTCTCAAACAAAGGATACGAGGCCATGCTGAAGGTGGGCTCGAAAAAAGAAAGGCCAAGCCGAGGGTGGGTTTTCAAAGAAAGACTGAGCCGAAGGTAGACTCTCAAACAAAGGATACGAGGCCATGCCGAAGGTGGGCTCGAAAAAGAAAGGCCAAGACGAGGGTGGGCTTTCAAAGAAAGACTAAGCCGAAGGTAGACTCTCAAACAAAGGATACGAGGCCATGCCGAAGGTGGGATCGAAAAAGAAAGGCTAAGCCGAGGGTGGGCTTTCAAAGAAAGACTAAGTCGAAAGTAGACTCTCAAACAAAGGATACGAGGCCATGCCGAAGGTGGGCTCGAAAAAGAAAGGCCAAGCCGAGGGTGGGTTTTCAAAGAAAGGCCAAGTCCAGGGTGGGCTTTCAAAGAAAGACTAAGTCGAAGGTAGACTCTCAAACAAAGGATACGAGGCCATGCCAAAGGTGGGCTCGAAAAAGAAAGGACAAGCCGAGGGTGGACTTTCAAAGAAAGACTAAGCTGAAGGTAGACTCTCAAACAAAGGATACGAGGCCATGCCGAAGGTGGCCTCGAAAAAAGAAAAGCCAAGCCGAGGGTGGACTTTCAAAGAAAGACTAAGCCGAAGGTAGACTCTCAAACAAATGATACGAGGCCATGCCGAAGGTGGGCTCAAAAAAGAAAGGCAAAGCCGAGGGTGGACTTTCAAAGATAGACTAAGCTAAAGGTAGACTCTCAAATAAAGGATACGAGGCCATGCCGAAGGTGGGCTCGAAAAAAGAAAGGCCATGCCGAGGGTGGGTTTTCAAAGAAAGACAATGCCGAAGGTAGAATCTCAAACAAAGGATACGAGGCCATGCCGAAGGTGGGCTCGAAAAAATAAAAGCCAAGCCGAGGGTGGACTTTCAAAGAAAGACTAAGCCGAAGGTAGACACACAAACAAAGGATACGAGGCCATGCCGAAGGTGGGCTCGAAAAAGAAAGGCCAAGCCGATGGAGGACTTTCAAAGAAAGACTAAGCCGAAGGTAGACTCTCAAACAAAGGATACGAGGCCATGTCGAAGGTGGGATCGAAAAAGAAAGGCCAAGCCGAGGGTGGGCTTTCAAAGAAAGACTAAGTCGAAAGTAGACTCTCAAACAAAGGATACGAGGCCATGCCGAAGGTGGGCTCGAAAAAGAAAGGCTAAGCCGAGGGTGGGTTTTCAAAGAAAGACTATGCCGAAGCAAGCCTCTCAAACAAAGGATACGAGGCCATGCCGAAGGTGGGCTAGAAAAAAGAAAGGCCAAGCCGAGGGTGGGTTTTTAAAGAAAGACTAAGTCGAAGGTAGACTCTCAAACAAAGGATACGAGGCCATGCCGAAGGTGGGATCGAAAATGAAAGGCCAAGCCGAGGGTGGGGTTCAAAGAAAGACTAAGTCGAAGGAAGACTCTCAAACAAAGGATACGAGGCCATGCCGAAGGTGGGCTCGAAAAAGAAAGGCCAAGCCGATGGTGGACTTTCAAAGAAAGACTAAGCCGAAGGTAGACTCTCAAACAAAGGATACGAGGCCATGCCGAAGGTGGGCTCGAAAAAAGAAAGGCCAAGCCGAGGGTGGGTTTTCAAAGAAAGACTATGCCGAAGGTAGACTCTCAAACAAAGGATACGAGGCCATGCCGAAGGTGGGCTCGAAAAAAGAAAGGCCAAGCCGAGGGTGGGTTTTCAAAGAAAGACTAAGCCGAAGGTAGACTATCAAACAAAGGATACGAGGCCATGCTGAAGCTGGGCTCGAAAAAGAAAGGCCAAGCCGAGGGTGGTCTTTCAAAGAAAGACTAAGCCGTAGGTAGACTCTCAAACAAAGGATACGAGGCCATGCCGAAGGTGGGATCGAAAAAGAAAGGCCAAGCCGAGGGTGGGCTTTCAAAGAAAGACTAAGTCGAAGGTAGACTCTCAAACAAAGAATACGAGGCCATGCCGAAGGTGGGCTCGAAAAAAGAAAGGCCAAGCCGAGGGTGGACTTTCAAAGAAAGACTAAGCCGAAGGTAGACTCTCAAACAAAGGATACGAGGCCATGCCGAAGGTGGGCTCGAAAAAGAAACGCCAAGCCGAGGGTGGGTTTTCAAAGAAAGACTATGCCGAAGGTAGACTTTCAAACAAAGGATACGAGGCCATGCCGAAGGTGGGCTCGAAAAAAGAAAGGCCAAGCCGAGGGTGGTCTTTCAAAGAAAGACTAAGCCGTAGGTAGACTCTCAAACAAAGGATACGAGGCCATGCCGAAGGTGGGATCGAAAAAGAAAGGCCAAGCCGAGGGTGGGCTTTCAAAGAAAGACTAAGTCGAAGGTAGACACTCAAACAAAGGATACGAGGCCATGCCGAAGGTGGGCTCGAAAAAGAAAGGCCAAGCCGAGGGTGGACTTTCAAAGAAAGACTAAGCCGAAGGTAGACTCTCAAACAAAGGATACGAGGCCATGCCGAAGGTGGGCTCGAAAAAAGAAAGGTCAAGCGGAGGGTGGGTTTTCAAAGAAAGACTATGTCGAAGGTAGACTCTCAAACAAAGGATACGAGGCCATGCCGAAGGTAGGCTCGAAAAAAGAAAGGCCAAGCCGAGGGTGGGTTTTCAAAGAAAGACTAAGCCGAAGGTAGACTCTCAAACAAAGGATACGAGGCCATGCTGAAGCTGGGCTCGAAAAAGAAAGGCCAAGCCGAGGGTGGTCTTTCAAAGAAAGACTAAGCCGTAGGTAGACTCTCAAACAAAGGATACGAGGCCATGCCGAAGGTGGGATCGAAAAAGAAAGGCCAAGCCGAGGGTGGGCTTTCAAAGAAAGACTAAGTCGAAGGTAGACTCTCAAACAAAGAATACGAGGCCATGCCGAAGGTGGGCTCGAAAAAAGAAAGGCCAAGCCGAGGGTGGAGTTTCAAAGAAAGACTAAGCCGAAGGTAGACTCTCAAACAAAGGATACGAGGCCATGCCGAAGGTGGGCTCGAAAAAGAAAGGCCAAGCCGAGGGTGGGTTTTCAAAGAAAGACTATGCCGAAGGTAGACTCTCAAACAAACGATACGAGGCCATGCCGAAGGTGGGCTCGAAAAAGAAAGCCCAAGCCGAGGGTGGGCTTTCAAAGAAAGACAAAGCCGAAGGTAGACTCTCAAACAAAGGATACGAGGCCATGCCGAAGGTGGGATCGAAAAATAAAGGCCAAGCCGAGGGTGGGCTTTAAAAGAAAGACTAAGTCGAAGGTAGACTCTCAAACAAAGGATACGAGGCCGTGCCGACGGTGGGCTCGAAAAAGAAAGGCCAAGCCGAGGGTGGACTTTCAAAGAAAGACTAAGCCGAAGGTAGACTCTTAAACAAAGGATACGAGGCCATGCCGAAGGATGGCTCAAAAAAAGAAAGGCCAAGCCGAGGGTGGGTTTTCAAAGAAAGACTATGCCGAAGGTAGACTCTCAAACAAAGGATACGAGGCCATGCCGAAGGTGGGCTAGAAAAAAGAAAGGCCAAGCCGAGGGTGGGTTTTCAAAGAAAGACTAATCTGAAGGTAGACTCTTAAACAAAGGATACGAGGCCATGCCGAAGGTGGGCTCGAAAAAAGAAAGTCCAAGCCGAGGGTGGGTTTTCGAAGAAAGACAATGCCGAAGGTAGACTCTCAAACAAAGGATACGAGGCCATGCCGAAGGTGGGCTCGAAAAAAGAAAGGCCAAGCCGAGGGTGGGTTTTCAAAGAAAGACTGAGCCGAAGGTAGACTCTCAAACAAAGGATTCGAGGCCATGCCGAAAGTGGGCTCGAAAAAGAAAGGCCAAGACGAGGGTGGGCTTTCAAAGAAAGACTAAGCCGAAGGTAGTTTCTCAAACAAAGGATACGAGGCCATGCCGAAGGTGGGATCGAAAAAGAAAGGCTAAGCCGAGGGTGGGCTTTCAAAGAAAGACTAAGTCGAAAGTAGACTCTTAAACAAAGGATACGAGGCCATGCCGAAGGTGGGCTCGAAAAAGAAAGGCCAAGCCGAGGGTGGGTTTTCAAAGAAAGGCCAAGTCCAGGGTGGGCTTTCAAAGAAAGACTAAGTCGAAGGTAGACTCTCAAACAAAGGATACGAGGCCATGCCGAAGGTGGGCTCGAAAAAGAAAGGACAAGCCGAGGGTGGACTTTCAAAGAAAGACTAAGCTGAAGGTAGACTCTCAAACAAAGGATACGAGGCCATGCCGAAGGTGGCCTCGAAAAAAGAAAAGCCAAGCCGAGGGTGGACTTTCAAAGAAAGACTAAGCCGAAGGTAGACTCTCAAACAAAGGATACGAGGCCATGCCGAAGGTGGGCTCGAAAAAGAAAGGCAAAGCCGAGGGTGGACTTTCAAAGAATGACTAAGCTGAAGGTAGACTCTCAAACAAAGGATACGAGGCCATGCCGAAGGTGGGCTCGAAAAAAGAAAGGCCAAGCCGAGGGTGGGTTTTCAAAGAAAGACAATGCCGAAGGTAGAATCTCAAACAAAGGATACGAGGCCATGCCGAAGGTGGGCTCGAAAAAATAAAAGCCAAGTCGAGGGTGGGTTTTCAAAGAAAGACTGAGCCGAAGGTAGACACACAAACAAAGGATACGAGGCCATCCCGAAGGTGGGCTCGAAAAAGAAAGGCCAAGCAGAGGGAGGGCTTTCAAAGAAAGACTAAGCCGAAGGTAGATTCCCAAACAAAGGATACGAGGCCATGTCGAAGGTGGGATCGAAAAAGAAAGGCCAAGCCGAGGGTGGGCTTTCAAAGAAAGACTAAGTCGAAAGTAGACTCTCAAACAAAGGATACGAGGCCATGCCGAAGGTGGGCTCGAAAAAGAAAGGCTAAGCCGAGGGTGGGTTTTCAAAGAAAGACTATGCCGAAGCTAGCCTCTCAAACAAAGGATACGAGGCCATGCCGAAGGTGGGCTAGAAAAAAGAAAGGCCAAGCCGAGGGTGGGGTTTTAAAGAAAGACTAATCTGAAGGTAGACTCTTAAACAAAGGATACGAGGCCATGCCGAAGGTGGGCTCGAAAAAAGAAAGTCCAAGCCGAGGGTGGGTTTTCGAAGAAAGACAATGCCGAAGGTAGACTCTCAAACAAAGGATACGAGGCCATGCCGAAGGTGGGCTCGAAAAAAGAAAGGCCAAGCCGAGGGTGGGTTTTCAAAGAAAGACTGAGCCGAAGGTAGACTCTCAAACAAAGGATTCGAGGCCATGCCGAAAGTGGGCTCGAAAAAGAAAGGCCAAGACGAGGGTGGGCTTTCAAAGAAAGACTAAGCCGAAGGTAGTTTCTCAAACAAAGGATACGAGGCCATGCCGAAGGTGGGATCGAAAAAGAAAGGCTAAGCCGAGGGTGGGCTTTCAAAGAAAGACTAAGTCGAAAGTAGACTCTTAAACAAAGGATACGAGGCCATGCCGAAGGTGGGCTCGAAAAAGAAAGGCCAAGCCGAGGGTGGGTTTTCAAAGAAAGGCCAAGTCCAGGGTGGGCTTTCAAAGAAAGACTAAGTCGAAGGTAGACTCTCAAACAAAGGATACGAGGCCATGCCGAAGGTGGGCTCGAAAAAGAAAGGACAAGCCGAGGGTGGACTTTCAAAGAAAGACTAAGCTGAAGGTAGACTCTCAAACAAAGGATACGAGGCCATGCCGAAGGTGGCCTCGAAAAAAGAAAAGCCAAGCCGAGGGTGGACTTTCAAAGAAAGACTAAGCCGAAGGTAGACTCTCAAACAAAGGATACGAGGCCATGCCGAAGGTGGGCTCGAAAAAGAAAGGCAAAGCCGAGGGTGGACTTTCAAAGAATGACTAAGCTGAAGGTAGACTCTCAAACAAAGGATACGAGGCCATGCCGAAGGTGGGCTCGAAAAAAGAAAGGCCAAGCCGAGGGTGGGTTTTCAAAGAAAGACAATGCCGAAGGTAGAATCTCAAACAAAGGATACGAGGCCATGCCGAAGGTGGGCTCGAAAAAATAAAAGCCAAGTCGAGGGTGGGTTTTCAAAGAAAGACTGAGCCGAAGGTAGACACACAAACAAAGGATACGAGGCCATCCCGAAGGTGGGCTCGAAAAAGAAAGGCCAAGCAGAGGGAGGGCTTTCAAAGAAAGACTAAGCCGAAGGTAGACTCCCAAACAAAGGATACGAGGCCATGTCGAAGGTGGGATCGAAAAAGAAAGGCCAAGCCGAGGGTGGGCTTTCAAA
The DNA here is from genome assembly GCA_022829125.1 of Lathyrus tuberosus. NCBI lineage: Eukaryota > Viridiplantae > Streptophyta > Magnoliopsida > Fabales > Fabaceae > Lathyrus > Lathyrus tuberosus. The sequence continues at coordinate 7,442,147 of JALAZF010000229.1, forward strand.
GAAAGACTAAGTCGAAAGTAGACTCTCAAACAAAGGATACGAGGCCATGCCGAAGGTGGGCTCGAAAAAGAAAGGCTAAGCCGAGGGTGGGTTTTCAAAGAAAGACTATGCCGAAGCTAGCCTCTCAAACAAAGGATACGAGGCCATGCCGAAGGTGGGCTAGAAAAAAGAAAGGCCAAGCCGAGGGTGGGGTTTTAAAGAAAGACTAAGTCGAAGGTCGACTCTCAAACAAAGGATACGAGGCCATGCCGAAGGTGGGCTCGAAAAAAGAAAGGCCAAGCCGAGGGTGGGTTTTCAAAGAAAGACTAAGCCGAAGGTAGACTCTCAAACAAAGGATACGAGGCCATGCCGAAGGTGGGCTCGGAAAAGAAAGGCCAAGCCGAGGGTGGCCTTTCAAAGAAAGACTAAGCCGAAGGTAGACTCTCAAACAAAATATATGAGGCCATGCCGAAGGTGGGATCGAAAAAGAAAGGCCAAGCCGAGGGTGGGCTTTCAAAGAAAGACTAAGTCGAAGGTAGACTCTCAAACAAAGGATACGAGGCCATGCCGAAGGTGGGCTCGAAAAAAGAAAGGCCAAGCCGAGGGTGGACTTTCAAAGAAAGACTAAGCCGAAGGTAGACTCTCAAACAAAGGATACGAGCCCATGCCGAAGGTGGGCTAGAAAAAGAAAGGCCAAGCAGAGGGTGGGCTTTCAAAGAAAGACAAAGCCGAAGGTAAACTCTCAAACAAAGGATACGAAGCCATGCCGAAGCTGGGATCGAAAAAGAAAGGCCAAGCCGAGGGTGGGCTTTCAAAGAAAGACTAAGTCGAAGGTAGACTCTCAAACAAAGGATACGAGGCCATGCCGAAGGTGGGCTCGAAAAAGAAAGGCCAAGACGAGGGTGGACTTTCAAAGAAAGACTAAGCCGAAGGTAGACTCTCAAACAAAGGATACGAGGCCATGCCGAAGGTGGGCTCGAAAAAAGAAAGGCCAAGCCGAGGGTGGGTTTTCAAAGAAAGACTATGCCGAAGGTAGACTCTCAAACAAAGGATAAGAGGCCATGCCGAAGGTGGGCTCGAAAAAAGAAAGGCCAAGCCGAGGGTGGGTTTTCAAAGAAACACTAAGCCGAAGGTAGACTCTCAAACAAAGGATACGAGGCCATGCTAAAGTTGGGCTCGAAAAAGAAAGGCCAAGCCGAGGGTGGTCTTTCAAAGAAAGACTAAGCCGTAGGTAGACTCTCAAACAAAGGATACGAGGCCATGCCAAAGGTGGGATCGAAAAAGAAAGGCCAAGCCGAGGGTGGGCTTTCAAAGAAAGACTAAGTCGAAGGTAGACTCTCAAACAAAGAATACGAGGCCATGCCGAAGGTGGGCTCGAAAAAAGAAAGGCCAAGCCGAGGGTGGACTTTCAAAGAAAGACTAAGCCGAAGGTAGACTTTCAAACAAAGGATACGGGGCCATGCCGAAGGTGGGCTTGAAAAAGAAAGGCCAAGCCGAGGGTGGGTTTTCAAAGAAAGACTATGCCGAAGGTAGACTCTCAAACAAACGATACGAGGCCATGCCGAAGGTGGGCTCGAAAAAGAAAGGCCAAGACGAGGGTGGGCTTTCAAAGAAAGACAAAGCCGAAGGTAGACTCTCAAACAAAGGATACGAGGCCATGCCGAAGGTGGGATAGAAAAATAAAGGCCAAGCCGAGGGTGGGCTTTAAAAGAAAGACTAAGTCGAAGGTAGACTCTCAAACAAAGGATACGAGGCCGTGCCGACGGTGGGCTCGAAAAAGAAAGGCCAAGCCGAGGGTGGACTTTCAAAGAAAGACTAAGCCGAAGGTATACTCTTAAACAAAGGATACGAGGCCATGCCGAAGGATGGCTCAAAAAAAGAAAGGCCAAGCCGAGGGTGGGTTTTCAAAGAAAGACTATGCCGAAGGTAGACTCTCAAACAAAGGATACGAGGCCATGCCAAAGGTGGGCTCGAAAAAAGAAAGGCCAAGCCGAGGGTGGGTTTTCAAAGAAACACTAAGCCGAAGGTAGACTCTCAAACAAAGGATACGAGGCCATGCTAAAGTTGGGCTCGAAAAAGAAAGGCCAAGCCGAGGGTGGTCTTTCAAAGAAAGACTAAGCCGTAGGTAGACTCTCAAACAAAGGATACGAGGCCATGCCGAAGGTGGGATCGAAAAAGGAAGGCCAAGCCGAGGGTGGGCTTTCAAAGAAAGACTAAGTCGAAGGTAGACTCTCAAACAAAGAATACGAGGCCATGCCGAAGGTGGGCTCGAAAAAAGAAAGGCCAAGCCGAGGGTGGACTTTCAAAGAAAGACTAAGCCGAAGGTAGACTTTCAAACAAAGGATACGAGGCCATGCCGAAGGTGGGCTCGAAAAAGAAAGGCCAAGCCGAGGGTGGGTTTTCAAAGAAAGACTATGCCGAAGGTAGACTCTCAAACAAACGATACGAGGCCATGCCGAAGGTGGGCTCGAAAAAGAAAGGCCAAGACGAGGGTGGGCTTTCAAAGAAAGACTAAGCCGAAGGTAGACTCTCAAACAAATGATACGAGGCCATGCCGAAGGTGGGATAGAAAAATAAAGGCCAAGCCGAGGGTGGGCTTTAAAAGAAAGACTAAGTCGAAGGTAGACTCTCAAACAAAGGATACGAGGCCGTGCCGACGGTGGGCTCGAAAAAGAAAGGCCAAGCCGAGGGTGGACTTTCAAAGAAAGACTAAGCCGAAGGTATACTCTTAAACAAAGGATACGAGGCCATGCCGAAGGATGGCTCAAAAAAAGAAAGGCCAAGCCGAGGGTGGGTTTTCAAAGAAAGACTATGCCGAAGGTAGACTCTCAAACAAAGGATACGAGGCCATGCCAAAGGTGGGCTCGAAAAAAGAAAGGCCAAGCCGAGGGTGGGTTTTCAAAGAAACACTAAGCCGAAGGTAGACTCTCAAACAAAGGATACGAGGCCATGCTAAAGTTGGGCTCGAAAAAGAAAGGCCAAGCCGAGGGTGGTCTTTCAAAGAAAGACTAAGCCGTAGGTAGACTCTCAAACAAAGGATACGAGGCCATGCCGAAGGTGGGATCGAAAAAGAAAGGCCAAGCCGAGGGTGGGCTTTCAAAGAAAGACTAAGTCGAAGGTAGACTCTCAAACAAAGAATACGAGGCCATGCCGAAGGTGGGCTCGAAAAAAGAAAGGCCAAGCCGAGGGTGGACTTTCAAAGAAAGACTAAGCCGAAGGTAGACTTTCAAACAAAGGATACGAGGCCATGCCGAAGGTGGGCTCGAAAAAGAAAGGCCAAGCCGAGGGTGGGTTTTCAAAGAAAGACTATGCCGAAGGTAGACTCTCAAACAAACGATACGAGGCCATGCCGAAGGTGGGATCGAAAAATAAAGGCCAAGCCGAGGGTGGGCTTTAAAAAAAAGACTAAGTCGAAGGTAGACTCTCAAACAAAGGATGCGAGGCCGTGCCGACGGTGGGCTCGAAAAAGAAAGGCCAAGCCGAGGGTGGAGTTTCAAAGAAAGACTAAGCCGAAGGTAGACTCTTAAACAAAGAATACGAGGCCATGCCGAAAGATGGCTTAAAAAAAGAAAGGCCAAGCCGAGGGTGGGTTTTCAAAGAAAGACTATGCCGAAGGTAGACTCTCAAACAAAGGATACGAGGCCATGCCAAAGGTGGGCTCGAAAAAAGAAAGGCCAAGCCGAGGGTGGGTTTTCAAAGAAAGACTAAGCTGAAGGTAGACTCTTAAACAAAGGATACGAGGCCATGCCGAAGGTTGGCTCGAAAAAAGAAAGTCCAAGCCGAGGGTGGGTTTTCGAAGAAAGACAATGCCGAAGGTAGACTCTCAAACAAAGGATACGAGGCCATGCCGAAGGTGGGTTCGAAAAAAGAAAGGCCAAGCCGAGGGTGGGTTTTCAAAGAAAGACTAAGTCGAAGGTAGACTCTCAAACAAAGGATACGAGGCCATGCCAAAGGTGGGATCGAAAAAGAAAGGCCAAGCCGAGGGTGGGCTTTCAAAGAAAGACTAAGTCGAAGGTAGACTCTCAAACAAAGGATACGAGGCCATGCCGAAGGTGGGCTTGAAAAAGAAAGGCCAAACCGAGGGTGGACTTTCAAAGAAAGACTAAGTCGAAGGTAGACTCTCAAACAAAGGATACGAGGCCATGCCGAAGGTGGGATCGAAAAAGAAAGGCAAAGCCGAGGGTGGACTTTCAAAGAAAGACTAAGCTGAAGGTAGACTCTCAAACAAAGGATACGAGGCCATGCCGAAGGTGGGCTCGAAAAAAGAAATGCCAAGCCGAGGGTGGGTTTTCAAAGAAAGACAATGCCGAAGGTAGAATCTCAAACAAAGGATACGAGGCCATGCCGAAGGTGGGCTCGAAAAAATAAAAGCCAAGCCGAGGGTGGGTTTTCAAAGAAAGACTGAGCCGAAGGTAGACTCTCAAACAAAGGATACGAGGCCATGCCGCAGGTGGGCTCGAAAAAGAAAGGCCAAGCCGAGGGAGGGCTTTCAAAGAAAGACTAAGCCGAAGGTAGACTCTCAAACAAAGGATACGAGGCCATGTCGAAGGTGGGATTGAAAAAGAAAGGCCAAGCAGAGGGTGGGCTTTCAAAGAAAGACAAAGTCGAAGGTAGACTCTCAAACAAAGGATACGAAGCCATGCCGAAGGTGGGATCGAAAATGAAAGGCCAAGCCGAGGGTGGGCTTTCAAAGAAAGACTAAGTCGAAGGTAGACTCTCAAACAAAGGATACGAGGCCATGCCGAAGGTGGGCTCGAAAAAGAAAGGCCAAGACGAGGGTGGACTTTCAAAGAAAGACTAAGCCGAAGGTAGACTCTCAAACAAAGGATACGAGGCCATGCCGAAGGTGGGCTCGAAAAAAGAAATGCCAAGCCGAGGGTGGATTTTCAAAGAAAGACTATGCCGAAGGTAGACTCTCAAACAAAGGATAAGAGGCCATGCCGAAGGTGGGCTCAAAAAAAGAAAGGCCAAGCCGAGGGTGGGTTTTCAAAGAAAGACTAAGCCGAAGGTAGACTCTCAAACAAAGGATACGAGGCCATGCTAAAGTTGGGCTCGAAAAAGAAAGGCCAAGCCGAGGGTGGTCTTTCAAAGAAAGACTAAGCCGTAGGTAGACTCTCAAACAAAGGATACGAGGCCATGCCGAAGGTGGGCTCGAAAAAGAAAGGCCAAGACGAGGGTGGACTTTCAAAGAAAGACTAAGCCGAAGGTAGACTCTCAAACAAAGGATACGAGGCCATGCCGAAGGTGGGCTCGAAAAAAGAAAGGCCAAGCCGAGGGTAGGTTTTCAAAGAAAGACTATGCCGAAGGTAGACTCTCAAACAAAGGATAAGAGGCCATGCCGAAGGTGGGCTCGAAAAAAGAAAGGCCAAGCCGAGGGTGGGTTTTCAAAGAAACACTAAGCCGAAGGTAGACTCTCAAACAAAGGATACGAGGCCATGCTAAAGTTGGGCTCGAAAAAGAAAGGCCAAGCCGAGGGTGGTCTTTATAAGAAAGACTAAGCCGTAGGTAGACTCTCAAACAAAGGATACGAGGCCATGCCGAAGGTGGGATCGAAAAAGAAAGGCCAAGCCGAGGGTGGGCTTTCAAAGAAAGACTAAGTCGAAGGTAGACTCTCAAACAAAGAATACGAGGCCATGCCGAAGGTGGGCTCGAAAAAAGAAAGGCCAAGCCGAGGGTGGACTTTCAAAGAAAGACTAAGCCGAAGGTAGACTTTCAAACAAAGGATACGGGGCCATGCCGAAGGTGGGCTCGAAAAAGAAAGGCCAAGCCGAGGGTGGGTTTTCAAAGAAAGACTATGCCGAAGGTAGACTCTCAAACAAACGATACGAGGCCATGCCGAAGGTGGGCTCGAAAAAGAAAGGCCAAGACGAGGGTGGGCTTTCAAAGAAAGACAAAGCCGAAGGTAGACTCTCAAACAAAGGATACGAGGCCATGCCGAAGGTGGGATAGAAAAATAAAGGCCAAGCCGAGGGTGGGCTTTAAAAGAAAGACTAAGTCGAAGGTAGACTCTCAAACAAAGGATACGAGGCCGTGCCGACGGTGGGCTCGAAAAAGAAAGGCCAAGCCGAGGGTGGACTTTCAAAGAAAGACTAAGCCGAAGGTATACTCTTAAACAAAGGATACGAGGCCATGCCGAAGGATGGCTCAAAAAAAGAAAGGCCAAGCCGAGGGTGGGTTTTCAAAGAAAGACTATGCCGAAGGTAGACTCTCAAACAAAGGATACGAGGCCATGCCAAAGGTGGGCTCGAAAAAAGAAAGGCCAAGCCGAGGGTGGGTTTTCAAAGAAACACTAAGCCGAAGGTAGACTCTCAAACAAAGGATACGAGGCCATGCTAAAGTTGGGCTCGAAAAAGAAAGGCCAAGCCGAGGGTGGTCTTTCAAAGAAAGACTAAGCCGTAGGTAGACTCTCAAACAAAGGATACGAGGCCATGCCGAAGGTGGGATCGAAAAAGAAAGGCCAAGCCGAGGGTGGGCTTTCAAAGAAAGACTAAGTCGAAGGTAGACTCTCAAACAAAGAATACGAGGCCATGCCGAAGGTGGGCTCGAAAAAAGAAAGGCCAAGCCGAGGGTGGACTTTCAAAGAAAGACTAAGCCGAAGGTAGACTTTCAAACAAAGGATACGAGGCCATGCCGAAGGTGGGCTCGAAAAAGAAAGGCCAAGCCGAGGGTGGGTTTTCAAAGAAAGACTATGCCGAAGGTAGACTCTCAAACAAACGATACGAGGCCATGCCGAAGGTGGGATCGAAAAATAAAGGCCAAGCCGAGGGTGGGCTTTAAAAAAAAGACTAAGTCGAAGGTAGACTCTCAAACAAAGGATGCGAGGCCGTGCCGACGGTGGGCTCGAAAAAGAAAGGCCAAGCCGAGGGTGGAGTTTCAAAGAAAGACTAAGCCGAAGGTAGACTCTTAAACAAAGGATACGAGGCCATGCCGAAAGATGGCTTAAAAAAAGAAAGGCCAAGCCGAGGGTGGGTTTTCAAAGAAAGACTATGCCGAAGGTAGACTCTCAAACAAAGGATACGAGGCCATGCCAAAGGTGGGCTCGAAAAAAGAAAGGCCAAGCCGAGGGTGGGTTTTCAAAGAAAGACTAAGCTGAAGGTAGACTCTTAAACAAAGGATACGAGGCCATGCCGAAGGTTGGCTCGAAAAAAGAAAGTCCAAGCCGAGGGTGGGTTTTCGAAGAAAGACAATGCCGAAGGTAGACTCTCAAACAAAGGATACGAGGCCATGCCGAAGGTGGGTTCGAAAAAAGAAAGGCCAAGCCGAAGGTGGGTTTTCAAAGAAAGACTAAGTCGAAGGTAGACTCTCAAACAAAGGATACGAGGCCATGCCAAAGGTGGGCTCGAAAAAAGAAAGGCCAAGCCGAGGGTGGGTTTTCAAAGAAACACTAAGCCGAAGGTAGACTCTCAAACAAAGGATACGAGGCCATGCTAAAGTTGGGCTCGAAAAAGAAAGGCCAAGCCGAGGGTGGTCTTTCAAAGAAAGACTAAGCCGTAGGTAGACTCTCAAACAAAGGATACGAGGCCATGCCGAAGGTGGGATCGAAAAAGAAAGGCCAAGCCGAGGGTGGGCTTTCAAAGAAAGACTAAGTCGAAGGTAGACTCTCAAACAAAGAATACGAGGCCATGCCGAAGGTGGGCTCGAAAAAAGAAAGGCCAAGCCGAGGGTGGACTTTCAAAGAAAGACTAAGCCGAAGGTAGACTTTCAAACAAAGGATACGGGGCCATGCCGAAGGTGGGCTCGAAAAAGAAAGGCCAAGCCGAGGGTGGGTTTTCAAAGAAAGACTATGCCGAAGGTAGACTCTCAAACAAACGATACGAGGCCATGCCGAAGGTGGGCTCGAAAAAGAAAGGCCAAGACGAGGGTGGGCTTTCAAAGAAAGACAAAGCCGAAGGTAGACTCTCAAACAAAGGATACGAGGCCATGCCGAAGGTGGGATAGAAAAATAAAGGCCAAGCCGAGGGTGGGCTTTAAAAGAAAGACTAAGTCGAAGGTAGACTCTCAAACAAAGGATACGAGGCCGTGCCGACGGTGGGCTCGAAAAAGAAAGGCCAAGCCGAGGGTGGACTTTCAAAGAAAGACTAAGCCGAAGGTATACTCTTAAACAAAGGATACGAGGCCATGCCGAAGGATGGCTCAAAAAAAGAAAGGCCAAGCCGAGGGTGGGTTTTCAAAGAAAGACTATGCCGAAGGTAGACTCTCAAACAAAGGATACGAGGCCATGCCAAAGGTGGGCTCGAAAAAAGAAAGGCCAAGCCGAGGGTGGGTTTTCAAAGAAACACTAAGCCGAAGGTAGACTCTCAAACAAAGGATACGAGGCCATGCTAAAGTTGGGCTCGAAAAAGAAAGGCCAAGCCGAGGGTGGTCTTTCAAAGAAAGACTAAGCCGTAGGTAGACTCTCAAACAAAGGATACGAGGCCATGCCGAAGGTGGGATCGAAAAAGAAAGGCCAAGCCGAGGGTGGGCTTTCAAAGAAAGACTAAGTCGAAGGTAGACTCTCAAACAAAGAATACGAGGCCATGCCGAAGGTGGGCTCGAAAAAAGAAAGGCCAAGCCGAGGGTGGACTTTCAAAGAAAGACTAAGCCGAAGGTAGACTTTCAAACAAAGGATACGAGGCCATGCCGAAGGTGGGCTCGAAAAAGAAAGGCCAAGCCGAGGGTGGGTTTTCAAAGAAAGACTATGCCGAAGGTAGACTCTCAAACAAACGATACGAGGCCATGCCGAAGGTGGGATCGAAAAATAAAGGCCAAGCCGAGGGTGGGCTTTAAAAAAAAGACTAAGTCGAAGGTAGACTCTCAAACAAAGGATGCGAGGCCGTGCCGACGGTGGGCTCGAAAAAGAAAGGCCAAGCCGAGGGTGGAGTTTCAAAGAAAGACTAAGCCGAAGGTAGACTCTTAAACAAAGGATACGAGGCCATGCCGAAAGATGGCTTAAAAAAAGAAAGGCCAAGCCGAGGGTGGGTTTTCAAAGAAAGACTATGCCGAAGGTAGACTCTCAAACAAAGGATACGAGGCCATGCCAAAGGTGGGCTCGAAAAAAGAAAGGCCAAGCCGAGGGTGGGTTTTCAAAGAAAGACTAAGCTGAAGGTAGACTCTTAAACAAAGGATACGAGGCCATGCCGAAGGTTGGCTCGAAAAAAGAAAGTCCAAGCCGAGGGTGGGTTTTCGAAGAAAGACAATGCCGAAGGTAGACTCTCAAACAAAGGATACGAGGCCATGCCGAAGGTGGGTTCGAAAAAAGAAAGGCCAAGCCGAGGGTGGGTTTTCAAAGAAAGACTAAGTCGAAGGTAGACTCTCAAACAAAGGATACGAGGCCATGCCAAAGGTGGGATCGAAAAAGAAAGGCCAAGCCGAGGGTGGGCTTTCAAAGAAAGACTAAGTCGAAGGTAGACTCTCAAACAAAGGATACGAGGCCATGCCGAAGGTGGGCTTGAAAAAGAAAGGCCAAACCGAGGGTGGACTTTCAAAGAAAGACTAAGCCGAAGGTAGACTCTCAAACAAAGGATACGAGGCCATGCCGAAGGTGGGATCGAAAAAGAAAGGCAAAGCCGAGGGTGGACTTTCAAAGAAAGACTAAGCTGAAGGTAGACTCTCAAACAAAGGATACGAGGCCATGCCGAAGGTGGGCTCGAAAAAAGAAATGCCAAGCCGAGGGTGGGTTTTCAAAGAAAGACAATGCCGAAGGTAGAATCTCAAACAAAGGATACGAGGCCATGCCGAAGGTGGGCTCGAAAAAATAAAAGCCAAGCCGAGGGTGGGTTTTCAAAGAAAGACTGAGCCGAAGGTAGGCTCTCAAACAAAGGATACGAGGCCATGCCGCATGTGGGCTCGAAAAAGAAAGGCCAAGCCGAGGGAGGGCTTTCAAAGAAAGACTAAGCCGAAGGTAGACTCTCAAACAAAGGATACGAGGCCATGTCGAAGGTGGGATTGAAAAAGAAAGGCCAAGCAGAGGGTGGGCTTTCAAAGAAAGACAAAGTCGAAGGTAGACTCTCAAACAAAGGATACGAAGCCATGCCGAAGGTGGGATCGAAAATGAAAGGCCAAGCCGAGGGTGGGCTTTCAAAGAAAGACTAAGTCGAAGGTAGACTCTCAAACAAAGGATACGAGGCCATGCCGAAGGTGGGCTCGAAAAAGAAAGGCCAAGACGAGGGTGGACTTTCAAAGAAAGACTAAGCCGAAGGTAGACTCTCAAACAAAGGATACGAGGCCATGCCGAAGGTGGGCTCGAAAAAAGAAATGCCAAGCCGAGGGTGGATTTTCAAAGAAAGACTATGCCGAAGGTAGACTCTCAAACAAAGGATAAGAGGCCATGCCGAAGGTGGGCTCAAAAAAAGAAAGGCCAAGCCGAGGGTGGGTTTTCAAAGAAAGACTAAGCCGAAGGTAGACTCTCAAACAAAGGATACGAGGCCATGCTAAAGTTGGGCTCGAAAAAGAAAGGCCAAGCCGAGGGTGGTCTTTCAAAGAAAGACTAAGCCGTAGGTAGACTCTCAAACAAAGGATACGAGGCCATGCCGAAGGTGGGCTCGAAAAAGAAAGGCCAAGACGAGGGTGGACTTTCAAAGAAAGACTAAGCCGAAGGTAGACTCTCAAACAAAGGATACGAGGCCATGCCGAAGGTGGGCTCGAAAAAAGAAAGGCCAAGCCGAGGGTGGGTTTTCAAAGAAAGACTATGCCGAAGGTAGACTCTCAAACAAAGGATAAGAGGCCATGCCGAAGGTGAGCTCGAAAAAAGAAAGGCCAAGCCGAGGGTGGGTTTTCAAAGAAACACTAAGCCGAAGGTAGACTCTCAAACAAAGGATACGAGGCCATGCTAAAGTTGGGCTCGAAAAAGAAAGGCCAAGCCGAGGGTGGTCTTTAAAAGAAAGACTAAGCCGTAGGTAGACTCTCAAACAAAGGATACGAGGCCATGCCGAAGGTGGGATCGAAAAAGAAAGGCCAAGCCGAGGGTGGGCTTTCAAAGAAAGACTAAGTCGAAGGTAGACTCTCAAACAAAGAATACGAGGCCATGCCGAAGGTGGGCTCGAAAAAAGAAAGGCCAAGCCGAGGGTGGGTTTTCAAAGAAAGACTAAGCCGAAGGTAGACTCTTAAACAAAGGATACGAGGCCATGCCGAAGGTTGGCTCCAAAAAAGAAAGTCCAAGCCGAGGGTGGGTTTTCAAAGAAACACTAAGCCGAAGGTAGACTCTCAAACAAAGGATACGAGGCCATGCTAAAGTTGGGCTCGAAAAAGAAAGGCCAAGCCGAGGGTGGTCTTTAAAAGAAAGACTAAGCCGTAGGTAGACTCTCAAACAAAGGATACGAGGCCATGCCGAAGGTGGGATCGAAAAAGAAAGGCCAAGCCGAGGGTGGGCTTTCAAAGAAAGACTAAGTCGAAGGTAGACTCTCAAACAAAGAATACGAGGCCATGCCGAAGGTGGGCTCGAAAAAAGAAAGGCCAAGCCGAGGGTGGGTTTTCAAAGAAAGACTAAGCCGAAGGTAGACTCTTAAACAAAGGATACGAGGCCATGCCGAAGGTTGGCTCCAAAAAAGAAAGTCCAAGCCGAGGGTGGGTTTTCGAAGAAAGACAATGCCGAAGGTAGACTCTCAAACAAAGGATACGAGGCCATGCCGAAGGTGGGCTCGAAAAAAGAAAGGCCAAGCCGAGGGTGGGTTTTCAAAGAAAGACTGAGCCGAAGGTAGACTCTCAAACAAAGGATACGAGGCCATGCCGAAGGTGGGCTCGAAAAAGAAAGGCCAAGATGAGGGTGGGCTTTCAAAGAAAGACTAAGCCGAAGGTAGACTCTCAAACAAAGGATACGAGGCCATGCCGAAGGTGGGATCGAAAAAGAAAGGCTAAGCCGAGGGTGGGCTTTCAAAGAAAGACTAAGTCGAAAGTAGACTCTCAAACAAAGGATACGAGGCCATGCCGAAGGTGGGCTCGAAAAAGATAGGCCAAGCCGAGGGTGGGTTTTCAAAGAAAGGCCAAGTCCAGGGTGGGCTTTCAAAGAAAGACTAAGTCGAAGGTAGACTCTCAAACAAAGGATACGAGGCCATGCCGAATGTGGGCTCGAAAAAGAAAGGTCAAGCCGAGGGTGGACTTTCAAAGAAAGACTAAGCTGAAGGTAGACTCTCAAACAAAGGATACTAGGCCATGCCGAAGGTGGCCTCGAAAAAAGAAAAGCCAAGCCGAGGGTGGACTTTCAAAGAAAGACTAAGCCGAAGGTAGACTCTCAAACAAAGGATACGAGGCCATGCCGAAGGTGGGATCGAAAAAGAAAGGCAAAGCCAAGGGTGGACTTTCAAAGAAAGACTAAGCTGAAGGTAGACTCTCAAACAAAGGATACGAGGCCATGCCGAAGGTGGGCTCGAAAAAAGAAATGCCAAGCCGAGGGTGGGTTTTCAAAGAAAGACAATGCCGAAGGTAGAATCTCAAACAAAGGATACGAGGCCATGCCGAAGGTGGGCTCGAAAAAATAAAAGCCAAGCCGAGGGTGGGTTTTCAAAGAAAGACTGAGCCGAAGGTAGACTCTCAAACAAAGGATACGAGGCCATGCCGAAGGTGGGCTCGAAAAAGAAAGGCCAAGCCGAGGGAGGGCTTTCAAAGAAAGACTAAGCCGAAGGTAGACTCTCAAACAAAGGATACGAGGCCATGTCGAAGGTGGGATCGAAAAAGAAAGGCCAAGCCGAGGGTGGGCTTTCAAAGAAAGACTAAGTCGAAAGTAGACTCTCAAACAAAGGATACGAGGCCAGGGCGAAGGTGGGCTCGAAAAAGAAAGGCTAAGCCGAGGGTGGGTTTTCAAAGAAAGACTATGCCGAAGCTAGCCTCTCAAACAAAGGATACGAGGCCATGCCGAAGGTGGGCTAGAAAAAAGAATGGCCAAGCCGAGGGTGGGTTTTTAAAGAAAGACTAAGTCGAAGGTAGACTCTCAAACAAAGGATACGAGGCCATGCCTAAGGTGGGCTCGAAAAAAGAAAGGCCAAGCCGAGGGTGGATTTTCAAAGAAAGACTATGCCGAAGGTAGACTCTCAAACAAAGCATACGAGGCCATACCGAAGGTGGGCTCGAAAAAAGAAAGGCCAAGCCGAGGGTGGGTTTTCAAAGAAAGACTATGCCGAAGGTAGACTCTCAAACAAAGGATACGAGGCCATCCCGAAGGTGGGCTCGAAAAAAGAAAGGCCAAGCCGAGGGTGGGTTTTCAAAGAAAGACTAAGTCGAAGGTAGACTCTCAAACAAAGGATACGAGGCCATGCCAAAGGTGGGATCGAAAAAGAAAGGCCAAGCCGAGGGAGGGCTTTCAAAGAAAGACTAAGCCGAAGGTAGACTCTCAAACAAAGGATACGAGGCCATGTCGAAGGTGGGATCGAAAAAGAAAGGCCAAGCCGAGGGTGGGCTTTCAAAGAAAGACTAAGTCGAAGGTAGACTCTCAAACAAAGGATACGAGGCCATGCCGAAGGTGGGCTCGAAAAAGAAAGGCCAAGACGAGGGTGGACTTTAAAAGAAAGACTAAGCCGAAGGTAGACTCTCAAACAAAGGATACGAAGCCATGCCGAAGGTGGGCTCGAAAAAAGAAAGGCCAAGCCGAGGGTGGATTTTCAAAGAAAGACTATGCCGAAGGTAGACTCTCAAACAAAGGATAAGAGGCCATGCCGAAGGTGGGCTCAAAAAAAGAAAGGCCAAGCCGAGGGTGGGTTTTCAAAGAAAGACTAAGCCGAAGGTAGACTCTCAAACAAAGGATACGAGGCCATGCTGAAGTTGGGCTCGAAAAAGAAAGGCCAAGCCGAGGGTGGTCTTTCAAAGAAAGACTAAGCCGTAGGTAGACTCTCAAACAAAGGATACGAGGCCATGCCGAAGGTGGGATCGAAAAAGAAAGGCCAAGCCGAGGGTGGGCTTTCAAAGAAAGACTAAGTCGAAGGTAGACTCTCAAACAAAGAATACGAGGCCATGCCGAAGGTGGGCTCGAAAAAAGAAAGGCCAAGCCGAGGGTGGACTTTCAAAGAAAGACTAAGCCGAAGGTAGACTCTTAAACAAAGGATACGAGGCCATGCCGAAGGATGGCTCAAAAAAAGAAAGGCCAAGCCGAGGGTGGGTTTTCAAAGAAAGACTATGCCGAAGGTAGACTCTCAAACAAAGGATACGAGGCCATGCCAAAGGTGGGCTCGAAAAAAGAAAGGCCAAGCCGAGGGTGGGTTTTCAAAGAAAGACTAAGCCGAAGGTAGACTCTTAAACAAAGGATACGAGGCCATGCCGAAGGTGGGCTCGAAAAAAAAAGTCCAAGCCGAGGGTGGGTTTTCGAAGAAAGACAATGCCGAAGGTAGACTCTCAAACAAAGGATACGAGCCCATGCCGAAGGTGGGCTCGAAAAAAGAAAGGCCAAGCCGAGGGTGGGTTATCAAAGAAAGACTGAGCCGAAGGTAGACTCTCAAACAAAGGATACGAGGCCATGCCGAAGGTGGGCTCGAAAAATAAAGGCCAAGACGAGGGTGGGCTTTCAAAGAAAGACTAAGCCGAAGGTAGACTCTCAAACAAAGGATACGAGGCCATGCCGAAGGTGGGATCGAAAAAGAAAGGCAAAGCCGAGGGTGGACTTTCAAAGAAAGACTAAGCTGAAGGTAGACTCTCAAACAAAGGATACGAAGCCATGCCGAAGGTGGGCTCGAAAAAAGAAATGCCAAGCCGAGGGTGGGTTTTCAAAGAAAGACAATGCCGAAGGTAGAATCTCAAACAAAGGATACGAGGCCATGCCGAAGGTGGGCTCGAAACAAATAAAAGCCAAGCCGAGGGTGGGTTTTCAAAGAAAGACTGAGCCGAAGGTAGACTCTCAAACAAAGGATACGAGGTCATGCCGAAGGTGGGCTTGAAAAAGAAAGGCCAAGCCGAGGGAGGGCTTTCAAAGAAAGACTAAGCCGAAGGTAGACTCTCAAACAAAGGATACGAGGCCATGTCGAAGGTGGGATCGAAAAAGAAAGGCCAAGCCGAGGGTGGGCTTTCAAAGAAAGACTAAGTCGAAAGTATACTCTCAAACAAAGGATACGAGGCCAGGGCGAAGGTGGGCTCGAAAAAGAAAGGCTAAGTCGAGGGTGGGTTTTCAAAGAAAGACTATGCCGAAGCTAGCCTCTCAAACAAAGGATACGAGGCCATGCCGAAGGTGGGCTAGAAAAAAGAAAGGCCAAGCCGAGGGTGGGTTTTTAAAGAAAGACTAAGTCGAAGGTAGACTCTCAAACAAAGGATACGAGGCCATGCCGAAGGTGGGCTCGAAAAAAGAAAGGCCAAGCCGAGGGTGGGTTTTCAAAGAAAGACTATGCCGAAGGTAGACTCTCAAACAAAGCATACGAGGCCATACCGAAGGTGGGCTCGAAAAAAGAAAGGCCAAGCCGAGGGTGGGTTTTCAAAGAAAGACTATGCCGAAGGTAGACTCTCAAACAAAGGATACGAGGCCATCCCGAAGGTGGGCTCGAAAAAAGAAAGGCCAAGCCGAGGGTGGGTTTTCAAAGAAAGACTAAGTCGATGGTAGACTCTCAAACAAAGGATACGAGGCCATGCCAAAGGTGGGATCGAAAAAGAAAGGCCAAGCCGAGGGTGGGCTTTCAAAGAAAGACTAAGTCGAAGGTAGACTCTCAAACAAAGGATACGAGGCCATGCCGAAGGTGGGCTCGAAAAAGAAAGGCCAAACCGAGGGTGGACTTTCAAAGAAAGACTAAGCCGAAGGTAGACTCTCAAACAAAGGATACGAGGCCATGCCGAAGGTGGGATCGAAAAAGAAAGGCAAAGCCGAGGGTGGACTTTCAAAGAAAGACTAAGCTGAAGGTAGACTCTCAAACAAAGGATACGAGGCCATGCCGAAGGTGGGCTCGAAAAAAGAAATACCAAGCCGAGGGTTGGTTTTCAAAGAAAGACAATGCCGAAGGTAGAATCTCAAACAAAGGATACGAGGCCATGCCGAAGGTGGGCTCGAAAAAATAAAAGCCAAGCCGAGGGTGGGTTTTCAAAGAAAGACTGAGCCGAAGGTAGACTCTCAAACAAAGGATACGAGGCCATGCCGAAGGTGGGCTCGAAAAAGAAAGGCCAAGCCGAGGGAGGGCTTTCAAAGAAAGACTAAGCCGAAGGTAGACTCTCAAACAAAGGATACGAGGCCATGTCGAAGGTGGGATTGAAAAAGAAAGGCCAAGCAGAGGGTGGGCTTTCAAAGAAAGACAAAGCCGAAGGTAGACTCTCAAACAAAGGATACGAAGCCATGCCGAAGGTGGGATCGAAAAAGAAAGGCCAAGCCGAGGGTGGGCTTTCAAAGAAAGACTAAGTCGAAGGTAGACTCTCAAACAAAGGATACGAGGCCATGCCGAAGGTGGGCTCGAAAAAGAAAGGCCAAGACGAGGGTGGACTTTCAAAGAAAGACTAAGCCGAAGGTAGACTCTCAAACAAAGGATACGAGGCCATGCCGAAGGTGGGCTCGAAAAAAGAAAGGCCAAGCCGAGGGTGGATTTTCAAAGAAAGACTATGCCGAAGGTAGACTCTCAAACAAAGGATAAGAGGCCATGCCGAAGGTGGGCTCAAAAAAAGAAAGGCCAAGCCGAGGGTGGGTTATCAAAGAAAGACTGAGCCGAAGGTAGACTCTCAAACAAAGGATACGAGGCCATGCCGAAGGTGGGCTCGAAAAAGAAAGGCCAAGACGAGGGTGGGCTTTCAAAGAAAGACTAAGCCGAAGGTAGACTCTCAAACAAAGGATACGAGGCCATGCCGAAGGTGGGATCGAAAAAGAAAGGCTAAGCCGAGGGTGGGCTTTCAAAGAAAGACTAAGTCGAAAGCAGACTCTCAAACAAAGGATACGAGGCCATGCCGAAGGTGGGCTCGAAAAAGATAGGCCAAGCCGAGGGTGGGTTTTCAAAGAAAGGCCAAGTCCAGGGTGGGCTTTCAAAGAAAGACTAAGTCGAAGGTAGACTCTCAAACAAAGGATACGAGGCCATGCCGAAGGTGGGCTCGAAAAAGAAAGGACAAGCCGAGGGTGGACTTCCAAAGAAAGACTAAGCTGAAGGTAGACTCTCAAACAAAGGATACGAGGCCATGCCGAAGGTGGCCTCGAAAAAAGAAAAGCCAAGCCGAGGGTGGACTTTCAAAGAAAGACTAAGCCGAAGGTAGACTCTCAAACAAAGGATACGAGGCCATGCCGAAGGTGGGATCGAAAAAGAAAGGCAAAGCCGAGGGTGGACTTTCAAAGAAAGACTAAGCTGAAGGTAGACTCTCAAACAAAGGATACGAGGCCATGCCGAAGGTGGGCTCGAAAAAAGAAATGCCAAGCCGAGGGTGGGTTTTCAAAGAAAGACAATGCCGAAGGTAGAATCTCAAACAAAGGATACGAGGCCATGCCGAAGGTGGGCTCGAAACAAATAAAAGCCAAGCCGAGGGTGGGTTTTCAAAGAAAGGCTGAGCCGAAGGTAGACTCTCAAACAAAGGATACGAGGTCATGCCGAAGGTGGGATTGAAAAAGAAAGGCCAAGCC
This sequence comes from Lathyrus tuberosus, assembly GCA_022829125.1. NCBI lineage: Eukaryota > Viridiplantae > Streptophyta > Magnoliopsida > Fabales > Fabaceae > Lathyrus > Lathyrus tuberosus. The sequence continues at coordinate 7,459,593 of JALAZF010000229.1, forward strand.
GAGGGAGGGCTTTCAAAGAAAGACTAAGCCGAAGGTAGACTCTCAAACAAAGGATACGAGGCCATGTCGAAGGTGGGATCGAAAAAGAAAGGCCAAGCCGAGGGTGGGCTTTCAAAGAAAGACTAAGTCGAAAGTATACTCTCAAACAAAGGATACGAGGCCAGGGCGAAGGTGGGCTCGAAAAAGAAAGGCTAAGTCGAGGGTGGGTTTTCAAAGAAAGACTATGCCGAAGCTAGCCTCTCAAACAAAGGATACGAGGCCATGCCGAAGGTGGGCTAGAAAAAAGAAAGGCCAAGCCGAGGGTGGGTTTTTAAAGAAATACTAAGTCGAAGGTAGACTCTCAAACAAAGGATACGAGGCCATGCCGAAGGTGGGCTCGAAAAAAGAAAGGCCAAGCCGAGGGTGGATTTTCAAAGAAAGACTATGCCGAAGGTAGACTCTCAAACAAAGCATACGAGGCCATACCGAAGGTGGGCTCGAAAAAAGAAAGGCCAAGCCGAGGGTGGGTTTTCAAAGAAAGACTATGCTGAAGGTAGACTCTCAAACAAAGGATACGAGGCCATCCCGAAGGTGGGCTCGAAAAAAGAAAGGCCAAGCCGAGGGTGGGTTTTCAAAGAAAGACTAAGTCGAAGGTAGACTCTCAAACAAAGGATACGAGGCCATGCCAAAGGTGGGATCGAAAAAGAAAGGCCAAGCCGAGGGTGGGCTTTCAAAGAAAGACTAAGTCGAAGGTAGACTCTCAAACAAAGGATACGAGGCCATGCCGAAGGTGGGCTCGAAAAAGAAAGGCCAAACCGAGGGTGGACTTTCAAAGAAAGACTAAGCCGAAGGTAGACTCTCAAACAAAGGATACGAGGCCATGCCGAAGGTGGGATCGAAAAAGAAAGGCAAAGCCGAGGGTGGACTTTCAAAGAAAGACTAAGCTGAAGGTAGACTCTCAAACAAAGGATACGAGGCCATGCCGAAGGTGGGCTCGAAAAAAGAAATACCAAGCCGAGGGTGGGTTTTCAAAGAAAGACAATGCCGAAGGTAGAATCTCAAACAAAGGATACGAGGCCATGCCGAAGGTGGGCTCGAAAAAATAAAAGCCAAGCCGAGGGTGGGTTTTCAAAGAAAGACTGAGCCGAAGGTAGACTCTCAAACAAAGGATACGAGGCCATGCCGAAGGTGGGCTCGAAAAAGAAAGGCCAAGCCGAGGGAGGGCTTTCAAAGAAAGACTAAGCCGAAGGTAGACTCTCAAACAAAGGATACGAGGCCATGTCGAAGGTGGGATTGAAAAAGAAAGGCCAAGCAGAGGGTGGGCTTTCAAAGAAAGACAAAGCCGAAGGTAGACTCTCAAACAAAGGATACGAAGCCATGCCGAAGGTGGGATCGAAAAAGAAAGGCCAAGCCGAGGGTGGGCTTTCAAAGAAAGACTAAGTCGAAGGTAGACTCTCAAACAAAGGATACGAGGCCATGCCGAAGGTGGGCTCGAAAAAGAAAGGCCAAGACGAGGGTGGACTTTCAAAGAAAGACTAAGCCGAAGGTAGACTCTCAAACAAAGGATACGAGGCCATGCCGAAGGTGGGCTCGAAAAAAGAAAGGCCAAGCCGAGGGTGGATTTTCAAAGAAAGACTATGCCGAAGGTAGACTCTCAAACAAAGGATAAGAGGCCATGCCGAAGGTGGGCTCAAAAAAAGAAAGGCCAAGCCGAGGGTGGGTTTTCAAAGAAAGACTAAGCCGAAGGTAGACTCTCAAACAAAGGATACGAGGCCATGCTGAAGTTGGGCTCGAAAAAGAAAGGCCAAGCCGAGGGTGGTCTTTCAAAGAAAGACTAAGCCGTAGGTAGACTCTCAAACAAAGGATACGAGGCCATGCCGAAGGTGGGATCGAAAAAGAAAGGGCAAGCCGAGGGTGGGCTTTCAAAGAAAGACTAAGTCAAAGGTAGACTCTCAAACAAAGAATACGAGGCCATGCCGAAGGTGGGCTCGAAAAAAGAAAGGCCAAGCCGAGGGTGGACTTTCAAAGAAAGACTAAGCCGAAGGTAGACTTTCAAACAAAGGATACGAGGCCATGCCGAAGGTGGGCTCGAAAAAGAAAGGCCAAGCCGAGGGTGGGTTTTCAAAGAAAGACTATGCCGAAGGTAGACTCTCAAACAAACGATACGAGGCCATGCCGAAGGTGGGCTCGAAAAATAAAAGCCAAGCCGAGGGTGGGCTTTAAAAGAAAGACTAAGTCGAAGGTAGACTCTCAAACAAAGGATACGAGGCCGTGCCGACGGTGGGCTCGAAAAAGAAAGGCCAAGACGAGGGTGGACTTTCAAAGAAAGACTAAGCCGAAGGTAGACTCTTAAACAAAGGATACGAGGCCATGCCGAAGGATGGCTCAAAAAAAGAAAGGCCAAGTCGAGGGTGGGTTTTCAAAGAAAGACTATGCCGAAGGTAGACTCTCAAACAAAGGATACGAGGCCATGCCAAAGGTGGGCTCGAAAAAAGAAAGGCCAAGCCGAGGGTGGGTTTTCAAAGAAAGACTAAGCCGAAGGTAGACTCTTAAACAAAGGATACGAGGCCATGCCGAAGGTGGGCTCGAAAAAAGAAAGTCCAAGCCGAGGGTGGGTTTTCGAAGAAAGACAATGCCGAAGGTAGACTCTCAAACAAAGGATACGAGCCCATGCCGAAGGTGGGCTCGAAAAAAGAAAGGCCAAGCCGAGGGTGGGTTATCAAAGAAAGACTGAGCCGAAGGTAGACTCTCAAACAAAGGATACGAGGCCATGCCGAAGGTGGGTTCGAAAAAGAAAGGCCAAGACGAGGGTGGGCTTTCAAAGAAAGACTAAGCCGAAGGTAGACTCTCAAACAAAGGATACGAGGCCATGCCGAAGGTGGGATCGAAAAAGAAAGGCTAAGCCGAGGGTGGGCTTTCAAAGAAAGACTAAGTCGAAAGCAGACTCTCAAACAAAGGATACGAGGCCATGCCGAAGGTGGGCTCGAAAAAGATAGGCCAAGATGAGGGTGGGCTTTCAAAGAAAGACTAAGCCGAAGGTAGACTCTCAAACAAAGGATACGAGGCCATGCCGAAGGTGGGATCGAAAAAGAAAGGCTAAGCCGAGGGTGGGCTTTCAAAGAAAGACTAAGTCGAAAGTAGACTCTCAAACAAAGGATACGAGGCCATGCCGAAGGTGGGCTCGAAAAAGATAGGCCAAGCCGAGGGTGGGTTTTCAAAGAAAGGCCAAGTCCAGGGTGGGCTTTCAAAGAAAGACTAAGTCGAAGGTAGACTCTCAAACAAAGGATACGAGGCCATGCCGAAGGTGGGCTCGAAAAAGAAAGGACAAGCCGAGGGTGGACTTTCAAAGAAAGACTAAGCTGAAGGTAGACTCTCAAACAAAGGATACGAGGCCATGCCGAAGGTGGCCTCGAAAAAAGAAAAGCCAAGCCGAGGGTGGACTTTCAAAGAAAGACTAAGCCGAAGGTAGACTCTCAAACAAAGGATACGAGGCCATGCCGAAGGTGGGATCGAAAAAGAAAGGCAAAGCCGAGGGTGGACTTTCAAAGAAAGACTAAGCTGAAGGTAGACTCTCAAACAAAGGATACGACGCCATGCCGAAGGTGGGCTCGAAAAAAGAAATACCAAGCCGAGGGTGGGTTTTCAAAGAAAGACAATGCTGAAGGTAGAATCTCAAACAAAGGATACGAGGCCATGCCGAAGGTGGGCTCGAAAAAATAAAAGCCAAGCCGAGGGTGGGTTTTCAAAGAAAGACTGAGCCGAAGGTAGACTCTCAAACAAAGGATACGAGGCCATGCCGAAGGTGGGCTCGAAAAAGAAAGGCCAAGCCGAGGGAGGGCTTTCAAAGAAAGACTAAGCCGAAGGTAGACTCTCAAACAAAGGATACGAGGCCATGTCGAAGGTGGGATTGAAAAAGAAAGGCCAATCAGAGGCTGGGCTTTCAAAGAAAGACAAAGCCGAAGGTAGACTCTCAAACAAAGGATACGAAGCCATGCCGAAGGTGGGATCGAAAAAGAAAGGCCAAGCCGAGGGTGGGCTTTCAAAGAAAGACTAAGTCGAAGGTAGACTCTCAAACAAAGGATACGAGGCCATGCCGAATGTGGGCTCGAAAAAGAAAGGCCAAGACGAGGGTGGACTTTCAAAGAAAGACTAAGCCGAAGGTAGACTCTCAAACAAAGGATACGAGGCCATGCCGAAGGTGGGCTCGAAAAAAGAAAGGCCAAGCCGAGGGTGGATTTTCAAAGAAAGACTATGCCGAAGGTAGACTCTCAAACAAAGGATAAGAGGCCATGCCGAAGGTGGGCTCAAAAAAAGAAAGGCCAAGCCGAGGGTGGGTTTTCAAAGAAAGACTAAGCCGAAGGTAGACTCTCAAACAAAGGATTCGAGGCCATGCTGAAGTTGGGCTCGAAAAAGAAAGGCCAAGCCGAGGGTGGTCTTTCAAAGAAAGACTAAGCCGTAGTTAGACTCTCAAACAAAGGATACGAGGCCATGCCGAATGTGGGATCGAAAAAGAAAGGCCAAGCCGAGGGTGGGCTTTCAAAGAAAGACTAAGTCAAAGGTAGACTCTCAAACAAAGAATACGAGGCCATGCCGAAGGTTGGCTCGAAAAAAGAAAGGCCAAGCCGAGGGTGGACTTTCAAAGAAAGACTAAGCCGAAGGTAGACTTTCAAACAAAGGATACGAGGCCATGCCGAAGGTGGGCTCGAAAAAGAAAGGCCAAGCCGAGGGTGGGTTTTCAAAGAAAGACTATGCCGAAGGTAGACTCTCAAACAAACGATACGAGGCCATGCCGAAGGTGGGCTCGAAAAAGAAAGGCCAAGACGAGGGTGGGCTTTCAATGAAAGCCAAAGCCGAAGGTAGACTCTCAAACAAAGGATACGAGGCCATGCCGAAGGTGGGATCGAAAAATAAAAGCCAAGCCGAGGGTGGGCTTTAAAAGAAAGACTAAGTCGAAGGTAGACTCTCAAACAAAGGATTCGAGGCCGTGCCGACGGTGGGCTCGAAAAAGAAAGGCCAAGACGAGGGTGGACTTTCAAAGAAAGACTAAGCCGAAGGTAGACTCTTAAACAAAGGATACGAGGACATGCCGAAGGATGGCTCAAAAAAAGAAAGGCCAAGTCGAGGGTGGGTTTTCAAAGAAAGACTATGCCGAAGGTAGACTCTCAAACAAAGGATACGAGGCCATGCCAAAGGTGGGCTCGAAAAAAGAAAGGCCAAGCCGAGGGTGGGTTTTCAAAGAAAGACTAAGCCGAAGGTAGACTCTTAAACAAAGGATACGAGGCCATGCCGAAGGTGGGCTCGAAAAAAGAAAGTCCAAGCCGAGGGTGGGTTTTCGAAGAAAGACAATGCCGAAGGTAGACTCTCAAACAAAGGATACGAGCCCATGCCGAAGGTGGGCTCGAAAAAAGAAAGGCCAAGCCGAGGGTGGGTTATCAAAGAAAGACTGAGCCGAAGGTAGACTCTCAAACAAAGGATACGAGGCCATGCCGAAGGTGGGCTCGAAAAAGAAAGGCCAAGACGAGGGTGGGCTTTCAAAGAAAGACTAAGCCGAAGGTAGACTCTCAAACAAAGGATACGAGGCCATGCCGAAGGTGGGATCGAAAAAGAAAGGCTAAGCCGAGGGTGGGCTTTCAAAGAAAGACTAAGTCGAAAGCAGACTCTCAAACAAAGGATACGAGGCCATGCCGAAGGTGGGCTCGAAAAAGATAGGCCAAGCCGAGGGTGGGTTTTCAAAGAAAGGCCAAGTCCAGGGTGGGCTTTCAAAGAAAGACTAAGTCGAAGGTAGACTCTCAAACAAAGGATACGAGGCCATGCCGAAGGTGGGTTCGAAAAAGAAAGGACAAGCCGAGGGTGGACTTTCAAAGAAAGACTAAGCTGAAGGTAGACTCTCAAACAAAGGATACGAGCCCATGCCGAAGGTGGCCTCGAAAAAAGAAAAGCCAAGCCGAGGGTGGACTTTCAAAGAAAGACTAAGCCGAAGGTAGACTCTCAAACAAAGGATACGAGGCCATGCCGAAGGTGGGATCGAAAAAGAAAGGCAAAGCCGAGGGTGGACTTTCAAAGAAAGACTAAGCTGAAGGTAGACTCTCAAACAAAGGATACGAGGCCATGCCGAAGGTGGGCTCGAAAAAAGAAATGCCAAGCCGAGGGTGGGTTTTCAAAGAAAGACAATGCCGAAGGTAGAATCTCAAACAAAGGATACGAGGCCATGCCGAAGGTGGGCTCGAAACAAATAAAAGCCAAGCCGAGGATGGGTTTTCAAAGAAAGACTAAGCCGAAGGTAGACTCTCAAACAAAGGATACGAGCCCATGCCGAAGGTGGGCTCGAAGAAAGAAAGGCCAAGCCGAGGGTGGGTTATCAAAGAAAGACTGAGCCGAAGGTAGACTCTCAAACAAAGGATACGAGGCCATGCCGAAGGTGGGATTGAAAAAGAAAGGCCAAGCAGAGGGTGGGCTTTCAAAGAAAGACAAAGCCGAAGGTAGACTCTCAAACAAAGGATACGAAGCCATGCCGAAGGTGGGATCGAAAAAGAAAGGCCAAGACGAGGGTGGGCTTTCAAAGAAAGACTAAGCCGAAGGTAGACTCTCAAACAAAGGATACGAGGCCATGCCGAAGGTGGGATCGAAAAAGAAAGGCTAAGCCGAGGGTGGGCTTTCAAAGAAAGACTAAGTCGAAAGCAGACTCTCAAACAAAGGATACGAGGCCATGCCGAAGGTGGGCTCGAAAAAGATAGGCCAAGCCGAGGGTGGGTTTTCAAAGAAAGGCCAAGTCCAGGGTGGGCTTTCAAAGAAAGACTAAGTCGAAGGTAGACTCTCAAACAAAGGATACGAGGCCATGCCGAAGGTGGGCTCGAAAAAGAAAGGACAAGCCGAGGGTGGACTTTCAAAGAAAGACTAAGCTGAAGGTAGACTCTCAAACAAAGGATACGAGGCCATGCCGAAGGTGGCCTCGAAAAAAGAAAAGCCAAGCCGAGGGTGGACTTTCAAAGAAAGACTAAGCCGAAGGTAGACTCTCAAACAAAGGATACGAGGCCATGCCGAAGGTGGGCTCGAAAAAGAAAGGACAAGCCGAGGGTGGACTTTCAAAGAAAGACTAAGCTGAAGGTAGACTCTCAAACAAAGGATACGAGGCCATGCCGAAGGTGGCCTCGAAAAAAGAAAAGCCAAGCCGAGGGTGGACTTTCAAAGAAAGACTAAGCCGAAGGTAGACTCTCAAACAAAGGATACGAGGCCATGCCGAAGGTGGGATCGAAAAAGAAAGGCAAAGCCGAGGGTGGACTTTCAAAGAAAGACTAAGCTGAAGGTAGACTCTCAAACAAAGGATACGAGGCCATGCCGAAGGTGGGCTCGAAAAAAGAAATGCCAAGCCGAGGGTGGGTTTTCAAAGAAAGACAATGCCGAAGGTAGAATCTCAAACAAAGGATACGAGGCCATGCCGAAGGTGGGCTCGAAACAAATAAAAGCCAAGCCGAGGGTGGGTTTTCAAAGAAAGACTGAGCCGAAGGTAGACTCTCAAACAAAGGATACGAGGTCATGCCGAAGGTGGGCTTGAAAAAGAAAGGCCAAGCCGAGGGAGGGCTTTCAAAGAAAGACTAAGCCGAAGGTAGACTCTCAAACAAAGGATACGAGGCCATGTCGAAGGTGGGATCGAAAAAGAAAGGCCAAGCCGAGGGTGGGCTTTCAAAGAAAGACTAAGTCGAAAGTATACTCTCAAACAAAGGATACGAGGCCAGGGCGAAGGTGGGCTCGAAAAAGAAAGGCTAAGTCGAGGGTGGGTTTTCAAAGAAAGACTATGCCGAAGCTAGCCTCTCAAACAAAGGATACGAGGCCATGCCGAAGGTGGGCTAGAAAAAAGAAAGGCCAAGCCGAGGGTGGGTTTTTAAAGAAAGACTAAGTCGAAGGTAGACTCTCAAACAAAGGATACGAGGCCATGCCGAAGGTGGGCTCGAAAAAAGAAAGGCCAAGCCGAGGGTGGATTTTCAAAGAAAGACTATGCCGAAGGTAGACTCTCAAACAAAGCATACGAGGCCATACCGAAGGTGGGCTCGAAAAAAGAAAGGCCAAGCCGAGGGTGGGTTTTCAAAGAAAGACTATGCCGAAGGTAGACTCTCAAACAAAGGATACGAGGCCATCCCGAAGGTGGGCTCGTAAAAAGAAAGGCCAAGCCGAGGGTGGGTTTTCAAAGAATGACTAAGTCGAAGGTAGACTCTCAAACAAAGGATACGAGGCCATGCCAAAGGTGGGATCGAAAAAGAAAGGCCAAGCCGAGGGTGGGCTTTCAAAGAAAGACTAAGTCGAAGGTAGACTCTCAAACAAAGGATACGAGGCCATGCCGAAGGTGGGCTCGAAAAAGAAAGGCCAAACCGAGGGTGGACTTTCAAAGAAAGACTAAGCCGAAGGTAGACTCTCAAACAAAGGATACGAGGCCATGCCGAAGGTGGGATCGAAAAAGAAAGGCAAAGCCGGGGGTGGACTTTCAAAGAAAGACTAAGCTGAAGGTAGACTCTCAAACAAAGGATACGAGGCCATGCCGAAGGTGGGCTCGAAAAAAGAAATACCAAGCCGAGGGTGGGTTTTCAAAGAAAGACAATGCCGAAGGTAGAATCTCAAACAAAGGATACGAGGCCATGCCGAAGGTGGGCTCGAAAAAATAAAAGCCAAGCCGAGGGTGGGTTTTCAAAGAAAGACTGAGCCGAAGGTAGACTCTCAAACAAAGGATACGAGGCCATGCCGAAGGTGGGCTCGAAAAAGAAAGGCCAAGCCGAGGGAGGGCTTTCAAAGAAAGACTAAGCCGAAGGTAGACTCTCAAACAAAGGATACGAGGCCATGTCGAAGGTGGGATTGAAAAAGAAAGGCCAAGCAGAGGGTGGGCTTTCAAAGAAAGACAAAGCCGAAGGTAGACTCTCAAACAAAGGATACGAAGCCATGCCGAAGGTGGGATCGAAAAAGAAAGGCCAAGCCGAGGGTGGGCTTTCAAAGAAAGACTAATTCGAAGGTAGACTCTCAAACAAAGGATACGAGGCCATGCCGAAGGTGGGCTCGAAAAAGAAAGGCCAAGACGAGGGTGGACTTTCAAAGAAAGACTAAGCCGAAGGTAGACTCTCAAACAAAGGATACGAGGCCATGCCGAAGGTGGGCTCGAAAAAAGAAAGGCCAAGCCGAGGGTGGATTTTCAAAGAAAGACTATGCCGAAGGTAGACTCTCAAACAAAGGATAAGAGGCCATGCCGAAGGTGGGCTCAAAAAAAGAAAGGCCAAGCCGAGGGTGGGTTTTCAAAGAAAGACTAAGCCGAAGGTAGACTCTCAAACAAAGGATACGAGGCCATGCTGAAGTTGGGCTCGAAAAAGAAAGGCCAAGCCGAGGGTGGTCTTTCAAAGAAAGACTAAGCCGTAGGTAGACTCTCAAACAAAGGATACGAGGCCATGCCGAAGGTGGGATCGAAAAAGAAAGGCCAAGCCGAGGGTGGGCTTTCAAAGAAAGACTAAGTCGAAGGTAGACTCTCAAACAAAGAATACGAGGCCATGCCGAAGGTGGGCTCGAAAAAAGAAAGGCCAAGCCGAGGGTGGACTTTCATAAAAAGACTAAGCCGAAGGTAGACTTTCAAACAAAGGATACGAGGCCATGCCGAAGGTGGGCTCGAAAAAGAAAGGCCAAGCCGAGGGTGGGTTTTCAAAGAAAGACTATGCCGAAGGTAGACTCTCAAACAAACGATACGAGGCCATGCCGAAGGTGGGCTCGAAAAAGAAAGGCCAAGACGAGGGTGGGCTTTCAAAGAAAGCCAAAGTCGAAGGTAGACTCTCAAACAAAGGATACGAGACCATGCCGAAGGTGGGATCGAAAAATAAAAGCCAAGCCGAGGGTGGGCTTTAAAAGAAAGACTAAGTCGATGGTAGACTCTCAAACAAAGGATACGAGGCCGTGCCGACGGTGGGCTCGAAAAAGAAAGGCCAAGACGAGGGTGGACTTTCAAAGAAAGACTAAGCCGAAGGTAGACTCTTAAACAAAGGATACGAGGCCATGCCGAAGGATGGCTCAAAAAAAGAAAGGCCAAGTCGAGGGTGGGTTTTCAAAGAAAGACTATGCCGAAGGTAGACTCTCAAACAAAGGATACGAGGCCATGCCAAAGGTGGGCTCGAAAAAAGAAAGGCCAAGCCGAGGGTGGGTTTTCAAAGAAAGACTAAGCCGAAGGTAGACTCTTAAACAAAGGATACGAGGCCATGCCGAAGGTGGGCTCGAAAAAAGAAAGTCCAAGCCGAGGGTGGGTTTTCAAAGAAAGACAATGCCGAAGGTAGACTCTCAAACAAAGGATACGAGCCCATGCCAAAGGTGGGCTCGAAAAAAGAAAGGCCAAGCCGAGGGTGGGTTATCAAAGAAAGACTGAGCCGAAGGTAGACTCTCAAACAAAGGATACGAGGCCATGCCGAAGGTGGGCTCGAAAAAGAAAGGCCAAGACGAGGGTGGGCTTTCAAAGAAAGACTAAGCCGAAGGTAGACTCTCAAACAAAGGATACGAGGCCATGCCGAAGGTGGGATCGAAAAAGAAAGGCTAAGCCGAGGGTGGGCTTTCAAAGAAAGACGAAGTCGAAAGCAGACTCTCAAACAAAGGATACGAGGCCATGCCGAAGGTGGGCTCGAAAAAGATAGGCCAAGCCGAGGGTGGGTTTTCAAAGAAAGGCCAAGTCCAGTGTGGGCTTTCAAAGAAAGACTAAGTCGAAGGTAGACTCTCAAACAAAGGATACGAGGCCATGCCGAAGGTGGGCTCGAAAAAGAAAGGACAAGCCGAGGGTGGACTTTCAAAGAAAGACTAAGCTGAAGGTAGACTCTCAAACAAAGGATACGAGGCCATGCCGAAGGTGGCCTCGAAAAAAGAATAGCCAAGCCGAGGGTGGACTTTCAAAGAAAGACTAAGCCGAAGGTAGACTCTCAAACAAAGGATACGAGGCCATGCCGAAGGTGGGATCGAAAAAGAAAGGCAAAGCCGAGGGTGGACTTTCAAAGAAAGACTAAGCTGAAGGTAGACTCTCAAACAAAGGATACGAGGCCATGCCGAAGGTGGGCTCGAAAAAAGAAATGCCAAGCCGAGGGTGGGTTTTCAAAGAAAGACAATGCCGAAGGTAGAATCTCAAACAAAGGATACGAGGCCATGCCGAAGGTGGGCTCGAAACAAATAAAAGCCAAGCCGAGGGTGGGTTTTCAAAGAAAGACTGAGCCGAAGGTAGACTCTCAAACAAAGGATACGAGGTCATGCCGAAGGTGGGCTTGAAAAAGAAAGGCCAAGCCGAGGGAGGGCTTTCAAAGAAAGACTAAGCCGAAGGTAGACTCTCAAACAAAGGATACGAGGCCATGACGAAGGTGGGATCGAAAAAGAAAGGCCAAGCCGAGGGTGGGCTTTCAAAGAAAGACTAAGTCGAAAGTATACTCTCAAACAAAGGATACGAGGCCAGGGCGAAGGTGGGCTCGAAAAAGAAAGGCTAAGTCGAGGGTGGGTTTTCAAAGAAAGACTATGCCGAAGCTAGCCTCTCAAACAAAGGATACGAGGCCATGCCGAAGGTGGGCTAGAAAAAAGAAAGGCCAACCCGAGGGTGGGTTTTTAAAGAAAGACTAAGTCGAAGGTAGACTCTCAAACAAAGGATACGAGGCCATGCCGAAGGTGGGCTCGAAAAAAGAAAGGCCAAGCCGAGGGTGGATTTTCAAAGAAAGACTATGCCGAAGGTAGACTCTCAAACAAAGCATACGAGGCCATACCGAAGGTGGGCTCGAAAAAAGAAAGGCCAAGCCGAGGGTGGGTTTTCAAAGAAAGACTATGCCGAAGGTAGACTCTCAAACAAAGGATACGAGGCCATCCCGAAGGTGGGCTCGAAAAAAGAAAGGCCAAGCCGAGGGTGGGTTTTCAAAGAAAGACTAAGTCGAAGGTAGACTCTCAAACAAAGGATACGAGGCCATGCCAAAGGTGGGATCGAAAAAGAAAGGCCAAGCCGAGGGTGGGCTTTCAAAGAAAGACTAAGTCGAAGGTAGACTCTCAAACAAAGGATACGAGGCCATGCCGAAGGTGGGCTCGAAAAAGAAAGGCCAAACCGAGGGTGGACTTTCAAAGAAAGACTAAGCCGAAGGTAGACTCTCAAACAAAGGATACGAGGCCATGCCGAAGGTGGGATCGAAAAAGAAAGGCAAAGCCGGGGGTGGACTTTCAAAGAAAGACTAAGCTGAAGGTAGACTCTCAAATAAAGGATACGAGGCCATGCCGAAGGTGGGCTCGAAAAAAGAAATACCAAGCCGAGGGTGGGTTTTCAAAGAAAGACAATGCCGAAGGTAGAATCTCAAACAAAGGATACGAGGCCATGCCGAAGGTGGGCTCGAAAAAATAAAAGCCAAGCCGAGGGTGGGTTTTCAAAGAAAGACTGAGCCGAAGGTAGACTCTCAAACAAAGGATACGAGGCCATGCCGAAGGTGGGCTCGAAAAAGAAAGGCCAAGCCGAGGGAGGGCTTTCAAAGAAAGACTAAGCCGAAGGTAGACTCTCAAACAAAGGATACGAGGCCATGTCGAAGGTGGGATTGAAAAAGAAAGGCCAAGCAGAGGGTGGGCTTTCAAAGAAAGACAAAGCCGAAGGTAGACTCTCAAACAAAGGATACGAAGCCATGCCGAAGGTGGGATCGAAAAAGAAAGGCCAAGCCGAGGGTGGGCTTTCAAAGAAAGACTAAGTCGAAGGTAGACTCTCAAACAAAGGATACGAGGCCATGCCGAAGGTGGGCTCGAAAAAGAAAGGCCAAGACGAGGGTGGACTTTCAAAGAAAGACTAAGCCGAAGGTAGACTCTCAAACAAAGGATACGAGGGCATGCCGAAGGTGGGCTCGAAAAAAGAAAGGCCAAGCCGAGGGTGGATTTTCAAAGAAAGACTATGCCGAAGGTAGACTCTCAAACAAAGGATACGAGGCCATGCCGAAGGTGGGCTCAAAAAAAGAAAGGCCAAGCCGAGGGTGGGTTTTCAAAGAAAGACTAAGCCGAAGGTAGACTCTCAAACAAAGGATACGAGGCCATGCTGAAGTTGGGCTCGAAAAAGAAAGGCCAAGCCGAGGGTGGTCTTTCAAAGAAAGACTAAGCCGTAGGTAGACTCTCAAACAAAGGATACGAGGCCATGCCGAAGGTGGGATCGAAAAAGAAAGGCCAAGCCGAGGGTGGGCTTTCAAAGAAAGACTAAGTCGAAGGTAGACTCTCAAACAAAGAATACGAGGCCATGCCGAAGGTGGGCTCGAAAAAAGAAAGGCCAAGCCGAGGGTGGACTTTCAAAGAAAGACTAAGCCGAAGGTAGACTTTCAAACAAAGGATACGAGGCCATGCCGAAGGTGGGCTCGAAAAAGAAAGGCCAAGCCGAGGGTGGGTTTTCAAAGAAAGACTATGCCGAAGGTAGACTCTCAAACAAACGATACGAGGCCATGCCGAAGGTGGGCTCGAAAAAGAAAGGCCAAGACGAGGGTGGGCTTTCAAAGAAAGCCAAAGCCGAAGGTAGACTCTCAAACAAAGGATACGAGGCCATGCCGAAGGTGGGATCGAAAAATAAAAGCCAAGCCGAGGGTGGGCTTTAAAAGAAAGACTAAGTCGATGGTAGACTCTCAAACAAAGGATACGAGGCCGTGCCGACGGTGGGCTCGAAAAAGAAAGGCCAAGACGAGGGTGGACTTTCAAAGAAAGACTAAGCCGAAGGTAGACTCTTAAACAAAGGATACGAGGCCATGCCGAAGGATGGCTCAAAAAAAGAAAGGCCAAGTCGAGGGTGGGTTTTCAAAGAAAGACTATGCCGAAGGTAGACTCTCAAACAAAGGATACGAGGCCATGCCAAAGGTGGGCTCGAAAAAAGAAAGGCCAAGCCGAGGGTGGGTTTTCAAAGAAAGACTAAGCCGAAGGTAGACTCTTAAACAAAGGATACGAGGCCATGCCGAAGGTGGGCTCGAAAAAAGAAAGTCCAAGCCGAGGGTGGGTTTTCGAAGAAAGACAATGCCGAAGGTAGACTCTCAAACAAAGGATACGAGCCCATGCCGAAGGTGGGCTCGAAAAAAGAAAGGCCAAGCCGAGGGTGGGTTATCAAAGAAAGACTGAGCCGAAGGTAGACTCTCAAACAAAGGATACGAGGCCATGCCGAAGGTGGGCTCGAAAAAGAAAGGCCAAGACGAGGGTGGGCTTTCAAAGAAAGACTAAGCCGAAGGTAGACTCTCAAACAAAGGATACGAGGCCATGCCGAAGGTGGGATCGAAAAAGAAAGGCTAAGCCGAGCGTGGGCTATCAAAGAAAGACTAAGTCGAAAGCAGACTCTCAAACAAAGGATACGAGGCCATGCCGAAGGTGGGCTCGAAAAAGATAGGCCAAGCCGAGGGTGGGTTTTCAAAGAAAGGCCAAGTCCAGGGTGGGCTTTCAAAGAAAGACTAAGTCGAAGGTAGACTCTCAAACAAAGGATACGAGGCCATGCCGAAGGTGGGCTCGAAAAAGAAAGGACAAGCCGAGGGTGGACTTTCAAAGAAAGACTAAGCTGAAGGTAGACTCTCAAACAAAGGATACGAGGCCATGCCGAAGGTGGCCTCGAAAAAAGAATAGCCAAGCCGAGGGTGGACTTTCAAAGAAAGACTAAGCCGAAGGTAGACTCTCAAACAAAGGATACGAGGCCATGCCGAAGGTGGGATCGAAAAAGAAAGGCAAAGCCGAGGGTGGACTTTCAAAGAAAGACTAAGCTGAAGGTAGACTCTCAAACAAAGGATACGAGGCCATGCCGAAGGTGGGCTCGAAAAAAGAAATGCCAAGCCGAGGGTGGGTTTTCAAAGAAAGACAATGCCGAAGGTAGAATCTCAAACAAAGGATACGAGGCCATGCCGAAGGTGGGCTCGAAACAAATAAAAGCCATGCCGAGGGTGGGTTTTCAAAGAAAGACTAAGCCGAAGGTAGACTCTTAAACAAAGGATACGAGGCCATGCCGAAGGTGGGCTCGAAAAAATAAAGTCCAAGCCGAGGGTGGGTTTTCGAAGAAAGACAATGCCGAAGGTAGACTCTCAAACAAAGGATACGAGCCCATGCCGAAGGTGGGCTCGAAAAAAGAAAGGCCAAGCCGAGGGTGGGTTATCAAAGAAAGACTGAGCCGAAGGTAGACTCTCAAACAAAGGATACGAGGCCATGCCGAAGGTGGGCTCGAAAAAGAAAGGCCAAGACGAGGGTGGGCTTTCAAAGAAAGACTAAGCCGAAGGTAGACTCTCAAACAAAGGATACGAGGCCATGCCGAAGGTGGGATCGAAAAAGAAAGGCTAAGCCGAGGGTGGGCTTTCAAAGAAAGACTAAGTCGAAAGCAGACTCTCAAACAAAGGATACGAGGCCATGCCGAAGGTGGGCTCGAAAAAGATAGGCCAAGCCGAGGGTGGGTTTTCAAAGAAAGGCCAAGTCCAGGGTGGGCTTTCAAAGAAAGACTAAGTCGAAGGTAGACTCTCAAACAAAGGATACGAGGCCATGCCGAAGGTGGGCTCGAAAAAGAAAGGACAAGCCGAGGGTGGACTTTCAAAGAAAGACTAAGCTGAAGGTAGACTCTCAAACAAAGGATACGAGGCCATGCCGAAGGTGGCCTCGAAAAAAGAAAAGCCAAGCCGAGGGTGGACTTTCAAAGAAAGACTAAGCCGAAGGTAGACTCTCAAACAAAGGATACGAGGCCATGCCGAAGGTGGGATCTAAAGGCAAAGCCGAGGGTGGACTTTCAAAGAAAGACTAAGCTGAAGGTAGACTCTCAAACAAAGGATACGAGGCCATGCCGAAGGTGGGCTCGAAAAAAGAAATGCCAAGCCGAGGGTGGGTTTTCAAAGAAAGACAATGCCGAAGGTAGAATCTCAAACAAAGGATACGAGGCCATGCCGAAGGTGGGCTCGAAACAAATAAAAGCCAAGCCGAGGGTGGGTTTTCAAAGAAAGACTGAGCCGAAGGTAGACTCTCAAACAAAGGATACGAGGCCATGCCGAAGGTGGGCTCGAAAAAGAAAGGCCAAGCCGAGGGAGGGCTTTCAAAGAAAGACTAAGCCGAAGGTAGACTCTCAAACAAAGGATACGAGGCCATGTCGAAGGTGGGATCGAAAAAGAAAGGCCAAGCCGAGGGTGGGCTTTCAAAGAAAGACTAAGTCGAAAGTATACTCTCAAACAAAGGATACGAGGCCAGGGCGAAGGTGGGCTCGAAAAAGAAAGGCTAAGTCGAGGGTGGGTTTTCAAAGAAAGACTATGCCGAAGCTAGCCTCTCAAACAAAGGATACGAGGCCATGCCGAAGGTGGGCTAGAAAAAAGAAAGGCCAAGCCGAGGGTGGGTTTTTAAATAAAGACTAAGTCGAAGGTAGACTCTCAAACAAAGGATACGAGGCCATGCCGAAGGTGGGCTCGAAAAAAGAAAGGCCAAGCCGAGGGTGGATTTTCAAAGAAAGACTATGCCGAAGGTAGACTCTCAAACAAAGCATACGAGGCCATACCAAAGGTGGGATCGAAAAAAGAAAGGCCAAGCCGAGGGTGGGTTTTCAAAGAAAGACTATGCCGAAGGTAGACTCTCAAACAAAGGATACGAGGCCATCCCGAAGGTGGGCTCGAAAAAAGAAAGGCCAAGCCGAGGGTGGGTTTTCAAAGAAAGACTAAGTTGAAGGTAGACTCTCAAACAAAGGATACGAGGCCATGCCAAAGGTGGGATCGAAAAAGAAAGGCCAAGCCGAGGGTGGGCTTTCAAAGAAAGACTAAGTCGAAGGTAGACTCTCAAACAAAGGATACGAGGCCATGCCGAAGGTGGGCTCGAAAAAGAAAGGCCAAACCGAGGGTGGACTTTCAAAGAAAGACTAAGCCGAAGGTAGACTCTCAAACAAAGGATACGAGGCCATGCCGAAGGTGGGATCGAAAAAGAAAGGCAAAGCCGAGGGTGGACTTTCAAAGAAAGACTAAGCTGAAGGTAGACTCTCAAACAAAGGATACGAGGCCATGCCGAAGGTGGGCTCGAAAAAAGAAATGCCAAGCCGAGGGTGGGTTTTCAAAGAAAGACAATGCCGAAGGTAGAATCTCAAACAAAGGATACGAGGCCATGCCGAAGGTGGGCTCGAAAAAATAAAAGCCAAGCCGAGGGTGGGTTTTCAAAGAAAGACTGAGCCGAAGGTAGACTCTCAAACAAAGGATACGAGGCCATGCCGAAGGTGGGCTCGAAAAAGAAAGGCCAAGCCGAGGGAGGGCTTTCAAAGAAAGACTAAGCCGAAGGTAGACTCTCAAACAAAGGATACGAGGCCATGTCGAAGGTGGGATTGAAAAAGAAAGGCCAAGCCGAGGGTGGGCTTTCAAAGAAAGACTAAGTCGAAAGTAGACTCTCAAACAAAGGATACGAGGCCAGGCCGAAGGTGGGCTCGAAAAAGAAAGGCTAAGCCGAGGGTGGATTTTCAAAGAAAGACTATGCCGAAGCTAGCCTCTCAAACAAAGGATACGAGGCCATGCTGAAGGTGGGCTAGAAAAAAGAAAGGCCAAGCCGAGGGTGGGTTTTTAAAGAAAGACTATGCTGAAGGTAGCCTCTCAAACAAAGGATACGAGGCCATGTCGAAGGTGGGCTCGAAAAAAGAAAAGCCAAGCCGAGGGTGGGTTTTCAAAGAAAGACAATGCCGAAGGTAGACTCTCAAACAAAGGATACGAGGCCATGCCGAAGGTGGGCTCGAAAAAGAAAGGCCAAGCCGAGGGTGGGCTTTCAAAGAAAGACTAAGCCGAAGGTAGACTCTCAAACAAAGGATACGAGGCCATGCCAAAGGTGGGATCGAAAAAGAAAGGCCAAGCCGAGGGTGGGCTTTCAAAGAAAGACTAAGTCGAAGGTAGACTCTCAAACAAAGGATACGAGGCCATGCCGAAGGTGGGCTCGAAAAAGAAAGGCCAAACCGAGGGTGGACTTTCAAAGAAAGACTAAGCCGAAGGTAGACTCTCAAACAAAGGATACGAGGCCATGCCGAAGGTGGGATCGAAAAAGAAAGGGCAAGCCGAGGGTGGGCTTTCAAAGAAAGACTAAGTCGAAGGTAGACACTCAAACAAAGGATACGAGGCCATGCCGAAGGTGGGCTCGAAAAAAGAAAGGCCAAGCCGAGGGTGGGTTTTCAAAGAAAGACTATGCCGAAGGTAGACTCTCAAACAAAGGATACGAGGCCATCCCGAAGGTGGGCTCGAAAAAAGAAAGGCCAAGCCGAGGGTGGGTTTTCAAAGAAAGACTAAGTCGAAGGTAGACTCTCAAACAAAGGATACGAGGCCATGCCAAAGGTGGGATCGAAAAAGAAAGGCCAAGCCGAGGGTGGGCTTTCAAAGAAAGACTAAGTCGAAGGTAGACTCTCAAACAAAGGATACGAGGCCATGCCGAAGGTGGGCTCGAAAAAGAAAGGCCAAGCCGAGGGTGGACTTTCAAAGAGAGACTAAGCTGAAGGCAGACTCTCAAACAAAGGATACGAGGCCATGTCGAAGGTGGGATCGAAAAATAAAGGCCAAGCCGAGGGTGGGCTTTCAAAGAAAGACTAAGTCGAAAGTAGACTCTCAAACAAAGGATACGAGGCCATGCCGAAAGTGGGCTCGAAAAAGAAAGGCCAAGCCGAGGGTGGGTTTTCAAAGAAAGACTATGCTGAAGGTAGCGTCTCAAACAAAGGATACGAGGCCATGTCGAAGGTGGGCTCGAAAAAATAAAAGCCAAGCCGAGGGTGGGTTTTCAAAGAAAGACAATGCCGAAGGTAGACTCTCAAACAAAGGATACGAGGCCATGCCGAAGGTGGGCTCGAAAAAGAAAGGCCAAGCCGAGGGTGGGCTTTCAAAGAAAGACTAAGCCGAAGGTAGACTCTCAAACAAAGGATACGAGGCCATGTCGAAGGTGGGATCGAAAAAGAAAGGCCAAGCCGAGGGTGGGCTTTCAAAGAAAGACTAAGTCGAAAGTAGACTCTCAAACAAAGGATACGAGGCCATGCCGAAAGTGGGCTCGAAAAAGAAAGGCCAAGCCGAGGGTGGGTTTTCAAAGAAAGACTATGCCGAAGGTAGACTCTCAAACAAAGGATACGAGGCCATGCCGAAGGTGGGCTCGAAAAAAGAAAGGCCAAGCCGAGGGTGGGCTTTCAAAGAAAGACTAAGCCGAAGGTAGACTCTCAAACAAAGGATTCGAGGCCATGCCGAAGGTGGGCTCGAAAAAGAAAGGCCAAGCCGAGGGTGGACTTTCAAAGAAAGACTATGCCGAAGGTAGACTCTCCTGGGGATAACAAGATAACATCGGGTGCGAGGACAGCCGAAGGCAAATTCGAAAAAAGAGGAAGACCAAGCCGAAGGTGGACTTTCAAAGAAAGTCTAAGTCGAAGGTAGACTCTCAAACAAATACGTAGAATCGACAGATCTACAAAGATGACTCCGTCGGGGAAAAGAGAAATCTAAACAAACAACTCTGCGGGGGGAGTATTGGAAGGATCAACAAGAAGGACGAATCCCCTGGTTGCGGTGTAATGTTAAACAACATCTCCTGAATCACGTTACTTTTTGATAGGGAAAGAAACCGGTAAAGGCTGTCAAACCTGGCTTATGCTTCGAATGCATATGTTTGAATTTTGCCGTAATGCTCCACACGAAGTGGAAATGCTACGCATTTGGGAGGATGCCATGCAAAGAAAATGCTTGTGCAATGCAAAAGAGGCGTCCCAGCAAAATAAATGCTGAAGACCAAGGCAGCTCCACTGGGGATGGCAAACTAAATTGCCACCAAATCAAAGAAATCCGGCTGAGAAAACTTCGCCCTGCTGGGGAAGACCACAATCACCAATTCTGTCGTAGATGGACGAAACTCCGAGAGAAAACCCTCTCTGTTGGGGATGGATACTGAGAGTAGAGATTCCTCCGCTGGGGATCACTAAGTACTTCAGAACCTGGATTCAACATCTACTAGGGGTACCCACCGCGACCAAACTCTGCTTGGGGATAAACTGCTGAGGATAAAAGGAGCCAAATCACTACTCTGGCCGGGGGCAAACCTCTTATATCCTGCTGAGGGGGACGATCCTCAATGACTCCATTTGGGGAATTACTTCTTCATACTCTATTGAGGAAAATGATCCTCGATACATTGACTGGGGAAACGAGTCAATAATATCGAACCTGCTTGGCGATGTTATCGAATTCAATATGCTACTGAGAGTCATTTGTAGCTTTACCCTGCTGGGGAATAATATCCACTATTAGCAAGCCCACTTGATGATTAACGACATCAACTCTGCTAGGGGATACCATCAAGCTTACTCATCTGCTGGGAATCAGATCACATCGTTGCTGATGAGAAAAAGACATTTTCTGACTAGCCGAGGAAAATGGGTGTTCAGATTCTGTGGGGAAGTAACATCTTTATCCAAAGAAGGTATCCCGCCAGTCTATTGCTGGGGATGCAGAATCATCAACTCCTGGCTGCCTGCTAAAAGAGTAATCCAACACAGCTTTAGCTGGGGAAATGATCCTCTGCACTCTGATGGGGAAGAGTAATAAACTGCTGAGGACGATCAGACTTCAAAGTTGGGGAGAGCTCTACTAGGGAGGCACACCTGTCATCCAGCAAAACCAACAGAAAGGTCTACGTGCAAAAATGACTACTTTGATTATCATCATAGTGACTGACGCCTAAGCAATTGCCACTATTTTCCAATTTGTTTCACAGAGCTCAACATTTTAGCATGTAATGTTTTTATCAAAAATATCGGACATTTTCACAAACAAAACTGGTAAAACAAAACAAAAGCTCTTTGACTGAAATGCAAGTTTTATTGAATGAATTGGCCTGTAAATAGGCATTTACATTTGGAAGCAATTCCTGAAAAGAGGTAATTGTGCAAAAAGTAAAGGAAAATACACATGTCGGCAATGTGGGGAACAGACATCCACCATGACTCGACTCAGCTATAACCCATATGACTTGTTTAATCGCAGATGCTTTGACCTTCGAAGAGACTGACTGGACTGATTCCTTTCCTTCGAATTTTCCAAGTGTGAATAGCAATCACAGATCGAACACGGATCGTAGTCTTTGCTTTTAAATCCCTAACTTTTGCCTGGATCACCCTTTTCGGGTTTTCAATCACCGGGATACCCATTTTTGCCAAAGTTTCCTTTTCAGGTTTTCAACCTTGCGGGTTTTTTTCTTTTTTTCTTTTTATCCCTAATTTTTGCCCGAACCTTTTCTTTTTATAGTTCTCCAGGATGCCCCATTTTTGCCTGAACCTTCTTTTTATGTTCAGCGGGTCTCTTTTATGCAAAGTATTTTTTTACTACATCTGCGTTCACAGGGGACGTAAAATCTTCGCCATCCATAGTTGAGAGTAATAAGGCTCCACCAGAGAAAACTTGTCTTACTACATATGGCCCTTCGTAATTCGGAGTCCACTTGCCCCTATGATCTGTTTGAGGAGGAATGATCCTTTTCAGAACTAATTCACCAGCTTGAAAACACCGAGGACGCACTTTTTGATCAAAGGCTTTCTTCATCCTGCTCTGATACAATCGGCTATGCGCAATGGCTTTCAATCTCTTCTCTTCAATGAGGTTCAGTTCATTCAGCCCGGAACGCACCCACTCAGCTTCATCAAGCTTCGCGTCTGTCAGAATTCTCAAAGAAGGAATCTCAACTTCAAATGGCAGAACTGCTTCCATACCATACACCAGTGAGAAAGGAGTTGCCCCAGTTGATGTGCGTACTGAAGTAGGATAACCATGCAAAGCGTAAGGCAACATCTCATGCCAGTCTTTGTATGTCACTACCATCTTCTGCACAATCTTCTTTATGTTCTTATTAGCCGCTTCAACAGCCCCATTCATCTTCGGACGATAGGGAGAAGAATTGTGATGTTCAATCTTAAAGCTCTGGCATAGCTCCTTCATCATCTTATTGTTTAAATTTGAACCATTATCAGTAATGATTCTCTCCGGGACTCCATACCGGTAGATGATGTCCTTCTTAATAAACCGGGCTACCACTTGTCTGGTGACGTTGGCATACGAGGCTGCTTCCACCCACTTCGTGAAGTAATCGATGGCAACCAGAATAAAACGATGCCCATTGGAAGCAGTCGGCTCAATCTTCCCAATCATATCAATGCCCCACATAGCAAAGGGCCAAGGTGATGACAACACATTCAAAGGAGTAGGCGGCACGTTCACCTTATCTGCATAAATCTGGCATTTATGACATTTCCGGGCGTATTTAAAACAGTCTGACTCCATAGTCATCTAATAATACCCCGCTCTCAACAATTTTCTCGCCATAGCATGCCCATTGGCATGAGTACCGAAGGAACCTTCGTGAACCTCTTCCATTAACAGGCCTGCCACGTGTTCATCAACACAACGTAGCAAGACCATGTCAAAGTTTCTCTTGTACAACACATCGTCTTTGTTCAAGACGAAGTTTCCTAATAACCTCCTCAATGTCTTCTTATCCTTGGAAGATGCCCCAGCCGGGTATTCCTGACTCTTCAAGAATGCTTTGATATCATGATACCAGGGCTTGCCATCTGATACACCTTCAACCGCAAACACAAAAGCAGGTCTATCCAAGCGCATGATTATGATTGAAAGAGTTTCATTCAAACGATTCACTTGATACATTGATGACAACGTTGCCAACGCATCAGCCATCTGATTCTCTGTCCGGGGAATGTGATGGAAGTCCACTCTGTCAAAGAAAGGTAACAACCTTCTGGCATAGTTGTCATACGGAACAAGATTCACTTGACGAGTCTCCCATTCACCTGTAATCTGATTAACCACCAACGCATAATCACCATAAACATCGAGGTTCTTGATTCTCAAATCAATCGCTTCTTCCAACCCCATGATGCATGCTTCATACTCTGCCTCATTGTTGGTGCATATGAACGCTAATCGGGCAGTAAAGTGTATATGAGAACCCTGTGGAGTCGTAATGATTGCCCCGATCCCATTACCATATGAATTAACAGCCCCATCAAAAACCATCTTCCATTGAGATCCAATCTCAGGTCCTTCATCAGGCAAAGGTTCTTCACAATCCTTCATCTTCAGATACATGATATGCTCATCCGGAAATTCGAACTTCATCGGTTAATAATTCTCAATTGGCTGTTCGGCAAGATATTCTTACAAAACACTTCCCTTAATGGCTTTTTGGGAAACATACTGAATGTCGTATTCTGTCAGAACCATCAGCCAACGGGCTACTCTACCAGAAAGTGCTTGCTTTTCAAACACATACTTGATCGGATCCATCTTCGAAATCAAAAGGGTTGTATGGTTTAACATATACTGCCTCAAACGCTTAGCGGCCCAAGCGAGTGCACAACATGTTTTCTCCAGCATCGAGTACCTCGACTCGCAATCAGTAAACTTCTTACTCAGGTAGTAGATGGCATGCTCTTTTCTACCTGACTCGTCTTGTTGACCGAGCACACAACCCATTGAATTCTCAAGAACCGTAAGATACATAATCAAAGGTCACCCTGGCACTGGAGGTATAAGGACCAGAGGTTCCTGCAAGTATTCTTTAATCTTTTCAAACGCCTTTTGACAATTTTCATTCCACTTGACCGCTTGATCTTTCTTTAACAATTTGAAGATTGGTTCACACGTGGCTATGAGATGCGAGATGAATCTAGCAATGTAGTTTAATCTCCCCAAGAAACCACGAACCTCTTTTTCTATTTTCGGCACAGGCATTTCTTGTATGGCTTTTACCTTTGCAGGATCAACCTCGATACCCTTTTCACTAACAATAAACCCCAGCAATTTTCCTGATCTCACCCCGAAGGTGCACTTGTTTGGATTCAACCTCAGTCTGAACTTCCTTAACCTTTCGAATAACTTCTGAAGATTCACCAGATGTTCTTCCTCCGTCTGTGACTTCGCAATCATGTCATCAACATAGACTTCAATCTCTTTGTGAATCATATCATGAAAGAGAGTCACCATCACCCGCTGGTAAGTTGCCCCTGCATTTTTCAATCCAAACGGCATCACTTTGTAGCAAAAAGTTCCCCACGGTGTTATGAATGTTGTCTTCTCCATGTCCTCTGGGGCCATCTTAATTTAGTTATACCCAGAGAAGCCATCCATGAAGGAAAACACAGAATACTGAGCAGTATTGTCCACTAACACGTCAATGTGAGGGAGCGGGAAATCATCCTTTGGGCTTGCTCTGTTCAAATCCCTGTAATCAACATACATCCTGACCTTTCCATCCTTCTTAGGTACAGGCACGATGTTAGCAACCCATGGAGGATAATTGGTTACGACAAGAAAACCGACATCTAGCTGTTTCTGAACCTCTTCCTTGATTTTAACAGACATCTCCGGTTTAGTTCTTCTCAACTTTTGTTTGACCGTAGCACAGCCCTCTTTAAGTGGTAGCCGGTGTACAACAATATCAGTATCGAGCCCAGGCATGTCTTGGTAAGACCAGGCGAAGATGTCAACATACTCACGGAGCATTTCAATCAATCTTCCCTTGACACTGTCTTCCAATGCAGCCCTTATTCTTACTTCTTTTCTGGTGTCCTCGGTTCCCAGATTCACAATCTCTATCTCCTCCTGATGAGGCAAAATAACCTTCTTCTCTCGCTTCAACAATCTGGCCAACTCTTCGGGCAGTTCACAATCTTCGTCAGTCTCTTCTTTAGCCTGATAGATTGGATTGTCAAAGTCATACCGAGCTATAGCTGAGTAATGATCGGTGTCATCTGAACAAAAAGACCTGCATGATTGCTGAGGTATGTTTTATTATGATGCAACAAAAGAAACACATTGCCATTTTGATGTGGGGTTTTTAATGCATAAAAATAAAAACAGAAAGACAGGGATCAAAATATTTGGGTGTGAAAATTCCTTTATTGATGATAAAGAAAAACATGCAACAGTTAAAAGCCCTACAAATAAAATCACTACGTCTTGGGCAGAACGCAGGATTATCATAGCAGGAAAACAAAGCAATTACTCGAAGCTAGTCACTGAAATGACTTTCTCAGAAGACCAGTTGCACAGACTTTCTCCTGGGACGCAAGGGCGGATCCAGCTATCCATATCACAATCACTGTCCCCTTCTTCCTCAATAGCATTGACCCTGTCGAAGAAAACACCGGCACTAGTGAAATAGACTGGGCCATAGAATGTGGGAGGGTCCCCGTCTCTCCTGGATGGCTTGTATCCCAATCCATAGGTATCCCTCTTCTCCTGAACTTCAACCACCTGGCCCCACCTCTGTGAGCTACCAGCTTCAACCACAGCTTTGGCGTCTTTAAAAGAAGACATAGAGACTTCAGGATGATTTGCCCCTGCAGGCTGCTCTATAGCTTCAGACTGAACGACCTCTTAAGAAACCTTCACTTTTTTAAACCCCTGACACAAAGTCTCATGGATTTCACCGTCCACTTCAACATACTTAAAAGTTGACAACTGGCTAATCATGATGTCTTCTTCTCTGCACACTGTCACTACGTGACCATCAACCATGTACTTTAGTTTTTGATGCAAAGTGGAGGTTACAGCGCCTGCCCCATGGATCCAAGGACGGCCCAACAGACAGCTGTATGTTGGCTGAATATCCATGATATAGAACGTTGCATCAAAAACCTCAGGTCCAACCTTGATCGGAAGCACAATCTCACTAAAGACAGATCTCTTCGAGCCATCAAAAGCTCGCACCACCAAGTCACTTGGTATACAAATAAGTCCCCTGGTATCCAACTTCATTAATGCTTTCTAGGGAAATACATTCAACGAAGACCCGGTATCCACAAGTACATGTGACATCAGAGAACCACGGCACTCAATCGAAATATGCAGGGAATTGTTATGATTCCTCCCAGCGGAAGTCAAATCAAGATCTGTGAAACCCAAGCCATTACCCGCATTTACGTGCGCTACAACCCCTTCCAGCTGGTTAACAGAAATTTCTTGAGGAACGTAGGCTGCATTCAAAACTTTCAGAAGAGCATTCCTATGGGCTTCAGAGCATAACAACAAAGACAGAATAAAGATCTTGGACGGGGTCTGATGTAACTGGTCCATAATCTTGTAGTCACTTTTCCTGATAAGCCTCATAAATTCTTCCACATTTTCAGAAAAGCATCGTCAACCGGCTTTACTGTAGAATCAATAACCACTGGAGTCTGAACAGAACCATCCATTACCTGTTTTCCCCTATCTTGCCTAGAAGTACTGGGTTGATCATTAACAGGAGTAAGCACTCTACCACTTCTAGTTATAGCATCAGTCTCAACTTTGACTTCAGAACCGGTACTCATTGGTGGAGTTGCCATTAATTCCTGCTTTTGTCCATTGACAAACACCTCTGCGCCGTAATTCCATGGAATAGCCTTAGAGCTCTCGTATGGAATGGGTCCAGCCCTTGTAATGACCACTGGAGATGGCCTTGCCGGACCAGAAATAGTAATTGTCTTGAACAGAATAGTGATGGTAGCAACCTTCTCACTGACAACCTCTTCTTGCTGACTACCTCTGTCAAACTGTAAACAGCCCTCATCAATCAGGTTCTGGATACCCATCTTCAACGAATCACAACCATTATCCTTTGTCAAACAATCTGAGCAGTTCTCACCATAACCCGGATAGACGCCACCCTTCAATAACCTGTTTTTAACCACAGCCAACAGAGTCTTCAGCTTACCCACCTCCGTGATTAAATTCAAAGCTTCACATTCCTCAATTATCGCATTCACCCTCGGCCCATTGTGATCAGGCATCGGGTTTTGCACAACATTAGGCCCATCATTAGCAAAGTTGATAGCCTTGGAATCCACAAGATCTTGGACTGCATGCTTAAAAGCTTTACAGTCTTCAATGTAGTGTCCGGGTGCCCCAGAGTGAAAGTCACAGTGGGCATTAGGATTATAACCCGGAGGTGGATTACCGGTGGGAGGAGCTAGAATCCTTTTCTGGATTAGCTGCAACTGTAGCAAATGCTAAAACAAATGCAAATAAGGTAGAGGTGGGGTATCAAAGTGTCTGTTCTGTTTAGGCCTTGGCTGATACTGACGCGGAGCCTAGCCCTGATTAGAATTATTCCTCTGTTGTTGTGGTGGAGGTAACGTTGCTAGGATGGTTACCGATGCTACTTGTTGATTATTTCTCTGACGTTGTTTCCCTTTTCCCCTGTGAGATGATACAGCGTTGGCCTCTCATTTCTTCTTATAACCATCAAATGGCTTCTTTCCATGTCCGGAAGACGATCCGTCACCACTAGAAACTTTTCCAGCCTTAATTCCAACCTCTACCTTCTGTCCGATAGCAATCACATCTGCAAACTTGCCTAGAGAACAAGGAAAAAGCTTCTCATAATAGTGCTTAGGCAGTGTGTCCATAAACATGTCCAACATCTCTTTTTCCAGCATTGGTGGCTGCACCCTAGCCGCCAATTCACGCCACCTTTGCGCGTATTCTTTGAAACTTTCATCATTTTTCTGAGACATGCTCAACAGCTGAGTTCTGTTGGGAGCCGTGTCTGTGTTGTACTGGTAATGCTTGATAAAAGCTGCAGCTAGCTCTCTCCAAGTACGAACATCTCTACTCTCCAGCGCCATATATCATTCCAAAGACGCGCCAGACAGGCTGTCCTGGAAAAAGTGCATCATTAACTTTTCGTCCTTGGCGTGGGCAACCATCTTCCTGGTATACGCCTTGATGTGAGTTCTACGGCAGGTAGAACCATTATACTTCTCCAGTGTAGGAATCTGAATCTTGTGTGGAATGACAATATCAGGGACCAGCCCTAGGTCGTCCAAATATATTCCCAGATCATCCTGCTTCATAACCCCTTTCAGTTGCGCCTCAATTAAACGGATCCTTTCATCAATGACCACAGGAAGGCCAGCATCCAAGCTTCTGACTGAGAAAACATCAACCTGTTGATCATCAAAACGATGACCATGGATAGCCCGAACAATGCTTCCTTCTCCAACCACTGTAGGAATCCCACCTTGTCCACCAGCACCAGGAATAGGAATGTTGGCACCAACACCACCCCCGCTCGGAGGAATAACACGATTAAGAAGACCACCGTACAAGAGACCATTTTCATCAACCTGTGACACCAAAGGCTGAACTAGAGTTCTGAATTCATTCTGGCTCTGTACCACACCTTGCATCATCTCCATGAATTGATCGATGCGAGCTTGCATAACTGCCATGTCTGCCTGAACTTTATCCATCACTCTGCTTTGATTAAGCCTGGTAGAATACCGATGCGTTGGTTGATCAATCCTGACTGACAAAAAGAGAGAGCATAAGAAAACCAGAGAATCCGAGAAAACCTGCAATGCAAAGATGATTATGATTATGCAAATGCAAATGCGAACAAACATATTTGAACATTTCCAGGACATATCCGCTTTGATTCCATTCCAAGAAACCAGGCAAGGGATTGGACACACTATCGGAAAATAAATCCGAAACCAAAAATATCACAGGGTCAAACCACAGGGACAAACCCTCTCTGAAAACCAGAACTGCCAGAGCACAGATAGTTAAACCAAATATTCCATTATCGAAAACAAAATAGTTCTTACAGACAAAATCAAGCACAATCAAAGGTGACTCCATCAACAAACCTGATGGTAATCCCAAAAAGGAAAGATAAACAACAAAATCAACTACAAATCAATTCCAAACAAACTAGCTTCAACTTCCTCCAGAAGGTCCACAGTGTCGGGATGTGCAGGTTGCTTTATCAGCCCTTTGATCAATTTGTTCCTCTTTGCAATATCTTGGGTCAATTTAACAATCTGCTCTTCAGCGTTGTTGTCCTTGCGCTTCGACTTCTTGACCTCGGCTTGTAACTTAAGCTCTTCAATTTGCTTATGTGCTTCTTTCCACTTGGCAAAGTAACGATCTTTCCTTGCTTTCACTACCTGAAGTTCCTCTTTCAGTTCTTCATTCTCAATCTTGGCCTCCTTCCACATATCCTGATACGTGGCAAGCTTGTCTTCTGCCTTGGTCAAAAGCTTCTTGTTTTTCCTTTTAGCTTTGCCTGAGGATTCAGCAGCCATACTGACCTTTTTGAAGTACTGAGCCCTGTCGGCAAAATCCTTCTCTTTTTCTCTAGGTGCGCAGTCATGTCTTGAACTTTCCACTTCAACCCCAAGTTGTCATGTAGAGCATTCTGTAGCAGACTACTCATGTCAGAGTTTTTCGACCTCAGATCAGCTATCAACTTACGCTGCTTGTCGAATTCTTCGAATGGTACGGTGAGTCTTTCTTCCACAATCTCTGGATAAAATGGAGGCGCCCAATCAAAAGGCAAATAGAACTCTTCTACCCTCTTTTTCACCCATTCAACATACGGAGCGAAGGCTTGATTATTGGGTTTCCCCAAAACAATTTTACCTATCTTCTTTCTGCTGAGCCAGGCTTGTGAAGCTTCTTGTGTAATAGCCACACCATCAGTCATATGAAAATACAAAGATTCTTCCAAATCTTTTTCAGCTGGAGGATCCTTTAAGGCGTACGCAAACTGCCTGATAGCCAAAGACGGGTTGTAGTTAATACCTCCTTTTCTTCCGATCAATGGTACATTAGGATACTTGCCACAGCTATGCAAAATATCAGTCCCCAATAATCCCTTATCCACCCAAAGAATATCTTTAGCAGCTAAGCCCATCAGACGCTTACTACACTCTAAAGAAGTCTTTGAATCCACAAAAGCACCAGATTGGGGTAAACGCTTGGCAAACCACTTGTAAAAGAGAGATGCGCAACAACAAACCACACCACCTCGTCTTTTCTCATTCCTGTTGTATAGAGCGTAGTGGAGATCACCTAACAGAGTCGGCACTGGATTCTGAGCTGTAAATATCTGAATAGCATCCGTATCGACGAAATCAGACTCATTAGGGAATAGCATAATGCCATATATACACAGAGCCAATATTGCATTGAAAGCTATCCACCTCTTTTCCTTAGCTTCTTCTCGAGCCCTCTTCACCAAGTACTCCAAGTGATATTCCCGGGATCTTCCTTTCTTAGCAAAGTCAGCCTCCACTATAGATCTGCTCAAATAAAGAGCCTCAGCCACTGCTTGGAAATCACAATCTCCTTGGGAACCACAGAAAGGAACACCTTCTTTGACAGGAATCCTCAAGATGTTGGAGTACTCCTCCAGGGTAGGAACCAACACATAATCTGGCATCACAAAGCACCTCAAGGAAGGATCATAAAACTGCATCAAGGTGTGCAACCCATTGTATTCATATTCATTGATGCTCCGAACCAGGGATAATATCCAACCATACTTCTCTTCAAAAGCTCCCAAAACTTCTGGACCAGCCATACTCTGTAAACTGTTCAACGGACCAAGAGTGATCTGTGGGAACTTATAGATGATGATGTGCTTCTTACCCCTCTTAATGTCCATCCCTAAGAACGCCCTCTGATTGGAATCAAAGACTAGATACTACCTGCAAATGCACAAACATGAATGTCAAAAAAAAATGGAATGCAATGCGAAGCATGGGATCAAGGCAACACTGCTGGCAGTGCTGTACTGTTGACTGAACGAGAACCACAACCCAGAAAACCAGAATTCCAGAATGTTGAACCACTGAGATAACCAGAAACCCAGACAATCAAAAACTGATGAGAAATCCAGAAAACCGGGTAGGTTGAAGGTTTCGGTTTCCTGCAAACCTGCAAACACCCATCCCCTCTCACATGTGGGTACTAAGATATTCAGTATCCCGGGCTCTCAGGTCGAGAAATGATGATACGTTCACCATTTCTGGTTTAGCATCATCATTAATCGAGGAGGCCTCAACTGATTCTCCAAAACGAAAGGTCCTCAGCTTCAGAGGTTTGAGAAGCAATAGCCCATTCAGACCGGAGGATACAATGCTATCGCCAATCAAAGAGGTCGTCCGCTGATTCACCTCAAAAGGAAAACCTACAGCAAGTCCCCAGCATTGGGTCCTCGGATCGAGAGTGTGCAATGGGTTTGCCACAGAATGTGGTCTGCCACTATCACATCCCGGGAGGAGTGCCGCAACTGAGTCCTCGGGAATGGTCATCAGAGTCGACAATTCCTCCAGAGAATAACTACTGGCCTGTATCAACATATAGTAGCAGATAGCTCCAGATAGAACCTCGTCTGATTGTAGGGATCGTGATCACCCGCACGTGGCCAACACCACGGGAGCCTCACGCCTGCCCACGCTAAAACCTAGGTGTATGCTCGAGCCTGGGTAGTGGGCTCATCTCTCAAAACAACCCAACCCGCCAAACAGAAAACCAGCCAGCACAGCACAACAATATCCAGTATGACAGTAATAAGATGCAATGCAGTAAAAGCTGTAAAAATAGTAAAGCAGTAAAGCAAAAATACAGTAAACAGCAATACAGTAATATACAACAAAACACAGCACCACAAAAACACCCAATGAAAACAGACAAACAAGCGCTAGGATCGACTCGCTAAAGGGGATGAACCATCAAGAGGTCAACCAGAGTCCCCAGCAGAGTCGCCAGTTGTCGCTCCCGGGATTCGCATCCAACGGTACAAACGCGAGAGTGGCGCAAAAGAGACAGAGTCGCCAGCAAAGTGTATTTATCCTGAGAGAGGGAAAGGAAACACTGCATAAACCTGAAGGAAAGGAAAGAACAAGGCCTCACGACCAAGAGAAACAGGTACGGGAGTCGGTTACGCGAAGGGAAGGTGTTAGCACCCAACACGTCCATCGTACTCGATGGGATCCACGCTTGTTGTCTGCATCAAAGGGTGTCGTCATCTGGAACTCCGCTGCTACCGGAAAGGAAAAGGAACGAAAACAGAAAAGAACGAAGAAACAAATGTATGGAAAATAAAAGAAGTGCTCGCATGGGCCCTACCCCACTGCCTACGTATCTCATCGGGAGCATGAGAATCAGAGCGACGTAGTTCCCCTCACTAGGGGTGGATTGTGTTTTTTAGGGAACGACTTACGTTCTAGATCAGGTGTTGCAGGCTCGCTGAATCGAGTGTGTTACCGTCTTGCAAGAGAACGAGTAGAAGCACGTTCATACGTCGAGAGTGAGTGAGATGAGAAAAGAATTCCCGAAGGAAAGACGTTATTGTTTGTTTGGAGTTTTTTAGACAGAAGTGTTTTAAGTTAGTTCATAACTTGCATTGCACCAAAGTCTTAAACGTAGGAACGAATACTTCGTGCATCGTCCCCAACAGGACGTACACTAAGTATCCTAGAAGAATGAGAGGAAGCCCCTCGTTCCCCACTTCCCACATAGAAGGCTCAAGCGCAATACACGTTAACCTTTATTACGTGTTTTGAAGAAGTTATGAGATGAGAAGAGAGAAGACACAAAGGAAACTCTAAAGGGAAACTAAGGGTCCTAATGTTATCATGCATGGATGACCTATGGTTAGTGAGGCTTAGGAAAGACCACTACCTAAAAACTAATGCTAATCCTACTCCAAGCTTAATCAAAAATTAAGTTGGACTAGGTAGCTCTAAGGGAAAAGAATCCAAGACTTAAACAAGTCTTGAGATCCATGGGATGAAAAAAGTGAAAGAGAGAGGAGAAGCATCTTAAATGCTAAAGCAAACACAAACATGAAAGCTTAAAAGAGAAAGGAGAAGTTAGAATGTGGACAACTATCCACATTCCATTCACTTACCATTAGTCCCTACATGGTTAGTAAAAACAAACATAAGCAACAATAAAACAAATGAAACCCAACAAACGTACAATCCAAAGAGAAATGGTTACAAACCAAATGAAACTCATCCAAGTCAGAATGTACACCTTAGAGGTGACCCATAATGTTTACCAAACAAGATCAAGCAAAAAGAGTGCAAACAAGTGGCAAAACATCCAAGAAAGTCAACAAAGAAGGAGTAGAAGAAGAATGAGTGGATATGCAAGATGATCATGCAAGAATGCTTCAAATAAAATCCAAGTCAGAATGTGGATGACCTAAGCATGTGCCTAAACATATTACACAAGTGTCACACAAGGCATACAAACAAGTATCCGAGCATTTAGAACCATTAGAAGAAGGAGAAGGAAGCATGTAAATGAAACATGTTAAAGGATGCAACATGGAACATGAATAACATATGACATGCATACAAATCTTCAAGGTCAGAAACAAACATCAAATGAAATGCAAAGAAGTGATATGGCATGGCATACACAAACCAAACACAAGTCAAGAAGAGACATAGATGAGAAGAAGTGAGAAAACAAGTCAAAAAGAGGCATGTAAATCAAACATTAAACATGTGCACAAACTATTCAACAACCTCACACCAATGACCTATAATTGCAATCACATGACTTATAATGATCCAAACATGAATTATGAAGTCAAAGAAACAATCCCAAGCAATGGCACAAGTGCCTTCTCAAATAAGTAACCAAACATGATCCAAAGATGTGCATAAAAGAGACCTCAAACAAAGAGCAATCAAACAATTAGCAAAACATCTTCAGAAATTATCAAATTAATCCTAAAAACATCTCAACCAGTGACAAACATCATGTTAAAAATTCATGCCAAAATTCACAAGGTAAGCACCTCAAACAATTATGCAAAGTCACATAGGAATCAAAATGCAATATGCAAAAAGGAGGGACTAAGATGCAATATGAAAAAGTTTTAAAAATGAAACAAAAATGTTTTTATGCACTTAAACATGTCATCTAACAAATGCAAAAATAATGGAAAACATATCATGTATAGATGATGAGAACAAATATCAGCAAATCAAGTGTCCAAATATGAAACAATTTACAAAGAAAATAATGCAACAATTAATTCAGACATCAAAAATAAAATAAAAAAGGAAAATAAAATTTGGAAAAATTTTATAAGATGCCAAACATGCTTCATGAATTTTTTGGGGATTTTTGGATACATAAAAATGATTTTAAAAAATTAAAATGAAAAACAAAACAATTAAATGAAATAAAAAAGAAATAAAAACAAGCAGGGTACAAACAGCAACAATAACACGTTGAAAATGAGAATGGGCTCAGAGAGGGGGGTTCAGAAAGCAAAGAAATGCCAAGCCCAGTCCAAAACAAGTGTCAGCGCATACCATGAACTCAGTCAACCCAAGAGACTCATACACACCATTGGATTAAATCCACGCTCCACATCAAGTCAACATTTCACACAAGTAATTAAGATAAGAGGCTCAGATCAGCATACACACCATAACCAACATACACACACGCACATCAAAACACTCAGCACACCATATGATCCCACGTGAGCAGCACATGTATTTTTAATGCGTTGTCAATATAATATCCACATGATTCAATCAACGCACCACAATCAGTCAAAAAATTCACAAAGTAAGCAAGATCAATGCTCAGATCAAGAGTACATGGTAAGAAGCATGGAGATGCACACACATATGTTAAAATGAAAACCAATCAGAATCAAATAAATAAGTGAGGTGGCACAACAATAGCCCTTGGATCCAAACACGAACGGTGGAGATTTCATCTTCTCCACTTAAACCCTTGCCGGATAGAGAAATAACCAGACGCCGGAGCCCTAGCTCCGGTCGTCATCTCCGGTGACCTGCAAATCAAATTTCTCTAGAAATTGCATACGAGTATACCATTTTGATCAGAAAAACATGAGGATCACGAATATCAAACTCATTTCATCAAACAACCAGCACACAATGTGTTGCACCCTAAAATTTGCTCTTCTTACTTTATTACTAACTGGCTTATGTTGCATTGCATTTTGCATTATCATGTGTGCATATCATTGGTTCTTAGCATGGGGTCAAGGTGCCTGAGGCAGTGCTTCAGAGGGTCAAGCAAGAGTCCTGGTATTGTCCAGGAGAGCTCAGGTGGATCATCCTCTCCTAACCAGTGCATAGATTAGGGTTTTGAGACTCTTGGGTTTATTTCTTCAATGGGAAAGCTCCTTGGGTTTTTATCATCATCAAATGGCATATCTTATCTTTGTTGGAGAGGATACAAATCATATTCAGAGGAATTTGGATTTGGAGACTGTGTTATTTCCTCCTAGACTGAGGGTACCACAACTAGGGTTTGCTATAAAGTCAGTTTATTTCTGATTTTTTGGGCAATAATTGATTCCATGGTACTCCTTGGGTCCCTAAGTACCTAGGCATTGGAGGTTGTCTATCAGTTTGGTTTAGGAGAAGTTCAATTGGCCAACGGATTGGAAATCAGGTGAATGGGGTAAAAGTCAACAGTGAGAGGAGAGGTCAACTGTGGAATTTTGAGGTTCTATTCAAGGTTTTCAGGGTCTCACATCCTCATATGGTCATCAAAAGTCAAGTTTCATGCCATATATCAAAAATCAGGAGTTGGTGCAAAAGTTACTAAATTTGGAAATGACCTATAATTTGAAAGTTTCCTTTTTGGGCAAGTTCCTGCACTGCATTCAACTTGACTTTTCATCATCAAGAAAGCTTCAAATGAACTTTTCTCCAACATGAAAATTGAAGATCTTTTTCTCCTATTTCCAACAAGTACTAATGGGTCTCCATATCATTTGTGAAACTCAACTTATGGTCAAAAGAAGGCAAAGTGGTTTTTAGGGTTTCATTTCCACAACTTTTAGATTTTGGGACATATGGACCTATGATTAATTCCATTGCTTCAAGACATGTTCCAACATCCAATACCAATCCCTAAGGAGCAATTTTGGATTTCTAATCAAGTGGTTTCATGGGTTATTATTCACTTATTTTCCATTATGTCAAAAAGCCAAGTCATCAAAAAACTCATGTATCAATTGTTTTCAAGGCCCAATTCCAATATGGGTGTAATTAGCAATTCAAATGCAAGTGATCCATCATGGAATTCTTAAGTATACATGTATGGAGAGAGGTGTAACTCACATAATGTGATTTTCCAAAATAATTCAAAAACTCATTAAACAAATAATTACCCAAGCCTAACTCATTATTAGTGAAAAACCCTAGTCTATATAAGCTCATTCATGCACTGGTTAGGATTCATTCACGTGCATTTGGAGGAGAACAACAACTTGTACCCTAATTCTTGAATTCATTAGATCGCTCAATCTACAAGGAGTTTCTTCAAAGTTCTTCCACAAACCTTCTCCTGGTGATCTCTAGAGTGCAAATCAACCACCATTCGCAGCCAAAAGCAAGGATTGGAGTTGCACCATCTCAGGTTGGTGGATTTTTTCGTGCTCCTAAAACTCCCTTTTTTTATGTCTATATTGTTGTGTGATTGTCACTGATCATCCTGATATATTTACTTTTAAATTTGGACGTGTGGTTTGCTTGTAATGATCATTTAAAGTTTTATGCCCTAACATTAATCCCTTCGTTTTTTATTATATGTTAATTATTTGTGATTTTGGAAGAGAGATTTGGAATCCTCGTGGAATTCTGGTTCGAACGGTATAAGGGTCGTGGATTTCTGGGCAGGTTTTTGATTGCAGGTGGCGGAGGACGGCGGCCAGAACCCTAGCTCCGGCGGCTGTGAGGGTTCCGGCGAAGGAAGGTTGAAGACGCAATCTCGTCCATCCATTCCCTTGATCGTACGGTTCTCAGGGCGCCACATGTTCTAATTTTTATTTTTATTCTATTTAATTGTATGTGTGCCTTACCATGCTAACTACCGTGTGCACCCAGTCACAATTTTTCTTTTTTATTACTTTTATTTCTGTTGACTTCATTATATGCGTTGGATGCATCAAACGAACAACAAGCTGCCAGCAAATTAAAATTATCATGTGTCTGGCACATGGGGGGTCCATGGTACACTGAACAATCGTGCGTGCGTGTGTGTATCATACTATAGTGTATCCTTTCATCATAACCGCTGATCATGAATACTTAATTGATTTGTTGACCAACTGCAAGACGTCTGATCAATCTCAAGGCTCATGTTTAGTCAACACGTTGACTGAGGCCATTGTTCCTTTTTATTATTATTTTTTTTTCGCTGATGGGTTGGGCTGCTATTCGCACCCCCATCTTCAGCCCATATCTCATTTTCCACTTCATTTTTTACTCAGTACACCCCCATACTATTTTCTCTATTTTTATTTTTATTAATACATTACATTTTCATTTTTATTTTTTAAAATTACATAATTGCATTAAAAAATTACTAAAAAATGTCATGCATCCTATTATCATTTTATAAAATTTGTACAAATTTTATTTTTATTTTTATTTTATTTTTCATCATCTAAATTAAATATTTATTCAATTTCTTTTTGCATCACACATTTCATGCATACCGGAAATTGTTTATTTTATTTCTCTGCATCCATAAAGTATTTTTGATCTGTTCCTTTTGCATTCATTCACTAACATTCTAAAATGCATTAAAATATTTTTCTTTAATTTTTAAATTTATTTCATATTGCATTTTGGTCCTTCCCTTTGGCTCATTGAACCCTATTTCTCACCTGAGCTTTGCCCAATTGTTTGAATGACTAATATCTTGATGTTGTGCAGGGATTTTTTGGTATTTGGTTTATCTCTGGTTGAATAATATTGATGTTTAATTTGGGAATTTTAGGAGTTATTTCTCTAATTATTTGGTTTGCTTTCACTTGAGATCTGCTTATATGTGTATTTCTGATCATGCCTAAGTCCTTGTTTGAAAGGCACTTGTGCCACTTGCTTTGGGGTTGTTTCTTTGATTTTTGAGTTCATGTTTAGATTATTATCACTATTGTTTGCCATTGTTTGATATTCACTTGCCTTGATGTTATTTATGTCCGTTTCGTACTAACCTTTTATGCAGGGACTAAGGTAAGTTCTTTAAGGGTATGGATAAGTATCCATGGTCACCCTTATTCTTTCTTTCTCTCCTATCTTCTTCCTTTAGGATTTAGGTTGTCGTCAAACCTCACTAACCGTAGGTCACCCATGCATGATAACTTTAGGACTCATAGCCCCCCTTTAGAGTTACCCTTGTGTCTTCTCTCTTCTCATCTCAAATTTCTTTAATACACTTAATAAGTATAAAGTGTATTGCGCACGAGCCTTAAGCGTGGGGAATGAGAAATGAGGGGCTTCCTTTCATCTTTCTAGAGTGCTTAGCGAGCGTCCTGTCTTAGGACGATGCGTTAAGTGTTCGCCCCTGTGCCCTAGACTTTGGTGCAATGCAATTTAGGAATTAACTTAAGTCACTTTTGTCCTAAAAAACACAAACCAACCTCAAACCTTTTTGTCCTTCGGGATTGTCAAACTAAAGGATATTTTCAAAAGGGGCACGTTACCTTCCGTCTGAGTCACAAACAGGCATCGACCCTAACTGCCGGACGCAAACTTAACGTCGCTCATAAAAAACACAAGAAGAACTTGGTCCGAACTACGTTGACTCTGAATTCCCCATTGCACAAAGGGGATATGTAGGCCTAGGACGTCGACGTCCTACCGAGTCGGTCTTTGTCTTTCCCTTCCCGTTTTAGTACAGCCCTAGATGATAGTATAACTCACCCTTAGATTAGACAACAAGCGTGGATCCCATCGAGTACGATGGACGCGTGGGGTGCTAGCAGCTTCCCCTCGCGTAACTGACTCCCGAACCCAGGTTATGGTTGCGATGATCATCCCTTTCCCTCTTCCTCAGGTTTATGCGGTGTTCCCTTTCCCTCTCTTGGGATAAATTTACACGGCTGGCGACTCTGTTTTTCTGCGCCACTCTCGCGTTTGTACCTGGATGAAAATCCTGGGAGCGACAGCTGGCGACTCTGCTGGGGACGCTGGTAGACCTATGCTGGTCCATCCCTAAGCGAGTCAATCCTAGCACTTGCTTGTCTTTGTTTTCTTTGGGTGTTTTGTGT
The DNA here is from genome assembly GCA_022829125.1 of Lathyrus tuberosus. Taxonomy (NCBI): domain Eukaryota; kingdom Viridiplantae; phylum Streptophyta; class Magnoliopsida; order Fabales; family Fabaceae; genus Lathyrus; species Lathyrus tuberosus. The sequence continues at coordinate 7,498,392 of JALAZF010000229.1, forward strand.
TTGTTTTGCTTTATGTGTTGTATTTTATTTTATTTTTACCGCATTTTCCGCATTTCATTTTTTATTACTGTCATGCTGTTGTGTTGTGCTGGCTGTCTTTATTTTGCAGGTTGGGGGGGACCAAGGGATAAGCCCAATACCCAGGCTTGAGTATACCCTAGGACTAGAGTGGAAAGTAGTGGGACCTACGTGCCTGCTTGGTACGTTTGTGTGTTCACGAAATTCACAACCAGACGAGGCTATCTTGGGACGCATTCTAACGTGTGTGTCTTGCGCATGTTGGGGTGTTGATCTAGAGAGCTGTCGACTCTGGTGACCGATCATTGAGGACCTTAGTGGAAACATCCCTCTTTAGTGGTGACAGTGGCAGACCACATCCTGTGGCAAACCCATTCGCACCCGAGGGCCCGCTTTGGAACTCGCATAGGATGGCCCCTACGTTTTGAAGAGAATCAGTGGAGGCACTCCTCGATTGACGATAGTACTGTACCCCGAGGGATGAATGTACTATTGTTTCTCGACCTCAGTGCCAAAGCCGAGGACCTTCCACTTTGGAGAATCAGTTGAGGCCTCCTCGATTGATGATGATGCCAAACCAGAAATGGTGAACGTATCATCATTTCTCGACCTGAGAGCTCGGGATACTGAACATCCTAGTACCCACATGTGAGAGGGGATGGGCATTTGCAGGTTTGCAGGTAACCGAAACCTTCAACCTACCCTGTTTTTCTGGATTTCTCATCAATGTCCGATTATTTGGGTTCTTGGTTATCTCAGTGGTTCAGAATTCTGGTTTTCTGGGTTGTGGTTCTCGTTCAGTTAACAGCACAACACATCCAGCAGTGTCACCTTGATCCCATGTTTGCATAAGCATATCATTTTTATTGCATTCTAACATGTTTGGCATTTTTCAGGGCTCACATCTTACTCTTGATTCCGGTTTTCTAAGGTTACTTCAGCATGGATGTCCAGAGAAAGAAGACCGTTGCTTATTCATTCCCAGAACCGACTTTGACACTGATTCACAAACTGATTAATATGGCTGGTTCCGGAGTTCGTACAGAATTCAGTGGAAGGTATGGAAGACTTCTGAAATTTGTCTATAATATCTCCAAGTATGAGAAGGATGCCATTCACACACTTCTTCAGTTTTACGATCCGTCTCTGCGTTGCTTCACTTTCCCGGACTACATCTTGGCTCCAACGTTGGAGGAGTTCTGATTTATTTTGGGAATCCCCATCAGGCATGATATAGTTTTCTTTTCCGAAGAACACCCCGGGGTAGAAGAGATGGCTGTTGCTCTTCATGTTAGTGAGTCTGTTCTGAACAGTAATATTGAAGAAAAACAAGGAGTTAAGGGTTTCTTGTTGAAGTTCTTGTTTGATCAGGCTTGCATACATGTCAAAGAGAAGAACTGGACTGCTTTCCAAGCTATTCTGGCTATGTGTATCTATGGGATTGTTCTGTTCCCGAACATTCCTGATCTGGTGGATATGCACATCGTCAGAATCTTTATTTCGAAGAATCCTATACCTACCTTGCTAGGTGATGTGTATCACTCAGTCCACTATAAGAATGAGAATAGGCGTGGGAAAACTGTAAGTTGCTGTGCACCGCTCTTAGCTACTTGGTTTCTGAGTCATCTCCCTGAATCTGGCGCTTTCGTTGATACGAAAGATTCTCTGAAGTGGTCTAAGAGGGTAATGGGCTTGACTGCTGACAACATTGTTTGGTTTAATCGTGACTTGCTAGGAATGGAGATTATTTGCAAATGCGGAGAATTCCCTAATGTACCCTTGATAGGGAGGAAGGGTGGAATTAACTATAATCCCTCCCTAGCTATCAGACAGTTTGGTTATCCTTTGAAAGGTCCACCCGATGAGAGAGACATCAGAGAATCCTTATTCTTCAATGGTATTGAGGATCAAGAGATGATGAGGAGGATTGTGAATGCTTGGAAACAGGTGACCAAGAAGGGTAAAACTTCGTTCGGAAAATGTAATAACCGGGCTTTTCCTTCCTACAAAGAGTGGATCAAGAGGAGAGCATAAGAGGAGCTTCTCCCCTTCCCGGTGGAACCACCTTTGTATCCTTTGGTGATCGAGCCTCCTACCACCGTTGAGTTGGAGAAGTATAACAAATTATGGGCTGAAAAGGAAAGGTTGCAGGAAGAAAATAGTGAGCTAAAAAGAGAGATTTATCAGTGGAAGCACGAGCGAGGTGAAGCTGTTCATACCGCCAAGTTGAAGACTGAGCTCCTTGCTAAAGCAGAAAAAGAGCTTGCTGACATGGTCGCATCCAGACAAAGGATGAAGGAAGCTTTGGATGGTATCAGTAAGGTTCTCAAGTCCAAGGAGGAGGAATTAGGCAAGGCTTTGTTGAAGATTCACAGGTTTGATGATCACCGAGAAACTGCCATGGCTGAGAATAAGAGAAAGGAAGACGACTACCTAGCTAAGATTGATCAGTTGAAGTCAACGCTCAAGAAGAAAGACGTTGAGATATTGTCAGGGGTATTCAAGAGACAAGCGGTCGAGGTTCAACTTAATGAAGCCTTAGCCTCCATAAAGTAGCTGAAGGTACAAGCTGGAGTAAAGAGATCTAGACATGAGGGGCCTAGCATGGAGGGTGTTTCTGGAGAAGACGCTTGGGAATTACATTGCAGATACTTGGATGGGATCATACACAGGAGAGACCTTCTCATTCGAGGACTAATTCAGAGACCCAAGCATCCCGACACCAGAAAGTTGTTCGAGGAAATTCAAGACTGGTGCAAAAAGCATAGTAGATGGGGAGGATTGACGCTTGTAAACTTTGATGATATGCCATAGTTTTCTATTTTCTTTCATTGTATGTGGATCACCACCAGGCTTGTTGGTTGGGACCTATGGTTTTTATATTCAGACTTGTTATCTCGGATTTGTGATTGTTGACATTTGGCTTTTCTCTGGTTTTCTTAATATATGAGCAGAAGTTCCATTATATCTTGTTATTAAACCGGAATCAAGGGGTGGATCGCCCTGTGAATTTTCAAACATGTCCATTTGCATCTGCATACTCATAATCATTCTGCATAATCATTTTTGCATGACAGGTGTTTATCTCCGGTGTTCTTATCTTGTTCTAAATCTCAGGATTGCAGATCAGCACATTCACTGGTATCCCACCAGACAGAATCAGAAGAGGCTCATGGATCAGGTACAGAATGAAATCATTGAGATGCGGACTCGCATGAACTAAATCATGGAATTAATGCAAGGGGATGCTCAGGCACCAGAACAGTTGAGGACTCTTGTTCAACCACTGATTACGAGGGTTGATGATTACGGTGTCCTTCATGGAGGACTTCAGACTGGCGTTACTGGTAATAATGGTCAGAATGGTCCTACTGGCGGAGGTGTTCCCGTTTCTGGTGTTGTGATTCCTCCGAGCGGAGCTAAAAATGCTGGGGGAGGTGGTACTGGTGTTGGCACAGTTCATGGCCGTCAGTATGATGATGTTCAAGATGATGCATTTTCTTTGCCAGGTGGGGATGCTGGTCCCCAGACTGACCATGATCAGAGGATCCGGTTGATTGAGGAACAGCTAAGGGGTGTTGTGAATCAGGATTCTGTGGGAATGGATCTAGAGGATTTGGGACTGGTTCCAGGCGTTGTTATCCCGCATAAGTTTCAGACCCCCACTTTCGAGAAGTATAATGGTATGACTTGTCCGAGGACCCATGTGAGGGCATACGCAAGCAAAATGGCTGCGCATGCGAAGAATGAGAAGCTGATGATGCATTGCTTCCAGGATAGCCTATCTGGGGCATCCATGGAGTGGTACATGCAACTAGAGAGGAAGGATATGCGTAGTTGGAGAGATCTGGCAGGGGCGTTCATTAGACACTATCAGTATAACACTGACATGGCTCCAAACAGAACACAGCTACAGAATCTGTCACAGAAGAACAATGAGAGTTTCAAGGAGTACGCTCAGAGGTGGCGTGAACTGGCAGCTAGGGTTCAGCCTCCCATGTTGGAACGGGAAATGATAACTATGTTTATGGCCACCTTGCAGGGTCATTACTATGAAAAGCTGGTACCATGTATGACTGGAAAGTTTGCTGACTTGATCTTAGTAGGAGAGATGGTGGAAAGCAGAATTAAGGCGGGTAAGATATCAGGCGGTGATGGGTCCTCATCTGGAGGAAGTAAGAAGCCTTATGCCGGTGGTTATAAGAAGAAGGAGGGAGATACAAACTCTGTGTCATCATATCGTGGTAGAGATGGACCTCGTCAAAACTACAATCAGCAGGTGACTTTTGTAACCATCCCAGCAGCACCTCAGCAATCAGCAGTGTCTCAACAACAAAATCAGGCTCCTCGCCAGTCGCAGCCTCTGACTAGGCGGGATAGGCATTTTGACACTCCACCTCTTCCCTACGCTCAGTTATTTTAGTACTTGTTAAAGCTACAGTTAATTCAGAAGAGAACATTGGCTCTGCCTACTGGTAATCCACCTCCCGGCTATGACGCTAACGCCCACTGTGAGTTTCATTCTGGGGCACCCGGACATTATATTGAGAACTGTAAAGCTTTTAAGCATCAGGTTCAAGATTTGCTAGATTCCGAGGCCATCAATTTCTCCAATGATGTTCCAAATGTGAATCAGAACCCGATGCCGAATCACGGTGATCCGAGGGTCAATGCTATTATTAAAGACTGTGAAGACTTGAGTTTGATTTCAGATGTGAACGAAGTACAAACTCCTTTGGGTGTGGTGAAGGAAAGGCTGTTGAAGGGAGGGGTATTCCCCGGTTGTGATGAAGGTTGTGTAGAATGTGTGTCGCAGCCAGGCGATTGTGACTTTTTGAAAGCAGGTATTCAGAAAATGATCAGCGAAGGGGTATTACAGTTTGACAGGGGTTGTAGGCGGAGTAATGTTACTGACAGAGAGATTGATGTTGCCACGATAACGATTCCATTCAAGACGATAACTATATCAGCGCTAGCGAGACCAGCGCCGGTCACTATCACTGTTCCCGGACCAGTCCCGTATGAGAGTACCAAGGCCATCCCATGGAACTATGGGGCCGAGGTGTTTGTTAATGGTAACAAGCTGGAATTAGAAGAGACATCAGCTGTGAATACGGGGGTGGGAAATCTTGTTGAAGCAGGGGCTATCACTAGGAGTGGTAGAGTCTTTGTTCCGTCCGAGAATCAAGCTAGCAGTTCAAGACAAGACAAAGGTAAACAGATGATGGATGAGTCCGTACAGAGGCGGGAAGCTAATAGTTCTACGACAAAGCCAGGTGGGGATACTTTCTCAAAAGACGTAGAAGACTTTATGAGGTTGATTAGAAAAAGTGATTACAAGATTGTCGACCAACTTCACCAAACCCCATCGAAGATTTCCATTCTATCCTTACTGTTGTGCTCTGAGGCACACCGAAATGCATTGCTGAAGGTTCTGAATATGGCTTATGTACCACAGGAAATATCCGTCAATCAGTTAGAAAGGGTTGTGGCTCATGTGAATGCTGGTAATGGTTTGGGTTTCACCGATTTAGATCTGACTCCGGCTGGGAGGAATCACAACAACGCTCTGCATATTTCAGTGGAACGCCGTGGTTCTTTGATGTCGCATATGTTAGTTGATACTGGGTCGTCTTTGAATGTGCTACCGAAGAAGGCTTTGATGAAACTGGATACTTGTGGGTTGATTTGTACACTAAGTGACTTGGTGGTACGTGCTTTTGATGGCTCCAAGAGGTCAGTTTTTGGAGAGTTAGTTCTGCCGATCAAGGTGGGTCCTGAGATTTTCAACACCACCTTCTACATAATGGATATTCAGCCTGCCTATAGTTGTCTGTTGGGCCGCCCATGGATCCATGGTGCTGGGGCAGTAACTTCTACGCTGCACCAGAAGTTGAAGTATATGGTGGATGGCCACGTTGTAACTGTTTGTGGTGAAGAAGATATCATGGTGAGTCACCTATCGACGTTCAAGTATGTAGAGGTAGATGGTGAGATATAGGAAACTTTGTACCAAGCCTTTGAAGCTGTGAAGATCCCCGAGGAACCCCCAAAGGCAGTCAGTCAGCCTGAGGCGGTTGCCCAACCTGAAGTCGTCATACAGCCAGAAGTTCCAATGTCCTCTTTCAAAGAGGCGCGTGCTATAGTTGAAGCCAGTGGTTCTCAGAAGTGGGGCAGTGTTATTGATGTACAAAGGAAGCAAGATACTCGTGGACTAGGTTACAAGCCACCCAGGCGTGCCGAAGAGCCTACCAAGTTCTATGGTCCAGTCCGTTTCACCAGTGCCGGTGTTTTCTTCGACAGAGTCAATGCTATTGAGGATGAAGGAGATAGTGATTGTGACATGGATGAATGGATCCGTCCCTGCATTCCTGGTCAGAGTCTAGGCAACTGGTCCTCCGAGAAAGTTATCCAAGTGACGCGCCTGGAGTAATTTACTTTTGTTTTCTGTTATGTTGAGTCCTACGTTCTGCCCAAGACGTAGTGATATTTATTTGTAGGGCTTGGATGTTTTATTTGCTATTTTTATCATCAATTAAGGACGTTTTTTCATTCAAATATTTTGATCCCTGTCTTTCTATTTTTACTTTTTGCATTAACCCACATCAAAATGGCAATGTGTTTTCTTGTTTGTTGCACTCATAATAAACATAAAACATCCATCATGCAGGTTCCTTTGTTCAGATTCCACCCATGACTTAGCTATGGCTTGATATGACTTCGACAATCCCATCTATCAGGCTGAAGGAGAGACTGACGAAGACTGTGACTTACCAGAAGAATTAGCCAGGCTACTGAAACAAGAGGAAAGGGTCATTCTACCTCATCAGGAGGAAGTCGAGACTGTTAATCTGGGAACCGAGGATGTTAAACGAGAAGTAAAGGTTGGGGCTGCCTTGGAAGACACCGTTAAGGGGAGATTGATTGAGTTACTTCGAGAGTATGTGGATATCTTCGCCTGGTCTTATCAAAACATGCCCGGACTTGATACTGACATTGTTTCACACAGACTGCTGCTTAAAGAGGGTTGTACTCCAGTCAAGCAGAAATTGAGAAGGACGAAACCAGATATGGCTGTCAAGATCAAGGAAGAGGTTCAGAAACAGTTGGACGCCGGATTTCTTGCTGTGACAAATATCCTCCGTGGGTTGCTAATATTGTACCTGTACCTAAGAAGGATGGGAAGGTCAGGATGTGTGTTGATTACCGAGATTTGAATAGGGCGAGCTCGAAGGTTGACTTCCCGTTCCCCCACATTGACGTGTTAGTGGACAATACTGCTCAATATTCTGTGTTTTCCTTCATGGATGGTTTCTCTGGGTATAACCAAATCAAAATGGCCCTAGAGGACATGGAGAAAACTACATTCATAACACCGTAGGGAACATTTTGCTACAAGGTAATGCCCTTTGGATTGAAGAATGCTGGGGCAACCTATCAGCGGGCGATGGTGACTCTCTTTCATGATATGATTCACAAGGAGATTGAAGTCTATGTTGATGACATGATTGCGAAGTCACAAACAGAGGAAGAACACTTGGCAAACCTCCAAAAGCTGTTTGAAAGGTTGAGGAAGTTCAGACTGAGATTGAATCCGAACAAGTGCAATTTCGGCGTGAGGTCTGGTAAATTGCTGGGTTTCATTATTAGTGAGAGGGGTATCGAGGTTGATCCTGCAAAGATAAGAGCCATACAGGAGATGCCTGAGCCAAGAACAGAGAAAGAGGTTCGTGGTTTCTTGGGGAGGTTGAATTACATTTCCAGGTTTATCTCTCATCTGACAGCCACATGTGAACCAATTTTCAATTTGTTAAGGAAAAATCAGGAGGTCAGGTGGAATGAAAATTGTCGAGAGGCGTTCGAAAGGATAAAGACGTATTTGCAGGAACCTCTAGTCCTTATGCCACCGGTGTTTGGGAGACCGTTGATTATGTACCTTACGGTTCTTGAGAATTCGATGGGTTGTGTGCTCGGTCAACACGACGAGACAGGTAGGAAAGAGCATGCCATTTACTACCTGAGTAAGAAGTTCACTGATTGCGAATCAAGATACTCTATGCTGGAAAAGACATGTTGCGCACTCGCTTGGGCAGCCAAGCGCTTAAGGCAGTATATGTTAAATCACACAACCTTGTTGATTTCGAAGATGGATCCGATTAAGTACGTGTTTAAGAAGCAGGCACTTTCTGGAAGGATAGCCCGTTGGAAGATGGTTTTGACAGAGTACGATATTCAGTATGTTTCTCAGAAGGCCATTAAGGGAAGTGTTCTGTCAGAATATCTCGCTGAACAGCCAGTCGAGGATTATCAGCCTATGAAGTTTAAATTTCTGGACGAGCATGATATGTTTCTGAAAATGAAGGATTGTGAAGAGCCTTTGCCTGACGAAGGACCAGAGATTAGGTCTCAGTGGAAGATGATCTTTGATGGGGCTGTCAACTCATATGGTAATGGAATTGGGGCAATCATTACAACCCCGAAGGGTTCTCATATGCCTTTCACTGCCCGGTTAGCGTTCGTATGTACCAACAACGAGGCGGAGTATGAAGCATGCATCATAGGGTTGGAGGAGGCAATTGATTTGAGAATTAAGAACCTCGATGTCTATGGTGATTCCGCGTTGGTAGTTAATCAGATTACAGGAGAATGGGAGACTCGTCAGGCGAACTTGGTACCTTATAACAACTATGCCAGAAGGTTGTTACCGTTCTTTGATAGGGTGGATTTTCATCACGTGCCCCGAGCTGAGAATCAGATGGCTGATGCGTTGGCAACATTGGCATCCATGTATAAGGTGAACCGTTGGAACGAAACTCCGTCGATTAGAATCATGCGTCTAGATAGACCGGCTTTTGTGTTTGCAATTGAAGATGTGTCTGATGGCAAACCGTGGTATCATGATATTAAGGTTTTTTTGAAGAGACAAGAGTATCCCGAGGGTGCCTCCACCAAGGATAAGAAGACTCTGAGGAGGTTGGCAGGAAACTTCTTTCTGAACAAGGATGATATGTTATATAAGAGGAACTTCGATATGGTCTTGCTACGTTGTGTTGATAAACATGAGGCAGACTCATTGATGGAGGAAGTTCACGAGGGTTCTTTTGGTACTCATTCCAGTGGACACACCATGGCTAGAAAGTTGTTGAGGGTGGGATATTATTGGATGACTATGGAGTCTGATTGTTTCAAGTACGCTCGGAAGTGCCATAAATGCCAGATTTATGCAGATAAGATGCATGTACCTCCTACACCTCTAAATGTGTTATCGTCTCCTTGGCCTTTTGCAATGTGGGGCATAGATATGATTGGAAAGATTGAGCCCACTACTTCCAATGGGCATCGTTTCATTTTGGTTGCCATTGACTATTTCATAAAGTGGGTGGAGGAAGCCTCGTACGCCAACGTCACCAAGCAAGTTGTAGCCCGGTTTATAAAGAAGGACATCATCTGTCGTTATGGGGTCCCGGAGAGAATCATTACTGATAATGGCTCGAATTTGAACAACAAGATGATGAAGGGACTATGTCAGAGTTTTAAGATCGAGCATCATAATTCTTCTCCCTATCGTCCGAAGATGAATGGTGTTGTTGAGGCGGCGAATTAGAATATCAAGAAGATTGTGCAGAAGATGATGGTAACGTATAAAGACTGGCATGAGATGCTACCTTATGCCCTGCATGGTTACCGTACTTCGGTACGTACGTCAACTGGGGCAACCCCTTTCTCGTTGGTGTATGGTATGGAAGCAGTCTTACCATTAGAGGTCGAGATTCCGTCTTTGAGAGTTCTGGCAGATGTGAAGCTTGATGAAGCTGAATGGGTGCGTTCCAGATTGGATCAGTTGAACCTTATTGAAGAAAAGAGGTTGGCAGCCATCGCACATGGTCGTTTGTATCAGAGCAGGATGAAGCACGCCTTTGACCAGAAAGTACGTCCTCGGAGTTTTCAGACAGGCGAATTGGTTTTGAAAAGGATCCTTCCTCCTCAGACAGATCACAGGGGCAAATGGACTCCAAACTACGAAGGGCCGTATGTAGTCAGAAAGGTTTTCTCTGGTGGAGCCTTACTACTTTCAACTATGGATGGCGAAGATTTTACATCCCCTGTGAACGCAGACGTAGTCAAAAAATACTTTGCATAAAAGAGACCCGCTAGACATAAAAAGAAAATCCAGGCAAAAAAGGGGCATCCCGGCGAACCATAAAAAGGAAAAGGTTCGGGCAAAATTTAGGGATAAAATGTAAAAAGAAATGTGTAAACCCGCAAAGTTGAAAACCTGAAAAGGCGACTTTTGGCAAAAATGGGTATCCCGATGGATTGAAAACCCGAAAAGGGCGATCCAGGCAAAAGTTAGGGATTTATAAGCGAAAGGCTATGGTCTGCGTTCGATCTGTGTACACTCTCAATACCTGGAAGTTCTGAAAGAAAGGAATCAATACAGTTATTCTCTTTGAAGGTCAAGACATTTGTGGATAAGCAAGACATATGAGTCATAGCTGAGTCAAATCATGGTGGATATCTGTTCCCCACATTGCCGACATGTGTATTTTCTTTTTTGGTTTTGCGCAATTACCTCTTTTTAGGAATTGCTTCCTATTGTAAATGCCTATTTACAGGCCACTCTTTAATAAAATATTCATTTCACTCAAAGAGCTTTCCATTGTTTGTTTTACTTTTACTTTTACTATTTTGTTTGCAAAAACGTCCGATATTTTTTATAAACATTGCATATAAAATTTCGAGCTTTGCAGAGCATAACGAAAAGCAGTAGAAATTACTTAGGCGTTAACGGTGATAGCCAGGTCGTGGCATATTCTATTTGTTGTTATTTGACTTGCAGGGTAGCAGGATTATATTCTCCCAGCAGTTTGCTTCACCAACATTGAGATTGCTCCTTCCCCAGCAGGACAAGCTTTCCTCAGCAGAGCAGACTTCCCCCAGCAGGAGACTTGGGAAGTATTTTCTCCGAATCAAGACGTTATTTCCCCACAGAATCAGGGTGTTCACCTTCCCCGTCCAGTCAGGAAGTGTACTTTCACCAACAATGTCTAATCCCCAGCAAGAAGGGAGTAAAGTCATTCTCCCCGTCAGCAGGCTAAGTTCATCAGTATCCCCAAGCAGGATGGTAGTATGGGCTGGTATCCCCCAGCAGGTTCTGAGCCCAATTGGTTATTGGCAGTCCTCAGTAAGAGACTTCCGGTTCCGTTATTGGCGTCCATTCTCAACTCCCCCAGCAGAGGAGAAATCTCAGGTTCTATGTCACTTTCAGTAGAAGACATGTATAATCCCCGGTAGTATGGATGTTCTTTTGGGATTTCATCCCCAGCAGAAGTTGTTGATCCAAGGAGTCGATCAGTGTGATCCTTCTCAGCAGAGTTCCTGGATTTAGAGGATAATTTATTTTTGTCATCCGCAGCTGAATTGGTCTTTTCTCTCCAGCATTTATTTTGCTGGAGGGACCTCTTTTGCATATCATAAGCATTGGCATTGCATCCTCAAAACGGGTAGCATTTCCACTTCGTGTGGAGCATTACGGCAAAATTCAAACATTTGCATTCGAAGCATAAGCCAGGTTTGATACTTTCCTTGCCAGTTCTCTTTCCCAGCAGAGATGGCATAATTCAGGAGATTTTGGAGGGATGCGTTCCTCATACTTGTGCTCCCCGGCAGAAGTCTTTTATTTAGACTTCTCCTTTCCCCAACGGAGTCATCTCATTTGTGGATCTCGAGTCCGTTAGAAGTTTGCTTTTGTTTGGCCTTTCTCTTTTGTGAGGTCCGGTTTACCAGTATCCTTTTTCAGCTGGGGTGGTACGAACCAGAAGTTTTGTTTCACGTTATCCCCAGTGAAGTCGCCACTTTATGTTGGTTATCTTTTGCGGGTACAATTGAGGTTGTATTCGTTTTGTGGATGCGATTGAGGTCGTATTCGTCTTTTCTTTGTGGGTAGAGTGATTGAGGTCAGTCTTCCTTTGTGGGTACAATTGAGGTTGTATTCGTTTTGTGGATGCGATCGAGGTCGTATTCGTCTTTTCTCTGTGGGTAGAGTGATTGAGGTCAGTCTTCCTTTGTGGGTACAATTGAGGTTGTATTCGTTTTGTGGATACGATCGAGGCCGTATTCGTCTTTTCTTTGTGGGTAGAGTGATTGAGGTCAGTCTTCCTTTGTGGGTACAATTGAGGTTGTATTCGTTTTGTGGATGCGATTGAGGTCGTATTCGTATTTTTCTTTGTGGGTAGAGTGATTGAGGTCAGACTTCCTTTGTGGGTACAATTGAGGTTGTATTCGTTTTGTGGGTGCTATTGAGGTCGTATTCGTATTTGCTTTGCGGGTAGAGTGATTGAGGTCAGTCTTCCTTTGAGGGTACAATTGAGGTTGTATTCGTTTCTTGGGTGCGATCGAGGTCGTATTCATTTTTTTTCTTTGTGGGTAGAGTGATTGAGGTCAGTCTTCCTTTTGTGGGTACAATTGAGGTTGTATTCGTTTTGTGGGTGCGATCGAGGTCGTATTCGTATTTTTGTTTGTGGGTAGAGTGATTGAGGTCAGTCTTCCTTTTGTGGGTACAATTGAGGTTGTATTCGTTTTGTGGGTGCGATCGAGTTCGTATTCATATTTTTCTTTGTGGGTAGAGTGATTGAGGTCAGTCTTCCTTTGTGGGTACAATTGAGGTTGTATTCGTTTCTTGGTTGCGATCGAGGTCGTATTCGTTTTTTTTCTTTGTGGGCAGAGTGATTGAGGTCAGTCTTCCTTTGTGGGTACAACTGAGGTTGTATTCGTTTTGTGGATACGATCGAGGTCGTATTCGTATTTTCTTTGTGAGTGGAGTGATTGAGGTCAGTCTTCCTTTGTGGCTACAATTGAGGTTGTATTCGTGTTTTGGGTGTGATCGAGGTCGTATTCGTTGTTTTCTTGTGGATATGGTTGAGGTCATATTCCTTATTTTTCAGCACGCTCCATTTCGTTATCATCAGCAAATTTCCGGGTTCTTTCGGTATTCAATCCTCGTGTATCCTAGAATGTCTGACAGCCATTGCTATCCTACCTTCAGGACCAAGTTGATTGAATAGGGGCAGCTATTGCACCACAAAATTTGCTCTCCTTACTTTATTACTAACTGGCTTATGTTGCATTGCATTTTGCATTATCATGTGTGCATATCATAGGTTCTTAGCATGGGGTCAAGGTGCCTGAGGCAGTGCTTCAGAGGGTCAAGCAAGAGTCCTGGTATTGTCCAGGAGAGCTCAGGTGGATCATCCTCTCCTAACCAGTGCATAGATTAAGGTTTTGACATTCTTGGGTTTATTTCTTCAATGGGCCAGCTCCTTGGGTTTTTATCATCATCAAATGGCATATCTTATCTTTGTTGGAGAGGATACACATCATATTCAGAGGAATTTAGATTTGGAGACTGTGTTATTTCCTCCTAGACTGAGGGTACCACAACTAGGGTTTGCTATAAAGTCAGTTTATTTCTGATTTTTTGGGCAATACTTGATTCCATGGTACTCCTTGGGTCCCTAAGTACCTAGGGATGAGAGGTTGTCCATCATTTTGGTTCAGGAGAAGTTCAATTGGCCAACGGATTGGAAATCAGGTGAATGGGGTAAAAGTCAACAGTGAGAGGAGAGGTCAACTGTGGAATTTTGAGGTTCTATCCAAGGTTTTCAGGGTCTCACATCCTCATATGGTCATCAAAAGTCAAGTTTCATGCCATATATCAAAAATCAGGAGTTGGTGCAAAAGTTACTAAATTTGGAAATGACCTATAATTTGAAAGTTTCCTTTTTGGGCAAGTTCCTGCACTGCATTCAACTTGATTTTTCATCATCAAGAAAGCTTCAAATCAAATTTTCTCCAACATGAAAATTGAATATCTTTTTCTCCTCTTTTCAACAAGTACTAATGGGTCTCCATATCATTTGTGAAACTCAACTTATGGTCAAAAGAAGGCAAAGTGGTTTTTAGGGTTTCATTTCCACAACTTTTAGATTTTGGGACATATGGACCTATGATTAATTCCATTGCTTCAAGACATGTTCCAACATCCAAGACCAATCCCTAAGGAGCATTTTTGGCTTTTTAATCAAGTGGTTTCATGGGTTATTATTCACTTATTTTCCATTATGTCAAAAAGCCAAGTCATCAAAAAACTCATGTATCAATTGTTTTCAAGGCCCAATTCCAATATAGGTGTAATTAGCAATTCAAATGCAAGTGATCCATCATGGAATTCTTAAGTATACATGCATGGAGAGAGGTGTAACTCACATAATGTGATTTTCCAAAATAATTCAAAAACTCATTAAACAAATAATTACCCAAGCCCAACTCATTATCAGTGAAAAACCCTAGTCTATATAAGCTTATTCATGCACTGATTAGGATTCATTCACGTGCATTTGGAGGAGAACAACAACTTGTACCCTAATTCTTTAATTCATTGGATCGCTCAATCTACAAGGAGTTTCTTCAAAGTTCTTCCACAAGCCTTCTCCTGGTGATCTCTAGAGTGCAAATCAACCACCATTCGCAGCCAAAAGCAAGGATTGGAGTTGCACCATCTCAGGTTGGTGGATTTTTTTGTGCTCCTAAAACTCCCTTTTTTTATGTCTATATTGTTGTGTGATTGTCACTGATCATCCTGATATATTTACTTTTAAATTTGGACGTGTGGTTTGCTTGTAATGATCATTTAAAGTTTTATGCCCTAACATTAATCCCTTCGTTTTTTATTATATTTTAATTATTTGTGATTTTGGAAGAGAGATTTGGAATCCTCGTGGAATTTTGGTTCGAACGGTATAAGGGTCGTGGATTTCTGGGCAGGTTTTTGAATGCAGGTGGCGGAGGACGGCGGCCGGAACCCTAGCTCCGGCGGTTGTGAGGGTTCCGGCGAAGGAAGGTTGAAGACGCAATCTCGTCCATCCATTCCCTTGATCGTACGGTTCTCAGGGCGCCACATGTTCTAATTTTTATTTTTATTCTATTTAATTGTATGTGTGCCTTACCATGCTAACTACCGTGTGCACCCAGTCACAAATTTTCTTTTTTATTACTTTTATTTCTGCTGACTTCATTATATGCGTTGGATGCATCAAACGAACAACAAGCTGCCAGCAAATTAAAATTATCATGTGTCTGGCATATGGGGGGTCCATGGTACACTGAACAATCGTGCGTGCATGTGTGTATCATACTATAGTGTATCCTTTCATCATAACCGCTGATCATGAATACTTAATTGATTTGTTGACCAACTGCAGGACGTCTGATCAATCCCAAGGCTCATGTTTAGTCGACACGTTGACTGAGGCCCATTGTTCCTTTTTATTTTATTTTATTTTTTTTCGCTGATGGGTTGGGCTGCTATTCGCACCCCCATCTTCATCCCATATCTCATTGTCCACTTCATTTTTTACTCAGTACACCCCCATACTATTTTCTCTATTTTTATTTTTATTAATACATTACATTTTCATTTTTATTTTTTAAAATTACATAATTGCATTAAAAAATTACTAAAAAATGTCATGCATCCTATTTATCATTTTATAAAAAATGTACAAATTTTATTTTTATTTTATTTTTCATCATCTAAATTAAATATTTATTCAATTTCTTTTTGCATCACACATTTCATGCATACCTGAAATTGTTAATTTTATTTCTCTGCATCCATAAAGTATTTTTGATCCGTTCCTTTTGCATTCATTCACTAACATTCTAAAATGCATTAAAATATTTTTCTTTCATTTTTAAATTTATTTCATATTGCATTTTGGTCCTTCCCTTTGGCTCATTGAACCCTATTTCTCACCTGAGCTTTGCCCAATTGTTTGAATGACTAATATCTTGATGTTGTGCAGGGATTTTTTGGTATTTGGTTTATCTCTGGTTGAATAATATTAGTGTTTAATTTGGGAATTTTAGGAGTTATTTCTCTAATTATTTGGTTTGCTTTCACTTGAGATCTGCTTATATGTGTATTTTTGATCATGCTTAAGTCCTTGTTTGAAAGGCACTTGTGCCACTTGCTTTGGGGTTGTTTCTTTGATTTTTGAGTTCATGTTTGGATTATTATCACTATTGCTTACCATTGTTTGATATACACTTGCCTTGATGTTATTTATGTCTGTTTCGTACTAACCTTTTATGCAGGGACTAAGGTAAGTTCTTTAAGGGTATGGATAAGTATCCATGATCACCCTTATTCTTTCTTTCTCTCCTATCTTCTTCCTTTAGGATTTAAGTTGTCATCAAACCTCACTAACCGTAGGTCACCCATGCATGATAACTTTAGGACTCATAGCCCCCCTTTAGAGTTACCCTTGTGTCTTCTCTCTTCTCATCTCAAATTTCTTTAAAACACTTAATAAGAATAAAGTGTATTGCGCACGAGCCTTAAGCGTGGGGAATGAGAAATGAGGGGCTTCCTCTCATCTTTCTAGAGTGCTTAGCGAGCGTCCTGTCTTGGGACGATGCGTTAAGTGTTCGCCCCTGTGCCCTAGACTTTGGTGCAGTGCAATTTAGGAATTAACTTAAGCCACTTCTGTCCTAAAAAACACAAACCAACCTCAAACCTTTTTGTCCTTCGGGATTGTCAAACTAAAGGATATTTTCAAAAGGGGCACGTTACCTTCCGTGTGAGTCGCAAACAGGCATCGACCCTAACTGTCGGACGCGAACTTAACGTCGCTCATAAAAAACACAAGAAGAACTTGGTCCGAACTACGTTGACTCTGAATTCCCCATTGCACAAAGGGGGTACGTAGGCCTAGGATGTCGACGTCCTACCGAGTCGGTCTTTGTCTTTCCCTTCCCGTTTTAGTAAAGCCCTAGATGATAGTATAACTCACCCTTAGATTAGACAACAAGCGTGGATCCCATCGAGTACGATGGACGCGTGGGGTGCTAACAGCTTCCCCTCGCGTAACCGACTCCCGAACCCAGGTTATGGTTGCGATGACCATCCCTTTCCCTCTTCCTCAGGTTTATGCGGTGTTCCCTTTCCCTCTCTTGGGATAAATTTACACGGCTGTCGACTCTGTTTTTCCGCGCCACTCTCGCGTTTGTACCTGGATGAAAATCCTGGGAGCGACACAATGCAAATCAAGCAAAATAAAGTTTGGATCCAAAACTGAAATCATCAAATACTCTCAATCCACACGTCCAAAATCAAAACAAAATAGATCATCATGCTCAGTGAACTTCATAAATCATAATGCATACAACAAAATCAAGTTCTATGATGGTGAAAATCACACTAACCTGAAAGTTGCAGAACTCGAAATACACCAAGAACTCCTTCCAAATGCTGCAGATCTACACCTTTTGAGCTCTATTTGCAAAATAAATGCAAATAGAGGCTTGAATCTGGCTAGATCTACGATTTTGAACTTGAACCCTCTTGAAACCAACTTGATGAAAACCTTGCTCTCAGCTCAAAATGATGGTTGATTCTTGTTCTACTCTCTTCACTGATCAAGAATGTGGAAAGAAAACTCAAGAAAACCTTATGGAGAGAGAGAATCGAAGAAGAGAAAATTTGGAGTGAAAAATGAATTCTGAGCAAATGTGAGTGCATGACCTAATTTTGGACGTATGAGTTAGCTTATATACCCTCCATTAGTCCTCTGATTGTGATTAGCAAGTGGTTAATCCTTTGGTTAATGAGATTGGAGTGGTTTTGCAATTTTTCATTTTGTGTTTAATCCACTAAACCACACGTGCAAAGTCATGCCTTTTGTGATCAATCTCTCACACACATCATGCTGATCAAAATTCAAATTAACTTGGGCCTTGCACATGCTTGGATAATGAGATTTGATCCATTATGCATTTTGGTCACTTGATGAATAAGTCATGGATATGGCACGGGTAGGCATGAAGTAAGGGTCAAAAATACTCCTCTTGACTTGTACTTTGATGATACAATGTGACATGAACCAATTGGGAACATTACAAGTCCTTTTGAGTGAAAATGCAAATGGTGGAAAATTTGACATGTGAGAAATCCATGAAATGCACCTTGCATTGTTTTGACCACAACTAGAGTTCCACAAATGATATGGAGATGTTCTAGTACTTTTTGGAAATGGGAGAGAAATATCTTCAACTTTCATGTTGGAGGAAAATTCATTTGGAGCTTCCTTGACGATGAAAAGTCAAGTTGAATGTAGTGGAAAAATTGCCAAAAATGGAAACTTCTCATTATAGGTCATTTTCCAAATTTAGTAACTTTTGCACAAACTCTTGATTCTTGATGAATGGCATGAATCTTGACAATTGAAGATCATATGAGGATGTGAGACCTTGAAAACCATGAAAAGAACCTCAAAACTCCACAGTTGACTTTCCCCTTTACAGTTGACTTTTCTTGGTTCACAAGCAACTGATCCACTGAGCATTCTTCACCATAAACCTTCAACCAAACCCTCATCTATGGACACTTGCAAGCATAAAGACTTCATGACACCATGCTTGAACATACAAAGCCCTCCAAGAAGTCCTCTTGATTCACAAACCCTAATTGGTCCCTCGAATTAGGAGGGAAAGATCCACTTGAAATCCTTTGCCATGCTTGACCTTATGGAGATATGATGAACCCCATGAGCCACCTTGAAGCTTGAGACTTGAGAATGTGGACCAAGTACCTTGATCCCATGCTAAGAACCAATGCTATGCACAATGTAAATGCAAGAAATGAAAAGAAACATAAGCCAATTGGGTTAGAAACAACAGGGCAAATTTTGAGGTGCTACACAATGTCCGACAAAAAATATACGACCTTCATGACCGAATCGGGCAACTATTACTACAACGTAATGCCCTTCGGCCTGAAGAACGCTGGAGCAACGTACCAACGAATGATGAACAAATTGTTTCGAGGAGAAATAGGCGACATGCTCGAAGTCTACATGGAAGACATGATGGTAAAATCCCACGAGGAAACCGATCATACTGCCTATTTGAGAAAGGTCTTCGAACAGGCCAGGAAATACAAAATGCGTTTTAATCCGGAGAAGTGCACGTTCGGTGTCCGGGCAGGCAAATTCCTCGGCTTCTACTTGACAAAACGAGGAATCGAAGCCAACCCCGACAAATACCGGGAATTCTCCGAGTTTCCTACGCCCAAGTCCAAAAAATCCATCCAGTCCCTCAACGGGATGCTCGCGTCACTATCTCGTTTCGTGGCCAAGTCCGCCCAGCACGCCCTACCATTCTTCAAACTCCTTCGCAAAGAGGCAGTGTTCGAATGCACCGAGGAGTACGATAAGGCCCTTCTCCATTTGAAAAGGGAAATCTCAGAGCCACCAGTCCTCTCTCGTCCGGACAATGGCAAAACGTTGTACCTATACCTGGCCGTAGCAACCGAAGCAGTGAGTGCCGCTCTCATCCGCGAGACACCTGACGGGCAGAAGCCCATTTATTTCACGAGCAAAGCGCTGCAAGGACTAGAGTTAAGATACCAACAGATAGAGAAGGTGGCACTGGCCCTCATCAACGCAGCCAGAAGATTAAGACACTACTTCCTCGCTCACACGATCGTGGTTCGAACAGATCAGCCCATAAAGCAGTTGCTCGGACGACCAGATATGGCCGGCCGAATGCTCAAATGGTTGCTGGAACTGTCCGAATTCGACATCCAAAATGAAGGCAGAAAAGCCCTCAAGGCCCAACCTCTGGCCGACTTCGTCGCGGAGATGACGTTCGCAAACTCCCCCGCGAGCGAAGCACGCAAATGGACCATCTTCGTCGACGGTGCCTCAAGCTCTACAGGAAGTGGCGCGGGCATCATACTGGAAAGCGACGAAGGAATTATCATCGTGGTATCACTCACACTATCTTTCCCAACCTCCAATAACCAGGCTGAATACGAAGCCTTCCTCACTGGGCTACACCTTGCCGAGAACCTAGGCACAGAGGAAGTCGTCATTTGTACAGATTCACAACTCGTGGCCCTCCAGGTCCGGGGAGAATACCAAGCCAAAAACGACAACCTGACTGAATACTTGACTCTGGTAAAGAAGGAAATGGAGAAGTTCACAACAGTGGAAGTGAAACACATTCCCCGCGAACATAACGTACGAGCAGACGTGCTGTCTAAATTAGCCAGCACGAAGAAGAAAGGCGGAAACAAATCCGTCATACAGGAGGTACTTCCTCGACCCAGTATTGATAAGGCCTCCCCGACACTCGACGTACAGGTGATCGGCGACAACAACTGCTGGATGACCCCAGTCTATAATTATCTCGCCAAAGATGAACTCCCGTCTGACCCAAAGGAGGCCAGCGTAGTCAGGCGAAGAGCCTGCTCTTACGTCTTGGTTGAAGATAAACTCTACAGACGGGGATTCTCCATTCCGCTGCTCAAATGTGTCGAGGAGGAAATGGTCGCACACATCCTGCACGAAATCCACGAGGGAATCAACGCCTAACATCTCGGCGGAAGGTCCCTTGCTCGAAAGGTTATCCGGGCAGGCTACTACTGGCCGACCATGCAAAACGACGTGAAAGAGCACGTGAAGAGATGCGACAAATGCCAACGACACGGGGACATGCACCTGGCTCCGCCTAACGAGCTCAAGGCTATGTCCTCCCCGTGGCCATTCGCCTGGTGGGGCCTAAACATCCTGGGACCCTTCGTGGTAGGATCAAGTCAAAACAAATATCTTATAGTGGGCGTGGACTATTTCACAAAATGGATAGAGGCAGAAGCTCTAGCCAAAATAACTGCCGTCAACATCCTGCATTTGTACAAACGAAACATCCTTGCACATTTCGGTATTCCCCAAGCGATAGTAACGGACAACGGGACGCAATTCACGGACAGGAAGTTCCAAGACTTCGTCGCCCAACTGGGCACGAAGCAGCACTTTGCATCCGTGGAGCACCCTCAAATAAATGGGCAGGCTGAAGCAGCCAACCGAGTCATCCTTCGAGGCCTCAAGCGAAGGCTGGACGAAACAAAGAAGGCATGGGTCGAGGAACTGCACAGCGTACTATGGGCCTACCGCACAACTCCACACTCAACGACCGGGGAAACACCTTTCCGTCTAGCATACGGGACAGAGGCTGTAATCTCCGTCGAAGTTAACATGCCCTCTAGGCGGACAGAATCGCTCCTAGACGAGGAGATGAACGACAAATCGTTGAGAGAATAGCTAGACCTCGTCGAGGAAATCCAAACCGAGGCAGCCCTTCGAGAAGCCTCACTAAAACAAGAAATTACCATCAGGCACAACGCCAAGGTGATACGGCGAGAGTTCGACGTGGGAAGCCTTGTTCTAAGAAGAAACCACAAAGACTCTCATGAAGGAAAACTAGCAGCCAACTGGGAAGGACCCTATCGTGTCCGAGCAAAAACGGAAAATGGGGCCTACTACCTAGAATATCTCTCTGGGGAAGAACTTGCTCGACCATGGAACACTGAAAAGCTAAAACAATACTACAGCTAAATCCTCGGTTCGACCCGTCGCAACGACGATCGTCAGCTACCGACCACTATGCGCGTCTAGGTACAAGCGTCGCATACGAATAAAGCAGAACCTCGCTCAGTAACGAGCCGGACCACTGCTCGACGGCGGTCCTCGATCGAGCATCACTGTCGTCAAAGAACCATGACTGGCAGAACCCCAGCTCGCGATGGGACGTTCACGCCGCGAACTCAAGCCTCAAACACGACCTGAGCTCCACACCCCGCCAGGACATTCCCCGGCAGTTCGACCAGTTCCCTTCACTGTCAAACACATCTGCAACGAGCAATTCCCCTAAAATATTTGCGCAAGTCAAATACTCCCAATCACGGGCAGATATACACTTGCAACGAGCATGAATACGATACTTAGCTAAAAATAAAGGCAGGTAAATTCATACAAACAACAGAATTAAACATGTGATAAGTTAACATAATAAGTGGTCGCAAGGGCCACGATTGTACTTTGTTACATGAAACGGGGGCCACGGCCCCCAGAAATAAATTACAATCAATTCCACGGCACGCAGGCCGGACAGATTACAACAACATCAAAAAATACAAATTCCTCACTCATCCGCATGCCCGGCAGGCTCTGGATGGGGTCCCTGGTCCTCTACGGGCTGATCCTCGGGAGTACCTTCTACGAGACCGTCGGGCACGACAATACGGCCATCCTCTACATGCGCCAGGTAGTGAGTCCCCTCAACAGAAAAATTGAGCTCAGGGTTCACCACCCCCAACTGAGCCATATCATTTTTGAAAGACTCATCCGCGACGGCAATACCATCGTCTTCGGCCAGCAGCATGCGAGCAACCAGCTCAGATCTAGTCTTCAATTCTTTCACATCGTCCGACTCGTCGACACCCGGGGCATTGACTGCCCTCAGCTCCCTTATCAGCTCCTCGGCAGCTTTCTTCTCTGCCGCCAGCTTAGAGTTCTCCTCTAAAGCTAACCCTAACCGCATGCAATCTACCATTAACAACTAACAGAAGTAGAACAAGCAAAGGATCGGAGCACTTACTTGATTTAAGTAAAAGAAAGAAGCTGCTCAAAGCTTGACGCGGTGGTCGGAGTAGACGGAAGGCGGTTATGGGCAAGAGAACTGAAGGGAGCAAAGAGAAATCAGGCTGAAAAGTTCCAAATGGAACGATTTTCCCCCTTTTATACAAAGGGGCACGTGCGAACACGAGCCCGTAGGCCATGATGACTACCCACTAGCCATCATTGCCTATTAATTGCTACACGGAGCTCTAGGTACACGTGGCGTCCCAATGTTTCTAATTCTGTCTGACCATTCGTCTCCCCGAACACCGGGCAACGAGGTCACGACCACGAATCTCACGGACACAGGGGGCCATGAGCACATTGAGACAATCCTCCTCATCTTCAAACGACGACTTTCATGTTGGCTCCACGGAGCAACGAGCAGTCCTTAAGTCATCACTCCCATGCTGGGGAGCAATGACTTGGGGGGCTCCTGTTCTGGACTGGACCACTGGCTAGACATGGCCCAATCCGCCTCTGCTTCAGAGCGGCCCAAATTGCCTAAGTCCAATCCACAGAGGGGCAAAAGTTACTTTTCTGCCCCTCCGACCGGGTAAGGAATACAACGTTCCTCCCCGGAATCACTGCCCGTTACGCACGGCTTCACTACTCCCCGAACAGCTATGGCAGGTGCCCGGAACCACGCCTATGCCCGACATAACAGCTAGTTTTGGGCACCCTGCCCGACATAACGGCTAGTTTGGGTAGTTACCTATTTTTTGGGGAAAATGGTTATTTCGCCCCGAAAATAGGACCGTTGGCCACGCGCTGGGGGACTCTTTATAAACCCTCTCGCTTGAGAGGGTCAGGTATCCAATATTCACCCTAAGAATTCATACTTTGTACTTGCCCCTTTTCTCTGACCCTTTCTTACTTGAGCGTCGGAGTACCTTGCAGGTACACCCCCCTCCTCTCCATACGACCAGCATCCCTGACGCACTTGGCGGCCTGATTCTCCAGGATTTGATCCAGCCTTCACTATCACTTGTTAACTAGTTTGAAATTTGCATTGTTTTTTTTTATTAATTTGGTTGAACAAGTGATTATTATTAACTTGATTGTGTCATTTTTAGTAATAAAAACCTATATGTACTTGTTATTGACTTTAAAGTAATGTTTGGTTGCTTTAAAAATTTGAATGTGATTAGTGTTGCATATGCTTATTCAAATTAGATTTTTATTTTTATATTATTGTTAATGTGATATTTAATATTAATTATAATATTTTAAATATGAATTAAACACAATTAATAATACAAATTAAAAACTTGAGAGAAAAATTACCTGCGGATTTTCAGTTCGCTGCGACCTTTCCTGCGACAATTTCAATTAACTGTGGTAATATCTG
Source organism: Lathyrus tuberosus (assembly GCA_022829125.1). NCBI lineage: Eukaryota > Viridiplantae > Streptophyta > Magnoliopsida > Fabales > Fabaceae > Lathyrus > Lathyrus tuberosus. Next base: position 7,522,278 of record JALAZF010000229.1, read on the forward strand.
CGATTTTAGCTGTTTTACCTGCGATTTTTCCCTGCGACTTTTTTCTGCGACTTTACCTGCTAAATTAATTACCCACGAAGGTTTTAGCTGGGAACAGAAAATAGCAGGAAGAATCGCAGGTAATATATTTCCTGCGGAAATTTTGTCAAAATCCGCAAGTAAATCCGCAGGAAACCAGTGTATTTTTAGTAGTGTTCGTTTTTCTCCCAGCTTCATTATATAGACACACAAATGTATCTTGAAGCCAAATTTTCCTTTTCAAAATAGATAACATTTGATTCTTATCGAGAGCAAATATATTCTCACTTCTCATAAACATAAAATATAAGAGTTTCATTTGTCTATGGAACATATCAAAGTTACAAAATAAACAAGTATATACAATGCAATTGGAATTAGAATTTTACCTATAAAAATCCTTCTTCTAAGCAAGTATATCAAGTTCTTAATGATTTGATAACACATAATCTAATAAAAATGTATATTCAAAGAAAAAACTTATTAAGTTATCAAGTAGAAATATCTTCAATTAAAGAACAAAACGTAATGACATACATGAAGGTAAGTACTTCACGATGAAAAACATGTATATGCCGTTGCAACGTACCTGCAAATCACCAATAGTATATGACCAAAGAACTTCCAAAGAATGAGCATTTCTCTACAAGTTTTTCGAAGGTTGTCCGCAATATGGAAGTTGCGTTCGTAGTGACAATACTATTAAGTTGCATAACTATATCTTTCGCCTGACTGAGTTCCTAGAAGTTTTTGGCTTAAACTCCTAGTCTTAGGACTAGGGGCCTTGGCTTCTGGTGGTCTTTTTTAGACGTTAGGGTGTGTGTCTTTGTTCTATGTCCTTTGATCTTCTGTCATTAGTGTTTTTATCTGGTTTTGGGGTTCGATGGGTTTGGAGTAGGGGTGGCAAAACGGGCTGCCCACCCTGCCCCGCCCCACCCCGCCTTAAGCCCGCCAAAAAAAATGCGAATGGGCATGAAAATCTAGCTCGCCCCGCCAAGGTGGCGGGTTGGCGGGCGGCGGGCTTGCCCGCCTACTTTTTTTATTTATTTGTTTCATTTTTTTAATAGATTAATAGACTTTTTTTACATTTCAATTAGATTTTTCACTTATTTTTTAAAGCAATTTTTATAAAGTATTTTTTTAACAACTTTTACTTCAAAAAATATTGCATATATTCTCAAATAAATGTATAAAATAAAACTATCAAGAATTGGAATTACTAGAAATAACTAAAAAGGGGCGGGTTTAAGGTGGGACAAGCTGAACGAATAGGTGCGGCGGGCGGCGGGTTTTTGTGGGGCGGGGTTTGGCGGGCGGCAGGTTTTAGCTGGGCGGGCTTTGGTGGGCAGCGGGCCCAAAATCCCAACCCAACCCACAATTTTTTGGCGGGTGGGCGGTTCGGCCCGGCGGGCCACGACCCGTTTTGCCACCCCTCTTTTGGAGTGGCAATCGGTAAGGAGAAGGAAGAATAGGGGGTCCGCTAATACCCTAAGAGCTTCGGTTTGGAAAGAAAATAAAGGAAAATGAGCTTTTGATGGAGAAATCACAACCTCCTTCTTCTTTACAGAGTTTCCTTAATGCATGTACGCAAAAGCGACGTTTGAGTTCTTTATGGTGTATGGGCTGATTTCAAAAGTCTATATTTTGGAGAAGTGGGATATGGCGGGTAGGAGATACGGTTTTGCTCGGTTTAGAAAGGTTCACGATTCGCGAGTCATGGCTACTAAACTGGATAATATTCAACTTAAGGGGAAATTTTGTTTTGCTAATATCCCTAGATTTCAAAGAAGTTTCAGAGAGAGGTGGGCCGAGGATAGGCAGGTTGATGTTGGGAAGCTTTAAGGGGAGTCAAGGAAAGGAAAATTTGTGTCTGTGGGAGGGAAGAAGACTTACGAGCATACGGGTTCATATGCGGATGCAGTCTTGAATAAACCCAAGGTGGATATCCAAGGGAGGAAAGTTACGGATAGGCCAGGGTGTGGTGACAAGAAGAATAGTGTTTCCGCTAGAGATTTTATCTCGTTAGGGAAAATTCAGTTTAAGGTTAAATAGGATAATCTCTGCAGATTCGCTAAAGCGTTTGTAGGGGAGGTCATTGAAGATGGTTATACGTATAAAGTTCAAAAGGCCCTCAATGCTGAAGGATTTTTTTAATATTTCTACTTCTCCCATAGGAGCTAAGCTTGTTCTGTTGGAAAGAAAAGAAGAAGATGATCTGACCGTCTTTTTAAATGAAGCCATTGACTGGATTGATAGATGGTTTAAAGCTATAAAGCCTTGGTCACCTGAAACTGTTGATGGAGACAGGATGACGTGGGTTAGGTGCCTTGGAGTTCCTTGTTTTGTGTGGGATTCTGATTTCTTTAATCTCGTGGTAGAGAAAATTGGATCTCTGGTTTCCTTTGAAGAAGAGAAAATGAATGACAAGAGATTTGATGTTGCCAAGCTTTGGATCAAAACTAATCTCTTTGGATTTATTAATGTTGAGGTGAATGCCAAGATTAACGAATGTTACTTTAGGATCATGATGGTGGAAGAAACTCATGTTAACTCTTGTAATGGATTATCGGATGGACGGGAGGGGTCTGTGGGTATGGAAAAATCATAGTCCTCGATCGCTTCCGACGAAGTAGGCGCGTGGGAGTCTTCTGACGAGGAAGGTGGGGGATATACGAGGAAGTTAAGTGGTTTTGTGAAGGAGACTAATCAATTCTTTGGTAGCAATAGTGCAGGCTGCGGAATAGGGGATGACTTGGACCATGCTATTGTGAATGATAACTTGGAGAATGTGGTGAATAAAGGTGATGGCGTTACCGAGGTTGGAGAGAATATCATTAAAAAGGGTAATATTGGACCTATTATAGCTGGCCTAGCCTTGGGAAATGATGACGGTGCATTTATTAGTAATGAGGCTACTTTTTCTAAAAGGAAAAAGTGTGGTACTTTGCCACCTTTTCGGCCAATAGATATGATCAATGATGATAACGACGTGTCTATTGGAAAATCAGGTACTCACGTTGCTAGATCGAGAAGTAGGATGGGTATTGTTGGGCCGAATTCATTTAGTGCTTCGACGGGTGGAAATTCTGGGCCCGTTGTGGGTGGTAGGCCCAATCAGACCATTAATAAGAAACAAATCTTATTAGATGACATTTACAAAAAAAATAAAAATTCCCTATGCCCCTTCTTTCTATTCTACTCTTATCCATTCTGCTGCTATTTCGAAGAAGACAGGTTATCACGAAGAAGTGGTGCGTAGTACCTGCAACACCCCCAATCTATACCCCCAAGCTATTAAAGCAGTAAAAGAAAATTCAAAATTTCATCAGAGTATATTTAAAAACACGGCATAGACAGGGAGAGTCACATTATATTGAAACAAAACAAACAACACCTGCTCATAAAGATATGCAACAGTGGGGTAGCAATCAACAGAGGAACTCAGTTCCTTACACCCACATTTCAGATTTTAGAATAAAAGCGGAAAATCTAAAACTGAATATCATATATATATATATATATATATATATATATATATATATATCACTTGAAAAGTTTGTCATACATCAAGTTATACATGCACAAGCCAAAAGATATATACACATATACACCAATAAGCACAACACGGTCTCCCTAACTACCCGGTGTCACATATTAGAGTCGACCGACAAAAGAATGAAGACGCAAAGCTTCACAAAAAGACCTCCAGCAACTCTAATCTGCAATGCCTCATAGAGCATTATAAAACAGCAGAAGGGTGAGAAAAACAATCATAATACAGTTGCATACAATGATATATTAACACAAAAACGCACAAGTAGAATATTCTCACCACAAATGCACCACAATCAAATATAACACAACACAGTGCAAGTATCAGGTATTCATCACCAATGCTAATCAATCGTACACAATGCACTCATCATCAACGCAATTATACATATTCCATCTCAATAATCACATTCACAATTAACATACACAATTAATCCATGATTCATGCAAATGCACAGAGACCGACACAACGACTCTATGCACATGCCATGCGGTACCGACTGCAATGTCTCATATCTCATCACCAGTTCACTCAGGAACTATTGGAACCATCGCTCGTTACAGAGGGTCGCTCAAGTAACACCCCGTCGGGCCTACGATGTTCACCCGTCGCTTTAGGTCCCCACATGGGCACACAACGTTTATGGATTGCTTTAGGTCCCCACATGGGCACACAATCCGATCGCTTTAGGTCCCCACATGGGCACACGATCGTCTATAACCATCGCTTTAGGTCCTCTATATTTTTAAGGCACACGATATATCAAATCGCTTTAAGTACTCTTTTGTTTAAGGCGCACGATGTTATAGCAGATTCCCTCTGGAACCAAACCGTCACTCAGGACGTCACAACAATGCATATCATGATGCTTGGCATACAATGACTCATGACATTTAATATGCACACATATATGCAACCATCTCACTTAACATAATTCATGCTTTGCAATTCAAGCCCAAACAAGGCATTTATAACAAACAACAGCAAGCAATCATACCATATCCATATCAACAGCACATTGCATGAAACACACCAATTACACACAATCAAAACGACAAAAGTCGACAAAACGACACTATTCCAAATTCTCGACAAAATTTAATCGGCTAACAATTTCCAAATCATCATAATCACATAGTACAGCTCAATAGCTTTCCAACGATACCAAGAATGTAAAAATCAGATAAACGGAACAAAAGTTACGAAAGAAAAACGAAAACGAGATTTTGAAAAATCCCATTTTTACATTTTTCCTGACCATACGCGTATGGCCTCACTCATACGCGTACGGCCAACACTCATACGCGTACCATACGTGTATCACCAAAAGGCTGGGAAAAGTGACATTTCATACGCGTATTGGTCCAAAAACAAGCCAATGATACGCGTAACGCCGAGCCCCATACGCGTATGAACATGCCCCATACGCGTACGGCCAGGGCGAATGCAGAAAAATTATGCAGAACTTGCTGCTATGGGTTTCAACCAAAAACCATCCAAATCATCATCCAAACTCAGAAAAACACCAAATTGAGGTATAATAATTCATATCCAACATGTATAAACAACAAAGAACACAATCAACATGAGTTTAGACACATTTGAATCAATTTTTACCAATTTCTAAACATTATGGTTTTTACTATATTTATCATTTCAATCCAATAACAATCACAAACATACATACATAATCATACACAAGCATACGATAACTGAGTTTCGCACCCTTACCCGATTTAATCGTGTTTAGAAACGTCGGGAGATCGATTTATTGTTTTCCAAGTTTTCCTCACTTTTTCTTCTCTTCTTCTCTTTTCTTTCTCTTTTCCTTCTTCTCTTTTTCTTTCTCTCTATTTTTCTCTCTTTCTATTTTCTATTTCTTTCTATCTTAATGAAAAATAATACGAAATGACCAAAATACCCCCACACTCAAATATCTCGCAAACGTTCCCAAAATCCGATAAAATATCACAACATTGAAAAATAACATATTTTCACATAAAAGTCGAAAATAAGATAATATAATAATAAAATAATAAAAAACGACTCAATTAAATAAAAATACTAAAACTGGGGCGTTACAACTCTTCCCCACTCAGAAATTTTCGTCCTCGAAAATATACCTGAGACGAACAACTCTGGATACGACTCCCGCATCCGACTCTCCAACTCCCAAGTCAAATTGCCCTCAGCAGCGCCTCCCCACGCTACCTTCACCAGTGCAATATCCTTGCCCCGCAACCGCTTCAACTCGCGATCCAAAATCCTAACTGGTAATGCCTCAACTGTAAGGTTCTCCTTTACCTCAACCTCATCCATCGGAATCACATGCGACGGATCCGGAACATACTTCCGAAGCTGTGAAACATGGAACACGTCATGCAAATTTGACAGATTCGGCGACAACGCCACCCTATAAGCCACAGCACCAACTCTCGCGGATATCTGGTAATGACCAATAAATCGAGAAGTAAGTTTCTTCGATTTCAATGCACGACCAACACCCGTTACCGGCGTAACCCTTAGAAATACATGATCGCCCTCTTGAAACTCAAGATTCTTCCGTCTCCGATCATGATAACTCTTTTGCCTACTCTGAGAAGCTTTCATTTTCTCTCGAATAAGCTTCACTTTCTCCGTAGTCTGCTGTACTAATTCCGGTCCTACCACCGTTCTCTCACCAGATTCGTGCCAACATAACGGTGTTCGACACCTTCGTCCATATAATGCCTCAAACGGTACCATACCAATACTAGAATGAAAACTGTTATTATACATGAATTCAATCAACGCAAGATAACTATCCCACGTACCACCTTGTTCCAAAACACACGCTCTCAACAAATCTTCCAACGACTGAATCGTCCTCTCCGTCTGACCATCCGTCTGCGAATGATAAGCCGAACTTAACCTCAACTTAGAACCCAAAGCCTTTTGTAAACTTTCCCAAAATCTCGATGTAAACCTTGGATCTCGATCAGAAACAATACTCAATGGAACCCCATGCAATTTCACAATCACACTGATGTAAATCTCAGCTAACCGCTCCAAAGAAAAACTGATGTCAATCAGAATAAAATGAGCCGATTTAGTCAGCCTATCAACAATCACCCAAATAGCATTATGCCCTCTCTGAGTGTTCGGTAGCCCCGTTACAAAATCCATCGAAATGCTATCCCATTTCCATTCCGGAATATCCAACGGTTGCAACAAACCACTAGGCCTTTGATGTTCCACTTTCGATTTCTGACAAGTCAAACAAGCATACACAAACTGAGCCACATCTCTTTTCAAACCAGACCACCAGAAAATCTTCTTCAAATCTTGGTACATCTTATTCGCTCCCGGATGTATACTCAAATTACTCCGGTGTCCTTCTTCCAAAATCATCCTTTTTAACTCCGAATCATCCGGAATACAAATTCGCCCACGGAACTTCAGAACACCATTAGAATCCACTTGAAAATCACTATTCGCATCTTTTCCGCCAACCAACATCAAATCCACAAATTTCACATCCAACTTCTGTTTCTCACTAACCGTCACCAGAAAATCATTAATAATCGTTAGCATTCTAAGCCTTACACTATCCGAAGTCACTTCACATACCAAACTCAAGTCTCTAAACGATTCCAAAAGTTCCCACTCCTTAACCATTAAAGCCGACATATGCAACGATTTCCAACTCAACGCATCGGCTACCACGTTAGCTTTACCAGGATGGTAATTCAAGCCAAAGTCGTAGTCCTTCAAGAATTCCAACCACCTACGTTGCCTCATATTCAATTCCTTCTGATCAAACAGATATTTCAAACTTTTGTGATCACTAAAGACTTCAAACCTCGCACCAAAAAGATAATGCCTCCAAATCTTCAACATAAAAACCACAGCCGCTAACTCAAGATCATGAGTAGGATAATTTTTTCTCATGCACTCTCAACTGCCTTGAAGCATAAGCCACGACCTTACCCTCTTGCATCAGAACCCCACCTAGACCAATCAAAGAAGCATCACAATACACCACAAATGGTTCATTAGGATCCGGTAAAATCAAAATCGGAGTTGTCGTTAATCTTCTCTTCAGCTCATTAAAACTCTCCTCACACCGAATATCCCAAATGAACACTTGACCTTTGCAAGTCAACTGGGTCAAAGGTAATGCTAGCTTAGAAAACCCTTCAATGAACCGTCGATAATAACTGGCCGAACCCAAAAAGCTTCGAATTTCAGTAACAGATCTCGGAGCCTCCCATTGTAGAACTGCTTCTACTTTAGATGGATCCACAGAAATACCATTACCTGAAATCACGTGTCCAAGAAAACTCACTTCCGACAACCAGAATTCACACTTGGACAATTTCGCAAAAAGGTTCCTTTCTTTCAAAACCTGCAAAACAATACGTAAATGTTCCGCGTGCTCCTCGCGAGACTTAGAATAAATCAATATGTCATCAATAAACACAACAACAAATCGATCCAAATGCTCGTGGAAAATACGATTCATGTATTCCATAAACACACCTGGCGCGTTAGAAACCCCGAACGGCATCACAGAATATTCATAATGACCGTAACGTGTCCTAAAGGCCGTCTTCTGAATATCTTCCTCCTTCACCCTTATCTGATGATACCCTGATCTCAAATCAATCTTACTAAACACACAAGCACCAACCAACTGATCCATCAGATCATCAATTCTCGGAAGAGGATACTTATTCTTAATCGTCACCTTATTCAACTGGCGATAATCAATACACAATCGCATACTTCCATCTTTCTTTTTCACCAAAAAAACTGGCGCACCCCAAGGAGAAACACTTGGCCTCACAAACCTCTTCTCCAACAAGTCATTCAACTACTTTTTCAATTCAACCAACTCAGATGCCGACATTCTATAAGGTGCTATAGAAACAGGTCTAGTACCAGGAACTAGATCTATTGAGAACTCCACCTCTCTCTCTGGCGGCAAATCTGAAATATCCTCCGGAAACACTTCTGGAAAATCACACACAACAGGAAACACATCAAGTGAAACTTGACTATCCACAGACAAAGATGCAAACAACCCGAACAACTGAGCTTCCTCCGCCAAAAGTTTCTTCAACTCTTTGGTAGATATGAAACCCGAGTCTTCGTCTTCCTCAAGAGAAGGAAACCTTACCAGCTTATGATAACAATCAATATGAACCCTATTAAATTGCAACCAATTCATTCCCAAAACCACATCCAAACCTTCCAACGGCAAACACACTAAATCCATCTCAAAGTCTTTACCATAAATGGTCAAAGGACAACTCAAACAAACCCAAGAAGTAGTTACTAACCCCATTGCTGGAGTATCAATAACCATCTTACCAGCCATCAAAGACAACACAAGATTCAAACGCTTCACGCACTCAGACGAAATAAACGAATGAGTCGCTCCAGTATCAATAATAGCAACTAAAGGCATACTATTAATAAAGCAAGTACCTCTAATCAGACGATCTGCACTTGAAGTCTGAGTCCCCGCCAATGAAAATACCTTTCCACCAGTTGGAGCTTTCTTCAGATTCGAACACTTCGTGCTAATGTGACCAGGTTCCCCACAATTGTAACACTTCACCACATTCTTCCTTTTACAATCAGCTACAACATGCCCTACACCTCCACAATTAGAACACTTATCCAAATTCTTCCTACATTCGGACTGATGGTGTCCCAACTCACCACATCTACAACACCTCGGAGAATTAGACACACCACCTCCACCTGACCTTCGATCAAAAGTACCCCTTTGTTTACCTTTATCAGCTGGTGTTACATACAGACCACTACGAAACTGTTACTTCCCTTTTCTTTCACTTAAACTCTTGTAATGAGTAGAACGAGCCTTACTGTCTTCTTCAAAAATCCTACAATAGTCCACCAAGTCTGCAAACCTTCGAATCCTCTGATAACCAATAGCTTGCTTAATTTCAGGACGCAACCCACTTTCATATTTAACACACTTAGAAAACTCCGCAGCCGCTTCTGCATAATGAGGATAAAACTACACCAGCTCAACAAACTTAGCAGTATAATCAACAACAAACATATTACCTTGTTTCAGTTCCAAGAACTCGATTTCCTTCTTTCCTCTTACATCCTCGGGAAAATACTTCCTCAGAAACTCCCTGCTAAACACTTCCAAAGTAATCTCTTCCTCCTCTGCAGCTTCCAACACATGACGAGTACCAACCCACCAATCATCAGCTTCTTCTAGTAACATGTGAGTACCCAGTCCCACCTTCTGATCCTCGTCACAATCCATCACTCGAAAAATCCTTTCAATCTCTTTCAACCAAATCTGTGCACCATCCGGATCATATCTTCCTTTGAAGACAGGCGGTTTATTCTTCCTGAACTCATCATTACCCGCAGCATTCGGTGCACCCTGCACAGCCCGAGCCATAGCTTGCAACGCAGTAGCTAAAGCAGCATCGTTCCTTCCAGTCATATTCTGTTCATTTCCTATAACAACAACTACGGTTAAACAAACGGCTCACCGAACCACAAAGACCAACAAGGACTGACACAACAGACACGGACTGGCTCTGATACCACTTAATGCAACACCCCCAATCTATACCCCCAAGCTATTAAAGCAGTAAAAGAAAATTCAAAATTTCATCAGAGTATATTTAAAAACACGGCATAGACAGGTAAAGTCACATTATATTGAAACAAAACAAACAACACCTGCTCATAAAGATATGCAACAGTGGGGTAGCAATCAACAGAGGAACTCAGTTCCTTACACCCACATTTCAGATTTCAGAATAAAAGTGGAAAATCTAAAACTAAATATCATATATATATATATATATATATATATATATATATATATATATATATATATATATATATATATATATATATATATATATATATATATATATATATATCACTTGAAAAGTTTGTCATACATCAAGTTATACATGCACAAGCCAAAAGATATATACACATATACACCAATAAGCACAACACGGCCTCCCTAACTACCTGGTGTCACATATCAGAGCCGACCGACAAAAGAATGAAGACGCAAAGCTTCATAAAAAGGCCTCCAGCAACTTTAATCTGCAATGCCTCATAGAGCATTATAAAACAGCAGAAGGGTGAGAAAAACAATCATAATACAGTTGCATACAATTATATATTAACACAAAAACGCACAAGTAGAATATTCTCACCACAAATGCACCACAATCAAATATAACACAACACAGTGCAAGTATCAGGTATTCATCACCAATGCACATCAATCGTACACAATGCACTCATCATCAACGCAATTATACATATTCCATCTCAATAATCACATTCACAATTAACATACACAATTAATCCATGATTCATGCAAATGCACAGAGACCGACACAACGACTCTATGCACATGCCATGCGGTACCGACTCCAATGTCTCATATCTCATCACTAGTTCACTCAGGAACTATTGGAACCATCGCTCGTTACTGAGGGTCGCTCAAGTAACACCCCGTCGGGCCTACGATGTTCACCCGTCGCTTTAGGTCCCCACATGGGCACATGACGTTTATGGATTGCTTTAGGTCCCCACATGGGCACACAATCCGATCGCTTTAGGTCCCCACATGGGCACACGATCGTCTATAACCATCGCTTTAGTTCCTCTATATTTTTAAGGCACACGATATATCAAATCGCTTTAAGTCCTCTTATGTTTAAGGCGCACGATGTTATAGCAGATTCCCTCTGGAACCAAACCGTCACTCAGGACGTCACAACAATGCATATCATGATGCTTGGCATACAATGACTTATGACATTTAATATGCACACATATATGCAACCATCTCACTTAAAATATTTCATGCTTTGAAATTCAAGCCCAAACAAGGCATTTATACCAAACAACAGCAAGCAATCATACCATATCCATATCAACAGCACATTGCATGAAACACACCAATTACACACAATCAAAACGACAAAAGTCGACAAAACGACACTATTCCAAATTCCCGACAAAATTTAATCGGCTAACAATTTCCAAATCATCATAATCACATAGTACTGCTCAATAGCTTTCCAACAATACCAAGAATGTAAAAATCAGATAAACGGAACAAAAGTTACGAAAGAAAAACGAAAACGATATTTTGAAAAATCCCATTTTTACATTTTTCCTGACCATACGCGTATGGCCTCACTCATACGCGTACGACCAACACTCATACGCATACCATACGCGTATCACCAGAAGGCCGGGAAAAGTGACATTTCATACGCGTATTGGTCCAAAAACAAGCCAATGATACGCGTAACGCCGAGCCCCATACGCGTATGAACATGCCCCATACGCGTACGGCCAGGGCAAATGCAGAAAAATTCTGTAGAACTTGCTGCTACGGGTTTCAACCAAAAACCATCCAAATCATCATCCAAACTCAGGAAAACACCAAATTGAGGTATAATAATTCATATCCAACATGTATAAACAACAAAGAACACAATCAACATGAGTTTAGACACATTTGAATCAATTTTTACCAATTTCTAAACATTATGGTTTTTACTATATTTATCATTTCAATCCAATAACAATCACAAACATACACAAGCATACGATAACTGAGTTTCGCAGCCTTACCCGATTTAATCGTGTTTAGAAACGTCGGGAGATCGATTTCTTGTTTTCTAAGTTTTCCTCACTTTTTCTTCTCTTCTTCTCTTTTCTTTCTCTTTTCCTTCTTCTCTTTTTCTTTCTCTCTATTTTTCTCTCTTTCTATTTTCTATTTCTTTCTATCTTAATGAAAAATACTACGAAATGACCAAAATACCCCCACACTCAAATATCTCGCAAACGTTCCCAAAATCCGATAAAATATCACAACATTGAAAAATAACATATTTTCACATAAAAGTCGAAAATAAGATAATATAATAATAAAATAATAAAAAACGACTCAATTAAATAAAAATACTAAAACTGGGGCGTTACAGTACCCATACTAGCTTGACCGATGAAGATACTGCTACACGAGAAAGGTCTGATTTGATGGGAGATTCTCTCAACAATTAGGATTTGGTTAGAAACAACACGAGATGCAAAAAGATCCCGAAGAGTGTTCCTTAGAAAGTTTGGAAGATGCTGAAGTGCCTTGGGATAGAGGGTGAAGAAGATGATGAAGTCTTTGAGAGTATTGTGAAAGAATTAGAAATAAGGGACAGGGATGTTTACAATAGTAAGAAGGGTGTTGACAACAGGGTTCCATGAATCCGATGTCCTTCAATATTAAAGGGTGCAGCAATCCCTTTAAAAAGAGGAGGCTTAGACTCATTCTTTCAAAGGGGGTGCTGACGTTTGCCTGCTTCAAGAAACTAAAGTCAAAGTTATGCATGAGAATCTGATGAGGAGTTTATGTGGTGGAGAGGATTTTGATTGGTGTGCTTCTGGATCAGTAGGTAATTCTGGTGGCATTCATTATTTTTGGAAGAAAGGTATGTTCCTTCCTATTTTGAGTTTTAGGGGTAGAGGTTTTTTGGGAGTTAATCTTGTGTGGAGGGGTGTTAATTTGTTCATAATTAACGTGTATTCTCTGTGTGAGCTGGATGAAAAGAGAGTTTTGTGGGATGAGAGTCTTTGTCACAAAGCAAGATTCGACAATGGATTATGGATCCTTGGGGGACATTTTAACGCAGTTAAATCCATGGAGGAGAGAAGGGGGCGGAGTAGATAGGCCCGTGGCAAAATTATGGAATTCAATAATTTTATTGATAGATTGGAGCTTGTGGACCTTCCTATGGTCGGTAATCGCTTTACATGGGTTAATTATAGTGGTGGATGTTTCAGCGGGCTTGATTGGTGTTTGGTGGACGATGGGATTATTCACCTGATGAAGTTTAAGGCTTAATCTGTGGGGGATATGGATATATCGGACCATCGTCCGATTGGGCTTTAGTCAAATTTCTTGAATTGGGGACCTAAGCCTTTCCGTTTTTTCAATTGTTGGATTGGTCATAGAGATTTTGAAGACTTTATTAAGGGATCTTGGAACTCTTTTGATTTTCATGGCTCTCATTCTTTTGTTCTGCATGAAAAGTTCAAGGCTCTGAAAGCGAATTTGAATTGGTGGAATCGTAATATATTTGGGTGGATTGACCTGAATATTGAAGAGAAGGTGGAGTGTCTGAATAACATTGAGTTGGGGCTGTCGAACGGGGCGGAGAGGCAGAATGAATCTGAGCTTGCCTTAAGAATGCAGACCTATGAGGATTTGTGGAGTAACCATAGATTAAAGGAGAGCATTCTATTCCAAAAGTCTAGAGTGAATTGGGTGTTGGAGGGAGATTTAAATTTTAGATACTTTCACGCTTCTTTGAGGTCTGAGTGTAGACCTAATAATATTGCAGCGATCTTATCTGAAGGAGTGTTGTTGGAGGATCCGGGGGATATTAAGCAGGCTGCTTCTTTTTTCTTTCATTAGAAATTCCGTAAATCTCCTGTCTTGCGTCCTTTATTGGATCTGAGGGATATTCATAAGCTAAGCACTTCGGATTGTGCTTTTCTCGAAACTGAATTTTCTGCTGAAGAGATTCGTAAGGTGGTTTTTAATTATGATGGGAAAAAATCACCTGGCAATGATGGTTTTTCTGTCAGCTTTCTCAAGGCATGCTGGGAGACGGTGGGGGGTGACGTAACGAGGTGTGTTCTTGATTTCTTCAAGTCTGGATACTTACCTAAAGTTTTCTCTTCCTCGTTTATTGCACTTATCCCTAAAGTACATAGTCCTCAAGGATTCGAAGAATTTAGGCCAATTACTCTAATTGGTTGTATTCCTAAAATCATATCCAAGTTGATGTCTAGCAGGTTGAGTGGGGTTATTGTTAAGTTGATCTCGCCTTCCCAAACGACGTTTATTCCCGGAAGGCATCTTCTTGATGGAGTTCTGGTGGCTAATGAGATCATTGATTTTGCCAAAAGAAAGAAACGCTCTTGTTTGTTGTTTAAGGTCGATTTCGCTCAAGCTTATGATTATGTAGATTGGGAATTTATTTTCGTCGTGCTAACTGCTATGGGTTTTGGGGAAAATTGCCTTAAGTGGACTAAAGGGGTAGTGTGTTCTAGCCATATTTCTGTTTTGATCAATGGGAGTCCTTCCAAGGATTTTAAAGCAACTAGAGGCTTGAAGCAGGGTGATCCCTTATCTCCTCTTCTTTTTATGATTGTCGCGAAATTCTTAGCGGTGTTGGTTAGGAGGGTCGTTTCCTTGAATATGTTGGCTGACTTTAAAATCAATGAGGTTGACTCTATAAGTGTGCTTCAATTTGCCGACGATACGCTTTTGGTGTGTGAGTCAACGTGCGATAATCTTTGGGCTATCAAGGCTATATTGAGGGGTTTCGAAATAATCTCAGGTCTTAAAGTTAATTTCTCGAAAAGCTGTATTTTTAGTGTTGGTGTGAAGTTGGATCTTATGCAGGCTGCGGAAGATTTTTTATGTTGTAAATCGAGGGTGCTGCCGTTTAAATTTCTTGGCATTGTTATAGGAGGAAACCACCGGAGAATCTCATTTTGGAATTCGACTATCTCGAGCTTTAAGACTCGGTTATCCTCTTGGATTGGTAGAAACTTATCTATAGGAGGGAGAGTCACTCTTCTTAACCCGGTCCTCGTGTACTTGCCTATTCACCAACTTTCGTTTTTCAAAGCTCCTTCGAAGTTTATTAAAGATAACATTTCAATTCAAAGAAGATTTCTCTGGGCTGGATCGAAGGATAAAAACGACATCGCTTGAGTAAGTTGGAGTAGGGTTTGTAAGCCTAAGGATTGCGGAGGGTTTGGTATTAAGCATGTAGGTATTTTTAACAAGGCCCTTCTAGCAAAATGGATGTGGAAATTCATTTACAATGGTTCAGAAATATGGAGACCAATTATTCGACATAGATACGGTATCTTGGATCAGGATGTGAGTTCAACGCGTGGCTCAGCTGTTGTCTCCCTTTGGATGAGAGATTTCATCTCTGTTTTAGAGCCGACTGCCGGTTTGTCTTTCTGGAATTTTGTCATGCCCTCTCTTGGGGATGGATCCATTCTCCAGTTCTGGACTTCTGAATGGTCTGGTACAGGGCTGTTTTGCGTTAAGTTTCCTACTGTTTTTTAGGCTTCAGGCTGTAAGTCCTGCACTATTAAGGATTTCGGTAGGTGGGAAGGAAATTTGTGGAAGTGGAATTATGATTTATTGCAAGGTGCTCTTCCTGGAGGGGTTACGGGTGAGGTTCAGGAAGCTGCTAGAATTCTGCAGCAGGTTCTTCCGGTTTTGGATAGGAGGGATAAATGGTATTGGGTGTTGGAGCCCAATCAGATATTTTCGGTTAACTCTCTTTATTCGGAGGCGATTCGGGCGGTTGGTGGTATCACTTTAACTGATGAGGAGTAGTCAGTTTTGGACCTTATGTGGCATGCGAACATTCCGTTGAAACATAATGTGTTTGGTTGGAGAGTGGTTCTCAATAGATTACCGTCTCAGATGAATTTAGCGAATAGAGGAATTGTTTGAATCCAATCACGAGAAGGTCTGTGTTCTTTGTTTTTTCGAGAAAGAAAATATTTCTCACGTCTTTCTTTCTTGTGCTAAAATGAAAATGGCTTGGGATAGAGTTCTTAATTGGGTTGGTTTACCTTGTTTTAATGTGATTAACTGTTGCGATCATGCTCTTTCATGGGTTAAGCCATGGCGGGTAAATGCAAGAACGCGTCGCCGTGTTCCATTTGGTTTATAGCTTGTTGGAGTATTTGGAACTCGAGAAATAATATCATTTTTAAAGATGAGGTTTGTAATGTCGATACCATTTTCCAACATATCATCCTCTCTTCGTGGAATTGGTTGTCAGTTGGGCCTAACAATCGTCGTGTTTGTAGTCTCTATGATTGGACTAAATTTCCATTGGATTATTTATAAGTTGTCGTAGCTTGTCTGTTTTGTTTCTTCCTTTTTATTGTTGATTGTATTGGGTTGGAGAATCCCTTTTTTCTCCTTTAATATAATCGTTGCATATAAAAAAAATTAAGTTGCATAACTAGTCTTTACAACCAATTTATTTACTGAGGTTGCAGACAAAATAAGAATAGCTCTCCACCTTTGCACTAAAATTTAGTGGTGTTCTAGCATTTGATTTCTTTCCACCTTTACAATAGAATTTCTTTCCGCTGCTATTCATATTTTTATTTTTTTTGTTGGATATCAGTTCTACGTTTTAATAATTTTTAAATATATTGTTTGTTGTTTTTGGTAAAACTTTTAACTAAATTTATTAACTCAAACCTATAAGTTAAAGTTTTTCATTAAAATGAAATAAAAATAATGTATTTTTTCTTTTGATAAGCAAGAAAGATGAATTCAAAAACCAAGGGATTTTAGGGGTAGCCCAACCTCAGTACAATCCACACATATACACTTCACACAATTACAAAGATAAAAACAAAACTTCTACAATTGAAAGATCCAAGGATGCTTGTACCAATTATAATAGGTACAATTGCCATAAAGATTAATTGCTTTGGAAAGCTACCAGCAAGATTTCAGAACAAACCTCGGCGAAATTAAATCTCGATCTCTGATCTCACCCTCGAAAATGATTTGATTCCTAAAATCTCAAATGCTCCAACGTACAATACACCACATACCAACAACATTAGATATCGAAATCTTCGGCAAAACCTTATGTATCCTATCCCTCAAATGATCACAACAAGTAGAACCATTTATAACTCCAACCCCAAACCACTTACATAAAAAGCTCCAGCACATGTTCGTTTTGACGCAATAAAAAAAAGTATGACTAGTATCTTCATCAACGCCAAAGTAAAAGACATATACCTGATTGTGAGGATTATGAATGATGCGACGCCTTGCAAGATTAAGGGGAGTAGGAATTCTATCTAAAAACAACTGCCATGCAAACACTTTAATTTTAACCGGAATGGAAGACTTCCATATAAGCTTCAAAGCATTAGTGTTATCCCCATCTACTAAGCCTGTCTCCTGAGCCAATAATAATCTGCAGTAAAACGAATTGACGGAAAAACTCTTCATGACAGAGAAAGGCCAAACCAACTTGTCCAAGACCTCAAGCCTCGGCCTGCACTCCAGCAACAGCAACAGCAGCGCCTGAAGCTCTTTCTGCAGTGGTAAATCATCACCAAGAACAAAAGTATCCAACTTCCACGACCACACCTCGTGATTCCACTCTCCTATTTGATTCACAAAGACCAACTGCAGGTTGGATTTACTGAATAAAATTGAGTAGACGTCTTGCAGTGGTTTGTCAACACACCACCTAGATTTCCAGAATAAAATTCAGTTTCCATCATCAAGAATATGCGAAAGGTGGTCAACAAAATTAGCAGCACCTGCATCACCAATAAACGACAAAATATCCCTCCACCAAAAAGAGCAACGAAATTCAGCGGTTGCAGGTTCTTTGGCCAGAATCATTTTCACCACATTCCCATATCGAGCGTCAATAATGCCTCTCCATAAAGTTTCTTTCTCATGAGTAACTTCCATAACAACTTAGCTAATAACAATTTATTGAATAAGCTAATAGTTTCGACACCTAAACTTCCATCAGCTTTAACCATACAAATATTTTTCCAGCTTACCCAAGCGATACCTCGCGTCTCTCTCAAACCACACCACAAAAAACGCCTTTGGATAGAGACAATGTCAACAAGACTTTTCTTAGGATTTTGAAAAAAGCAAGAAAATAATGTATTTGAATGAGGGATGGACTAAAGGTGCATGCGTCAATTGTTCTCAGACATTATGTCCTACATATAGATAGCAGCAGCATGCCACTGGTATTTTGAATGATAGTGTTTATTTTTGTTGTAACACTCTACACTACTAGGAATACTATTGTTGCTAAGATTAATTTTTTTTTTTGATAATCTAAAAATATATTAATCAGGGATACAAAGGGGTATCTCAACCCGTATACATCGATAGACCTACCAAAAATCAAGGCCTACAAAAAATCACCTGGGGAATTTACCCAAGTGTAATAATTACAGAGATGTGAACTCTTATGTATCTTACCTATCCACCACCAAGAAAGGGTAAGAATACGATTCGAAATTGTATCCATATCCCAAAATTCATCCCGAAAAATAATGTTATTTCGGGATGCCCAAATAACCCAACAAATTATCAGCCAAAATCCCACAACATTAGTAACTTGAAATTTCCTACTAACACACCCCGCCACCCAACAAGATAAATGATTCATCATAGATCCTACTAGGATATGTGGTATACCTAACCAACTACACACAAAATTCCAAACCAGCACAGTTTTTTGACAGTAAAAAAGAAGGTGTTCCACCGATTCGATATGCATGAAACAAAAGGGACAAGGCAATTCGTGTCTATTGTTAATGATACCTCTACGAAACAAGTTGTCTCGCGAAGGGATTCTTTTGTGCAACATCCGCCAACCAAACACTTTCACTTTAAAAGGAGCTTGGGCTAGCCAATTAAGTTTGCAAGCAACTCTGAATTCAACACTAACACCTGAGTCAGAGGCAGCCAACTTTACCTGCAAATGATTATACATAGATGAAACAGAAAAAAGGGAACCATCATTGAGTAGCCAAGAGATCGTGTCCCTTGCTCCTGCATTCGGCTGGAAGTCGGACAGGAAACAATACAGCCGTGAAAGCTGCATACAGATTTGGTGCGAGAGAGAATAATACTCTCCTTTAATGTTCCAGACCCACAAACCGTTTACCCAGGTGCCATTATCCGCCACTGAACAACCCTTGTTTTCTGCTAATAAGTATAAGTCGCTGAACTCTGCGGCGAGGATCTTACAACCAGCCCACCTAGATAGCCAAAAAGACGTTCTATCACCATTTCCTATTTTATACGAAATGCAACCAGAAACTGTGTCCAACCCACATGAGATGAAAACCTGTAACAGATCACGCCACCAAATAGACGCAGGAACGGAATACTTAAAACTCACACCAGAATAAAATTCAAAAGTATGATTAGAATAGTGAAACTCAATTAAATTCTTCCACAAAGTATCCAGCCATGCCAAGATTCTCCAAATCCATTTAAACATCAGTGCATTATTGAAGAGCTTGATATCTTTCAGTCCTAAACCTCCATCTTCCCTATTTTTGCATACCGTTTTCCAAGCAACCCACGACACGCCCTTTTTGGAAACCAACCCGTTCCACAAGAAATTCTTTTGAATAGAAGTTAGAATCCGTATAACTTTGACAGGGAGTTTGTAAAATGACATATAGTGTATCGGAAGATTAGCAAGGACAGAATTAATTAGAGTAACTCTTCCACCCATCGATAAAAATCGACTTTTCCAAGAACTCAGTCTAGAACGGACCTTGTCTATTAAAGGTTTCCAAAATGAAACAATTCTATGATTACCCCAATTTGAATTATCCCCAATGTTGCTAAGATTAATAACATATGATTTTCATAGATTAATTAATTTTTATTTTTTCATTCTGTGTAAATAATCTAATATTTTAGATAAATATTATAGTTTGTAAATAAATTATTTTATTAATATTATCTGTAAACAATGTAATGAATAAAGTTAAATATAATATTAATATCTGATTTCAAATAATTATTTTAATTTTTTTGATATATATAAAAGAATAATTCTTTTATAGTTAAATATATATATTAATATTTTATTTTTATTTTTATTTTTCATTCTTCCATTTAGGAATGAAAATAAATTAGATTGTTTTAAGCTTTGCAAAAATTCAAAGTGTAAACTTGATTTGTTATTAGTTATAGATTTATATTTGGAGTTTCAGTCAAGTCTTTTAAAACATATGTAACTCTGCATATGTTATTAATCTTAGCAACAATTGTATTTCTATTAGTGTACGAGTGTTACAACCAAAATAAACAACATCATTCAAAATATCAGTGGCATGCTGCTGCTATCTATATATAGGACAGAATGTCCGAGATCCATTGAAACATGCACCTTTAGTCCATTCCTCATTCAAAAACACTATTTTTATTTCATTTTAATGAAAAACTTTAACTCATAAGTTTGAATTAATATATTTAGTTAAAATGTTTACCAAAAACAACAAACAATATATTTAAAACTTATTAAAACGTAGAACTGAATTTTCAACAAAAAAAGTATTATCAACTTTGAATTCTCCATTACATTATAAAAAAAAAAAACAACAAAACAAATAACATAATATTAATTGTAGCATTAGAGAGTGTGAGACGATTGAACATACACTCTGGATAAGAGTAAGCAAAAGCAGCAATACAGCAGCAACAGTTGATGCTATTTTCAAAGGATTGTTGAAGTACTCATGTAGAAGGATAGCCTTATACTTATTCATAGGGTTTTGGCAGAAACCATGTAACCTGTTACATACAGATATATATTTTGAATTCAGTGTAGGTATTACAAGAATTTTGCACAAGTTTTTAACCATTGTAACCAGTGCATTAGCATCACCCATCGCATTCCTAATAATGTTCTTATCAACCAAGATGCTCACATCTTTATCTGTGGTAATAAGATTATGTAACATAAACAAGTACTGATAAATGTAATGTGGATCTTGATCTGAAATGTGACAGCCCTCAAATGCTATTATGTTCCTCAGGTATGACTCTGTTGGACAATTGACAAAAAACGGAGTCATTTTCAACACACCCTTGTCATCAAAATCCAAGTCAAGTAAGTATTTACTTTCACTTGCTTCAAATACTAATCCTGCTTCTGATAATTGACTCACACTGTTTACTTGTTCAATTACGCCTTCCAATTTTCAAGCTTTTACGACAGAAAGCACCGTTCGAATGGACCAAGGAATGTGAGCAAGCGCTCCTCCACCTCAAATAAGTCCTTTCACAACCCCCAGTTTTCTCGCGACCAGAGAACGGGGAGACGCTGTTCCTGTCCTCGCCATCACGAGCGAAGTAGTCAGCGCAGTCCTTATCCGGGAAACCCCCGACGGGCAGAAGCCGATTTAATTCACCAGCAAGACCCTCCAAGGCCCCGAGCTCAGGTATCAGCAGATCGAGAAAGTCGCCCTGGCCCTCGTCACCGCAGCCAGAAGGCTGCGGCACTACTTCTTGGCCCACACGGTCGTGGTAAGGACCGAGAAACCCGTAAAACAACTCCTCGGTCGATCGGATATGGCAGGGATGATGCTCAGATAGTCGCTCGAACTTGCCGAGTTCGACATTCAATATGAGGGAAGAATGGCCCTGAAAGCTCAGGTGCTAGCCGACTTCGTGGCAGAAATGACCCTCCCGGAACCTTCGACCAACGGATTCCAAAAGTGGACGATCTACGTCGACGGGGCATCCAACTCGAAGGGTAGCGGAGCGGACATCATTCTTGAAAACGAGGAAGGCATCCTGATCGATGTTTCCCTCACATTGTCCTTCCCGACGTCGAACAACCAGGCTGAATACGAGGCCTTCCTCGCCGGGATACGGTTAGCTGAGGACCTTGGCGCCAAAGAAGTCAAAATTTTCACCCACTCCCAGCTCTTGGCTTCCTTGGTTCGAGGAGAGTACCAAGCCAAAAACGACAGCCTCTTCGAATACATGACCCTGGTGAGGGAAAAGATGAAGAACTTCACCGCAGCAGAAGTAACCCACATCCCGCGCGAACACAACACTCGAGCAGATGTCTTATCGAAACTAGCGAGCACAAAAAAGAAAGGTGGGAATAAATATGTCATACAAGAAGTGCTTTTGCACCCCGAGCATCGACAAACCCATCCCTGCGACTGATGTGAATGCCATTGGGGACAGCAACTGCTGGATGACACCGGTATACTAGTATCTCGCCACTGGAAAGCTGCCCGACGATCCCAAGGATGCCGGAGTGGTTAAGCGGCGGGCATGCTATTATACAATCGTCGAGGAAAAGCTATACCGACGCGGCTTCTCGAATCCTCTTCTCAGATGTGTCGAGGAATCTAAGGTTCCAGGCGTACTCCAGGAAATCCACGATGGGATCAATGCACAACACCTCGGCGGACAGTCATTACCCCGCAAGACGTTACGAGCAGGGTACTACTGACCCACCATGCAGCAGGACGCCAAGGAACACGTCAAGAAGTGCGACCTATGCCAACGACACAGGGACATGCACCTGGCCCCGCCCAGTGAGCTCAAAACATTGTCTTCCCCATGGCCGTTCGCGTGGTGGGGGATGGACATCCTCGGGCCCTTCGTTGTGGGATCATACCAAAACAAGTACCTGATCGTCGGCGTGGATTATTTCACGAAATGGATCGAGGCGGAAGACCTAGCCAAAATCACGGCTCACAACATTCTACGTTTCTACAAGAGGAACATACTCTCCCGGTTTGGCGTGCCCCAAGCGATTATCACCGACAACGGGACACAATTCACCGACAAGAACTTCCAAGACTTCGTCACCAAGCTGGGCACGAAGCAACACTTCACGTCGGTCGAGCACCCTCAAATGAACGGGCAAGATGAAGCGGCGAACAGAGTGATCCTGCGAGGACTAAAACGCTGACTAGGCGACGCGAAGAAAAGGTAGGTCGAGGAGCTGCACAACGTCCTCTGGGCCTACCGAACAACCCCACATTCCACGACCGGGGAGACCCCCATCCACTTGACTTACGAAACAAAAGCGGTGATCCCCGCGGAAATAAGGGAACCCTCGAGGAGAACGGAGTCTCCCCTCGACGAGGAGACAAACGATGAGGCCCTCAGGGAGGAGCTCGGCTTTGTCGAAGAGATAAGGTCGAGCGCGTCCCTCCGCGAAGCTTCACTTAAGCAGACGATAACTCTACGTTATAACAACAAAGTTATTAAACATGATTTTTCAAGTGGGCACCCTCGTCCTACGAAGGAACCAGAAAGATTCGCGAGAGGGCAAGCTCGCCGCAAACTAGGAGGGCCCCTACTGCGTCCGCGCGAAAACGGTGACAGGAGTCTTCTACCTCGAAAATCTACACGGGGAGGAACTTGCTCGACCATGGAATGCTGAGAAGCTTAAACAGTACTACAGTTAAACACTGCCCGCGACACAACCACGTCGCTATCACGGGGGTGCACTAAGGTACAAGCGCGACTCCCCTCCACGAGACAAGAAGATCAAGGGCCGTATTGTGTGTGCGCGAGGACCCTTGATCCGACGAGGATACCTCGACCGAGCTCCGACGTCGCCGTACCAATCAGGCAGAACGCCTAGCTCGCGATGGGAAGTTCACGCCACGAATCTAAGACCTCGACCGAGCTCTTAGCCTCGTTAAAGGTCGAAATACGTCTCCGGCCACTCGACCAGTTTCCCACACAGTCGAGGACCAACAACGTCGAGAAAACCCCCAAATTACTTAGACAAAAAACAACAAATATATCAAGCATACAAACATCACACATATAGATAAACAAAAGACAAAGCATTAAACCGGGAAAAGCCCATTGTGCAAATAGTAAAAAAAATGTCATAAAGCCCCTGGCACACAGGTCGGGCAAAAGTCGTTACAAAAAATGGCTCACAAGCCAAACAAAATAAGCAAATGGAAAGCTAAACGACTGTGTTTTCCTCAGGCTGCTCTTCTCCCGTAGCCTCGTCGTCATCCTCCTCGGACGCCAGCAGAATGATCTGACCTTCGACCACCTCGTGGTAAGGACCAATCCCTTCAGTGATGAGG
The DNA here is from genome assembly GCA_022829125.1 of Lathyrus tuberosus. Classification (NCBI taxonomy): domain Eukaryota; kingdom Viridiplantae; phylum Streptophyta; class Magnoliopsida; order Fabales; family Fabaceae; genus Lathyrus; species Lathyrus tuberosus. The sequence continues at coordinate 7,546,576 of JALAZF010000229.1, forward strand.
GTGGGGTTCACAATCCGGAGCTGCTTCACGACATTATTAAAGCCCACCTCGGCAGTCACGAGGACATCCTGCTCGGTATACCTAAGCTTCGCCAAGAGATCTTTCCTCTCATCCTCTCCAAGAGACCCTTCATCTCATCATCAGCCCTCTTCAGCTTCTCCTCCAACTGCCTCTGAAGCTCGACTTGAGCTTCATTATGCTTTTTGCACTCTGACAAGTCCATGCCCCCCCTTCTCCATCTCAACCGAGACTGACGCGAAGCTCTTCTGCAGCTTGGTCAGCTCCGCTGCTGGGCAGGTTTCATCATTCAAGCCCAGGGCAGCCACCCAAACCGGCATCACCGCGGACATGTCCTCTACCAAGGCTTTTCTCCTTGAAGCCTGATCAGCTCCTAAGATGGCCTGGGCATCAGGGGCACCAATGCACGGGGAGTTGTTCCCCGAGAAGAAATTCGGCCTCGAGTGACAAGACGGGAGCATGAACTTCTCAGCAGGAGGGCTCTCAGTCTCAGTAAGATCGACGTGTACTTGCTCGTTGAGTCGCTGTCTTTTTGGGGACCCCTGCATGGTGGGAGATTGGCTACCCTGAGAAGAGCTGGAGGAGTCCCCGGTTACAGGAGTTGGACCTGGGCGCTGCGGCCGGATCTGCTCGACTTGCCCATTTCTGCTCTTCTTCGAAATTCAAGTAGCTGCCAACTTCTTGATACGCTCCTCCGCGCTCGACATTGTGCCTGCAAAAGAAAATAGAAACACGTCAGTAAGCTGCAACCAAAAAAGAACAAGAAGATCTAACCAAAGAGGCGTCCACCACCTAACAACTTGAGGGCATCCTCGTCGGAAAATGTCTCGAGGAGGGCCCTCGTATTAATCAATCAGGCCTTCTCCAAGATCTTCACGTCGTCGCCACGGATAGGCTTCCCGTCCAGGGTCATGAGCTGCGCAGGGGAGAAACTGGCGACGAACTTGACTATCTCCTCGTGGGCCAGACGATCATCTTCTGACAGTTTTCCAGGACTAAATATATAGTTGTCTGTGCCCCTCTTGAAGTACTCCTTCGTCCATAACAGGGGGAACTTCGCCTCGAGGACCTCCACCCGCTGCCCGTCTATTTCTTTGTACACCCAGTTGTACACCGTCTCTGAGGCCTCGAACGAGATAGGCTTCACGACATAATACCGGGATTTGAAGTGGCGGACAAAATACATGTAAGTCTGGAACAACCTGCTCACCTGCTTGAAAGACATCCAGCCATGTCTTCCGTCAATCGTCTGCCTCTGCAGGTGGAATATGCAGAAGAACAGAGGTATGGTCGCCCCGATTTGAAGGTACTGGCAGACGAGCTCGAAGGCGCGAATGAAGGCGAGAGCGTTGAGGTGGAGTTGCGATGGTTCCAGGTGCAACCAAGTGATCACCTCTTGCTGAAAACCGCTGAAGGGCAGGCGCCAGCCCGCCTCGTCGAACATAAACTCATACACGGGAAATCTCATCCCTCTGAATGTCGAGCAGATACGGTGGTGCTCCAGAGGCCTATACACCAACCAGTTCTTTGAGAATCCCTCGAGGAGATGCTCGACGGTGGCAAAGATATCATCCTCGACACCCGTGACGAACTGAGATGCGACGCCCAGAGGCTCCTCGCTAGCCCAGTCCTCTGGTGGCCGTCCCTCGACACTAGCGATCGGCGCCATCGAGGAGTCGGACTGGTCATCATTATTTATAGATCCCGCTGTCATGGTTGCCATTTTACCTGAAAAGCAGAAGGAACTGGTGAATTCGATGGTCCAGATCAAATTTACCCTTCCACCGTTGATCAAGTGAAAGGGCGAAGAAAGGATACGAAGAACCGCTCAAGGACACACCGCTCCGACCATGTCAATCGGGGGCGCGTGCAGGTTTATTCGGTACATCTATCCCATTCACCCAATGTCCTCGGGACATCCGTCGAGCGTCCCCGGGACCTTCATCAGGTCCCCGGCGCTTTCATCCTATGTTCCCGGGGGATTCATTCTACTTCCTCGGGACCTTCCTCAGATCCCCGGGATATTCATCCCACCTCCCCGTTGGATTCATCTAAAGCCTAAAGAAGCTTCTCCGTTTTCGCCGGAAACTCCGTGACCTCCCCGGGAACTTCATCATTTCACCGGAGGACCACTGTAGGAAACACAAAATGAAAAGAAAAAGGTCAGAAACTTACTTGAGACAGCGGTTGCAAAGTTCCGATATGGCGGCGTGTGGTGGTGAGGCGGTGGCGAAAGCAAAGAGAAGAAGAGAGAAACTCTGAGCGAAGGATAGGGAAACATGGAAATGGCACGGGTTGGCTCTTATTTATAAGGCCCTCACGGGACTCGAGGCGCCCCTAAGCACTCGAGTGCCCTAGCCCTAGCCTAGCCGCCCTATGTAATAATAGCGAGTGACACGTGGCACATGGATTCCCACGTACGTCCTTTCGCTTGCCTGGGTGCCTGAATCCGCGTCTTCTCGGTTCCCTGCTTCGTCGCCCAACAACGGCGTAGAGAAATCAGGCAGATTTTCATCTCCGAGACTCCTGCCCGTTGAGCACTCCTTTTGTTTCTGGTCCCTGACGTTGTCGCCAGATCGTTATTACGGGAACACTACCCCATGCGATGATTCTCCCCGACAAAGGATGACCTTTATTATATCCTCGACATCCGGGCTGACCCTTAAGTCATTACTCCAACACTTCGGAGCAACGACTTGGGGGGCTCCTGTTCTAGACTGGGCCGGCGCCTGCCCATCCGTCAGGCAGGCCCAGCCCAATACTGGTGTGACCCAATAAGACCCAAGTCTACTCAGGCTATGTCGAGCAGGGGCTGCATGCACCGAGGAGAGGTCACACCTTTCTCCACGATCTCCATGTGTTCCTCCTTGCGAGGACACGTCACACCGTAACCTCCCACCTCCGAAAGAATCGGTATGCACTTCTTACGGAGATCTCGAGACCGTTACCCCAGTGCGAAGACCACGTGCTGGTCTTTCTTACACCACGTAAGCCCTGGCGGTCACCTGGATTGGGCCTTGCAATCCGGCCCAGTGCAGGCGACCGTCGGCCCCGCGCAGGGATAGTCTATAAATATCCTCTCACTTGATAGGGGCAGGTTACATATTACATTCTAACTCTCACACCTGTTTTTTTGTACTTGCTTACTCCCTGTTCCTGACTTTGGCATCGGAGTACCTTGCAGGTACACCTCCCCCCCCCCCCCCCCTTTATTATATTAGTAAACATTAAAAAAATTAATACATACACTATTTTATTTCAAATATTAATTGCATATAATAAAATGTTAAACAAATAAAATATTTTCTTTTATAAGAAAATTAATAAACACGTGTATTATTATTATTATAAACATTTATATCATTAAAAAAATGTAACAACTGAAAGAATGAAAACAAAAATAATACACTATATTTTAGATCATGAAAGAAAACTCATGATTGGATGGACACGAGTTACACATTTTGTCCAAAAAAATAATAAAATTTTATACTGATGTAAGATTCATTATAACTCATAAATCATCCAATTTAAAACTGATTGATATGATCTTTTACTTACATATTAAATAATTGACTAATTCAATTTTATTATAATTAAAAATTAAGTGGATTCAAATTAAATTATAATTTAAAAATAATATTCATTTATTATTATGAAAATCATATTTAGACGTTTAATAATTAATTTTATGATAATTTACAATTAAATGGATTCCAATTGCATTATAATTTATAATTAATAATCAATATACATGGTTTACATATATATTTTTATTATAAATATTCAAATCAAATTTTTTAAATATAACACAGGAAACAATCAATATAAAAAAAGAACATTTTGTTTATCATTTTATTTATCTTTATAATTAATTAAATTTATTGTTTTTAAAAATTAAAATAATATTTTGCATATTATTTTTAAATTATTAATAATTAATATAAATATTAAATTACCAATTAAATTATATACAATCAAATGTACATATTTTTTTATTATTAGGAGAATTAGTTTTACACATTTAAAAATCAGATACATGAAAATTTCGTATAATGTATTATATATATATATATATATATATATATATATATATATATATATAATCATCATCGCAAATATCTCAAGTACTAAAAAGATTAAATATTTTTCATTTATATTGATATAAATAAAAACAAATATTTCTATAAAAAATATTCATAATCAATATTTATTTAAACAATTTAACATATAATATAACTATATGCACATTGCTAACCATTAATTAAAATATTAAAATGAAATTTATTTAAATCCTAAAAAATCAATTTATTCTCTAAGAAGAAATGGTCATTTGTGATACTAATAAAAAATCAAATCTTGATAAAATATTTACAATAAACTATATTTAAATTTGTTCACAATTAAATTTAATAATGAAAATAATAAATATTAAAATTTTATATTATTTCAGAAAATTGAAAAATACATATGAATAATAAATACGCTATTTTATTTTATTTGAATATTAAAAAATATAAGTCATATAATATTTTATCGCAAATATTACTAACACATTATAAAAATTTATTTGTCACTTTCAACTATCTTTAAGACAAATCGTTATAAATCATTATAAAAAGTTTTTTAAAACATTAATGTCCTAAAAATTAATGTCGTTACTAGAAAAAGCCAAATGTTGGCATAATATTTACAATAAATTATATTTGAAGTTGTTCCCGATTAAATGCAATGATTATAATAAATATTTAAAATTTGTATATTAACATTATTACTGAAAAATTGAAACACTACTTGAATTTTATTACAATATACTTTTTATTATCTATCTAACCTTTAATTTAATTTTTGATTTTATTACTGAACAATACAATCACATCAAATTTACGACTATTTTTATTATAAAGAATGTAAAACATTATCAATTTTATTTGTGAACAAAATTGAAACATTTATATAATTTAATTTAAATATAATAGACTATATTTTAGAGTAGGAAAGAAAACCGAATAATGGATGGTTTTGACTTACACATTATGGTGAATATAATATTAAAATTTTATTCTGATTTAAGGTTCATTATTACTCATAATTCATACCGTTTATAATTAATTGATATGACTGTTTACTTACATATTAAATAATTGATTAATTTAATTTTATCATAATTCCGAATTAATTAGATTTTAATTACATTATAATTTAGAAATAATATTCATTTATTATGACAATCATTATTATTATTATTATTATAAATATTTATATCAATTTTTTAAATAATCAATATACATGGTTTACTTGCTAGTTGTGTTAAGGGGTTGCAAACTGTCTGTCCAGGGTTCAACTCTTGGCAGCAGCATTTATTTGCATTTTCTTTCAGAAATTTGTAATCAAGGTTGTTGATGTTTATAAATCAACACCTTTAAAAAAAAATATACATGGTTTACTTATATATTATAATAATAATAATTATTATTATTATAAATATTCATATCAATTTTTTTATAAAACAAGAGATCAGTTTGTACATCATTTTATTCATCTTTTTAATTCATTTTAGTTATTATTTTTTATAATCAAAATAATATTCTTCATATTGTTTTTAAAATATAAATAATAAATATAAATATTAAATGATAATTAAATTATATTCAATCAAAAATACATTTTTTTTATTATTAGGATTATTACTTTTACACCTTTAAAAACCCGAGGCACGAAAAATACTTATAATTTATTTTATATATATATTAATTATTATCTGAAATATTAATAAGATTAAATATTATTCATTTATATAGATATAAAAAAAATTACTATAAAAAATATTCAGAAGCAATTATATTAAAATTCATCCATCACTATTTAATAGGGGTGGCAAAACGAGTCAGGCCCGCCGGGTCGGCACATTTGACCTGTCATTTTTGGCGGGTTGGGCTGAGGTTTTCGGCTCAGTAATATAAGTTGGCCCGCCCCACCTAACCCGCTTGAAAAGCGGGCCGAGCCGGGGCGGGGCGGGTTTTGTCCACGGACTTTTTAATAAATTATTTTATTTTTTTACTTAGAATAAAAATAACTTTAACTATAAAAATAACACTATTCTCTTAGGATTATGTTGATTGAATTATATTATAAATTATTATACAAACAAATTGATTTATAATTGTAATGTTCTTTCTATAACTTTCTAATACATGTGTTGATTGGAAAAAGTTGAAATAAAAGAACAATTGTATAGCATGCGGAATTATTAAGTTGTCAAACATTAGCTCACATGTTTTCTTTAGAAATAGTGTATACGTGTGACAAATATGATTTAACTATTAAGGAATCAGTCAATATAAGAGTCTATATAATGTAAACAGTGAGAAAGTCAGGTGTTGATATTTTATGCACTACTATGTTATGCATTGTGATGTTTTATGCAGTGCATTTTTTTATCATTGTTTGTCTTTTGTAAATTCTTAATTAGGTTCTTTCAGTATTGTTTATTTATTTATTTAATTATTTTGATATGTTTTTTATTGTGCTTGAGTTTATTTAGTTTTTTTTGTTGTGATTGGTCTTTATTTATTTTATTTTTTGAACTGTTTGGACTTAAGACATGTTGAATTTCTATTATGCGTTGTTAAATAAATCTTTTGTCAACCTCTTTGGTAATATTTAAAATTTTTGTAAATTATGTAGTAAATCAAATTGTAAAATAAAAAATAAAAAATTAGCGGGCCGGCCCGCCAACTCATTAGTAAACGGGGCAGGCTTGAATTTTGAGCTCGGACGCCTAAGTTTGCCCACCCCGCCCCGCCCCACTTTCGGACGGGTTTAAACGGGGCGGGCCTAAACGGGCTGGGCCACACACTTTGCCACCCCTACTATTTAACATATCTTATAGTTATATGAACATTGCTAACCATTAATTAAATTATTTAAATAAAATCCATTTGTTAACTAAAAAAATAATGTTTACAATTAAATTCAATTATGAAAAATCATAAATATTTAAAATTTGATTATTACTAAAAATTGAAAAATACATATGAATAATAAATATTCTATTTTATTTTATTTGAACATTACAAAAAATAATACATGTCATACCCCATAATTTTGTGAACATTTTGGATAATATTATTATGATCAACTGGGTTCCGGTGTACTCTGAGCAATTATTGGATAAAGTAATTAGAGTAAACTAACGAACTCGGAATTGATTAGATTAATATTATTTAACTTGGAGTTTTATTAATTGGTGCAATTGAGATAATTTGGATAATTAGTAGTATTACCAATTAATGTTTCCTATGTCTATTTTCTTTTCCTTTTCCTTATTTGAAAAAGATAGTAACTTGGAGAAAGAATAGGAAAGGAAGGAAAAAAGGAAGGAAAAAGGAAGAGGAAATTCTCAAGAGCTCAAGAGATTGATTCATCAACCCATCTCCAATCTTTTCATCTCAGCTTCATCATCCTCATCTTGTAATCCAGGTGGGTTCTAGTTAGACACCTTAGAGTAGAGTCTTATTGAGTTTTAGAGTTAGTTTGATATTGTTAGAAAATGAGAAATTTTGCACTAAAATCATGTTTTGGTATTCCTTATGATTGATACATGTTAGATATGTGTTGTTGTGTATCCAATTGGTATTTTTCTGGTGTTTAGAAGTGAATTGGAAGGGAAAATGGATCGTTTTCGCAGAACCAATTATGCAGGAAAAATTCTGGGTTCACGCTGCCCATACGCGTATCACCTAAGGCAATACGCGTATTGGTTAAGGCAATACGCGTATGGCCATGAAGAAATGTGGGCAATACGCGTATTGGGGTTCCATTTTCTCGGCCATCTGCTCATTTGCGTAATGGTACGCGTAGGGTTTTGGGCAATACGCGTATGAGGTGAGGCAATACGCGTATTGGGGTTTTAAAAAGGAATTTTTGGCAAAAATCAGTCTCTTCCCATACGCGTATCACTTTGGGCAATACGCGTATGGATGGGCGAGTGAGCAAGGTAATGCGCGTATGGCTTAGGTCAATACGCGTACGGCCAGGAGAGTGTAGAATTGTGTTTTTCGCGATACCATTTCTTGTTATTTCCATAACTTTTGACTCGTTTATCCGATGTGAGCATTCTTGGTGTCGTTATGAAGCTATAAATATCCTCTAACTAATGGTAGTGAGAAATATCTATTTATTGCCCGATTAAATAAATCGGAGGGAACCGCGAATTTGTGTAATGTGTGATGTGTTGAATTATGTGTTTCCATTATGCGATTGATGATTATGTGCCTATACTCTTATTGTTAAACATGTTTGAGTATGTATGCATGTTAAAATACGAAATAGGTAGAGTGAGGACTTACCGTAAACAATGTCGGAAGTGTGAAATGTCATAGTGACAACGCTCGCGCATGAAAGGCTGAGGTGTGTGTCTAGTAATCATAACCAGTTTATCTTATGGTGTAGTTTTATGTGATTCGAGCACCTCCTCTGAAACGTATGCATAATTACTTGGCAGGTTTGATTCCCGCGTGTAGTACGAATGGAACCTATATGGTAAAGAGACTTGTGATGGTTAACAGGCCATGAGAAGTGACGGTTCACAGCTAACAGGCCGATGATCCCGAATCCATTTCGTATGCTAAGTAACTTCAAGGATCCATGACTCGGGTCATCTTCTAGATGTAGGAGCGGACGGGAAAAGGGGATGCCTTGGTACGGTTATTGATTAGTGAGATTCTTGAGTTAACAGGCTCAGGACGTACTTTGGTACTAGTGTGAGTTAACAGGCTCACTAGTGTGGATACATATTTAGTGTGTGTACTCATAGTCACTTCCCTTCCCTTTGACTTGAGTTAGGTTTATTAGAACCTTGTAAAGCCGAGAGGACTTTAAGATAGGGAACTCACTGAGATTTGATGTATCTCACCCCACTGTTGTTGTTTACATCACAGGTACTGCAGGTTCCGCGAAGGGTAAGGATAAGTCTGTGTGATTATCCTTACTTATCTGATGGCTTTGCTTCCGTTGTGGAGTTTTTGAGATCATTATTTGATCTAGTTCTTAGTATTTGTCTTTGGAACATCTTGTAGATATACTATGCCGTAGTTTTTTTGTATTAGGCTCTTTGGGCATGTATATGTATAATGTGTTTACTAGGAACTTATTGTATATTTCAGTACCAAAAGTGGAATTCATGTATAATATATGCTTTCATGTATGTATATATATATGGGCGTTACAGTTGGTATCAGAGCAGGTCGTATTCTCGACCTAGCCATGAAATAGAATAAGTTTTCTTTCCGTTTCATATGCGGTGTGTCGCTATTGGTCTTGCGTGTTATATTTATGGTATTGAGTCTGATCAACTTAATCCTATCTGTATGAAATTCAGGAACATGGCTGACAGGCGCAGAAACAACAGTGGTAGACCGAGAACCACTCCAGCAGGGACTAATCCGCCAGGTGACGAGGGAAATGCCCCTTTATACCAATTTATGCAATAGATGGAGCAACAGCACAATCAGTTTGTGCAACAAATGGTACAGCAAATGGCTGGTGGCGTGCATCCCCCAGTGGTGGTTCCTGAAGCTGCAGGGGGAACCTTTAGGGATTTCATTCGTATGAATCCTCTGGAATTTCAGGGAGGGTTAGATCCAGTAAAGGCTCATGAATGGATATCAGGTAATGAACGGATCTTCCTAATAGTTCAGTGCAGTGAGGAAAACAAGGTGGCCTTCGCTTCTCACTTGTTGAAGGGTCCTGCCATGAGGTGGTGGGAGAGCGCTTCAGCCTTAATGATAATTTAAGAAGTACCAAAGGTATGGGAGCAGTTTAAGATAACTTTTATGGAGAAATATTTTCCAAGTTCCTTGAGGTCTCAGAAGGAATTCGAGTTTCAACAATTGAGACAAGGCAACTTGACTGTGGCTTCTTATGCGGAAAAGTTCGAGGTTATGGCTGCTTATTCTAGACAAGCCATGTATGCTCCTGATGAGAGGTGGAAGATTGATCAGTTTCTGTTTGGTTTAAGGGCTGAAATTTCACATAGCGTATCTCAGAGAGAATTCACTAGCTATGTCGAATTGTTAAGACAGTGTTATGTGGCAGAGCATAGTTTGAAGAAGGTACAAATGGAAGGAGATTTGAGTAGGATGAATCAAAGTGATCGAGGGAGACCGAATCAACAAGTTAGACCAAGGCAGCAATCATTCAAAGGGAAGCAAGTTCAGAGTTCTAGGACTAGTGTGCCTCCGGTATGCCGTACTTGTGCAAAGAATCATTATGGTAGGTGCAGTTTGGAGGGAATAAGGTGTTATCAGTGTAATAAGGTGGGCCATGTATCGAGGGATTGACCTCAGGGTAGGAATCAGACACAAGGGAGGAGTACCGGCCGAGTGTATACCTTAGATGCGAGGAAATCAAAGAATGACAACTCCTTGATTGTGGGTACGTGTTTCGTAAATGGACATCCTTGTTTTGTTTTATTTGATTGTGGGGCAACACATTCTTTTGTGTCAACGCGATGTGTGAAGCGACTTGGGTTGCAAGTTGTTCCTTTGTTTCCTCCTATGGTGGTTACTACCACCATGGATGAGATGGTTGAGACACCGTTGATGTGTGAAAATTGTGTTTTGTCTGTGAATGATAGAGTTTCCCAGATTGACCTTATCTGTTTACCGCTTAAGAAAGTGGATGTTGTTTTGGGAATGGATTGTCTTTCCGCTAATTCGGTGTTTATTGGGTGTGAGGAAAAGCTGATCATTATTCCATCCGATGAGGGTACTCCGAAGGATGTGTTAACTACTATTTTAGATGGTACGGTTGGAATGATTAATTTCTTGTTTGAGGAGGAAAAGTCTGTTCTTTTGATTCTTACTAAGGAGGAGAGTAGTAACATCCAAGTTTTGAGTATTCCGGTAGTTTGTGACTTTCCTGAAGTTTTCCCCGAGGATATCACTTCTCTTCCTCTGGAGCGGGAAGTGGAATTCTCTATTGACCTGATACCAGGAACGGCTCCAATATCCGTTTCTCCGTATCGGATGGCACCACTTGAATTAAGAGAATTAAAGGATCAATTGGAAGAGTTGTTGACTAAGCATTTCGTTCGACCCAGTGTTTCTCCCTGGGGAGCTCCAGTGTTATTGGTAAAGAAAAAGGATGGTGGAATGTGGTTGTGTATTGATTACCGTCAGTTGAATAAGGTCACCATCAAGAACAAATACCCATTACCAATGATAGACGACCTATTAGATCAATTGAAAGGAGCCTGTGTGTTCTCGAAGATTGATTTACGGTCGGGTTATCATCAGATTCGTGTGAAGAGTTCAGATGTACCAAAGACCGTGTTTAGAACCCGTTATGGTCATTATGAATTTTTGATGATGCCTTTCGGTGTGACGAATGCTCCGGCAGTTTTCATGGATTATATGAATCGGATATTTCAACCTTACTTGGACCAATTTGTGGTGATTTTCATTGATGGCATTCTTATTTATTCTCATGATCCTCAAGAGCACGGAGAACACCTAAGAATTGTTTTATCCATCTTCCAAGAGAAACAATTTTTTGCTAAGTTAAGTAAGTGTGAGTTTTGGATGTCTGAGGTTAATTTTCTCGGTCATGTCATATCCCAGGGAGGTGTAGCGGTCGATCCATCAAAAGTTGAAGCAGTGATTAATTGGGAGAGACTGTAGAATGCTTCTGAAGTTAGAAGTTTCTTGGGATTGGCAGGGTATTACAAAAGGTTTATCAAGGGATTTTCGCAACTGGCTTTACCATTGACAAGACTTAGTCGGAAGGATTATTCATATGAGTGGGATTCGGCTTGTGAAAGAAGTTTTAGGAGTTTGAAGGAGAGATTGATGACCGCTCCTGTTTTGGTTATTCCTGATTCTAGCAAGTCGTATGAGGTATATTGTGATGCATCCAAAAAGGGATTAGGCGGTGTGTTAATGCAGGAGGGACATGTAGTGGCTTATGCTTCACGACAGTTGAAAGTCCAAGAAAAGAATTACCCAACGCATGATTTGGAGTTTGCGGCAGTTGTATTTACTTTGAAAGTGTGGCGTCACTATTTGTATGGTGTACGTTTTGAGATGTTTAGCGACCACAAGAGCTTAAAGTACTTATTTGATCAGAAAGAGTTGAACATGCGTCAAAGGAGATGGATGGAATATTTGAAGGATTATGACTTGGAGTTAAAATACCATCTGGGTAAAGCAAATAAGGTGGCGGATGCATTGAGTAGGAAGGTGTTGCATAATGCAGAGTTGATGATGTTAGAGTATACCTTAATGGAAAAGTTTAGAGATCTAAATCTTCAATTTAACTGGACTCCAAATTGTGTAATTATGGGGAATTTAAATGTCTCTTCTACTCTTAGGGAAGAAATCCAGCAAGAGCAAGGGTTAGACGAGAAGTTACAGGAAGTGTTATTGCAACCGGGTTTGGTGCGAGCTACTGACGGAACTATTTTGTTTAACCAAAGGATTTGTGTTCCGGATAACACGGAGTTAAAACGAAGGATTTTGGAAGAAGCGCATAAGGGTGCTTTTACTATACATCCGGGGTCTTCAAAGATGTATCAAGATTTAAAGAGAGACTATTGGTGGGTCGGGATGAAAAAGGATATTGCGGTGTATGTGTCGGAATGTGCGATGTGCCAACAAGTGATGATTGAGCACCAAAGGCCGGGTGGCTTGTTACAACCTTTAGAAATTCTGATGTGGAAATGGGATAGTATTTCGATGGACTTCGCAGTGGGATTACCCCGTGCGCATGGTGGTTATGATTCGATTTGGGTAATTGTGGACCGGTTAACAAAATCCGCGCATTTCTTAGCTGTGAAGACTACCTACAAGGCGAGTCATCTCGCAAGGTTGTTCATTTCAGAAATAGTGAGATTGCATGGTATTCCTACTAGTATTGTTTCGGATAGAGATCCCAAGTTTACTTCCAGATTTTGGAGAGCTTTTCAACAAGCCATGGGAACGAGGTTATGTTTGAGCACGTCGAATCATTCGCAAACGGAAGGTCAGACGGAACGGACAATACAAACTATGAAGGACATGTTGAGAGCTTGTGTACTTGAAAGTGGAGGAAATTGGATAGAACTTTTGCCGTTGATCGAATTCTCTTATAATAACAGTTATCATGCAAGTATTGGTATGGCACCTTATGAGGCGTTATATGGTAGGAAGTATAGAACGCCATTGTGTTGGGTGGAGGTTGGCGACGATAGAATTTTGGGACCTGAGATTATTCACGAGACCACGGAAAAGATTAGAATGATTCGTGGAAAAGTTAAACAAGCCCGAGATCGTCAGAAAAGCTATGCGGAAAACCGTAGGAGACCGTTGGAGTTTGAGGAGGGGGATCATGTATTTTTGAAGGTTACTCCGAGATTGAGATTGAAAGGACCATTTAAGTCGCGGAAGTTAAGTCCAGGATACCTGGGACCGTATCAAGTCTTAGAAAGAATTGGAGAAGTAGCTTACAGATTAGCCTTACCGCCTTCTCTGTCAGAGATGCACGACGTTTTTCATGTGTCTCAGCTTCGAAAATTTGTCCCAGATCCTCTTCAGCCAATTTTACCAGATACAATTGAGATAGAAGCTGATTTGACGTTTGAGCCTCAACCGAGTCGTATCACAGGAAGAGAAACTAAAATGTTAAGAAATAAAGAGATTCCTCTTATTAAGGTCCAGTGGGATGAGACGCATCCGGGCGATGCAACTTGGGAATTGGAATCGGAAATGCGGGAGGTCTACCCTCATCTGTTCAGGTAATCTTTTAAATTCGAGGGTGAATTTCTATTTAAGGGGGGGAGGATGTAATACCCCATAATTTTGCGAACATTTTGGATGATATTATTATGATCAACTGGGTTCCGGTGTACTCTGAGCAATTATTGGATAAAGTAATTAGAGTAAACTGATGAACTCATAATTGATTAGATTAATATTATTTAACTTGGAATTTTATTAATTGGTGTAATTGAGATAATTTGAATAATTAGTAGTATTACCAATTAATGTTTCCTATGTCTATTTTCTTTTCCTTTTCCTTATTTGAAAAAGATAGTAACTTGGATAAAGAATAGGAAAGGAAGGAAAAAAGGAAGGAAAAAGGAAGAGGAAACTCTCAAGAGCTCAAGAGATTGATTCATCAACCCATCTCCAATCTTTTCATTTCAGCTTCATCATCCTCATCTTGTAATCCAGGTGGGTTCTAGTTAGACACCTTAGAGTAGAGTTTTATTGAGTTTTAGAGTTAGTTTGATATTGTTAGAAAATGAGAAATTTTGCACTAAAATCATGTTTTGGTATTCCTTATGATTGATACATGTTAGATATGTGTTGTTGTGTATCCAATTGGTATTTTTCTGGTGTTTAGAAGTGAATTGGAAGGGAAAATGGATCGTTTTCGCAGAACCAATTATGCAGGAAAAATTCTGGGTTCACACTGCCCATACGCGTATCACCCAAGGCAATACGCGTATTGGTTAAGGCAATACGCGTATGGCCATGAAGAAATGTGGGCAATACGCGTATTGGGGTTCCATTTTCTCTGCCATCTGCTCATTTGAGTAATGGTACGCGTAGGATTTTGGGCAATACGCGTATGAGGTGAGGCAATACGCGTATTGGGGTTTTAAAAAGGAATTTTTGGGAAAAATCAGTCTCTGCCCAATATGCGTATCACTTTGGGCAATACGCGTATGGATGGGCGAGTGAGCAAGGTAATACGCGTATGGCTTAGGACAATACGCGTACGGCCAGGAGAGTGCAGAATTGTGTTTTTGGTGATACCATTTCTTGTTATTTCCATAACTTTTGACTAGTTTATCCGATGTGAGCATTCTTGGTGTTGTTATAAAGCTATGAATATCCTCTAACTAATGGTGGTGAGAAATATCTGTTTATTGCCCGATTAAATAAATCGGAGGGAACCGTGAATTTGTGTAATGTGTGATGTGTTGAATTATGTGTTTCCATTATGTGATTGATGATTATGTGCCTATACTCTTATTGTTAAACATGTTTGAATATGTATGCATGTTAAATACGAAATAGGTAGAGTAAGGACTTAGCGTAAACAATGTCGGAAGTGTGAAATGTCATAGTGACAACGCTCGCGCATGAAAGGCCGAGGCGTGTGTCTAGTAATCATAACCAGTTTATCTTACGGTGTAGTTTCATGAGACTCGAGCACCTCCTCTGAGACGTATGCACAATTACTTGGTAGGTTTGATTCCCGCGTGTAGTACAAATGGAACCTATATGGTAAAGAGACTTGTGATGGTTAACAGGCAATACGAAGTGACGGTTCACGGCTAACAGGCTGATGATCCCGAATCCATTTTGTATGCCAAGTAACTTCAAGGATCCATGACTCGGGTCGTCTTCTAGACGTAGGGGCGGACGGGAAAAAGGGATGCCTTGGTACGGTTATTGATTAGTGAGATTCTTGAGTTAACAGGCTCAGGACGTACTTTGGTACTAGTGTGAGTTAACAGGCTCACGAGTGTGGATACATATTTAGTGTGTGTACTCATAGTCACTTCCCTTCCCTTTGACTTGAGTTAGGTTTATTAGAACCTTGTAAAGCCGAGAGGACTTTAAGATAGGGAACTCACTGAGATTTGATGTATCTCACCCCACTGTTGTTGTTTACATCACAGGTACTGTAGGTTCCGCGAAGGGTAAGGATAAGGCTGTGTGATTATCCTTACTTATCTGATGGCTTTGCTTCCGTTGTGGAGTTTTTGAGATCATTATTTGATCTAGTTCTTAGTATTTGTCTTTGGAACATCTTGTAGATATACTATGTCGTAGTTTTTTTGTATTAGGCTCTTTGGGCATGTATATGTATAATGTGTTTACTAGGAACTTATTGTATATTTCAGTACCAAAAGTGGAATTCATGTATAATATATGCTTTGATGTATGTATATATATATGGGCGTTACAATACATATAATATTTTATCTCAAATATTAATACTATATATAATAAAATGTTACAAAAATAAAATATTTTCTTTTTATAAATACCTTAATAAACACATATATTATTATTATAAATATTTGTACCATTTTTTAAAAAATATAACACATGAAATAATGACAATAAAAATTAAACTTTTTTTTTAAATCATGAAGATAACTGATGAATTTATGGGCTTGAGTTATTTACGTATTTAATTATTGACATATTCAATTTTATTATAATTTAGAATTAATTGGATTTGAATTTTATATTCAGAGGTTAACCGTTGCATAGAATATTCATTTATTATTATCACAATTTCATTCATTTAGCCGTTTAAAAGCCATAAACATAGAAAAACACATACATTACAGTCATATGAAAAGTCATAGGAACATATTGTCGTATATAAACAACAATCTATTAACTTTTTAATTCCACACGATAACAAGAATTCTATTAACTATATTTCCATATTACCAAACAATCATTATTGGAAAATTTAATCTTAGATCTTAACACCGAGTCAGAGTTGTTCGATTGTGGAATGTTTATAATCTGCGAAACGATGAAGAACAAATATTCCTAGAAATGATTTTGTTAGATGAGAAGGTATTAAATCTTTATCCAAAATTTTGTATTTGTTGTTTACAAAATATACTTTTATATTCTAAATATTTTTAGATTATTCTTTTTTCTTTATAAAATTATTGATTTCAATATTTTATTGCGATGTTTTTTTCTTTAGGGAACTCCTTTACATGCAACGATAAACAAATATCTTATACCATAGTTTGGAGAATTGATAGAAGAGGGAAATTTCTATACCACAAAATATATAAAAATAGTTTCGGAAAATGAAACATACAAACCAGTCAAAGGCATAAAAAAACATGTTTTTTTGCGAATGATTGCCGTAACAAATATTCAAGACTCATAATTCACAATTCCACGTCATTATTTTGAATTCGTTACCGTACAAACAATTTCTGAAAGAGTTGGAGACAACCATGTTCTCTCTGGTAGTGTGATACACAAGTTACCCTACAACAATATAAATTATATTATATAACTATATTCATGTTTTTTCAGACGTAGTTGGAGTGCTTCATGCAATTAGACATGTAGAACATGTTTACGAACAAGGAAAATGTAACGCCCACATATATATACATACATCAAAACATATATTATACATGAATTCCACGTTTGGTACTAAAATATACAATAAGTTCCTAGTAAACACATTATACATATACATGCCCAAAAAGACTAAATACAAGCAACTATCTACAAGATGTTCCAAAGACAAATACTAAGAACTAGATTAAATAATGATCTAAAAAATCTTCACAACGGAAGCCTTGCCACACAAAAGCTGCGATTCGTAAGGAAAGTCAAATAACCTTGTCCTTACCCTTCGCCGAACCTGCAGAACCTGTGATGTAAACAACAACAGTGGGGTGAGATACATCAAATCTCAGTGAGTTCGCTATCTTATAGTCCTCTCGGCTTTACAAGGTTCTAACATCCTAACTCAAGTCAAAAGGGAAGGGAAGTGACTTTGAGTACACACACGCCATATATGGATTCACACTCGTTAGCCTGTTAACTCACACTAGTACCAAAGTAAGTCCTGAGCCTGTTAACTCAAGAATCTCGCTAATCAATAACCGTATGAAGGCATCCCCTGTTCCCGTCCGCTTCTACGTCTAGAAGACGATCCGAGTCATGGATCCTTGTATTTACTTGACATACGAATTGGATTCGGGATCATCGGCCTGTTAACCGTGAACCGTCACTTCTCATGGCCTATTAACCATCACAAGTCTCTTTACCATATAGGCTCCAATCGTACTACACGCGGGAATCAAACTTGCCAAGTAATTGTGCATACGTTTCAGAGGAGGTGCTAGAGTCTCATGAAACTACACCGTAAGATAAACTGGTTATGATTACTAGACACACGCCTCGGTCTCTCATGCACGAGCGTTGTCACTATGTCATTCCATACAATCCGACAATTGTTTACGGTAATATTCCTCACTCTACCTATTTCGTATTTTAACATGCATACATATTCAAACATGTTTAACAATACGAGCATAGGCATATAATCATCAATCACATAATGGAAACACATAATTCAACATACCACACATTATACCAATTTACGGTTCCCTAAAATTTATTTAATCGGGCAATAAACAGATATTTCTCACTTCCATTAGCTAGAATATGTTCCTAGCTTCACAACGATACCAAGAACACTCACAACGGATAAACGATTCAAAAGTTATGAAAGAAACAAGTTGGATGATCTGCCATGTTCGTATTACGAAGAAGCCAACGAATGCTCGCTTCCTCATTCGCAGTGCGAAGCTCTCAGCGAACGCCTAGCCAACACTTATTCGCCGTCCCATTCGCAGTGCAAACGTCTGGCGAACCAAGTCAGAACCAAAACAAGGTAAAGTTCGCAATGCGAACCTATGGCGAATGTTCGCCTTCACCTTCGCCGTGCGAACAGCCAGCGAGCGCACGATTTCCCCTTAGCTAGGGGATTCGCAGTGCGAATCTGAGAAAATGCAGAAATTCTGCAGCGTAACAGCTGAGTTCCCATGGGTCCAACACTTCACCAAAACATGTCTAAACATCGGACAATCAAATATAGATTATTCTACACTCATATAGCTTATACTACTCAGTTTATAACACATTTCAACCGTTAAATTTCATCGATTACCAAATTAAGCAATTTCTCATAAAACCTAACTTAAGCTAAAATCATTTCTAACTCTAAAACTTAAGTTTCTATCTAGAACCCACCTTGAATAGAAGAAGACGGTGATGATTGGAAGATGATTTGATGAAGATTTGATGATGTTCTTGATCTTGGACTTTTTCCTCTTTTTCTCTTCCTTTCCTTCTCTTTTCTTTCTCTCCAAAACCCTTTCTATCTTTTTCTTTCTCTTGTCCTAATAAGGAAAAGGAATGGAAAAGAAATGATATAATATAACATCATCAATTAGCAACACTACTAATTGTTCAAAAAGTCTCTAAAGTTTAAATACTTAAATATCTCAGAGTCAGATAATATTAATTGGATTTACTCTAAGTTTAACAGTTACCCTAATTATCTCTGCAGATAATTTCTCAGAGCACACTGGGACTCAGTTGATCACAACTAATATTATCCAGAGTAATATAATTTATGGGGTATTACATCCTCCCCCCCCCCTAAATAGAAATTCACCCACGAATTTAAAACAATTACCTGAACAGATGAGGATAAACCTCCCGCATCTCCGATTCCAATTCCCAAGTTGCATCGCCCGGATGCGTGTCATCCCACTGGACCTTAACAAGAGGAATCTCTTTATTCCTTAACACTTTAGTATCTCTTCCGGTGATACGACTCGATTGAGGCTCAAATGTCAAATCTGCTTCTATCTCAATTGTATCTGGTAAAATTGGCTGAAGAGGATCTGGGACAAATTTCCGAAGCTGAGACACATGAAAAACGTCGTGCATCTCTGACAGAGTAGGCGGTAAGGCTAATCTGTAGGCTACTTCACCAATTCTTTCCAAAATCTGATATGGTCCCACGTATCTCGGACTTAACTTCCGCGACCGAAACAGTCCTTTCAACCACAATCTCGGAGTAACCTTCAGAAACACGTGATCGCCTTCTTCAAATTCTAAAGGTCTTCTTCGGTTATCCGTATAACTCTTCTGACGATCCTGTGCTTGCTTAACCTTTTCACGGATCATCCTAATCTTCTCCGTAGTTTCGTGAATAATCTCGGGTCCCAACATCCTATCTTCACCAACTTCTGCCCAACACAACGGTGTCCTAAACTTCCTTCCATACAACGCCTCATAAGGTGCCATACCAATACTTGCATGATAACTGTTATTATAAGAGAACTCAATCAACGGCAAAAGTTCTATCCAATTTCCTCCACTTTCAAGTACACAAGCTCTCAAAATGTCTTCCATGGTTTGTATTGTCCGTTCCGTCTGACCGTCCGTTTGCGGATGATTCGACGTACTCAAACATAACTTCGTTCCCATTGCTTGTTGAAAAGCTCTCCAAAATCTCGAAGTGAACTTTGGATCTCTATCCGAAACGATAGTAGTAGGAATACCATGCAATCTCACTATCTCCGAAATGAACAACCTTGCGAGATGACTCGCCTTGTAGGTAGTCTTCACAGCTAAGAAATGCGCGGATTTCGTTAACCGATCCACAATTACCCAAATCGAATCATAACCACCTTGGGCACGGGGTAATCCCACTGCGAAATCTATAGAAATACTGTTCCATTTCCACACCGGAATTTCTAAAGGTTGCAACAAGCCACCCGGTCTTTGGTGCTCGATCTTCACTTGTTGGCACACTGCACATTCCGACACATATACCGCAATATCCTTTTTCATCCCGGACCACCAATAGTCTCTCTTTAGATCTTGGTACATCTTTGAAGATCCCGGATGTATAGTAAAAGCACCTTTATGCGCTTCTTCCAAAATCCTCCTTTTTAACTCCGTGTTATCCGGAACACAAATCCTTCGGTTAAATACAATAACTCCGTCGGTAGCTCGCACAAAATCTGGTTGTAATAACACTTCTTGTAACTTCTCATCTAACCCTTGCTCTTGTTGGATTTCTTCCCGAAGAGTAGAAGTGATATTCAAATTTCCCATAATCACACAATTAGGAGTCCAATTAAATTGAAGATTTAGATCTCTAAACTTTTCCTTTAAGGCATACTCTAACATCATCAAGTCAGCACTATGCAACATGTAACGCCAAAATATTAATTATTTATTTTATTGAGTATTTAATTAATTTTTTGTGAATAATTCAGTTGATTTTGTGTTGCGGTGAATTAAGTCGTTAAGTCGGTATTTTAAGTTGGTAAGTTGTAGAATTAATATTAGAGATAATATTATTGTTGTTGGAGTGTGTTGGTTTAGTGGGCTAGAATTCGTGTCAGAATAAGTAATAGAGGGGTGTAAGTTATTAGGCCCATTACTAATATTAGTAGAATGATAATATTTTGATAAAACGAAATAGAAAGAAACAAGTTAGGTTTTATCAGTAAGTGGAAGTAGAAGAGGAACAGAACGTGAGAGAAGAAGTTGCGAGAGAGAAGCTGCAACCGGTGCCAAATCCCCAGAATCCGATCGAACCTAGAGCTGCCTTTAATTCAAGGTAAGGGTGGGGTTCGACTTTTATAATCGGGATATGATAATCGATACATAGAAATTGGGACCGGGTAGTTTTATTATGTTGATGTTGATTTAATTTTATTTTTGATAATGTGTTGTCGATGGGGTTATATTGATTGATTCTGTGAAAATGTTGATTTACCGATTTCTGTGATTTCTATGAAATTTGTTGCTGGGTGATTTTATGAATGTTGCAGTGAAGTTGTTGATTTTCTGGAAATTTTGGTTGGGGACGAATATCACTGTTCACATATGCACGGGTGGTGCAGGCCACCCATCACTCACATAGGGGTGGCGCAGGCCACCCAAAACAAGAGAGAAACATGTGGCGGGAGCCACAAGGGTACATGGCGCAAGCCACGGTGTTCCTCATAAAGGGTGACGCAAGCCACCCATGTGGGAGGGGGACCCACTTTAATTTTATTCCTTTATTAGTATGTTTTCCAATTAATTCAAGTTACTGTAACCATTTTCTCTTGTTTTAAAATAAAGTGTTACTAAACAACTACCAAGTTTTCTTTATAGAGTGTTTAGGATCAAGTAAATCTGTAAGGAACTAACACTGGTAATATGAATTGCTATATCAATATATCAAGTTTTAATAGAAACAAACTGGTTTTCGGCAGAAACAGAATGATGCAAAATTTCATGACATATGATTTTAAACTATAGCAGGGTATTGTATCAAAAACCAGAAAAGTCACAGAATTTTCTACTAAACTAGTATTAATAGCAGAAGCTAAAATAGTGCAGTTTTAGTCGGTTTAGTCGATTTAGGCGGAAGAATTAGTTGCCCGAAATTTAACGAAAATTATCGGGGTAAGTCGGGTAGTTTAGTAGATGATTTTTATTGGTTTGTTTTGTTGAAATATTATCAGAAAAGTCGATTTGCAGGTGCAGCTGAGTTGTGACATTGTTCCGATTAGTGGACAATTCTAAGTTGGAGGCTTGATAAGCCAACGTTGATTTAAGTTGTTCTTGTCGTATAAGTTGTTTGTGCTGCTGATGTTGTTATGTTGTTTATGATGCTGAGTCGTATATGTCATATAGTACATTTGCATTTTAGGTCGGAGCCGATGCTCACACCACGTTGGCCTGGATTGGCACAAGTTGAAAGTTGAAGGCTTATGCCTTGATGCCTCGATAAACTGGCAGTTTTAAGTTGGGAGTTTTACTCCAAATGGTACCACATGCATAACATAGTCGAGTCGCATCAAAGTTGCCTTTTTTTTCAAGTTGTTGTTGATTGTTGTGTGTTGTTGATGTGAAGTGGTGATAATTGTATGATTCTTATCTATGTATTATTTATCATACTTCGTTTATAAAATTCGATATCTCACCCCTTCTGTTTGAATGTTGTCCCTATGTTGGCAACGTGCAGGTAATCAAGAGGAGTAGCCGGTTAACTTAGTTTGAGTCGGTGGTTGTCGCTCTGATACGTAGCACTCGGGGGGATGACGCGTGTCTTTTGTTTATTTGTTTGCATGCTGAATTTTAAGTGATATTGCCAAAAAAATAGCTTGTTGTTTAATTTAAAGTTGTTTTATGTTGGATAAAGATGCTATTACGATGATTATGAATCCGCTGCGTTGCATTTGATAAAGTTGAACATTTTTTAAGACTATTGTTGGTTTATGTTCTCTTAAATTGTTATGTATCTTTCATGATTGTCTGCCGTGTTAATGATCTTAAAGTGGAAAAATGTGACATCCTGTTTTATGTTGAATATGAGGACTCTGATTTTATTTATAATTACCGGGTAGAAATGGGGTGTTACATTAGTCGTATCAGAGCAGGTCGGTCTGTCCGGCCAAGTGTCGAGTCGTAGTTGTTTAACAATCGAGTATTGTTATTTGGTTCAAACTTTTGTTTGTGTTATAGTGATAAGTTGAGATGGCTGGAAGAAACGATGCTGCAATGGCTGCTGCTATGCAAGCAATGGCCTAAGCTGTGCAGAACCTGCCGAACGCTGATGAGAATGCTGGATCTCGTAGTTTGGCGACTTTTCAGAGGGAGAATCCGCCTACCTTCAAGGGAAAGTATGACCCTGATGGAGCGTTGGATTGGTTGAAAGAGATGGAGAGGATCTTCCGTGTGATGGACTGTACTCCAGCGCAGAAGGTTCGTTATGGGACTCATATGCTAGCAGTCGAAGCTGATGACTGGTGGCTAGAGACTCGTCAGAGGTTGGAGAGTGCAGGTGAAGTTATCACTTGGGATGTGTTCCGAATGGAGTTTCTGAGGAAGTATTATCCAGAGGATGTTCGTGGTAAGAAGCAGATTGAGTTTCTTGAGCTGAAGCAAGGAACTATGTCGGTTACTGATTATGCTGTGAAGTTTGTTGAGTTGGCTAAGTTTTATCCGCACTATACCGGGGATGATGCTGAGTTTTCTAAATGCATCAAGTTTGAGAGTGGGTTGCGCTCTGAGATCAAGAAACCTGTTGGGTATCAGAAGATTCGTGTCTTTTCTGATTTGGTTGATAGTTGCAGAATTTATGAAGAGGACAACAATGCTCACTACAAGATTGTTAGTGATAGAAGAGACAAGCAACAACAGAACCGTGGCAAGCCTTATGATGCTCCAGCTGGAAAGGGTAAACAGAGAGCGACCGAGGGCAAGAGGACTAGTGGGGGAGATGCTCCTGCTGGCATAACTTGTTTCAAATGTGGGAAGTCTGATCATAAGAGTAATGTGTGTACTGCTGAGGTAAAGAGATGTTTCCGATGTGGTAAGACTGGACATGCAATATCTGATTGCAAGCACAAGGAGATGATCTGTTTTAATTGTGGGGAAGAGGGGCATATTGGTAGTCAATGTGACGGCCCCAATCTATAACCCCAACAATTAAAGCAGTAAAAAAAAAATTCAAAATTTCGTCAGAGTATATCTAAAAACACGGCATAGACGGGAGAATCACATCAATTTAAAGCAGTAAAACATAACACACAACACCTGCTCATAAAGATATGCAACAGTGGGGTAGCAATCAACAGAGGAAACTCAGTTCCTTACACCCACTTTTCAGAAATTAGAATAAAAGCGGAAAATCTAAAATCTGAATAACATATATATACATAGATCATATAAACAGTCTGTCTGTACAACATACATCCATACATATATGTACAATTCCAAAATATATCATCACATATACAAAATAATCACAAACGGCCACCCTAGCTACCCGGTGTCACATATCAGAGTCGACCGACAAAAGAATGAAGACGCAATGCTTCACAAAAAGAATACCTCCAGCAACTCTAATCTGCAATGCCTCATAGAGCGTTATAAAACAGCAGAAGGGTGAGAAAAACAACCATAATATACTTGCATAAAATTATATATATTAGCACAAAAATACTCAATTAAACATATTCTTACCACAAATGCACCACAATCAAATACAACACAAAACCGTACCATTCTCGAGTATCAAATACCACTACACATCATTCATACACAATACACTTACACATATTCCATCTCATCAATCACATTCTCAATTCCATGCACAATTAATTCATGATTTATGCAAATGCACAGAGACCGACACAACGACTCTATGCACATGCTATGCGGTACCGACTCCAAGTATTTCTCATCACCAGTTCACTCAGGAACTATTGGAACCATCGCTCGCTACATCACTGTAACTCCCCGTCGGGCATACGATGTCCCCCGTCGCTCACACCCCGCATGGGCACACGAAGTTTATGGATCGCTCACACCCCACAAGGGCACACGATCGTCTATAACCATCGCTCACACCTCTTATGTTTAAGGCACACGATCCATCATATCGCTCACACCTCTTATTTTTAAGGCACACGACGTTATAGCAGATTCCCTCTAGAATCAATCTGTCACTCAGGACGTTACCAACATGCATTTCATGATGCTTGGCATACAATGACTCATGACATTTAGTATGCACACATATATGCAATCATCACACTTATCATAACTCATGTTTGCAATTTAATCCCAAAACAATACATTTTTGTACCATATAACAGCACGCAATCATATGCACACATATATGCAATCATACCATATCCATATTAACAGCACATTGCATAAAACACACCAATTGCACACAATCATAACCACAAAAGTCGACAAAACGACCCTATTCCGATTTTCCGACAAAATAAAATCGGCTAATAAATTCCAAAAACCATTTTAATAAGAAAGAGCATTTTAGTAGCTTCTCAACGCTTTGAACGGCGACCAAAACGGACTTACGGTTTGAAAATTATGAAGAAAACAAAATAGAAAATATGCCACGTTCGCTCCAGTGTTCGCTAGGCGAACCCTAGCGAACCGAGGCAGTGGGAAACAGGTAAAAAGTTCGCTAAGCGAGGCTCTAGGCGAACATTCGCCTTCCGCTCGCTAGCGAACCCTCGACCAAACCTTCGCTTTCGCATTCGCCAGGTTCGCTAGGCGAACAAAGCAGAATTTTGAAATTCGCAGCTGTGCGAACCTAGAAACATTTGGGTCCAAAAACCAAATTCTTCACCCAAAACACTTCCAAACAGCACAACCAAGCATAATCAATGATCATATGCATAATACGATTACACTACGCTATTTATATCGATTTTCAACCGCAAAAACATCGATTTCTCACAATCCGACCTAAAATCAAAAGCTATAAAACACCACCAAAACACACACACACACATACATAACCATACACAAGTATAATATAATCGAGTTTCGCACCCTTACCCAATTAAATCGATTCTAGAAGTTGTTTTCCTTGATTTTCCAAACTTTCTTACTATTTCTCTTCTTCTTCTCTTTTCTCCTCTTTTTCTTTCTTCTCCTTTCCTTTCTCTCTATTTTCTCTCTTTCCAATTCTATCTTACTAACTTAATGAAAAATATTATAAAATGACCAAAATATCCCCACACTCAAATATCTCGCAAACGATCCCAAAACCCGATAAAATATCACAACAATGAAAAATGATATATTTTCACATAAAAGTCGAAAATAAAATAATATAATAATAAAATAATAAAAAAACGACTCAATTAAATAAAATACAAAAACTGGGGCGTTACAATTCTCCCCCACTTAGAAATTTTCGTCCTCGAAAATCTTACCTGAAACAAACAACTCTAGATACGACTCCCGCATCCGACTTTCCAACTCCCACGTCAAATTGCCCTCAGCAGCGCCTCCCCACGCCACTTTCACAAGTGCAATATCTTTGCCCCTCAACCGCTTCACCTCGCAATCCAAAATCCTAACTGGTAATGCCTCAATCGTAAGGTTCTCCCTTACCTCTACTTCATCCATCGGAATCACATGTGACGGATCCGGAACATACTTCCGAAGCTGTGAAACATGAAACACATCATGCAAATTCGACAGATTCGGCGGTAACGCCACCCGATACGCCACAGCACCAACTCTCGCAGATATCTGGTAAGGACCAATAAATCGAGAAGTAAGCTTCTTAGATTTCAATGCACGACCAACACCCGTTACCGGCGTAACTCTAAAAAATACATGGTCACCCTCTTGAAACTCAAGATCCTTTCGTCTCCGATCATGATAACTCTTTTGTCTACTCTGAGAAGCCTTCATTTTCTCACGAATAAACTTTACCTTTTCTGTCATCTGTTGTACCAACTCCGGTCCAACCACCGAACTTTCACCCGTTTCGTGCCAACACAACGGTGTTCGACATCTCCGTCCATATAAAGCCTCAAAAGGTGCCATTCCAATACTAGAATGGAAACTATTATTATACGTGAATTCAATCAATGCAAGATAACTATCCCACGCACCACCTTGTTCAAGAACACAAGCTCTCAACAAATCTTCCAACGACTGAATAGTTCTTTCGGTCTGACCATCCGTCTGCGGATGATAAGCCGAACTCAACCTCAATCTAGAACCCAATGCCTTCTGTAAACTTTCCCAAAGTCTCGAAGTAAACCTAGGATCTCGATCAGAAACAATGCTCAACGGAACACCATGCAATTTCACAATCACACTGATATAAATCTCAGCTAACCTCTCCAAAGAAAAACTGATGTCAATCGGAATAAAATGCGCTGATTTAGTCAGTCTGTCCACAATCACCCAAATAGCATTATGTCCCCGCTGAGTATTTGGAAACCCTGTCACAAAATCCATAGAAATGCTATCCCATTTCCACTCAGGAATATCCAACGGTTGCAACAAACCACTAGGCCTCAGATGTTCCACCTTCGATTTCTGACAAGTCAAACATGCATACACAAACTGAGCCACATCTCTTTTCAAACCAGACCACCAGAAAATCTTCTTCAAATCTTGGTACATCTTATTCGCTCCCGGATGAATACTCAAATTACTCCGGTGTCCTTCCTCCAAAATCATTCTTTTCAATTCTGCATCATCAGGAATGCAAATTCTACCTCGGAATCTCAAAACACCATTAACATCCACTTTAAAATCCTCATTCACACTTTTCTCTCCCACTGTCATCAAGTCCACAAATTTCACATCCAACTTTTGTTTCTCACTAACCTTCAACAAAAATTCATTAGTAACTTTCAACATTCCAAGCCTCACACTAACCGACATCACTTCACAAACTAAACTCAAGTCTCTAAACGATTCCAAAAGTTCCCACTCTTTCACCATCAATGCGGACATATGCAACGATTTACGGCTCAATGCATCTGCTACCACATTAGCTTTACCAGGATGGTAATTCAAGCCAAAGTCGTAGTCTTTCAAGAATTCCAACCATCTCCGTTGTCTCATGTTCAACTCTTTGGTAGATAAGAAACTCGAGTCTTCTTCTTCCTCAAGAGAAGGAAACCTCACTAGCTTATGATAACAATCAATGTGAACCCGATTGAATTGCAACCAATTCATTCCCAAAACCACATCTAAACCTTCCAACGGTAAACACACCAAATCCATCACAAAGTCTTTACCATAAATGGTCAAAGGACAACTTAGACAAACCAAAGAAGTAGTTACTGACCCCATTACTGGAGTATCAATAACCATCTCAAAACCCATCACAGACAACACAAGATTCAAACGCTGCGCGCACTCAGACGAAATAAACGAATGAGTCGCTCCAGTATCAATAATAGCAATTAAAGGCGTATTATTAATAAAGCAAGTACCTCTGATTAGACGGTCTGCACTTGAAGTCTGAGTTCCTGCCAATGAAAACACTTTCCCACTAGTCGGAGCTTTCTTCTGTTTCGGGAACTTTGCACTAATATGTCCCACTTCACCACAATTAAAACACTTCAACACATTCTTCCTTTTACAATCAGCTAAGACATGTCCGACTCCTCCACAGTTAGAACACTTTCTCATATCTTTCCTGCATTCAGACTGACGATGACCTAATTCGCCACAATTATAACATCTCAAAGAATTAGGCATACTTCCTCCACCTGACCTGCGATCAAAAGTACCCCTTTATTTACCTTTATCAGCTGGTGTCACATACGGACCACCACGGAACTGTTGCTTCCCTTTCCTGTCACTTACACTTTTATAGTGAGCATAACGGGCTTTACTATCTTCATCATAAATCCTACAGCATTCCACCAAATCAGCAAACCTCCTGATCCTTTGATAATCGATAGCCTGCTTAATCTCAGGACGCAATCCGCTTTCATACTTCACACACTTAGAAAATTCAGCAGTTGCTTCCGCATAATGAGGATAAAACTGCACAAGTTCCACAAACTTAGCAGTATAGTCAACAACAGACATATTACCTTGTTTTAGTTCCAAAAACTCAATCTCCTTCTTTCCTCGGACATCCTCCAGAAAATACTTCCTTAGAAACTCTCGGCTAAACACTTCCCAAGTAATCTCTTCTTCCTCCTCCTCAGCTTCCAACACCTGACGAGTACTGATCCACCAGTCGTCAGCCTCTTCATGTAACATATGAGTGCCTAACCTCACCTTATCATCATCGTCACAATCCATTACCCTGAAAATCCTCTCAATCTCTTTCAACCACAACTGCGCACCATCCGGACCATGTTTCCCTTTAAAAACCGGCGGCTTATTCTTTCTAAACTCATCATTTCCTGCAGCATTCGGTGCACCCTGCACAGCTCGTGCCATAGCTTGCATCGCAGCAGCCAAAGCAGCATCATTACGACCAGCCATATTCTGTTCGTCCAAATACAGAGACTATGGTTAAACAACAACTCACCAGAACACAACTGCCGCACAACAACAACTCGCCCAAAACGACAGACACAACAGACACAACGGACACAGCAAACTCAACTGACACAGACTGGTTCTGATACCACTTAATGTGACGGCCCCAATCTATAACCCCAACAATTAAAGCAGTAAAAAAAAAATCAAAATTTCGTCAGAGTATATCTAAAAACACGGCATAGACGGGAGAATCACATCAATTTAAAGCAGTAAAACATAACACACAACACCTGCTCATAAAGATATGCAACAGTGGGGTAGCAATCAACAGAGGAAACTCAGTTCCTTACACCCACTTTTCAGAAATTAGAATAAAAGCGGAAAATCTAAAATCTGAATAACATATATATACATAGATCATATAAACAGTCTGTCTGTACAACATACATCCATACATATATGTACAATTCCAAAATATATCATCACATATACAAAATAATCACAAACGGCCACCCTAGCTACCCGGTGTCACATATCAGAGCCGACCGACAAAAGAATGAAGACGCAATGCTTCACAAAAAGAATACCTCCAGCAACTCTAATCTGCAATGCCTCATAGAGCATTATAAAACAGCAGAAGGGTGAGAAAAACAACCATAATATACTTGCATAAAATTATATATATTAGAACAAAAATACTCAATTAAACATATTCTTACCACAAATGCACCACAATCAAATACAACACAAAACCGTACCATTCTCGAGTATCAAATACCACTACACATCATCCATACACAATACACTTACACATATTCCATCTCATCAATCACATTCTCAATTCCATGCACAATTAATTCATGATTTATGCAAATGCACAGAGACCGACACAACGACTCTATGCACATGCTATGCGGTACCGACTCCAAGTATTTCTCATCACCAGTTCACTCAGGAACTATTGGAACCATCGCTCGCTACATCACTGTAACTCCCCGTCGGGCATACGATGTCCCCCGTCGCTCACACCCCGCATGGGCACACGACGTTTATGGATCGCTCACACCCCGCATGGGCACACGACCCGATCGCTCACACCCCACAAGGGCACACGGTCGTCTATAACCATCGCTCACACCTCTTATGTTTAAGGCACACGATCCATCATATCGCTCACACCTCTTATTTTTAAGGCACACGACGTTATAGCAGATTCCCTCTGGAATCAATCCGTCACTCAGGACGTTACCAACATGTATTTCATGATGCTTGGCATACAATGACTCATGACATTTAGTATGCACACATATATGCAATCATCACACTTATCATAACTCATGTTTGCAATTTAATCCCAAAACAATACATTTTTGTACCATATAACAGCACGCAATCATATGCACACATATATGCAATCATACCATATCCATATTAACAGCACATTGCATAAAACACACCAATTGCACACAATCATAACCACAAAAGTCGACAAAACGACCCTATTCCGATTTTCCGACAAAATAAAATCGGCTAATAAATTCCAAAAACCATTTTAATAAGAAAGAGCATTTTAGTAGCTTCCCAACGCTTCGAACGGCGACCAAAACGGACTTACAGTTTGAAAATTATGAAGAAAACAAAATAGAAAATATGCCACGTTCGCTCCAGTGTTCGCTAGGCGAACCCTAGCGAACCGAGGCAGTGGGAAACAGGTAAAAAGTTTGCTAAGCGAGGCTCTGGGCGAACATTCGCCTTCCGCTCGCCCCGGGGTTCGCTAGGCGAACCCTCGACCAAACCTTCGCTTTCGCATTCGCCAGGTTCGCTAGGCGAACAAAGCAGAATTTTGAAATTCGCAGCTGTGCGAACCTAGAAACATTTGGGTCCAAAAACCAAATTCTTCACCCAAAACACTTCCAAACAACACAACCAAGCATAATCAATGATCATATGCATAATACGATTACACTACGCCATTTATATCGATTTTCAACCGCAAAAACATCGATTTCTCACAATTCGACCTAAAATCAAAAGCTATAAAACACCACCAAAACACACACACACACATACATAACCATACACAAGTATAATATAATCGAGTTTCGCACCCTTACCCGATTAAATCGATTCTAGAAGTTGTTTTCCTTGATTTTCCAAACTTTCTTACTATTTCTCTTCTTCTTCTCTTTTCTCCTCTTTTTCTTTCTTCTCCTTTCCTTTCTCTCTATTTTCTCTCTTTCCAATTCTATCTTACTAACTTAATGAAAAATATTATAAAATGACCAAAATACCCCCACACTCAAATATCTCGCAAACGATCCCAAAACCCGATAAAATATCACAACAATGAAAAATGATATATTTTCACATAAAAGTCGAAAATAAAATAATATAATAATAAAATAATAAAAAAACGACTCAATTAAATAAAATACAAAAACTGGGGCGTTACAGTCAGTGCCAGAAGCCAAAGAAAGCTCAGACCGGGAAAGTGTTCGCATTAGCAGGAACTCAGACAGCTAACGAGGACAGACTTATCAGAGGTACATGCTTCATTAATAGTACTCCTTTAATTACTATTATGGATACTGGTGCTACTCATTGCTTTGTTTCTGCTGATGGTGTTCAAAGATTGGGTCTTAAGTTATCTGCTATGAATGGAGAATTAATCGTCGAGATTTCGGCTAAGGGATCGGTGACTACTTCTCTTGTGTGTTTAAGGTGTCCTTTATCGATCTTTGATAAAGACTTTTATGTTGATTTGGTATGGTTGCCGCTGACCGGGATGGATGTAATCCTAGGTATGAACTGGTTAGAGTATAACTACGTTCATATAAATTGTTATCGCAAATCGGTGAGGTTTTCTACTCCGGAAGAGGAAGGAGTTGGATTGTTGTCTTTCAGAGAGTTACAGCAATTGATGAAAGAAGAAGCTCAGATGTTTTCGTTGATGGCAACGTTGTCTATTGAGAGCAAAGCTAAGATTAAAGAATTGCAAGTGGTGAGTGAATTTCCTGAAGTTTTCCCTGATGAAATTCCTGATGTACCGCCAGAGAGAGAGGTTGAATTTGCAATTGATCTTGTACCTGGTACCAGACCTGTTTCGATGGCACCTTACAGAATGTCGGCATCCGAGTTGTCTGAATTGAAGAAGCAGTTGGAGGAATTACTTGAGAAGAAGTTTGTAAGGCCAAGTGTGTCGCCGTGGGGAGCTCCAGTGTTGTTAGTAAAGAAGAAAGATGGAAGTATGAGACTTTGTGTTGATTATAGACATCTAAATAAAGTAAGAATTAAGAACAAGTATCCACTTCCGAGGATAGATGATTTGATGGATCAGTTGGTGGGTGCTCGTGTGTTTAGCAAGATTGATTTGAGATCGGGTTATCATCAGATTAAAGTGAAAGATGAGGATATTCAGAAGACGGCGTTCAGAACACGGTATGGACATTATGAGTATTCAGTGATGCCTTTCGGTGTTACTAATGCGCCGGGAGTAATCATGGAATACATGAACCGCATTTTTCATACTTATCTAGATCGTTTTGTGGTTGTATTCATTGATGATATTCTGATTTATTCTAAGTCAGAAGAAGAGCATAAGGAACACTTGAGAACAGTGCTGGAAGTTTTGAAAAACAAGAAGTTGTATGCGAAGCTATCCAAGTGCGAGTTTTGGTTGAAGGAAGTTAGTTTTCTTGGCCATGTGATTTCAGGTAGTGGTATTTCCGTGGATCCTTCTAAGGTAGATGCTGTGTTGCAATGGGAAACTCCAAGGTCGGCTACTAAGATTAGAAGCTTTTTGGGACTAGCTTGTTATTATAGGAGGTTTATCGAAGGATTTTCAAAGTTGGCACTTTCGTTAACTAAGTTGACTTGTAAAAGTAAAGCTTTCGTGTGGGATGTTCAGTGCGAAGAAAGTTTTACCGAACTGAAGAAGAGATTGACGTCAGCTCCGGTGTTGACATTACCGAATCCAGGAGAACAATTTGTGGTTTATTATGATGCTTCGTTGATGGGTTTAGGAGGTGTGCTTATGCAGAACAATAAGGTAATTGCTTATGCGTCGCGACAGTTGAGGACTCATGAAAAGAACTATCCTACGCATGATCTGGAACTTGCTGCAGTGGTTTTTGTTCTGAAGATTTGGAGGCATTATCTTTATGGTTCTAGATTCGAAGTTTATAGTGACCATAAGAGCCTAAAGTACTTGTTTGATCAGAAGGAGCTGAATATGAGACAGCGAAGGTGGTTAGAATTGCTGAAAGATTATGATTTCGGTTTGAATTACCATCCAGGCAAAGCTAATGTTGTGGCTGATGCTTTAAGCCGAAAGACCTTGCATGTGTCAGCAGTGATGATTAAGGAATTGGAATTAATTGAGCAATTTCGTGATATGAGTTTGGTTTGCAAAGTGACACCGCAGAGTGTTATGTTGGGTATGCTAAAGATTAACAATGATTTTCTAGACAGTATTCGAGAGGCTCAGAAGCTGGATGTGAAACTAGTAGACATCATGAGTAGTTGCGGTCAATCAGAGAAGAGTGACTTTAAGATAGATGCACGAGGTGTGTTGAGACTGCATGACAGAATTTGTATTCCTGGTGATGAAGATATGAAGAAGAGGATTCTTGAGGAGGGTCATAAGAGTAATCTGAGTATTCATCTGGGAGCCACAAAAATGTATCAAGACTTGAAGAAAATATTTTGGTGGTCCGGAATGAAAGAAGATGTGGCACGATTTGTGTATGCGTGTTTGACTTGTTAGAAGTCGAAAATCGAACACCAGAAGCCTGCGGGGTTGATGCATCCGTTAGAAGTTCGAGAGTGGAAATGGGATAGCATTTCTATGGACTTTGTGACGGGGTTGCCTATTACTTCAAGAGGACATGATTCAATTTGGGTGATTGTTGATAGGCTTACGAAGTCGACTCATTTTATACCTATTAACATCACATATCCAATTGTGAAGTTGGCAGAGATTTATATCCGAGTAATTGTGAAGTTGCATGGTGTCCCTTTGTGTATTGTGTTGGATAGAGATCCGAGGTTTACGTCGGAGTTTTGGAAGAGTCTACAAGAAGTGTTGGGTTCTAAATTGAGGTTAAGTTTGGCGTATCATCCTCAGACAGATGGCCAAACTGAGAGGACTATTCAATCGTTGGAGGATTTGTTGAGGGCTTGTGTTCTTGAGCAGGGAGGTTCGTGGGATACTTATCTTTCGTTGATTGAGTTCACTTATAATAATAGTCACCATTCTAATATTAGAATGGTACCTTTTGAAGCGCTGTATGGTCGGAGGTGTAGAACTCCGTTGTGTTGGCATGAATCTGGTGAGAGTGTAGTACTTGGATCGGAATTAGTTCGAGAAACTACCGAGAAAGTGAAGCTGATTCGAGAGAAAATGAAAGCTTCTCAAAGTAGACAGAAGAGTTACCATGACAAGCGAAAGAAGGATTTGGAATTCCAAGCGGGTGATCATGTGTTTTTGAGAGTCACGCCTGTGACTGGTGTTGGGAGAGCTTTGAAGTCTAAGAAGCTCACTCCTCGTTTTATTGGTCTGTATCAGATTTTGGATAGAGTTGGGAAAGTTTCTTATCGGGTGGCATTACCGCCAAATCTTTCGAATTTGCATGATGTGTTTCATGTGTCACAACTTCGGAAGTACATTTCAGATCCGTCTCATGTGGTTAGTATGGACGATGTGCAAGTACGGGATAATCTTACGGTGGAGACTAAGCTTGTGCGAGTCGTGGATCGTGCAATGAAGACTCTACGAGGGAAAGAGATCGTGTTGGTGAAAGTTGTCTGGTTGGGAGCTGCTGGAGAAAGCATGACCTGGGAATTGGAGAGCAAGATGCGAGACTCCTATCCCGAGCTGTTTGAATCAGGTAAATTTTCGAGGACAAAAATATTCTAAGTGGGGGAGAGTTGTAACGCCCAAATATTAATTATTTATTTAATTGAGTATTTAATTAATTATTTGTGAATAATTCGGTTGATTTTGTGTTGCGGTGAATTAAGTCGTTAAGTCGGTATTTTAAGTTGGTAAGTCGTAGAATTAATATTAGAGATAATATTATTGTTGTTGGAGTGCGTTGGTTTAGTGGGCTAGAATTCGTGTCAGAATAAGTAATAGAGGGGTGGAAGTTATTAGGCTCGTTAGTAATATTAGTAGAATGATAATATTTTGATAAAACGAAATAGAAAGAAACAAGTTAGGTTTTATCAGTAAGTGGAAGTAGAAGAGGAACAGAACGTGAGAGAAGAAGTTGCGAGAGAGAAGCTGCTACCGGTGCCAAATCCCCATAATTCGATCGAACCTAGAGCTGCCTTTAATCAATGGTAAGGGTGGCGTTCGACTTTTATAATCGGGATATGATAATTGATGCATAGAAATTAGGACCGGGTAGTTTTATGATGTTGATGTTAATTTAATTTGATTTTTGATAATGTGTTGTCGATGGGGTTATATTGATTGAGTCTGTGAAAATGTTGATTTGCCGATTTCTGTGATTTCTGTGAAATTTGTTGCTGGGTGATTTTATGAATGTTGCAGTGAAGTTGTTGATTTTCTGGAAATTTTGGTTGGGGACGAATATCACTGTTCACATATACACGGGTGGCGCAGGCCACCCATGACTCACATAGGGGTGGCGCAGGCCACCCAAAACAAGAGAGAAACATGTGGCGGGAGCCACAAGGGTACATGGCACAAGCCATGGTGTTCCTTATAAAGGGTGGCGCAAGCTACCCATGTGGGAGGGGGACCCACTTTAATTTTACTCCTTTATTAGTATGTTTTCCAATTAATTCAAGTTACTGTAACCATTTTCTCTTGTTTTAAAATAAAGTGTTACTAAACAACTACCAAGTTTTCTTTATGGAGTGCTTAGGATCAAGTAAATCTGTAAGGAACTAACACTGGTAATATGAATTGCTATATCAGTATATCAAGTTTTAATTGAAACAAACTGGTTTTCGGCAGAAACAGAATGATGCAAATTTTCATGACAGATGATTTTAAACTATAGCAGGGTATTGTATCAAAAACCAGAAAAGTCACAGAATTTTCTAATAAACTAGTATTAATAGCAGAAGCTAAAATAGTGCAGTTTTAGTCGGTTTAGTCAATTTAGGCGGAAGAATTAGTTGCCCTAAATTTAACGAAAATTATCGGGGTAAGTCGGGTAGTTTAGTAGATGATTTTTATTGGTTTGTTTTGTTGAAATATTATCAGAAAAGTCGATTTGCAGGTGCAGCTGAGTTGTGATATTGTTCCGATTAGTGGACAATTCTAAGTTGGAGGCTTGATAAGCCAACGTTGATTTAAGTTGTTCATGTCGTATAAGTTGTTTGTGCTGCTGATGTTGTTATGTTGTTTATGATGCTGAGTCGTATATGTCATATAGTACATTTGCATTTTAGGTCGGAGCCGATGCTCACACCACGTTGGCCTGGATTGGCACAAGTTGAAAGTTGAAGGCTTATGCCTTGATGCCTCGATAAACTGGCAGTTTTAAGTTGGGAGTTTTACTCCAAATGGTACCACATGCATAACATAGTCGAGTCGCATCAAAGTTGCCTTTTTTTCAAGTTGTTGTTGATTGTTGTGTGTTGTTGATGTGAAGTGGTGATAATTGTATGATTCCTATCTATGTATTATTTATCATACTTCGTTTATAAAATTCGATATCTCATCCCTTCTGTTTGAATGTTGTCTCTATGTTGGAAACGTGCAGGTAATCAAGAGGAGTAGCCGGTTACCTTAGTTCGAGTCGGTGGTTGTCGCTCTGATACGTAGCACTCGGGGGGATGACGCGTGTCTTTTGTTTATTTGTTTACATGCTGAATTTTAAGTGAAATTGCCGAAAAATACCTTGTTGTTTAATTTAAAGTTGTTTTATGTTGGATAAAGATGCTATTACGATGATTATGAATCCGCTGCGTTGCATTTGATAAAGTTGAATATTTTTGAAGACTATTGTTGGTTTATGTTCCCTTAAATTGTTATGTATCTTTCATGATTGTCTGCCGTGTTAATGATCTTAAAGTGGAAAAATGTGACATCCTGTTTTACTGGGTAGAAATGGGGTGTTACACAACACTTTCCTGCTTAAAGCATCCGCCACCTTATTCGCTCTACCCGGATGGTATTTCAGCTCCAAGTCATAATCTTTCAAATATTCCATCCACCTCCTTTGACGCATGTTTAATTCCTTCTAATCAAAGAGGTACTTTAGGCTCTTGTGGTCACTAAACATCTCAAAATGTACACCATACAAATAGTGACGCCACACCTTCAAGATAAATACAACGGCCACCAATACTAAATCATGCATTGGATAATTCTCTTCATGGACTTTCAACTGTCTAGTAGCATAAGCCACTACATGTCCATTTTGCATTAACACACCTCCTAATCCCATCTTCGATGCATCACAATATACCTCATACGACTTGCTAGGATCAGGGATAACCAAAACAGGAGCGGTCGTCAATCTCTCTTTCAAGCTCATAAAACTTTGCTGACAAGCCGAATCCCATTCATAGGAATAATCCTTCCGAGTAAGTCTCGTCATTGGTAAAGCCAGTTGGGAAAAACCTTTAATAAACCTTCTGTAGTAACCTGCTAATCCCAAAAAGCTTCTAACTTCAGACACATTCTTCGGTCTCTCCCAATTAATCACTGCTTCAACTTTGGATGGATCAACCGCTACACCTCCCTGAGATATGACATGTCCAAAAAAATTTACCTCCGACATCCAAAACTCACACTTACTTAACTTAGCAAAAAGTTGTCTCTCTTGTAAGATGGATAAAACGATTCTTAGGTGTTCTCCGTGCTCTTGAGGGATAGATAAGAATGTCATCAATGAAAATCACCACAAATTGGTCCAAATAAGGTTGAAATATCCGATTCATATAATCCATGAAAACTGACGGAGCATTTGTCACACCGAAAGGCATCACCAAAAATTCATAATGACCATAACGGGTTCTAAACGCAGTCTTTGGTACATCTGAACTCTTCACCCGAATCTGATGATAACCCGACCGTAAATCAATCTTCGAGAACACACAGGCTCCTTTCAATTGATCTAACAGATCGTATATCCTTGGCAATGGGTACTTGTTCTTGATGGTGACCTTATTCAATTGACGGTAATCAATACACAACCGCATTCCACCATCCTTTTTCTTTACCAACAACACAGGAGCTCCCCAGGGCGAAACACTGGGTCGAACAAAATGCTTAGCCAACAACTCTTCCAATTGATCCTTTAATTCTCTTAATTCAAGTGGTGCCATCCGATACGGAGAAACGGATATTGGAGCCGTTCCCGGTATCAGGTCAATAGAGAATTCCACTTCCCGGTCTGGGGGAAGATAAGTGATATCCTCGGGGAAAACTTCAGGAAAGTCACAAACTACCGGAATACTCACAACTTGACAGTTACCACCCTCCTCCTTTGTAAGAATCAAAAGAACGGATTTTTCCTCCTCAAACAAGAAATTAATCATTCCAACCGTACCTTCTAAAATAGTAGTTAACACATCCTTCGGAGTAGCTTCAGTAGATGGAATAATGATTAGTTTTTCTTCACACCCGATAAATACTGAATTAGCTGAAAGCCAATCCATTCCCAGAACAACATCCACTTTCTTAAGCGGTAAGCAAATCAAATCAATCTGGAAAACTCTTCCATCCACAGATAAAACACAATTCTCACACATTAAAGGTGTTTCGACCATCTCATCCATGGCAGTAGTAACCACCATGGGTGGAGACAACGGAACCGCTTGCAACCTATGCCGCTTTACACATTGCATCGATACAAAAGAATGTGTAGCTCCACAATCAAATAAAACAAAGCAAGGATTTCCATTCACAAAACACGTACCAGCAATCATAGAGTTATCACCCTTTGTCTTCCTTGCATCCAAGGTATATACTCGGTCGGCATTCCTTTCTTGCGTCTGATTCCTCCTCTGAGGACAATCCCTCAATACATGGCCCACCTTATTACACTGATAACACCTTATTCCTTCCCAACTTCACCTACCAAAATGATTCTTTCCACAATTACGGCATACCGAGGCGCACTAGTCCTGGAACTCTGAACTTGTTTCCCTTTAAAAGATTGTTGTCTCGGTCTAAATTATTGATTCGATCGCCCACGATCACTGTAATTTAACCTACTTAACTCTCCTTCCGCTTGCACCTTCTTTAAGCTATGCTCCACCACATAACACTGTCGTAACAATTCAGCATAGCTAGTAAAGTTTCTCCGAGACACACTATGTGAAATTTCAGCCCGAAAACCAAACAGAAACTGATCAATCTTCCACCTCTCATCAGGAGCATACATGGCTTGTCTAGAATAAGCAGCCATAACCTCGAACTTTTCCGCATAAGAAGTCACAGTCAAGTTACCTTGTCTCAGCTGCTGAAACTTGAATTCCTTTTCAGACCTTAAGGAACTTGGAAAGTACTTCACCATAAAAGTTATCTTAAATTGTTCCCATACTTTCGGTACCTCTTGAATTGTCATTAAGGTTGAAGCGCTTTCCCACCATCTCATGGCAAGACCCTTTAACAAGTGAGAAGCGAAAACAACCTTATTTTCTTCACTACACTGAACTATCAAGAAAATCCGCTCCATACCGGATATCCACTCATGAGCCTTTACTGGATCTAACCCTCCCTGAAACTCCGGAGGATTCATGCGAATGAAATCCCTAAAGGCTCCCCCTGCAGCTTCAGGAACAACCACTGGAGGATGCACACCACCAGCCATTTACTGTACCATTTGTTGCACGAACTGATTCTGCTGTTGCTGCATCTGTTGCATAAATTGATACAAAGGGGCATTCTCCGCGCCGCTTGGCGGATTTGTCCCTGCTGGAGTTGTTCTCGGTCTTCCACGGTTATTTCTGCGTCGGTCGGCCATGTTCCTAAATGTAATACAGATACGATTAAGTTGATCAGGCTCAACACCATAAATATAACACGTAAGACCAATAGCGACACAACACATATGAAACGGAAAGAAACACTTATACTATTTCATGGCTAGGTCGAGGATACGACCTGCTCTGATACCAACTGTAATGCCCATATATATATACATACATCAAAGCATATATTATACATGAATTCCACATTTGGTACTGAAATATACAATAAGTTCCTAGTAAACACATTATACATATACATGCCCAAAAAGACTAAATACAAGCAACTACGACATAGTATATCTACAAGATGTTCCAAAGACAAATACTAAGAACTAGATCAAATAATGATCTCAAAAATCTTCACAACGGAAGCCATACCACACAAAAGCTGCGATCCGTAAGGAAAGTCAAATAACCTTGTCCTTACCCTTCGCCGAACCTGCAGAACCTGTGATGTAAACAACAATAGTGGGGTGAGATACATCAAATCTCAGTGAGTTCACTATCTTATAGTCCTCTCGGCTTTACAAGGTTCTAACATCCTAACTCAAGTCAAAAGGGAAGGGAAGTGACTTTGAGTACACACACGCCATATATGGATTCACACTCGTGAGCCTGTTAACTCACAATAGTACCAAAGAAAGTCCTGAGCCTGTTAACTCAAGAATATCGCTAATCAATAACCGTACCAAGGCATCCCCTGTTCCCGTTCGATTCTACATCTAGAAGATGATCCGAGTCATGGATCCTTGTTTTTACTTGGCATACGAATTGGATTCGGGATCATCGGCCTGTTAACCGTGAACCGTCACTTCTCATGGTCTGTTAACCATCACAAGTCTCTTTACCATATAGGCTCAAATCGTACTACACGCGGGAATCAAACCTGCCAAGTAATTGTGCATACGTTTCAGAAGAGGTGCTCGAGTATCATGAAACTACACCGTAAGATAAACGGGTTATGATTACTAGACACACGCCTCGGCCTCTCATGCACCAGCGTTGTCACTATGTCATTCCACACTATCCGACAATTGTTTATGGTAATATTCCTCACTCTACCTATTTCGTATTTTAACATGCATGTATATTCAAACATGTTTAACAATAAGAGCATAGGCATATAATCATCAATCACATAATGGAAACACATAATTCAACATACCACATATTATACCAATTTATGGTTCCCTCCGATTTATTTAATCGAGTAATAAACAGATATTTCTCACTTCCATTTGCTAGAATATGTTCCTAGCTTCACAACGATACCAAGAACACTCACAGCGGATAAACGATTCAAAATTTATGAAAGAAACAAGTTGGATAATCTGCCATGTTCGCATTGCGAAGAAGCCAGCGAATGCTCGCTTCGTCATTTGCAGTGCGAAGCTCTCAGCGAACGCCTAGCCAACACTTGTTCGCCGTCCCATTCGCAGTGCGAACGTCTGGCGAACCAAGTCAGAACCAAAACCAGGTAAAGTTTGCAGTGCGAACCTCTGGCGAATGTTCGCCTTCACCTTCGCCGTGCGAACAGCCAGCGAGCGCATGATTTCCCCTTCGCTAGGGGATTCGCAGTGCGAATCTGGGAAAATGCCAAAATTCTGCAGCGTAACAGCTGAGTTCCCATGGGTCCAACACTTCACCAAAACATGTCCAAACATCCCACAATCAAATATAGATGATTCTACACTCATATAGCTTATACTACTCAGTTTATAACACATTTCAACCGTTAAATTTCATCGATTATAAAATTAAGCAATTTCTCATAAAACCTAACTTAAGCTAAAATCATTTCTAACTCTAAAACTTAAGCTTCTATCTAGAACCCACCTTGATAGATGAAGATGGTGAAGATTGGAAGATGATTTGATGAAGATTTGATGATGTTCTTGATCTTGGACTTTTTCCTCTTTTTCTCTTCCTTTCCTTCTCTTTTCTTTCTCTCCAAAACCCTTTCTATCTTTTTATTTCTCTTGTCCTAATAAGGAAAAGGAATGGAAAAGAAATGATATAATATAACATCATCAATTAGCAACACTACTAATTGTCCAAAAAGTCTCTAAAGTTTAAATACTTAAATATCTCAGAGTCAGATAATATTAATTGGATTTACTCTAAGTTCAACAGTTACCCTCATTATCTCTGCAGATAATTTCTCTGAGCACACTGGGACTCAGTTGATCACAACTAATATTATCCAGAGTAAAATAATTTACGGGGTATTATAGAAAACCTAAAAAATTCTCGGACTTTAGTTTATGCTACAAGAGTAATATTTCAACTACGCATATTTGCTTATTTATATAATCATATATAAATTAAATATATTAATTAAAAATTAATCTAAACATTATAAACATAATTTATTCATAGGAATAAAATTGTTAATGTCACGTTGTAGAAAAATATAGCTATTGAATTTAAAA
Source organism: Lathyrus tuberosus (assembly GCA_022829125.1). Lineage (NCBI taxonomy): Eukaryota > Viridiplantae > Streptophyta > Magnoliopsida > Fabales > Fabaceae > Lathyrus > Lathyrus tuberosus. Next base: position 7,589,354 of record JALAZF010000229.1, read on the forward strand.
ATTTGATGACAAGTCAACCTGAAAATACCACCATTGTTGATATCACCTCTACAACAGAGAAGATGTTTAGAGGTAACTATATATTTAAATGTTATAGATATTTTATTTACTTTAAGGAATACCATTTTCACAAATAAATTTAAATTTTTATTCCACCGATGAATACTCGATCAGCTCAACTTCAGCTACCCGGATTTACATCAATCTTCAAAATCCAGAATTCCAATGCCTGGAAAAGTAATATACCCATCAAATATACTTTATCCGTTAAATGCTAATTCTTTTAATTATCATTTTAGATAACTAAAATTTAAAGGTACTCTTTCACTATCTCTTTTAATTTTGAATAAATTATACAGTCCATCAATTGATCAACTATAAATAAAGGAGATTCCGATCACTGAGTTTTCAAATATGTAACCTCAAAAGAGGATGACTCAAAATAGAACTACACTGCACAATATAATGGTAATGACATGGGAGTCAGATATGTTGGAAATTCACCACACCCTATGAGAATTCCACTTCAATCTTGATCTCAAGATTGTACACAAACCCACTACATAATAGCAATGAAGAACAAAGAAAGAAGAAGAACAAACTAACAGCAAGAAGGAAAAGAAAAGAGAGAGAGGAGAAATATTTGGAGGAGAAGTGTTCTACCCACGAACTGTGGGATTTCTGAATATATTGCACTTTCACTGCTAAATCTGCAACTGTGAATAGAATACAACGTTATGATACAATGCAAGGATACTTCCTATTTATAGATATAGATTTGCAATGGCCCAAAATTAAAAGCCCAAAATATCAAATCTAATCTAATCCAATCTGAATCCAATCAAATCAAATCTAACACGATTCTGTCGAAACACCTTCGACGACACTATGAATGCTTTCGACTTCGACACTATGAATTACATTTAACACACCACCTAATTCATTGTGTCTAAACTATCTACATTCATCATGGCTCTTAGTCTTCTGAAGTCTTCGACTTGCACTCCCTTCGTGATGATATCTGCAATCTGATTCTCAGTTCTGCAGTGTTCCAAATTCATCTTCCCTTCTGCTACCTGCCCTCGAAGATAATGGAACCTCATTTCGATGTGCTTGCTTCGACCGTGAGCTATTGGATTCTTCGCCAAGTTGATAGCTGACATGCTGTCGATCTTCATGGTAATTGCTCCATGATTCTTCCCTGTAATCTCTTCGACCAAGTTCACCATCCAAGTTGCTTGACATGCACAAAGAAAAGCAGCTATATATTCTGCTTCGCATGATGACAATGCCACTACTGGCTCCTTTCTCGAACTCCAAGCAACTGGTGCACCACCTAACATAAACACGTATCCAGTTGTGGATTTTCTATCCTCAGCATCACTACACCAACTAGAGTCGGTGTATCCCACTAACTTGCATTCTTTCCCTTCATCAGCTGTAGGAAACAAAATGCCATAGTCGAGAGTCCCCTTCAGATACCTTAGTATCCTCTTCGTCGCTGTTAGGTGTGATACCTTTGGCTTCTGCATGAATCTACTTACCATACCCACACTGTATGCTAAGTCAGGCCTTGTGTGACAAAGGTATCTAAGTGACCCAATAAGTCTTCTATATTGGGTTGGGTCGACATCATCTTCGTGTGGATCCTTCGACAGTTGCAGTCTGGTCTCACCTGGAGTCGAAGTTGAGTTGCAATCTTGCATCTCAAATCTCTTGAGTATTTCGCCTGCATATCTTCTTTGGTGCATCATCAAACCTCTACTAGTCTTGTAGAATTCGATGCCAAGGAAATATGAGAGATTTCCCAAGTATGACATTTCAACCTCTTCACTCAGGTCATGTTTGAAATCTTCGATCTCCTTCTTGCAACTCCCTGCTATTAGCAAATCATCGACATAGAGACATAGTATAAGCAATTCGCCATTGCTTTTTCTTACATATACTCCATGCTCAGTCGTACACTTCACAAATTCCTTTTCCCTTAAGAAGTTGTCGATTTTCTTATTCCAACAGGGCTTTATGCAGCCTGTACACCTTTCCTTCTTCACCTTGTTTCACATACCCAGCTGGTTGTGTGACATAAACTTCTTCATCTAAGGGGCCATTAAGGAACGCACACTTCACGTCCATCTGACATGTATGCCAATTGTTCATATTTGCTAGACCAATAACCAACCTGATTGTTTCGATTCCTTCCTTCTGTAGAAATCCTTTCGCCACAAGTCTCGCCTTATGTCGAGTTACTTCTCCTCTAGGATTCACCTTCACCTTGTAAACCCACTTCACATCAATTGCCTTCTTGCCTTGAGGCAATTCGACAAGTGACCATGTGTTGTTGACTTCGATGGACTCTAACTCTTCATTCATTACTTTCACCCACTTCAAATCTTTCAATGCCTCAGCTGCATTGACTAGTTCGACATCTGTGTAGAAAGCATAATGTACCAGCTCACCCTCCTTATCGACCACATCATCTGATGTAATTACACATTCTTGCAACCTTGCAGGCATGTGTCTTGTTCGTCGAGGTCTGCTTGAACCTGCTTCATCTACAACTGGTTCCTGTCAAACTTCTCTTTCAACTTCAGTGGCTGGTTCTTCACAAGAGATTCTCAGTGAATCCTTCTTGGCATTCTCAGCCTAATCCCATTCTTTAAGCTCATCTATGATCACGTCTCTGCTGATCACTACCTGCTTATTCACTGGGTCGAACAACTTGTAACCACCAGTCGAATGATATCCTCTCAAGATCATCTTATTTGACTTGTCATCAAGCTTCCTTCTCAACTGATCTGGCACATGTCTATGTGCTATAGATCCAAACACTTTCAAGTGACTGAGGCTTGGCTTGACACCAGACCAACATTCTTCTGGTGTGACTCCTTCAAGCTTCTTCGTCGGATATCTGTTCAAAATATACGTTACTGTCGAAACTGCTTCTCTCCATAATTCTTTGGGTAGATGTTTTCCATTCAACATACTTCTTACCATATTCATGATGGTTTTGTTCTTTCGTTCTGCAACTCCATTTTGCTGTGGTATATAGGGTGGCACCACCTCATGCACAATCCCTTCTTTTTCACATAATGCATCGAACTCTTTCGACACATACTCTCCACCACCATCTGTCCTCAGAATTTTCAGCTTTCGACCACTCTGTCTTTCGACCATGGATTTGAATCTGGAAAATACCTCAATCACATCACTTTTCTTCTTGATGAGGTAAGTCCACAACTTTCGACTGAAATGATCTATAAACGTGACAAAATATCTGTTGCCACCAATCGAATCCACCTAGATTGGACTACATACATCAGAGTGTATGACTTCAAGATTTGCCTTCGACTTTCTTCCTGCATCCTTGCTGAAGCTATTCTTGTGTTGTTTCGACTGAACACACTCTTCACAGACTTCACTAGGAATGTCGATTTCTGGTAATCCTGAAACCATATTTCTTCTCTTCAGTTCTCTGATGTCATTGATGTTGAGATGGCCTAGTCAAAAATGCCATAACCACTCATCTCTGCTGGTTGCCGTTGCTAGACACTTGTGCTCCATCACCTTGAGTTCAATCTTGAAGGTCCTATTCTGAGACATTGGAGCCTTCAAGATCAATCTACCACCTACGTCGAGAACTCTCATCATCTTGTCTTCGACAACTACTTTGTAGTTCTTTTCGACAAGCTGCCCTATACTGAGCAAATTACTCTTCATGCCTGGAATGTACAACACATTGGAAATTGTTGACCTTTTTCCATATTTCCTCATAATCAGAACATCACCAACACCTTCAGCTGCTAGAGTGTTATCATTTGCAAACTTCACCGTGTTCTTCGACGAGGGCTTCATGTTGACAAACCAATCTTTCCTCCCAGTCATGTATGATGAGCATCCTGAGTCCAAGTACCACTGATCTTGGAATCTTTCTTCATCTTTTGTTGTGACCATCAGCAACGTCTCTTCTTCTTCATGCTTCGCCAAATTTGCATCAGTTTCTTGATTTTTCTTCTTTTCTGGACAGTTACTAACATAATGGCCATACTTCTGACAATTGAAACATTGAACGTGACTTTTGTCTGGAACCTCTTCCTCTACCTTCAGCACCATCTCTTTGGTTGCCTTGGTTCCAAGGTTTCTTCTGAGTCGAATTACTGCCTCCTCTACCTTTGATGCCATTCACATTTCCTTTGCCTTTCCTTTCCTTTTCTGATTGTGCCTGCAAAGCCATATCACTCTTCGACATTGCTACAGCTCTCTCAGCCATCCTTTATTCATGAGACTCAAGCGTCCCTTGAAGCTCTTCCTTCGTCAATACTGACAAGTCTTCCGACTCTTCTATGGCTACTACCACGTGGTCAAATTTTGGAGCCAATGACCTCAAGATCTTTGCAACAATTGATCTTGATGTCAACACCTCTCCACATACTTTGATTTGATTCACCAGCTTTGTAACTCTGGTGAAGAAATCTGTAATACTTTCGTTGTCTTCCATCTGAAGCAACTCATAGGTTCTCTTGTGAGTCTGTAACCTCACCTCTTTCACCTTCTCTGTGCCTCCAAATAACTTTTCAAGAATCTCCCATGCTTCCTTTGCTGATTCTGCATCGCTAACTTTTTCAAAGTTATCTGGATCAACACATTGATGGATTATAAACAGCGCTTTATAATCTTTCTTCTTCAATTCTTTGTGTGCAGCCTTTTCTTGATCCGTCGCGTTCTCCCCAAGCGGTGTTACTCCTTCCTTCACAAGATCCTAAAGATCTTGATAACAAAAAACCACCCTTGATCTGCTTGCACCAATTCTCATAATTATCTTTCTTGAGAATTGGTAGGGTCGCCGGAAAGTGCCCATTTGAATGATTTATAGCGATCACGATTTTCCTCCTTGAATCGCAACCGGAGCTCTAGATACCAGATGTTGGAAATTCACCACACCCTATGAGAATTCCACTTCAATCTTGATCTCAAGATTGTAGACAAACCCACTACACAATAGCAGTGAAGAACAAATAAAGAAGAAGAACAAACTAACAGCAAGAAGGAAAAGAAAAGAGAGAGAGGAGAAATATTTGGAGGAGAAGTGTTCTACCCACGAACTGTGGGATTTCTGAATATATTGCACTTTCACTGCTAAATCTGCAACTGTGAATACAATACAACGTTATGATTACAATGCAAGGATACTTCCTATTTATAGATATAGATTTGCAAAGGCCCAAAATTAAAAGCCCAAAATATCAAATCTAATCTGAATCCAATCAAATCAAATACAACACGATTTTGTCGAAACACCTTTGACGACACTATGAATGCTTTCGACTTCGACACTATGAATTACATTTAACAAGATACACATGTACACTATAAATTTGATTTAAAAACTCTTTTGTAAATATAATTCTAAAGTTATTTTACTTACCTATTTCTCTAAACTTTTAAATATAGGAGATTTTCTTCACAGTTTCAGCAACTATAAATGAAATTGATGATACGTTTGGATGGAATTACATTGGATGTGAAAAATATATGAAGAAACTTAAACAAGAAGGCCATGAATTGAAATACCCTTCGTGTCAAACCCCTTCCAAGTATCCAAAACCAAGGTTAGACATTTGCAATCATAATTCATCTTATAAAAAAAAATTATAAGTAATATAATATAAAAAAAATATGTAATCACGAGTTCAAGATAATGCTGAAAGTGTTTGATGAAACCGCTAAAGCAACTTTGACATTGTTGGATCAAGAGGCACTGAAGCTACTCAATACAACAGCCTAAATGCTCTTGCAACAACAAGCTAACACATCTACAACATCAATACTACAAAACCTCTGTCATTGTACTCTTATTTTTGAAATTAAGTTGTCTGCAAAAAACATAAAAAAAGGTCGCAAATCTACATAGTATCACGAACTTTTGTACCAACCGCTATTCTACAAGAACCAATTATGAAAATTCCTATTAAACAGGTAATTAAGTTTGTACTACAGTCATACAAATATACTACTAACTGCATGAATACTAACAATATACTTATTACATATAGGAATCCATATCACCACAAATGATTCAAAATAAAGAAGATCAAGAAGAAGAAGAATAAGAAGAAGAAGAACGTGGAAGAGGAAATGATGATGACAACATCAATGGTAAACCATATAAGAAAAGAAAAACAAAAACTCGCAGTGCTAAACGGAGGCTAATCATAACATCATGAGATGATGAAATGCATATCAAATGGAATTCGAAAAATAATAGTAGCAACAATAAACTTCAGATATTATCCTCTGATGACGAGTCACTTCTCATACACAAATTAAAGACTCGAAAGTCCATTAAAGGAAAATAAAGGAACAAAAAAGCCTCATCTAAGAAAAAAATTGCCAAAAACCATAAAAATTGATTTCAGTTTTGAAGACTTCTTTCATGTTTTAACATTTAATTTTATGTCTCACCTTGCATTTCCATTGTTTATAAATGTATTAATTTTCAATTAAAATTAGACTATTTTCTTTTGTTATGCTAATCATATTATCTATATTATAGATTTTTTATAATAAATAATGTCTACCAAAAATAAAGTCTTATTTTATTTCAGCAACTTCATTTTACTACCCGCACGATATTCTTTGCCATCCGCGCATCGCACGGGTCTTATTCTAGTTTATATTAAATTAGTTTTCATACCTTATCAGAATGAGAAGTTTACCAGATAAATCTATATGTTATAAACATCTTCAGTATATGATGCTGAGAAAACCATTGAAACAGAGGATATAAGGACAGGTTGGCATTGTCATGGATTTAATTTACTTAAGTAGTGTTTCCTTATGTTATGTAAGGGCATTATGGTATGAAGATAGTAAGCAAAGACATCAAACCTACTTAAATGAAGAAAAAATTATTGATAGTCGTTTCTGATGGGTCAAATATTATATTCATCCAAATTTCATATCGGGTAGTAGAAAGAACATAGAATTTGAGTATTAATATAAATGGAAATTTTAGGGTGAAGTTGTTGAAATGACTTTTTTTGGTGTAGTCAATGCTTCTGGCCAATCAAAACACACTATTATAAACCATAATTGCTACATCAACATGTTATATGAAATTTTAAATTATTGCTTATCAGTCCTCCATAAAATTAATATTAAATAAAAAACAATTTTTATTTGACAAAATCAATTTTCAATTGAAATCCCTAAATCCCAAATCCATATTTCAAAAGATCGAATGGAATTTTGAATACCCTTCATCTTCTTCTGATCATCCATCTTTCTTCAATGGTGCAGACCAAATTCCTATTTGTTTAATTCATCATTCAATGTTATTAACTAAATATTATCCATCTTATTCTTTCTCTTCCATCGCCCAATTTCGTGTTCATTTCGTCTCAATATATAACCTTAAGATGTAACGTTCTTCTACTCATTATTGGTTGTGTTGATCATCATATCCAAGGGTATCGAAAAAATTTCATCTTTGTTGTCATATTCCCTCACTCAGATTCAAAGTGGAATGTCGTCGTCTTCTTTCACAGGTAGTTGTTTGTTACTCTTTCTGTGCCTTTTGCATGATATAACTCCTTACCTTACCTTTCGTAAGTGAATTCATTGCCTTTCGCGTGAAATTTTACCCTTTCGCTTTCCATTTCTAAGCGTTCTCGTTGCCTTTCGCACGCGAAAGAACTTTGTATTGGGTATCTTCGATCAATTTGCATGCTTGATTCCCGTGTGGCCAATAACTAAATGGTCGCCATAACCAGAGAATGTCATCTCCGCCGTTGTGCCTGTGAGGTCAAATGACGTTCTAATACCCTATACAAGTTTCCTCTGCCTTTGGCATGAGGATGGTTATTACCCCTTAACTCAATTGTTGTAAGCCTTTTCGTGCCTTTTGCACAGGTTTTCCCTCAACTTACCTTTTGTGAGTCTTTCCGTGTCTTTTTCACGAAGTATCTCCTCCTTGCCTTTCGCAATGGATTCAACTTACCTTTAGTAAGAGTCATCATGTGTCTTTTACACAGTTTCTTTTCAGCTTACCTGTCGAAGGTATCCTCTCTACTTTTTGTAGAAGGACTTTTTTCTCCAAGCCTTTTGTTCTGGGGTCCACTCTACCTTTTGTAGAAGGAATTATTCTCCTAACCTTTTGTTCTGGAGTCCTTTCTGCTTTTGCAGAAGAAAGTACGATCTTCTTCTCCCGAGAGAGTTTCCTCTACCTGTTGTAGAAGAAGTTTGTTATTTCTCCAAACCTTTTGTTCTGGAGTCCTCTCTACCTTTTATAGGAGGAATGTTTCTCCAAACCATTTGTTCTGGGGTCCTCTCTACCTTTTGTAGAAGGAATTTTTTCTCCAAGCCTTTTGTTCTGGAGTCCTCTCTACCTTTTGTAGAAGGAAATTTTCTCCAAACCTTTTGTTCTGGAGTCCTTTCTGCTATTGCAGAAGAAAGTACGATCGTCTTCTCCCTAGGGAGTCTCCTGTACTTGTTGTAGAAGGATTTTTCTCCAAATCTTTTGTTTTGGGGTCCTCTCTACCTTTTGTAGAAGGAAACTTTTTTTCGTAACCTTTTGCTCAGGAGTCCTCTTTGCCTTTTGCAAGAGGATAACCAATTTCTATCTCACTCCTTTTTTTAGAGTCCTCTCTACCTTTCGTAGAAGGAATATCTCATCCTTTTTCTAGAGTCATCTCTACCTTTCATAGAAGCAATATCTCTTGTAACTTTTTATTCTTGAGTCCTCTCTACCTTTTGTAGAAGGAATATCTTGTAACCTTTTATATGTCCCCAGGATGCTACAGGGATGCCTCCCCTTTTAAGGCTGGCAAAGCACGCATGTTCATCTGGCATTGCATCTCAAGCATATCATCATACCCCTTATAACCAATTACATTTTCCCACTGACAGATTCCTTTTTCAAGCCATCCCATTGATTCATCACATTCATTCCAATTTTTTTCCGATTGAAAATTCTAGGTATTCTTATATTTAATCCCCTTGTACCTTAACTGTAAGAAAGCCTTTACCACACTTACCTTCAAGTTCAAGAAGATTAAATAGGGGCATCTGTCACACCCTCATTTTCACCTTACCCTTTTCATAGCATTTCCATCATATAGCCATCCCTATATGCCATAATCATTCATACTTTGCTCTGGTTCTAAGGCTTAGGATCAAGGCATCTTGTGTATCATCAATCAAAGAAGAAGATTTGATCTTCCAAAGCAATGAACAAGAAGATATTCTCAATGATAATGGCTCTCTCAAGCTACAAGGTCCTCACACACCTCAAAATGTGTCAACAAGGTTACATGTGCACCTAGCAACAAGAGTTTCAAGAGATTGAAGGTTAATCAATGCTCCAATTAATAACGAGAAATCGTATCTTATTTTTAGGCTCATTGCGCATATTATTTGTCTGTATTTTATCGAGTCTTATTGAATTTTACTTCATTTATTGTGTTTTGCAGATATCAGGTTCATCCGTTGCAGATTCGGAAGCAAACCGAAAAAGGAGTGAGAGAGTAGCAAAAAGCGCAACAAAAGAAGCATTTATGCCTCTGTCGCTGATATGGCGTTCGCCATCACCTTGCCTGTCACGTAATTTAAGTGAAGAAGGAAATGACGTTCGCCATTAGTTCGCAGCAACAGTTTTTCTGCAGCAGCAGTTCCAGGAAGTTTTCATAACTTCTTTTCCCTCCACTCTCATGCAAGTCCCACGGCAGTTGCAGGCCCAGTTCTCTCTATATATAGGACCTCTGGGACATATTCCAGGCATCTAAGACGTGCGAAAGCGCTGTAGAAATCCTGATTAGTTCTAAGGCACAAATTTACTTGTAAAAGCGACAATAACTCACATTGAGGGATTGTCGCAACTATTTTTCTATTTTTATTTTCCTCTGTATTGTACTCTTGGATCGTAATTACAAGCCTGACGGCATTTGGATTTCAGTACCGTTTACTTTAATTTCAAGTTTTTACTATTTCTTGTTTTTACTTGGTATTTCTTTTTATTATTGTTTAACATGATAGCTTTAAATTTATTAAGTATGAATATGTTAGTTGTAGTTAATATAATGTCCGACTAAATTTAATTGAGACCGGCGTATGAGGACCGTCGTTACCGATAGGACTGGGTAGAAAACTTTAGGTGTGAACTTATGATTGTATGATAGTTTTGGTTTTAGTTTCCAAATTTCATGACATATTATTTCGACACGAAAATGAGGAATAAACTAAAGTTCAGACCAATAGCGCGAGAGTGTGAGGAATAAACTGGATAGTGGAAACTAGGCATCGATCCTAAAAACAGCGAGAGCGCTTTAGGCATCGTTTAGCATCTCATTGACTTTCAAAACACACTTTTTAATTAAAACGGACGAGCGAGAGCAAAATCCTGTGGTTGGGAAGTGTGGTTCTTGTCAATAGCGCGAGAGTGTGAGACAGAGTCTTTAAGTCGGTATTTTCTACGGAACTGAGTTCAGCCATAATTAGCACCCGATTTCTACAAGTCCCTTAGGCACGCGGAATCCATATTCTGGACTCGTTTCATCATTATTTGCAAACCTTTAGCAATTAGTACTTTTCTTCCCGTTCGTAATCAGTTAACAATTATCCTTAGCTTTCTCTGCAATGATAGATAACGTTAGTTTTATTATCAATCTCTGTGGGTTCGACAACCTTTTTAAAATTAAACAAACAACTGTATACTTGCGGTTATTATCGGACAGACATGTCAGTGTCATGCGGTCAAGTTTTTGGCGCTGTTGTCAGAGATTTGATTTAGTCAATATTGTGATTCCATTGTTGCGCAATATATACTAAGGCACCAAATTTTCCTTTTTCCCATTTCACCGATTGTATGCCAAACACTCACTCTCGAGGAGACAAGCTTGAGCAACCGATTGACCATATCCAGCATTTTATTAACTTAAGATATTGAATCAACAAATTATGAATTAAGTATAATCTTCCTGAACCTGAAATTCCTTATCCAGAATTAGGAATCCCCGTGGTTAAGAATCCACCGAACCGTCCTCTTAAGGATTACGCTGTTCCATCACAGGATAAACCACATAACAGCATTGCCGCCCCTACCATCAATTGAAATGATTTTGAGCTGAAACCTTCACTGTTATAATCCGTTCAACAAAATCAATTTTCTAGAAGTTCCACGGATGACCCGAACCTTCATTTATCTATGTTTGTGCAATTTGCTGACACCGTAAAAGCAAATGGTGTTAGTAATGAAGCCATAAGACTACATCTTTTTCCTTTCTCTTTAAGAGATAAAGCTAGAGCTTGCCTCCAGTCTCTGCCATCCAACTTCATCACTAAGTGGGACGAGTTGAAGAAAGTCTTCTTAGCCTGATATTTTCCGCTTAGCAAAACTGTTATGCTAAGAGCCAAAATCAACGGATTTAGGCAGAAAGACAATGAATCTCTTCTTGATAATCCATACTTTCTATAATAATCTTCTTTATTACACAAAGCTGAATCTGAACGCTGCAGCTGAGGGCACTCTGATGGACAAACCATATGAAGATGCCTATCAACTCATTGAAAACATGGCTCAAAACCACTTCCAATGGGGAGGTTGTCATACCCTAAATTTTGACCCTAAGATTCCATATCATTTTCATATCATATGAACATACTTTCATGCATCACTAACCCATCACAAGTACAAGATATGTGTGCTTACTTGCTTCACAGGTTAGGTGATCCTCCTAAGGCTCAAGTAGATAAATTGTCAGGAGATAAGTATCATATTCAATACCACAAGTCTCTATATCATCCATGAAGATCAAGAAATTTGACTCATCAATAATCAAGCCCAAAATTTCATCATGACAAACTCATCAAAACCTCAAGACCCTCAGTGCACCAAAATGAGGGTTTTGACCTAATCCAATCCCTGGGATGACTTGTTGAGCAGGGCATGGTCCAAGACCTAAAGATATGTTTCAACCATCTCAAATACATCATATTAGTCTATTCATATGATTGGATTGATTAAAAGAACTTGATTCACAAACAAATGAAGAATTCAATTCCATCTGAGCCACAAACTAGGGTTTTGATGAAAAGTTAACCATATCTTTGACTTTTGCCCAATACATGATCTCCAACCTTGGGATATGATTCAAGACACTCAAATATACCCTTGAAGTCCATTCATAAGATTAAAATCATCTTAGAATATTCATTAATTGAAAATCAAGAATTAGGGTTTCTCTGCACTAAATTCATTTTATATACAAAGTCAAAGTTTGACTTTTTGACAAGAAATGTTCATCATAAGCCATTATACAAGAAAACATGATTCATTGTTGCATTTGAACAAGATTTGATCAAGAAATTAAGGTTACTTGTAAAAGGGGCAAAGTTGAAGAAATTGAAATTTTTACTAAGTTATGAAAAAAAGTGTTCAAGTGCCCAACTTCCAAAGGCCATAACTTGTGATCCAAGCAACCAAATTTTCTGTTCCGAAGCTTGAATGATAGATCTCATCACATACTACAAAAGAACTAGACTAAGCCATGATCAAAAAATGCTTGGATTTTAAGTTATGAAGTGATCAAAATAAAAAAATAATAATAATAATAAGAAATGAGTTCCAACAATTAGTGAAATTTCTGCCACGTTTTTCAGCATGAAACATCAATTTTCAAGGACATTTCTCATTATGATCCAAGTTGAATCAATGCAAACTATGAACATCAATATTGTAGTACATCATATCAGCTTTCTAAGAAGTACAAGAACATCCATTAATTCAACTTAAGCAAGAAATTATGGACCTCATAACATGGCATAACACAACTGATTTTTCCAAGACAGTTTTTACAATACCACACGATTTTGTCATTTTGATATTCTTCGCGCTATTTTTCAAATATTTTCATATTTTTATATTTTCTTTTTTTTCATAATTATTTTCAAAAATTAATTTCTATATTCAATTTTAATTATTTTCAAATGATTTTTTGAACAAATATACTTTATTTGTTAGGATTCTCCGGCACGCAGGACTTGAGGGAGTAGTATCACACAGAATATGTCTGGAGTGCCCTTCTGGTGTCTATCAAAGGTTGTTATTGGGAATTTTTGTGTGTTTGTTTTTATCCTCAGGTTCTTCTAGATATTCTGGAGAAAATGAAAAGAGTGATAATTTTTTCTATCCTCAGGTAAATGTTGGGTGTTATTTTATCCATAATATATTCCATGTGCCAATCTTGTCACTACACTAAGAACTCAATTTTGTATAATTCTAGTAGATTTGTAACTGTTTTTGATTTGCTGCAATGAATATTCACTACGCCAAAATTACTTTTTGGCAGCACTACATAGGCAGCGCTTTATTACAAAAGCGCTACTATAAGTTAAAAAATTTAGAAAACACGGAAACTGTTCACTTAGAAAAATAAAAGCGCGTCTAAATATAAGACTTTAGACAGCGCTTTTGAGGAAAGCGCTTTCTAAGGTCTTATAAATTTAAAAAAAAAAATTAAAGGAAAATATTAGACAGCGCTTTCCTTAAAAGCGCTGTCTAAGGTCTTATAAATTAAAAAAATATATAAGACCTGAGACAGCGCTTTTGAGGAAAGCGCTTTCTAAGGTCTTATAAATTAAAAATAAATAAAATCAAAAGCGCTGTCTAAGGCCCATATGAGACAGCGCTTTCAAAAGCGCTTTCTAAGGCCCACCTTAGACAGCGCTTTCATTCAAAGCGCTGTCTAAGGTCTTTTTAATTAAAATAAAAACTGAAACGGTATCAGTATTCTATACTTTTTCATTTCATTCTTTCCCTCTTTCTCTCTCTTTCTGCGAACAAGAACGAACCAGCTGAAACCACTGCCATCGTCCGTCCTTTCACCGCCGTCGTCCTTCCGGCCGTCGTCCTTCCTACTTTGTCCTCCACCATCCTCCACCGTACTCCACCGTGCTCCACTGTTCCGGTAAGAGTTTTTCTTTTTATGTTAGGTTTTAAGTGAGTTTCATATGTTTCTGTTAGGTTTTGTTCTTGTTACCATATTTTTGGAGTTCTTTAGATATAATGATGTTCTAAATGAATAGTAAATATGCTTCAACAAGATTATTTTATAAATAATTTAACACAAGTATTATAGGATTCTTGTGACCTTGAATATGCATATTATTTCTATTAAATTAAGGAGCAACTACAAAGAAGTTACTATGATGATCAAAAACAATATTTATACTATAGTTGTGTCTTTTCTATTATCACGCAAAAGTTCTAAAACCTACCTGCCATGAATAACATTTGCATTGAAGTTTGACATGTTGAATTTTTCCACTATAAGATAACTTCCAAAAGTCTCTTGAACTAAAACATGTTTGAGTCATACACAACAATATTGGAAATATCATCAATAATCTAGTTGTTATTTAATAAATCTCTCAAAATAAGTGAATATGCAACTACTTTTTTCATGATGTTTCCCACAAAATAGTGTCAACTGATTTTGAATCAGATGCTTCATCAATGATTCTTTTTATTTCTTGATTTGAGAGAGAAAGTTCACGAATATTGGTGTTGTCTCTTAACTCGATATTGAGAATGTGATCCATAATAAGATGAGATAATATAATTTTAATATTCTATCTGTTTGTGATTGTGCAGTATGCGTTGGATTTTGTGTATCTAAGTATAGTAATATTGTTTTCATCATGGGCAGGTATGACTTTAAACATACACTAGTACTCATACTCACCAAGATAAAATATTTTAATAATGTTGAATTAAAATCCACAGAAGTAGCTTGTTGGATGCATACTGGAGAACGTCAAGCTGCAAAAATGAGAATGGCATATCTAAGATCAATGTTGAATCAAGACATAAGTCTTTTTGATACTGAACCATCAACTGGACAAGTTATTTCTTCTATTACAACTGACATCATATTTGTTCAAGAAGCATTATCCGAGAAGGTACGCATGCAAACCTTCTAATTGTCAATAAACTCGGCCCTAATTGAGTCGGTGAAGTAGTTCAACTGATATGTGTTAGTTGAATTAAATGGATGTAAACTGCTGGTCTAAGGTTCAATATCTAGAGGCAACGTTTATTTATATTTATGTATTAATGTAAACAAGTTTTTCAGGTTGGGAACTTTATGCACTACATAAGCCGATTTATAGCGGGCTTTATCATCGGTTTTTTCAAAGTTTGGCAGACTAGTTTAGTCACACTTGCTATTGTTCCTTTGATTGCTATTGCCGGAGGTCTTTATGCATACGTCTCGTTCGGTCTTATTGCGAAAGTTTGTAAATCGTATACGCGGGCTGGTCAAATTGCTCAGGAGGTGTTAGGAAATGTGAGAACTGTACAAGCATTTGGAGGAGAGCAAAGAGCTGTGATATCATACAAAGTAGCTTTGAGGAATACTTATAAGAATGGTAGAAAAGCTGGTTTGGCAAAGGGTCTTGGACTAGGCTCTATGCATTGTGTTCTTTTTCTATCATGGGCTTTTCTTGTTTGGTTCACCAGCATTGTTGTTCACAAGGGAATCGCCAATGGTGGAGTTGCTTTCACTACCATGCTCAATGTTGTTATCTCTGGCCTGTAAGTTTTTTTTTTACACTTTGTGCATGTTTCGACTCGCTCACCTTATGTTTGACAGAATCACGGTGCGATTCCGTAGATATTTCAGTGGTTTTTTTATTGAAGGGGAGTTACATGCTGACTGCTATTTTGGTTCTAACTTTACAGGTCACTTGGGCAAGCGGCACCAGACATTTCTGCATTTGTTAGAGCGAAATCAGCAGCGTATCCGATTTTTGAGATGATAAGTCGAGACAAAGTTAGCTCAAAAACTGGTCGAAAATTAAGAAAAATAGATGGTCACATACAATTTATTAACGTATGTTTCAATTATCCGTCACGTCCTGATGTTGTTATTTTCAACAATCTTTGTCATGAGATTCCTTCTGGTAAAATTTTGGCACTTGTAGGAGGAAGTGGTTCAGGAAAAAGCACAATTATATCGTTAATTGAGCGTTTCTATGAACCAATTTCTGGTCAAATTCTATTAGATAGAAATGATATAAGAGAACTTGATCTAAAATGGCTTAGACATCAAATTGGACTAGTTAATCAAGAGCCTGCCCTTTTTGCTACAACCATAAGGGAGAACATATTGTACGGTAAAAACGATGCCACGCCTGAAGAACTAAACCGCGCTTTGGAACTTTCTGATGCTCACTCTTTCATCAACAATCTTCCTGATGGATTAGATACTCAGGTAATAATGCTTCAACCAATTCATTAGACGCTTTTGCTTCACGAGATGATATTTTGAACTTCTTTCACAGGTTGGTGAGAGAGGGATACAGTTGTATAAGTAATATGTACATTTGTAGAAAAAATGTAATGATTTGTAATTATATATATATATATATATATATATATTGGTTTGAATTGCCAATTGTTTTGGATATATAATTTTGGTGTAAACTGGTACATTTAAATAGGCCAAATTGGATTGATTTGAATCTCCAAATTGTGGTATTTTTCTGGAAAAAAATTGGTTGAAAAACAGGTCAAATTCTGGTTGAAAAACCTGGTAAAAATTGTGGTTTAAAAAAATTTATATAAAAATTTTCGTATACCTTAGACAGCGCTTTACACTAAAAGCGTTGTCTAAGGTGGGGCTTAGAAAGCGCTTTCACCAAAAGCGCTGTCTAAGGTATGCCTAAAAATGTTCAAAAAGGTGGGGCTTAGAAAGCGCTTTTAAAAAAAGCGCTGTCTAAGGTATACTTAAAAAATGTCAAAAAGCGCTGTCTAATGGTACCATAGACAGCGCTTTTCATTAAATATACCCCCCTTTAGACAGCGTTTTTGGTATTACCCAAAGCGCTGTCTAAACCTGGGTTTAGACAGCGCTTAAAAGCGCTGTCTAAGGCGAAAAAAAGCGCTGTCTAAGGTGTTGTTTGGCGTAGTGATTTTTGCGACTGTCTGAACATATCAAGATTTGAATATCTAATAACTATTTCAACTATATTAATATACAACTGTCAATCCTGACAGTTACTGTTACCGATCGTTATTTCTGTTACCAACTAATTCAAGTCCGGTTGAGGTATCTAACACATGCATCCTGAATTGGTCTGTTCGACAAAGAGAATTGAATGTCTAGAACCATTTAGTTGAAGTTGTCTCGGTTTTTCTGTGAGCATCAGTATGGACAGGTTTAAGGTTTGGCCAAAGGGTTTATAATATAAATTTGAGGGATTGATTAGTATGTCCAAAGTTTATTGTTCTCAACTGATAAAAAAAATTTTTTCAGTCACACTGGATTTGTAAGGAATACTATGAGAGGGCCAAATGGAAATGACATTCATAGAATAAACGTTCCTCACTTTCGGTTGGAATTCCGTGAAACAATAAGGATTTATTAATGCTTACACAAATCTAACTTCAATGGTATCATTCATTCTTTTTTATTTATTAATTTGATTGATTAATTATCATATTTGATAGATGTAATGAATTAGTTGATGGGAAAGTATGGAATATTCGAATGCTATGATAGGAATGATGTCCAAAACAAATAGAGTTTTCCATCCTTCTTGGAGGGAAAAAGGTTACTCAATTAATGAAAGCTGGCATTGCTTGACACGCGAAAATCAAAGCAAAGGTACTACTTGATAGATTTTTGTATCGATTTTAAGTTGTTGGACGATATAGGAGAGATGATAGAGTTGCTGATATACAGGTTATAACGGGGGTGGAAGTGAAGGTTCAATCACAAGAAGATCGATGGGCCTTGAAGTTTCATAATTTTAAATTATAGAACATGATGAACTATTCTTTTGATATCACAACGAAGAAATGGAAGGTATGCTTATTCTTTCTCCATCTATTTCATTTCATGATAATTCATTTGATTGAACCCTTATATTGTTCTTCCTTTTGGCAGGCTTCAATTGATGTGTTACAAGTATATGCGGGACAATTTAGTTGCTTATAACTTTCCTTCTATAAACCTTTTTACTTATTTTAACTGAAACCCTCAAGATAATTTATGTGAAGATCTCAAAGTGCTAAGTGTTGATTCTGGATTTTCTGGTTTTGTAAGTAAAGGAGAATGAGTTTTGCTATTGCTACCACTTGTTTATTGTCATTGAATTATTTTGTGTTTCCTGAACTAAGATAATATAGTTGGTTGATTGATGTTGCATGTAGACCCTTGATGATGTGGTCGGATATTTCCAAAATACATATTCGATGATATCCACGGTTAATGATCAGCTTTTATTGAGGTATACTTAGAATTTTCAGTTCAAAATAGTATTTTGTCATAATTTTAAAAGTTTGAATTTTCAAGGAGACTGATTTTGTTTGCTACATGCCAGTTACGAGTACTAGAAATATCATTCATTGCTTTGTGAAGATAAATTTGCATATGATTCGGAGGGGCTAAAGGATCAAATTTATTCTTGTCTTGAGTTTTGGTTTGGAGAGCGAGAATCTACATATGTTCACGAGGACGAGGGTTGGAAATGTTGATTCTCTCAATGTGCCCATGTCTGCCCTGCAAATACTGATAGTTGGGAAGCGAGTGCCAATACAAGCAATGATTCAAAATCCAAATAAGGCTAAATATCTATCTAAATGTTGATTCAAAGTTTCAAAGTTCATTTTTCGTACCTCAAAAGATAAGTGTACGGTCTCGCGTAGCGCAATCGCACGTTCGTGTCATGGACTTAACAGAGTCGTCACCGATCTTTATTTATTCCCATACAGGAAAAGAGAAAATATCAAATAAATCTCCTAAACGAAAGACAAGGATATGGTCATCAACCAATATTAGGGTTTGAGAGTCAGTTACGCAAGTGGAAGGTATTAGCACCCCTCATATCCATTGTACTCAACGCGAATCATTAGGTTAGTTGTGTGTGTTAGTGTTAGTTTAAAAATTAGGCTTCTCAAGTTATTAAGGGTAAGATTACGACAAAATATTTATCTTTTATTAGGGTGCAAAAAAGAAAAGGACCTAAAAAGATTTTTATTATAAGGGGGCCTAACAAGATTTCACAATCCTTCTCCTACGTATCTCAAAAGGGAAATAAAGACACGCGTAGTTCTGGGTAAAAAAGTTTGTTGTTGGTCGATTTTAGCAAAAGTTATCTTATATTAATCGATGAAAAAATAATGTTTTACCCAAAACAGGTGAGGAGCGAAAGTTTAACCACATTAAATGGATTAACGAATCACATTCACGCCACTTATCTCAACTCAACGGTTGTGGATGAAGCATTGCTCTGCATCATCTTAAGACAAAATGTCTTTCGTTTTTGAAAAGGTTTTAGATTACATGGAGGCTAGAAAAAAAGTTAATATGATCGATGTTTTGTTTGAATGACAATTACTATGATGGTCAAGTAAGGCAACTCAAATCCAAATAATCAAGAAGAGGAATCGAATGCTTCAAACCATCTCCCTTTTCATCCTTAATTACGAAGAGATTTAGTATATTTAGAGTATTTTAGGAGGATTACAAACACTAAAATGGCCGAGTAAGGTAAATTGTATCCAAGTATTCGGGAAAGGGAATAAAAGTTTCTAGACCACTTCCTTTTTCATCTAAGTTATTAGGAAAATAGGTTTTGATTTGATTTGATTACGAAAAGGTTTTAAGGTGAATTAAATTATAAGTTTTTGAAGAGATGACAATTGTTTGACTAATCGAGTAAGGAAAATCGTACCCAAACAATTGAGAAGCGGAATCAAAGGCTCCAAACAATCCCCCTTTTCATCTTTAATGGAAAAATGTTTTAATATGATTAGGTATCTTGATTTAATTTGGATAAAATACTTGATGTTGATCGAGGTTTGAATTTGCGTTCAAAATGGAGGAGAGATTTGAAATGATTTGATGGGAAGACCTACTTTGTTTTGGTTTAAGGTTTTGGCATTTTGAAAGGGGCTTAAATACAAATTAAAGTTACTACTCACTGTTAGAAATATCGTTGAAGTTGAACGGATCCAGGACTGAATCGTGAATGATGTCACTTTTCTTAAAAGTATTTCAAGCACTCTCTTGTATGTCTTAGAGTTGGAACGCATGAATACCCAGGATAATTCAGCCTTATATCGAATTTGCGGAAGACCGATGAAAACTCGATTATGTAGCGAAGAGTGTCTGGAATTTTGTACAATAGAATATTTGGTTTGTGATATATTTTCTGAATTCCCAAATGAGACATTTATAGGCCATGCTTGTGTTGTTTCACATGGTTGCGACCCTTGTTGAAACAACACCTTTTAACCAAAAGTTGTCATGTTTCCAGCCATTGCATATGTTCATTCTGCAGCAGCCCTTCACGAAATGTTGCTTCTTTTCGAATTCAAAAATTAATATTCACTTGAATATTTTCTTGTCATTTTGGAAAACACTTAATATTATTAATTATTAATAATTTACAACAATCTCCCACTTGTTCTAATAATGACAAGACCAATTCCAGAAAAGGAGAAATAAAGAATGTTAATATAGTTAAGTATCTTTCGATTTAAAACTTAACCTTAGTAAAGACAACGCAAAGTCTAATAGGAATGTTAGGTAGCAATGCTTTTAAATCATTAATCCATGTGAATAGACTGGAGTTACCTCACACACAATCTTTAAGGTTCTTCGCCAACAATTCTCGCCTAGCACATATTTATAGCCATATGCTTTCCTGTTTCATGAAATTTTTATGAGAGAAACTCCAACTCTCACTTTGAGACGGCACCATCTCGAAATTCACATAGGTGAAGTTCATATTGTATCCTTTTCCATGAGACACATACCCTCCGTATTGAACTTCATTAAGAGTTTAAATAAAAACTCAACCCTCATTTTAAAGGTCAACATTATCACAAAATGTTCGACAAACATCCAAATCAACGACTTGTTATTACCCATTGAATCTTGAGGTTAATGTTCTGTTAACGTAAGATTGAGTTGTCGCCATTGTCAGAACTCTTACTCAAGGAGTTTCAACCACGCCTCTCGAGGTTGTTTTTACTAAGTCTCTGGACAGTGTCTTAGTAAATGGATCAGGCAAATTATAGTTTGTTCGTATATAGGTGTGCAACGGCCTGTATAATATATACCAAGAATAATACTATACAAGCATTTTATTTGGTACTGACACCATCACAAGTGCCTAATGGCGTAATTCACATACATGACCATTCTAAAAACATAAACACAATCTATGGTACAAGATATGGAAACTAGCAAAAACAAAAACTAAGATCAATATACAATATCCTCAATTATATACAAACAATTTACACAACGGAAATCTAAAGCTAAGTTTCTCTTGAAACATCCAAGCATAGCTCTACTTGTAAATAAAACCTGCAAAACAACGCCTAAAAAATAGCAACAATAGTGGGGTGAGATATTAAATCTCAGTGAGTTCCCTATCTTATGGATTCTCTCGGCTTTACAGGGTTCTAGCCAATCTTAACTCAAGTCAAGGGGAAGGGAAATGACCTTGAGTTCACAATATCACACTATATGGAAACATGTTCATGAGTCCGTTAACTCAAAATGTCACTAATCGATAACCTCGTCAAGGCATCCCCTTTCTCCCGTCCTCTTCTACGTCTAGAAGTCGGAGCGAGTCATGGATCCTCGTTGATTACTTTGCATTCGAAATGGATTCGGAACTAAGGAACACATTATCACCTTAATTCGTCACTTCACCCGGTCTGTACACCGTCACAAGTCTCTTTACCTTATAGGTTCCATTCGTACTATACTCAGGAATCAAACCTACCAAGTAATCATGCATACATTCCAGAGGAGTTTGTTACTCATGGAACGACATATAATAAGGAAACAGTTATGATTAAGTGATTTCACATACAAACTTGATTGTATTCGACAATCACTAGGCCACATTCATCTTAAGGCCCATATGCCTTTTTCTCATAATTTCAAGAGTTCATACATGTTCCATACTAGTGTCTTATTCTTTTCTAGACCATTACTCGGCAAGGATGCACCTTTCTACATCGAATGCACGAGCATCGTCTTCTAGGTTCTCTAATCTAGACTATTACTCGTCAAGGATGCACCTTTCTACATCGAATGCACGAGCATCGTTATCTAGAGTTTCTAAAACAATCTTTGTCATAACCTAGAATCATACCATTTTGTTTTGGGGTAAAGTTTCCTCACTCTTCCTAATTCGTTTTAAGCATGCATTTTCTCCCAATCTTACTTAACAACGATTAGATAGATATGGCATAACACAATTTGTATAGGTAAAACATTTATTACCACATATCACATAAACATCATTTTCATTAAATTGTTATCAAATAATTATTCCGACATCATACCAAGAACGCTTCGATCGGAAACAAGGTTCAAAAGTTATGAATTTTCAAACATTTTTCAAAATCACAGCAGTGGTAACCGGTTACCTCAAAATGAGTAACCGGTTACTCAAGTTTCACTGTTCAAAATAGAATCAAAATCATAGTTAGAGACACATTTTGGTAACCGGTTACCTCAAAATGAGTAACCAGTTACTTCGTTCATTTTTCACGCAGGACCTCCAATTTTCCTGCATGTAATCGGTTACCTTAAAGTGAGTAACCGGTTACCACTGAACCAGAAGCATAAAAACCTGTTTTTAATGGTGCAAACTCAAACTAATCTCAACCAAAACATGTTGGAACTTAACAACAAGTATCACTGATTATTTCTACATATAACCCGACTATATTATGCGGTTTATTTCACGTTTTATCCGTTAGAAACATCGATTTTATCAAATTTATCATTTTCTCTCAACCTCTAACCTAAGTTCAAAATCATGAATTTTTAGAACTTAAGGTGTCTATCTAGAACCCACCTGATAATCGAAGAGGAGGTTGAAGAAGATGATGAACAATGATCCAAGCTTTCTCTTTTTCTTTCATGAACTTCTTCTTCTCTTCTCTTTTCCCTTTTTCTCTCTTTCTCCTCTTCTCTTCTTTCTCTTACTATCTCTTTCTCTTCTTTCTATTTCTTATATATATATATATATATATATATAACACTTATTATATAATATAAATCCAATAAAATAAGATATCTCCAATCGATATTTTGTTATCTAACACCAATTGATCAATTATTAGAGTTACCTTAAAATCCTCTCTTGGACTAATAATAATGAGCTGTCTCTTTAATAAAATAATTGATCTCTTCAGAGTTCACCAGTTGCTCTATTGATCCTAATGTCAATACTTAAAGAATTCCATTATCCTAATTGATCAGAGATAGAGTACATTAACACTCATCTGATCTCATCTGATATCCAATTGAGCGTTTAGATAATATGGGGTATTACACTCTCCCCCCTTAATTTGAAATTCGCCCCAGAATTTCCTCCACTCAACTATAACCGCAACTTGTATCCTTTTCTTAGATCCATACTTAACTTTACTTTTGTTAAAATTTCTGACGTATTCCAATTCCAATTTGACTTCAAAAACCGAAATCCTCGTTTCCCCAAATATCAAATTTCACGTCCTTAGTCATATGCTTGTTCCAATATGGGGTTAACTTCGAACTTTGCTTCTCCTCAATTCGTCTGTTGTTCCTTACTAAAACACTTGGTCGCATTCTACCTTCGGAAAAAATGTACCATTCTATATTCTTCTACTGAGTCACAAACAAAACAATACCATCTTATCTTGATTTGGGATAACAACATGCATTAATTTGCGTAAGGTAAATTAGTGATTTCTTTCCTTTATGCAACTACTGACAACTATCCTTTCATAAATCCTTTAACATTTAGTACCACTTCATAACTCGTCAAACGACTCCTTTACTAGTTCCATCTGATCTGATGTTGTACATTGTAAGCATTAAATCCGACATTTCATCTCTTTCGTATCACACCAAAAAGGTTACACACTTACAAAAAGATCTTCTTATTTCCATACTTATAAGTAACAATCCTTCAAATTCTTATTATTTTGACTGAACTCTTTCATGTGTTACCTTCGACTGCGCAATTCGAAATCTAATAATGGAACACCACGATTTCTTAGGCACAAAAGGTAGCTAACAGTCTATGGAGAAACACACTTATCCATTGGGATTCTTACTAACCAACAACACAAGAAACTTACTGACGTCCTATGGTAGAATAATTTCCTCTCCAACCCTTAATATTTTTAACATCCGTCAAACACTCTCCAGATGATAAGGTGCAGGAGTCACACCGTTACAACCATAACAACGTAACACCATAACGAAACTTCAATCATATGGAAGTCACCACTTATCAGAAACTTAAACCATCTAAAGCGCAATTGTGAGTTTCCATACCACTCACCAATTCACATACAACATTCCACATACACACACACCTTCGAAGTCCATGCCACACTTCTCAATTTAATCCTCCTCTCTCAATCGTTCTGTTCCATACACTATCCAAGCTACATACTTAACTTCGGAACTTCCAATTCTCACTCTTACTTGGGAGGATAACTTTCAATATTCCTCTATAGATAAAGTACAATTGTACACACCTGGTACCACTCTCACAGTCTAAATTCGATGCCATGAACTTGCGGAAAGTAACAACTACTAAACTCTGACCAACCGATCATGCCTTACTAACACCATAATTAAAATACCAAAACGATCTTTACAAGATCAATACTTCGTGAGTATTCTCTAACTTCGTCTTTAAGACTCGCAACAGTAATGGTAACAAAACACCTAAGACTTTCTCACACTCAACACAATTCACAAGATTACTTCCCCAAAAGTCAAAATCCCTTGTCGTCTGAACAAATGGTCACAACGCAACACCTTTCCAGAAGTTACGATTTCAAAAACACAAATTCGTCTTTCATTTACTTGCAATCCGTTTTCCATTCACATAATACTCTCCAGTCGGAGCAACATAAGGTAACAAAACACTGATGATGGTTTACAAAGGATTTCAGAATTTACACATGTTAATCGATTAACCGTATGAGCTAATCAGTTAACTCCTCAAAATTCAGTGCAAAGCACCATCCTTGCACATGTCAATCGGTTAACCACATTGTGTTAATCGATTAACACTGTTGCAGAAGCTGAAAAACCAATTTCTTTCAATTCAAAAGCTATCCCAACTCAAGACCATCAATCCAGCTTGCTCTAATCCATAACATCATTCTCAACTCGCGGCTCCTTAACTTGTGTAGCATTCACCAACCATGATCATTTCAAGGTAATACAGAACCAAGTTAAAACATACGGATGGCACACTCCAACCAAGTGACTAGGTAAAATTCCAAATTCTTACGGGGTCACACGACAAATCTTCAGCGGGATAGTTCATTTCTACTTAAACAACTATGCTAGTGGGAAGTCAATAATGATGACATTCTAGGGTTTTAGCCATAACTCATACTTAATTCGTCTACAAGCAAAACCTAGCACACAACCATTACACGGTACCACAAAAGTGATGGACATAACATGTCAGCACTCAACCTTGTTCTCTCACTTAAACTCCTTGGTGAGAACTAAAACAACTACGTCCTTGGTCCAACAAAAGGTAGATTCCGAATACGATTATTCATAATTACAGAAATTTTTCTGTACTTGAAAATCGAGGAAATGCATCCTCTTGAAGAACCTTTCCATCACTTTGTACACATTAACCGGAATTTCTTACCCTTCATTGTCCATTGCACAACCCACTTACACCAAATTACTTAATGAAAGATTCGCAACCAACAATTCTCATCAACTACTTACAAAACCCTTCTGGTATAAATCGTTCCATGATTTACTCTTAGTCTGTAATAAGTCCTGATTTGTTTTTCGTTGTTTACCGCAACCTTACTTCTTAAAATACAATGCTCACTGTTCCACAAAGTACGTCCCTTCACACTTGTCTCGAGAATAAGAATCTGTCACGTACACTTGTCACCACGGTGCCACCACTACGCATTTCTTAATACCAAGGTGTAACTTTTCCCATTCCACCTCATACTACTAGGCTTCTCATGGGTGAACCATCATTGATTACACTTCCTTAATTTTAGCTTTAACAACATCTTAATAATTCTATTGCACATTCGTCCAAAATACATTCCGTTACCACTTCCTCATAACATACTGCTAATACCGTTTTCCACACCGCGTTTACTTCGCTCTACATTGTAATCCTCTTAGGTCCAAATATAAAACCATCTTACTAAAATTTCCTTAAAACCAAGGTACTTACTCTGTTTCTTGACACAAATTCTTCCTGCCAGCATCACTATGTAACACCCCAAATCCCATCGCGAATACATAATACATAAATAAAATCAGAGTAACTAAAAATTTATTTTTCCGACAGGAAACAGGGATGTCACACTTAAATGAACAAAATACAATCCCTGCTCATATATTTGATACATAGCATAAAATAGAGTACCCTCAAAGGGGAAACTTTTTCCACAATAAAGGAAATGTCAATTATGGAATAAAGCGGAAAGATCCATAACCGACTTGTTTTACAAATAAATGGTTTTAGAACATCAAAATATAAATACAAAATATATTCAACAATTATATACATATAACATAATCGTTCCCCAACTCCCGTGCTACGTATTAGAGCAGACACCACGACCGACAACGGAACGGAGGACTAATCTCCACAAAAGCCTCCAAGCCTCTAAAGCTGACAATCTGCACTATGCCATAAAAAGCATATTCCAGCAGAAGGGTGAGAAAAAACAACTAAACCAATATTGCATAATAATATGCAAAAACACATAAAACTCACATACACAGTTATTCTCACCACAAGCATCACATATCGATACATATAGCACGCCACGTATACTTAACATATTTCTAACATTTCCAACAACATAGCATATATCAATTATTCCAACATAATCACATAATCAATCAAATCATGATTTTCCACACATAATGCATCCATTCACAATTCTCACACATAATCAATCAAATCATGATTTTCCACACATAATGCATCCATGATTTATGCAAATGCACAGAGACCGACACAACGACTCTATGCAATCACAATCACTTCCATAAGGAATTCACATATCAAATGCTACTCACAACACATCATTATCGCACATTGAAATCAAAACCCAAAACACACATTTATTCCTCCATAACACCACAAACCATCATCACCAATACTTATCATATATATTCACATCAACACAATTATTGCCATAAAGCCACAAACCATCATCACAACATTTCATCAAAAACAACTATTCACGATTAATCGGTAAAGTCGGCCAAAAGTCGGCTAAAAATAATATTTTTCCTCACCAAATCATAGAACATATTTTTAGCTTCACATCCATATAAAGAACACTTAAATCGGATAAACAACGAAGAAGATATGAATATTTCAAAATAACGCAAAAACATAAACCGGACGTCCGACACTACGAAACGGTTCGAAAAAACTGTTCCGATTGGACTAGGTTCAGACCTCAAAACTATTTTTCCTAGAAAGAACATCTCGTTAGCTTCCCAACGCTTCGAACGGGGATCAAAACCGACTTACGGTTCAAGAGATATGAATTTCCGAAGTTTTTCCAAAACAGAATTTTCCACCTACAACACGCGTCCGTACGACTGCGCACAAAACCAGAAATTCTGCTACATTCTGGTACAGCTGCGTAATCGCCCGAAACCCGACCGATTCAATTACTTTCTTCCGAATAAATACATGGTAATATCACATAAATACATACCAACATATTAGGATCAAGAAAAACCCGATTCCACGACTTTTATTTTTCACCAAAATCTCGCATTCTCAAAACCCAAAAATGTCAAAACTCACAATATCAACCGATTTCAACCAAACGAGTTTCTATAATCTCGGTCTAACCTCATACGACTAATCTACGCAATTTATTTCGAAATTCATCCGTGAAAACATCAATTTCTATCGATTTGATCCCAATTTATCAAAAGAGAAAACATTGTAAAACAACCAAAACATTCACAACAAACAACACATATACATACACAAGCAAGATATAATTGAAACTTCTCACCCTTACCCGATTATTCGCGCTCGAAACGGAGTTCCCGCGATTTTCCTCTTTTCTCTCTTCTCCCCACGTTTTCCTCTTCTCTGTTTTTCTTC
This sequence comes from Lathyrus tuberosus, assembly GCA_022829125.1. Lineage (NCBI taxonomy): Eukaryota > Viridiplantae > Streptophyta > Magnoliopsida > Fabales > Fabaceae > Lathyrus > Lathyrus tuberosus. The sequence continues at coordinate 7,617,521 of JALAZF010000229.1, forward strand.
TTTTCTTCTTCCTCCACTTCTTTTCTTTCTCTTTCTTACCAAATATATATATATAATACTTATTATATAATATAAATCCAATAGGGTTAAATATCTCCAATTGATATTTTGCCTTCTAATACCAATTGATCAATTATTAGAGTTACCTTAAAATACTCTATTTTCTCTCAAATCTCTATTTATAAAAATATCTAATTTTTCTAAAATATCTAATCCCTCAAAATGACCATTTTACCCCTCAGCTCAAATATCTCCCAAACGCTCTCAAAATGCGATAAAACATAAACATCGATGAAAAATACTATATTGCCAAATAAAAGTCAAGAATAAAATAATATAATAATCAAATAATCAAATAGACTCGATTAAATAAAACTGACAAAAACTGGGGCGTTACACACTACACTTTCCGTTACTAAATGAAGCTCATTATTTTTCCGTAACAATACCTTATACTGTTCCTTGGGAAATTTAACAAATTCCAAATTGGTCTCTCACTGAAACAGAAACCCTAAAGTATTATTCTTGAGCCCAATCTCTCTCTTCATAACTGAATACACGTAACTTATCTCTTACCCTTCGTCAGACACATAATTGTTCCACTTGAAGCGTGTAAACACATCCTGGTGTCCCTTCTCACACTTCTCTACCACTTTAGGTTCCCATAAAAGTTGAACGTCCTTAACTCTCAACTTTTAGCTAGTTGGAAGATATTATTCCGAACACATTCTTTAAGGTACTCTCGTCCAATCAAGATACCATAGCGACCTTAGAACTGAAGCGCCAATAATTATCTCACTTTCGGACCTTACATCACACGTTCCACAAAACATCTTTTCCCTTTCACTGAATGAAATTATTTGAAATTATTGTCCATACCAGTGATCAATCCAACTCTACTAGTGGTTTTACATATTCCTCAATACCTTAACCAATCATCCGATAAGGATTCTTAACTCTCCGCCTCCATCAATTCCAAAGGATTGCTTGAACAGCACAACACTCTTCAATTCCATGCTACCCAAAACACAACTTCTACTTAGGACCTCAACTAAGCTGACCAAAACTCCTCACTACTAACTCTTGGCTTGAGCCTACTCTCACAGCACAAGTTCAGACAACACTTCGGAGTCCTTGTGGTCGCTCAACCATGATTCTACCTATCACATACATAGCATTAGGTTGATCAGGCCCAATACTACATAATATGATATTAAGAGTCATGCTGGCAAGACACACTTAAGAGGCAGGAATAGATTTACTTATGATGTTTCAAGGCTAGGTCGAGGACACGACCTGCTCTGATACCAACTTCAACGCCCTGTATAATATATACTTAGAATAATACTATACAAGCATTTTATTTGGTACTGACACCATCACAAGTGCCTAATGGCGAGATTCAAATACTTGACCATTCTAAAAACATAAACACAATCTATGGTACAAGATATGGAAACTAGCCAAAACAAAAACTAAGATCAATATACAATATCCTCAATTGTATACAAATAATTTACACAACAGAAATCTAAAGGTAAGCTTCTCTTGAAACATCCAAGCATAGCTCCACTTGTAAATCAAACCTGCAAACAACGCCTAAAAAATAGCAACAACAGTGGGTTGAGATATTAAATCTCAGTGAGTTCCCTATCTTATGGATTCTCTCGGCTTTATAGGGTTCTAGGAAATCTTAACTCAAGTCAAGGGGAAGGGAAATGACCTTGAGTTCAAAATCTCATACTACATGGAAACACGTTCATGAGTCCGTTAACTCAAAATGTCACTAATCGATATCTTCGTCAAGGCATCCCCTTTCTCCCGTCCTCTTCTATGTCTAGAAGTCAGAGCGAGTCATGGATCCTCGTAGATTACTTGGCATACGAAATGGATTCGGAACTAAGGAACACAGTATCACCTTAATTCGTCAGTTCACATGGTCCGTACACCGTCACAAGTCTCTTTACCTTATAGGTTCCATTCGTACTATACTCGGGAATCAAACCTACCAAGTAATCATGCATACATTCCAGAGAAGCGCGTTACTCATGGAACGAGATATAACAGGGAAACGGTTATGATTAAGTGATTTCACATACAAACTTGATTGTATTCGACAATCAGTGGCCACATTCGTCTTAAGGCGTATATGCCTTTTTCTCATAATTACAAGAGTTCATACATGTTCCATACTAGTGTCATATTCTTTTCAAGACCATTACTCGGCAAGGATGCACCTTTCTACATCGAATGCACGAGCATCGTCATCTAAGTTCTCTACTCTAGACTATTACTCGTCAAGGATGCACCTTTCTACATCAAATGCACGAGCATCGTTATATTGAGTTTCTAACACAATCCTTGTCATAACCTAGAATTATACCATTTTGTTTCGGGATAAAGTTTCCTCACTCTTCCTAATTCGTTTTAAGCATGCATTTTCTCCCAATCATACTTAACAACGATTAGATAGATATGGCATAACACAATTTGTATAGGTAAAACATTTATTACCACATATCACATAAACATCATTTTCATTCAATTGTCATCAAATATTTATTCCGACGTCATACCAAGAAGGCTTCCATCGGAAACACGATTCAAAAGTTATGAATAATCAAACATTTTTTAAAATCACAGTAGTGGTAACCGGTTACCTCAAAATGAGTAACCGGTTACTCAAGTTTCACTATTCAAAACAAAATCAAAATCATAGTTATAGACACATTTTGATCATCGGTTACCTCAAAATGAGTACCCGGTTACTTCGTTCATTTTTCACGCAGGACCTCCAATTTTCCTGCATGTAATCGGTTAACTCAAAGTGAGTAACCGGCTACCACTGAACCAGAAGCATAAAAACCTGTCTTTAATGGGGCAAACTCAAACTAATCTCAACCAAAACATGTTCGAACTTAACAACAAGTATCACCGATTATTTCTACATTTAAACTGACTATATTATGCGGTTAATTTCATGTTTTATCCGTTAGATACATCGATTTTATCAAATTTATCATTTTCTCTCAACCTCTAACTTAAGTTCAAAATCATGAATTTCTAGAACTTAAGGTGTCTATCTAGAACCCACTTGATAATCGAAGAGGAGGTTGAAGAAGATGATGAACAATGATCCAAGCTTTCTCTTCTTCTTCCATGAACTTCTTCTTCTCTTCTCTTCTCCCATTTTCTCTCTTTCTCCTCTTATCTTCTTTCTCTTACTATCTCTTTCTCTTCTTTCTATTTCTTATATATATATATATATATATATATATATATATATAGCACTTATTATATAATATAAATCCAATAGAGTAAAATATCTTCAATCGATATTTTGTCATCTAACACCAATTGATCAATTATTAGAGTTACCTTAAAATTCTCTCTTGGACTAATAATAATGATCTGTCTCTTTAATAAAATAATTGATCTCTTCAGAGTTCACCAGTTGCTCTATTGATCCCAATGTCAATACTCAAAGAATTCCATTATTCTAATTGATCAGAGATAGAGTACATAGACACTCATCTGATCTCATATGATATCCAATTGAGCGTTTAGATCAAATCGGGTATTACACTCTGCCCCCCTTAATTTGAAATTCGCCCCCGAATTTCCTCCACTCAACTATAACCGCAACTTGTATCCTTGTCTTAGATCTATACTTAACTTTACTTCCGTTAAAATTTCTGACGTATTCCAATTCCAATTTGACTTCACAGACCAAAATCCTCGTTTCCACAAATATCAAATTTCACTTCCTTAGTCATACGTTTGTTCCAATATTGGGTTAACTTCGAACTTTGCTTCTTCTCAATTCGTCTATTGTTCCATACTAAAACACTTGGTCGCATTCTACCTTCGAAAATAATGTACCATTCTATATTCTTCTACTGAGTCACAAACAAAACCATACCATCTTGTCTTAATTTGGGATAACAACACTCATCAATTTGCGTAAGGTAAATTAGTGATTTCTTTCCCTTATGCAACTACCGACAACTATCCTTTCATAAATCCTTTAACATTTAGAACCACTTCATAACTCGCCAAACGACTCCTCTATTAGTTCCATTTGATCTGGTGTTGTATATTGTAACCATTAAATCTAACATTTCATCTCTTTCGTATCACACCAAAAAGGTTACACACTTACAACAAGATCTTCTTATTTCCATACTTATAAGTAACAATCCTTCAAATTCCTATTATTTTGACTGAACTCTTTCGTGTGTTACCTTCGACTACGCAATTCGAAATCTAATAATTGAACACCACGATTTCTTACGCACAAAAGGTAGCTAACAGTCTACAGAGAAACACACTTATCCATTGGGGTTCTAACTAACCAACAACATAAGAAACTTACTGACGTCCTATGGTAGAATAATTTCCTCGCCAACACATAATATTTTTAACATCCGTCCAACACTCTCCAGAAGATAAGGTGCAGAAGTGACACCGTTACAACCATAACAACGTAACACCGTCACGAAACTTCAATCATATGGAAGTCACCACTTATCAGAAACTTAAACCATCCAAAGCGCAATTGTGAGTTTCCATACCACTCACCAATTAACATACAACACTCCACCTACACACACACCTTCGAAGTCCATACCACACTTCTCAATTGAATCCACCTCTCTCAATCATTCTGTTTCATACACGATCCAAGCTACATACTTAACTTTGGAACATCCAATTCTCACTCTTACTTGGGAGGATAACTTTCAATTTTCCTCTCTGGATAAAGTACAAATGTACACACCTGGTACCACTCTCACAATCTAAATCTGATGCCATGAACTCGCGGAAAGTAACAACTACTAAACTCTGACTAACCAATCATGCCTTACTAACACCATAATTAAAATACCAAAACTATCTTTACAAGATCAATACTTCGTGAGTATTCTCTAACTTTGTCCTTAAGACTCACAACAGTAATGGTAACAAAACACCTAAGGCTTTCTCACACTCAACACAATTCACAAGATTACTTCCCCAAAAGTAAAACTCCAAACAAATGGTCACTACGCAACACCTTTCCAGAAGTTACGATTTCAAAAACACAAATTTGTCTTTCATTTACTTGCAACCCATTTTCCATTCACATAATACTCTTCAATCGGAGCAACATAAGGTTTACTCAAGAAAGTGATTTTGTGTGTCTTGTACAAAGCCCAAGAAAGAGGCGAAAGGTTTACTCAACAAGAGAGTCTTTTATACTCAACAAGAGAGTGTTTTTGTATCTCGAACGAAGCCTGAGATGGAGGCGAAAGGATGATTCAACAAGAGAATCTTATATACTCAACAAGAGAGTGTGAAAAGGTTAGCTCCGCTGGGGGAGAATCATTGTACAAATCCCAAAAGGAGGTTAGTGTACGGGTGACTGTTTCAGTTGAGTGACCAGTATGTTTGGATAAAAGAGAAAATCAGTTCTTATATGAGTAATGTTGTACTCATGGACTTGAGGGGATTACTCCCTGTTTTTTAAGGAAACGGGAAATCCGAAGGGTATTGAGACTGTCCAAGTCTACGAGTTTTATCTTTCGTACTATGCTCAAGAGAAATTAAGAGACAATACGTTTGCGGTAGAAAGATCTAGACTCTTTGAAAGACTATTCTATTAAGATGACTAATTTCTGTTCCTATACCTCTAAGAGGTCGTCGGGACAATTTGTACGAAGCCCAAGAGGAGGCTGGAAACTTTTAATAAGCCGAGGGACAATTTGTACGAAGCCCAAGAGGAGGCTATCTTCCCGGAGGAAGAATCATTATACGAAGCCTAAGAGGAGGCTGTAAAAGCTTCTAAGAAGCCGACGGGTCCTTATACAACGCCCAAGAGGAGGCGGGGATGCTTTTAAGAAGCCTGTGGGTCCCCAAACCATGAGAAATTCAAGACAGGCTATTCACAGAGAATAGATCAAGCCAGGAAAGTTAGAGAATTTGGAAGAAACTTAACAGATGTCATTCACGGAGAAAAGATCATCTCTGGGGAGTCAGAGTTTCTTTGACAATTCCTAGGAGTGACAGCCGAAGAGAAGACTATATCTGGTGCTCCTATGGGGGATCTAATTTTGTCTATTTTTAAGAGTGATCAACAGGGCTTTACCTAGTGCTAGACGTAATTGTCGGGGAAAACTCTAAATATCTATACTAGTATTACACAGTTGATATGAGTTTATGAAAAAGGACTTACAGTGAAACATCCCCACAATACAGTTATATACATATGAAAGCGGTAAATGAAAGCGTGTAAACACTTACTCGGTTATAGAGCTTCCATGTTGTATTGTTAGTTGTTCAACAAAGAAATTGAAAACAACAATATATTACAAAATCAAAGGAGAAAGTATTTTGAAAGGAAGATTGGGGCTTACAGCTCAAGGAGAGGCCCGGGTTTTTATCAGTGATCGCACTGTCGTTTTGTACAGGGACTTATACAAGTGACTGAGGCCCGAGAAAGGTTTTCTGTACAAAGGGTGGGTCTTACACTCTCTCAAGAGGCCCAAGTGAGTTTTAAGAAAAGAAATGGGTCTTACTACGCGAGGGTAGGCCCAGGGTATTTGATTTTTGAACTGGCGATGACACCGAGGTTTCTTTTAACGCAGAGGGCCTTATACAATATCTGAGGCCCAAAAAGCTTTTTGTTAAAAGGGGATTGGGTATTACACTCTATTAGAGGCCCAAAGTGATTTTGAATGGGTCTTATAGCTCGAGGAGAGGCCCAAGGTTTGTTTTTCGCGGACGATAATCGTACCGAACTTTTGAAATACAACGGGACTTATACAATAAGTGAGGCCCAAAAAGGTTTTGCATTTACAAAGGGTTGGGTCTTACACTCTATTAGAGGCCCAAAGAGTTTTAAAAATGATTTGTTTGAGTGAGAATCGAGGAAACCCTAAAATTGTTTTCTTTCAAAAGGAAATATTTAAAGAAAATCAAATAAACATGAAAAAAATACAAAATAAGTTTGAACAAACCAATTGTGATTTTTGTTAAGAGTTTGAAAAATGAGGTTTTTATCACAAGATAAATTAAAACTCATTTGGTTTAGATTTTCAAGGTAAATATTCACTTTTAAAATGTTAAAAAAACAATAAAAATGAATTTATTCACAAAAATACTAAATATATTAAATAACTAATATAAATTTAATTTTTTTGTGGAATAAAATATTTCTATATTTTTTTGATTTTTTTCAAAAAGAACCAATAAAAAATAGTTAAAATTGAATGAGTTATTAATTTTCCAATTAATTAATAAAACATGAAAACATAAAAAAATAGTAAAAATGTGAAAAAGCACAAAATGGCATGGGTGGGGTTTGAACCCACGACCTCATGTGTACAGGGCGCGCGCCTTACCGCTGGGGTGGTGATACATCCGTCGATTAAAACAAACCAACAAATACACAAGGCTTGCCTTGTTTTCTAGGCCTGGCCAAGGCAAGGCAAGACAAGTTTTGCCAAGAAACGGGAAGGTCCATAACTTTCTCATTTCTCCATGTTTGGGGACAAAATTTATATGCATCTAGCCTAGAATTTCACAAGGAATCCAATGGTGGTGGTATTTTTTTCAAATCATGATTCCTCCTCAAAATTCGATAGTGGTTTTGAAATAGGCCTATAATTGCATTTTCTATGCTACACTTTGGTACAGGCATGAACTACATGATGATTTGGTTCAAACACAACATATATGACATGTAAAAGATATACATGATCAGGGGACTTCAAAACAATGCATATTTTGGAAAGTTCAAGTCATGATGCTTACCTCTTTTTGAGCTTTTGGAGTTTTTTGTGCAATCTGCCAAGTTTCTTGTTCCAGAAATGGTTTGATGCTTTGGACACTCTCAAATGATCCCTTAGAAGCTTTTAGGGTGAGTGGAATCAGCTAGAACCTGCAAAAACACCAACTGGCCCTTTCTTGCAAAAGGGGTTAAAATTTCCAAAATAGCAACTCTCTCAAATGGTGTTCCAGATGGGGGAACCATTTGGGACAGTTCAAGGATGATATTTGGAGTGTGTTTGAGGTTTTATCAAGTTTGGAAAGGGACTGAATCAAGGCATGGCCTGAAAAATGCACAAAAGTACTATTTTGAGGTTTTGAGATGTGACTTTGTGATTTAAGGATTACAGGTCACTTGTGAGAGTTTGGACAGCTTAGATATGATATATTGGATGTGTTAGGATCATGAGATGTGGTGAAAATGCTCTCTAACTCAAAAACTCAGAGTTACCTTGCTAAAGAAGGCATTTTGGCCAAGAAAAAGGGATTTTGAGGAAAGCATCTGTTTGATGGCTTTGGTGTACTAAAACTGAGCACAAATGAGCTCTATTTATAGTAGAGCAAGTTTGTTTTGGGATCAATAGTGAATGGCAACCACAACAGAGGTTTGGCCAATGTTGATCAATGGGAAGCCAAGTCTCCTCTAGCCATTGACTAGAGGTTAGAGCACAGAGTTGTGGTTCCCTAGTTGTTGGATAAGTCTTGCCTGAATTCAGTTGCAAATAGCTCAGTCCATGCCACCTCTAAGCATCAATTTAATGCCCCAATCCAAAATTGGAGTCTTGTCCCTCTTTTAGGGATTTCTAGGTTTGGCATGCTACTTCTTGTTCTAAAAACTTTGGAGGCTTGGATCAGTGTTTGTTCTTTCTTGGTCCCCCCTTGAGGTGTTCAGATGAATAGAGTTGCTTGTCCTTTGCAAAATTTGGGCAAATCGAGCAAAACTCCAAAATCTGCCTTGCCTTGGCAGTTTTAAGCAAGGCAACTTGCCAATGTCAAATCTCATGACTCAAGTTGAGTTTGGTGATGTTCTTGGCCATTTTGGAAAGCCCTTACATGATACAACAACTGTTTGATCATAATTGGTTTTGATACCTTTTGGATCCAAGTGAAAAATGCCCCTACATTTGGAAAAAAAATGAAGGCAGATTTTGACTTAGTGAAAATTTCACGAAGTGTTGGAAAAAAGTGACTTTTCTTGATTTTGATCATTCCATAACTTGAAATCCATTAGGAATTGGAAGGAGTTCAGTTTGAAGCTTTTGTAGAGGGTAATGAGAGCTACAAATCCAGCTTTGGATGGGAAAGAATGGCCTTGTGGTTTAGGAGTTATGATCCTCCAAAGTTGGTACTCTAGCCACTTTGTTTCATAACTTAGAAAATTTTCTAAGTTTTTCATGGTTACCCCCTTTTTCAAGTTATCCCACTTTTCTTGATTTTTCTTGATGAATGATGATTCCAATCATACATTAACATCATTTTGGGGTCAAAGAACCATATTTGTGAAAAATCTCAAAAAGTCAAAGTTTGACTTTTGTGCACAGTTGACTTTTGTCAGATGAATTCCAAACTGTGCAATCCTTTATGAAATCATGTCCTTGACCTAAATCAAACTTGATGGATATGTTCCATGGGTGTTATAGGGTGTATTGAATCATGTCTTAGGGTTTGGGAGCATGCCTGGGTCAAAAGTCAAAGGTACAATTGAATTTTCCCGCGAAACCCTAACTGTGGTGCAGATGAAATTGAAATTTGTTGCTCAAGCTTCTTGGATCAATCCATTATTGCAAATGGATCAATGTGGTATGTTAGAGACCCTCAAATCCTCTCTTGAGGTCTTGGCTCAAGTTTTGTCCCAAAAGTCAACTTAGGGGTGAATTAGGTCAAGAAACCCTAATTCCTGATTTTTTATGAATGCATCCTCTGAGGCAAAATTTGACTTGATGATTGGGTTCATGATGTCCCTTGGAGCATCTTAGGTTACATTATGAAGAATTGGCTCATGCCCAGATGAAAAATTTCCATCTGGAGGCACTGGTCGACCAAAACCCTAATTTGGTGACACTGTCGATCCTGAGGCTTAATCCACTTGAAATGTTGCAGCCTTGTGCCTAATCCTTGGGGTGGGATTCCTCTTGATCCGTTGTGGATGTTTGAGGGGTTAAAAAAGTTGAAGATCATGTCATTCCTTGATTGATCCTTTGTCTAAGAGCTCTGAGAGGGCTTGAAACCCTAATTTTGATTGTAGTGGATGTTTACCCATCTTTGGGGAGACTATGGAGTATGATGGCTCCTCTATATTGTGATTATGATTTGCACAATGATGGGAATCTTAGTGGTCAAAATTTGGGGTATGAAAGATGCCTCTATTTAATCTTCTTGGACCCGAAGGTGTGAATGACGAAGGTATTCGGGCATTCGGGGTGCAAGAGGATTAAATATCGGGATACCCGAAATTTTGATGTCGGTTATGGATGGCAGCTTGCGTATTCATCTTCTTTTGCTAAGCAATGATGCTCAGAAAAGGTAAAAACTTCCCCTCGATCTTGGTTTCCTACCAAGGAACTGGTCTTAGTTTCTGAAATAAACTTCCCCTCGATCCTGGTTTCCTACCAAGGAACTGGTCTTAGTTTCTGATTTAAACTTCCCCTCGATCCTGGTTTCCTACCAAGGAACTGGTCTTAGTTTCTGATTTAAACTTTCCCTCGATCCTGGTTTCCTACCAAGGAACTGATCTTAGTTTCTTTTTTCAATAAACTTTATTGACAAGCGACTCTAGTTGTAGCGGTTTTCCTCAAACTTCTCGCCAGATTTTCCTGGGGAGATGCCATTTGACGGAAAAAGATTTGATCGTAGAGAGGCACAAACTTCTCTGTTGGAGACGGCATTTGCCGATTCTACTGGGAAAACGAGTCTCTTGAGAGACTGCTTCCGCTTGGGGACATTACACCATACTTTTCTCGAGATCTTCTCAGAGAAATGCCATATGATGTACCCCAATTTTGAGGTGTCGATGACTTCATTAACATTGAATTTCTGGAGAGAAGAACCAATGTGCTGCCGAAAGTCTTTAGTCGCAAGGCTTTCCCTTGGGATTTTCCTTAAACAGGGAAAGCGAAGATATCATCTTCAATGGCGAAGAGTGACATAGGCTGAGGGTTTTCTTGCCTTTTCAGAGATTCAAGTTATCAAAGTGGTCGAAGACCGTCTCTACTGGAGAGAGATTGTTCAGATGTGTCACTACTTGACGAGGGAAAAACCGACAACTCGATTGACAGGAGGACTTTACCATTGGGGGGGACAAGACCGACCGGAGTGATAGTGATATGAATATATATGTAAAATAATAATGCATGATGCATGCATGTATATGCTGACAAAACTGACACTACATACAGACTTAATGAGCATGAATGGATACTCGTCCATGGTGGGAGACGAAAAGGTATCCTTGGTTCAAGATAGCAATTCTGCCTTGCTTAGGTAAGATAGTCCCTGCAGGGAGTTATGTTGGTCGGGCTTAGGAGGTAAGAACTCTGTCGGGGTTGTCAGACTAAACAAGGTTTCTAACACAGTTGGTCCTTCGTTCAGGCACACTGGTTTAGAAGGAATACTTTGATTCTGCACTTTGAGGTTCGCTTACTTCTGGAGAAGCGATCGATGTTCTTCTGATGTTCAACAGTCAAAAGAAATTGCCATCTTTATTTTAAAATCAGAAAAAGTTTAACAAGTAAATTCATTTTTGTTATATTTCAAGAATTGTTAATCATATTAAAATGTCGTTCTGTAAATCTAAAACAATCAAGAATTATAAACAAAAGCACAAGGGCCCAAATTTTATTGATAGGAGGGAAATCAGCCAAACGCGTGATTCCATAGAGTATATACAAAGTTAGAAAATGGTAATTTACAGGGAAAAGGGCTACGTTGAAACATAATGACCGCTATCCTTCTACCAGCTTTGAATTCTGGGCATCATGAGCTTCTGTCGAAGATGACCTTGATCGGAGTTTTCCTGACGGATGATGTAACATAGTTACTTGCCATTATCCCTAATTTTTGCCTGGATTGTACTCTGAGATTTCCAATCCACCAGGATGATTTTGTATCATGTCTCTAATTTTTGTCTGGACCGCCCTTTCGGGTTTTCAATCCACCGAGATGTTTTTTTTAGGCGAAGTATTTCTTGACTACATCAACATTTGTGGGGTAGGCAAATTCCTCTCCGTCCATGGTTGAGAGTCTCAAGGCACCGCCTAAGAAAGCTTTCTTGACCACATAGGGGCCATCGTAATTCGGAGTCCACTTGCCCCGGGAATCAGTAAGAAATGATTGTATTTTCTTGAGCACGAGGTCTCCTTTTCTGAAGACGCGAGGTCGAACCTTTTTGTCAAACGCCTTCTTCATTCTTTGTTGATACAACTGACCGTGGCATAGTGCCGTGATTCACTTTCCTTCGATCAGATTCAATTCATCGTGTCAACTTTGACACCATTCAGCTTCTGTTAGCTTAGCCTCCATCAATACCTAGATTGATGGGATTTCTACTTCTATGGGGAGGACTGCCTCCATGCCCTATACTAGAGAGAAAGGGGTTGCCCCTGCTGAAGTTCAGACAGATGTGAGATAACCGTGAAGATCAAAGGGTAGCATCTCGTGCTAATCTTTATAGGTTACAACCATCTTTTGAACGATCTTCTTGATGTTCTTGTTAGCCGCTTCTACCGCTCCGTTCATCTTGGGTCGGTTGGGAGATGAGTTATGGTGTTCGATCTTGAACTCAACACACAACGCTTTGATCATCTTATTGTTCAAGTTAGATCCATTGTCAGTAATGATCTGGCTCGGAACACCATAACGGCAAATGAGATTGTTTTTGATAAATCGGACTACCACTTGTCGGGTTACATTGGTGTATAATGCTGCTTCGACCCACTTGGTGAAGTAGTTAATGGCTACCAGGATGAACCGATGTCTGTTTGAAGCCTTGGGCTCAATCATGCCAATCATGTCGATTCCCTATGTGGAAAAAGGCCATGGGGAAGAGAGAAATTTGAGATTAGTTGGCGGTACATGAATTTTGTCGGAGTATATCTGACACTTATGACACTTCCTCATGTACTTGTAGCAGTCAGATTCCATTGTCAACCAATAGTACCCTGCTCTTAGAATTTTTCTCGCCATTGTATGTCTGTTGGCATGAGTGCCAAAGGATCCTTCGTGAATTTCCTTTATCGGCGTGTCTGCTTCTGGTCTGTCGACGCATCGCAGCAAGACCATGTCAAAGTTCCTCTTATAGAGTGTATAACCGCTCAGGAAGAAGCTGCCTGCCAACCTTCTAAGGGTTTTTCTGTCCTTTCTGGATGCCCCAAGTGGGTATTCCTGTTTCTGAAGGAAGCATTTGATATCATGATACCAGGGTCTGTCGTCTATGACTGCTTCAATCGTGAAGATGTAAGTGGGCCGTTCAAGGCGCATTATGTCGATCTTAGGTAAGTCATTCCATTGACCTACACTAATCATGGAAGAGAGGGTGGCCAATGCATCAGCCATGTGGTTCTCTTCACGAGGGATGTAATGAAACTCGATTCTATTGAAGAAGGGTAACAACCTTCTCGCATAATCTTTGTAAGGAATCAGTCCTGATTGGTATGTGTTCTAATCTCCTTTGATCTGATTGATAACCAGGGCTGAGTCGCCATATACATCCATGCTTTTGATCCTCAAGTCGATCGCTTCCTCGAGAACCTGATACAAGCTTCGTATTCGGCCTCGTTGTTTGTACACTTGAATGTCAGTCGGGCGGTGAAAGGAATGTGGGTACCCTGAGGTGTTATGATGATTGTCCTAATTCTGTTTCCGTAATGATTGACAGCTCCGTCAAAGATAAGTCCCCATTGGGAATCTAGTTCTGGCCCTTCACTGGGTAGCGGTTCATCGCAATATTTCATTTTTAGATACATGACATCTTCATCTGGGAAGTCAAACCCGATTAATTCTTGATCGTCAATCGGTTGATAAGCCAAATGATCGGCTAAAACACTCCCCTTAATGGTTTTCTGAGCATGGTACTCTATGTCATATTCTGATAACAACATCTGCCAACGGGCAATCCTTCCCGTGAGAGCAGGCTTATCGAAGACGTACTTGATTGGATCCATTTCTGAGATCAACCAAGTAGTGTAACGAATCATGTATTGGCAAAGACGTTTGGCTGCCCAAGCCAAAGCACAGCAAGTTTTCTTGAGCATAGTGTACCGAGTTTCACAGTCTGTGAATTTCTTGCTTAAATAGTAGATGGCAGACTCTTTCCTTTTCGTTTCATCTTGTTGGCCAAGTACACACCCCATTGAGTCTTCCAAGACTGTGAGGTAGATGATCAGCGGTCTTCCTTCCACTGGAGGTGATAGAATCAGTGGGTTCAACAAGTATTTTTTGATACTGTCGAAGGAGGTTTGGCAGTCTTCTATCCAAACGCATTCCTGATTCTTTTTAAGTAACTTGAAAATCGGCGCACACGTCGCGGTCATGAGGAATATGAATCTGGAAATGTAGTTCAAACGTCCCAGGAACCCTCTGACTTGTTTTTCAGTTTTCCGAGAAGGCATTTCTTGAATGGTCTTGACCTTGTCAGGATCAACCTCAATTCCTTTCTGGCTGACGATGAACCCTAGAAGTTTCCCTGAACGGACACCGAAGGTTCACTTGTTGGGATTCAAGCGGAGTTTGTACTTTCTCACACGCTCGAATAGTTTTGACAGATGTTCAACGTGCTCATTCTCTGTTTTAGATTTGGCAATCATGTCATCGACATATACCTCAATTTCCTCATGTATCATGTCATGAAACAGAGTAGTCATGGCCCGTTGATAGGTTGCCCCGACATTCTTTAAACCTAACGGCATTACTCTGTAACAAAAGGTATCCCATGGGGTAATGAACGAAGTTTTCTCCATGTCTTTCGGCGCCATTTTTATTTGATTATAGCCCGAGAATCCATCCACGAAGGAGAAAACTTTGAGCTTTGTTGTACTGTCTACCAGCATGTCAATGTGTGGCAAAGGAAAGTCGTCCTTTGGACTAGCCTTGTTTAGATCTCTGTAATCCACACACATTTTGACCTTTCCGTCCTTTTTTAGAACTGGCACCATGTTGGCTAACCATTGAGGATATTCTGATGTAGCGAGGAAACCCGCGTCAATCTGTTTCTGTACTTCCTCTTTGATTTTGATGGCCATGTCCAGATGAGTCCGTCTCAATCTCTGTTTTACTGGTGGACATTCTGACCTCAACGGTAGATGATGTTCCACGATGCTGGTATCCAACCCTGGCATATCCTGATAGGACCAAGCGAATACATCGGGAAACTCTTTGAGAAGCTTTGTCAAACTTTCTTTGACAATTGGACTAAGCAGTGCCCCAATCTTGACTTCTTTTCTCTCATCCTCTAAACCCAAGTTGACTGTCTCCAACGGCTCTTTGTGAGGTTTAATGGACCTTTCCTCTTGTCTGAGTAATCGAGAGATCTCCTCTGGAATTTCGTCGTCATTTTCTTCTTCAGCCTCGAATACCGGGAATTCAAAGTTTGGAGAAGGCATCGGATCGTATGTTTCAACGGGGTTTAAAAAAAGCAATCTGCAGGACGTGATGATTTGTGTTTAGAAGAGAGAGAGAATGCAAGAGTGTGTGTAGTGTTTTATTTTTTTTTTGTTACTGCTTGTTTTTATTATTTGAGTTTGTTTTAGGATTACCATTTTCTGAAAAAAGAAAAGAGAAAACAGCAATAAATGCGGTAATTACAGAACGACATTTTTTATTTATGAATAAGTCGAACCTTGTAACTACAGCCCTATAAAACAAAACTCGGTCGCTTTGGACGAAGCGAAGAGGGACATTTACAGAAAGCGAGCCCTATCAAAACATCTGGTTCACCTGGGCAGGGTGAAAGGTTAAAATAAAGACAACAATTACTTTGACTTATGAACAATCTTCGGAACATCGACAGCAACCCATTGGCGGCAAACTCCTCAGTGATCACAAAGTCTGGTTCCTTCTTTCTTGGCTGGTCCTCAGAAATGACGCTGATTTCTGGCGGAGCCGAATCATTGGAATCTGTCTCCCAGGCAGAGTTGTCGTAGGAGGATTCCTCAGTTGTATTTTGCATAGTATTTGTACTCTCAGCTGTATCTCCCCATCCAGTTGGCTGGATGTCTTCGAGCCTGATACGAGAGCTTTCAGGAGCGGTGTACTTAACCAAGAAGTCGTACTTTCCACTTGGTTATCCCAAGGTGTCCCGCACTTCTTTGGAACTGGAGGAGTCACCCCTCTCAATGACGTTGACCTCGGGAAAAACATAGTTGATGAACTCTAGTCCTGCAAACTTTACAAATTCATCGTCGTGCTGGGTATGACCTGAGTGTTGATCCCATGACATGGTGGGGACGCAGGTATTCTGTTCTATGATGCTCAACCAATTTTCATTGTTCGACTGACTTTCTTGCCCCAAGTCTCCGGGGTAAGGCTGCCACATTGGCAGGCCATCCATCGGGCCATAGTAGTTGTGGTCAAAGTTGTCCTTCATCAGAGTGTCCTCCTCTAATGAGTTTGGTGGAGCACGACATCCTTCCGGATCACAATCCCCGTATATCATTTTAACATCTGACCGGGGTATAAATCTCGGGCTCTGTGCAGGAAAGCAAAAGGGAGTCTGCGTTTCGTCCTGAGACATATAACCGTCCTCGTTGAGATAGGACTTCCATTCTTCTTTCATAT
Source organism: Lathyrus tuberosus (assembly GCA_022829125.1). Lineage (NCBI taxonomy): Eukaryota > Viridiplantae > Streptophyta > Magnoliopsida > Fabales > Fabaceae > Lathyrus > Lathyrus tuberosus. The sequence goes on from JALAZF010000229.1 coordinate 7,634,099, forward strand.
CGGAGGAATCACCTTCGTTGAGGTATGCACTTCTTGAGTTACTGGGTGAAGAAAACCTCCACTGTGGAAGAAATCCTGAATGGGATGAAAACTTTTATTGTTCGCAGCCGTCCGAGTACAGGTTAAGGAAAAGCCAAGACCTTTCTTTTTCTTATTGTCAGTAAGAATGACAAGCTGCCCCAATCCTGTTGTATTGGTACTTTCGACTGCTTTGATAGCATCTTTGTACGAGGAAATCGAAGTTCCCTTTTCGGATTGATTGTCATTGTGTAGCGAAAGTGCCTGGAACTGGGTTCAGATTACCCCCTCTGGTTCTACACAGGTGGATGACGACAAGTTGCTTACGAGCAATTCCTGTTCTCCACAAACCGTGACGAGTTGGTCGTTCTGGACGAACTTTAGCTTTTGGTGGAGGGTCGAAGTGACCGCCCCAGCCTGATGTATCCAAGGTCTTCCTAATAAGCAACTGTATGTTGCCCGGATGTCCATGACCTGGAAAGTGACTTGGAAAGTGTGAGGACCAATAGTTACGGGAAGGTCGACTTCGCCGATAACCGTTTTTCTAGATCCGTCAAATGCTTTGACAACGACCTCGCTGGTTCTCATCGGAGGTCCTCTGAACGATAATTGCATCAAAGTGGACTTCGGCATAACATTCAGGGCTGACCCTGTGTCTACCAGTACGCTGGCTAAAGCATCGTCCTGGCAGTTGACTGTAATGTTGAGCGCCATGTTATGACGGCGACCTTCTTCGGGTAATTCCTCATCACTAAACCCAAAGTTGTTGCAGGAAGTGATGTTAGAGACAATGCTATCGAACTGTCTGATTGTTACATCCTGTTCCATAAAGGCTTGCTCCAAGACATTTTGGAGAGCCTCCCTGTGCGCTTCTGAACTAAGTAACAGTGATAATACCGAGATCTTTGAAGGAGTTTGCAACAGTTGATCAACAATGTTGTATTCACTCTTCTAGATGAGCTTCAGCATCTCACCTTCGTTTTTTGAAAGGTCGGGATTACTAGATTGACCGGCTGGTGGATTAGGAACTTCTATCTGAGGTTCCTTTTCTTTGCTGGGTTCTCCAACTCCTCTGTTGAAGATTCTACCGCTCTGCGTTACTCAGCTGATATCTGCAATATTCACAACGGAGGGTAATGGAATTTCCTTTCCATCCTCAATTGTTGTTGCACCGTATTTGTAAGGGATAACCTTAGTTGATTCATACGGTAGTGGTCCCGGTAGATATATGACTATGGGAACCTTCTGATTTTTCTGACCATCGTAAGTAATCTCGATCTGTTCCCGGTTGGGAATTCTCGATCCTCCAAGTAGAGGGATGATGGTACAAACATCCCAAGTCCTCTGATGATCAGAGAGTATGACAACGTCCTCAATTTGATCAGTGAAATAGTTGACTGATCCAGAACTTGACCATGGTTGAATCTCTTTGCGGTCCAACTGACTTTGAAGGGCTGCTCGCACAAAGTAGCATCCTTGATTATCCACTGAGCAAACTCCACACCGCTCGTAGTTGTGTAGTGGCACCTAGCCACGTCCGCTTTGAATACAATGTAACCTTACGAGGTCTGTTTCCATCGACCGAACATCCTGACTTTGATATCTAGTAGGATTTCCGTTAGTGATACTAATTTTCTGGGTGTCTTCATCCATATAGATTGGAAGCCACCAATGGTTTAACAGGTGATGAAGTGTTTCCTGGACAAGGGCACAGCCTCGATCGCTTTCACAACCCGCATCACAGCATTGATAATCATGTGAAGTGAGAAACCCGAGTTGGACCTGCCTGGCATGTAACTCTACTAGGCTGGTATTCATCAGGCGAACATTGAAGATTTGAATTATGTTGAATTGATAATGATTCTTATCATGGTGGTATTGGATCCATCCAAGATCCATCTGACGTTGGAGGGCCTCTTGCACAAAAGAGCATCCCTGTTTGTTTACCGAGCAAGTCAGACAGGAATTGTACTCATGCTGCGGCATATTATGATACTGGCTTTTCCTCGAATGCATCGCAACCAAGTTGACATTCATTGCACAGATGTCGTGGTTTTGAATGACGTTGGAATTCGTATAAACCATGTTAACCCCACGAACTCGATGCTGTTGGATCCATCCGAGATCCAATTGTTCCTGTAGAGCTGATTGCACTACAAAACATCCATGGTTGTCTTTAGAGCAGATATCACACTGGTGATAATTATGAGGTGGCACATGGCTATATCCACTCTGTCTACAATGCATCTTGACTAAGTTGGTATTTAGTAAGAGTACATCGTGAATTTGATAGATGTTGTTAGACTCTCCCTCTATCAAATTGATTGTAGCTTTCTCGTGTTGAGGCAGCGGGTTTGTGAGAACATTAGGATTCGTATCTTTGAAAGGTAAGACCTCGTTCCTAACAAGATTTTGCATGTCGGATTTGAAACTGAGACAGCTTTCGATGTTATGCCCCGGTCCTTCTTGATGATAAGGGCAAGTCTGATCCGCTTTGAACCAAAAAGGCGCATTTTCCGATACTGTAAAAGGAACCTTGGTCTGGACGTGCCCCTTGGCTAGTAGTAACGGAAATAGTTCTGCGTACGATACGGGTATAGGATCAAATCCTGGTGGCCGCGTTGTACGGTTGTTGTTGTATTAAGGACGAGCCTGTTGAAGAGGCTGTTGTGTCCTTTGATGAAATTGCTGTTGATTAGGTTGGCTCTGCGCAACCTGAGGTTGATACGTAGAAACAGGCGCAGGGTTGATAGCAGGAGTCACGGCTGCTACTGGCTGGTAACGTCGCCTTTGCTTTCCGAGAGAGATATTCCCAATATCCTGCTCTTTTTTCTTAGGGAGAGCATTACCGTATTTTTTAGTACCGCTTGTCGACCCAGTGTCTTTGACTAGACGTCCTTCTCGAACGACTTCCTCAAGACAAACTCCCATACCGACCATTTTGGTAAAGTCGCTGGGCGCACTGGCAACCATTCTGTCGTAGTAAAATGAGCTCAAAGTCTTTAAGAAAATCTTTGTCATCTCTTTTTCCTCCAGGGGCGGAGAAATCTGAGCCGCAATTTTGCGCCATCTCTGAGCGTACTCCTTAAAGATCTCCTTGTCTTTTTGTGACATCGATCTGAGTTGATCTCTGTCTGGTGCCATGTCCAAATTGTATTTGTATTGTTGGACGAAGGCAGTGCCAAGATCTCTGAAGCTGTTGATCTCGGTGCGCTTTAATCCCATGTACCATTTGAGCGCGGTACCAGCTAAACTATCTTGAAAGTAATGAATCAACAGATCCTGATTCTCCATCTGAGCTGACATTCACCGAGCGTACATCACCAGGTGGCTTTGAGGGCAAGAGTTACCCTTGTACTTTTCAAAATCGGGCACTTGGAATTTGTGCGGGACTTTCACATTGGGGACCAAACAAAGGTCCGCAACGTCATTTCCAAATAAATCCTGACCGCGAATAGCTTACAGCTCCTTCTGCATTTCCAGGAACTGCTCCTGGAATTCATCCATTCGTTGAAACATAGTTCCCTTTCTACAAGAAGGTATCTGTGGAATCTGTCCTTCCGGGACAGTGTGCACCACAGGGGGTGGTACCGTTACTACGGCAGCGAATCTTGGTGCCTCCCGAAGTTTGTAACCTTCAGGAGTCCTCATTATGCCTATGGCATCTTCGCTTTCCCGAAGTTTGTAACCTTCAGGCCCAGCGGCTCCTGCTGAAGTTTCCGGATCTCCAGTGATCAGCGGAATATATCCTTCCGGGATATAGTTGGGTGGTATGCCCCAAGGACGATATTTCGTCATTCTTTACCTAGGATCAAACTTCTCCACTATGGGCGTTGAGGTGATCTCTGAGATCACAGTTCTTTGTACCCGAGCTTCTGCCATGGCTTACATGTCGTTACGAAGTTTTCTCATATCCTCTCTCAGAGCGTCGATCTCTTCTTTCAACTCTCTGTTCTCTTCCTCGAGATCATCCATATTTTTCTGACGATTGGCCCGAGTATTGTACGAATGAGACAATTTGACTCTAGAACCGAGACACAAACGTGAGATTCGTAGGTAAGAAGAATACATTACACGAGAATGATGAATGTAATAATTATATTAATTGTTTTTTGGTTTAATCAAAATAAACTTCGACAATTAGATCGCAAGTATCAAACAGTGGGGAAACCCCATTTTATTGAATTCAAAGGATTGCGGAAATGGAAATACAGTAGATTACAAGGTGCGGAAACAGAAACCTAAGCTAATGGGTCCCGAGTCCTCTCTGAGGAGAATTCGGGTGCTGATTATGGTACTTTCCTTTTCTTTGACCGGGGCTCTTGGGCCGTTGTCGGGTTGTCATTCCTTTGCCAAGTGAAAGTAGCGAGCAAATTCCTTTGGTCATCCTGGTTTTCTATAGCATGTTGCTCCAAAGTCTCAATTAGAGCATCCTTATCTTTCAGTAGTTGTTGTATTCTAGTACACTCCGCATTGAGAATGCGGTACTTGTTCTTCTAAGACCTCCTCTCCTGTTGAAATTTGTTGAGAGTACCTGAAGTTTTTCCATTTCAGTCATGAAGTACATGACAGATTCCCTTGGCGGAAGAACTCCGTGACGAGGATAAGGCATCTTTAGCTTGAGAGCTCTAGTTTGTACCCAGTGGAGATAAGGCTCCACCGAGACACAATCCGGTTTTCCTAGAGACTCCCGTCCTTTCTTATGAACATGTTTCCAAGCGTGCACTATTTCCATCTTCAGTGCCCTGTGATTTTCTCCTTCCTTGAAGAAAAGGCCTTCCAGATGAGCATTACGCGGGACATGCCTCATCGGGTATCCAAATTGCTGACGAACCAATACTGGATGATAATTGATTCCTCCCTTAGTTCCTATGAGGGGTACGTTGGGGAAGTTTCCACAACGGTCAATGATCCTGATCCCGTCATAAATCCTATTGCACTAATCTATGTCAGAGTTGGTAAGGGACATGATTTTCTGCGACCAACGTAAGGCACTCTTATGATCCCAAAAAGCGGCAGACTTGGGCAAATGGGAAATAAACCATTTATAAAGCAGGGGTACACAGCACGTGATCTCCCCCCCCCCCCCCCCCCTCGCTGTACAAATTCCCTAAGTGTACAGAATGATACGCATCTGCGAGCAAAGTTGGTACGGCGTTTCCAATGAGAAAAACCTTAATGGAGTTGATATCGACGAAGTTATCAATGTTGGGAAACAGAAATAACCCGTAGGTGAGTAAAAGAAAGATGCTTTCAAAAGCAGTCACGTTCCCTATACTAGCAAAGTACAGAGCCTTTTTTACTAGAAACTTGGTTGGTAAACCTGGGATTCCACCCTTGGTAGTCTTGTGAGTCTTGACCTCTGACTCATCCAAATAGATTGCTCTTACAATGACCTGATCCTTTGGGATTTCTTCCAGTCCAGAAAATGGAGCTCGATTGGTGATATGTATATCAATCAGATGAGAATACTCCTCCAACGTTGGTGCGAGCTGGTAATCCGGGAATGTGAAACAGTGATATACCGGATCGTAAAACTGAATGAACGCCTCCAGGATTCCTTCAATTACATGGACCCTTAATAGAGGTAGCAGACCTCCATACATGGCTCTCAAAGCCTCAGGGTTGGTTATCATCCTCGCCAAACCTCTCAAATCTCTTAGTTTTGGAACCCTAAAGGTATACTTATGAGTTCTCTGTCTACCGAAATCCATGAACGCAATCCTTTTCTCTGACATTTGCAATCATTGTCTTAGTTTAATTTGGAAAAGAGAGACTAGAAGAGAAAATTTTCTTTGTTTTAATGTTTTTTAAGATGAATGCATGAATGCAGTACACAAAAACATAGCAAAAACATGGGGTCAAAGGGTCATTGTCATGAAGTCAAGGCTCTACCCATCCCAAAGGTTTATACTAGTGACTTTTGTACTTGTCTCTCAACATCATTAATTCTTGTTGAGATCACATCAGCGGGCCGGGAACCGTGTTAGGTGATGTAATTCGAAGAATCTCAGAAGAGGGTAGTATCGCGTAACAACTATTTCCGATAGCTTCCGTACTACTAGAAGAGGTTTTTCCTAGGTGTATACTCAATCTTTCCACATGCGGCATCACACGCATTCCCATTAGCATAAAAATAAACACAGATAACAATTAGGAAAAGCAGTATATATATTTGTCTTAATCATCCTAGACTTAAGAGTTATGAATCCTATGATCCTAATAGAAAATGGCCCCCCGGCGGAGGCGCCATCTTGTGGTTCCTTCCCAATTTAAAATTTTTTACCTAAGATCCTAGTGAAGGGCGATCCTAGCAATAACATTGGTTCCCAGTGACATTGTTATGCCAGTGACACTTTGAATTCAAGATTTTCATCCCTTGGGAAAACAAGAAAGAATGTCTCCCACTGTGGTCGCCACTTTTCTGTGGCACCCTTTTTAAGGTTTCTACCTAGGAGACGGGATGAGAATGAGATCTCCGCTGTCGCCAGTGAAGTCCCTATTTTTCTGTAGCGAGCGATTTTGGACGTGGTTGTGAAGCACTATCGCTTTGGTATCTACAGTTCGATTCATTTTTTATCCTATTGAAGCTGATGAAGGAAGGGAAATAGATGTCTCCAATTAACCCTGCTTGTAAACTGAGTTTAAACAGATGACTGTTGGTTTACAGATGAGGTTTAAGATTGTGGGTCTCTCCTAGGTTATTTTGTTAAAAAGGGGGAACAGTGTTTAAGCTATGAGTGGGATGTTAGGACTGATGCTTTTCGATTGATGTGTGGGATTTTGGGTTTTTGGATTAGTGTGCTCGCTAAGATTTCTCTTTCAATCTTATGCCTACGTATTCCCGTTTACCGAAATAGGGAAATCAGAGCGATCGTAGTTCCTCCTATTCTATGGGAGGAAATGGTGTTTTTGGTGTCTTGTTCAAAGCCTAAGATGTGAAGCTAAACGTAATTTGTATCTTGTTCAAAGCCCAAGATGTGAAGCTGAAGGGTCTATTTGTATCTTGTTCAAAGCCCAAGATGTGAAGCAAAAAGGTTCCTAACCGAGAGGGAATTTGTCATCTCTAAGGAGGAGTTGTTGACGTATGTTGTGACCATAACATGATTTGATGCTAAAAGGTTGATTGAATCAAACGGGGTTTCCTTATACAAAGCCTAAGAGGAGGCTGAAAGGTTGACTTCTCTGGGAAAATGTTCTTTCTGTCTTGTACAAAGCCCAAGATTGAGGCTAAAAGGGTTTGATTCAACAAGAGAGTCTTTTTGTTTGTCTTGTACAAAGCCCAAGACGGAGGCGAAAGGAGTTTGACTCAACAAGAGAGTCTTTTATACTCAACAAGAGAGTGATTTGGTGTCTCGTATGAAGCCCGAGACGGAGGCTAAAAGTGGTTTGACTCAACAAGAGAGTCTTTTATACTCAACAAGAGAGTGATTTTGTGTGTCTTGTACAAAGCCCAAGACTGAGGCGAATGGTTGACTCAATAAGAGAGTCTTTTATACTCAACAAGAGAGTGTTTTTGTATCTCGTACGAAGCCCGAAATGGTTGATAAAGGATGATTCAACAAGAGAATATTTTATACTCAACAAGAGAGTGTGAAAAGGTTAGCTCCGCTGGGGGAGAATCATTGTACAAAGCCCAAGAGGAGGCTAGTGTGTTGGTGACTGTTTCAGTTGAGTGACCAGTATGTTTGGATAAAAGAGAAAATCAGTTCTTATATGAGTAATGTTGTACTCATGGACTTGAGGGAATTACTTCCTGTTTTTTAAGGAAACGGGAAATCCGAAGGGTATTGAGACTGTCTAAGTTTACGAGTTTTATCTTTCGTACTATGCTCAAGAGAAATTAAGAGACAGTACGTTTGCGGTAAAAAGATCTAGACTCTTTGAAAGACTGTTCTATTAAGATGACTAATTTCTGTTCCTATACCTCTAGGAGGTCGTCGGGACAATTTGTACGAAGCCCAAGAGGAGGCTGGAAACTTTTAAGAAGCCGAGGGACAATTTGTACGAAGCCCAAGAGGAGGCTATCTTCCCGGAGGAAGAATCATTATACGAAGCCTAAGAGGAGGCTGTGAAAACTTATGAGAAATTCAAGACAGGCTATTCACAGAGAATAGATCAAGCCAGGAAAGTTCGAGAATTTGGAAGAAACTCAAGAGATGCCATTCACGGAGAAAAGATCATCTCTTGGGAGTCATATTTTCTTTGACAATTCCTAGGAGTGACAGCCAAAGAGAAGACTGTATCTGGTGCTCCTATGAGGGATCTAGTTTTGTCTATTTTTAAGAGTGATCAACGGGGCTTTACCTAGTGCTAGACGTAGTTGCCGGGGAAAACTCTAAATATCTATACTAGTATTACACAGTTGATATGAGTTTATGAAAGAGGACTTACAGTGAAACAGCCCCACAATACAGTTATATACATATGAAAGCGGTAAATGAAAGCGTGTAAACACTTACTCGGTTGTAGAGCTTCCATGTTGTATTGTTAGTTGTTCAACAAAGAAATTGAAAACAACAGTATATTACAAAATCAAAGGAGAAAGTATTTTGAAAGGAAGATTGGGGCTTACAGCTCAAGGAGAGGCCCGGGTTTTTATCAGTGATCTCAATGTCGTTTTGTACAGGGACTTATACAAGTGACTGAGGACCGAGAAAGGTTTTCTGTACAAAGGGGTGGGTCTTACACTCTCTCAAGAGGCCCAAGTGAGTTTTAAGAAAATAAATGGGTCTTACTACGCGAGGGTAGGCCCAAGGTATTTGATTTTTGAACTGGTGATCGCGCCGAGGTTTTCTTTTAACACATAGGGACTTATACAATATCTGAGGCCCAAAAAGGTTTTGGTTAAAAGGGGATTGGGTCTTACACTCAATTAAAGGCCCAAAGTGATTTTGAATGGGTCTTATAGCTCGAGGAGAGGCCCAAGGTTTGTTTTTCACGGACGATAATCGTACCGAACTTTTGAAATACAACGGGACTTATACAATAAGTGAGGTCCAAAAAGGTTTTGCATTTACAAAGGGTTGGGTCTTACACTCTATTAGAGGCCCAAAGAGTTTTAAAAATGATTTGATTGAGTGAGAATCGAGGAAACCCTAAATTTGTTTTCTTTCAAAAGGAAATATTTAAAGAAAATCAAATAAACATGATAAAAATACCAAATAAGTTTGAATAAACCAATTGTGATTTTTGTTAAGAGTTTGAAAAATGAGGTTTTTTATCACAAGCTAAATTAAATCTCATTTGGTTTTGATTTTCAAGGTAAATATTCACTTTTAAAATGTTAAAAAAACAATAAAAATGAATTTATTCACAAAAATACTAACTATATTAAATAACTAATATAAATTTTTTTTTTTGTGGAATAAAATATTTCAATATTTTTGTGATTTTTTGTAAAAAAACCAATAAAAAATAATTAAAATTGAGGGAGTTATTAATTTTCCAATTAATTAATAAAACATGAAAACATAAAAAAATAGTAAAAATGTGAAAAAACACAAAATGGCATGGGTGGGGTTTGAACCCACGACCTCATGTGTATAGGGCGTGCGCCTTACCACTTGGGTGGTGATACATCCGTTGATTAAAACAAACCAACAAATACACAAGGCTTGCCTTGTTTTCTAGGCTTGGCCAAGGCAAGGCAAGGCAAGTTTTGCCAAGAAACGGGAAGGTCCATAACTTTCTCATTTCTCCATGTTTGGGGACAAAATTTATATGCATCTGGCCTAGAATTTCACAAGGAATCCAATGGTGGTGGTATTTTTTTTCAGATCATGATTCCTCCTCAAAATCCGATAGTGGTTTTGAAATAGGCCTATAATTGCATTTTCTATGCTACACTTTGGTACAGGCATGAATTACATGATGATTTAGTTCAAACACAACATATATGACATGTATAAGAGATGCATGATCAGTGGACTTCAAAACAATGCATAGTTTGGAAAGTTCAAGTCATGATGCTTACCTCTTTTTGAACTTTTGGAGTTTTTTGTGCAATCTGCCAAGTCTCTTATTCCAGAAATGGTTTGATGCTTTGGACACTCTCAAATGATCCCTTAGAAGCTTTTAGGGTGAGTGGAATCAGCTGGAACCTGCAAAAAGACAAACTGACCCTTTTTTGCAAAAGCGGTTAAAATGGCCAAAATAGCAACTCTCTCAAATGGTGTTCTAGATGGGGGAACCATTTGGGACAGTTCAAGGATGATATTTGGAGTGTGTTTGAGGTTTTATCAGGTTTGGAAAGGGTCTTATTCAAGGCATGGCCTGAAAAATGCACAAAAGTACTATTTTGAGGTTTTGAGAGGTGACTTTGTGATTTAAGGATTACAGGTCACTTGTGAGAGTTTGGACAGCTTAGATATGATATATTGGATGTGTTAGGATCATGAGATGTGGTGGAAATGCTCTCTAACTCAAAACCTCAGAGTTACCTTGCTAAAGAAGGCATTTTGGCCAAGAAAAAGGGTTTTTGAGGAAAGCATCTGTTTGATGGCTTTGGTGTACTCAAACTGAGCAAAAATGAGCTCTATTTATAGTAGAGCAAATTTGTTTTGGGATCAATAGTGAATGGCAACCACAGCAGAGGTTTGGCCAATGTTGATCAATGGGAAACCAAGTCTCCTCTAGCCATTGACTAGAGGTTAGAGCACAAAGCTGTGGTTCCCTAGTTATTGGATAAGTCTTGACTGAATTCAGTTGCAAATAGCTCGGTCCATGCCACCTCTAAGCATCCATTAAATGCTCCAATCCAAAATTGGAGTCTTGTTCCTCTTTTAGGGATTTCTAGGTTTGGCATGCTACTTCTTGTTCCAAAGACTTTGGAGGCTTGGATCAGTGTTTGTTCCTCCTTGGTCCCCCATTGAGGTGTTCAGATGAATAGAGTTGCTTGTCCTTTGCAAAATTTGGGCAAATCGAGCAAAACTCCAAAATCTTCCTTGCCTTGGCAGTTTTCAGCAAGGCAACTTGCCAATGTCATATCTCATGACTCAAGTTGAGTTTGGTGATGTTCTTGGCCATTTTGGAAATCCCTTACATGATACAACAACTGTTTGATCATAATTGATTTTGATACCTTTTGGATCCAAGTGAAAAATCCCCCTACATTTGGAAAAAAAGTGAAGGCAAATTCTGACTTAGTGAAAATTTCACTAAGTGTTGGAAAAAAAGTGACTTTTCTTGATTTTGATCATTCCATAACTGTAGCGAGTGATTTTTGGATGTGGTTACGAAGCACAATCGCTCTAGTACTACAACTCGATTCATTTTTTATCCAATTGAAGCTGATGAAGGAAGGGAAATAGATGTCTCTAACTAACCCTACTTGCATACTGAGGTTAAACAGTCAAAACTGTTGGTTTACAGATGCGATCCAGAGAGGGGGGGTTTCTACTAGCTTATTTTTTTTAGAGAGGATATTTAGGCTGCCAGGTTTAGGTATTAGGATTGATGGTTTTGAATTACTGCTTTTGGGTTGATTTGATGGAGATATGGGATTTAAGTTCTTTGTTTAGTGTGCTTGCTAAGATTTTTCTTTCAATCTTATGCCTACGTATTCCCGTTTTCCAAAACAGGGAAATCAGAGCGATCGTAGTTCCTCCTATTCAATGGGAGGAAATGGTGTTTTGGTGTCTTGTTCAAAGCCCAAGACGTGAAGCGAAAGGTGGTTTGTATCTTGTTCAAAGCCCAAGATGTGAAGCTAAAGGTGGTTTATTTGTATCTTGTTCAAAGCCCAAGATATGAAGCTAAAAGGTCTCAACTTTAGAGAGAATTTGTCATCTCTAAAGAGGAGTTTGTTTGTCACAACTGTTGGGTGACTGGTTATAAAGGAGAATTACTTTAACCGGGATATGTGAATCCGGCAATGCCATAATTTCCTTCATAGGGGATTTCCAACCTGAAGTAGAAGACTTTAACTTAGTGTAGAGCAATGCCATCTTTCCTTATGAATTTCTCATGCTAAAAGAGGGACAGTGGCATAGATGTAGATGATCCAGAGGCTTGCCGCTTACAGTAGTTAGATGAAGGGAAATGAGTTGTTGATGTTTGTATACTGTGAACGAGGCACAACTTTGATGCTAAAAGGTTGATTGACTCAACCGGGGTTTTCTTATACAAAGCCTAAGAGGAGGCTATCGGCCCAACAAGAGGGTTTTTATGTGTCTCGTATGAAGCCCGAGAGAGAGGCTAAAAGGGTTTGATTCGACGAGGGAGTCTTTTTGTATCTCGTATGAAGCTCGAGATAGAGGCTACAAAAGTTTGACTCAACAAGAGAGTCTTTTGTATCTCGTACGAAGCCCGAGATGGAGGCCAAAAGGGTTTCCTCCGCTGGGGAGAATCATTGTACAAAGCCCAAGAGGAGGCTATTGCAACTGTTTCAGTTGAGTGACAGATCCAATATATTGATTTAAAGAGAATCGGGATTTGATCAGAGGATCGGGATTATTTCTTGTTTCTTTAAGGAAATGGGAAATCCAAAGGGTATTGAGACTGTCCGAGTCTACGGGTTTTCTTCCTATTTTGGGAGGGGACTTGAGAATGTCTTTGAGACTCAAGGAAAGTTAGACCGTCCATGTCTAGAGTTTTATCTTTTGTACTATGCTTTGAGAGATAGCAGTAGGGTCTAGACTCTTCGAAAGACTGTTCTATGACGATGACTACTTTCTGTTCCTATACCTCTAGAAGGTCATCGAGACAATTTATACGAAGCCCAAGAGGAGGCTGGAATACTTTTAAGAAGCCGAGCGGTCCTTGTACGAAGCCCAAGAGGAGGCTATCATTCCCGAAGAAAGAATCATTATACGAAGCCTAACAGGAGGTTGTGAATACTTCTAAGAAGCCGACGGGTCCTTGTACTAAGCCCAAGAGGAGGCGGAGTTGCTTTTAGGAAGCCTTTGGGTCCTTGTACAATGCCTAAGAGGAGACCGATGCTTTTAAGAAGCCTGTGGGTCCCCAAACCCCGAGAAATTCAAGACAGACTATTCACAAGGAATAGATCAAGCCAGGAAAGTTCAAGAATTTGGAAGAAACTCAAGAGATGCCATTCACGGAGAATACATTCATCTCTGGGGAGGTAGAGTCTCTTGACAATTCCTAATAAGGACAGCCGAAGAGAAGACTGTATCTGGTGCTCCTATTGGGGATCTAGCTTGTCTATTTCTACAAGTAATCGAAACGGCTTTACTTGGTTCTAGACGTAGTTTCCGGGGAAACTCTAAATATCTATACTATTATTACACAGTTGATATGAGTTTATGAAAGGAGACTTACAGTGAGCAGCCCCACAATACAATTTTATACATATGAAAGCATTAAACGAAAGCGGGTAAACACTTACTCGGTTGTAGAGCTTTCATGCTGTTTTGTTAGTTGTTCAACAAAGAGAAATTGAAAACAACAGTATATTCAAAATCAAAGGAGAAAGTGCTTTGAAAAAGAAAGATTTGGGGCTTACAGCTCAAGGAGAGGCCCAAGGTTTTATCAGTGATCGCACTGTTGAATTTTGTACAGAGGGACTTATACAAGTGATTGTGGCCCAAGAAAGGTTTTTTGTACAAAAGGGGTTTGGGTCTTACACTCTAATAGAGGCCCAAAGAGTTTTTAAAAGAAAAAGATATGGGTCTTACTACTCGAGGGTAGGCCCAGACGACTTTTCGTTTGAAATGGCGATCGCGCCGAGGTTTTCTTTTAACGCTGATGGACTTATACAATAAGTGAGGCCCAAAAAGGTTTTGGTTAAAAGGGGATCAGGTCTTACACTCTAATAGAGGCCCAAAGAGTTTTGAATGGGTCTTATAGCTCGAGGAGAGGCCCAGATGTTTTAAACGGACGACAGTCGCGCCGTTTACATGTACAGGGGGACTTATACAATAAGTGAGGCCCCAAAAAGTTGTTTTTATGTACAAGGGGGTTTTGGGTCTTACACTCTCTCAAGAGGCCCAAAGAGGTTTGAAAATGATTTATGAGGGTTGAATTAATCAAAAACCCTAATTTATTTCCAAAATGTATTTTAATTGAATAAAAATTCAATTAAAATGATAAAAAATTGTTTAACATGTGGGAAACAAATTATGATCTTGGATTAATGCTTCAAAAATCAAGTATTGACCTACAAAATAATTAGAAGTCATTAATCTTTGTTAAATCAAGAAGGAAAAAATATTTTAAATGTCAAAAATAATTAAAATATTAATTCTTTGGAAAAATATCAATTATATGGATTAAATAATATTTTTGGGATTTTTTTAGGAAAATAAAATATTTTAACATTTTTGTGAATTATTAAAAAAAGAATCAACTCAAAATCATTAAAACTCAGAGAGAAATTAATTTTTGAATCAATTAAATAAAATCACAAAATTCAAATATTTGAATTTTTGAAAAAAGGCGCCAAGAACAACCCAAGAACACGCGCGTGTTCTGGGTTTCCTAGATTTGCATTTTCACTCCAATCTCACTGAATACTTGATCATATCATGCAATCCACATACCAATCAACTCGTTTTAACCTCACGATCATGTCTATGTCATTTAATTTCATTTAAATTAAGCATAAAACAAGAAATCACGAAAAATCCTCAAGAACCCTGAATTCTGCATGAAGGCTGGGATTTTTGATACACGATTTAAATAAAGCAATTAATTGAGGGGAAACATTCCATGCATGATTATGAACATTTGGCAAAAGTATTGTGCGATGAAATATGCATAGATTGAGAGATGACCAAGTTTGTGCGTACCTCTAGGCCGTGACAGCAAGTTCAAAGTGATTTCTGAGTTGGAGGTGTTACAGATGAGTTGTGATGATCTGAACAGCTTCCCTACACCCTATGGAGTGTGTTTGAATGCTTGGACTTGACTGAGAATGGCTGGATCACTTCATGGCATCTCAACTGCACTTTGGTTAAAACCTTGAGCAATTGACTGGTGATTCTAAGAAATCAGTGTTCCAGTTGTTGTTTAAGTGTTTGATCAGCTCATATATGATGTATGTGAGGTGTGTGTGTGATTGGTTTGAGTGGAATTACTCTCTACTGAAAAATTCGATAGTGACTTGCTAAGAAAGGTATTTTTGAGAGTGAGAAGTGGATTTTGAGGAAAGCATCTGTTTGATGGCTTTGGTGTACTCAAACTAATCACAATTGAGCTCTATTTATAGTAGAGAAAGTTTGTTTTGCAAGGAATAGTGAATGGCAACTGCTGAGTAGGTTTGGCCAATGTTGGCAAATGAAAATCCAAGTCTCCTCTAGCCATTGACTAGAGGTTAGGGCACAGGCTGCTGGTTCCCGTGGTCTTGGATAAGTCTTGACTGAATTCAGTTGCTAATAGCTCAGTCCATGCCACCTTGATGCTTCCATTGAATGCTCCAATACAAAATTGGAGTCTTGTCCCCATTTTAGGCAATTCTAGGTTTAGCATGCTATTTCTTGTTCCAAGGACTTTGGAGGCTTGGCTCAGTGATTGTCCCCTTTAGATTCAATCCTCAGATGTGTCCAAGATGATGACAAGGCTTAGAATTGGATGATATTGGCAAATCATGCAAAGTTCTGCCTTGCCTTGGCAGTTTTCAGCAAGGCAACTTGCCAATGTCATATCTCATGGCTCAAGTTGAATTTGGTGATGTTCTTGGCCATTTTGGAAAGCCCTTATATGATACAACAACTGTTTGATCATATTTGGTTTTGATAATTTTTGGATCCAAGTGAAAAATTCCCCTACATTTGGGAAAAAGTAAGGCAGATTCTGACTTAATGAAATTTTCACTAAGTGTTGGAACAAAATGACTTTTCTTGATTTTGATCACTCCATAACTCAAAATCCATGAGGAATTTGGACATAGGTCAGTATGAAGCTTTTGTAGAGGGCAATGAGATCTACAAATCAAGCTTTGGATGGGAAAAAATGGCCTTGTGGTTTAGGAGTTATGATCCTCCAAAGTTGGTACATTTGCCACTTTATTTCATAACGTAGAAATTTTTCCAAGTTTTTATGGTTACCCCTTTTACAAGTTATCCCACTTTTCTTGATTTTTCTTGATGAATGATGATTCAAATCATACATTAACATCATTTTAGGGTTAAAAATCCATTTTAGTGAAAAATCTCAAAAAGTCAAAGTTTGACTTTTGTGCACAGTTGACTTTTTAGCAGATGAATTCCAAACTGTGCAATCCTCTATGAAATCATGTCCTTGACCTAAATCAAACTTCATGGATTGATTCCATAGGTGTTATAGAGTGTATTGAATTATGTCTTAGGGCTTGGGAGCATGTCCTGGTCAAAAGTCAAAGTTACAGTTGACTATTCCACCAAAACCCTAACTGTGGTCCAGATGAAATTGAGACTTGTTGCTCAAGCTTCTTGGATCAATCCATTGTCCCAAATGGATCAATGTGGTGTATAGGAGACCCTCAAATCCTCTCTTGAGGTCTTGGTTCATGATTGGTCCCAAAAGTCAACTTAGGGGTGAATTAGGTCAAGAAACCCTAATTCCTGATTTTTGATGAATACATCCCCTGAGGCAAAATTGACTTGATGATGGGGTTTATGATGTCCCTTGGAGCATCATAGGTTATGTTTTGAATCATTGGCTCATGCCCAGATGAAATTTTCCATCTGGAGGCCCTGGTTGACCAAAACCCTAATTTGGTGACACTGGCGATCTTGAGGCTTGATCCACCTAGAAGGGAGCATTCTTGTGCTTAATCCTTGATGTGGGAGTCCTTTTGATCATTTGTATATGTTTGAGAGGTTAGACAAGTTAAAGATCATGTCATTCCTTGATTGATCCTTTGTCTAAGGCTCAGAGAGGGCTTGAAACCCTAATTCTGATTGCAGTGGATGCTCAACAATTCCTTGAGGAGATTGATGAGTCATAAAGGTACATCCATATTGTGATGATGATTGACACAATGATGGGAATCTTAGTGGTCAAAATTTGGGGTATGACAATAACTTGAAATCCATTAGGAATTGGAAGGAGTTCAGTTTGAAGCTTTTGTAGAGGGTAATGAGAGCTACAAATCCAGCTTTGGATGGGAAAAAATGGCCTTGTGGTTTAGGAGTTATGATCCTCCAAAGTTGGTACACTAGCCACTTTGTTTCATAACTTAGAAAATTTTCTAAGTTTTTCATGGTTACCCCCTTTTTCAAGTTATCCCACTTTTCTTGATTTTTCTTGATGAATGATGATTCCAATCATAAATTAACATCATTTTGGGGTCAAAGAACCATATTTGTGAAAAATCTCAAAGAGTCAAAGTTTGACTTTTGTGTATAGTTGACTTTTGTCAGATGAATTCCAAACTGTGCAATCCTTTATGAAATCATGTCCTTGACCTAAATCAAACTTGATGGATATGTTCCATGGGTATTATAGGGTGTATTGAATCATGTCTTAGGGTTTGGGAGCATGCCTGGGTCAAAAGTCAAAGGTACAGTTGACTTTTCCCACGAAACCCTAACTGTGGTGCATATGAAATTGAAACTTGTTGCTCAAGCTTCTTGGATCAATCCATTATTGCAAATGGATCAATGTGGTATGTTAGAGACCCTTAAATCCTCTCTTGAGGTCTTGGCTCATGTTTTGTCCCAAAAGTCAACTTAGGGGTGAATTAGGTCAAGAAACTCTAATTCCTGATTTTTGATGAATGCATCCCCTGAGGCAAAATTTGACTTGATGATTGGATTCATGATGTCCCTTGGAGCATCTTAGGTTACATTGTGAAGAATTGGCTCATGCCCAGATGAAAAATTTCCATTTGGAGGCCCTGGTCGTCCAAAACCCTAATTTGGTGACACTGTCGATCCTGAGGCTTAATCCACTTGGACTGTTGCGGCCTTGTGCCTAATCCTTGGGGTGGGAGTCCTATTGATCCCTTGTGTATGTTTGAGGGGTTAGACAAGTTATAGATCATGTCATTCCTTGATTGATCCTTTGTCTAAGAGCTCTGAGAGGGCTTGAAACCCTAATTTTGATTGTAGTGGATGCTTACCCATCTTTGGGGAGACTAGGGAGTATGATGGCTCCTCTATATGGTAATTATGATTTGCACAATGATGGGAATCTTAGTGGTCAAAATTTGGGGTATGACACGTACACCGTCACAAGTCTCTTTACCTTATAGGTTCCATTCGTACTATACTCGAGAATCAAACCTACCAAGTAATCATGCATACATTCCAGAGGAGCTCCTTACTCATGGAACGACATATAATAGGGAAACGTTTACGATTAAGTGATTTCAGATACAAACGTGATTATATTCAACAATCACTAGGCCACATTCGCCTTAAGGCCCATACGCCTTTTTCTCATAATGACAAGAGTTCATACATGTTACATACTAGTGTCTTATTCTTTTCTAGACCATTACTCGGCAAGGATGCACCTTTCTACATCGAATGCATGAGCATCGTCATCTAGGTTCTCTACTCTAGACTATTACTCGTCAAGGATGCACCTTTCTACATCGAATGCACGAGCATCGTTATCTAGAGTTTCTAACACAATCCTTGTCATAACCTAGAATCATACCATTTTGTTTTGGGGTAAAGTTTCCTCACTCTTCCTAATTCGTTTTAAGCATGCATTTTCTCCTAATCATACTTAACAACAATTAGATAGATATGGCATAACACAATTTGTATAGGTAAAACATTTATTACCACATATCACGTAAAAATCATTTTCATTCAATTGTCATCAAATAGTTATTCACACATCATACCAAGAACGCTTCAATCGGAAACATGGTTCAAAATTTATGAAGTTTCAAACATTTTTCAAAATCACAGCAGTGGTAACCGGTTACCTCAAAATGAGTAACCGGTTACCACTGAACCAGAAGCATAAAAACCTATTTTTAATGGTGCAAACTCAAACAATCTCAACCAAAACATGTTGGAACTTAGCAACAAGTATCACCGATTATTTCTACATATAACCCGACTATATTATGCGGTTTATTTCACATTTTATCTGTTAGAAATATATATTTTATCAATTTATCATTTTCTCTCAACCTGTAACCTAAGTTCAAAATCATGAATTTCTAGAACTTAAGGTGTCTATCAAGAACCCACTTGATAATCGAAGAGGAGGTTGAAGAAGATGATGAACAATGATCCAAGCTTTCTCTTCTTCTTCTATGAACTTCTTCTTCTCTTCTCTTTTCCCTTTTTATCTCTTTCTCCTCTTCTCTTCTTTCTCTTACTATCTCTTTCTCTTCTTTCTATATATATACATATATATATATATATATATATATATATATATAATATAAATCGATTAGAGTAAGATATCTCCAATTGATATTTTGTCATCTAACACCAATTGATCAATTATTAGAGTTACCTTAAAATCCTCTCTTGGACTAATAATAGTAATGATCTGTCTCTTTAATAAAATAATTGATCTCTTAAGAGTTCACCAGTTGCTCTATTGATCCCAATGTCAATACTTAAAGAATTCCATTATTCTAATTGATCGGAGATAGAGTACATAGACACTCATCTGATATCCAATTGAGCATTTAGATACTATGGGGTATTACAAGGTGAGTGAAATGATTCCATCTTTAATCAATTTTCTCACAAATGAATGTCTAAGTCCTATGTGTCTAGACTTTCCATTATACACTTCGCTGAATGCTCTAGTTAAAGTGGCTTGGCTATCGCAGTGTATCATCACCGTTGAAACACTGTCTTTTGCCAATGGAACTTCTAACAGAAGGTCCCTCAACCATTCCGCTTCTTGACCAGCAGAAGCCAGAGCCACAAACTCTGATTCCATGGTTGAAAGAGTAATGCATGTTTGTTTCATGCTCTTCCAAGAAATTGCTCCTCTAGCTAATGCAAATATCTACCCAGTTGTGGATTTATGATCTCCTACATTAGATATCCAATTTGCATCGGTATATCCTTCTAGTATGGCAGGAAACCTTCCATAGTGAAGGCCAAGATTTTTGGTTTTTTGTAGATAGCCGAAAATCCTTGTGATTGCCTTCCAATGTTCTTTATTTAGATTACTAGTAAATCTACTCATTTTAATAACTACAAATGATATGTCGGGTCTGGTACATTGCATCAAGTACATAAGACACCCTATCACACTTGCATACTCCAATTTAGCCCATGCTCTTCCATTGTTCTTTTGAAGTTTGACAACATGTTCAAATGGAGTGGTTACTTCCTTAAAGTTTAGGTGTTTGAACTTGTCAAACATTTTTTCAATATAACGTGTTTAACTAAGTTTGTATTCCCCACTATTTCTCTTTACTTTGATCCCTAAAATTGTGTTAACTAATCCAAGATCTTTCATCTTGAATGTGGAAGTTAGAAACCTTTTTGTTTCTAGAATTCCATCCATATTGTTGCTAATTATCAACATATCATCAACGTATAAGCAAAGGAATATTACAATATTTTTCCGTACCTTTGTGTATAAACACTTGTCACAAGAATTGGGAGTAAATCCATTTGAAAATATCACAGAATCGAATTTTTGATGTCATTTTTTTTTGTGCTTGCTTTAGTCCATATAGGGATTTGACAAGCTTACACACCTTTTGTTCATTTCCAGGAAGCAAATAGCATTCTGGTTGTTCCATGTAGATTTCCTCATCTAGATCTCCATTTAAGAATGTCGTTTTAACATCCATTTGATGAACTATAAGGTCATTCAAAGAGGCCAAGGCGAACAATACTCTAATTGTTGTTGTTCTTGCTACTGTTGCATATGTGTCAAAGTAATCAACACCCCTTTTTGTCTAAATCTCTTTGCTACTAATATTACCTTATATGTGTTTAATGTACCATCACTATGATACTTCTTTTTAAACACCCACTTGCATCCAATGGGCCTTGATCCCTTTGGTAAGTCAACAAGTTCCCAAGTGTGATTTGATGTGATTGAATCCATTTCATCTTGGATAACATCCTTCCAAAAGGAAGATTCCCTTGAATCCATTGCTTCCTTGTAAGTTTTAGGATTATCTTCTACTTGAAGAATAATTGGAATATTTCGAACATAATTCTCACAGTTTCCTTCAATTAGATAAAAAGAAATAAGTTGAGAATCAATTTCGTTTGGTCCTAGATCCTTTGTTTTCCAGATTCTCTTACTTATCCTAGGCTCGGGTTGAGTTTCAATTATCCGAGAAGTATTTTTGGTTTGTATCTCGATACTCCGAGATGAATCTTCCCCACGAGATTCTTTGTTTGTGGGAGACTCAGATTCTTTATCCTTAGTAATATGGTTTTCAAAGAATTCTACATCTCGGGATCCAACAATTATATTAGACTCTAAGTTTAAAAGTGTATATGCTTTACTATTTAGAGCATATCCTACAAAGCACATTTTATTCCTCGAGGAACCAATTTAGTTCTCTTAGGATCCATGTTTTTATAGTAGGCCACAGACCCCCACACTCTAAAGTAACCGATATTTGGTACTCTGACTTTACATACCTCATATGGGGAAATACCGATTTTCTTCAAAGGAATTCTGTTAATTATGTGGCAAGCGGTTAGTAAGGCCTCACCCCACAAATTAAATGGCAATTTGGAATGCATTAACATGGCATTCATCATCTCTTGATATGTTCAATTCTTTCTCTCGGCTACACCATTTTGTTGTGGTGTGCGAGGTGCGGAGCATTCATGTATAATGCCATGTTCTTCACAAAACGTATCAAATTTTGTAGAAAAGTATTCACCTCCCCTATCACTCCTAAGGACTTTGATACTTTTATTTAATTGATTTTCTACTTCTACTTTGTAAAGTTTAAAGGCATTAAAAGCATCATCTTTATGCTTTAAAAGATACACATATGTGTACCTAGAAGAATCATCGATGAATGTAATGAAATATCTATTTCCCCCACGGGTTAACAAACCATTAAATTCACACAAATCTGAATGTACAAGATCAAGGAGATTTTTATTTCTTTTAACACTTTTGAAAGGTTTCTTAATCATTTTGATTTAACGCATAATTCACATTTTTCGAAATTATTTATATTGCATGAAATCAAACGAGATTTAATTAGTCTCTTTATAGAACTAATACTGGTATGTGCTAATTTATTATGCCATAAAGAAACAGACTCAAGCATGTAAGTAGAATTAGAAATTTCATTAATATTATTGTCTGTAGTACAAAGTTTGATCATTCCCTCAGCGGAATATCCTTTTCCTATAAATACACCATTATGGGTCAAAATAAGTTTTCCCGATTCATATACAAATTTAATTTTCGGTTTACCCAACAAATCCTCACTAACAAGATTTCTAGTCATGCCGGGGAAATGAAGCACATTAACAAGAGTAACTTTCTTTCCGGAAGTAAAGTTGATTTCGATGGAACCAGTTCCAACAACTTTAGATCGTACTTCATTTCCCATTTGTACTTCCTGTCCATCAATTACCTTAAAATAGGTTTTGAAAGCAGTCTTGTCATAACAGACATGTACAGTAACACATGTGTCGTACCACCATCCTTGCACTTTGCCTTTGATTGCCATTACTTCGCTCACCGTAGCGATTATTTCATCATTTGCATGAACTGCATTGACCTCATTTTTTGATTGTTGTGCCTGCAATATCGAGCATAGTGCCCGGGTTTTCCACATACAAAACAACTGCTTTTTGGACCTTTCGAACCGCCATAATTTTTGAATTTCTTGTGTACTTTTTTAGGTCCAAGATGACTCTTCATGCCATCATGTTTCTCTTTTCGTTTGCCAGTCACAGTATTGGCTTTAGAAAGACCAGCAGATTCTGATTTCTCCATTTCCTTTGATTCCTCCTCGATTCGAAGATGTTTATGGATTTTCTCTAAAGAGAAGTCCTCAGAACTGTGCAAAAATTTCTTTCTATAGCCTTTCCATGAAGGTGGTAATTTTGCAATGATTGCACCAACTTGAAAAGTCTCAGGAATGTCTATTTTCATAGCCTTTATTGTATTTACGAGAACCTGTAACTCTTGCACATGGGGAAGAATGGGCTTGGAATCTATGAATTTAAAGTAAAAGTATTTAGAAATTAAAAACTTCTTTGTACCTTCCTCTTCGGCCTTGAATTTAAATTCGAGTGCTTTCCAGATTTCTGTTGCAGATTGAGTATCAGTATAGAGGTCGTAGAGACGATCAGATAGTGTATCCAAGATATGTCCACGACATAGCAATTCGTCCTCTTTACGCTTCTTTCTCACCTTCTTGAGTTCATCAGAATCATCCTTGGTTGGTTCAGGAATTGGCGGTAAGTCAGGATCTAAGACATAGTGAACTTTCAAAGCGGTCAATAGGAATTTCTTCATATCTTGCCATCGAGTGTAGTTGGTACCATCAAAGTGATCCAACTTAACTAGGTCTTGGTGTTAGATGTCAAACATGCTATATATTTCTTATTAATACTTGACATTTTTCAACTCTTTTATGTCTCATTGTGGATTTTATTCTTGAATTGTTGTTATTCTTCAAACATTGTGAAAATGCCTTTGGTGCTTGTAATATGTGTGTTATTGTGCAGAAAAGGCACTAATTTATCAAAGAAGTAAGACACAAAGAAATTATCCAAGTTGCAAAAGAAAGGAAGAAAACATTAGCAAGTTTGGTTAGCGAACTTGCCAGCGAATGTCCAACGAACAGTCCCAGACTTTGGGCAGTAAGAAAATGGGCTAAAGTTTGCTTTGCAAACTTCCCAGCGAATGTTCACTGATTCATCGCTTTGCGAAGACCTGGCGAAGGACACCTTGAATGAGGCAGTAGCTAAAGGGTCCTAAGTTTGCTTTGCGAACTCGTGGGCGAATAGTTCGATTTGCGAATAAAAGTTCGCATTGCGAACTTATGCAGAACTTCTGAGGCGGTTTAACTTATCAGAGGCATCTCAGGTGCCAAATTCATAGTTCGCTAGGCCAATAAATAGTTCGCAGTGCGAACTCGGCTGATTTCAAGTGTACTATAAAAACACTTTATGTAATTTCTTGGGATCTTAACCTCATTTTATCACACCATAACCTAGTTTTATGATATTTCTTCATCTAAGAGAGATCTTTCACATTGAGAAGCTGGATTTGCATCCGATCTTGATTATTCGTCCCGGATGCTTTTTCATCTCGTCACGAAACTTGTGAAACAAGCTACCATGAATATGTCTGGCTAAACACTTCTTGTGTCAAGATTAGTGGTAGGTAATCCATCATTTTATATGTATTGATCTTGATATTTAGTTTGTGAACCTTGTTGATGATTAATATAGGTGAAAAACTTTGTTTGTATGGTTTATATTTTGTTTTGGTTCATGATTGAGAAATATGTTCTAAAACTTGACCTAAGTTTCAATCCATCAACAATCATGAGGCTATAGATAGTTTTGAGAGTTTATGTTCATAAATATTGATCTTTAATGTTATCATAATGATAGTTGGAGTGAGAGATCATCTAAGGATCAATATGGTAAATCCCACAACAAGTGTTAGAGATAAACTGGTTGAGAGGATATGTGATTATATTCATTGTTAACAAGTTCACATCCTTTATCGAGTAAATACGTACGAAACGGATAACAAAACATAGAAAGGTCTTGGTTTCTCCTCAACCTGTACCCAAACTACCAAGAAAGATGAAAATTTTCATCCCATTCAGGACTTTTTCCAAAGTGGAGGCTTCCTCCACCCAGTGTCTCAAGAAGTACACACCATCAATAAAAGTGACTCCTCCGATACGGACGAGGAATGGAAATCCTATCTCAATGACAACGGTTATATGTCTCAGGAAGAAACGCACATGCCATTTTGTTTTCCCAAGCAGGGCCCGAGATATATACCAAGATCAGATGTCCGAATGATCTATGGAGATTGTGACCCTGAGGGATGTCGTGCTCCACCTAACACATTAGAAGATGATCTAATGCAAAACAACTTAGATCAGGACTATTATGATCCCCTGGATGACTTGCCTATCTGGAAGTCGTACCCAGAAGACGTGGGATAAAAGAGTCATCTAAATGATGTTTATCATCTGAGTAATATTGAAAGGAATACCCACATTCCCACCGTGTCATGGGATTATTACTCAAAACATTCCGAAGATATCCAACACAATGATGAATCTGCAAAGATTGCAGGACAAGAGTTCATCAATTATGCTTTTCCTGAGGTCAACGTCATTGAGAAAGATGACTCCTATGTTCCCACAGAAGTATGGGACACCTTAGGACAGCCGAGTGGCAAGTACGACTTCTTGGTCAAGTACACCGCTCCTGAAAGCTCTTGCATCAGATACGACAACATCCAGCCAACTGGATGGGGAGATCCTCTTGAGAGTAAAAACACTGTAAAGGATACAATAGAAGAGTTTGTTTACGACAACTCTGCTTAGGAGGAAGACTCCAATGATCCTGCTCCAGAAATCAGCGTCATTTCTAAGGACAAACCAAGAAATAAGGTACCATACTTTGTGATTCACCAAGGAGTTCGTCGTCAATGGGTTGCTGTCGATGTCCCGAAAGTCGTCCATAAGTCTAAGTAATTGCCATCTTTATTTTAACCTTTCACCCTGCCCAGGTGAAACCGATGTTTTTATAGGGCTCCCTTTTCTGTAAATATCCCTCTTCACTTCGCCCAAAGCGACAGAGTTTTGTTTTATAGGGATGTGTTTCAAGAATCGACAAAATCATATATAAATAACGTCGTTCTGTCATTCCCGCATTTATCGATGTTTTCACTTTTCTTTTTTCAGAAAATGGTAATCCTAAAACAACCCAAAAATAAATAAAAGCAAGCATTTTTCAGAAAATACACTGCACACACTCTCGCATTCTCTCTATCTCTTCTAAAAAACATCACGCCATGCAGATTGCTTGTTTTAAACCCCGTTGAAACATACGATCCAATGCCTTCTCCCAACTTTGAATTCCCGGTATTTGAAGCTGAAGAAGAAGAGGACACAAAAATTCCAGAAGAGATCTCCCGATTACTCAGGCAAGAGGAAAGGTCTATTGAACCTCACAAAAAACTGTTGGAAACGGTCAATTTGGGATAAGAGGAAGAAAAGAAAGAATTTAAGATTGGAGCATTGCTCAGTCTGATTGTTAAAGAAAGCTTGATAAAACTTCTCAAAGAGTTTCTCGATGTATTTGCTTGGTCCTATCAGGACATGCCAGGGTTGGATACCAGCATCGTGGAACATCATTTACCGTTGAAGTCAGAATGTTCGCCGGTAAAATAAAGGTTGAGATGGACTCATCCAGATATGGTTATCAAAATCAAGGAGGAAGTGAAAAAACAGATTGACGCAGGTTTCCTTGCTACCTCAAAATGTCCTCAATGGCTAGCCAACATAGTGCCAGTTCCGAAAAAGGATGGAAAAGTCAGAATGTGTGTAGATTACAGGGATCTGAACAAAGCTAGTCCAAAGGACGACTTTCCCTTACCGCACATAGATATGCTGGTAGATAGTACATCAAAGTTCAAAGTCTTCTCCTTTATGGATGGATTCTCGGGCTATAATCAAATCAAAATGGCGCCGGAAGATATGGAGAAAACTTCATTCATCACCCCATGGGGCACCTTTTGTTACAAGGTAATGTCGTTCGGTCTGAAGAACGCCGGGGCAACCTATCAAAGGGCCATGACAACTCTGTTTCACGACATGATGCACAAAGAAATCGAAGTGTATGTCGATGACATGATTGCCAAATCTAAAACAGAAGAAGAGCATGTGACCCACCTGTCAAAACTATTCGAGCATCTGAGAAAGTACAAACTTTGCTTGAATCCCAATAAATGCACGTTCGATGTTCTCCTAGGAAAACTCTTAGGGTTTATCGTCAGCCAAAAAGGAATTGAGGTTGATCCTGACAAGGTCAAGGCCATTCAAGAAATGCCTTCGCCAAAGACCGAGAAACAAGTCTGAGGATTTTTGGGACGTACGAATTACATTTCCAGATTCATATCCCTTTTGACCACGATATGCGCGCCAATCTTCAAACTACTCTGAAAGAACTAAAGATGTGTATGGACAGAAGATTGCCAAAAAGCTTTCGACAGTATCAAGGAATATCTGTTGAGTCCACCTATTTTGTCTCCTCTAGTGGAGGGAAGACCACTGATCATCTACCTAACAGTCTTGGGAGACTCTATGGGTTTTGTACTTGGCCAACAAGATGAAACAAAAATAAAAGAGTATGCCATCTATTATTTAAGCAAGAAATTTACCGACTGTAAAACTCGATACACTATGCTTGAGAAAACTTGTTGTGCCTTGGCTTGGGCAGCCAAACGTCTGCGCGAGTACATGATTTGTCACACTACTTGGTTAATCTCCGAAATGGATCCGATCAAGTACGTCTTTGAAAAGCTTCTCTCACGGGAAGGATTGCCCGTTGGCAGATGTTGTTATCAGAATACGACATCGAGTACCATGCTCAAAAAGCCGTCAAAGGAAGTATTTTAGCCTATTATTTGGCTCATCAACCGAATGACGATCAGGAATCAGTCGGGTTTGACTTCCCAGACGAAGATGTCATGTACTTAAAAATGAAATATTGCGATGAACCTCTACCCAGTGAAGGGTCAGAACTAGGTTCCTAATGGGGACTAATATTCGACGGAGCTGTCAACAATTATGGAAATAGAATTGGGGAAATCATCATAACACCTCAGGGTACCCACATTCCTTTCACCGCCCGACTGACATTCAAGTGTACAAACAACGAGGCCGAATACGAAGCTTGTATCATGGGTCTCAAAGAAGCAATTACTTTGAGGATTAAGAACTTGGATGTGTATGGAGATTCAGCCCTAGTTATCAATCAGATTAAAGGAGAATGGAACACGTACCAATCAGGACTGATTCCTTACAAAGACTACGCGAGAATGTTGTTACCATTCTTCAACAGAATCGAGTTTCATCATATCCCTCGTGAAGAAAATCACATGGCTGATGCACTAGCCACTCTCTCTTCCATGATTAGTGTAGGTCAATGGAACGATGTACCTAAGATTGACATAGTGCGCCTTGAAAGGCCCGCTTACATCTTCACGATTGAAGCAGTCATAGACGACAAAACTTGGTATCACGATATCAAATGCTTCCTTCTGAAACAAGAATACCTGCCTAGGGCATCAAGAAAAGACAGGAAGACCCTCAGAAGGCTGGCAGGCAATTTCTTTCTGAGCAGTGATACACTCTATAAGAGAAACTTTGACATGGTCTTGCTCCGATGCGTAGACAGACCAGAAGCAAACATGTTGATGAAAGAAATTCATGAAGGATCTTTTGGCACTCATGCCAACAGACACACAATTGCCAGAAAAATTCAGAGAGCAAGGTACTATTGGCTGACAATGGAATCTGATTGCTACAAGTACATGAGGAAGTATCATAAGTGTCAAATATACGCAGACAAAATCCATGTACCGCCAACGCATCTCAAAGTTCTTTCTTCTCCATGGCATTTTTCTATATGGGGAATTGACATGATTGGCATGATTGAACCCAAAGCTTCAATGGACATCGGGTCATCCTGGTAGTCGTTGATTACTTCACCAAGTCGGTCGAAGTCGCGTTATACACCAATGTAACCCGACAAGTGGTAGTCCGATTCATTAAAAACAATATCATATGCCATTATGGTGTTCCAAGCCAGATCATCACTGATAATGGATCTAACTTGAATAACAAGATGATGAAAGAGTTGTGTACTGAGTTCAAGATCGAACACCATAACTCATCTCCCTACCGACCTTGGATGAATGGAGCGGTAGAAGCGGCTAACAAGAACATCAAGAAGATTGTTCAAAAGATGGTTGTAACCTACAAAGACTGGCATGAAATGATACCTTTTGCTCTTCACGGTTATCGCAAATCTGTCTGCACTTTAACAGGGGAAACCCCTTTCTCTCTAGTATATTGCATGGAAGCAGTGCTTCCATAGATGTAGAGATACCATCAATCAGGGTATTGATGGAAACTAAGTTAACAGAAGCAGAAAGGTGTCAAAGTCGACACGATGAACTGAACCCAATCGAAGAAAAGCGAATAACGACACTATGCCATGGTTAGTTGTATCAGCAAAGGATGAAGAAAACATTTGACAAAAAGGTCCGACCTTGCGTCTTCAGAAAAGGAGACCTTGTGCTCAAGAAGATACAATCATTCCTCACTGATTCCCGGGGCAAATGGACTCTGAATTATAACGGCCCCTATGTGGTCAAGAAAGCCTTCCCAAGCGGCGTCTTGAGACGCACAACCATGGATGGAGAAAAGTTTGCCTACCCCACAAATGTCGATGTAGTCAAGAAATACTTTGCCTAAATTAAAAAAAATGTCTCGGTGGATTGAAAACCCGAAAGGGCAATCCAAGCAAAAATTAGAGACATAAGCAAAAATTATCCCGATGGATTGGAAATCTCAGAAGACAATCCAGGAAAAATTTAGGGATTCATGGCAAGTAACTACGTCCGACAAGGATAAACCCCCCAGCGGTAACACTGTTCGTCGAAAAACTTCCAATCAAGGTCATCTTCGACAAAAGCTCAGGATGTCCAAATTTCAAAGTTGGTAGAAGGATAACGGTTGTTATGTTTCAATGTAGCCCTTTTCCCTTAAATTGTCGTTTTTTCTAAACTTTGTAAATGCTCCATGTAATCACGCGTTTGGCTAATTTCCATCCTATCAATAAAATTTGAGCCCTAGTGCTTTTGTTTGCAATTCTCATTTGTTTTAGCTTTACATAATGATATTTTCAACATGATTAACAAATCTTGAAATAAAACAAAAATGAATTTACTTGTCAAAATTTTTTCTACTTTTTAAATAAAGATGGCAATTCTTTTTGACTAATGAACATTGAAAAGAACATCGATCGCTTCTCCGAAGATGATTGAACCTCAAAATGCACAATCAAAGTACTCCTTCTAAACCAGTACACCTGAATAAAGGATCAATTGTGTCAGATGAAAATGTTCCATCTGATATCCCCGGCAGAGTTCGTACCTCTTAGGACCAATTAAACGATTATTTCTCCCCCATAGGGTCTACCTCTCCAAAGCAAGACGATTGATATCATGGGCCAATGTTACTTTTCATCCCCCGCAGTGGCCGAGTATCCAGTCATGTTCATCCACTAGTCTGTATGTCGCGTCAGTTTTGTCAGCATGAACATACATACATCATGCATAACTGATTCATATTTATGTTCATATTGCATTAATATCGCTCTGGTCATACTCATTTCCCAAGTGATAAAACCTTATTGTCAATTAAGTTGTCATTTGTCCTTTCCGTGTTGGATAAGACAAAATCCCGTTTTAAGTCCTTTCCTCGTCAGGAAATGTATCGTCTAAAACAATTTCTCTCCCCAGTTTATTTCTGGATTAGAGACGGTCCTCGACCACTTTGATAACTTGAACCTCTGAAAGGCAAGAAGACATTCGACAAACACCACTCTTTATCATTGAAGATGATATTCTCGCTTTCCCGGATTAAGGAAAATCCCCAGAGAAAGCCTCTCAACCGAAGACTCTCAGCAACACATTGGTTTTTCTCCCAAGAAAGTCAATGTTAATGAAGTCATCAGCCACTACAAGAAAATTGGCAGATTGCAACAGTTATTTTTTAAGGTTACGCCGGTTAAAACCGCCGTAATTTGCAAGTCATGACGGTTGCTGCACTGTCGCATAAACGTGAGTCGCGAGGCCGTATCGCGTCTGTTGTGAAAACCGTCACACCAACTGTCGTTATCTCTCACAATGGGTAGGGAACTGTCATAATTTGCATAGTGCGACGGTTCCAACCGTCGTAAATTTCCATTTAATTTTTGTTTTTATTGTTAATTACGACGGTTCCAACTGTCGCAACTTTCTGTTCCACAGCTACATTTGCAGGTAAATCCATAGGAAATTTCTTTTCCACAGGTAAATCTGCAGGTAATTTATTTTTAAAATTAAAAAAAAATTATTTGTAGAAATATGAACAGAATGAGAAATAAAATCACATATATTCTTCATTCAACTAAACATATATATCATATTACATTTATACAAGCATCATGTCACTTTATATGTTAGAATCTTATCATATTACAATTACATTCAGATAAGGAATCAAATACATTGAAGAATATTTTCACGCTAAGATGCATTGTTGGCATGACTTGAAGAATCCCTTGTCCTTTCTCCAATATTAATTATTCCTTGCGACATTTTCATCCAGAGTGCTTAAACTGGTTTGTTCATCAAAAGTAGCTGCATCAGGAGTATGTTCCTGTAGATAGTGGCATCCAAAATAGATAATGCAATTGATACATAGCTTTACACGTAAATAGACAAGGGTCTGATTTTATAAATTGTTATTTCTGTTAAAAATCTAGCTTCAATTGCACATACCTGGATCCAATGAATCTTTGCCACTTTGTGTGCCAGCAATCCTGGCTAGTGGAGGAAGTGTGTTGCCTTTATCATCGAATACAACTCGACTCCCGAGTGGTCTATGCAAGTTAATCTTAAGCTTTTTTTTCTTTAATAAACGAGTTGCTGGTCTGCATATGAAAGATCTAAATCAGTTAAAGAAAAAGTAGAAGCTCAAGGCTCTCCACGCCAAATGATTTCCAACAAGAAATATCACAAACCCTACTTAAAACAATTCAGATTTTGAACTTTTCACAAGCCATCATAAGCTTTAATTTAGAATGTCCATTGTCTCGACAATGTGAAACCAGGAGACTTCTTTAAAAAAAAAACAGCAGACTTGTATGCCCAAATTGAAACTATAAAAGTACCAAAGCAACATTTCCATATAAGAAAATAACATCCATAAATCTGACACATCGATGTTAAAAGTGTTTCCAGAGCAAATGTACCTTGACTAAATGAACGAGGTGTGCGGGAAAAATTCTCCGCTTATTAACCAAAGACTGAGACTAAAAACAAGTAGTTTAGAACTTCTAATGCAGTAAACCACCTCAAGCACCGACCCCGATCCACGCATAAATAACCTGTGAACATCTAATAACAATTACCACAGATCTCTATTGATCTACAATATGAAGTTAAATCTTTTCCGGAAACATTAACTTTACCGCTACTATCATAAATTAACTACTTCCTTCTTTGCCGTCTGCTGCACGAAGTCAGCCTAACTGCACTATAGCATGGGTTGACACCACTTTTGATGACCTGTATCCTGATGTATCAATACCTTTAGCTGCTTGCTTCTCGAGATGTTTCTTAATCCAGATGTAAGTAATCCTCAGTTCATCCTACAATACCAGAATTTAGATATTTCTGTAAGTATATACAGAATCCTATTGGTGTTTGTTCATTAAGATTAAACTAGGAATTTTATCTGGGTAGAAAACTTAATCATTTCATTACTCTTTCTCGAAGAAAATAAACAAGCCAAATTGGATAAAAAGTTCGTAAGACACAAGAAAGAAGGAAATAGTCATTTTTATACCTTCAACTTCATTGTTGGAGCCCAGCCAAGTTTCTCTTTGATAAGTGTATTGTCTGAGTTACGACCACGAACACCCTCTGGGCCTGGAATGTGATGTATAAGAGTTTTCTTGTCATCAAAACCAAGAAAGATCTCAGCCATCTCATTCATGCTCACCATTTCATCACTTCCAATATTTACCGGCTCACGGAAGTCGGATTTAGTCAGTCTAAACACAACAATAGACCAACATGTCAATTCTTATATCATAGAATATGAATTTATTTTAAAGTAAAAGATTAAACAATGCAATTACTTGATAAGAACCGCATCATCTTCCCAATCCAACCAATTAAGACAAATACTAAATTATACAGAAGCAGTAAACCCTCTTATAGTCGTTTTTAATCCAATAATGTTGATTGAGTCAGCTAACCGAATTTTGCAAAGATGAAAATTCTACTCAAATGGCTCTGTTTACCTAAATCATAAGCTCAAAATTCTAATTCAAACAGAGAAAACCCAACAAAAGCACATGAATAAAGCTAGAAAAGCCACACAATCGAGCAAAAACCTATCGAAGTACACCTTTAACGCACTCATCAATAAATGTGAATGATCGTGTTTGCAAACCATCTCCCCACATCTCAAATTTGTCAGTAGATGTGATTGCTTTACGACAAAAAGCAGTAGGAGCCTTCTCCCTTCCACCTATATGACAAAGCAACAAACTTATTAAATCCAAAAGCGCGCCAAAATTAACAACGCCTACCAATTTATTCTTTTGGAAATAAGGAAACATCCCAAATTTGCAAATCAGTTAATGTCATACCTTTCCATGTACCAAAAGGACCATATATGTTATGGAACCTTCCAATGCGGCACTCAATTCCAAAATCTTAGTTATAGTGCTTGCATATCTCTTCTGTTCCAAAATCCTGGCTAGTGGAGGAAGTGTGTTGCCTTCATCATCGAATACAACTCGACTCCCGAGTGGTCTATGCAAGTTAATCTTGAGCTTTTTTTTCTTTAATAAACGAGTTGCTGCTCTGCATATGAAAGATCTAAATCAGTTAAAGAAAAAGTAGAAGCTCAAGGCTCTCCACGCCAAATGATTCCCAACAAGAAATATCATAAATCCTACTTAAAACAATTCAGATTTTGAACTTTTCACAAGACATCATAAGCTTTAATTTAGAATGTCCATTGTCTCGGCAATGTGAAACTAGAAGACTTCTTTCAAAAAAAAAACATAAGACTTGTATGCCAAAATTGAAACTATAAAAGTACCAAAGCAACATTGTCAGAAAAGTTATCTAAACTACTTTCACTATACTACTGAGCACATATATAAAGGGACACACATTAATTCTCCAATATCAGTTGACTTTGTGTCATCTTCTTTTGAGGTATCAGCTGCTTGAAGTCAATTGTGTCTAGCTTTTCTCTAGAACCTTCTAAGACATTTTCCTGGTTTAGATCCACTGGTTCAGCTAAATCTAATTTTGTTGACACAACTTTAGATTTAAGTTTTTGGTTTATAAAGCGAATTTTGGGGGTCATCGGTAGACCTAATGATGCTGAATACTCATCAATAGGAAGTTTCAAAATATCAAAGATATCTTTATCTTTTTGGAGATGGATGGATCTCAAGTAGGTAACAAATGCCATTTGGGCTCGCGGCTGAAGATCTGGGTATTTGACTACTAAAGATGCCAACAAGCTGGACACTTGTTGCAGTTTTTCTTTCTTTGGCTGAATAATCAGCAAATAAAGCATTGTAAGCAAATATGTTAGAGAAAACATGACACAGACACCAAGCCATATAAGAAAATAACATCCATAAATCTGACACATCTATGTTAAATGTGTTTCCAGAGAAAATGTACCTTGACTAAATGCACCGGAACCTTTGCTGCTTCTAACTTTTCAAGCATTTGAGTTTCTGAAGGCAATAAAAATAAAACTGACTTTCCATCAGATTTATAACGAGCAGTACAACCAACTCTATGTATGTAAGATGCTACATTTTAAGGACAATATACCTACATAAATATAAGAGAAAAGTTAGATTCTAACCATAATAAGAAACTTTTCCCATCCAACTCCCGACTGAAATCCTTAAGACTCACATTGAGACAAGAAGCAAGAAGCAAAACACTCACCTGAACAACCCAGTCAACAGCTTTATTAAAATCAAAGCCTCTTGCAGCCACATTAGTTGAGAAGAGAACTGAGTGATTCTCACAGAAATCAGAATATACTGCCATTCTTTTTTCCTCTTTCATCCTCCCATGGAGGCACTTCAACGGTATGCTAGGGTGAAGTTTTCTAAATGCCTCATTGACATAATTTACCTATTAAGACGGGATGTGAATGTTAAATGCTTTGGAAGATATTTCGCTATCTAACCACGTTGAATAATCACCTTCACCTTCGCTTTGCAGCATTACCATGCAGATGCTGATTTGCTTTACTATCATCAATTTTGATCCTGTCCGCGTACATGGGAAGGCGGATTATCTCATTTATTTCATTCAACAAGTCTTCCTCTGTGATGTTGTCTTTTATGCTTCGCATCACCTGTAATAAATTAAGTAAATGGTTGAAACAAAGTACAAATTAAGAGATGAAGATTAAAAAATAGGAGTTAGTATTGGACCTTTCTGTAAGTATTAAACTCGTTTGGAGTTGATTTATCTGTCCTAATTCGCAAGAATATCCATTCCAGGTTATCAAAATCCCAAGTACACTCAATTATCTATCCCGAATAAAGTGAGGGATTCGAACCATCTGGCATATTTAACGCTATCAGAAAGCAATTGGAACTAAAACAAAACAAACTAGTATTAATTGTGGACTTAAAAACAAAGTAGGACAGATAAAATAAAATGAACTACGTTTGACCTGGGAAAGCAACCTTATTCCCATCCATGAGTTTCTTCTTTCCCCGCTCATTCACAAAAAGTAGCTCCCGATCACCTTCAACCTGCCAATAGAAGCAGTACAAATTGATAGCAGTATCAATATCAACTCAGAAAACGTTGTTGAAAACATTTCAAATTATGATGAATCAAACCAATGTTCACCAGACAAATGTGAATAAGACTGTAATAACAAACATTCATAATAACAACAAGGCTAAGGCAACCTCAGCTTGCAATAACAAACATTCATAATAACAACAAGGCTAAGGCTAAGGCTCATTCAAGACATATTTGAGAGCACGAGGGTGAATCTGCACAAAGCATATGGTCAAAAGAAACACCAGAATTACAAATTCCAACTGTTCATGATAAATATGTTTTGTATACTAACCAAACCACCTCTGTTGGACAGGACACAATAATTTCCAGAAAAAAATCTCTTTGAATCTTCCTGCTTGAAAACCTCAACCCTAAGGACATCCTTCAGCAACTCCTCAACTTCTTGAACAATAGATGGCAGTAAACACTAGATCAAACTAAGAAAACAAGTTTCTTTCAAAATAAATTTTTGTCTTAAGCAAGAATGAGATATAGTAGCATGGATGGAAAAGAAACCTATGATATACAAGTATGACAATACCGGGTCAAAATCAGGGTACGTGAGGGTCACACGGTCATTACATGTTATATATCTTCTATAATAAGTCAATCCTTGTGGAATACGCCGAACAACAGTTTCATAAGGAAAACTTGTTTTTATATGCTGATATTCTTTAGATAACCATTGCAAAAATACCAAATACGGTAAGTTGGAATAATATCATAAATGGTGTGTTTTGACAAAATACCAACAAAAGTCAAATTGACACAAGAAGTACCAGTAAACAAAAACCAACCAAAAAACAGCATAATAGAAGTAGCCAAAACAAGCGTCACCAAGAAAAACCCTTCAACACCAAGCCAAAACAAAAGCCCTAAAACTGCAGCCGCACTACGAACCTAACTTCCATCCAACAACAAACCTCTAGAACTCCGGACACCAGATCCACAACAACATATCAAAAACACCATGGCTACAACAGAGCCACAAAACACACTGAAACAGAACAAAACTATTGAACAACTTTTGGTTAAGACACCGAATAAAATTCCAAAGCCAATCAGAGAAAAAGGAGTTCACATATACCCAACTACAAAACCAACTCCAAGCCAAAAAAAAAGCACTCTTTTCTATCAACTCTTTCACATTTGTTATCTTACTAAAAAAGTGTTTCGCATAATGCACTAACCAAATAGACAAAATGAGAGTCCTCTAAAGATATGAAAAAGAGAGTCCCAAGTTCCTAGTGTACACTACATAATAGCTGAAATTACCTTTGTTTGTGGTTGTATGGGGCACGAGAAGCCCGTATTTGTTTGCTGCAAATCAATAGAGCAATAAACTTATAAGGTCCTATTGCCATTATAAACAAATTAATTAATAAGCAAAAAAATTTATGTTACCATTTCTTTAGTGTAATACTAAAAATTTAACAGAAAAACTTTACCAATACAATGAGGACCAACAAAGCTAGTGCCAGTAACGGTGGTTGTAATGACAGGTATATCATCTTCAATGCCGACCACAACTCCCCTGTACCAAAAACACATACATTCATTTATTCATTTGATCATTTGAAACCAAATGCAAAAATCCATTAGGACAAGAAAAGATTAAAAACCTATAAAAGTTGTTGCAACCTTCACCGACTAAACAATAGTTATTGGTTAGTTTACAAAACAATCCAATATCTTCAACGTCATCAAACAGAAGCCTTGAAAGAAACACACAATATTTACTTCATTGTAGCATTTAAAAGATAGAAAAATCTTGTTTGCAAAAGATGTATTAACAACTTTGTTAGAAAATGATAATTTACGACTTACTATTTGCCATGACTGAGATGAAAGAAATCTCCGATCCGGGAAATAAATGTAGCAGTTCAATGCGAAATAACAACTAATCAATAGCTACACATCAAATTAGACTAAAATACAATTACATAACAAACACATAACAATAACCTAACAGCAAGACAATTCTGTTTCACAATTTAGGGTTTAAAAGGGAAGGAAGGTTTCTGTAAAAATGAATATAGAGAAGAAAAAGAAGAACTTAGGGTTTGAGAAGACTAACCTGTTAAAAAAGGTTTGGGATTGTTGGTGTTGGTGAGTTTGACAGAAGCATGAGATGAGAAAGAGATACCATGGCATTTTGTCAACCTTGTTAACCACTTCTTTGCTCTAAATTTGAGAAGACAGAGTACAAGTGAGATGAGCCTAAAAATGAATTGTGTTTTGCCTCTTTCTCCAATTTAGTTAAGCAAT
This sequence comes from Lathyrus tuberosus, assembly GCA_022829125.1. Lineage (NCBI taxonomy): Eukaryota > Viridiplantae > Streptophyta > Magnoliopsida > Fabales > Fabaceae > Lathyrus > Lathyrus tuberosus. The sequence goes on from JALAZF010000229.1 coordinate 7,671,857, forward strand.
ATTGGGGATGGCGGTTGAGCAAACACGGTCGTATAATTGGAGGAAAAACACGTTTTCCATCTCCCTCCAACGTAACAAATTGTTAAACCAACGTGTTGGGCCAAATTAGGGTTAGGGCAGTTGTTTAACCGTAGGGACTTGGCTTTTAGGGCAGTTCCACGAAACAACCGTCGCAACCTTTTGAAATTTTTTGAAAAAGTTGGTGTAAACCGTCGTGGCAACCGTCGCTACAAGAATGTTACGACGGTTATCAAGTAACTGTCGCAATTTTTGTGTCGTAAAACCCTAATTTTTTTGTAGTGAGCACCTCAAAATTGGATTACATCACATGGCATTTCTCCGAGAAAATCTCGAAGAAAAGTATGATGTAATATCCCCAAGCAGAAAACGGTCTTTCAAGAGACTAGTTTCCCCAGTAGAGTCAACAAATGGCGTCTCCAACAGAGAAGTTTGTACACCTCTATAGCTCAGACTAATGGGTGTCCCCAGCAAGTCTGACCTCAAAATCTTTTCCATTAAATGACGTCTCCCTCAGTAGAAAACTCGGTGAGAAGTTTGATGAAAACCGCTACACATAGCTGTAATACCTCAAAATTTGCCCTCTTATTTTTCTCCAATATTTGGCTTATGCTTCATTCATTTGCATTTCATAATAGGTCATACTAAAATCATACACATCATTGGTTGCAAGGCATGGGATCAGTTGTCTCAAGGCATGGACAGTTCAAAGCCAAAGGACAAGAGTAAAAGCTTTTCCAAACAAGTCACAAAGGCTTTTCACATCTTAATTCATCTCATTTGATTCCTCAAGGTATCACAAGATGAGAATTCAATAAGAGATTGAAGGAAGTCATATTCTCCTAACCAGTGCAAGCTAGGGTTTTGGAATTTTTAAGTATAACGCCCCAAGGGGAAAGATCTTTGAGCTTTTATCATTTCCAAATGGCATATCTCATCTTTGTTAGAGAGGATATACATCATACACAGAGGAATTTGGATTTTGAGGATGTGCTGATTTCTCCTAGACTAAGGGGTCAAAATTAGGGTTTGCCATAAAATCAGTTTATTTCTTATTTTTTTGGGCAAGACTTGATTCTATGGTATTCTACATGTCCTCAAGGGTCTAAGGATGAAGAATTGTCCATCAATTTGATTTGGAAGGGTTTGAATTGATCAATTGATTGAGAATCAGGAGATTTGGGGGAAAATCAACTGTGCAGAGGAAAAAGTCAACTCTTGACTTTTTGAGGTCAAATTCATGTTCCTCGTGTCAAATATGATCATTGATGAGGATTTGATCAAAAAATAATGGAAGATTCATCAAAAATCAAGAAATATACAAAGTTGCCAAAAATAGCAATGTAGGGTTACCATTTATGGCAAGGTTTGACATGCTGAAGGGTCAACTTTAGAGCTTTCTTTCTCTATGCTCCAAGCACCAAAGTGAAAGGCTAGGGAGGCCTATCAAAAGTTCACATTTTAAGCTTCAAATCCATACCAAAACATCCCCATTGGATCAAAATTGAGAGAGATATGATGGATCAAAGTGAAGAGAAATCAAGGCAAAATCGCAAGTCATGACCAGCCAATGCGCCATAATTTCCACAAACACTTGGTGTGCATGTTGTGCCTAAGTTCTTGGTCAAATTTCTCAATGATAGAGACTCCAAATGAAAAAAAGTTTTACAAGACTTTTGTTCATTTCCATCTCTTCTTCCACTTTGATATTGGACTTTTTTTCATCTGATCAACCATTAGAGAGTTATAAGGGGTCAAAGTTGGGGTCATCACTTCTAAACTTCATGCACACATAAGTTGGTCACGAGCAGGTCATGCTGGCATGTTCATTCAGTTATGCACAAGCATCTTTATGGGACATTTTCACATCATTAGAGACTTCATTTTCAATTGCTTTCCACACCAATGTTGTGCTCCTCCATCTCTTCTTTCCAAAGGATCCAAAATTAACCATTTTTATTCATTAGTTCATGAGATATTCCTTGCCAAAGTTCCCTTCATGTAATTTATTTTCTTCCATTCCAAGCCAAACAAAATTCAAAGAGAATGGTATTGTATTGTTGTTGTACCCATGCGTATGCTATCATGTACAAGTGTTTGCCATTTTAAACCATGCATACTCTTACACACCACATGCACATGTACCATATTTTGCTCTAAATGATCAAACCAAAGGAAAGGAAAGCTTGCACAATAAGTTGTTGCTGCTGTAAGTTCAGTGCAATGCATCACCACCTTCCATCATGATCCTCACCATAAAGTTTCATGATCACTCATCACATGAACCAAACTCGTGCCTTCTTTCATTACACTCCATTTCCATTCAACTCCAAACTCACTCACTCGGTTAACTCACCCACTCTAATCATGGTTCTAACTGTTAACCAAGAAGGTTAACAGTTAACCAAAGATATATAAACAAATCCTAACAGAATTGGTAAGGGAACATGGATCATTCTTCACTTGGCTCAAACTTTTCAATCTCTCTCTCGAATCTTCATCCACTCAAGAACTCTCTGCATTCTCTCCTCTCTTCATCAACAAGCGTCAAGGAACTGAAGAAGTAGATCGTGTAGCATCATCTTCTACTTCAATTCCATGTTTTCTTCCTCAGGATTTTTAGGCAGATAACATCATTCATAGCCTTTATTTGGCTTAAGATCAAGTTCAAGAGAAAAGGAACCTCCTCTCTAGTCTTCTTTTTGAGCAAAGGAAGCATTCACATCACAGGTTTTCTCTCAATCATGTTGATCTCTTTATGCTCTGATTTTGTTTGTTTTTATGTGTTTTTGAGCTTAATAGAAGCGATGTGATATCCGGCTAGTTGATAGGCACTCTAAGTGCTTAGTTTGATTTTTTAGGGCTTAACTGTTTGTCTTCGATTTGAATTATTTATGCTTGATTTGTGAAAACAAATGCCATATTTGGAATCTTCATGGATTTTTGAGTGGAATAGTGTGCTCATGTGTCTTTTCTGGGTGTGGAAACCACCGTGGCCGGCGGAGATATCACTAGAGAAGGTGACCGGAATAACCAGTCCGGCCGTCCCCCCTGAACCCTAGGGCTTGCCAGATTTAATCTCAACCACACGTTTCTTTTAATCCAACAAACTTGAACATGCCAGCAAATAAATGAGGATCATCCCACGCACGTGCCTCATTCTGACTTTGTTTTTTATCCAATATGGTTGATGCACTTTATTATAACGTGTGCGTGAGTTGTGAACCATTGGATCATCATACTTTCTTGATCATCACACGAAGACTGCATCTGATGGCTCAGGATGAGTCAAAGATTTGACAAACATCCATGGTATGGACCTCTTCAGACCACGCGCCTTGGGCCTAGCATTTCTTGTTATCTACACCCCCTCCCCTTAAGCCCAATGTGCATTTCAACTGGTTTTTTGCTATTGTGACACCCCCTTGACTATTTCCCTTTCATTTTATTTTCTTCTTCCTATTTGTTTGGTTTTTATTTTTTAAAAATACATTTGAGCATCCAAAAATTCTATAAAAATTCATGAAGCATCTGGAAACATTTAATTAATTTTTGATTGTTTTTATTTCTGATTTCATCATATTTTGTCTTATTTTCATGAATTTCCATTTATTTTCTTTTGTGTGAGAGATAAATCATGACCTATGCTTCATTACAATTTTGTTTCGCATAATTGTGCACTGAATTTCTGCCTAATAATTGGTACATGCATTTTTGATATGTTGAGGCATGGTATGCATTTTTTATGGATTTTTTAGGACTTTTCTTGTGAATTTTTGAGTGAGGTCTTTGAGCCAATTGTTTATGTGTTTTGTATGGCATTATGAGGCATGTTTGTGCAAGTTTGGTAATGGTTTTTGAGCCATTATTTTGAAGTATGTTTTCCCTCTGATTGCACCTGAATTCATTTATCTTTTCTTAATTTCCTCATCATCTAAGCATGACTTGTTGGATTGTTTGAAATCATGTTTGTTTTGTGTAAATGTTAGAAGATATATGCTTAGGGTTTATTGATTGTTGTTTGCCATTCTTCTTTGACCCCTATTGAGACCTATTGGTACATGTTATGTCAATATTATAGGTCACTTTTCTCATGTTACAAGTCATTCTTGATGCATTTTTGTTTGATTTATGTGCTCGTGTTTGGACTTGAAATGTGTTGGGGAACCTATGCATCTTCACTTGTCTTTCTTTGACGACTTGTTTGTATCATAACTTGCATGATCTTGCACACTCACTCCAACATGATTTACTTCTGTTTGTAATCATCCTCAACCATATTCCATGACCCATAATTGCACATTACAAGTTTTCTTAAGTGCATAAAACTTTGGTATGCTTGCTTGACCTAACTTAAACATGTTTGCTCTTAATCATCAATGTGCTTCAACATGATACTTGTTTGGAATTTGTGCTTCCATTCTTGACTTTTAAACATCATGTTAAATGTCTTAAGCTACTGACTTGCTTTCATATGGCATGATTATTCATTTTCCATCTTCACTTCTTACTTGCATTACAAGTATGTTTCATTGTTAGAACTTGAATGATGTTTGCTCCCATTTCTTTCTACTAGATTCATGGTTGCATTTATGAACTCTATGCCATCTTAATGAAATCTCTACACATCCTTAAATGTCATTCAATTCTGACTTTGATGCTTACATGTGCATACATCCATATTCATGATTCATTTGCATTCATATTGCATTATTAATGTTTCATGTGCATTTGTATGATTGTTTGGTGCATAGTTTGCTTTTGTTTGATTTCATATGGTATGTTTACATTAGTAGAATCATTTAACATGTACATACTGAATTTGCATGTCCCTTAACCATTAGGACCCTTCCCTTTTGGTTTGAACTTCATTTTCTTATTAACTTGTCTTCTTGAAGCAAATAGTTTTGTTTGGTTTAAGTTTCTTGTACTAGTTTTCATTACTTGTGATGATTATGTACTAATCTTTTGTGTAGGGGCAGAGGTAAGTCACTTGGGTATGTGGATGTTAATCCATGCTTATTTCTTCCTTCATCTCTTATCTCTTTCAATTCTTTTTTCTCTTTTGTGAATAGCATGATATAATGCTTTGTGTACAACTTCTTCACACCCCTTTGGGATCTTAGCTCATCCTTAATCTTTGATTAAGGTGAGGTAGGATAAGCATTATCTAGTGCTATCCATCTCTTTTCTTTTAGACTTAGGTGGTTCCTATTACCTTACATAACCATAGGATCTCCATGCATGATAACTTTAGGGTTGTTAGTCTCCCCGATTAGACTTTTTCCTTTCTTAACACCTTTGAGTTTCTTCTTTCTCATCTCAAAACAAAAAGCCAAAACATCTAAAAAAGGATTAACATGTATTGCACATTAGCCTTGCATGTGGGAAATAAGATAGTGGAAGATCTTCTTTCACTTTTTTAGAGTGTTTAGCGTACGTCCCGTCTTGGGTCGATATGCGAGGCCTTCGATCCTATGTCTTGGACTTTAATGCAATATGTGTTATAAACACAAAAAATAATCCAAACATTTCTTCTTAAAATACAAAAACAAATGATAATTCTTCTCTCATCTCCTTCACTCCATTCTTAAGGACTCGTCACTTCCGTTCTACCGCAAACAGGTAAATGCCTAAGACTCCGTACAACGAGCTGCGACACCTAACTGATGGAATGCGAACCTTGGCGTTTTCCGTTAAAAAATATAAACAAAGAAAAGCCATCCCTAGTGAGGGGAACTACGTCGCTCTGATTCTCGCGTGCGAGTGGGATAAGTAGGCAGGAGTTCGTGCGAGATCTCTCCGAGCACAATCCTTTCAACCTCCCCCTAGTTCGTGTCCAAACTACGTTGACTCTGACTTTCCCATTGCACGAGGGAATACGTAGGCATAGGACGAGCGATGTCCTATCGAGTCACTTCTTTTTCTTTTTCTCTTCGTTTCTTCGTTCATCTCCGTTCCCGTTCCTTCTCCTTTCCAGTAGCAGTGGAGCTCCAGATGACGACACCCTTTGATCGAGACAACAAGCGTGGATCCCATCGAGTACGATGGACGTCAGGGGGTGCTAATACCTTCCCCTCGCGTAACCGACTCCCTTACCCATTTTTCTTGGTCGCGGTACCATGTTCTTTTCCTTCCTCAGGTTTATGCAGTGTTTCCTTTCCCTCTCTTGGGATAAATACACATTGCTGGCGACTCTGTTTCAGCGGGACTTTCGCGTTTGTACTTGGATGAAAATTCCGAGAGCGACAACTGGCGACTCTGCTGGGGACGGGTTGACCTCTTGTTGGTCCATCCCTTTTGCGAGTCAATCCTAGCGCTTGTCTGTTTTTCTTTAATTGGGTGTTTACTGTGGTGCTGTGTTTTGCTATTTTACTGTTTTACTGTATTGTTATTTACTGCACTATTGCTTTACTGTATTACTGTATTTACCGCATTATTTACATTGCATTTCATTATTATACTGGACTGTGTTGTGCTGTACTGGTTTTCTGTTTGTCAGGTTGGGATGTTCTGAGAGATAAGCCGACTACCCAGGCTTGAGCGTACACATAGGTATTAGCGTGGGCAGGCGTGTCGCTCCCGTGGTGTTTTGCCACGTGTGGGTGTTCACGAGACCTACAGCCATACGAGGTTCTATCCGGAGCTATCTGCTATTGTATGTTCGATACAGGCTAATAGATATTCTCTGGAGGAATTGTCGACTCTGGTGACCATTCCCGAGAACTCAGTAACGACACTCCTCTCGAGTTATGATAATGGCAGACCAGAAATGGCAAACCCATTACACATTCTTGATCCGAGGACCCAATGCTGGGAACTCGCTATAGGATATCCTTTTTGAAAGCGAATCAGTGGAGGCACTGCTCGATTGGTGATAGTACTATACCTCGAGGGATGAATGTACTATTGCTTCTCGACCTCAGTGCCAGAAGCTGAGGATCTTTCGTTTTCTAGTACCCACATGTGAGAGGGGCGGGTTGTTTACAGGTTTGCAGGTAACCTTGACCTTCAACCTACCCAGTATTCTGGTTTTCCTATCAGTGTGGACTCATCACCCCGGTATTATGGTATTCTGACATTATGACTATCCCGGTATTCTGATTAGGTCGGTACTCTGGTTATGCCGATATTCTGGCATTTTGGTATTCTGATTATGCCGATATCCCGGCATCCTGGTATTCTGATTAGTTGGATATTCTGGTATTCCGGTATTCTTTTCAGAGCAGACCTATGAGCTTATTCAGCCATCAGCACAGTCATTATTCAGAATATACAGAAGCTTTGATCCCATGTCTTATTGCATTCATCTTTGCATTGCATTTGCATCTTGCATCATTTTGCATATCTTTCTCCAGGCCAGACCAGCGAGCTCATCCATCCTTCGCCTCGACCTGCAGTTGGTTTCCCAATTTTCGTATTGGACTTGAATAAGTATTTTAGGGAGAATCATGAACTCAGGAGAGCAGAATCAATTTGTGACTAGGGCCGATGTTGAATCGATGAAAACTCAGTTGGATCAACTAATGGAAGATATGGTCACTGTGACAAGGGGAGGGGCCAATATTCAGAGAATTGAGAATGTCATTCCACCCCCGGTGAACAACATTATTCAAGTGCAGCCTGTGAGAGCCCTGTTGAGGATCTTATTATGCAAGAGCATCCCATTGTCCGAGGCGGACATTCACCTTCTCTTGATGCTGATTATTAGAGTTTTGAATTCTCTGTGCCAAATGTCCAAAGGGTAGTTCCAAATATGAAACCTAAGGGCCCACGATCTGTTGAGTTTGACGAAAAATATCTTGTGTTGGACAAGAAACTTAAAGCCCTGGAGAGGCGTGAGAATCTTGACCCGAATACTCTAAGCATGTGTTTGGTGCCCGGCCTGGTAATGCCTCTAAAGTTCAAGACACCGAAGTTTGAGAAGTACAAAGGGGATAGTTGTCCAAAGCAACATTTGGTGATGTTTTACCGAAGAATGACCTCTTATATCCACAACGAAAAACTCACGATTCAATGTTTCTAAGACAGTCTGAGTGGGGCATCAGTGTATTGGTATATGCAGTTAAAGAGTGGTTGCATCCAGTCATGGTCAGATTTAGCCAACGCCTTCGTGAAGCAATACCACTATAATCTTGACATGGCTCACAGCCGAATGCATTTGCAAGACTTGCCTCAAGCAAATAATGAATCATTCAGAGGGTATGCTCAGAGATGGAGAGAGTCAGCTACTCGTGTTCAACCACCACTTTCGGATAGAGAATTGGTAGATTTGTTCATGGATACCTTGCAAGGTTCGTACTTGGAAAAGAGGATTGTCAATGGGGCAACAAAATTTTCTGACTTGGTAATGGTGGGAGAACGTATCGAGAGCCTGCTCAAGTATGGAAAGATGCAAGACGTCTCAAACTTCCAAGCTAATGAAAGTGCATCAGTTGTCAGTTCTCAAGAAGAATTCGAGGAAGAAAATAGTTCCATTCAGGAATCTTTGCCACCTCATTCTCAACATTCAGGCATATCAACTGTTCAATGTCAACAATCTTCTGAGTCTCCGTATCAAGAACAGTATCTTTCTCCGAGTCAGGGACATCCTCAGAATCAACGGTCCTATCGTCGTCAGTCGCGTCAGCACGCCCGACAAAGGCCAAGAAAGCCGAGAGGCATTTCATTCAGTTGCCAATGTCGTACAGTCGGATGTTGCCAGATTTGATCAAAGGTGGATTAATAGTGTCGAAGAAATTGAAGCCAATGCCTTTTCCATTACCCACCAGGTTTTGATGTCAACGCCCGTTGTGACTACCATGTTGGGGCACAAGGGCATTCAACTGAAGGATGTAAGGCAGGTGGGTCCATCAGTCCAAGTTATGGAAGAAGGCACCGAGAGAAGTTGTGCAGATGATTATTAGAGTGACTTCAAAGAGCAATTCTGAAGACGGCTAGCTCATTAGCGAATCATGCTTGGAAAATCCCAGTTCCTCGAAGCTGGCAATCATTATATCATGTCACTTCTTTACATTTGTAGTTTCTTTCCTATCAAAGTGCAAACTTAATTGTGAAATTTGTCTGTTTTTAATTGATAATGGTAATGAAATGAATATGCATGTTATGATAATTAAGTCTTGTTCACTCATATTTTTTATTGATTTCATATGGTTGTTTAAGCAGGAGCCTAGGGAGGATGACGAAATCGAAGACGCAAAAACTTATGTTTGTATGCTTTTGAACAAAACCCTGTTGATGATGTACAGACATTGTTTCAAATCCCAAACACTGGAGACATAAGGGAGTGAAACCTTTGTAAACCCGTCGAGCCTAGTAGTAGGAGTTTCTTTTTGAAAAACGAAAAACCCTCAATACTAACCTGGGGCAGGGTAGGTGTCAGTTAATTTGACCGTGCGTTCAAATTTCAAAAGGAGTGTCCCATTCGAGGATCAATTACATCCATGGTTATCCCTCACCGACCGAAGAGTGAGATGGTCACAACCCTTTACAAGTCAAGACAAACATGTGTTACACGATTGTTCAAAAAAAAGAGAATCAAAAGAAAAAAAAGAAAGCCCTCTAAGTCAAAACTTGAAAACTAGTGAGTTAGGCAAAAGGTAGGGCATCCCGTTGGACTTCAAAATCAAAAGATTCAAAAAAGGGAATCAGTCCAGGCAAAAATCAGGGAAATAAAAAAAAAGAACGAAAAGAAAAAAAGGATTACATAAAGAAAAATCCTCGAGTAAAGAACAAGTCGTGTGACTACAGACGCCAAAGACAAAAGGGGTGACTGTCACTCCAAAAACCGTGTGGGTTCCTTTTATCCTCCTACCATGCAATAAGCTTTTTGAAAGGTGAGCGCTTGTGTCGAATTAGTTGAACGTAGGACTGGAGAACATCAAGGAGAATGGGTGGGTTAAAATAAAACTTTGAGCCTTATATCCTTTATTTCTCAAACCGTGAACCAGGCCACGTTACAACCTTCAAAAGACCTAATTGAAGCAGGGTTGTTTCGAAAGCATACTTCGGTTAATATCGCGTCAGTTCTGACTCCCAATAGGATTTTTCTTACCATGCATGGTGGAATCGATGTGACATTCTGATAAGTGATTCGTTCGCTATATGTCACCACATTTTTCCAGTGAACAGACTTGGATGTCAAAACTGTCATATGCATTGCATTTAAATTGTCATCTTCAAAACGAATTCTTTTACTTGCGAGTAAGCACTTGATGTCAGGAGAGTTTCTACAATGGAGAGATTGATCAAGATAAGATGCAAACGCCATAAGACTTCGTTGAGTAGGGGCAAGTCATCAAATGATCATGCCAAATGGGAAATTCATTCCAAGATTCGACTAGTCTGGAGCAGCCATGTCGAGGAATCTCTCTAAAGTTCAGCCAAACTGGGGCAATTATGTCGAGATCCGATAAATCTTTCCAAAAGCGTGTAATATGGGGCAATCACATCGAGATTAGGTAAATCTCTTGAAGATCAATCAGTCAGGGGCAAAATCACTCCAAGACTCGTATCGAGGCAGGCCGCCTCAAGAGCACGAGAAGTCATCCCCCTCTAAAAAACGGTTAATCAAAATCACCTCTTCAAGATTCAGTATACTGGGGCAGAATATTTCAAATCACTACGAATCATCTCGAGGCAAATTCTTTCATGAACTACGCAATCTGGGGTAGTTACGTCGAGATCTATAAATCTCTCTGAGAGTTTGAATACCCTGGGGCATTTTGAATGTCGGGTTTTCTGTAAAATCCTCTTGAGACGATTTCTCCCTGTGGTCTGAGACAAGTAGGGAGTTCTCTTGTGATATTTGGCATGCAGTTGATTAGTAGAAGCGTGAAGCGCCAAAGTAGTTCCCAGCATGATGTTTCTCTTCCCCGGCAAGGCGCCAGAGGGTATCGTTCCCCATTGAGGTATTAGAATTACCAGTCGTCCCCGACAGAAATAGCCAAGACGGTATTGTCCTCGAAAAAGTATCCTCCCTAGCGAGAGTCCTAAGGTTTGGTTTCCCCAACAGGAGTTGGATTTGCCTTTCTCCAGCAAGAGTTCAAGTCCCCAGACAGGGTAGAGATGGTTTGTTCTTGCCCTCCAAGCAAGTGGGCATCCCCAACAAGAGGCTCGTTTGACCTCTTGTCCTCAGTAAAGTCTTTCCCTCTAGTATTGAAGAGCTAGCATCCTCAACAGAGCATCGAGAACATCTCTCTCCCCAACAGAATATCTGGATATCCTTCCTCTAGCAAGGCATCAGGAAGTTTGATTTCTCTAGTAGAGGCCATGGTCATGGCTCTCCCCAAGCAGAAGTAGGTCCCCCAACAGGAAAGTTCTTCCTGGAGGTTGTCATCCCCGCATGAGTTTTGGTTGATTTTAGTCCCCTAGCAAGTGCTTCTTCCCTTAGCAAGAAATATGGTTGATCTCAGTCCCTCAGCAGGTATTTCCTTCATCGGCAAGAGTTCGTTTGATCTCAACTCCCTAGCAGCCAGGTCAGAAAGTTGTCATTTCCTCAGCGGACACTACAACATTTTCACCCTACGACAACGCCTAATTTTAGGAGGTAAAAAAATTGTTCTCGTAGAGTAAAATAGGCAACAAATTTTATATTCTGTTGCGAAAGCGTAAATATTTTTTACAAATTTTATGTAACGGCTAGTAGTCGTTCTCGTAGATCACAAAGAGAACGATATTTATTATCAACAGATTAGAACCGTTCTCGTAATTATTTTTTATTTTTTAATAAAATACTTATAATATGAGTCCGTTCTCAATAGTTGGTTAACATAATTTATTTTTGTAAAAAAAACCTTTTGGCTGGAATCGAACTGAGACCTCTTGCTAAGAACATTAAAATAATGCATTAATAGAAAATTAGCCGTTCCCCTTGCTTGTGGTAAATATGTGAAAAATTGGAGCGCTAAATCATAAAATTAGAGCGCTTAAGTTAAAGTTCTTCCCTCCCAAACTCATCAATTCCTAACCCTAACTCTTTCGTGTGTTCAATCTTTTCTCAAAACTCTAGCGATTAGCATCATGTGAATCTTTCATGTGTTCTCACAAACTGTAACCCTAAACTGTGTTTTCACAAATCGATCGTATACCCTAAACGCTAGCGTCCTGTTTTCGTTCTTTTGCTCGTAACGCTAACGACTACTGTTTTTGTTCTTCAGAAGCTGAATCTTTCACGAGGACCTGAGACGTAATTGCTGTTATTTTCGTTCTTTTGCTCTATAACCAGGTATTTTGAATTATTGCTTTTTGTTGTTGTAATTTTTGCTCTCATTCCTTGTATTTTTTATTTCCTCTTCATGTGTGGCACTGTCATATGTATTTTTTACTATCCATAAACATTCACAATCTCTGTTCACAAGCTATTTGATAAAATGCTTGATTGTTTTGGAGTGATTTTGTAGAATCATGTATATTGCCTAATGTTTTCACTAGTTCCTGGTGTTTATAGTAAATAAATGAAAGTATAGAATTGCTAATGTTTTCACTAGTTAGTTCCTGGTGTTTATAGTAAATAAATGGAAGCTAAGAATTGCAGTAATTATATGTCACACTTTCTTCATAATCTGGAATGTTATCTTTTTATTACCCAACGTGTTGTCACAAGCATCATGGTGTAGTGTCTTTTGATAATATACATAAGATTCTTTAAGTTTATCTTTTTAAGATAAATTAATCTTATTCAAATCTATAGGTGTCTTATATAACATAATGATTACCACATGTTGAAGATGATATTAGTCTTTAGTTAAGCAAGCAAGTAAAGTCAAGGGTGTAAATAATTGTATTTAATATTGACATAGATAGTACATTCTACTAAAATCTTATTTTAAATATGACTATAAAATATGAAGTGAGTGCTGCTCTTACACATTTCTATGGAAACTTACGTAGAAACTAATATGTAAGTATGACAGGATAGCAAGATAAAATATGAACCGAATCACGTGAACGTAAGAGCAGCACTTGATTTATATTGTATAGTTGTACTTTTTAATGTTTTAAAAGTTTGGTAATTGCTAAAACAACTATGTATATCACAACCAGAGTTTGTAATATATTACCTAATCTGTTAATACTCTGTTTCTGATTGTAATATATTAGCTAATCTGTTAATACTCTGTTCCTGAATTTTCCATGTTTGATAACATTATAATTTTCACAGTACAACTAGAGTTCATTGTTCTATCTCAAAGAATCAGAGATTTGAAGTTTCAGCAGAAGTTATAACCCTACAAACTGAAGCTCTAACTCTTTCTGCCTAACTGACATTATATCAGGTTTGTATTAACATCCATCCATAAAATTTGTAGGACCGATTGCCTGAACTTCCTAAATTTAATGTGAATTCCTAGTTTCTCTTACTTGTTGCACTAGATGAACATGATGTGTGTTAATAACATAGTAAATTAGTAGTGTAGTAGTAGTTATTGGCAGGAGGAATGTTTGGAGAATAATAATTGGATGTAGAAATAATAAGCTTGCATTGACCATTAATGATGAGGAATGAGTGTCAATGGTAATGTACCGACATTAACTTAGCCATTCATATTGCTGCAACATGAATCCATACAGCGGAAATGAAAAAGTATGAGAAATAATTTTTTCAACAAATTAACATAATAGTTGTTATAGTGAAGGCGTGATTATGTGGGTTGGAGAAGTTTGTTTCACAGTGGTTATAGGTGAGAATGATTTCGTCAACAGAGAGTAAAGTTCGGTTCAGAGGTCGTAATGGTTATGTATTGTTGTTGTTCATTCATGATGAAGGTGGGAGCTTGAGGATTGAAATTGTGTATGGAAAAGAATATGGAGCGGTTGATGTATAGTGGTTAGTGAGGTGTATGGCGTTATAGTTTTATGGTATTATATATGTAGTGGTCCAATGGAGTCTGAACGAAGGGAGTTATCACAGTGGTTTTGACGCCGGAAATGGAGTGGATCGAAGGAGAGAATGAGGTTTACGTGGTGGTTGTTGTAGTTGATTTTGCGGCGGTGAGACGTTGGTGAGTTTGCTGCGGTAGTTGTTTATCGGAGGAAAATGGAACAGGGTCCGTGTTGAAGAATGGCTTTCTCTTTTTTCAATCCAAAGAGAGTGATATGAGAGAGGGTTATTATGTGGGTTTGTGTTGCGTGTGTTTTACATAGCAGTTGGTGGTGGATAGAAATCTGGTGTTTGAATTGGAGATGTAAATGGTGGTGGAATCAGAACTGGAGAAGTTGTTATGATATTTGAAAGATGGAATAATGAAGTTCTTTTATTGTTTTTTGAGTGAATCATGTAGCAGCATACCTAAGAAATAGGTGAAAGGTTCATATCGTTTCCTTTTTATGGTGGTAATGAATAGTTGTTAAAAATGGGTGTAGTGTGAGTGTGGTGGTGGTGAGTAGGAAGTTTAATGGAAGTTGTGAGGGTGGCTATGGTGTGAACGTAGTGAGGAGATGAAGAGGAAAGTTGGTGGAGTTACTGTCTAAAAAAATGAAGAAGAAGAAAACGTTGAACCATGTCTTCTGGAAATTAAACTGAGTGTTCACACATAAATTCGTAAAAATAAGT